>CM057458.1:756575000-758975000 GCA_016271365.2 Neoceratodus forsteri
CAGCATTCACAGAGCCCAGAGAAATCGTGGCAATTTTTCAAGCGTCGTACCTTATCTAGCTCTTTGGGGGGTAGGTGGATCAGGCTCCTTGCACTGTAGAGGTGCTATGGCTGGATCGTGATCGCTGCCCAAGGGGGCAAGTGGCACCTTATCTATCTCTTTGGGGGGTAGGTGGATCAGGCTCCTTGCACCGTAGAGGTGCTATGGCTGGATCGTGACCGCTGCCCGAGTAATGAAGTATTTTTTCATCAAACTATTTAGTAGCCAGCAAGGTAGCTAAACAAATTTAAACATCATCACACTTGATGCTGTATTAGCATTTTGATTCTGCTGTAACAGAAGACTGCAATCACAGTGTCTGTATGACATTTGGCATTACATCTCTGTTCAAGAGAGTGTGTGTGACAGAGAGCGAGACAGAGAGAAAAAAACAGAGGGGGAGCAAGCGAGTGAGCGAGTGTGCATGCGTGGTGGTATACCACTGAGCTGCCTCATAATACTACGAACCTGCATCGGAAAGTCAAGCACTGCAGTAAGGACCCCACAGAATTCAGAGGAAAGGAAAGAAACATCTGAATCAATATGCAGCAGTTTATAAAATGGGTAGGGAATGTCCACCTCTATGATTCGCTGACTGGCTGAGGCAATTCTAGTTCCATATTTTATCTTTGCATAACTACCAGGGTGGAAAAAAAGACCTAGTGCCAGCCTTGCCCTTTAAATTAAAATATTCCTGTGCCACCTTGGAATTTTTACAAGGTTGCCATTTTTTCCCCCCACAGCAAAAACAAAAGAACTGTAGTAACAGCATCACATTTCTTTAAATATTTTACAAACATACAAAATTGCCGGCAGAAAAAGGCCCACAGGTCTATCAAGTCTGTTCGATTGTGCAGCTCTTAGTTTCATATCACTACAGCTGCCCCACCCCCACCTAAACCCCTCCCTTTCTCCTCTTTCCCAGCCCTTTTCCCCCTTTGTGTTCTCGTCTGTAGCGGTGATCAGTGGTGGGGGGGGGGGTTGCAACACCTCGGGCTGGTTGGTCAGTCTTTGATCAGGTGGCGATCTCGGATGTCATGATGGTTACCCATAGAAACAGACTTTGACGGCAGATAAGGACCGCTTGGCCCACCTAGTCTGCCCATTTCCCTACCTACAGGATAAGCTGCAAATCCTAATTAGCCAATAGTCTATTTCTTCCTACCCCCCCACAACAGTTGCCTTATGTCTGTGCCATGCATTCTTGAACTCTCCCACAGTTTTAGACCCCATAACCTTCTCAGGAAGGCGGTTCCATGCATCCACCACCCTCTGTGAAAAAACATACTTCCTCACATTGCCCCAGAGCCGTCCCCCCATCTTCAAATTATGTCCTCTTGTTATTGCACATTTTTTTTTCTGAAAGATGCTACCCTCTTGGACTTTGTTGATTCCACTGAGGTACTTAAATACAGGTTACTCGCCTGTAACAGGAGTTCTAGGAATGGTATATGTTGTTCATCCACACTTTCTGGCAGGTATCCTTGCCGCTTTAATTCTTGCTGGAAGGTCTTCAAGCTGGCTCCTCCCACCCACCCGGTGGTAAAACTCGGCTCCACCCCATGACGCCAGATCTGCCCGCTTGAAGCTCTGCTAGGTTGTGCGCCGGCCGGGTGAGGTTAGGTGGATGAACAACATATACCATTCTAGAACTCCTGTTACAGGTGAGTAACCTGTATTTCTACGGACATGGATATGTTGTTCATCCACACTTTCTGGCAGACTCCTGGCAGTTCTCCGGGAGGAGGGAGGCAAGGCGCACACCACCGATACTTACTTGGGAAAGAGAGACTGCAGAACCGAGGCCCCAAAACCAGCATCCCGGCGTGACTCGAGGTCAATGTGGTAGTGGGTAATAAAGGTATGTGCAGACTTCCAGGTAGCAGACCTGCAGATATCCTGGATAGGGACGTCCTTGGAAGCAGCTACCGATGCAGCGGTATGGCAGGTAGAATGAGCTCTTATCCCTCTGGGAGGCTCCATGCCCGCCAACCTGTAGCGGAGCTCTATGCAGGAGGTGATCCACCTGCCTATCGTCCGCTTTGCTGCAGGCCTGCCAGGTGCGGCTTCAGCGTAGGTGACAAACAGCTGGCGAACCTCTCCCCGAACTTCAGCCGTCCGCTCCTTATAGTAAGCGAGCGTTCATCTAGGGTCCAAAGTATGGAGCCTATACTCGGCCTCCGAGGTGTGATTGAGGTAGAACACCGGCAGAGTCAACACCTGGTTAAGGTGAAACTCCGACACCACCTTCGGAAGGAATTTCGGGTGGGGGCGCAGGACAACCTTGTCCCTGTGGAAGACCAGGTAGGGAGGCTCGATGGAAAGCGCCTGGAGCTCTCCCATCCTTCTGGCTGACGTGATAGCCACCAAGAAGGGCGGTCTTCCACGACAGGTGTGAAATATCACACCTGTGCATTGGTTCGAATGGCTTGCCCATGAGCTTGGCCAATACCAGCAGTAGATCCCACGGAGGTGGAGGTTCTCGCACCGGAGGGGAAATGTGGTCAAGGCCTTTGAAAAAGTGCCCGACCACCTTCTCCTGCGCCACCGACTGCTTGCCGTCCCGCGCCCAGTAAGCAGAGATGGCTGCCAGGTGCACCTTAAGGGTCATCGAACGAAGCCCTTGCTGAGAAAGGGACCACAGGTAGTCCAGAATGCTTGCCAAGAGGCAGTCGGAAGGGTCCAAGCCCTTCCCCTAACACCAAATGGAAAACCTCTTCCATTTGAAGGCATAGCATTTCCTGGTCGACTCCTTACGGAACGCCTCAACGACGCTGAGGACCTCGTCGGAAAGACCCAAGGCCTGGAACTCTGGCAGCTAGGAACCAGGGCCGTCAGGTGCAGGGATTGAAGGTCCGGGTGGAACACCTTCCCCTGACTGACTGAGATCAGGTCGGGCGGGCTGGAAGCCGCCTCGGGAGCCTGGAGCTGAGGCTGAGGAGATCTGGATACCAGAACTGGAGGGGCCAGTCTGGGGCTACCAGAATCACCTGCGCCTTGTCCCTCCTCGCCTTGAGAAGCACCTTGTGGATCAAGGGAAATGGGGGAAAGGCGTTGAAGAGGCCCAGGGTCCACGGCCTCGAGAAGGCATCCCCCTGCAGAGAGCCCTGCTGAGGGGGGCGGGCATGGAACAGACTCAGCTTCGCATTCTCCCTGGAGGCAAACAGGTCCACCTGAGGCGTGCCCCAGTGGGAGAAGAGATCTTGTACTACCTCCAGCAGGAGAGACCACTCGTGAGACGCAGCCCCTATCCGGCTTAGGGCATCGGCCAGGGTGTTGGAGGCTCCTGCCACATGAATGGCTAGGAGATCCGCCTCCAGGTTGCGCATGAGGGACCAAATGCGGAGAGCTTCCTTGCATAACAGCATGGAGCGCGTCCCGCCCTGGCGGTTCAGATAGTACATGGTTGTGGTGTTGTCCATCTGGACCTGAACCACTTGACCCCGAAGAAATGGAGCGAAGGCGGTGAGAGCTAGACGGACCGCTCGGAGCTCCAGCAGGTTGATGTGGCATCGGGACTCCCGAGGGAACCAGAGGCCGTGCGCTCGGTGTTCCCCCAGATGGGCACCCTGACCCATCAGAGATGCATCGGTCAAGAGAGAGACCGTCGGCTCGGGGCAGACGAACGGGATACCCTCCTGCAGATGTGCTGGAATGATCCACCACTGGAGAGCGTTCCACATCTCCTGGGTCACTGTCTCGGGCTGGTCCAAGGGATCGCAGCATTGTGACCATTGGCTGGCCAGTCCCCATTGAAGGGGACGCATGTACCAACGGGCCCAACGGACCACGCTGGTGCAGGCCGCCATGAGGCCCAGGAAGTCCCGGAGGCGCAATTGCCCAACCAGAAATGACTGGGCAAGGAGGAAAGAACCTCGGCCCTGTCAGCTGGGAGCCGTGCTCTGGCTCGCAGAGAGTCGAGCTCTGCCCCGATGAACAGAATCACCTGCTTTGGCATGAGTTCTGACTTGGCCTCGTTGATGAGGAAGCCAACCTGAGAGCAAACCTGGAGGGCCAGATCTCTGGACCGCTCCACCTCCTGTCTGGAGGGGGCTGCTATCCGCCAGTCGTCCAGGTAAGGGTACACCCGAACCCCTCGGCGCCGCAGGAATGCTGTCACCACTGCTATGCATTTGGTGAAGACCCTGGGAGCTAGGGAGAGGCCGAAGGGCATGGCCCGGAACTCGTATAGGGATCCCTCCGCTCTGAAGCAGAGGAATCTCTGATGGGGCGGATCGATTGGGACATGAAAGAAGACATCCTGGAGGTCCAGGAAGCAGAACCACATGCCTCATTCCAACGATGGGGTTATCTGAGCCAGAGTGACCATCCTGAAGGTTTGAGACCTTAGGAACTTGTTCAGATTGTGCAGGTCGAGAATGGAGCGTCAGCCCCCGTCCATTTTGGGACCAGGAAGTACCTGGACACAAACCCCGGGTCTGGAGGAGGATCCGCCACCTTCCTGATTACCTCTTTTTCGAGGAGCAGGGCAATATCGGCTCAGCGGGCCGACAGCCAGGCTGCGGACCCCTGCGGGCTCCCCGAGGGCACGTGCTTGCAAGGTGGGCCTGCTCAACTCCAGAGGCAGGCCTTTTCTAACACCTCCACACCCAGCGGTCCGTGGTGATAGCGGACCAGGCGGAAAGGAAGTGGCAGAGCCATCCCCACACGGGGGGAACTCAGGGGGGAGTGACGAGGTTGGGGGCGGCACCCTTCAACCCGTCACTGGGCAGGCTTGGAGGAAGAACCGGCCGAGGGACCTCCTGGGCCTTTACCTCCTTGCTTCCTGTTGGAGGAAGCCATCGGCTTGGGTTTGGGACGCCAAGCACGAGCCTGCTGGCCCTGTTGCTGGTGCTGCTGGGCCGGTCGAGAAGCAGGGGCCGAAGGACGAAAGGACTTCTGCTGCTGACGGCAGCCTTTGTCCCTCTGGGCAGAGGTGACCGAGTCCAGAGTGGCATTGGAGTTCTCGATCCGCTGGAGGTGTCCCTCCACTCCAGGGCCGAAGAGGTCAGTCTCCAAGAAGGGGACGTCCACCAACTTGTGCTGGGTATCCGCCGTGAAGGTGGATATCCTCAGCCACGCCCTGCATCACACGGCCACCGCGGCCACTACTGACCTGGCACAGGAATCACCTATGTCCAGAGCAGCCTGGAGCTGCTGCTTCGCCACCACCCTACCCTGGTCCCGCACCTGGCAGACCGTGGTCTGCAGGTCAGGTGGGAGATGAGGAACAACCTCATCCAGGGAGCCCATAAGGGCGTGGCAGAAGTGTGCCATCAGCACGGCCGAGCTGGCCTGTCAGAGGCAGAGGGAGGATGCAGCGTACACCTTGCGCCTGGCAAAGTCCAACTTTTTGGACTCTTTGTCGGGGCGGGCTTATCCACATCCCGAGCGTTACCGGAACGCCAGAAAACGCTGTCGGTGACTAACCCCTCGGCAGAGGGGTGTTCCGAGAAACCGGGCAAAGAGCCGGTAGAGAACGCATACTTCCTGGCCCTCCTGGCCGAGGGCGCAGGACAGGAAGCAGGCCACTTCCAAAGCTCCAAGGCTGGGCCGACAATAGCCTCAGCCACCGGAAAGGCCTCCGTGGGAGAATCCCCTCGGTCCAGAATCTCTGTCAGGGGATACTTGGCCCGTTTGGACACAGGCTCGAGCTGCATCCCGTGACCCAGATGAGTCAAGCAGACCCAAGAAGGACGATGGGCTATCGTCCACTGACTGGCCCCGGAGGACTCCAGATCGAACTGCCTGGAGAACAGGGAGGAATCGGCCGGATTCTGAAGAGTCTGCAAAGAGCTGCTCGCCCTGAGCCACCCTCCACCTGCCGAGGACGGTCGGGAGTGAGGGTGACCGACAACCTGTGGGTAGGCCGTGACCCGACCAAGAATTCTTGGTCGGTGCCCCCGACTTCGGTTGTGGAGGCGGAGGTTCCACCACAATCGGTGGATCAGCTGGTTTCGGCTTAGCAACCGGCCCTGGAGCGGGCAACTCGACTGGAACGAGTGGTTGCTTTGGGCGTTCAGGCGACAGCCACTTGATGGCCAGGGTCTTGGCTGGGGTCGGCTTAGGCCCGGACAACAGCAACTGCTGCCACATAAGGTCCTCGTAGCGCCGGTGCAGCTTGCGCCGCAGCCTCTCCTCACCCGAGGAGGAAGACGAGGAAGAACGGCATCGCTGCTTACTTCGGTAACGAGACAGAGACCGCCGATGTCGGCGGGAACGGCTGGACCGAGAAGAGGTCCGAGACCGAGACCCTCGGGGGGACCGAGGGTGGGTCTGGGAAGGGCCGGGGGACACCCGCTCTTCCCTCGGCTCAGGCACTTTAACCGGGGACTGTGGCCCCGTAGGCGCAGGCAGATCCTCGGTATCCACCGGGGGAACCAGTGAAGGAAGGTTGTCGGCTTCTCCAGTCAACAGCCCGTCCAACGGATCGAGAAAAATCTCAACTTCGTCGACGGGAGTCTCGGCAGGCTGGCCTGACGGGGGCACCGTGAAGCCAGCGGCCTCAGCCGCAACCACAACCAAAGTCGACGGTCGGCTGTCCGGGGAAGGGGACCTCTCCCGCTCTCACGAACGCCGACGGTGGGACTTACCTTTCGACTCCTTCTTCTTTGGCCGAGAAGAATGTCCCGATGGCCCCTCTCCCTTTGTAGAAAGGGACTGACAAAGCTCCTTGAACGAAGCCGTATACGAGGAACTCTGAGAGAGCGGGATAAATGCCGCGGCCGAGGAGAAGGAAGATGCGGCCTGGGCCGCCTCCTCCTCGAGGGCGATCAACTGCTTGAGCTGCTCAGCCGAGCCAGCCGCCGCAGACACCGCCCAACGAGCCTCTTTAGATTTTACCAGTGGGAAAAGTTTCTCGGGGCGCCCGAGCTTCAAACGGGCAGCGCGATTGTCCAGAACGTTGGCCGAGAAAGAGCGCACAACCACTCAGCCTGCAGGTCGTGATTCTAGGCCCAGCAGCAGACGTGACGTGGAGTGCGGATCCATCCTGGACATTTTCTGCTCACAAGGGCACCTCCAAAAGCTGGGAACCGATTTGTCCATCGCAGCCACGAGGGAAGATGAAGACCTAAGTTTAGTAAAACTTCAAAACCAATTGCGGCGAACAAGAGTTGGGATCCAGTCTAAAACGCAGAGCGTTAAGGAGGGAACCTGAGCTTCCAAGCGGTAAGGAAGATCTGGCGTCATGGGGCGGAGCCGAGAGTTTTACCATCCGGGTGGGTGGGAGGAGCCAGCTTGAAGACCTTCCAGCAAGAATTAAAGCGGCAAGGATACCTGTCAGAAAGTGTGGATGAACAACATATCCATGGTCCCTAGAAAAGTTTCTATCATGTTCCCTCTCTCCCTCCTTTCCTTAAGGGTATACATATTAAGCTCCTTTAGTTTCTCCTCATATGGCTTCTCTTGCAGACCCTGCACCATTTTAGTTGCTCTCCTCTGGACTGCCTCCATCCTGTCTATGTCCTTGTGGAGATGGGGTCTCCAGAACTGGACGCAGTACTCCAGATGGGGTCTCACCAACCGTCTGTACAGAGGGATAACAACTTCCTGTTTTCTGCTGGTGATGCCTCTCCCTATACATCCCAGTATCCCCCCAGCCCTCCCTACTGCTTTCACCCATTGCTTGCCAACCTTAAGGTCATCTGATATGATTACCCCATGTTCCTTTCCATTTTTGTTGTTGTTACTACCTCCCCCCCCCACTGTGTATTCTTCCCCTGGGTTTTTGTTTCCCAGGTGCATTATTTTGCACTTCCTTGCATTGAATCCAAGCTGCCATACTTCTAACCATTCCTCCAACCTTGCCATGTCCCTTCTCATCCTTTCCACACTCCTTGTGTATCAACCCTGTTGCAGATCTTTGTGTTATCTGCAAAGAGGCATACTTTTCCTTCCAGTCCATCTGCAATGTCACTTATAAAGATATTAAAAAGGACTGGACCCAGTACTGAACCCCTGCGGTAACCCCACCAGTAACCCCCTCTTCATAGTGGACTCAGTTTACTATTACCTTCTGTGTCCTGTTGCTAGCCAGTGTTTTATTAGGTACCACCTGAACCCACTCCCAGGCTGGCTAATTTGTTTATTAATCTTCTGTGTGGGACTGTGTCAAATGGCTTGCTAAAGTCTAGGTAGGCCATGTCCACAGCCCCTCCCTGGTCTACTGCTTTGGTCACCTAGTCAAAGAAATTGATTAGATTTGTCTGGCACGACCTTCCCGCTGTGAATCCATGCTGCCTTGCGTCCTGCACCCCACTGGCCTCTAGGTACTCAATTCTTTCCTTCAGAAGCGATTCCATCATTTTCCCTACCACAGAGGTACTGACAGGTCTGTAGTTTTCTGCCTCCGTCTTGCTCCCACTTGTGAAGGGGAATCACATCCGCCCTCCTCCAGTACTCAGGTACCACACCATTCTCCCATGATTTGTTAAAAAGGGTAGTCAGTGGTGTTACTTGTCCCCCCCCCCCTTAATTCTTTTAGAATTCTGGGGTGAATCCCATCAGGCCCCATTGCTTTGTCCACCTTCAGTTTTAGGAGGTCTTTCAAAACCCTTTCGTCTGTGAAAGGACTGGGATCAACCACCCTATCTAGAGTGCTTCTGTTAATTGGATTAGTTACCTCCCACTCCTCCTCTTGTGAATACTGAGTAGAAGTATTCATTCAGTATCCCAGCTTTTTCACGGTCCCTCTCTGCCCACCCACCGTCCATTCTATTCAGCCTCACTATCCCTCCCTTTGTCTTTCTACACTCCCTAATGTACCTATAAAAGGCTTTATCCCCCTTCTTAACCGAATTGGCTCTCTTTTCCTCAGTTTGGGCCTTTGCTATTCTGACTGCCTTTCCTGCTTCCTTCTGCCTTAACTGGTACAGTACTCTGTCCTGCTCCTTCTGTGTTTCCTAAGACTTCCTAAATGTTATCTTCTTCTCCCCAACCTTCCCCGCCACCTCTTTTGAGAACCATAGTGGCTTTTTTTTTTTTTTTTTGATTTGTTTATTTGCTTCACACAAAGGCTTGCTGCCTCTCTGATGGCAGCTCTGATGTTTCCCCATTGTTGCTCCACCCCTCCTTCTTGCCAGCTTGCTTGTGTTTTTTCTAAGACACTATCCCATTTTGCCAAAGTCAGCCCTCCTGAAGTCCAGTACCCTCACTTTTGTATGACTTGACTCTGCAGCTGAGTTTATCGCAAACCACGCTGTTTGGTGGTCACTTGTTCCCAGATGGCTACCCACTTCTAGATCCGTGATTCTCTCTCCGTCTCCATTTGAGAGTACAAGGTCTAAAATTGCTCCCTCCTGAGTGGGTTCCAACACTAGCTGTCTGAGGCATGCCCCCTGTAGGGCATCGAGAATGTCCCTGCTCTTTGATGTGGCTGCAGCAAAGGTGCTCCAGTTAACATCTGGCATATTCAGGTCCCCCATTAACAGCATCTCCCCTTTCTCTGCCATCCTAAGGATGCCTTCCATCATAACATCTGGCATATTCAGGTCCCCCATTAACAGCATCTCCCCTTTCTCTGCCATCCTAAGGATGCCTTCCATCATATCCTTGTCTATTCCTTCCCCCTGAGATGGTTGTCTGTATGCAACCCCTGTGTGGATTGTGGTGCCACTTCCCGTCTCTAAGGTGACCAACAATGTCTCCTCTCCTCCCTGTTTACTCTTTTGTTACGTTGCTTTTCTCCCTTCCCTTACATAGAGAGTTACTCCTCCCCCTTGTCTACTCTCCCTGTCCCTCCTGTAGGTTGTGTACCCTGGTATGTTAACATCCCAGTCATAGTTCTTTGTGTACCATGTTTCTGTGACTGCCAAGATATCCAGGCATCCCTCTTCTATCAAGGCCACCAGTTCAGGGAGCTTGTTGCCCACACTACAGGCATTGGTACTCATTAATAATAATAATAATAATAATAATACTCCCTGTCCTTATTGCCTTTGTCATTTTCTCCATTTACCACTGCCCTTCTCCCTATCGATGTCTCTATCTTGGTGTCTTTGCTCCTTTCCAGTGCCTCCCCCCTTGGCTAATTTAAATCTTTGCCGATGAAGCATTTAAACCTATCACCTAGGATCCTGGTTTCCCTCTTGGACAGATGCAGACCACCATGCCAGTATAGGCCTGCAACACTTCAGGTGGACCCCCAGTCCCCAGTGAAGTCAAACCCCTGAGCTATGCACCAGTTTTTCAACCATTGATTGAATCCCATGGTGTGGAACACCCTAGCCTCACCCATGCCATAGACAGGCAGCACCTCCGAGAAGATTACCATGCGTGCTGCTTGTTTAAGGCCCTTCCCCCAACTCCACAAACTCTTTCTGCACTGCTCTGATCCCTTTCCCAGCCAGGTCATTTGTCCCTAAGTGGACAATGACATCCAGCTCCCTCCCCCCCACTGTGTAGCTGCTCCCGCGATCCTAAGGATTCACTCCCTGTCCCTCCAAGCCATTGCACCTGGCAGGCACCTTACCTCCCTCTCCAATTCCTCCCCCAGTTCTACCCTCCTAACAATGGAGTCCCCCCATCAGGAGTGGTTTCCTTCCCCTGTGGGGTCCCATGCCACCCTCCTGTGGGTCTCCTTTGTGGAGGTTCCCAGCATTCTCCTTGGTCTCCACTGCGGGTGCCTCCATAGAGGAACCACACTTTGCCAGAGCAGCATATGGTTTGTGGAGAGGTACAACTGGAGGGATACGCCTCTGTTTCACCACCCTCACCCTCCCTGAACCCACTGTGGTCCAACCACTTCTCTTTCTTGGCAACCTCTGAGGCAACAGCAGTGGCCCTGGTGGTCCCTGTGTGGGAGAGGAGGTCCCCCAACTCCTGGCCAACTCAGCCTGGAGCAACCTCCTCCCTCAGCCCAGAGAGGTGCCTGAAGATGGGACGCCACATCCTCCAGAACATCTCCCGGAAGACTGCTGCTACACAGCCACTGCACTGCACCACTCCCATCATGTCTTATTTCTGGCCCCTTAACGGTTGTTTTGAATACTTACTCTTTCCTCTGTTTATTTATTTATTTCAATTTGCGGTCGACCTACTGTGGTTTGGATCCGGGTCCAACCAGTCTGCTTGTGGGATGTGTGGAGGTCATCAGCCTGGCCATAGCTGATGCAGTGTTCATTAGAGATCGGGGAGTTTCCTCAACTCCCTGAAGGAGGCAGCAATGGTTCTGCTCCTCAAGAAACCTCATCTTGACCCAGACTGTCTCGCTAGCTACAGGCCTGTCTCTAACCTTCCCTTTGCAGGGAAGGTTATTGAGAAGGTGGCTGCACTGCAGCTGGAAAGCCATCTTGCCATCCATGACATCTACGATCCCTTCCAGTCTGGATTTAGGAAGAGGCACAGTACTGAGACTGCTCGTTGGGGTGCTCAATGACCTCCTTACAGCGAGAGAGATCGGAGTCATCATTTCATCTTAGTCCTCCTTGATCTCTCCACGGCATCTGACACCATGGACCATGGGATATTGCTGGAGTGCCTGCGGTTGATCTATGGACTGTATGATACAGTCCTCAGATGGTTCCCAATCCTTCTTCACTGGCAGGTTTCAGAGAGTAGCGTCGGGGATTTATTCCTCTGACCCATTATCCCTGCCATGTGGGGTATCACAGGGCTCTGTGCTGTCTCCCATGTTGTTTTCAACGTACATGTTGCCGCTGGGGGACATTGTAAGGTGGTACGGACTGAGTTTTCACTGCTGTGCGGATGACACTCAGCTGTACACATCCTTTGTACCTGAACAGAATACTGCTGTCTCTGTATTTAACAACTGCCTATCTGGGATCCAAGACTGGATGAGTACCCCCTGGTTGAAGCTGAATCCAGACAAGACGGAGGGGCTGGTTGTGGACCCTGGTCATCGAGTAGAGCGATCTTCGGGAGGACAGGCAACTGGTCTTGTACTAGGAAGTTGCCACCTGAGGATCTCTGAACAGGTGCCGAGTCTGGGTGTTATTCTTGACGAGGGGCTGACCCTAAAATCTCAGGTGTCGTTCGTTGTAAAGACCTCATTTTACCACCTGAGTAATATCACTAGGATCAAACACCTGATTCTGCCAGATGACCTACCAACATTGGTTCATGCTTTTGTGACCTCCGCCTGGATTACTGTAACTCCTTCTACCTAGGGCTGCCAGGGGTAGATATCCGCCTGGCTGCACCTCGTGCAGAATACGGACAGCCAGGTTACTAACTGGGCTTTCTCGATCTAACCATATTACACCTGTGCTGCATGAGCTGCACTGGCTGCCAGATCGGTGGAGGATCACCTTCAAGGTCGGCTTGCTGACCTATAAAGCCCTACATGGACTAGGACCGTGCTATCTGCAAGAGCTTCTGCGCCCCTATTGCCCCTTCCAAACGCTTCACCGACGAAGGATTGCTAGAGATTCCCAAGGTTTGGATGAAGTCATCTGGTGCCTGAGCATTTGCTTATGTAGCCACTGCCCTGTGGAATTCTCTACCTTGCCGGGTTTGGGAGTGCCTAACGGTGGAGAGTTTCAAAACCGTTTTGAAAACTTACTTATTTAGTCTTGCTTTTCTATAACTGGATAAGGCTGATTTTAGTGGTTACTGCTGAATTTTAACTATTTACAGCTTTTATGTTAGCTGTGATATCTTTTTTGTAAAGTGCTTCGATATTCGTGAATTGCACTGTATAAAGTTATTGTTATTGTCTATACTAACCCTGCCCTTGACTCGATCCCTGCCCTGCTTAAGGCTATCCACCGTCTTTGAGCAATTAACTCCTCCAGCAGTGCATTCCAACCCACCACCACTCTCTGTGAAGTAGTGTCTCCTCATCTCCCTTCTAAACCTTTCCCTTCCAACTTCAGATTGTGCCCCCTAGTGAACCTTCCCCCCTTTAAGCAGAACGCTTCTCTCTCCCTGACTTTGTTTATGTCTGTCAAGTACTTAAAGGTCTCTATCATGTCCCCTCTTTCCCTCCTCTCTTCCAGAGAGTACATGTTGAGCTCCTTCAACCTTTCCTTGTACAGCAACTCCCCTAGTCCCATGATCATTTTTGTAGCCCTACGCTGCACCCCCTCCAGTAATCTTCCATCCTTTTTGAGGTATGGGCACCAGTACTGTACACAGTACTCCAAGTGTGGCCTCACCAGTGATCTACACAATAGCAGGGTGACCTCCCTCTTTCTAGAGGCGATAGTTCTGGCAATTTACCGCAGCATTCTATTCGCCCTTGCTACCTCCCTCCTACACTGTGCCGATACCTTCATGTCCCCTGTAACTATTACCCCAGATCCCTTTCCTGTCCCTTGTAACCATTACTCCCAGGTCTCTTTCCTCCTCTGAAGCCGTTACCTGCACTCCTCCCCCCAGGCAGTAGCTGTTCCTGGGATTTCTGGCTCCGAGGTGCATGATCTTGCACTTCTTAGCATTAAACCCCCAACTGCCATTCCCTAGACCAGTGTCCGAGTTTAGCTAGATCCTCAGAGTGCCTGCCTCCCTTCCTTATTGTCCACTTTTGCACAAATCTTAGTGTTGTCCGTGAACAGGCTGATTTTACTCTTGACCCCCTCTGCAATGTCTCCAATAAAGACATTGAACAAAACAGGACCCAACACTGAACTCTGCGGTACCCCACTTGTTACGGGCCTTGGCTTGGATGTCTCCCCCCTTACAACTACCCGCTGTTGTCTGCCCTGCAGCCAATTCTCCACCCACCCCACCAGTTTTTCCCCCACTCCCATGCCCCTCAGCTTGCTCATTAACCTCCTGTGTGGCACAGAGTCGAAAGCCTTGCTGAAGTCCAGATATAGGACATCCAGAGCATGGCCTTCGTCAACTGCCCTAGTGACCCAGTCAAAGAAGTCAAATAGGTTAGTTTGGCAAGATCTTCCCATGACAAACTCATGCTGTCTCTCATCCTGCAGACCATTGCTATCGAGAAAGGTTATCAATCTCTCCTTCAGAATGGTCTCCATCAACTCCTCCACTATGGAAGTTAAGCTCACCATTCTGTAGTTGTCGGGTTGGTCCTTGGGTCCACTCTTGTAAAGGGGCACCATGTGAACCATCCTCCAGTCCCTAGGTACATTCTCCATCTCCAAGGAGGTGGGGAACAGGTCCATCAGAGGACCTGCCAACACCTCTGCCAGTTCCTTCAGGACCCTTGGGTGTACACCGTCTGGTCCTGGTGCCTTGTCCACCCACAAGGCTTTAAGGCCCTTCAGAACTCTATCCTCTTGGATGACCCCATCTGTTATCTCTGCCTCCCCTCCACCCTTGCCCCCTTTCCCCTTCAGTGCTGGGCTATCCCTTTCTTTCGTGAACACCAAGCAGAAATACTCATCGAGTGCCTCTGCCTGATCTTCTCCTTGTTCTACCCATCCCCCCTCTCTTGATTCTATGTCATCTCTACAACTCCTCTTCTCCCTTATGTATTTACAAGCTACTGGACCGCTACTGCAGTCCTGAACTGAGAGGGAAAAATGGGTGAGAAAACAAAACTACAGTATTTTCATGATTTTCTTCATTTTTAACTGGGTGCCAATTTACTACGGGTGCTACTATGAAGAAATTAAATACGGTACTTATGCCTGTCCATTTGAATGAGTATTTCGTTTGGTAAGGAGCAAAAAAAAAAAAAAAGGCAGCATTTTAAAATGCAGTGTTCCAATGGCACACTGATTTCTTGTTTTTACTGCTGCAGTTGCTGTTTCGAGAACTTGTTTTTACCTGTGCATCGAACGGATTTGATGCACAGGTAAGAACCAATCACAACCCAGCATTTTCTCTTCATATTTTATAAAAATTACTAAATCACTGCTAATTTAAGTAAAAGTGGTTTAAAGACAAAACAGACAAAAATTAAAAAATGGGTTGCCATCTAGGAAAGTCTCTGGTTCCTGGGAATCAACTGGGACCGGAGAGACCATAAATTACAGAAATCCCCTAGCTAACAGAGTAATCAAACACTAAGAAAAGGAAACAATAACAACAACAAACCTCAGCAACAACTGCAGAACTAGCCGTTACCAGAGTTCACTATGGAGCTACTGCTCTCTTCAGACAGAGAAACAGATCTGAGCAACTGCCAGAGTGGAGCACGGATGCAGAGTTTCAAACTACATTCCAAATACTAAAAATCTGCATAGGTTCTCACTGGGGCATCATTCTCAGCTGAGATGACTGCTAAAGTATAAACACTAAGCGAAGGAGGGATTCCTGGGGTTAGAAGTACATACCGTGGCTCCAAATCCATTCCCATCCCTTACGTGCCCTGCTCCTATTATTAAAGGAGACAGGAAATGCTTTTTACATAGTTAACTGCCCTTCCATCTTCCTTTTCATGCCAGTTATGTATTTGGATATGCTTTGATGATTTTTTGATGACTAAATCTAGTTTTGAGGTGCCCTCAGATCTACATACAGTTACACTCTCATCAGCTACTGCGCTTTCTTTTCACATTAATAAGACATTCTATGACATCAATAACTCCCATTCCATGCTGTTCATCTGAATAGCCTGGAATAGTGTTCCTGATGTCACAGAATGTTCAGGCAATATGAAAATAAAGAGCAGCAACTGCTGCGGAGAGGGGGATTCAGGGTAGTTACAAAAGCAACAAAATTAGGTTAATAATTTAACAAAAAGGTCCAAAACATATCAGAGTACTGGGTACCCAATAAAAGAACAACCAGAAGGCATCTAGAGGTGTAAAAACTGTTCCCCCCCCCATGCACTTTTAAATGCCCCTACGACATCCTTGCAAATGAGCCAAATCTTCCTGGTAAAATAAATTAATGAATACGTATTGAGGGACCACAAATGGCAAAAAACAGAGTATGCTTTAAGAGGCACTGCGCAGAAATTGCACTTGTTTTTGTTTGTTCTCATAGTATCCATTCATAATGCAATTGTCACAATTATGACATTGACAGTTATCTGTAGAAAAAAACACCCCATCACATTTATTGAACATTTTTGGTGTACTATGCGACAGTAGAATCTAGGAGATTTACAGCCTCAAAAGCTATGAATGTTTGCAGTGATTTAGAGTAGCTCTGAAGTGTGTTCTCTTATGGCAATCAGAAGGTATTCTGACAGCCGAAGGAATGAGAGGAACATCACTTTACCTGGAGGGTGACCCATCTAGTGGTATTTGTCTTAGCACCTTGTCAGTATCATGACCTCACTGACTGTGGCATCATAACTTACCAGACAGGCAATGGGAGGAAAGTAAAGTAAAGTTTCTCTCAATTAGATGTCAGTGCTTATAAAGTTACAAGATAAAAACAGCACAGTTAGTCAGTGTCCAGGATCACAGCTTGCACTACCAGACAGAAAAATCCTGTCTGAAAGAAAACAAAACAGTACTCTGAAAGCAAAAACAATTAACTGGTAACCTTCAAAAATAAATATTTCCAGGCTGGGGTACTGGCACATTACTAGTAACCCAATGACCAAGGCGGTGACATGGCTGAAAAAGTAAATATTAACTCAAGACACAGCCAAAGCTGCAAAGGGCAGGCCAGTATAAACTAACTTTTTACAGTTCTAGATCACATGGTCACCTAAACTAGGTCAAACAGGCATGAGAAAACAAGGAAATGTCTCCAAGACTATACGTGGCAGTAGTACCAAAATGCAACTTGCCTAGAAACATTAACTAACCTTCTCGCCAGTGTTATAGAGCAAGAAACAACCTGTTCCATAGCTAGAAAAAAAAAAAAAAAAAAAATTAGTTTACACTGCAAAATGGCAAATAAGCATAAATTACAGTAAAAAGAAAGATAGCAAACATTTGCTAGCCAAGCTAAGTTATGATGAGTACTCCTAATACCTTAGATCATATACAGCTACAGAACTGTTAATTTTCCGTGGGCCACCTGACCATAAATATTTTCTGTTTTCATTGTGGGGCAGCAACTCTGGTTACCTTGAAGTCTGAGAGACACACGCTCCTCGACTGGGTCATAACCAGCACACCAGCTAACAAAGCTACTGGTATCTTCCCAGACTCCCCAAGTCATCACTCACCCACCTATTGTGTCTGGAACAGCTCTGCACCCCGTCCACCCCCAAAATAATCAAAACCAGGGATTTGACCAAGTTCAACGAGGAAGAATTCAACAGCTGCCTAGCCTCCATCGACTGGTCACCAATTAACACTCTTCATGATATAAACCAGGCCCTTGACCATCTTATCTCAATGTTCACAGCTGCCCTTGACTCTCTTGCCCCATATAAAACCAGAAGATCCAAAGGCTTCCATGCACCTTGGCTAACTAAGGACCTGAGGGGTCTCATGCACACATGTGATAAAGCCCGCAAGACCTTTAATAACTCACTTGCTCCCAGTGAATAGTTTGGTTCCATTCCAGCAATGGATGGTTCCGATGCCATATAACGTCTATGGGAATGAATGAGTTTTAAGAGATCTGGGGTACATACTGATTGGATTATTTATCGTCGGCTCTGCAATTTATGAAAAAATAAAATAAAGGTGGCCAAAAGAGGCTATCATATCTTTACAAGAAACAAACCTTACCACCCCTAAAAGCTTCTGGCGCCAGATGAATACCCTACTAAAAGGAAGAGAACGCATTGTTATCCGAACCATGACCGCTAATGAAGCCACTCTCACAACACCTCCAGACATTGCCACTGGAATAAACAACTTCTTTACAGACCTTACTCCCTACAAACACGGTCTTTCCCCCTCTTGCTCATACTACAATGCTAAACAACATCAACATGAGGCCAACCGTCCCTCCTTTCATCTAAAAACTATCACCTATTTCAAGGTCCTATAGTAGCTCAAAAGACTCAAATGTGATAGCTCTCCAGGCTTTGACACCATACCCCCTAAATTCCTTCGTACTGGAGCATCAGCGCTTGCCCTGCCCATCTCGATGCTAATCAATCGATCTTTCATCACCCACTCTATCCCTGACAAATGGAAAACAGCAGTAGTGGTACCTTCCACAAATCTGGCCCGGTTGATACAGCCCAAAACTACAGACCAATTTCTATCTCTGCCCTACTGCAAAAATTCTAACGAATCCTCTACGACCAGCTGTACTCATTTCCTTGAGCAAACAAACATCTTCAGATTTTCAGCATGGTTTCCATAAACATCATGGAACAGACTCTGCCCTTCTTCACGTCACCTCTGACTTGTTCAATAACATGGATCTGGGCCAAGCCACCAGTGCAGTCTGTAGACCTAACTAAGGCCTTTGACCTTGTTAATCACCCCCTGCTCATAGCTAAACTTCACCACATTGGACTGGATACTAACTCCCTTGTGTGGTTTTCAAATTACCTAGCAAATCATTCTCAATGTGTCAAATGGGCAAATACACTATCCCCTCTAGCTCAATTACTGATGGGGTGCCGCAAGGGTCCATACTTGGTCCCCTACTATTTTTCATATTCATCAATGACCTACCTCTTAACTGTGGTGGTGCATCAGTAAAACTCAACGCGGATGATGCAATACTCTACAGATCTTCCAAAGATATCCGCACTCTGACCGCAAATCTTGAGCTAGACTTACACGCCCTAGAATCTTGGTTCTTAAACAACTGGTTCTCAATGAGGAAAAAAAAAAAAACTATGCTCTTTCGTCACAACTCCTTCAAAATCCCATATGACACACCCTTCCTCTTCAAAACCTCCTTGGGTACTCCACTGGAAAATGTCTCATCATTCAAATACCTGGGACTAATGTTTGATGAGAACCTAGAGCTCGAAGCACACATAAACACCACCATCAAAATCACTAATCAAAAACGTGGGCTGCTCTACCGCTCAGCACCCTACCTCTCAAAGCATGCCAGAGTGACCAATGCTTCTGTCACCCTACTCCCTGGTCTAGTCAATGCAGCACCAGTCATCTGTTTGGTTAAGGTTCCGTTACTGAACTAAAAAAAACCTACCATAGGATAGCTCGCTTTGCCGCCTCAGTCCCCGCCTGTATTCACCACTGCCTTGTACTCAAACTAAGTTGGCCAACCTTTGACAACAGATTTGACTTCCCCGTGCACTGTAACACCTTTAAGTTGCTTCATAGAAACATAGAAGTTGTCGGCAGATAAGGACCTCAAGGCCCATCCAGTCTGCCCATTTCTTTTTCTACCTTATTAATGTGCCATAGGCCTTTGCTCTGTCAATGGCCTATCTATTCATACTCATCTGTATTGCTCCCTTATGCCTATCCCATGCCTGTTTGAAGCCCTGCACTGTATTCATATCTACCACTTCCAGAGGTAGGCCGTTCCATGCATCCACCACCCTTTCTGTGAAAAAGAACTTCCTCACATTACCCCTTAAATCGGCCTCCCTCTAATCTCATACTGTGTCCTCTTGTCCTGCTATTTTTCTTATACTGAAACATTTCTTATATTGAAACATTTTTAAACTAGTCAAAGAGGGAGGCACTGATAAGCAGCAGGAAAATCCCAGCCTCTCCCTACAGAACAGGGTACTAAATGAGAAAAAGACCGAGGTAGAAAGGTCAGTGGGGATGCTGCAACAGAAGGTAAAGCCATCAAAAATGGAGAGCAGTGAGTACCAATGCCCATAGTCTGGGTAACAAGCTTCCTGAATTAGTGGCCTTGATGGAGGAGGAACATCTGGATATCGTGGCAGTCACAGAAACATGGTACACACAAACCATGACTGGGAAGTAAACATACCAGGATACACTATCTACAGGAGGACAGGGAGGGTAAAGAGGAGTAGTAGTAGCTCTTTACATAAGGGAAGGGATAAAGCAACAGAACAAAAGGGTAAACAGGAGGAGAAGAAGCACTGTGGGTAAATTTGGAGACAGACAATGGCACCACAATCCGCTGGGGTTGTATACAGACCCCCTTCTCAGGGGAGGAAATGGACAAGGAAATGATAGAAAGTATACTTAGAATGGCAGAAAAAGGGAGATATTGCTGATGGGTGATCTGAATATGTCAGATGTTAACTGGAGTGCAGTTGCAGCAGCCACTTGAAGGCGGGGTTATTCTAGATGCCCTACAGGGGGCATGCCTTAGACAACTAGTATTGGAGCCCACTTGAGAGGGAGCAATCTTAGACCTGGTTCTCTCAAATGGAGATGGAGAGAGGATCACAGATGTAGAAGTGGGTAGCCATCTGGGAACTAGCGACCATCGAACAGTATGGCTCACAATAAACACAGCAATAGAGTCAAGCCATACAAAGGCAAAAGTACTAGACTTTAGGAGGGCTGACTTTGCCAAAATGGGTGAGTGCCTAAGGAATGCACTAGCAAATGGGCAGGAAGGAGGGGTGGAAGAACAATGGGGAATAATAAAAACTGCCATCACAGAGGTAACGAGCCTTTGTGTGAAGCAAATAAACAAAACAAAACGATGTAAGAAACCACTATGGTTCTCAAAGGAAGTGGCAGTGAAGGTTCAAGAAAAAGAAAGCATTCAGGAAGTACAAGGAATCACAGAAGGAGCAGGACAGACAACTGTATCAGTTAAAGCAAAAGGAGGCTGGGAAGGCAGTCAGAACAGCAAAGGCCCAAACCAAGGAAAAGATAGCCAACTCAGTTAAGAAGGGAGATAAAACCTTTTATAGGTACATCAGGGAGCAAAGGAAGACCAAGGGAGGGATAGTGAGGCTTAATAAAGGGGAGGGACGGTGGGCAGAGGGAGACTGTGAAAAGGCAGAGATACTAAACAAATATTTTTGCTCAGAAAACTGTTTTCCAGGTAACATATTTCAGAGCAGCAGTTGCCATAGGCTCAGAGGGAGCGCCCATGAGCTGGGCAATACATAGGTTTAAGTTGCAGGGAGGGATTTGATCTTTAAAAAGGAGAGTTCAAATAGGTCAGACCCTTAAATAATCTTTTGAAAATAGCCAGAGAGGCTACTGACCTCTCCCTACCAGCTGAAGCATAGGCTGAGACTACTGCAAAATGCAGCTTGAAGGAAGAAGAACAAAGTCCCAAAGGCAGCAAATGTACCAGGTAGTCTAATATGCAGGACAGACTGGCGTGGAAGGGACTGATTTGCCTGGAAAAGTACCACAGAGAAAAACCTTCTCCACTTTGAGGAACAGGTTTTCTGGAAACTTAACACATTCAAAACCTCTTCTGAGAGGATTAAACCAGAGTATTCTAACTCAAGTACCAAGCCCTGAGGCACAGAGTGCTGGGATTTGGAAATGTTATCCTGCCCTGAGGCAACGTCAGTAGGTTGTACCTCATGGGAAGAGTGACAGGAGGTTTGCTGGACAGGGCCAGGAGTAGAGAATACCAGGTCTGCCTGGCCCAGTGCGGAGCAATCAGGATCATCATTACAGGTTCTCTTCTGAGCTTTAGCACCTCTCTCTCTCTCAACAGTAGAGGGAAAGGGGGAAATGCGTAAAGGAATCTCCCTGTCCAACAGAAGACCAGGGCATCCTCTGGGACTGTTCCCACTGATGGAAGACTGCAACAAAAGAGGGGGAGCTGATAGTTTTGACAAGAGGCAAACGGGTCCACCTCTGGTATACCCTACCTTCTGAACACTGTTGCAAGTACCACCTTTTCAGGGTCCATTTGTGGTTGCCTTGACCGACTTTGCTCACGGAATCTGCAGTGGCGTTGTCCTTTCCTGGTAATGCACTGTGGACAGCTGCACCTCTAGCTTGTATGCTAGGCTCCAGATCTTCATTGCCTTTATGCACAGCTTTGAAGATCTTGCTCCTTCCAGTTTATTGATGTGGTACATGGTGGTGGTGTTGTCCATTCTGATTTGGACCGACTGACCCCAGAGGTGGGAGGCAAAGGCTGCATTGCCAGACATACAATCCTAAGTTCCAGGAGGTTTATGTGCTCCTGGGACTCTAGTGGGGTCCACAGCCCACTTACAATGATGTCTTCCAGGTGGGTGCCCCACCCCAGGAGGAAGGCATCTGTAGTGAATACCACTGTGGGCGATTGCTGGAGGATGGGGATTCCCTTTCTGAGGTTCTCCTCTTCTTTCCACAAGCCCAGTGCCTTTAGAAGGCACTCCGTAACCGGTATCAACTTTGACAGAGGGTCCCGCCTTTGGGACTGGTGGGACCCTTGGTGGTCCTGAATGTCTCATTTGAATTCTGGCACCTGGGACCACAGCTATGGAGGTGGCTATGTGTCCCAGCAGCTGTAGGAAAGCCCTTGCTAGTCAGGGTTGTCCAGCTTTGAAAGACTTAGCCACTTTTGTAAGGCTTACCGTCCTCTCCTGAGGGAGGAATGCTTTTCCCCTCTAGTTTGTCCTTCTCTGCTCCTATGAAGTCCAGCACCTGCACAGGTTCCATCTGAGGACTTAGGGATGTTTATCAGGAACCCCAGATCCTCCAGGCTTGACTGGGTGAGCTGGATGGAGGCCTTGGCCTCCTGGTACGACCCACATGAAACTAGCCAGTCATCCATACAAGGGAAGACCACCGAACCTTGTCTTTGCAAGTGAGCTGCAACCACTGCCAGGCCATTTGTGAAGACCCTTGGCACAAAGAATAGGCCACAGGGTAGGGCCACAAACTGATAGTGAAGTTCCTTACCCTGAACCTGAGGCACTTTCTGTAGGAAGGTCTCACTGGGATATGAAAGTAGGCATCCTTCCAATCTAGCAACCCCAACCAATGCCCCTGTTGCAAAGATGGGATCACTGCAGATTTATTTATTTATTGAATTTTGATGACCGGGTATGCCCACTGGGCCCCGAAGGTCCCTTTTTCAGGGGCAACCCGGGAGTTACAGGACAAAAACATGGTAAGACAGTTAGTACAGATTCAGCTTTGGCATTCTAACACGTATATATAGCAGTTATTTAGCGTCACTATCGTGAACTTTTCTTTTTTCAAGTGTTTGTTCAGAAATCTTAGGTCTAAAATGGGTCACTTAATTTTTTTTTTTTTTATTCAGATATTCCAGCATACACAGTATATAGCATTAGAGTGTTACAAATAGCCAAAATGTATGCCGGTAAAGAATATTAAGTATCACATAATCCAATACATCTTCCCAATATTAAACAATGCACATCACACATATCTGGATAACAGTGTCCTACATATCTTATCATCCACTCTAGGGCTGAGCTCTGAAATTACAAGTCTTTCCTGTTTATCCAAAGTCCCGCCCTGCATTCACAGGTCCTAAAGAGATGGCCCCATGATATCCAATGCAAACCCCCAACCATCAAGTGTGGACCTGCCAAACCCTACATTGCAATAACAAATAAAAGCCTCCAGAAAGAAGGAAGCAAAAAGGCTAAGAGGAAATAATTTACCTATCCAACTACGAACAAGTCCGTTATCCTTCTTTATGCAGCTGAAATGACACCCTGAATATCCTATGTGGCCCCTATACCTTGTTTAAAGGTTTTGTTAGGAGGTCAGTTAGGTGCTTGGAACGAGAGAAGGAGGGAACACAGCCATCCAGGGAGCATTGTGGGGGGGCAGAACCACCTACTGTCCCAGATTAATATCCCTGAGCTGTTGCCTGGACGCCCGATGATACAGGAAGCATAGAGGGGCTTAATCAGAATCCAACATATCCTGGAGTATCAACCAACTTCTCCATCTATCATCCCACCCTTTCTGACCAGTTATATTTTGCTGCAATTCTCTCATTGGAGAATTCCTGAACCATTTTTTGCCATTCCTGTATCGTAGGGACCTCGGCCTGACCCCATTTTCTGGTAATAGCTTTCATTGTAGGCAGAAAAAATATTAATACCTTCTGAAGTTCAGACTTAGAGGGGGTCAGTTGGGTCACCGAGCAAAGGGTAGTGAAGAAATGTGTTTGTAGCCACTCCTCTTCACCGCAGATTTTAACAATATCCCGTATTACTCCGTCCCAAAAAATCTGCCAATTTCGGGCATAAGGTAAGTATGTGCGCTACATTAGGACTCAAACTTCCACACCCTCTCCAGCAGGGAACTGGTTGAAGGTGTTGCCAGGCAGTCTTCTCTGGGGTCAGGAAGTAGTGAGCTATAACTTTCAAAGCAAATAAACGCCACCAAGGGGATTTACATACCATCGGGATAATGTCTAGGTTTGCCACCCATTGTTGTAGTGGAAGCGGGAATCCATATTCCCTTTCCCATTTAATAAACCATGGGAGTTTATCTAAATACCCTAAGTTATGGAGAAACCGATATAGGTCACTCACTGCAGGATTAGACTTCTGAACATACAGTTTCTCTTGCAGCCAGAGGACTACCTTCGGGGTCTCTTCTATATGAGAGTATTGGGGGCGAGTCATTCCACTGATAATTCGGCTGATAAGAACATATTCTCGATATGTATTCCCAGGGACACCGTATAGTCCTTGGAGGTAAGAGAATCCCCCAAGTGATTCTTCCCTATAGAACTGAAAAACCCATTTGAGCCCTAACCTCTCCCACAACTTAAGAGCCTGTATCATTTGTCTATCCCCTGGGAGACCCAAACTCCTGAGAGTACGAAAAGTACAGTTACGTAAGAACTTACCGTAACAGTAGATCTTCGAGAGGAGCTCTTGCAGCAGGCTATCACAATTAGGACTATGCCGCAGGCACTAGGACCACACGGAAAAACTTCTACCAGCAATCCCAGCTGGGGACCGCCCCCGACGCCGCCCCACCCGACGTCGGTCAGGGTACAAGAGGGGGCGGACCCAGCTCCACCTCAGTTCTCCCGCCAGTACCCAGCAGATGGCCTGACAAGAGAAGGAGATGAAGCCCATCCTAGAGGAGAGAAGAGAAGACACCTGCACACTCCGAGGGGGAAGGTGGGAGGGAAAACTGTGCCTGCTGCAAGAGTTCCTCTCGAAGATCTACTGTTACGGTAAGTTCTTACGTAACTGTACTATCTTACTTCGAGACAGAGCTCTTGCAGCAGGCTATCACAATTAGGACTGAGTCCCAAGCAGTTACCCAGCAAAGAGGCAGGCAGCCCCGGGAGGAGGGATATACAGACTCCAGAGACTATCAGGACAAGAGTCCTTGTAGAACCGCTAGGCCAAAGCCAGCATGGCATCTGGAGACGATATCCAAGCTGTAATGCTTGATAAAGATATGCACCGAATTCCAGGTCACAGCCGCACAGATGTCCTGAATGGAGACATTCCACATCGCGGCAAAAGAAGCAGAAACACCCCTAGTGGAGTGACCCCGTACCGGACCCGGTAGAGGCTTGTGGTAATGTTCATAACAGAACGAAACGCAGTGGACTATACATTTGGAAATAGTCTGCTTGGACACTGGCTGACCCAAGCGATGTGGCGCAAAGGCCACAAAGAGTTGCTCCGATTTACGGTGTTGAACCGTTCTACTGAGGTAATACCTCAGGGACCTGTGAACATCCAACGTGTGGAGGAGAACCTCCTCTACTGGAGGAGAAGGAAAATAAACAGGAAGGTTAACGACTCGTTGAGGTCAACTCGAGACCACTTTCGGAAGAAACTTAGGATTAGTCCTGAGGGAAACTCGTTGCCCATAAAAAAACAAATAGGGCTCTTTACACATCAGAGCCTGCAGCTCGGAAACTCTTCGAGCGTAAGTAATAGCAACCAAAAAACAAACCTTCCAAGATAAATACCGCAGCTCACACGTCGCTGCAGGTTCAAAAGGGGGGAGGGTGAGTTTCTCCAACACGAAAAGGAGGTCTCAGGGTGGGATAGGGTCCCTGACGGGAGGCCGCATGTGAAGGACCCCACGAAGAAAGGTGCGAGCCACATCCAACTGGGCTAAGGCTCTGTCGCCCACCAGAGTATGGTAGGTAGAAATCGCCCAGAGGTGCACCTTGATGGAGGAATGGCTTAGGCCGTTTTCATACAAAGAGAGGAGGTATTGCAAAGCGGAGTTCACAGAGCACGTGACTGGGTCCAAATGTAGAGGCAAGGCCCAAAGGCAAAACCGCTTCCACTTCATGGCGTAAGCCGAGCGAGTAGAGGGCTTGCGTGCAGATGCCAAGACCTCAGCTACTTCCGGGGAAACCCCGTATCGAGTCAGTGCCACGTCTGAAGGAGCCAAGCATGAAGGTGCAGGGATCGAAGATCCGGGTGGACCAGAGAACCCTGGTCCTGGGACAGCAGTTGCGAGCATAGGGGCAGTGGGAGAGGAGGTTCTAGAGACAACCGCTGCAGAAGTGGGAACCAAATTTGCTGGGGCCAGTAGGGTGCTACAAGGATCAAGCGTGCCCCCTCTGCCTGCAACTTGAGCAGGACCCTCTGGAGGAGAGGGAAGGGCGGTAAGGCATAAAGAAATCTCCTGGCCCAATAAAGGGACAACGTGTCTGGCCAGAAAGCGCCAGGCGCGGGCTCTCGTGAGCAAAAGCGTGGCAGCAGGCGTTGCGTGGTGTGAAGAGATCCAGCTTGGCACGCCCCACCTGCCGAAGGAGGCAATCTGCCATGGACTGCAGTAATTCCCACAGTGCGCTCTGGCCCATGACCTGCTGAGATCGTCAGCCAGACTGTTGAGGGCTCCTGGAGCGTGAACGCTGATAGACAGATGCCCCGTTCCAGTGCCCAGTAAAAGACTCTCATCGCCTCCCGGCAAAGAGGATAGGAATGAGTGCCTCCTTGCTAGTTGAGATAGAAGACGACCGCCATGTTGTCTGTCTGAATGAGAAGAGAGCCGGGAACCAGGTCCTTTTGAAACACCTGAAGGGCGTAGAGGATCGCTCGCATTTCCAGGACATTGATATGGAGAGACTCTTCCTCGGTCGACCAGACCCCCTGCATGCGGTGACCACCGAGATGAGCCCCCCTAACCCAGGTGTGAGGCATCCATTGTCAGCGTCTGACCTGGAGGCTCCGGGCGAAAAGGGACCCCCTTGTCCAGATTGTCGGGGTCCATCCACCAAAGCAGCGTTCTCCTGACTGGCTCCAAGATCAGGACTAAGGCGTCCAGGTCATCGGAGTATTGATCCCACTGCACCCTGAGCATCCATTGTGGGATTCTCATGTGGAGGCGGGCCAGGGATATCACTGGGATGGCCGCCGCCATGTGACCCAGTAGACTGAGGAAGTTCCGAGACAGAACTCGAGGTGCTACGGAAATCCGTTCCGCCAAACTTCGCAGGCGAAGACCCCTGTCTTGAGGGAGGAAAGCTCTGCCTTGGACGGAGTCCAGAGTCGCTCCAATGAAGGTGAGGCATCAGCTGGGCTCTGGGGACGACTTCTTTAAGTTCAGAGTGATCCCCAGGTCTCGGAAGAGAGTATAGGCATCTCCGAGAGAGCGCAGGAGGCCATCCCGTGGCGGGGCTGTCAGCAGCCAGTCGTCGAGGTAAGGGAAGACATAATGGCCTGAGCGCCTGAGAGCCGCCGCCACCACTGCTAGGCACTTGGTGAAGACTCGCGGAGCGGAAGAGAGGCCGAACGGGAGCACCCGGAATTGGTAATGCTCCCCCAGGAAGTAGAACCTCAGATACTTCCTGTGGGGAGGAAAGACCCCGATATGCATGTACGCATCCTGCATGTCGAGCGAACAGAGCCAATCCCCTTGTTCCCATTGATCTGTGGTAATAGAGCTCCACCCTTCGAGGTGAAGGAGAAGCGGCCCGACCACTCCCCTGGACGTCCAACCACGGGCGGAGGAGTCATTAGGCGGAGCCGGGGTGGGAAGAGGCTTGGGAGGACTTGGGTCCATGGCAGAGGGTCCACCAGACTGCTGGTTTCGGACCTCCGGCAGAAGCCGCCTCTCTGTCCCTGCTGGGAACCACGGGCTGAAGCTTGAGTGCCTGAGGACTTTCGAAAAAGCAGACGGCGACGGGTGCGTCGCCATGGTACAACTGGCGGACCGACCAGATAGACTTGTCCGATTCCTGGAGACGTGAGATCAGATTCTCCGTCTCCTGCCCAAATAAGACGGCACCCTGAAACGGTAGGTCTCGGATACCGGACTGCAGATCTTGGTGGAAGCCGAAAGCCTCAACCAGGCATGGGCGCGAGACAAACCCGGAAGCAGCGGCTCTGGCCGCCCGTATCTACAATGTCGTAGGAGGCCCTCAAGGCGTGAGTGCCAATGTCCGAGCCCAACTGCAAGATGGCCAGGAGCTCCGTCAATTTTTTGGTCTGGCATGGCCTGTACCAGCTCAAGACCTGGCTCCCCAGCAGCGTTCTGGAACTGCACCATGTGCGTGAGGAAGTTCGAGGATCTAATGGAGCAGGTGGAGGCAGAGTAAACCTTCTTGCTCACCTGATCCAAATAACGGGACTCCAAGTCGGGAGGCTGAGAGCTGAGGTGACGCGGCTGTCGAGACTTGTCGTGAGCAGCCGTGATCACGGAGGAGTCCGCCTGAGGGTGTTCAGCCAGAAAAGGTTCTGCCCTCGGCGCTTTGTAAAGCCTGTCCGACTTCTTAGGGACCGCTGGGATGGAGGCTGGGCGCAGCCAGGTGGATCTAGTCAGGTCCTGGAAGGTATCCACCAGAGGAGGAATGACCAAAGACTTTGGCTCCTTCTGCCTCAGGTACATGGCCAATCTCCGGCGTTCCGGGTCCAGGTCTTCTGTGTCCCACTGATTAGAATCCTGGATATGCCTCATGAAGTCCAGAAATGTCGGATCGTCTGGAGGCGAGCGAGGCACATCCTTCTCCTCAGGGGAGCGCTTAAGGCCGAGGGAGGAGGAAGAGGATGAAGATGCAGAGGAGGACAGACTATCCGATTTAGAATGGTCTGGATCTGCCTCGGCCATGCCTACGGCTGAGATCGATGCGCGGGGACGGCCGGCGGTCCAAAGACCAGGCGGTCACTGGACCGATGGAGGCGAAGCAAGGGGACCGGCGCGGAACCGTCCCATCGGCCGGAAGGGCTCAGAAGGAGACCGCCAACCGGCGGTCAGTGGTAACCAAGGCGGCGTTGGTGGTCCTGAGATCGGCGGGAACAAGCCCTGGAAGAGGCGAAAAAATAAGCTCGGGGACCTCAATGGGGAAGCCTCGCCCTCCGGCTGTGGTTAGCCAGCGGGATCAGGTACCGGTGTCTGGGCGGCGGGGTGTATGCGTTGGTGGACCTGCCCCCACCAGAACGAAAAAAAAGTTGTTTCAGCTCGTCCTTGGAGAATATGTCTGCCGCCCGCTGCGGGAAGGAAGATTCAGGTGTGGCGGGGCGCGAGGGCGAGCTATCACGGAGGGCCGGGGGGGAGGAGGACTTGGGTGGCGGGGCGTCGGCGGAAGTAACGACCGACCCGGGTCATAGCCGCCGACCGGCGTCGGTACGGGACCCGACGGCCAGGGGCTAAAGTCCCTCGCTCAAGGGCGCACCTTCAGCGAAGCCGGCGCCGGTGCCGTGAAGCGGTAGGGCGAAGCAGTGCCGCTACGGACTTAGAGGTGATCTTAAGCGGGGTCACTTTGAAGCGGCTGGCGGCTCCCGGCAGGCGGCCTTAGCCTGGGAAGAGCGCTGCGACTCACCCGAGCCAGAAGGACGGGCCTTTTACGGGGAAGGTTGCAACCGCGATCGGGACCAGGACCGGTGCTGGGACCGACTGCGCTCTTTGCTGTGGCGCTTCTTCTCCTTCTTCTCCTCGGAGGAGTGCAGGTCCATCTTTTTCTCCAAGAGATAGGCCTTCAGGGCCTTCAGGCGTCGGATGCGGGTCCGGCTCGTGAATGCTTGGCAGTCGGCGCAGGAAGCTGTGTCGTGGTCCGGGCCCAAGCAGAAAAGCACCGCCGGTGACCGTCCTTAGTAGAATTTGCCAGCCACCTCGCACTTATTGACGTGTTCGGGAGGCGCCCGGGAAGACATGGAACACCCATGGGACTTGGCAGCAACACCAACCGGATCCGGCTACCGACAGCAGGCGAGAAAAAGCGATGGCGGAAAAAAACCGAGCGCAAATGGCAGGCGTACAGGCGTCGATAGCGGTAACTTCGGCCTTGTAGGAAGAGCGGAAAAAAAATGTGTGAAAGCGAAGATTGAAGATAAATTTGCGGGTGAATCACAAGCAGTAGCTCTTCACTTGCGTGTTACGCGGCGGGAAAGAACTGAGGTGGAGCTGGGTCCACCCCCTCTTGTACCCTGACCGACGTCAGGGCGGGGCCGGTGTCGGGGGCGGTCCCCAGCTGGGATTGCTGGTAGAAGTTTTTCTGTGTGGTCCTAGTGCCTGTGGCATAGTCCTAATTGTGATAGCCTGCTGCAAGAGCTCTATCTCGAAGTAAGATCTGAAAGATATACCGAAGGGGTATCAGGGAAGGGGGAAGCCTACGCCAGGCTTTCTAGATTATTTGGGTAGGTTCAGGAAGATGTTGAGGGGGGAGGCATACCAGCCATTAAAACTGGGTCAATGATGTCCCCTAGGAGTGTAGATTCAATCCCAAGCCAAATAGCATAGGTCCGGGCTGTGAACCAGAGGAGAGCTAAACGAAGCATCACGGCCTTAACATAAGTCTCAAAATTGCGGATATTAAGGCCCCCCTCTGTTTTTTGGAGCCTGCAACTGATTTAAGGATGCCCTAGGGGGACTGTCCAGCCAGATGAGCCTTCTGGTAAGTCTATTCCATGTCCGGATATAACATCTAGGTGAGGGTACAGCTAAGGTTTGGATTGGATAGAGCACCCGGGATAGTAATTGTTGATGAACCAACAGAACTCTTTCTTGCATGGGGACCGCCTTCAGCTTCCAGTTAACAATCAAATTTTCTAACTGGAGTGTGAGGTGCTCAAAAGTATCCAGGTCCAGGTGTGAAGGAAATCTGGTGAGGTGTATACCCAAGTATTTTAATTTAAGTTGGTACCATTTGAACAAGTATTTGGATTTTTAAGTCCCTGGGAGGGGAGTAATTGCACAAGCGTGTTTCTGTTTTATTGGAGTTCAGGGTGTACCCCAAGAGTTCCCCAAACCTGGAAAGGAGGGCCCAAACTGCAGGGAGTGAGGCATATGGGTCAGACAAGGTAAGCAGTATATCATCTGCATATAAAGATATCTTCTGTAGAGCGCCATGGATAGTAACTCCCTTAACACCCTGATGTATCTGAATAGCTTGTGCTAATGGTTCGATATAGATGGCAAAAAGATAAGGTGAAAGGGGGCACCCTTGCTTTGTCCCTCGGCAGATTGGAATAGCCTGTGATATCCCTCCCATCACTTTACAGTATGTCTTTGATGATTCATATATCGACCTAAGTTGATATATGAATTGATGTGGAAACCCCATAGTGTTCATGACATCCCATAGAAAAGCCCACTCTACCGCATCAAACGCTTGGCGGGCATCCAAGCTAAGAAATAGGGTGGTCTCCAGAGAATGGACAGCCAGTTGCTGTACCAGCAAAGTCCGGCAGAAGGTATCCGCCGCCTGACACTGCTTAATAAATCCTACCTGGTCAGGGTGTACAATAAGGGGCATTATTTCATCTAACCTATGCGCCAGTATTGCCATAAACACCTTGTAATCCACGTTGGCCAATGTAATTGGGTGGTATGAGTCCGGTTTGGTGTGATCCTTTCCAGGTTTGGGGATAGGATTTAGCAGTGAGGTCTTCCAAGAGGGCGGTGGATTCCCCCCATTCCTGAACAGACACTAAAACTTGTAGTAGGTGGGGTGTAAGTTCCTCCCGAGAAACCTAATATAACTCTACGGGGTAGCCATCAAAACCAGGCACTTTTCTGGTTCTTCCTCTTAATAGCTTGGGATAACTCCTCTTTAGTAACTGGAGAGTGTAAGCTTGCTTGACACTCCCTAGTTAAAGTCGAGAGGCCTAACCGACAGACAAAGGTCAGCCTCACCTCTTGACTGGCAATGTTAGAGGCCTGATAGAGCTGTGAGTAATATTCCTGAAAAACCACACATATGTGGGAAGGGAGGCTCACTAAGTTACCACGGGTAGCAGACCATAATTTGGGGATTCTGGTAAGAATTCTCTGCCCTTGGACTTTTCTAGCTATGCGTCTCATAGAGGCGGGGCCACCCTGATGATTTAAACTATGGAGATAATAGAGTTGGGCTAGGAGTTTCTGGTCCTGTATCCCCTGAAGCTGGCTTCTGACGTGGAGAAGTTGCTGACAAAAAAATGGTTGCATATGCTTAGGGAGCTTCTGGAAATGGTCCAATTCTTGCACCAGTTCCTTCTCTGTACACTCCCTATCCTTCTTTATCCTGGTCCCCCATTCAATTAATGCACCTCTCAACGCAGTTTTAATGGTATCCCATAATATTGCTGGGGTATGTCCCTGGCCATTATGGTCAAGGATATCTTGAATTTGTTGCTGAATAAAGCTGCAAGCCTCAGGGGATACAAGGTGCATAACATTTAGCCTCCATGGGGAACATTCTGAGCTGATACCCAAATCTACACTAGCCTGTAGTGGCCTATGATCAGAAAGCAAGGTTGGGGTGGTTGTTACCGCAGACACAGATACTATAAGGTCCCTAGATACATAAGCATAGTCTAGCCGGGCAGCAGACTGGGTATTTTGGGGGTGCCTCATATATTCCCTAGCACTGGGATATAGGGTTCTAAATATGTCATACAAGTCTTTTACACATCTCAGTTTTCCAGAGTTTCCTAAGGAGGGGTATACAGTATCTGGTTCTATTCGGGTATGCTGCATCTAGAGAAGGGTTAACCATCAGATTCAGGTCCCCGGCAATAATGAGAGAGCCCTGGGCGTTCTGATCCAAAACCTTAAAAAATCTTTTCAACTCCACCGCCTGGGTCCCCAGTGGTAAATACAAGGATACCAGTGTATAGGTTCATCCTGTAAGTGTTCCCACCACCAGAATAAAACATTCCTTTGGGTCCTGGACCACCTTCAAAAGTCGACCATTTGATTCTGGAATGTACTAGGATCGCCACCCCACGTCTTCTACCCCTGTTATATGAGGATGCCCCAACCAACTGGTATCCTCTTGTGCCCCCTAACTTAGCATGTTCAGCTTGGCTAAGGTGAGTCTCTTGGAGAAACACAAACATGGGGTTAGCCCTCCCTATATCCCTGTTCCCTAATAGCCTCCGTCTCTTAATGGGGGTGGCGATACCGTTCACGTTCCAGGACCACAATGTCGTGCCCCTTCCCTGTCCCTCCCCAGTAACTCCTAATGGAGCCATATCCCCAGTTCCCCCACCTCCCTCCCCTCAACCCCCATCAGGCTGCATTTCAATTGTAACCATGAAGCTACATAATTACATGCTACACAAAGTAACTGACACAACTGACAACAGTCTAACATTAAACTAATAGATAAACTAAGTACTAGGATGAGTAAAACCAAACCAGAACAACTTCCACGCAGGGAGCAGTTTATTGCAGTGCTCCGATTAGGAGTCCAGATCCATGGGGGCTCCCCCCTCCGGCTAACTGGGCACTCCCTGGACTCTCGTTCGAGAGCTCCAGTAAAGAGTAGAAAACAAACTGAGTCACCAAGTGGCATCACGTGTTCCCAGAGTATTAGGGCGGGTTAAAAAAGTAAATGCGCGCATCCTGGGGTAATTATTTACCTCTTGGAAGGAGTCCTAAATATGTATATTAAGTAAAGGTAAATGCCAACACTATAATAAGGGCTGGGTGTGAGGGTAATATTAAGAGGGGGATGGGAAAAGAAGATAGAGGCATAATCTCCACTCTGTCTTGCATGGCAGCACACTACCATCTCCAATCCTCCCTCGTCCTGTCAGCATGTCAACCCCCCATAGTAACACCTTCTAAGTGGATAAAAATCCAATATACAGTGGATTTCCCCATCTGGGGTAGAGACCGATCCAATTAATAGGGAAGATTGTATCCAACGATGCTAATCAACTTTGTTGAATTTAAAAAGGGAATAGGAAAATAGGGAGGAGGGGAAAAAAGTAACAAAAAACACTGATTAGTATTGAGTGTGTCCACTTCAGTGGTGATCAAATATAAATAATAAGGTATAAGTAATATAGATATAGTCAATCCGAGGCGTAGGACCCTTTCACGAGCACAAAGGATGGCACATAATATAGTCATACAAAGGACATGCGTGGAGAAACATTCGCCCATGTACATGTTTCATCCTCCAGCACGCTCTAACAGAAGAATAGTGGAGAACAGTGGAAATTGTACCCAACGTAGCATGCCCTGTGTCAGGAGATCAGGAACTCTGTTCAAAGGTATCACAGATTGCCCTGGCAGTCAGTGCTGAGGAGCCTGGGTAATGTAGGTCCAGAAGGAAGAGTAGGCTAACTGCCCAGGCCGCGTGTGTAAAAATGCCGGCGTCCCCCATCTCTCAGCCTCCTTTGGGATACTCAGACAGCAAAAGGGAGAGTAATCCCTTCTCGAGCCTAGTCATCCTAAAAATTGGAGAAATTCATAAGTGCCGCTGACAAGCCAGGAAGATGCTGTTGTACAAGAAGGCTCTACACCTTAAATGTGGTGTCTCCACAATCCTGAGAGACCTGCTCTGCTGGCTTAGGTGAGCTATCAGGATGGTATGCATATTCCTGGAGTATCACCCTTATATCCCTCAGAGCCTCAGCTTGTTTACTGCACTTGTGGGCAGCGGACAGAGAAGATTTACTCTACGAATTGTGAGTGCGTTTTTCCCTTTTAGTCCATGACCTCTTGCGCAGGGAGCAGGTTATATTGTTGTAGGTATAGCTTCGCCTCGTCCGATGTATCAAAAACGTTTATAGAGTTCCCAAGCCATATTTTTAATTTAGCCGGAAAGATTATTGTAGCTTTTAGGTTATGTGCCTGCACTTCCTTTTTGGTTGTATACATCGCTCTCCTTTGCTGCACCACAGCTGGGGAAAAGTCATGGTCGAAAGTAATTCTATGGACACCATCCAGCAAGATTTTCTTAAGGCTCCACGCTTTTTTTGGTGATCTCTTCCTTTTTAATAAAACTCTGCATGCACAAGACAATGGAGTGCGGTCTTGCTTGGGGGTCTTTGGGGGGGAGAGCCCGATGTACACGCTCTATGTCGTAGGGATGGAGATGTTTTAGACCCAAGACCTCATCAAAGCGGTGTTCAACATATGCTTTAAGATCTCCTGCTTCCATTCCCTCAAGCATCCCAAAAATTCTAATGTTAGACCGCCTTGAGCGGTTTTCCAGGTCCTCAAGTTTCTCTCGCAGATCAATGTTGTCTGAGTAATTTAACAGAGACTTGGTGGTGTTTATGGATTTTCTGATCATGTTCCCCAGTTTTACTTTCAAGTTTTGCTGCCTTCTGCTCCAAAGCTGACAAGGTATTTTTTAGAGTTTGTTGGTCAGCCCTATACTCAGTGCGACAGGTTTGAAACTCCGAGAGGAGTGCCGACAGTGAGGCCTGTAGCTCAACAAGTGCCACCTGAGGCAGCTCCATTCTCTCGTCTCTAAAGTTGGTAGTAAACTGTAGAATCCCCAAGTCGTTCACGATCAGTCAGCCACGGAATACAAAAGAGAAGGTAAGATGTTCAGTCAGAAATAAAGGGGAGATTTTGAGGACCCTCGTTATGGAATCTGGCAGATTTTACCCCTGGGGGTCTGTGGAGAGAACTTAATCAGCCGCCATTTGTTGTCTCGCCAAACCAGAAGTCCACTCTCCATTTTTCTTGTGGGTGAGGAAGTAACTTGAATAGAGACCCTTGCCACATTGGAAATAAGGAACTTGTTTCACTGCATTGGCCTGCAGCAGCTTTTTGACCTACAGGCAGGATTTTTTTATGCTAGGGTGAGGTGGGAAGGCCCTGTGTGCCTGCAGTTTTGGAAACTTTTTGAACTGCAGGGAGAGAGCTTGACTCACTATTTCCAGGAGCCACTTGACTATCAATGTTTTTCCCCATACCCGAGGTTCTGCTTTGCTTGCACCTTGGAAGCTGGAGTGGCTGCAGCCTGCTTACCTCTGCTCATGAAGAAACCCTCTGAGGAAAGTAGTAATAAGTCACGTAAGTGCTTGGGACATAACCCCCCAGTCCCTGCCTCCCCTTCCATAGGGTCTATGGGAAGTGGAAGCCTTTTTTTTTTTCCAGTGTTGCTTTTATAGGTGGTCTTATATTCATACAACTTTTTCATGTAGACCTCTGTTTTGTCACCAAACAAGGAGTTCCCCTCAAAGGGAAAATCTGAGGCCTTAGTTTGAATGTCCTGAGAGAGGTTCATAGTCCTCAGCCAGGCAAACCTCCTGAGGGACACTGCATGAGCCATGACCCTACAGGCAGCGTCACCGACATCCACAGCCATGTGAAATTAGTATTTATTTAGTGACGTCCAAGGCAGCTTTTGTTGTGGTCAGGTTCTAGGCTAGACCACCAGCATCCTTTTCACTCATGGATACTACGGAGGTCCAGAGGGCCTTCTGGTACCAAGTTGCACAGGCCACATAGACTGCCCTTCTCAGTAAAAGGGAAGATGAGGTGTAAACCTTTTTGCCCAAGCTGTCCAGTTTTCTGGAATCCCTCTCTGGGGATTGAGAAGAGAGTGGGGCCTTGGACTTGTCACTGGCAGCAGTCTGCACCACCCTTTCATGGTCAAGGTGAGTGTAAAAATCCTCACAACCCTGACTGTCAAGCTGGTATTTCTTTTCTGCTCTTTTTGTCTCTACCAGCTGCCAAAGTGGGGGGTGATAGGATTTCTGAAGCGGCCTTTTTCAGGGATTTATGAATAGGCAAGAACACCCTCTTTGTGGGTATAAGGCCCAACATGTCCAAAAATTACAGCTCATCCTCGTCTTATGCTGTCTCCTGAGGTGAGAGGTTGAGAGTGCTTGTCATCTGCCCCTCAAAGAAGAGTATGAGGAGTACTCCTCTGACAACCTGGGAGGGTAACCAAATTCCTGAACTGAGGAGCCATCAGGCTTTATGGGTTCATCCCCTTCATAAGACTTCTCAGCCTCTTCCACCACAGGCTTTCTTACAAGTTGAGGAGCCTAGGAAGGGGGGCTTGCATGGACATAAAGTCTCCCATAGTCTGGAAAGCTTGGAAGAATTGCCAAGCCTTAGCCATGTCCTCAGCCAAGAACATTATGTTCCTGTTAACTGGCATCTCCTTGTCTTCTTCAGCAGGAGGGACAGTGACATGTTTTTCTTTCTGCTTTTTCTTGGCAGGCACCCATTCTGATGTCTGCTCATCAGATCTTTTAGTTTTGGTAGACTCGGAGATCTTTCTGTCCAACACCCTGACCTCAGAGTCCCCTTTAACAGCTTTGTCCTTCTGCTTTGGTTGAGGAACCTGGCTCCACAGAGCCAGGTTGTGAGAGAGGAGACAGACTGAAGCATATTCGTTCTTTTTTTTTTTTTTTTTTTTAACGTTTTGCCCTAAAACCTGATGCAAAGCTCACAGCTGGAAAAATTGTGATCAGTACCCAAACAAGAAAAAAAAACAACTCATGGCAGTCCGTCTTAGCAAGGAGTTTAAAGCACGGTTTACAATTTTTGAAACCAGTGTGTCCTGTCCTTTTCTTGGACTTCTCAGACATGCCAATCACTGACAGCCCACAGGAAGAGCGGTGCAGTTCCAAGGGTTCGCAGTTCGGTTCACACCAATAAACGGGAACAGCAAATACATAACATTTTTAAAACAGCAGAATTTAAAAATCTCAAAGTGAAAACCAAAATTAATAATCCCGATACAAAAAAAAAAAAAAGTTATTGCTTTGGTTCCTCACAGGGAACCAGAAAGGGAAAAATGGGTATCGCAAGTGGTGACCAGAAAAATAATCTGCACAGCTCGTAAAAAAATGACATTCACTTCAGGCTGAAAAGAAAAAAAAATATATATATATATATATATATATATATATATATATATATATATATATATATATATTTTTTTTTAAGAGATTTAAAATGTGGTTCCGCCAAGGTGGGAACCACATTTCCTAGATTCTCAGTTCCTGGAACCACAAGGGAACCAAGAAGAAATAGTAAAACAGCAGAAAAATACCCCTAAACCTCAGAGTATTGAAATCTGACTAAAAGTCAGAAACAATACTGAAATTAATAGGGAAATAAACCAGAATGTTGGCATTGTGGAAAGTGACTTCGGGGTGATGCTTCTTCTCAGATGGAGAAACAATCTGCCATTGAGGGCAAGGGAGAACGTGACCACAGCAGAGTTTTGAATTTCATTCTAAAGTTCTCAAATTAGCGTAAAATTCTAGGCTCCAGGGCAGCTCATTCTAGGGGGAATGACTGCACTTGTCAAGTAATAGTGAAGGTTGGTAGGCTGAGGGGCAACTGTGCCGGCACAGGGTTGGTAGGCTCAGGGGCAACTTTGACAGGGCGAGCTGATAGGCTCAGAAGGAACTGTGTCAGAACAGGACTGCTAGGTTCAAGGGTAACTGTATCAGAGCAAGGTTGGCACATTCAGGGGTACAGTGCTAAAGCCAGGTTTGAAAGTGCAAAAGTAATTACATCAGTGAATGGTTGGTAGGTGTTGCGTTAAAAGTGACAGAGCAGGGCTAGTGCACTGTGGGGGTCACAGTAACAGAGCCAGGTTGGTATGCTTGCAAACAACAGTGCCAGTGTAAAGATGGAAGACTTAGGGTAATGGAGCCAGAGCAGGGCTGACAAGCTCAGAGATAACAGTACCACAGCAGAGCTGGTAGGCTTAGGGTCAAGAATGGCAGAGTAGGGCCGGCAGGCTCAGGGGCAACAGTGTCAGAGCTAGGGTGGTAAGCTCACAGGTAACAGTACCAGGGCAGTACTGGTCTGTTCAGGGGTAACAGTGACAGAGCAGGGCTGGTAGGCTCAGAGATGACAGTGCCAGAGCAGGGCTAGTGGACTGTGGGGTCACAGTAACAGAGCGGGTTGGTATACTTACAAATAACTGTGCCAGAGTAGGGATGGAAGGCTCAGGGTAATGGGGCCAGAGAAGGGCTGGTAAGCTCCAGGTTAATAGTACCAGAGCATAGTTGGTATGGGATGCGGTAACAGTGCCAAAACAATGCTGGTAGACTCATGGCGATAGTGCCAGAGCAGTGCTAACTGTTCTGTGATCAATGTCTCTTCTCGGTCTACTGGTTTCTCCTAGTACCCTAACCTATTTCTCCTTTATTTTCATAGGTCTGGACACACATAATCTGTCTATTTTCAAGATAATTATCCTTGTTATTTATTTCTAACCCTCTAGTTCCCTCCTCTGGGACTTCTGGCCCATTGTGTCTCCTCAATCTTGCTATTCAGGTCCCTACTGGAATCTCCATATCTACAGGATTCCTAAACTTCATCAAAGCAAGTACCTTCTTATTTTAATTTAACTTCCTATCTGTGAATAACTAAGCATTACAAATTTCACTATCAGCACTTGTTAAGATAAGCAGCTGACTTCAGGGCATAAAATGATTACTGTGATGGCATCAGTAGTTTGTGAATGCTACTCTGTTTCTTTGGTTAAGGATAGTGATTGTTACATGCCTAACCACTACATAAATATTTATTCAGTGATACACAGTCATATAAAAGGTAATTTTTATGTTTGTTTGCACACATGTACAAGAAGAAAAAAATTACTCACCTTAGTAATTGTGTTTCTTCTAATGGAGTCTTGCTGTATTCTGACATATTGCAGTTAGCCCAGCACTTGAACGGTCTCAGAGAGGAAGGAGTTAAATTCTATGCAGAGCTCGAGCTCGGTTCAAACCTCTGTCTGCTGCACTTTGAAGTGTAACCGTCAGATTCTTAAGAGCTAATACTAACTAACTAACCCACTATGTGGAAATTCTAGACCTTTACTAGCCAAATGGCAACCAAATATTTGGATCCCCAAAAGACTCAAGTCGAGAAATCCAAAATCAAAAACCAGGTAGTGAACAACTTATGACTATTGCAATAAAGAACACATAACCCACTTCCCCTCTCTAAAAAGAGGGAGTGCCCAAATGCATCTCTGGGGTGCAACACTGCACCTGCCAGCCCACTTCCCAAAAACAGGTTCTGAGAGGGGAGGCAGGGAGGGCAGTCAGAATACAGCAAGACTCCATTAGAAGAAACACAATTACTAAGGTGAATAATTTTTTCTTCAAACATTAAGTCTTGCTGTATTCTGACATATTACAGACTACCAAGCAGTATCTCCATGGATGAGGGATTCAAACCTACTTTGGGAATAGGCTCTGCAGTACTGCTGTACCAAACCGAGCATCACTCCTAGCCTGGATATCCAGAGAGTAATGCTTGGTAAATGTATGGACTGTTTTCCAGGTGGCTGCTTTGCATATCTCTAGTAAAGGAATATCCCTGGCAGCAGCCAAGGAAGCAGCTGTACCCCTAGTCGAATAAGCCCTCAGGCCTGAGGGTGGTATTTTGCCTAGCTTCTCATAGCAGAATTGTATACAGGAGACAATCCACCTGGCAATAGTTTTCTTAATGGCAGGTTTGCCCTTACCCACTTCCCCATAAGTGAGTAACAACTGGAAGGAGTCAAATCTGTGTGCCTTAGTACACTCAATGTAGTAACTAAGGGTCCTTTTAACATCCAAACTGTGTAATCTTCTCTTTCCTGAAGAATGATCAGTGAAGAATACAGGAAGGGACATAGACTGGTTCAAATGAAAATCTGAAACCACTTTAGGTAAGAACCTCCTACTGGTTCTAAGTATCACCTTATCTCTATGGAATGAGATAAAAATCAGGCTCCACTGACAGAGCTTGCAACTCACGGATACATCCGGCAGAGGTAATAGTTACCAGGAACACAGTCTTCCAAGTCAAGTACTTAAATTCTGCTGAAGACAAAGGTTCAAAAGGGGGTTGCATAATATGGGCAATGCAAACGTTAAGATCCCAGGCAGGGGTAGGATCCCTAAAAGGAGGATTGGTATGAAGCAATCCCTTGAAAAATTTACAGAAAACAGGATGAGATGCCAGTGAAGAAGGCTTTCCTACTGACAGAAAAGTAGAAACAGCTGACAAATGTACTTTGAGAGTAGCTGGTCTGAGGCCTAGGCCACTGAGGTGAACCATATAATTCAGAACTGTAGACAATTCAGCAGTGTCTGGGGATATATGCTTTTTAGAACACCAGATGCTGAATCTCTTCCATTTTAGAATTTTAAGTTTTTCTGGTGGCAGGTTTTCGAGAGGCTTTGAGAATGTCCAGAACCCCTTGAGACAGATGCAAACTTGCATACTCTAACTCTTCAAGAGCCATGCCTTGAGATTGAGAGACCGAAGGTTGGGATATCAGATTCTCCCCTGAGAGGAGGTTAACAAATTGTGATTCCTGGGAAGAGACAGGGGAGGATGGACTGCTAGGGACAGCAACAGGGGATACCAAGGCTGCCTGGCCCAGTCTGGAGCAATCAGGATCACTTTGCAAGATTGCGACCTTATCTTGACCAGGACCTTGAACAGCAGAGGAAAAGGAGGGAAGGCATACAGAAATTTCCCTTCCCAATTCAGAATCAGAGCATCCAGAAGGACTGTGCCCAAGACTGGGGGTCTGCAAGAGAAGAGATGAAATTGGTGATTGTCTGGGGCTGCAAAGAGATCTAACTCTGGAGTGCCCCATCTTGAAAAAATCACTTTTAAACACTAGAGGATCCAGGGACCATTCGTGATGGCCCTGGGAAATCTTGCTCAGTGCATCTGCTAACACATTGTCCTTTCCTGGGAGATGGACTGCCACCAGACAGGTCTGTAGGGAGTAAGCCAGGGACCATATTTTCATGGCTTCTGTGCACAAGGCCGTAGGCAGAGTGCCTCCCTGCTTGTTGATGTACCACATGGTGGTGGTGGTGTTTGTCTCGACTTGAACCACCTTGTTCTTTACTGATTGTGAGAAAGCCTGCAGAGCCAGGTAAACCGCCCTGAGCTCCAGAAGGTTGATGTGGAGAAGAGACTCCTGGGTGGACCACACTCCCTGGGCTGTGAGAGCCTCCAAGTGGGCTCCCCAACCCAAGAGAGAGGAGTCTGTGGTTAGGACCACAGAATGAGACTGAGAAATGAATGGGACCCCTTGTCTGAGATTGGCCTGATCCTGCCACCATTGAAGAGCCTGGATCAGAGTCTGAGTCGCTGGAATCAGTTTGGTGAAAGGATCTTTTTTTCTGAGACCAAAAAGCCCACAGATTAAACTGAATGTCTCATCTAAAATCTGGCCCCCTGGACCACTGCAGTGGAAGCTGCCATGTGGCCCAGCAACTGAAGAAAGTGTCTTGCTGGTCCGGAGACCAGAGCGTGGAAGGAAGAAGCCAGCTCCATGATGGCCTTCACTATTACCAAAGGAAGAAATGCTCTTGCTTTGACAGTGTCTAGTTCCATCCCTATGAAAGTCAACAGTTGTACTGGCTCGAGAACTGACTTGGGAAGACTGAGAAGGAAACCTAGAGAAGTGAGTACTTGCTGAGTCACTTTTAGATCTGACTTGACTTGGTCTGGAGACTGACCCACTATGAGCCAGTCGTCCAGGTATGGGAATATGAAGATATTTTTTCTCCTTAGGAACGCCACTACTACTGCTAGGCATTTTGTGAACACCCTTGGAGCTGATGTTAGGCCGAAGGGCATTGCTTTAAACTGGTAATGGCCTGAAGGCAGTTTGAACCTGAGGTACTTTCTGTGGGAGCACCTGATGGGAATGTGAAAGTAGGCAACCTTTAGGTCCAGGGAGGCTGCCCTTAGAGAGGGAATAATTATTCCCAGAGTCACCATTCTGAATTTTGGTTTTAATAGATGTTTGTTCAGGTATCTTAAGTCTAGGATAGGCCACCACTCCCCCGTTTTCTTCGGGGTAAGGAAGTACCTGGAGTACAGACCTTTGCCCTTGTGGATTGTAGGATCCCTCTCTATGGCCCTTAAGGCCAGAAGAGATGAAACCTCTGCCTCTAGGGAAATGGTTTCGGAGATGTTTGCAGGTGGAAAAGATCTGGCTGTCAGCTTTGGAAACTTTCTGAAGCTCAGAGCCAGTCCCTGGCTCACTACCTTCAAGACCCACTTGTCTGAGGTAACAGACATCCAGTCCTGGAAGTAGTAAGCCAGCCTGCCTCCTACAGGAATGGGGAGTCAACCCGGGCTGACACATCGGGGTGTCTGCTTGGCAGGAGCCTTAGGCTGAGAGGAGGATGCAGCCCTGCTCATCCCCCCTTCTGCTGCTCCCTCTGAAGAACCCCCTCTGGGGGAAAAAGGAGAGGAGGCCTGTGCTTGGTAGAAAGGCCTATGAAAAGGCCTGCCTCTGCCCCTAGCCTGCTGCCTTTGAGGAACTGCCTGCCTTTCCTTGGCCTGTGCACTCCTATAGGTGGTCCTGTATTCATCCATTTTTTCAATATAATTATCTGTCTGCTCCCCAAACAGAGAATTATTATTAACTACAGGGAAATCCATAGCCTTAGCCTGGTTATCCTGAGATAGGCTAGTACACCTGCGCCAAGCTAGTTCCTGAAGAGCCACAGATGTAGCCATGATTCTAGATGACACATCACTGGAGTCCACAGCAGCATGACATTGGATCTTTGATGCCTCAATCCCATCAGCAGCCACCCCCTCCAGCTCCTTGGCAAGCTGGGGGGAGGCCTGCTTAGCCAGTGCCAGTACAGTGTCCCACCTGGACTTCTGGTACCTGGCTGTATAGGCCATATAATTAGCCTGCCTGAGTCCCAAAGGAGATGCCATGTACTGCTTCTTTGCTATGGCATCCAACTTCCTGGAGTCTTTATCTGGGGGGTGTGAAGCAAAGGGAATGTTAGCCTTATCACAGGCTGCAGCCTGCATGACTCCAACACGGCTGCAATGCTGGTACAAGTACTCCGTACTTGAGCCTGACAGCATGTACCTCTTGTCCATCTGTTTGTCCACAGGAGGTAAGGAATTTGAGTTTTTAACAACTTTTGTGTCTGTTTCCCAAAAGACTTATGAAGGGGAATAGACAACCTTTTGGACTCTGGAATGTCCATCATCTCCACAAAGTCAGGCTCCTCTTGTTCCTCAACAGCTTCTTCCATAGGGAGCTGGAGGGTTTCTGCCACTTTCCTGTAAAACAAAGTGGGAAGAGGACTCAGAAAGCCTAGGAGGGGAAACACCAGAAGGCCTGTCTGGGGAGATGTCCGGTTCTATGGCTCATCCAGACCTTCTATTCCATCATCATCATCATCACCTTCATCCTCAATATCATAATCCTCCTCCTCCTCCAGGTCCATTTCATAAAAATCTTCAGAGGTGTAATCTTAAACCGGAGGAACTGACCAAACTGAACGCCTGCCAGAAGGTGCCGGATTGGCTGGAACCGAACAAAGCGATTCCACTATGCGAATCGCTCGGGCAATTTCTTCGGCGGTCAGATGGTGCAGTTCTGGATCCGAACCGGCCGATTTATCTTTTCTTTTTGACGGAACCAATCCCTCGGAATCAGCTCTCCTTTTGCCTGAAGGAGTCTCGCCCTGGTCAGAGGGCACTCCTCCTGGTTCGGTTGGAACCGAACCGGGCTGGCCATCCGGGTCAGCAGACTTCTCGGCCTCCTTTTCCCTAAGCCTGACCAATCTTTTATCCAGGGTGGCTTTAGGGAAATTCTTGCAGATTTGGTAGTCCAAATCGAGGTGGTCAAACCCCAGACAATAAACACAAGTAGTGTGGGGATCAGCCTTAGCAAAGGCCTCTCCACACACACTGCAGTGTTGAAACCCAGTGGGCCGGTTTTTCTTTTGAGTTTCTCAGATGCTACGCATACTTAATTAGAAAACTTACCCTTTACTCGGCTTCAGTCAGGCAAGACACACTTCTCGGTTTCTAACCGTGTCAAAAGGATTTGAAAAAACCCTCAAAAACATGTTTTTTTTTTTTAAACCGATAAGGACCGGTACCACACACTAAATTTACAATAAAACAATTTCTACACAGCAGCCGGTTCAACTGAACCGGTTGAATTATATATAGAATTACAATTTCCACAAGTTTTTCCAAATCTAGTCCACTACCTACATACTTACTGTAGCACAGACTGGGATCTGAACCGAAAAAAAACAAAGAACTTAATGGTAAAACCGACGACTTTAACCAACCGAGAACCGTGAGCAGAGGAGAAATCTCTGGAGCGACTGTTCAGTTAGGTGGAGTAAAGAATCCGACGGTTACACTTCAAAGTGCAGCAGACAGAGGTTTGAACCGAGCTTGAGCTCAACGTTCTATGCTCTGCATAGAATTTAACTCTTTCCTCTCTGGAGCAGTTCAAGTGCTGTGGCTAACTGCAATATGTCAGAATACAGCAAGACTTCATGTTGTTTGAGACATAGTGCCACCGTATGAGTTTTCGTAGGTGTGTCATCCCCACTTCCAATGCCCTGCTCCTTTTTGCAGGCACGGCCGCACCGCACCAATAAATGTCCGAGCTGTCTATGACAGCAGTTCAGATGCAGTGGCATACAGTTCAAAGTAAAAGACCGCTACAATCAGCGGTGGTAACGTGTAGGTAATTTACACTGCTTGGCATGTAATTTATATATATCACACGCTTGGAGTCCACCAGCATGGCAAAAGTTCTGTGTAGTCTGTTAAAAAAAAAGGTCCCTCGTGGACTCTTCTGCCCCCTCCCCACCCTCTGTGTACCCCACCTCCCCACACAACCCGCCTCACTCCATACTTACTTCCAGAGGTCGGGATGACGATCTTCGGTGGACCAGGAACACATCTGCACTCTTCAAAGCCAACTGCGAACTGAAGAAATGCTGGAAAGCTGTATAATGGCAACTTTGGTGCATATCTCGGTCATTTTGGGAAATTTTTTCAACAAATTTTCAACATGGGGTTCTTGGGACCCCACCTCATAAACCCAGTCAATGCCATTTCGTTATTCGGTCCCAAAAGGTGATTTTGCGGTCACTGCGTGGAACCACCTTTCAGGAAAGATTAACGAAATGACAGTGTCACAGTTCATGAGGTAGGCCCCTAAAAACCCTATGTTGAAAATTTGGAGAAAAAAAATTCCCAAAAATGACTGTTTTGCTGTTGTGTTGCGTAGTTCCTACGCACGCTTGTAACAGATTTTGATATTTTCACTCCACATTTTCAACATTGCCATTTTACCTCACCTCCTTATGAATAGTACAGCTGTTATTTTTTCATATCTTGCCCAAAACGTGTTTTTGCATATGTAGCGCATAATGGCGCAGTTGGTGTGTGAAATCAATGTTCGGGACAGATAAAAAAAATAAATAAATAAAAATCACAGGGACACCGTTCATGAGCAGAGGTGTTAAAATGGCTATGTTGAAAATTTGGTGATAAATGTCCATAAAATGACTGTGTTATGAGCGTGCATTGCACAATTTCCACACACCCTCGTAAGTTCACGAATTTGTAATATTTTCGATCCAGATTTTCAACATTGACATTTTTTTCACACCCTGGCCAAAATGTGTTTTTGCACTTCTGGCGCAGAATAGCGCAGTCGCTGTGGGAAATCAGTGTTCGGGACAGATTAAGATCACAGTGACACTGTTCATGAGCGGTAGTCCCAAAATGCCTATGTTGAAAATCTGCTGTAAAAAAAATCCCCAAACTAATTACATTACGGGTGTACGTTGCGCAGTTTCTACGCATGCTCGTGACTTCACCAGTTTTGTTTTATATTTCAACAATGCCATTTTACATCTCCTTATGAACAGTATAGCTGTCATTTTCACATCCTGTTCAAAGTGTATTTTAAATGCCAAGATGTAAAGGCGGTCACTGTTAAAAATCACCTTTTGCTTAACAAACTGCTAGTGTCACTGTTCATGCGGTGGGGTCACAAAAGCCCATGTTAACTTGGAGTTAAAATACCAAAAAAAGCCCAGGGCATTAGGGTTTTCGACCATAATGCCCTACCCTGTAGGGACTGACCGGCGTCAGGGGTGTGACTTGGGATTGTCGATAGTAATGCTCATGCCATTCCACCCCCACCCTGCAGCCAGTGACAGGCATCAAGGTGCGCCTTGGACCCTTTGGCCCCAGAGTTCACCCCATTCTTCTATACTGCACCCATTTCAGCGCATTTCCTTATGGAATGAGGTGAATGTAAAGCCCAAACACTCCAAGGCACACCTTGACACTTGTTAGTGTCTGAAGGTTAGGGCGAGATGAAATGTCATGACCGTCATGGGCTACGACCCAAAGGCACACCCCAATGCCTGTTCATCTCTGCAGGGTGAGGGTGGAGTTGGCATCAGTTCAATACTTCAATGCTATTCCTATACTGCATCTGTCCAACTCCTGCACTTCCACTGCTAATGCCAGCAAGCAAACACTCGGCACTGACAAATGCTTGTTTCTTTTTGCAATTTATACATTTTGCCCCCAAGCCACGAGTCCAACCTCCCACAAGCAGTCTCCAGTACTGTCCGTCCAGTCCCCACCTACCTGAACACAGTAAGCCTCCATGTAGCCTTGTCTCTTCTTCTTGGGTCAGGAAGGGGGTGGGGGATGCACCCCTGAATGTGCACTAATGTCAGATGACTGTGTTGGCAGTGGAGACTATCCTGGATGCACTGGGGTCTCATGGAGAAACTAGTACCAAACTCCACCCCCCTCCGGTTGTCAAGTCTCCTGAAGATCGTAGCATGAACTGGGGACCAATGCACAGACGACACGACAGTGTCATGTGCAGGTCCCTCAGTCACATCTTCCCCCTCCCAAGTGCCCTCAGCTGCACTGCCATCTATGGTCACTCAGGTGGCAGTGTTGCAGCAAGGACTGCAAACTTTGCTCCCTGGAGGAGGAAGGGTCCTCGGGGATGCTCAGTTCTCTCCCCCCCCCCCAATTGGCCCCCAAATGACCCAGACCATTCCGGAAGCAGGGATGCTGGCTTCTCGAAAAGTAGCCATACTGTTGTGCCAACTGGATAGTCCTTTTATTTACATTCATCCAGATAAGCCTCTGTACTAGGCCCATGCCTACAGAGCTTCCCCTCCGTCACTTACTATGCATAACAATTTCATTACTGACACTTGCAAGAAAACACTGTCACTGACAAATATTTGTTTGATATGGTGACCAGAACTGCACATAGTACTCCAAGTGCAGCCTTACCAGTGTCATTTTATACAGTCAACGGCATGTGAATTAATATCCAGTATAGACACAACAGCTTTAGTTCCCTGTAGTGTTCTTCATATAATTGGATAATTAAATTAGATGATGCTGGAAATTAGGACCTACGTGTTTTTGGCCATTCCTTCCTTGAAACACATCTGTCCCACTAGAGCAGCAGACTGGTCTCCCAGGCACTGGAAATGAAAAGTTTCATGGTCAGTAAAGCAGCTGTACTTAACAAGAAGAATATCATTAAGCATGATCTGTGGTCTGTAACTCAGGCAGTAATCTGGGGACAGAAGTGTTAAGTCATTATTATTTTTTACATCACTTCAGGGCTGAAGAGTACCCAAATATAAACCAAGCAAAACTGGCAGAATTAGACTTTTATATAATTTCCCCTCCCACTCCACAGCACTGAAAGTGACACTGCAGAGTGTGGCATAGTGGAACAGCATTCAGCTGTAACAGTATGAGAAATGGCACTGTGCCACAGAATCTGACATGCAAAGCACCATACCACTCACTTATTTCAAGCTGGCCTTTCTACTGCTCAACAATACTGCTCTGAACTGCAATCTAACAGGAGTTTAAATGCTGCAGGAAAAATGTTACTAATTAAATTTAACTATACAAAAGATTATGACTGTAGTAGTCACTTCCAGTAATCAAATCTCAGTAAATATGCAAACATTTTGCTCCTGGAACATCCAGCCTCACCGTATTGTATCAGAATGTTGTTGCTGGGGGTGAATTTTCTTCGTTTCTGGGGTGGGACCAATGAACTTGCAGGACAAAACCAGCACACACTGTACAGTAAAATAAAGCAGTGCACTCTGGTTCGGCACTGTGGGGGGTTTAATAGTTACTATTTATTTTCCTAGGATAGCCCAGCTAAGATCTTATTTTCAGTGGGGTACTGCTTCTACTTTTTAAAAAACGTGATAGGAAACAATCTTGTATCTGTCATTCAGTGCTGTCTACTCTCTTCACATTTCTTGATTTTAATTCAGAAAGGATTTCTATGGCCTTTTTAATGCTAACATGTGAGCCTTAAATCCTGAGCTGCACCACAGAACAGCCAGCGAGTCAGGAGGATGCATATGGTACCTCTACCCACCCTCCCCCCACTGACTGCCGAGCAAGCCGACAAGCAGTACACTGAGGGGACCTTCAGTTTGTCTCCCTCCTCACCACACTGCCAATCTGGAGCAGACATCGGGAAAAGAGGCAGGTTTCAAAAAGCCCACTAGGAGTTGAACTGATTGATTGTTGTTTATAGCTTAAAACCTCACCTCACAACTGCAGTCTGCCATGTCTGAGCTGCACCGAAGAACAGCCAGTGGGTTGCAAGGGTCAGCACGACACCTCTACCCCTCCACCCCACTGATCACTGAGCAAGACAAGAAGGCAGCAGCACCGAGAGGACCTTCAGTCCGCCTCCCTCCTTCCGCACCGCCAATCCGCAGCTGACACTGGGACAACTTGACCCCTATAAAAGGCAATCTACGTTAGTGGTCCTCCGGGCTTGCGGTCTGGAGCACTAAGGGCTGCAGCGCAAAGGATGTTGCACTGTAGGTGGCAGCTGTGGGAGTCTGCCATTGGCCAGCCACGCTGCCCAAAGCAGCCCAACCCTGTCCTCACTTGTTCCCAGTTTGACATTCTTAGGACAAGTGTTGTAATAATTGATATAAGGTGATCATGGCTACTTAGGTAATCCATTTACCGGTTTGAAACACCATCTATAAATCACAGCTTATGTGCCGTGGCCCTTTTTGAATAAGGTGTTCTGTGCTGCCTGGTTAACAAACCGTAGCAGTCACAAAGAGTAGACCTAAAGGCTTGTTCACACTGAGCCTTGCCACACTGGCCACTTTCAAATTGTTCAAAAAAATTTTAAGAAATCATTAGAGAGCCGCATTCACGTGACACCGGTGTTTTTTGTGCCCTTTTGCTTTCCTGCGATTTAGGTGTTGTTCTGGTCACTGTTGGATTGGTAGGGACTTGTAGTGATGCAGGTGGTTTGCCTGTTCAGACAGCATAGGAAACCACATACACCACTCCGCAAACCCAAGAAAAGAGGGATCGTGGCGGCAATGCCACGCAACGGAAACCTGCCAAAACGGGAAGGTTCACACGTCGGCAGGAGTACCGATCTGGCCGCTGTGAGCCAGTGACAACGGCTCACAGGCAGTCATGTGAACAAGCCTTATGAGTGATACTCTCTGCATGGCAACATTCTGTTGAGTATGCCTGGCTAAATCTGTACATCTAGCTATGTTTCACTACAATTTAGTTTCACACTGCTAAATGTAATAGTTTGCTCTGTTATTAGTTAACTGTTTTATCCACTTAGTACTCAGACAACATGTGCACAAAAAGCATTGATTTACTACCATTTGGTTTAGCTCTTAATATTTAATTGTTTAGCTCTGTTAATAGTTAATTGTTCTATCCTACTACGTATGCTGGCTAAACCTGGTTAATGTTTAACTGTTCTATACAAACAGGGCTCATTTAACTTTTTCCAACCAGCAGAATGTCTAGGAATGCCCTAGAAATACCTTTCTGTAAAACAAACCAGGGCAAGTGCTCTGTTGCGGTAAGGGCATCTCAATGGCTGAACAAATTACCTGAAACCCTTGTAGGTCTCCCTAAAATTGCCCAATTCAAGAAAGCGCTGAGAAAGAACTCACTAGAAGTTTTAAATGCTCCTGTTACAGCTACTTTGGTCACCTTTGTCGACTGTCGATCCCATTCTTGAATTCATTCATAGTACTACCATGAATGAATTCAAGAATGGGATCGACAATCATTTTGGTAACAGAAAATTTTTATTTTAAAATATGAATGGCAAGCCTTATAAGGTAGAATACTATCTTCCGGCTTGTATATACCTATGATACCTTGGTTGACTGCATCTCCTCAATTGCTTATGAAATATATGCTGTTCAAACTGGTACCTAAGGTTTCCAATGCATACTGCTGACTACCAATAACTGTTTTTATCCCATATCTTCCTATTATTTTTTGCCGACTACACTCCACTAGAGCTGTTACTATAACGTCCAGTCAAACATAGCTAACTCCTTTAGATTCTAGGAGGTAGTTCACTCCCTTTTCTCCCCATCATCTAAACCTCCAACCCCACTCCTAAAGATAAAAAAAATAATAAAAAAAAAAAAAAACCCTTAATTTCTGACCACCCCTCCGTCACTGCTGAATTCAATAAATACTTAAGCTCTTGTGCTTCCTCCCTTCTCTCATCCCTTCCTCCCAAACCCCCCCAACTGTGCCCCTACCTTCTCTACTCAAACCGCTCACCCAATTGCAGGGAGTTTCTCCTTCCTCCCAGTAACTCCTGCAGAAGTTCTGGAAGCCCTCCTTGCCCTCAACCCAGCCAAAGGAGGGTCCCCTGACCACCTGGACCCAAATTTACTGCGCCTCTCTGCACCTGCAATCTCCTCCCCCATAGCTGCCCTTCTTAACCTCTCTTTTACCCTTGCAGAAATTGCCTCAGAATGGACACAAGACTCTTATCCCCCCTACCTAAGGGCAGTGACTTCTCCTCACCAAACAATTACAGGCCTATCTTGCTATTACCAGTCCTGGCCAAACTCCAGGAGCACCTTGTTCTTGCCCAGCTCTCTTCCTTCCTCTCTTTTCCAGTCTGGCTTCAGGAAAAAAAACTCCACTACTACGTCCCTGCATAGACTCACCGACTCTATCCTCACAGGTATGGACAGTGAGCAAATCACCTTGGCCATTTTTGCTGACCTTGTCAAGGCTTTCGACATGGTCTCATCCACTACTACTCCTGAATCGAACTTCAGCTGGCCTGTCCGTCTCTGCCACTTACTGGTTCAGAGCCTACCTCACAGGTAGAGCACAATCGGTCAGGATAACTGAAGCTCTGTCCCTCCCTCCTCTCCAAATCCACACTGGTGTGCCACAAGACTCTGATTTAGGTCCACTGCTTTTCTCCATTTTTCTCAATGACCTTCCCGCAGTCTGCTCATCCGTGTCCATTCATATGTACTGTACGCGGATGACACAGTCCTGTATAACTCTGACAACAGCTCCATTGACGCAGATGCCAGGCTCCAGCAGGACTTTGACAAAGTTCAGCTCTGGCTTCGCTCACGCCAACTCTTCCTTAACGCCAAGAAGACCGGCTCCATGACGTTTGGCACAAGGCAGAGACTCTCTAGGCTTACCTCCTCTCCTTCCTATCACACCATCGACAGGACTCTTCTCAAGGACACGTCATCCTTTAAGTATCTTGGGGTCTGGCTTGACCAGCACCTCAATTTTTCTGGCCACACTAATGCCACCCTTTCAAAACTGCACCCCAAGCTAGGTGCACTATACAGGAACCTTAGTTGTCTTCCACCTATGACTAGGCGTGAACTGATCCAGAAGATGATCCTATCTATTTCTGACTACTGTGATGTAGTCTACAGTGCTGCCCCAAGTCCTCCCTAGCCAATCTGGATACCCTCTTCATCTCTTTCTGTCGCTTTGCTCTGGATGCCCACCCTCTCACTCATCACTGCGACCTCCATCGCTCACTTGCCCTCCCTTCTCTGGGCAACCGATATCTTTCTCACTGCACTAAATTCATCTCTAAATTCTGGTTCCACTCTTTCCCTTCTTCCTCCTTAAACACTACCACCAACATCCCACCACTCACTCAGATCCACTGATGCTCACACCCTATCGATCCCTCGCCGATCAACAACCATAGGTCAATAAGGGTTCTTGCACCATCTCCCTAAAATATGGAATGCGCTCCCCCCAAATTCACCATTCCTCATCCCCTTCATCCATTTCATCCTCCCTACTTAACTTCTACTCCACTATCAACACCTGTACATAACCCCTCCATCCCTACTCTCTATCCCACCACCACACAGTCAGCAAGTCCAAAGCATTTAAACAGCTTCTTATGTATTAGCTCTTATGACAGACTGATTATATAGTCCCTTGCTCTCTGACTGTATCTGCAACAAAGCTGTTGTATCAACTTACTACACCCTAATTTTAACTGTATTATGTATGTGTGATTAACTGTTGTATTGGCTCTGTAACCTATTTTATCAATATCATGTATCCAGCATTCATATATGTATTTCATACCTGTTATGGCAATTGTGTATGTATCCTTTCCCCACATGTTCACCCCTCCCCCAGGACGTACCAAGAGATGAGCCCCTCCCCCAGGATGTACCGTAAGATGAGCAATTTCGATTGCTCGGTCAACTTTTCTGGTGAAACTTTTCAATAAATAAATGTTTACAGTAATGATTATAGTTTTCTGCTTTGTGTATCCTCTTCTTGTCTCAGACATGCAATCTTTGCAAAGAGCACTTGTGCTCAAAGGTGTTTTCCGAATGACTAAATACATTTATTTATTGCTTTTGGTAACCGAGTAAGTGCACTAGACAGGATTGCCTATTTTCAGGCACGACCCAGGAGATTACAGTTCAAACAAGTTACAAACAACAATACAGGGAGGAGCCGATACAATGCAGTACATAAAAAGATCAACAACCTTACATGACAGTAGAATTACTTGGCATGAAAGTGATGGCACACATAACATATGCATTATGGTACAAATGAGATAAAAACAGCTTGTAGAGATCAGTAACATAAGTGCATAACAGCAGTGCTGGTGGCTTAGGATGAGGGAATGGGACAGTAGTGCAATGGCAAGTAAATAGGTATGTTCCACGAACTAGAGCAAGTAAAGAGGTGTAATACATGAACTAAAGACATTTACATGCGTAGACTCTAGGGAAATGAGGTAATTAAACAGTGCATGCTTGAAGGCAGGGTGAGAACTGGAGCTACTAAGGGAAAACGGAATGGAGTTCCAGAATTTGGGAGCGTAGATGGAGAAGGCAAGTTCACCCGTTTTGGTGGAGCAATTAGGGACAGTGACCAGAGCTGAAGTCGAGGACCAGAGGAGTCACGGGCAGTCAACTGGGGTGAACATGGCTGCAATGGAGGAGGAGAAAGAAGAACAAATTATATTGTTGGTCAGGCAGCCTATGGAATATAAATGTCGAGAGGAGGGGGATAACCTGCAGAGTTCAGAGTAAAGTGTGCAGCGGTGTTTAAGCAGATGGGCAGACAAGGCAAAATCTGAAAACTTTATTATAGGCAACATCCTACGCTTGAAGGACGTTTGCCTGCACTTGAGCAAAGACTGGCAGTACAAAGCAAAGACCAGGGACCAGAAGTCCTTGAGCGACGTAGATCCTAGTGGTAGGGGTCAGGGTGTGGTGGACACGATAAGCCAACCCAGTTTTGCCACTGACAGACTTGTATACTGCATTGACATGGGGCGGGGGGGGAGAGAGAGAGAAAAAGAGAAACTGAGACACGCATCCAGAGTGACCCCCAAGTATCTGAAGGAGTCAGTAACTTGTACCAGGGAGCCATAGAGACAAGAGACCAGAAATGAGGGGTTTAGGGCATTGAGCTTCCTGAGGGACCTAAAGAACATGGCCTGGGTTTTGGCAACATTTAATATGGGGTGATGAGATATTAGCCATGTTTGTATTCGTTGCAGTTTGGAAGAGAGGTGGGAACTAATGTCAGAGGTGGAGCTAGAGGAGGTACAGAAGACCAAGTCATCAGCGTAGAGTAAGGTGTGACATTTGGTGGAAATGGTAAGTAGATTGTTTATAAATATAGAAAAGAGCAAGAGCCCAAGGATGGAACCTTGTGGAACACCAGTGGAGAGAGAGAGAGAGAGAGAGAGAGAGACAGGGTAGGAGAGGACTCTACGGTAGGAGACAGACTGGGTACGATTGTGCAGGTAGCTGGAGAATCAGGCAATAGTGGACTGGGAGGCACCCAGTGAACCTGGCTGACGCAAGAGCAGTGAATGGTTGACCGAGTCGAAAGTCTTTGTTAAGTCAATAAAAACAGCCCCCGTAAGTTGGCCTCTATCCACGGTGGTTGAGGTATCATTAGTGAATTGTGCTATGGCAGTTGAGGTGCTGTGGCCTGGTCTGAAGCTGTGCTGAGCAGGAGATAGCAGGTCATAGTTGGCTACAAAGTCTGACACCTGACAATGAATACGTTTCTCCAGAAGCTTACTAAGGGAAGCCAGGAGTGCTATAGGGTGGTAGTTCAGAGGGTTTTTAGAGTCACCCTTTTTAAAGACAGGTATAACCCTGGCTTGTTTCTAGGTGCAGGGCACAGTGCCAGAGTTAATGGAGAGGTTGAAGAGGCGCAAGATAGGGGTGGCAAGAATGGAGGTGCCAAGTTTGAGAATTCTAGGTTCCAGACCGTCAGGACCAGCACTGCCATGAGGAGGCACAGTGTTGAGGATCTGTAGGACATCAGTTCTAGAGACAGGGCTGACAATGGGGGGCAGAGAGAGAGGAGGGAGGGACAGAAGGAATGGCTGCACTGGAGGTCAAGGAAGGAGGTGAGGTAAAGAGCGAGTTAAAGGCGTTGGCTATGCTGTTGGGGTTATTACATGTCATGAGGGGCTTGGGAAGCATTGCGACCCAGAATGTGGTTGATACGTGCCCAGTACCTTTTCAGGTAACAGGCAGAAGCATGGAGAAGACCTCTATAGTAACTGCTTTTGGCAGCGTGGATTACTTACTTGCATGCATTCCTAAGGAAGTGATAGACTACAAAGTCGGAAAGAAGGGAGGAGGCTTTCCACCTGGCTCAGAGCTTATCACGAGATTTTAGCAAGCGAAGAAGGGGGCTGATCAACCATTTGGTGGGAAGGCCCCTAACCCTGTGCCTAATGTAAGGAATGTGCTTGGACTGCAGTGAGTGCAATATGTTGGAGAAATACTCCACCACCAGGTCAGTGTTGTCTGTGGGGAAAAGGGGATACCAGTCAACCTGCTGGAGATCGAATAGAAAAGCCAAGGGATTGAAGGCAGAGAAGTCAGCCACGGAGATAACTGTAGGCGGGTATGAAGGGGGGCAGGCATCCCAGACACAGATTACGGGAGAATGGTCGCTAATGGAGTCAGGCAACACAGTAACTGAGGAGATCCTGTCCGGCCTACTGATGAGGACCTAGTCGAGCAGGGTGTGACTAGTGCCACTGCTGGAGTGCCTGGTAGGTTCAGTGACAAGCTGAGTTAGATTGGCTTTGACCATGTTAGTGCTGAGGATAGGGGAGTTTGGGCCAAGCCAATCCTGACTGAAGTCACCTAGGCAAAGTACTTCATTGTTTTTGGTGGCATGGGGTAGAAATTCCAGAAATTCCTCAAGTCCCCGTTTACTGGATGCAGGAGGAATGTAGGCACATACAATGTAAAGCTTCTTGGTATTACCTAATAGAAGCAGGACATGAAGCACCTCACAGGATGCAAGTGGAGGGCAAGATTAAAGGTCGGGTTTAGGTGGGAATTAGAAAAAAGTGCCAGCCCACCACCCCTTTTGGATGAGGCACGATCAACCCAATAATATTGTAGCTGGGGAGGGCACATAGAGTCAGGGACAGAAGGCCTAAGCCAGGATTCTGTTATTCCTAGGAGGTCAGGCTTATGGGTGGCAGCTCAAGCCACCAGGTCGGCATGATTTGCCACAAGGCTTCTCATGTTTAGTTGGGATATCTTGAGGCCACCGGGTTGGGGCCCCACAGAAAAACTAGCCTGAAGGTGTGGGAGCCTAAATGCCACTGGGCCTGGGTTGGTCTCAATATCACTTGAAAGTAATAAAGAGAGTGTCATAATCCATGTAGCCACGACCAGGAAGGCAAAGGTGGTCCTGGCTCGAGTGGTAAGTTTAGATTGGACAAGGTACCTGCAGAGGTAGAAGCATAGTTTAGGGTATGGATACGGGGTGATGCTGTGGAAGAGGCAAGAAGTTGGAGAATGAAAAGACTGTCAGGCTGGTTACCGGGCCAAGGGAATGATAAGTTGAGAGGTATAGCAGTCCAGTGCGATAATGCAGCAGATAGGGGTCAGGAGGGCAAGGAAATAGGGGGAAGGCTGCATGATGAACTGAGACATGAGGTAAGATGGGAAGGGACAAAGGAGGAGGAGGGAGAAAGAGAGAGAGAGAGAGAGAGAGAGAGAGACACACACACACACAGACTGCTGAAGGGCAGGGGACCTGAGAATAGCAGTAGAGGTCAAATTTCACAGAGACTGATCCCACCCCCTAAGTGCAGGGATTAGTCAGTAATACCAGTGTGCGGGGCAAAGGTGTGTTTAATAAAGGCAGGAGGTGGGCATGGGGGGAGCAAAAAAAAAAAAAAAACAAGCAGCAGAGAGCCAGAGCACAGGAAAAGCAGCTAATGTTTTTTTAAACAAGCAGCTCAGGAAAAAGACACCAAGAATCAAATGGGCTCCTCAGCGAGCAGAGCACTATGGCTTCACCGAGACCAGGACTTGTACCTGATGTGGGCTTTTTCAGTGGCAACTGATGCAAGGGCTGGAGAGAGCTGGAGAAGTCAGCCTTTTCGGACCCTGATGTGGGCTTTTTCGGTGGTGACTAATGCAAGGGCTGGGGAGAGCTGGAGAAGGCAGCCCTCAGACCCTGAAAAATAAATCACACTTTTCACTGCTTCTAACACGGATTCAGCATTTCCCAAACATTCTATGATGCCAGGTTCTCCTGTTCTGTATTGAATGATCAACACTGTGGAATAGTGCAAACTGACAACAGGAAACGAATAACCCCTAAACACTGAAAAGACAAAATGGACATCAAACCCACGGCAGCATAAATAACAGAAAACCTTTTTTGGGTGCAGTGAAGAACTTCGTTAGATGGGTGGGAAGTTGGTGGAGGGGGAGACAGCAAAGAGTGGTAGTAAAACGGGGTCAAGTCAGGGGAGAGGGAGGTCACAAACAGGGTGCCAAAAAGGTGAGTCCTGAGACCAGTCCTTTTCAATATGTTCATCAACGATGAAGGAAGAGGAACACAGGGCAAGATGCGTCTCTTCACTGATGACACTAAGCTCTGTAGCAGTGCAGACGGTAAGGAGGAGGCAAAGATGATGCAGAGGGACCTGCAAAGGTTAGAAAGGTGGTCCAAAATCTGGCAGTTGAAATTCAATGTAAAAAGTGCCAGGTGATGCACATAGATAACAAGAACCCCAGGAGAGAATGCCGGATGGGAGAATTTAACAATGAGCACTAGTTCTGAGGAAAGGGACCTGGGAGTTATAAGCGACTCCCTAAAGCAATCCAGCCAAAGCAACAAGGCCTACAGCAAGACGATCAGAATGCTAAAGTATGTTGGGGGGGGGGGAGTGCTGATAGCACGAGGAAAGGAGTAATACCACCTCTGTACAGAATGCTGGTGAGCATCTGGAATACTGTTAACAGTTCTGGGGTCCCACCTAAGAAAGGAAAAGGACAAAGACAGGCTGGAAACAGTGCAACATTGGGTAACCAAAATGATATAGAAAGAGCAGAGCAGTTCCAACGAGGAAATGCTCATGGCACTGAAAATGTACACAATGGAAGATAGAAGAGAGAGGGGAGATATGCCAGAGACCTTCAAGTTCCTTAAAAGGAACTAATACAGTAATCAGTGAGGAACTACAGCATTTAGAAAGAGTGGCAAATCAAAAACAAGGGGACATGAATAGAAGCTGACCAGTTTGGGGAGGGGGGGTTTCAAAACAGACATAAGAAAGTTTTATTTTACAAAGTGGGTGGCTGAGCTGTAGAACCACCTACCAGCTGAAGTGGTGGACATAAAAACCATCAATGGCTTCAAGTATGGCTAGAATAGAGTTAAGTAAGTAACAGCTACTTTGGGGTAGCGGTAAGGCAGAGGGTATGGGAAAAGCAAGGGCATAAACCCTATCTAGACAATAGGTCCTGGAGTGCAATATAGTACATCAGGGCAGACTGCTTATGTTTCTATGTTTTTCAAGGAAAAACAGCCGGGGCATATCAGAAGACTGAATATGAGCAAAAAATAAAAATAAAATTAAAAAAATTGTCTGACTGTACAAACAGTTACAATAGTTTCCCATCACCATTAAACCACAGTGGGAAGAGACTTAATATTGCTTTATGTTCAGAGAGAGGCTCTAGATTATGCCCTTTAAAACTGAAACTTACCCCAGAAATTGGCACACCAGCTAAAACTCCAGATTTCTGTGAAAGAAAAAAAATGAACACACGAAATCAAAGCTTTGGTTTGCTCCGCTTAGTCATTTTCACTATAACAGTACAGGCTGTAATGCCCTCAATGTTCCATGTTTTATAGTATACAAAATCCTGGAAGGAACCGGGTCCCTTCTGAAAATGGACAGTATTTGTCCCTGGGTTCTTCCCTGGTTATCAACATTTAAAGTAACTAATTAAATATATAAATAAAACCTTAATTCAGGGGTTTAAACAGCATGCATTTTTTCTTTAGAAATACAATTTACTCATCTATTACAATTTCCTAGAGATTGTTTTTGTTTTTTATTTCAGCTCACCTTCCCAGTGTTTACAATACATGTTTACCAACTCCATCAAGATATCATTACAAAAAGCTTCATATTGTGCCAGTTTATGACACAGCCCTTTCCGTGACAAACAAAATACAGCAATGGTGAGGCAAGTTGTTGATCCCTGGAGGCATTATGGGTATATGTTTGCATAGAGCGGCACTATACACACACACACACACACACACACACACACACACACACACACACACACACACACACACACACAATTAATGGCAATTTAAAGTGCACCAATTGTGCTCATTATTAGGAAAGTTCTCAAACAGAAAGCAGTTTTACCTGCCTGCAAGGGATCAGATGGAGGAAAATAAATGCGTACATACATACCTACCTACAATACACAATCAGCCGGTTTCATCTTTTTCTGAAAACCAATAATCCATACTTTGGGACATTCAGAGAAATAATTAATGGTTTAAAATGAATTATTTCTCCACTTAGCTGCTCTATTCAGTCACACGCCAGCCAACCAGACACAGCTTTGAGTGAGAGCAGATGAGAAAAACTCAAACTAAGGCCATACTACAAGCATATCCACTACACAGCAAAACAGCATGAAGAAACAGAAAAAATAAAACACACATACACACAATCTTGCGTCGCAGAAAAAGTGGGTTGTTTATGAAACCAATTTATTTTATAGTGTCAAAAAAACAAAACTCCATGAAAAACTCACAGGTAACTTCACATCTCTCGTGTCCACGATGTCACCACACTAACTCAGTATAAAGTTACCAGCCGTTCTTCACGGGGGAGGGGTTAATTAAGCAGGGGAACGCATTTGGGTTCTGTGGAGTCTGCAGCCTGATCCCATCCATTTCCTATTGGCTGTCCCACCCCCATGCTGATAGGTTCTGGGACATCGCTACAGGGAGAGAGCACAGAAGCATACCCCATTAAAGAGAATATGGGCACATTTAGCATGCTTTAAAAAACAATATATGTATAGAATAAAAAATATGGAAGTGGAAGGGATGGGATCAGACTGCCAACCCAAGAGCCCACACATGATCCCATCCTTAATTGGGGGGAATTAAAACATTACTGTCATTCTATCTGATGCCTTTCAGACAGGTAGAACTCAGTTCTGTTTATTTTGTGTGACATCATAATTTATTTATTAAATTTTGAAAACCGGGTGAGCCCACAGGGCCCTGAAAGTCCCTTTTTCAGGGGCGACCCGGGGGTAACAGAATTTTACATAGGATTGTATACAAAATACATTACATAAGTCACATAGTCACATAACATGGGGTATTACATCGTAGCAATTCAACAGGTAACAAATGGTGTGTGGTCAATATTGGACAAAGTACATTACATAAATCACATAGTCACATAACATAATAATTGGTTCTCCTTAAAAATTACTGAAAAAAAGAACATCAAAAACACAGAACAGTAAAGGGAAATGCAATTCAAATAAGTTATAGTTTGACAGTTTACTTTAGTGAACATCAAGGGCTGGATTATTGCAAGTGACATACTCCAGCTACATCCAGAACAATTTTCAAAGGGGTTGTATGGACCCTGTGCACCGAATGCAAGGCGGTTTGGCTGCCAGTAGCAAAGTAATGTGGGTCCAGCAGTAGACACAGGTGGCATATGAACTAAATCTGCTTAGACCATTTGTTTAGTTTAAGCAGACTTCATCCCAATTGGCAGTTGCAACTCCAGTTAGATGCAAGCCGCTGGAAATCACAGCCAATTTTAGTCCATCGACTGTGGTTTCAAAAAATAGCACCGGCTGCACCAGAGTGTGAATAGATGAAGCGGGTGCTGTAGGAAGCAGGCATACTATCTGCATCTAAGGTTTAAAACTCCTTCTCCATGTCTTTGAAAGAGTGGCAACAACCATGCAATGGCACCAAATGGATTTTTGCTGCAACCCCTGGTAATCCTTAGATGACAGCATTTTTAGAGATGAAAATGCTATATTTTTTTAAGTGGTTTCCTCTTTCCACTGCTCAAGATGAACGTTCTTCCAGATGAGCAATTCTGTAAGCCAAGAACGTTGATTATATGACAAGGGTCAACTGTTATCTTCATCTTTCAATCATTATCTCTTAAAGTGCAGGTTATAAGAATGTTTAACTGTGAAGTTCTAGTTGACCAATTCTAGTGACTTCACTAAACATTTCTTATAAGATTTAAAGTATTCCAATACTGAACTTTCTGCTCAGTTGAGAAATGTTAATTAAAAGATACTTGTGCTTGTAAATTACAAACTAGCTATTAAGGTTGAGAGTGCTGTTTGATGTTAAACCCCAACATGTGCTCGTTAATAACATATCCGTTTCTGGAGGAAATAACCTGCAATTTCACTTGCACGTAGTCAGTGCCAGGATCTCTAATCTGGGAATGATCATTTTGGCAGTTCAAAGGTTCTAGAAAGTTGAAATTACCTAAAAAATCTTTAGGAACTGTTTTGCTCACAAATAGCATAAAAATAGCTGTGAGATGAAAGCTGAAATTTTCAGGTTACAGTTAGACTCAAGGATGATTCTTTTGCAAAGTTGCTTAAAGGACAATTTTGTAGATTTCCAATTTTTAATAATAAAATTGTTTTCCATTTTTGTGCAAGTGCAATTTTTTTTTTTTTTTTTAATATAAACTTTCACAGAAGGTGATTTTCATAAGTTATCTTCCAGTTTTGCCACTTGAAAACCAGTTTTCTGAGATAAGATTTCCGTTTTCATGAGTGTTCGTGATCAAACAGAAAAAAGAACGGAAATATTTGCATGTCAAAACCCCCCCAAAAAACTGGTGCTGTAGTCTGAAATTTATGTGGTCAGAGTGGAGTGTAATGCTGATTCTTGAAGTCTAGTTTTTGTAACAAAAACTAAAAGTAAATTACTGATGAAATTAAGCTGCTGCGAGTGACGAAAACAGGTCTTGCTTTCATCACTGCAGGACCCTTCATGTGTCTCGCAAAGCCACTTTCGTGGAGTTTTCACACAAACTGCATGACAATGAGATAGTTGCATAGCCTGCATGAAAACAGTGTATTCGGCACAAACTGCAGCCACTGGGAACCCCAACCCCAGTGGCTGCTACATACCACCACTAACTGTGTTTTGACATCAAGTGCCAAATCCCAGTGTCCAGCAAGTATACACACACACACACACACACACACACACAAGCACCCATGCCACCCTCCTCCCCCCTTCTAGGGACTGGGAACTTTAAAAATAAAATTTGCCTTGCCTTTGCCTTCTAAGTAAAAAAACACCATCCCACTTTGCACCCATCCTCCTCCTCTTCCCCCTCAGCTCCCACCTTTTAACTGAGAGCCAGTGTTGGGAGACAAGCACAGTCTTCCTTCAACCCTGACCACCTGCCATTTACTAAACAAAAAAAAAAACCTTTAAAAACCTTAATTCACAAAATGTGGTAATTAAACATGCATCAGGATTAGGGTTTTTCAGTACTTCCTTTGCTCATAACTTGGTCATTTTTGCAATTATCAACCCAAGTTTTCAGGATGCTCAAGTCCCCAAACCCCCTCCCAACCCCAACCATGTACAGTAAGTGACACCTTGCAAGGCTGATCTGAAATGTGTTTTTTGTGGGGACTGATTAGAAGGGGAGACAGCTGGCATTGGTGCTAGTGGGGGGCGGTAATTCTGTACTTGCCCAAATTGTGATAATGAAGCTGCTTCAAGCTACTCATAAAATCTGATACAGGTCCACAGAAGGTGTGCGATGATGCACCTGCTTCTCGGGCCACTCACGAGGTCTGCTACATAGAAACACAGAATCACAGAAACTGACTGATGGCAGATAAGGACTGCTTGGCCCACCTAGTCTGCCCATTTCCCTACCTATTGGATAAGCTGCAGATCCTAGTTAACCAACAGCCTACTTCCTCCTACTCCCCCCCCCCCCAAGAATTGCCTTATGAGGCAGTGTGTGTCATGATTTAGGGGCTTTGGGACAAGTACTGTGTTTGTCCTAGAGTGTAAGAAAGACACAACCTAAAGGCTGTCAGTCATATCGGTTTTAAAAAGTAAGGACATAAATAAATAAATAAATAAATAAATAACACATAAATGCATCTATTAGGGTTGAAGCACAAAGCACAGAAAGTACGGAAATGGAAAAGTTAGCATGGCGAATCTGTGGTGTGGTGTACATCAGGATCATGTGCTCCAGTGCTGGCACTCAACAAATATCTGGTAATGCATGAAAACAGTCCCTGGGACCAGCACACCAACCCTGTTACAAGCCAAATAACTATTAATAAAATCTGCATTGTCTTGTCAGACAAAGTAAAATAGTAACACATCAATACTTGAATAAAAGGTGCCAATACTTATTTATTACAAATTGGTAACTTGGAAAGGCACACTGAGCCAGGGCTTATTTCTAGGTGCAGCCTGGGGGAGGGGTCAGGCAGACAAAAAACAAAACAAAACAAAAAATCATACATAGTAGTAAAGTGCAGTCAAGGCCAACAGGAACAGTGTACAAGCAGTATTAAGCTGGTTAGGCATAGTGAGTCTTAGTCCTTATCTAAATTTGCCTGACCCCAACACCAGGGAATAAGCATACCATGATAACATATACGGTGAAAATGGCTGGGAGAAAAAAAACAAACAAACAAATAAAAAAACAAAAAAAACAATGATAGTGCTGCTTTGGATAATACAGTATGGCATGATCATTCAAACCTCTGATGAACACCACATCACACATTCACTAAGGTTCCCTGTACTTTTATTTCCATTTCCCTACTTTTTACACTTTGTGTTTCAAACCAAATAGATGCATTAATGTAGATTTTTGCACAGATCTATATATGAATATGCTTATTGTTATGGTTTCTTATAACCTCAGACACCGATGAGGAACCTTTAAAAATGAGCACCTGTGCTCAGAGGTCTTCTCCTAGATACATATAGGATAGATTATGGGTAAGGGAGGTGTCAGGCCTGCCACTACACAGATGAAAGCATTATTTCTATGTGGGTATCATGGTTTCAGCAGCAGATTGAGAAAATGTTCAAGGTGGTACAGTAGGAAGTTTTCAGTTACGCAGCTGCATACTGAAAATCATGTAGTAGCAAATCACGCTATCTAGCGAAGTACTTCATACAGTGTGCATGAGTGCATCTTTCTGCAGAGGCACAGGCCCCATGGGGCCTTCTGTCCACAGAACATGCTGTACAATAGACAGACAGGTGTGGCTGCATAAGAACATGCCCCTCTGGGGCCTGTTCTAAATTCACAAAGGTACCACATTAGTGCTACTGCATTTGTGTGATGTGGAAACAGTTGTATGTTTGTCTTACCTGATGATGGCCGTCTGTGGTTGGTTGTGTGGGCTTGTCCTTTTGCTATCGGGAAGTTGTTGAAAATCCCGACAACAAATTTCCCTACTTTTGTCTCTTTAAGTTGAACCCTACTTGGAGCATCAACAATTTTTTTTTTTTGCAAAGAATTTCTTTTCTTTGAGACAGTGGAATCATATACTCATCCATGTAGTTCCCTTTGGGACCTGTGTGAAAAGTTCCATCTACCTGTAGCTGGGCCCTGTGCTGCCGTGCATCTACAGATGCAGACGTATAGGGCCCTTCAGGCTCCACATCAAATGTCAAGTTTATCAGCCTACAGAAGCACAGGACCCTCTTACCTCTGCACTCTCGTGTGTTTAAAGATGCAGATGCGCAGGTCCCTCCATGTCCTGCACCAAGTGAGGAGTCTGTTTGAGTGCAGAAGCGCGGGGCCTACAGGGTCCTATGCATCCATGCCAAGTGAGGAGTCTATCTAGATGCAGAAGCACAGGGTCTTCTGGGCCTCGCACCTCCATTTGGCTACAGATGCCAAGTGAGGAGTCCATCTGGGTGCAGAACAGGCCATGCGCTTCCATGCAGCTACAGATACAGACTTACTGTATGAGCAAGCATAGAAAAATTCCACATGCTCATAACTTGTTTAATATTTTTACCCAGCATTTTCAACATAGCTGTATTGCCTCACTTCATGAACCATTAGGTGAAAATTCTCAAATCCTGACAGAAACAATTTCTCACCACAAGTGTGAAAACACATTTTGGGTCAGGATAAGAAAAATCACAGCTATCACATTCATGAGGTGGTGTGAAAAAAGGCTATGTTGAAAATTTGGTGTAAAAAAAAAAAAAATACAGGTTACTCACCTGTAACAGGAGTTCTAGGAGTGGTATATGTTGTTCATCCACACTGTCTGGCAGGTTCCTTGCCACTTTAAGATGGGCCGAAAAGTCTTCAAGCTGGTTCCTCCCACCCACCCGGTGGTAAGCCCATAGCTCCATCCCATGACACCAGATCTAGCCACGGGAAGCCAGGTTGCATGTCGAAGCCGGGAGGTTAAGGAGTCATGGATGAACAACATATACCACTCCTAGAACTCCTGTTACAGATGAGTAACCTGTATTTCTAGTGACGTGGATATGTTGTTCAATCCACACTGTCTGGCAGACTCCTAGCAGTTCTCCGGGAGGAGGAAGGCAAGGCGCGCACCCCCTACTTGGGAAATAAGGACTGAAGAACCGAGGTCCCAAAACCAGCATCCCGGCGTGACTTTAGGTCAATGTCGCAATGGGAAATAAAGGTGTGTGCCAACTTCCAGGTAGCAGCCCTGTAGATTTCCTGGATAGGGACGTCCCTAGAAGAAGCCACTGAAGCAGCAGTATGGCGGGTAGAATGAGCGCTTATCCCATTGGGTGGCTCCATGCTCGCCAACCTATAGCAGAGATCTATGCAGAAGGTGACCTCCCAGCTTATCGTCCGCTTGACTGCAGGTCTGCCAGGTGCCGCTTCAGCGCAGGTGACATACAGCTGGCGAAACTCTCCCCGAACTTCAGCCATCTGCTCCTTATAATAAGCAAGCGCTCTTCTAGGGTCCAAAGTATGGAGCCTATATTCGACCTCCGAGGTGTGATTGGGGTAGAACACCGGCAGAGTCAACACCTGATTCAGGTAAAACTCTGACACCACCTTTGGAAGGAACTTCGGGTGGGGGCGAAGGACAACCTTGTTTCTGTGGAAGACCAGATAAGGAGACTTGATGGAAAGCGCCTGGAGCTCTCCCATCCTTCTGGCTGATGTAATAGCCACCAAGAAGGCGGTCTTCCACGACAGGTGGGAGATGTCACACCTGTGCATCGGTTCGAATGGCTTGCCCATGAGCTTAGCCAATACCAGCAGTAGATCCCACGGAGGTGGAGGTTCTCGCACCGGAGGGGATATGTGGTCTAGGCCCTTGAAAAAGCACCAGACCACCTTCTCCTGTGCCACCGACTGCTTGACGGCCCGCACCCGGTAAGTAGAGATGGCTGCCAGGTGTACCTTAAGGGTCCTCAACCGAAGCCCTAGCTGAGAAAGGGACCACAGGTAGTCCAAAATACTAGCCAATGAACAGGAAGAGGGGTCCAACCCCTTGTCCTGACACCAAATGGAGAATCTCTTCCATTTGAAGGCACAGCATTTTCTGGTCGACTCCTTATGGGACGCCTGAACAACATTGAGGACCTCGTCAGAAAGACCAAAGGCCTGGAACTCTAGCCTCTCAGGAACCAGGCCATCAGGTGCAGGGAATGAAGGTCCAGATGGAGAACCTTCCCCTTGTCGACTGAGATCAGGTCCGGACAGGCTGGAAGCCGTCTCGGGAGCCTGGAGCTGAGGCTGAGGAGATCTGGGTACCAGAACTGGCGAGGCCGGTCTGGGGCTACCCAAATCACCTGCGCCTTGTCCCTCTTCACCTTGAGAAGCACCTTGTGGATCAAGGGAAACGGTGGGAAGGTGTAGAAGAGGCCCGGGGTCCACGGCCTCAAGAAGGCATCCCCCTACAGCAAGTCCTGCTGAGAGGGGCGGGCACAAAACAGCCTCAGCTTCACGTTCTCCCTGGAGGCAAACAGGTCCACCTGAGGGGTACCCCAATGGGAGAACAGGTCTTGAACTATCTCCGGCAGAAGAGACCACTCATGAGATGCAGCGCCTATCCGGCTGAGGGCAATCGGCCAGACTGTTCAAGGCTCCTGCCACATGGATGGCTAAGAGATCCACCTCCAGGCTGATCATGAGAGACCAAATGCGGAGAGCTTCCTTGCACAAAGGCAAGGAATGGGTCACGCCCTGTCGGTTGAGATAGTACATAGTCGTGGTGTTGTCCGTCTGGACCTGAACCACCTGACCCTGTACAAAACAAAGCAAAGGTGGTAAGGGCTAGTCGAACTGCTCGAAGCTCCAGCAGGTTGATGTGGCATCGCGACTCCTGAGGGGTACAGAGGCCATGGGCCCGGAACTCCCCCAGATGGGCACCCCAACCCATCAAAGAGGCGTCGGTCGTAAGGATGACTGTAGCTCAGGGTGGACAAATGGGATACCCTTCTGCAAATGAGCCACCACTGCGGGCTGTCCCACATCTTCTGGGTCACTGTTACTGGCTGGTCCAACAGACCGGAGCGCTGTGACCATTGGCGGGCCAGCCCCCATTGCAGGGGACGCATATGGCAGCGGGCCCAACAGACCACACTGGTGCAGGCCGCCATAAGGCTCAGGAGGCGCAGAAAGTCCCGGGCAGGGCGCAATTGCCCAACCAGAAATGATTGGGCAAAGGAGGAAAGGACCTCGGCCCTGTCCGCCGGGAGCCGGGCTCCGGTTCGAAGAGAGAAGAGCTCTGCCCCGAGTTCTGATTTGGCCTCATTGATCAGGAGGCCAATCTGAGAGCAGACCTGGAGGGCCAGATCTCTGGACCATTCCACCTCCAACCTGGAGGGGGCTGCTATCAGCCAGCCATCCAGGTAAGGTTACACCCGGACTCCTCGGCGCTGCAGGAATGCTGTCACCACTGCCATGCATTTGTGAAGACCCTGGGAGCTGGGGAAAGGCCGAAGGGCATGGCCCGGAACTCGTAAAGTGATCCCTCTGTTCTGAAGCGGAGGAATTGCTGATGAGACGGATGGATTGGGATGTGAAAGAATGCGTCCTGAAGATTCAGAGAGCAGAACAACATACCTAATTCCAAGGATGGAATGATCTGAGCCAGAGTGACCATCCTGAAGGTGCGCGGCCTTAGGAACTTGTTCAGGTTGTGCAGATTGAGAATGGGGCACCAGCCCCCCGTCCACTTTGAGACCAGGAAGTACCTGGACACAAACCCTGGGTTTGGAGGAAGATCTTCCACCTCACTGATCACCCCCTTTTGGAGGAGCAGAGCTATATCGGCTCGATGAGCCGACAGAGAAGTTGCAGAACCGGTAGCACCCCCCCCCCCGAGGGGCGACGGCTCGATAGGGAGGGGTCCGCTCAAATTCCAGAGGCAGACCCCTGCCCACCACTTCCAGCACCCAACGGTCCGTGGTGATAGCGGACCAGGTGGAAAGGAAGTGGCGGAGCTGTCCCCCCTCGGGGGGACCCAGGGAAGGAATGACGAGGTTGGGGGCTGCACCCCTCAACCTGTCACTGGGCAGGCTTGGAGGAAGGGACTGCCAGGGGCCACCTGGACCCTTCCCCCTAGGCTTCCTGCTGGAGGAAGCGGCAGACTTGGCCTTGGGGTGCCAAGCGTGAGCCAGCTGGCCCTGTTGCTGGTGCTGCTGGGCCGGACGTGCTGCAGGGGCGGAAGGACAAAAGGGTTTACGCTGCTGCTGGCGGCCTTTGTCCTTCTGGGCAGAAGTGACAGAGTCCAAGATGCCACTGGACTTCTCGATCCTCTGGAGATGGCCCTCCACCCCCAGCCCAAACAAGTCTGTGCTCAGGAAGGGGACGTCTGCCAGCTTGTGCTGGGTATCCGCCGTGAAGGTGGAGATCTGCAGCCAAGCTCTGCGGCCGCTATTGACAGGGCACAAGAGTCTCCAATGTCCAAGGCAGTTTGGAGTTGTTGTTTGGCCACCGCCCTTCCCTGATCCCGCACCTGCTTGACCATCGTCTGAAGGTCAGCCGGGAGATGAGGAAGCACCTCATCCGGGGAACCCATAAGGGCGCGTAAAAAAATGTGCCATCAGCAAGGCTGAGCTAGCTTGTCGAAGACCTACGGAGGAGGCAGCGTAAACTTTGTGCCCCGAGTAGTCCAGCTTTTTGGACTCCTTGTCGGGGGCTTTTCAATGTCCCTAGCGTTTCCAGAACGCCGGAAGACGCTATCGGTTACCAGCCCTTCAGCCGAGGGGTGCTTCGAAAAACAGGAGAGGGAACCGGTGGGGACTGCATACTTGTGAGCCATCCTGGCCGAAGGCACAGGACAAGATGCAGGCCGCTGCCACTACTCCAGTGCCGGGCCAACAATGGCCTCGGCCACCGGGAAGGCCTCCGTGGGGGAATCCCCTTGGTCCAGAATCTCTGTGACGGATATCTGGTCCATTTTTTGTACTGGTTCGAGCTGCATCCCAGTGGACTCTGAGATGAGCTGAAGAATGCCCAGGAACGAGGATGGGCTCTCGTCCACCGACTAACCCCCAGAAGATTCCAGGTCGAGGGGCCTGGAATACAAGGAGAAGTCATCAGACTCAGGAGTACACAACCAACTGCCGAGCACCTGAGCCACCCTCCAGTTGCCGAGGCCGATTGGGGGTGAGGGTGACCGACAACCTGTGGGGCAAGCCCTGACCCAACTGAGAATCCTTGGTCGGGGCCCCAGTCTTTGGTTGTGGGGGCAGTGGTTCCACCACAATGGGTGAAGAAGCCAGTTTCAGCCGAGCAATCAGTGCCGGAGTCAGCTCCTCGACTAAGGAGCCGATGGCGAGAGTCTGCTTCAGTCGTTCGGGCGACAGACACTTAATGGCCGGTGAAGGCGACGGAGTCGGCTTGTTGCCGGCTAGTAAGAGCTGCTGCCACATCATGTCCTCATAGCGCCAATGCAACTTGCGCCGGAGCCTATCCTCTGAAGAGGACGAGCGGCGACACCGCTTTCTGTGATGTTGGGACAGAGACCGCCGATATCGGCGGGACCTACCTTACACGGAGGAGGACCGAGACTGTCGAGGTCACCAATGGGGGGGTCAAGGAGGCCGTGGGGGAAACCCGCTCATCCCTTGGTTCAGGGTCCTTGACCGGGGACTTCGGCACAGGAGGCACGGGCAAGTCCTCGGTAACCCCGGGGGAAACCGGTGAAGAAGGGTTGTTGGCTTCTCCAATCGACAACCCATCCAATGGGTCGAGAAAAATCTCAACTGCATCGATGGGTGTCTCGGCCGGCTAACCTGACGGGGACACCGTGAAGCCAGTGGCCTTAGCCGCAACCTCGACTGAAGTCGAAAGCAGACGCTCCGGGGAACGAGATCTCTCCCGCTCCCACAAACGTCGACGGTGGGACTTACCTTTCGATTCCTTTTTCTTCGACCTACTTGTGTGAGTCCCTGAGGGCCCTTCTCCCTTGGTGGAGAGGGACTGACAAAGCTCCTTAAAAGAAGCAGTGTAGGAGGAGACCAAGGAGAGCGGAATAAACGCTGACGCCGCGGAAGTAGAAGATGCGGCCTGGGCCGCCTCCTCCTCGAGGGTGATTACCTGCTCCAGCTGCTCCACGGAGCCTGCAGCCGCGGACACCGCCCAACGGGCCTCCTTCAACTTCACCGGCGGAAACCGTTTCTCGGGGCGCCCCAGTTGAAGTCGGGCAGCGTGGTCCAATAGAACTGAAGGTGCAAAAGACTTGCATAGATCGCAGACCTGCGGATCATGAGCAAGCCCCAGGCAGTAAACGTACGTGGTGTGCGGGCCGGTCCGAGACATCTTCGCCCACAAGGGCACCGATGGAAGCCAGAAGTAGATTCTGCATCCATCGCAGCTGCGAGGGAAGTAGAAGACTTAAGTCTTGCAAACTTTCAAATAATTTTCAGAAAAAATGAAGGATTAGGATCCGGGCCTACAAACGCAGAGCGCTAAGGAGGGAACCTGATCTTCCAAGCGGTAAGGAAGATCTGGTGTCATGGGGCAGAGCTGAGGGTTCTACCACCCGGGTGGGTAGGAGGAGCCAGCTTGAAGACTTTCCGGCCCATCTTAAAGCAGCAAGGAACCTGCCAGACAGTGTGGATTGAACAACATATCCACGTCCCTAAAATTGAAAATTATCAAACTTATGAGCGTGCATTGAAAAGTTTCAACGTATGCTCATAACTTCGTTGAATATTTGTATCCCAAATATTCAACATAGCCTTCTTATGACCCAAAATTATTTTTAAAAAAGCTGGACACTCGCCACCAAAGGAGCAGTCCATAAACAGGAATATTGATTTTCACTCCAAAGTTTAATGCTGGATATTAAACAATTCCACAATGAGTTAAGACTCGACAACAGGGAGGTGCATCACCTGACGTGTTTCACATCCAAATTATGCTTAATGCAGCATATATCCAGCATTATACTTTGCAGTGTGAATAAATATTCCTGTTTGTGGACCGCTCCTTTGGTGGAGAGTGCCCAGCTTTTTCAGAAGTAATCTTGTACATACTTTTGCTGTGAGCACCTGGCTCACAGTGCAGCTCTTTTTTTGTAATGCCTTCTTATGACTACACCTCATGAACAAGGGCAGAGAAAATGTTCAAATCCTGCCTGAAAAGTAATTTCGCGCAGCAACCATGTAATCACCTTTCGAGACAGAGCTACATCATTTCTCAGCCCTTGTTCATTAGGTGGAGTCCCAAAAAGGCCATGTGAAAATCTGGTCTAAAAATTTTCAAAAATGACAAAGTTATGAATAAAAGTTCAAACTCCACTGAAATGTATTATACTGTACTTACCTTCTCATATTGCAGCTGACTATTTCAACAGCAAGATCTGTCTTTGATCAAAGAGTGGATCTACACTGTGGGACATGTTTAGGTGAGTGAGGGTGGGTGTTGGGGGTGTGAGGGTGTTAGATCGTTGCTGACTTTTTTTTTTTTTGGCAGGTTGAAAAAAAAAAACCCACAAAGATCAATGAGGGATGTTTTCTTTATTGTAGAAAGACAGAAGCCAATACTGAGGATTGGGCACCTCAGCATTAGGATGATCTTCGGCGGCACCAGTGTGGGCACCCTGGGGCCACCACCTACATTAAACAGAAGGGGAGCGGGTGACCTGAGGGGGGGGGCGCAATGGAAGCAGTACCTGGGGTGGGCACCCCAGGGCAAGTGTCAGAGGGGAGAAAGAAGCAGTACTGGGGATTGGCACCCCGGTCCGCAAAAGCAAAAACACACACACACACACACACAAAATAGCCCCAGTCAAAACAGTTGTTTTGCAAGATCACATGAAAGAACAACAGAAACAAGATGGCTGCCATACAAAAAAAGATTTCATCATCACAAAGGAAGAATTTTGGCTCACAAAGAAAATTCTTTCGTATCAAACATATAAAAGGAAAGACCCTACTGAATGTGCTCAGAATTGAAATTTCAAATCCTTATAAAACTCGGGAATGGATTAATATTTTTCCACCAAACCAACAAAAAGCACCATTCTAGGTAAAGCCCCTTGTACCCTGAACATTTTAGAATAAAAAAAATTCCAAATTGTGTCGGCTGTAGGTAAGAGCAAAAGCAGCCCCCCCAAAAAATCTTTCCATGTTTTGCCCTATCTGGATCTTGGAATCCGGATATCTGACCATCACAAAACTTGGTAAGTCGAGAGACCTTGCTCCTGGACTGTGACTGCAAAATTCTGTGCAATTCTGTTGAACAGGGGTGAAGCTATTAAGGTGCAAAATTAGGGGTTTAACAACACCCTACTCAACCCTAAATATAGGGATGCTTCCATGCCCCTATCACACACACACAGCTCTCTCTATATATTTATAATTGTATAATATATTATATACATAGATACATAGATACATACATACATACATACACACACACACACACACACACACACACATACATACATACACACACAGATCTAGATCTATATGTAGACACACACAAACACAGGAACTATGCAGGACACAACAGGGTTTTGCTTTAGGTGGTTTTGTTCTAGGCAACATTCTTACCAAAAATGTGCAGAGCTACTGTGAAACTGCAATAGACACAGAATTAATTTTACTCAGTGCTGCTGAAGATAAACCAGCAAGCCATTCTTTGTCAAATAATCGATTCTGTCCTACTGCAGAAAAACTTTGCATATTTGTCAAGTTACTAAAAACCTAGAGAAAATATAATGTGCACAACTGAGAAACAGTAAAGAAAGGAACTGGGTTATTTAAAGCAATGCAGGTCACCCGCCACCTTCTTTTCTTCCGTGAAAATGAGGTTATATCTATGTGTGTACCCTTCTCTCAAGTGCTCTGGCAAGACTATGGGTGACTATATAGTATATTACCTCGAACTTCACCAGTCCCTGTAACAGAAATGCATGTCCTGCATTTCACAAAAATGTGACTTGGTGAAACATGCAACATAATGACATAGCACATTTCCACTTACTAGACATCACTGGCCCGGTTGGCCTGATTCTCAAAATGCATACCATGTTTATTTAGAGACACTACATTACCAGCTGGCTTGTAGCCTAGCAGCAGAGTGAGAGAGACCCTGGTTCAGTAGTGACCTCTCATCTCTTGATCCTTGAGGTTGGTGAAGAGTGAATACATCTCTAAGCTGATGCATTCCCCCTTATGAGGGGACCTTGCAAGATCCTGACTTTGCAAGATTCTGCTGAATGGCAACCCTTACTGGGAGGTTCACAAGTGAACACTTGTCCATATCCCATGTGTGTTGTTGCAACGTGGCCAGAATAGTAAGGTACAGGAGAGGAAGATTACATTAATAAATTTTAAATGAATCTGCCCAATTTTGATACCTCCTAATATTAACAGGTCTCCAAAAGGGGACAGGGTCATGCTCAAGTTTTTTTGTTTTGTTAAACATTTGTGTGGTAACGTTTTCTGTTTGAGAACTCACTTTGCCAGACATTTTAAGAGGAAATGCACTACACATTTGGTTATAAGATGACAAATGTGACTGATGGACAGTGCAATGTAGACCTCTACTCACCAGGCTAGAACTGATTTTCTAGTCAGCAAGAAAAAAAAAAAAAAGACAGAATTTTGAAGGATAGTCAGCTAAACTGTCTCAGTGACATTAACAGGGGTAGAAGTTAAGTACCGTTATTGACCACCAGGATGCTAACCCTCTGATTATCTGGCAGCCCATCTGCAAATGATGGAACCTGCACAAAAATCAACTACATAGGTGCACTCCCACTCATATTAGAGGAATATGAATTTTCTGTGAACAGTAAAAACAGGCAAAACCCCAGGGCCTCATTTAGTGATTGCATGAAATGATGCTATGAGACACTTGTCTGCACTAAAAGGGCTTCTCCAGTCTTCACCACTGCTTTAGAACTTGAAAAGGTTTGTTTAGGGGTCCTAGTTTCCCCAATGTATGGGGTAAGTAATCTAGCCCGTTTGCACTGTTTACCATGCCATTTTATGAACCTTACAACTGGAGTCCTTTAATATAGAAGGCAGCTACAACTATACTTAGGAAAGGGGGGTGCACTGGGAGTATGACTGGACCCAGTATGCCTAGATATGAACACTCTAATGGGCCTGTGAAGGAACTCCAGGGGTTCAAATTTATGTACCACAGAAAGCATGTGACCCCCCTTCCAAAATGCAACCAAAACTTGTCAATTTAGCCATCTGGGTGGCGTAGGAGGTAGTGTGCAAACTGTGAGACACCTGGGTTCACGTCTCAAGCTGAGACTTCCACACTGGGATGGTAAAGTCTAAGGCAAACCGTCCTGCTATCTACAAATTGATGTATTGCTCAGCTTATTTATTCACCCCCTGCTTATGAAGTGGGGGGGCATGATGGACTTAGATTCCCCAACTACTTTTAATTACTCTTACTAGGTTATCACTCTTGGGGAAGGAAGGACAGTATCCAATACATCAGCAACTCCTGTACTGGCTAACAGTAAGGCCGGGAGATCAAAGGGCTGTGGGTTCAGTTCCCACATCTGGCACTTGGGTTAATATCCCAGTACTGACACTGTAATGCAGCATGAGAGGGGTGCTGCATTTCTGAGGTGCCGTCTTTCGGATGAGACGTTAAACCAAGGTCCCATCTGCCTGGATTGGTGGTAGTTCAGGTGGATGTTAAAGATCCCATGGCACTTATCGAAAAGAGCAGGAAATTCCCCGGTGTCCTGGCCAAATTTCCCGCATTCACTAAAAATACGACCAACAGCTTAATCTGGTTCAAGGTCAGTTGGCATGCATCTGTATCCCCCCTCCCCCGGGTCGTGCCTGAAAATAGGCAGGATTTGTCTAGTGCACTTACCCGGTCAACAAAAGCTAAATAAATAAATAAATGGCATGGGCCCCCTCCATATGGCCTCACCTGCCATTGAACGATGGGTTAACAGCACTCAAACACTAAGTCTGCCCGCCCCCAAGCCACCCATACACCACCACCACCGCACTTGTATAGCCAGATTCTCCCTTGTGGCAGCAGGGGCCCTTGTGATCAGAAGGATCAGACACCTTGTATGATACAGCATTTGGATGCATCAGTCAGACAATGGTTTCCTGAGGAGAGCAGATCATCTCTTTCCAAACAGGTCTAGTTTTCTGCTACACAGACAGGCAAAGTGACTTGCTCAACATTGCCCAAAGAGTCACTGGCAAGGATGGAATTGGAACCTGGGCAATCCTGTGCTCCAACTAATCAAGTGCACTACAGTGCCTTACAGCTTCTGGGATGAAAGGAACTGGCACATGTACACAGCTCAGCGAGTCTCCAGTTACTCATCCAGGATACACAACTAGTCTCCCCCCCCACCAAGTATAGTACTTCCTACTGGCTCAAATCCAGCAAGAGACAACATCCAAATGACAAAAATAAAAATATAAAACCTACACAGCCATTGTTTAACAATGCAGTGTTGTTATGGGTTACAAAAGTGAGAGTTATAAAGCTATAAATGTATGTATGTATGTATGTATGTATGTATGTATTTTTAAGTATTCAATGGATATATTTACGTATTCAGCTGGATATGTTTAAAACACCTGGAATTTCTGAGAAAGCAGTAAAATCCGTATCAACTTACCATTATGCCATAGATCTCAGAAGAGCTCCTCACTTTTGGAAGGATGTCCATTGGAATGTCAAAGAATCTAAAAAGATAGTCAAAACAAATGGGTTGTATACTATAGAAGTATAGATATCGTATGTGCGAATTAAAAATATGTAAAAACATAGCTGGGCTGGGGACAACATTATAAAGCAGTGTTTTAATTTCTCTGCAATAACCTTCTTCCCTCAAAATATGTAGCCCCTTCCACCCATAATCTTACCAATCTTGCAACCTTTGGTTTCCAAAGGAGGGTGGTACCAACAACACATTTCTATTGTGTAACCCCCCCAAGAAAGCAGCAGATAGGCATACATGCCCAAGAATTAAGGCACACAAGAAATGGTCACAGCATGTCATCTCAGCTATCTCAGCTGTCCTTCCACCACTCTGATCATTGGGATCATTACTGTCCTCAGGCTGGGAAGCAGTCAAGTGGTTAATATGAATGCTGCTCCTTGGAAACCCAGTAGGGGGCGCACACGACAGGTGGTGTAAGCCCACCCTTCCCAGAAGGGTGGGTGCCTCACCTCGATGACATGCTCTACTCCCACCCTCTGAAAGTCCCAGGGTGGGAAACCAGAATCCACCCATGAAGACAGGCCTCCAAGCTGGTAGCGGAGAACTGTTGCTGCACCAGCCCCTCTTAAAGTTGACTTCTCTGCTGGTTATCCTATAACTTACTGGCAAAGTTCCTGGTCCCAATCCAGGGTGTGAATGTTGAAAAGCAATGTTCTGCTTGCATTTGTCACATCTGTGCAGTGAACACCATTGTTCTTCCCACCCGTCAGATTCTGGAAATCAACAGAAATTATATCAGTACAAGGAAAAAAAAAACAAAAAAAAAAAACAATCCTGCTTCTGGAGAGCCACTTCTCATAGCCAATAAGGTCCTTGCATTACAATTTTATACTTCAGGTTTAGGAGACAAAAAGGTAGTGGTATGTAAATCAGATAAGGAATGTGATGGATAGTACATCACCCTTGCACTACCCCAGTAAATCAAAAACAATGTACAGTAATACATACCCATATCAACCAGGAATCAATTGTACCAAACAAGGCCCGATCATCACTCACAGCTTTCCTTACTTCTTCAACATTGTCTAGTAGCCACCTAAGCTTCACAGCACTGAAATAAGTGCTAATAGGGAGGCCAGTCTTATCCTGAGAAGAAAAGTTTAAAAAACTGTTCTTTAACTGCAGTTGAAAATGCCATTAAAAACAGCATTTTTCAAGAATAACCAAATAAAACCATGTTCCGAGCCCAATGAAAGTCTCCCCCCCCACCCACAGCCCAAAGAAAAGACATGCATTAGGTCTCCAATGAGTTGTTCAGTTAGGTTGCTGGGCTCATTGCCTTTAAGACTAGCACAGAATGGCATTTTAAGGCATTCCATGTATGCAACAGTGGCTGCCTCCTGCAGACTATAGTGTGCAGAACAAGCATTTGTCAATGCCGAATGTTTGCTTGCTGGCATTGGTAGTGTAGAAGTTAGAGAGCTGCAGAATAGGAATGGCAGTGAAGTACTGAACTGAAGCCAACCCCACCACCACCCTGCAGAGAGTAACAGGCATAGGGGTGTGCCTTTGGGTCGTCAGGCATAACGGCCACGCCATTTCACCACACCCTACCCTGCAGACACTGACAAGTGTCACAGTGTGCCTTGGGGTCTTTGGCTCCTATGTGCACCCCATTCCATCAGGAAATACGGTGAGATGGGTGCGGTATAGGAGAATGGGGTGAACTTTGGTCAAGAGTCCAAGGCATACCTCGATGCCTCTCACTGGCTGCAGGGTGTGGAATGGTATGAGCATTACAGCGCAAGAATCCCAAGTCACACCCCTGATGCCTGTCATTCTTTACAGGGTGAGGCGTTATGGTTGAAACCAACACCTCAGGTAATCCGTTGGCATTTCACTCCAAATTTTCAACATGTTTTTTTGTGACCCCCACCTCATGAACAGTGGCAATATCAGTTTGTTAGCGAAGCTGCTTATGCACAGCGATTACGTGCATTTAGCACCACAGGTGCAAAACACATTCCGAACAGGATGTGAAAATGACAGCTGTACTGTTCATGGGGAGGTGAAAATGGCAATGTTGCAAATCTGCAGTAAAATATAAAAAACTGGTGAAGTCACGAAGGCAGTATAAAAAACTGTGCAACGCACACCCGTAATGTAATTAGTTTGAGGATTTTTTTTTTTTTTAACAGCAGATTGTCAACACAGGCATTTTGGGACCTCTGATCATGAACAGTGTCACTGTGATTTTCTTTATCTGTCCCGAACAATGATTTCCCACAGCGACCACGCATCTCCGCGCTGAAAGTGTGAAAACACATTTCGGCCATGTTGTGAAAAATGAGAGCTGTACTGTTCATAAGGAAGTGTGGAAAAATGCCACTGGTGAAAATCTGGACTGAAAATATTACAGATTCATGAACTTACGAGGGTGCGTGGAAACTGCGCAATGCTCACTCGTGAACACAGCCACTTTATGGATTCTCGTCACCAAATTTTCAACATAGCCATTTTAAGACCTCTGCTCATGAACAGTGTAACTGTGATTTTCTTAATTTGTCCCAAACATTGCTTTCCTTTACCGCCTGCACCATTATGCGCTACATGTGCGGAAACACATTTTGGGCGCATATGTGAAAAATGGCAGCTGTACTGTTCATAAGGAAGTAATAAAATGGCAATGTTGAAAATCTGAAGTGAAAATATTGAAAATTGAGAACTTACGAGCGCGCGTAGGAACTGCGCAACGACGCCAGAAAAAGTCATTTTTAGAATTTTTCACCAAATGTTCAACATAGGCTTTTTGAGAACCCACCTTATGAACAGTGGCGAGTGTCATTTTCGTTACTCGGTCGAAAGGTGATTCGGCGCAGTGACTGCAAATCACCCTTCGGGCCTGATGAATGCCATGACAGTGAGAGCATTCATGAGAAGGGGTCCTAAAAAACCCACATTGAAAATTTGGTGCAGAAATTCCAAAAAATGTCTGAGATATGCAGCAAAGTTGAAAAAACCCTATCTATCCCATTATTTTATTTATTTATTTATTTTATTTAAACAGCAGTTTGGAAAACCTTTGAGCCATAGGCTCATTTACAAAGGTACCTTGTCACAGTAAGACAAATCAAAATACACAGTATAGCAGTACAACACATAGGTATAACAGTAAATTAAGACATAGATACAAACAAGCTGGTACAGGTAGGATGGATGCAAACAATACCAGAGTTATGTTGTCCTTGGCAGCTTAGTAATAAGCTTTGTCATAAGTATTGAGTACGGCTTTGACTAGCGGCAGTTACAGCATCGGGTGTTAATAAGGTGGCTATTAAGGAAGTTTTGAAGCACGAGCATAGTTTGGAGCTCGGAGATGGAGGGGGGGCAGTGTTTGAACCAGGAGGGGGGCCCTAAAGCTGAAGGCTCTTTGGCCGTGAGAGGTCCTAGCTCTAGGGATAACAAGAGAGGTTTTCCCAGAGGTCCGAGTATGAACTACTGGGACAGAGCGGCGTATGGTGGTGGTCAATCCTGGTAGGGAAAGCCCAAGGAGAGTCTTTTTTGTAAGGGTACAGGTAAGATATTTGAGGCGCTCGTCGAGATCAAGTACCAGCGCTTTAGCATACAGTAGACAGGTGTGTGTCATCCTAGGTGCTCCAGTAATTAACCTGCAGGCCTTATTCAGAGTAGTGCGAATTTTATGGAGTGCGGTCTGATCAGCAGCACCATACACGGCAGTCCATAGTCCACTAGGGACAGATAGAGGAGGTGACTGCGAAGCCCAAGAGCCTGGGAGGTAGTTTTTATACCGGCGTAAGATGACCAATCGGATATTAGTGGCAGTGGCTAGGGCAGCAATGTGTCCATGGAAGGAGAGGAGGGGTCAAAATGGATCCCTAGGTATTTGTAGGAGCAAACTTGTTCGAGTGGGAATGAGGACCCAGAGTGAATGAGGAGTTTGAAGTTGCAGGACTTGTTTTGGGATGAGAGAAGAACATAGTTTTTTGTTTTAAGATTTATCACCAATCTATGTTCTGAACCAGCCCTCGGTTTCAGTGAAGGACTCTGCAGCGAGTCCTGAGGCAATAGGGTTACGACTTGAGGCAAAGATGACTGCATCATCAGCGATAACAGAATTTTCCCAGCAAGAGTGTGGAAGGGTGTTAAGGTAAAGGAGAATGTAGAGGGCCCAGAATGGAACCCTAGGGAACCCCAGAAAAGATGGGACAGATGTCTGAGCAGGTCCCATTAATTTTTATACGCTGTGAGCGGTCAGACAGATAACTGGTGCACCAGGAGACAGGCCCAGCAGCAAAACCAGAGAGACTAAGGGCATCAAGAAGGAGGGGGTGGGAGACAGTGTCTAAAGCTTTAGAGGTCAATGAAGACAGCACCAGCCAGAGAACCAGTGTCTAAGGAGGAGTGAGAAAGTTGAGAACCTAGGAGGGCTGTGTTGGTACTGTAGCCCGCTCTCGGAAGCCATGCTGCTCAGGACAAAGACATTGTAGGTGGAGAGGTAGTCAGAGATTTGAGAGGCCACCACTTTTCCAAGGCCTTGGAGAGAGGAGAGAATGGAGATCTGGTCGATAGTTTCCAGCCACAGTCCTATCACCACCTTTAAAGACAGGGGTGACAGTGGTGACTTTCCAGGCAGTTGGAACCTTCCCCAGGCAAAAAGAGTGGTTGATGAGGCATGTGATCGGGGTAAGGACTGTGTCTAAGACCAGCCGTAGGATACACGGATCCAGGGTGTCACTGCCCGTACTATTACTCTTGAGAGCAGTGACAAGGTGCGGCCTAAGTTCTTGGGCAGAAACACGGTGGAGGAGAAAATAAGGGCTAGAAAGATTTACGGCAGGTGCTGGGGAGGAGGGTCAAAAATTTGTAGGAGGATAGGGCTAAGGTCAGTGAATGAGGTGTTGAGGTGGTTGGCTATGAGGGCTGGGTCTGAGGAGATCACACCATTAATGTTGATCTGGGTGGGTGGGGGAGTGTGCACCCCATTTAACTGTTTAATGTTATCCCAGAAGGTTCTGGGATTCCCCATGAGGCAGTGAGTGAGACCGAGCGTGCTCAGACTTGGCCTTCTGATGGCCCGAGTGCACTTGTTTCAGGCGGCAGCATATAACCGCCTGTCATTGGGCCGCCAGTCTCAATGGCACGGTGCCATAGGTTGTCCCTATGTTTGAGCTGGTGGATCAAAGCTAGGGTAACTAGGGGCATTCTTCCTTTTAGAACGCGGGTCAACACTGGGGCAAAGATATCACAGGCATTATTAAAAGTTTGGGTAAAGAAGGAGAGGCTGTGTCGATGTCAGGAGTTGCCAGTATAGGAGACCAGTCAATTTGGGACAGAAGTTCCTTAAGTTTTATCAGTCCACCAGGTATTAGACGCCGGCATGCGGACTGTGCTATGGGTTTGGGGACTGAGGTTGACCAGTGGAATAGAATGGGGGAGTGATCGCTGAGAGAGTCTGGAAGGACTTGTACATTGGGGATCTGATTAGGGCAGTTGGTGAGTACCACATCAAGCAGGGTACTGGAGCCTCTGTTGGGGTTAGTCCTGGTAGGGTGGGTAACTAGTTGCGTTAGGTCTATTGCAGAAAAGGAGTCTCGGGTAGAGGAGGAGAAGGGGCTGAGCCAGTTGACATTTAAGTCACCCACCAGAATTTGATCAGCGGTAGGAAGTAGAGAGGTAAGGTATTCTGTAAGAGAGGCAATGGCCTGCATTTGGTCCCTGGGGGATAATGTATGCAGTAGTCAGACAAGGGGTCCCTTTAAAGGGTCAGGGGTTAGTTTCAGCGAAGCGCCTGGGCCCTGGAGTCAAGGATGGGAGCGAAAGGGACTACGGGAGAGATCTGACATAAATAGCGCAGTCAGCCGCCTGCCTCCCAACACGGGTCGGACCGAAAAGGTGAAACCAGAAGGGAGACTAGGGAGTTAGTGGAGGATTTCGACAGCCAAGTCTCAACCAGGTTGATAACATCAGGGTTAATTGATGTGACCAGGCATTGTAGTGAGTCAAACTTTTTTAGGAGGCTACAGATATTCATGGAGACCATGCATAGGCCTTTGGTGCGAGTTGGGGAGCTCCTGGGAACCAAGCCAGAGTTTGGATGAATGTTCCCTGACAGGAGTAGTAGCATGACTAACACCCTGGCTCGGAGATGGTGAGAGGTTTTCCCTAGATTGACATGGGGAGGGGAGGCTAAGGAGCAGGGGTGGGCAGGGAGGTACAGGAGGGGAAAGCAAGAATAAGAAGACACCCAGACGTGCCTGAGTTGGAAGAGAAAGCTATGGGAGGGCAGGAGGACGGGACACACAGAGGTCCCAATGGGCAGGAGAGGAGGTTCAGGAACAAGGGAGGGAGGTGCCAGGGCACAGTGTGGACTAGCAGATGGGTAAGGGTAAGGTGCACTGCTAGTGGGGATAGGCACAGGAAGCGTGATGCAGGGCCAATACATTGTGGTGAGCAAGAGCCCAGGGAAGTAGTGCTGTACAGGTAGGAGTAGGAAGTAGTGAGGAGCATAGGTCCTCTAGTGGCCAACAGGTATAACCTGCAAATGGGAAAGGGGGAGATAGGTTCTGGGCAACAGGACGGATGACACCGGATGTGATGTCACGAGGTGGATCATTAAATTGACAGCCGCCCCTGGGTGGAGGGTGGTTGGGGTGGGGGGCAGACGGCGCAGCGCCTGGCCGGGCTAGCGCCCCTCTGCAGGCGTCCAGATGAAGAGAAGAGGCTCTCTTTACCTCAAAAGAGATCAGGCTGGAGATTTGGCTTCCTCAGCTACTCAGGTGAGCTGCTTGTGTTGCTTCAGTTGCTTGATTGTCCCGAGTGCCTAGCTTGGGGGCTGCCTATGTTGTGGAGAAAACAAAGCCTCCTCATTACTATGCAGCGGGAGAATATGTTGTGATTAGCAATTAGCTCCAAATACCACCATATTAAACAAGTCTGATCTATATCAGCTGCTTGGTATATCTGGCTTTAAAATGTAATCAGCAATTAGCTCCAAATACCACCATATTAAACAAGTCTGATCTATATTAGCTGCTTGGTATATCTGGCTTTAAGATGAAATCAGCAAGGCAACTCTAGAAAAACCAGTGAGTCCCTAGCTTTACACTTCAGCATTACTAGCACAAAGAGAGGCAAATAACAAGCCCACCCAGTGGTGAACAGGAACAAACTTCATAAAATATAAGTGTTCATCAAGTAGCACCCCTCTGCAGGCGTCCAGACGAAGAGAAGAGGCTCTCTTCACCTCGAAAGTTATCAGGCTGGAGATTATACAGCTTACCGGCATTTCCTCAGTTCGCGGTCGGCTCTGAAGAGTGCAGACGTGTTCCTGGTCCACCAAGATAGTCGCCGGAGTCCGGAAGTAAGTATGGGGTGGGGTGGGGAGGCAGGGTGCGAAGCAGGATGCGGGTGGCTGGTGAATTTAGGGAACGCTTTTCTTTGTTTACAGTTTTTTTTTTTTTGTTTGTTTTTAAACAAGAAGACGAAGCAGGACGCTTGCCAGCGTGGAAGCTGTAAGGCTGTTTTGGGGGTTCGAAGCAGACGGGATGACAAGTACCCCGCCATACGTGATCTGTGCCATGCTGGGGTGGCCCAGCATGGCAGCTGTAAGGCTGTTTTGGGGGCTGAAGCAGACGGGGATTGGGCACCCCATCACCCATACAGATGTGTTGCCCCAGCGTGGCATCTGGAACTCTGTTGGGGGGGGGGAGCGCAGCACAGCCAACGGGGGATTGGGCACCCCCGTCGGCTATACAGTGTGTGCGTGGCGGGGGCGAGCACACAGTATGCATGCGCATGTAATGGGGGAGCACGCATGAGCAGGCGATATCTTATCGCTGCTCACTGAAGCGTAGCTCCCTCTTTCAACTGTATGCCACTGCATTTTCAACTGCTGTCATAGACAGTTCCAGCAGTGATTGGAGAACTGCGACTGTGCATTCAAACACACTGACTGAATTGGAAGACGCTGACACACCTCCGAAAAACTCGGATGATGGCACTGTGTTTCTTGCACATGCGTGCAAGCAAACATAATAAATGAGGAACTGATCCAACCACCTTCTGACACCGACACTCAAAATGAGGGACAATAAGGGACACCGACTCTCATAATAAGTGGCTCACCCTCAGACATGGCGAGACAAGCTCAAACCACTGTGGAAACCATTACCTTTATGTAGCATCTTAGAATATTATTAATTTCTGCTTCAGAGTCCGAATTTACAGCACGTTCTCTGTGTGTGCAGCACTTTTTCATGAGGGACGAATGAGGGACAGGGCAGTTTTGAGGGGTATAATGAGGGATGTCCCTCATAATGAAGGACACGTTAGAGGTATGATCCCCACTTTTACGGTTTCTCATGGGAAATTCTGTTTTAATGTACTGAGAGAGTTACCACTAGTAGTCAGAGTTCGAGGAAAGGCAGACATTTAGTTCCATGTACTGTAAATTAGCAGGTGACAACCGTGAAGCAACAGTAGTAGTGACAGCAGCACACTACAAATAGAAGGCAATTGAAAAGCGAGGGGCAGGTCCTTGTATGCAAATCATAAAGAGTAGGATGGGCTCTGTTCCTTGGTTGCCACGGTGATGTTGACGTCACAGCAGGAAGTTGAAGCATAGCTCCCTCTTTCAACTGTATGCCACTGCATTTTCAACTGCTGTCATAGACAGCTCCAGCAGTGACTGGAGAACTGCGACCACGCCTGCAAACACACTGACTGAATTGGGAGACGCTGACACACCTCTGAAAAACTCGGACAATGGCACTATGTTTCTTGCACATGCGTACAAGCAAACATAAAAAGGAGGGTGAAGATAGGTTGAAATCCAAGATTTATAACTGCTTCCTTATACTTGTAAAGTAACATTTCTGCTACCTCCTATTTGGAATTACTCTGCACCAGCAGGGATTTGTCCTGCTCAGTACTGCACAAGTAGTCATAGTTCTCTCTTATATAACTAAACGAGCCTCATGTTTAAACACAAGTGTCCTGTGTACATATGGGGTAGTACTGTACCTTTGGTGAGCAAGACTTCAGGGCTCTTATGCCATTGGGCCTTGTACATTTGCAACTAGTGCTGTCAGGCAGCATGATAGGGATAGACACAAGGGGACCTTAGTAACAGGGTTTGGGGGGGGGGGCCAGAGATAGAGTAGGATCTGTGGTAACACAGTAGGTAGGGAACTTAACAGCAGACTAGGTGGGCCAAGAGGTCCTTTTCTGCCAACAACTTCTATGTCTCTATGATTTCAATATACTGTACTTGGTAAAGTTGTGCAATGATCCTGTGTGCCTTTAGGCCAAAGGTTGCAGACTCATGGATAACAGTTTGGGCCCATGTTCATTTGAAACACAGAAGATTAAATCATATTGGCCATTTAGTCTGACTGGTTATGGGACTGTACCCCTGTTAGTCCTCAGTTCTTCCCCTTCCTCTTCCACCTGCCCCATATGCACTTTTTCCATGTGCCTGTCCCACCCCCTTCTGAATATCCACCCCACCAGTTTAATGTTGTTTACCTTAGTGCCCGCACTACCACTCGCTGAACAACTCACAGCTGTCCATCTTGTTTATCCAGTGGAGGTACTTAAACATCTTAAGCATGTCTCCCCTCTTCCTCCTGTCCACCAAACATGTACATATTGAGATCCTTCAAGCACTCATCATAAAACCTCCCTTGTTACCACTGTATCATTCTGGCAGCCCTTCTCTGCACCGCCTCCCGCCTATTTCTGTCCTTGGTTCCAAAACTGCACACTGTACCACATCCCCTGTATCATACTGGCATGTTAAATTGTGATTTCACAACAGCGAGTGTCATAGACATGCCATCTATGTGCATACAGTTAGAGGTATTTTTTTCTAATTAAATGTGGGAACGCCTCACTCAGAGTGTGCTCTAAGCTGTTTTGGATAACCCCATAAAACTGAATCCTCCACAATGAGCCCCACCCCATCCCAGCTGATTTCTGATCACGGATTTTCCCACCTTAGGATTTTCTGTTCCAGCACTTTCATTTAAAGGATATCTGCAAGTGCCCTTGGGAAACAGTGGCCCTCCCTCTCAACCTATGTCCCTGATGATTAAGTCCCCTAGTACCATAGCCCTTTTTCTCCCCCCCCCCCCTTGAGGTTCCCCCTTCACTAGCTCATGCACAATGGCCAGAGAACCCATCTCTCAAGTGCCAGCCCCTTTCCCATCTTGGCAGGATTCAAGGGGGGCCTCCTCTAACAAGAACCGAGACATGTAAGAGGTGGGTACACTTTGCCCCTCTGCTAACCCCTGCCATTTCACCCTTCCCTCCCTTTCAACTATAGTCCCTTTGCCCTTATGGAATCCCTGGACTGTCTGTCGCAATGGCACCTGTAGCCCCCGCCCCCCATGTTGATCGCTGGTCCTGGCTCTCAAGTAGCTGTTTTCTGTCCTTGCTGCCTCACGTTTCACTCCCAACAGCCTCACCCTTCTGATTTGGGTTCGGTACAGTGGATTTAGTAATCAAGATTTCCCAGCAGTTGTGTTTGTGGCCTCTGTGAGAACATTAAAACACAAGTGCCCAAGTTTACTGTAAAGGACAAAAAGAAAAGAGAAAATAAATTCAGATGAAACATTCTACAGTAATTTCTAAAATAATGGTGAAATGTTCCTCACCCTAACATGGTTTTTGTTTTCTCCTGGTGTCTTTTTAATGAGCCTTTCCACTGTAGACTGGGTCCGAAGGTCAAGCCACACTATAAAGAAACAAAGTTAAAAAAAAGAACCAATATAAAAATCAGGAAAAAAAGAATCAACTAGTGCATTCAAAAAGGTCAGCAGGAACATCATGGAACTTTCAAGGGGTCCAAATCATGGTCTGGTTCCCCAGCATTTATGCTGGTGCTCGAAGGGATATCCATTATAAGCAAGCAGTGTGCTGGTCAGAGTTTAAATAACTCGGGTAGCAGTGCATGTCAAGGAAATAATGTATTTCCTAAATCATCATTCCCAGCCCAACATTGATTCCATCATTTTATTTTCCATTTCCACCAATTTCATTTGCTTTTATCCAATATTTATTTATTTATTTACCAGGAAAGGCATCCTGAGCAGTGAATGCTAGTTTCTTGATGTGTCCTGGGGAGAGGGATAAACAGCAAGGATACAAGCAGGTACAATGCAATGGCAATACAGTAATAAAAATAACACATACAATATAAAATAATACATACAGTATACACTGGATTAAGAGAAATACAGTAAGCTACAGACAAATTAAACAATGCAGAACAGACGTTTTGAGCTAAATATACTAAATCAAATCAAAGGAGATGGATTAACATTGAACACTGAATAAGTGCTAACCAGGTTATTGAAACTAAAAAGGAAAATCAAAGAAGGTGAGGGTGAGAGTTTAAGCACAATTGCAGGCACGGGAGAAAAGGTCCCTTAAGAGGGAGGTGAGGACCTTTGGGAAGGTAGCATGATGGACAGGCTGGGGGAGAGTGTTCCATATTTTTGAGAAGTGGTAGGAAAAGGCAGACTGGCCTACTGTGGAGGACCTGGTTGGAAGGGTTAAAGTGCAGGAGTCAAGGTTTCTAAGGGAGCGAAAGGAAGATGGTTTGAGGGAAATTGAGGAGGAGAGATACGAAGGGAGACAATGAAACCAGAATTTAGCAAGAAATGAGGTGCAGGGGATACAACACCTGTCTGCTAGGGAGGAGAGGGAGAGAGACTAGTAGAGGTTAAAGAGATGGGTGCGGGGAGGACAGTCAAGAGCGAAGTGGCAGAAGGAAAGGAAGAGAGTTCAGCCTGGTCAGGGAAGATCTGGGAGTGGCACTGTAGACTACATCATCATAGTCAAATATAGGGAGGATAATTTTCTATAAAAGTGCGCAGCAAGTCGGCAATGGGATACATCCACGATTTCTGTATCGAGCACCCAGTTTGGGGTGCAGCTTTTATGGATGGCAATGATGTGTCCACAGAAGTTGAGGTTCTGGTCAAGCCAGACCCCAAGATATCTAAAAGAGGAGTTGTCCTCAAGCAAGGTCCCATCAAGGGTGTGGAAGGTGGGAAGGGATGGGAGCCCAGAGAGTTTCTGCCTAGTGCTGAACGTCATGGAGACCATTTTCTTGGCTTTCTAGAACAACTGATTTGAGCAAAGCCAGCATTGAATGTTGTCAAAAATCAAGCTGAGGTCTAGTTGCTACATCAGTGGGGGAGGGAACAGATGTATACAGGACAGTATTGTCTGCATACATGTGGATAGAACTGAAAGGACAGGCAGAGGGAAGGTCATGTAGGAAGATGGAGAATAGCAGTGGGCCCAGCATACAGCCCTGGAGGACTCCAGTGTTAATGGGAAGAGGAGGGTATGTTTTGTCAGTGATGCAAACGGATTATGTACTTTCCACTAGGTAATCGGAACCAGCTGGTAGCTGCATTAGAGAGCCCAGCAGTAGCGAGTTTGGCAAGCAGGAGGGGGTGGGAGACAGTATCGAAAGCCTTGGCTAGACTGACAAAGATTGCTGAGGTGATAAGTTCCTGATCCATACCAGTAAGCATGGAGTCAGTGAGTCTAAGGAGGGAGGAGGTGGTGGAGTGGCATTTCCAGAAACCAGACTGGTAAGGGGTGAAAAAGGAGGATGAGTCAAGGTAGGAGGAGAGGTGGGACAGTACCAAGTACTCCTGTAGCTTGGCTCGAGTGGGGGAGTAAGGAGACAGGATGGTAGTTTCCAGGGGAGGAAGGTAGTTTCCAGGGTAGGAAGGAATAGCACCTTTTGCAAGGTGGATAACAGTAGCATGTTTCCAGTGAGAGGGGACAGATCCAAAGGAGAAAGATTTAGAAGATAAGCAAAAGGGATAACTATAGCTGGAGCCGAGGGGTATAGGATTTTAGAGTCAAGTACAGAGGGGCACTTTCCTTTGAAAGGGTTAAGGACAAGAAGGGCTTTGAGGGCATCAGCAGGCAGGGGAGATACGAGAGAAGGAGAATGGGGGGTGCAGCTTGAATGAGAGAGCTCAAGGGGGGAGGGTAGTGATGAGATAGGAGGTAGAGTTGAGAGCAAGAAGGAGGCGCAGGAGGTGAAGAATGTGTTAAACTCGGTGGCCACAGGGAGGGCACCAGCTAGGGTGACATTATCCACTTTGAGGACTGATGCTGGGGGATGGGATGAGGGGAGAGAATAGGGACTAAACCACCTTCCAGAATTTGGCTGGGTGGTTTATATTTTTGCTAAAATTGGCTGTGAAGTATTCAGCCTTGGCAAGTCTAATTGCTCTTGTGCAAGCATTTCTTAGAGTATGGTACTTCTGGAAAGCAAGTGGGTGCCGGAGGATTTCTTCATTTTCCAGGCTTGATCTGTGGCACGTAGGCATGCTATTAGTTTGGCAGAGACCCAGTGGAGGTGGGAGCCACGCACTCGGGTGCGTTTTAGAAGGGGCATAATGGTTCCAGACAGAGAGGAGTTTAGAATGGAAGTATTGTAGAGCCGAGTCAATTGAGGAAGCAAGGTGTATGGGAGACCAATTACAGTTAGATAGGTCATTTAGTAAGGGAACCAGGTCTATGGATTTGAATAAGCAGAGCATTAGGGTTGTTGGCAGGGCTTTAGGGTGGTGGATTTTACAAACAGTGTAGATCAGATGATGGTCACTTATGGAGTCTGGTAAGGTACCAGCTGCAATAATACGATGAGGATGGAAGGTGAGTGCCCAGTCTATTAAGGAGTAGTTTTGTGATGTTGTGTTTAGTAGGGTATGTTCACTTCTTAGCTGGGTTAGATTTAAGGACGCTATTTCATTCCGGGATTTGCTTTGGGTGGGGGAAGAGCCAGTTTGTGTTAAAATCTCCTAATATATGAAGTTCACCTGTAGAGGCATGAGACTGAAGGGTAGTTGATAGTTCTTTGACAGAAAGGGGGGAGGGACTAGGGCAGCAATAAGCACCAGCAATAAAGACAGGCAAGGAGAAAGGGAAGGAGATCTTTATCAGAAGTAGCTGATAAGCTTTCGGGAGGGATGTTTTGAGTACAGGGGTGAACTGGATGGAGGCGGTGATATACATGGCAATGCCACAACTTCTGGTAGTGTGGTCTTGGCAGATGAGGGAGTAGCCAGGTATTAAGAGACTCATTAGCAATTTTAGGATTTAGCCATGTTTCAGATATGATGAGGATCTCAGGGCTGTAGTCTAGAGCTAGGGGTTGAAGCAGAGTGATCTTAGGGAGTAGGCTCCTAATGTTTAGATGGGCTATTTTCAACCCATGGGGTACATGTGAGGAGAGAGGGAGAGGGAGAGGGAGAGAGAAGCGACTGGGCCAGGGTTACATTCTGTATCACCTGATAGCAGTTGCAGCAAGGCAATTAGGATTTTTGTGGTGAGTTACGACTAATTCCTGGGTAATGAGTGTGAGTTACATGAGAGTGGGGGGTGTTAATGTGAAAGTCAGCAGGTTTACATAGAACCTAGGAGGAAGGATTGATGGACCAAGTGGCCAGAGGGTGTGGATCATGGTTGTGGAAGTTTGGGGAGAAGCAGAGGAGGGATAGTGTGGGCTCAGAGAGGTTTTTTTTTTTTTTAAAGGTGGAGGATAGAAAGGGAGGAGGGGGAAGGGATGATATAGAGATGAGGAGGGGAGGATATAGAGGGTTTTGTAGAACATGATTTGGAGTGTGAAAGGGCTTAAGTAAGGAGATTGAGTGAGTAAATTAACAGAGGAGGAAAAAAAAACAAAACAAACAACACCACTTGCGCATTGTGATGGCCAAGCACAATCAACTATGTTTGGCTGAAGGAAAAAGGTCAGACCAATACTCAAGTTCATGTCCAAAGGAGTGCAAAGCACTTCAAAATGGCGCTGGACACCAAAGTGGTGTGTTCCTATTGGTTTACCTGGTGAAATGGACTGCTGCGCTCCGTCGGTAGCGGAAGCCTAGAGGGGGATGACAGCAGGAGGGCAGGAGCCCTTTTAAGAAGCAGAGGTGAATGAATGGAGGGCAGTGAGCTGCAATGCAAAGGAGACAACAGTAAGTGAAGGGGCAGGAGCCAAGAAAGAGAGTGGCAGAGTATGAAGTTAGAGGGGGAGTGGGGTTACCGCCCGCCGGCAGAAAAAATCACAGAAATGTAGAAATGGAGCACTTGCGTGCGGGGGTAGTCAGGGTAGAGCAAGGAGGACGGGAGGGCTGCAGAAAGGGACAGGAATAGGTTAAAGGGAGTAGAGGAAGAAGCACACAAAATGCAGCCTCAGCACAGTGAGGACAAGTGAAAGCAAAAGGCGTTCCAAGACTCGGGTTAGCTTTATAGCTGGCTATGGAGTTGGGTCATAGAGTAGATGTAGAGCAGGTTAAAAGGTAGTATGTTTAAACTGTGTCCTCATAGGCTGGCGTTATGCCATGTTTCTCAGTGTGCCAGAGTAAACAACAAGTAAACACTACCTGCTGGTGTACCTCAGTTAGACATTTCAAAAACAAACAGAATCTGCTAAAAATCTGGGGCAACCGTATTCTAATAGTATCCCTTTTAATTAGCACTGGCCATCAAAATGTAAAGCAACAGGTCATAATGTTCTGTGAATTTATTAGTAGGCACTATATGTTAAGCATGTGGCCAAGAAGTTTGTTTACTTTCTAAATCATTTGCCCAGAAAGATCTTTTATACAATGTAGAACATTGCCATGCCTTTCTAGAGCAAGAGAAACTTTATTTGCACTGGGTATTGTGTTATGCTGCCTAATTTGTAGCACAGCACAGGAGAAGAATGAGCCCAGTGGATCCTTTTCACTTGATTACAGTACTGTAATTAGCAGATTACAGGGCAGACAGGATAGACTCCAAGTCTTCTTCTGCCTTTACTGTTCTAGGGTTCTTTGTGTAGTTTCTTGCATTTCCCTGGGCTGTTGAGCATAATTTTCTGCCACAAAGTGTTGGCAGTAGAGCTTCAATCTTGGCCATGGAAGCAGAGTTAATAAACTGTAACCGAACAGGGGAGCACACTGGACTTGGTTTAAATTCGGTTACACATAAACTAGGTCTGTCATTTACTGCTTTGTGTGTAAAGTAAAAAAAAAAAAAAGGAATGGAAAACAAACTCAGTCTGTGCCTACAAGTGTGTCGTTAGTGTACATAGACTTCACTGATCCTGAGAAGACAAGCTAATATGAATTCAGTATGCTTAGCAAGAGCAACTTCAAGGAAAACTTCAATACCAGCATCAGCCTGATTTATAAACTTGAGCCACTAATTCCCAAAACTATCAGAAAAAAAATTACAAAAATATAAACGATAACTCTAACAAGGTGATGAATACACCACTTTTTTTTTATTATTATTATTATTAACGAAAATGTTTGCCTATACTGCAGTTTTGAGGGAATTTAGAATTCTTAAACCTACAGTACTTACCAATAGCATTGTAGAGAGGCTCCCCAGTTTCCTTATCCCAAACCACTGTTGTTTCTCTTTGATTGCTGACTCCAATCGCTTGAAAAAAGCAATGCAAGCTTTTATAAAACAATTTAAAAAAAAATTCACAAAACAAGCAGATAAAGGTTACATTTGTATTCCGAACAACACTGAACTCAGTTGTGTCAGTTTCATTTTCTACCTTCTTGGGAATGCCTTCCTATATATCAGAATAAATTGCTAAAAGGTGGCACAACACAGAGCTGTACACGCTGTACACTGTGGGAGGGGGGATGCCAACTGGCTCCGGTGGGCGCTGCCATGCATAAGCATGTATGTCACTGAGTCCTTGTGTTTGGCATCCTGGGTTCAAGGAGAACAAGGATATGCTCAGCAGTCACAGGGACTGACGCAACAGCTGCTCTCAAGCCCTGATGTGACAGCGGTCTTCAGTCTCCCAGAACTATACTGCTCGTGGTGGGAATGAGAGAGTCCAGCCAATTCCCTCACCCTGGAGGGGGAAAAATCTTGAGTTAGAAGAGACACAGGTAAGTGGCAGAGAAGGCATGGGTGGCGCTGGGAGGTTGCCTACCTGCAGACAGGGGCTACAACAGGGAGAGGACAGAAAAGTAGAATGCAAAAAGGAATCATGTAAAATATGATGTAGATTACAACTAAAATAAAATACCTTTAATATTGGAAAAGTCGATGTTCAGCTGTGACAGTTTCTCACAGGTCTTATCAATACATTCATACACTGACTGCAAGATCTCCTTTGGGCTTTCCTCCACCCACCTTCAAAAAAAGGAGATGAACATACAGCAACATGAAATTAGGGGGTACATACTCAGTTAAATGAACAATACATTACAAAAATGTTACTCAGGTGTTTAAGCTGCAAGCCAGACATGCTATAGCATATTGGTTAACTGTCACCAGAACTTTAATCCAATAACAAAACTCAACAGTTATTGAAAAAAAAATAAATAAACTCCCAGGGAAACTTCAATTATTTTTACTTGATAATAATGTATGCAATTTCCTGCAGTAATTGGGGGTAATGCATGTTCCTTTTTCTGGTGAAATGCATTTAGAGTAGGGCTTCTACTGTGGCACGGCAAGCCAGCTTACAAGTAACAAGGTTATAACGTGCATGAACGTCAAACTTAGAGTTACCAAGTATGTGTGCAATAACCCACAACAGTGTGAGTTCATTGAGAGATAAAGGTGCTCATCTAGTGCGTGCCTGTATTGTGTCTCCGACAAGCACAGCACCCAGTTTGTTACTGCACATATATCATGCCCTGGTAGTATATCTTTTGGCTAAGAGAATGCAGCACCGTGAGTTTGCAAGTATGCATGTGAGACAGGTGACCTGGTTCATCAGATTAGAGCGTGGTATCTGTGGCAGCCACCTTGACCCATTTCCTCAATACATATATACTCTGTGACACCACAATTTTAGATTATCAACTGTGAGACATCCATCTATATGAATAACTGTATCACTGAAAGAAGATGCAGTTACATTTTTAGATCAAAGAGAGACAATGTGTGGGTCGCAGTCCCCACATCCCGTTTGATTTATCTGTGAATTGATCCCAGCACCAGAGAGTGTTGCTGAACAAGTGCCACAACCTGCCTTGTTCAATGGGGAATGAAGAGATAGGGCTCCATCTAAGCAACACTTTATAATGGTTACATGCCTATTCCCAGATTATTTCAAACAGAGAAACACTGTGTAACGCTCTCCACAGGATTGTAATCAAACCTGGCATCTGCAATTATGCTGTAGTTACACTGCAACAGAGGAATTCCCAATATATACCTTACCCTTTGCAGGAAAATAAAAATGGTGCTTCATTCTCAAGGCAAATATCTGCATAGTGAGTGACCTGGTGGGAAGAATTGGCAGCAGGTGTCAGTCTTGTTGGCAGGGCCTCACACTCAGCAGTAGCACAAGTTAGTACCATGGAGTTTAAACAGATTTGCATAATAAAAGCAGAAAAATACTGCTGGGTATCCAGCAACATTTTATGTGCCAATTAAATGCCTTTCAATAAGGATAAGTGTTTGTATTGTGGTTGACAACATGGAATTTCTTTCATTATTGGGGTTGATCTTCTGACGAAGTGTCCTGGTGCAAAGCACTTGCAATAGGGCATTATTCTTACCGACAGGGCCTTGGACTCCCTGGTAGAACAGATAGTTTAGTGCCACTAAGTCTAAACAGCCCCAGGAGAGCTGTGGTGTGCACAGAAAAATGCTGCTGGAAGGGGCCCAGAGTGTGTGCCTTCTTGAAAGACTCGCCACAGAACTGTTCTCCATTACACTTTTGGAATCTGCATTTAAAGGCAATTTCTGCAGGGCAAGCTAATCAAACGATATTGGTCACAAGGAACCAAATGACATGAGCGCAATGAAATACATACCCTTCTTTGGGAAACTTCTGCTCAATTTCCACTTGATGGTGACTAAGTAATTCTGAAGTACTTGCATTAAAAATCTGAAAAACAAATGTACAGGTCTTAGCAACAGTATAGCCAACAGGAACAATGCCATATGCACCAGTGGGTGAAAATGCTTGACCCATAAATACAGAGATACACCACAGTACAGAACAGAGAACATTTTCTCGATGACTAGGGCTAAAACTTCAGCCTGGCTGTGTGTGTGTGTGTGTGTGTGTGGGGGGGGGTATTTTCAGTCACCAGAGGCTGCTTTTGACTTTGGTAAAGTACTTTATACTGACCTGGCTCCTCAAGCTTAGATGAGGCCACCACATTTTTAGTTGGCATATCTCAGATACACATACACACTAACTCAGTTACTCCTTGCTACACATATACTACAAGATATAAAATTTGGAGTTAGACAGTCAATTTTCAGTTTCCGTATTTCTGTTTCCCTCTCTTGGTGCTTCATCTATGAATGACTCTGCAGACAAGACAGGTACCAAGTCTCCTGAAATCCAGCTGCTTGTTAACCAGTCACAGCTTCCTTTACTTCTCATGCCATGACCATTTATTTCATTGATCAGTATATAAAATATACTAAAAATTACTTGGGGTTTTAAAAAGAAAGACAGAAGGCTACAAGTTTAGTTTCAAATTTGGTGTTATGGGCAGAACATTAACATTCTAATTTTGGTATTCCATCCAAAATTCAGGTATGCTGCCTCAGGCTAAATACACTTTTTTGTGATTCTTCATACATTGTTAAAAACACAACAAATAAAAAATAAGAATCTCAAAATCTGGTGCAACAAACCCCTTCCCTGAAAAAAGGGGGCAGTGGTTTGCTACTAGCTGTGCCCATTTGGGAATGGCGCACTGGCATCATGTCTCGAGTGTGGGAGGAGTCGAGTAGGTATGGCAGGAGTTCAATGTTCATATGCAGGAAAGTCAAGTGAGTAGACAGAGGTGCTAAGCAGCCCTAATGATATGAGGGAGGAACCTGGAAACATCACCAGATGGTACGGTGCCAGCTCAGCCACTCAGGTGAGAGGCTAGATGGAAGAATGCTCACCAGCACCAGTGCCTACCGAGCTAGGGATGTGTGGGACCATTATGTTTCACAGGAGGGCAGGCAAGGAGGCAGCTTTCCTGACCGATTGGTCCCAGCCTTGGATCCAGATATCGCGGTTCCAATATGGGCCTACCAGCAGGGACCGAAGGACTGGTCGCTCTACTGTGGCGAGTGGCATCAGGTCCGGACTCAGAAGCCACTGGCAGGAGCAGCGCAGTACAGCTGGTGGAAGGCATGTCAAGGAAGGGGGATCCGAAGCTCAGATGCACTCACCCATGTTACTAGAGGGACGGAGTAGTCGAACCATGCCTACAGGGGACAGTAAATGTGTTCCCTAGTGAGGGCAGGGAAGGTGTGTAACCCGATGGCTTTTGGGCCCAAGTAGGATGCTTTGAAGAGATAAAGGCTTTGAAAACTGAAGCGGAGCTGGAGGAAGCCAGTGGTAACCGGAGACTGCAGCAGTCATCTGGGTCGGTAAGGTCTTCAAGGATGCAGGTAGGAAAGGTCTCCATTAATGTTAACTAGAACTCTTGTACTGGGACCTTCAATTTAGGTTAAAAAAAAAAGTTAGTGTGTTTGTCAGAGTTAGTTGAAGTGAATTGTTATCTGTGCAGTTATCTAGGTGCTTGTCACAGGTGGATGAAGGGAATTGTTATCTGTGAAATTAACTAAGTGTAGAAAGATTTGCAAAGTAGGGGGAATGGCTTACCTAGAAGGAGCCAGGATAAAAACTAGATTTAACCACTGCCCTAGATAGCTTCTGCCAGAGAACAAGCAGAGCACCAGGAGGAAGGAGCTGCTGGTAGAACAAAACTTCTCTACTGGGACTGTATTGCCCTCCTTCCCTCCACCCAAAGGCAGCTCTACTTTTATAGGCACAGGATTTGATTGACAACAGGAACTTCCTGTTTGGGAGCTGGAAGTGAGTGATCAGAGCCACCAAAGACTCACCATCCTAAAAGGGCAAGAGTAGCTCTCCACCCCCCCAGCTGCTAGAGGTCTGACTCTGAGCAAGTTAGGAGACTACTGAGAAATATAGGAACAGCTCGTCTCAGAACAGGAAGATCAGGAGCTAAAAGGGCACAGAGGCAGTACGTAAGTAGGGAGAGAAAAAAAAAAAGAAATAAACAAACAAACTGAGGAAAGAGTAAGTATTCCAAACAACAATTAGGGGGCCAGAAATAAGACATGATGGGAGTGGTGCAATGCAGTGGTTGTGGAGCAGCAGTCTTCTGGGAGACGTTCTGGAGGATGCAGTGTTGTCCCATCTGCAGGCACCTCTCTGGGCTGAGGGAGGAGGTCGCTCATCTCCAGGCTGAGTTAGCCAGGATTTGTGGGACCTCCTCTCCCACCAAGAGACCACCAGGGTCACTGCCGTTGCCTCAGAGGTTGCCAAAAAAGAGGAGCGGTTGGACCACAGTGTGCTCAGGGAGGGTGAGGGTGGTGGAACAGAGGCGCATCCCTCCAGTTGTACCTCTCCACAATTTCTATGCCGTTCTGGAAAAGTGTGGTTCCTCTATGGAGGCACCCACAGTGGAGACCAAGGAGGATGCTGGTAATCTTCACAAAGGAGACCCACAGGGGAAGGAAACAACTCCTGATGGGGGACTCCATTGTTAGGAAGGTAGAACTGGGGGAGGGAGGATAGGTGCCTGCCTGGCGCCATGGCTTGGAGGGACAGGGAGCGAATCCTCAGGATCGCAGGAGCAGCTGCACAGGGGAGGGAGCTGGATGTCATTGTCCACCTAGGGACAAATGACCTAGCTAAGACAGGGCTCAGAGCAGTGCAAGAAGCATTTGTGGAGATGAGGAGGGACCTTAGACAAACAGCATGTATGGTAACCTTCTCGGAGGTGCTGCCTGTCTATGGCACGGGTGAGGCTAAGGAGCTCCACACCATGAAATTCAATCAGTGGTTGAAAAACTGGTGCAGAGCTCTGGGATTTGGCTTCATTGGGGATTGGAGGTCCACCTGGAGGGATGCAGGCCTATCTTGGCATGATGGTCTGCATCTGTCCAGGAGGGGAACCAGAATCCTAGGTGATACGTTCAAATGCTTCATTGGCAAGCATTTAAACTAGCCAAGGGGGGAGGCACTGGAGAGGAGCAGGGAAATCCTAGCGCCCCCCCCAAAAAAAAACCAAAAAAACAGGGTACTAAGTGAGGTAGACATCAACATAGAGATGTCGATAGGGAGAAGCACAGGGGTAAATGGAGAAAGTGACAAACGCAATAAGGACAGGGATGGGGCAAAAAGGGATAAGGCCATCAAGAAATGGAGGTTAATGAGTACCTATGTCCGTAGTCTGGGCAACAAGCGCCCTGAACTGGTGGCCTTGATGGAAGAGGCATGCCTGGATATCGTAGCAATCACAGAAACATGTTACACAGAGAACAATGACTGGGATGTTAACATACCAGAGTACACAACCTACAGGAGAGACAGGGAGGGGAGAAGAGGGGGCGGAGTAGCTCTCTATGTAAGGGAAAGGATAAAAGCAACTGAACAAAAAAGAGTAAATAAAGAGGAGAGGAGGCGCTGTGGGTCACCTTAGAGACTGGAAATGGCACCACAGTCCACACACGGGTTGTATACAGACCCCCATGTTAGGGGAAGGGAATGGACAAGAATATAATAGAAGGCATACTTAGGATGGCAGAGAAAGGGGAGATACTGTTGATGGGTGACCTTAATATAACAGATGTTAACTGGAGCACCTTTGCTGCAGCCACATCCAAAAGCAGGGCCATTCTCGATGCCCTTCAGGTGGCATGCCTCAGAAAGCTAGTTTTGGAACCTACTCGTGAGGGAGCAATCTTAGACTTCATACTCTCAAATGGGGACAGTGAGAGGATCTCAGATCTAGAAGTGGGTAGCCATTTGGGAACAAGTGACCACCAAACAGTGTGGTTCACGATAAACTCAGCTACAGAGTCAAGCTACACAAAAGTAAGGGTTCTGGACTTCAGGAGGGCTAACTCTGGCAAGATGGGAGTGTGCCTTAGAAAAGCACTAGCAAACAGGCTAGAAGGAGGGGTGAAGCAACAATGGGGAACTATCAAAACTGCCATCACAGAGGCAACAAGCCTTTGTAAAAAGCAAATAAACAAATTAAAACAAAAGAAAAAGCCACTATGGTTCTCAAAAAAGGTGGCAGTGAAGGTTAGGGAGAAAAGAAAAAATTACTCACCTTAGTAATGTTCTTTCTTCTAATGGAGTCTTGCTATATTATGACATATGCAGTATAACCCCAGGTTAGAACTGCTCCGGAGGTGAAAGAGTTAACTTTCCATGCAGGGCATGGAATCTTGAGCGCGAGCTCAGTTGAACACTCCGTCTGTTGTAGCTCAAACTTAAACTGTCAGATCTTTACGAGCAAAACTCACTAAGGTTCTGTGTGGAAGCCGTAAACCTACACTAGCCACTGGCTACTAACTACAAAAACACATTTTTGATCTTGATCCCAAAACAAAGACTCAAGTCGGGGAATTCAAGAAAGAAAAAATAAGCAACACCTAAGCACCCTAGAAAGGGTGAAAATAAAGTGGGCATCAATGAAGTGCCAACATTGCACTGCCCAACCACATCCCAAAAATAGAGGTTCTGAGAGGGGCAGGCGGGAGGTCATAATATAGCAAGACTCCATTAGAAGAAACAACATTACTAAGGTGAGTAATTTTTTCTTCAAACAACATGAAGTCTTGCTATATTATGACATATGCAGACTACACAGCAGTACCTCCATGGAGGAGGGACAGAACCTACTTGGGAAATAGGCTCTGAAGCACAGCTGTGCCAATCGAGCATCACTCCTAGCCTGGATATCCAGGAGTAGTGCTTAGTAAAGTGTGAACTGTTTTCCAGGTAGCTGCTTGACATATCTCTAGGATAGGGATGTCCCTGGCAGCAGCCAGAGACGAGCTGTACCTCTGGTAGAGTGAGCCTCAGGCCTGAGGGAGGAACCTTACCCAGTTTTTCATAGCAGAATTGGATACAAGAGACAATCCACCTGGCAATGGATCTTTTAGTGGCAGGTTTCCTTTACCAACCTCACCATAAGTGAGGAACAATTGAGGGATTCAACCTGTGACCCTTGGTACGCTCTATATAGTAACTAAGGGCTCTTTGACATCTAAACTGTGCAATCTCCTCTCACCAGAGGAGGAATGGTCAGTGAAGTACACAGGAAGAGACATGGATTGATTAAGGTGAAAGTCTGAAACCACCTTAGGCAAAACTCCTGTTAGTCCTGAGGACCACCTTATTCCTATGAAAGGAGATAAAATCAGGCTCCACTGACAATGCTTGTAACTCACTTATGCGCCTGGCAGAGGTGATGGCTACCAGAAACAGTTTTCCAAGTCAAGTACTTAAGCTCTGCTGAAGACAATGGCTCAAAAGGGGGTTGCATAAGCTGAGCGATGCAAATATTAAGATCCCAAGCAGGGGCAGGGTCCCTGAACGGGGGGTTGGTGTGAAGCAACCCTTTAAAAAACTTGGAGAACACAGGGTGAGCTGAAAAGAAAGAGGGCTTACCTGTTGATAAGAAGGCAGACACAGCTGCCAAGTGCACTTTAGGTAGCTGGTCTCAGCCCCAAGGAATTCAAATGCACCAAATAATCCAGGATCGTGGCACGCCAGCAGAGATTCTGGGGAAATATGTTTACCAGCACACCATATGGAAAATCTCTTCCATTTTGAATTATAGGTAGCCCTGGTGGAAGGCTTCCTAGAAGCCTTCAATATATCCAATACACCTTGGGAAAGGTGTAGGTCAGCAAACTCTAACTCTTCAAGAGCCATGCCTTGAGATTTGAGGTTCGGATACCAAACTCTCCCCTGGGCACAGGTTAACAGGTTGTGATTCCTGGGAAGACACAGGGGAAGGTGGACTGCTAAGGACATGAGGAGTGGGTACCTGGGCTGCCAGGCCCAATCTGGAGCAATCAGGATCATCTTGCAGGATTGAGAGCTGATTCTGACTAGCACTTTGAAAAGAAGGGGGAAAGCATAGAGAAACTTCCCTTCCCAACTGAGGAGGAAGGCATCCAGAGGGACTGAGCCCAACACTGGGGGCCTGCAGCAAAAAGGGAAGTTGGTGATTGTCTGGGGCTGCAAGGGATCATTTGCGGGTGCCCCATCTGGCAAATACCTCCAGTACTAGGGGGTCCAGTGCCCATTGTGATGGCCCTGGGAAATCCTGCTGAGAGCATCCGCTAGGACATTGTCCTTGCCTGGGAGGTGAACTGCCGTAAGGGAGGCGCGTTCAGAGAATAAGCCAGAGACCACAACTTCATTGCTTCGGTGCACAAGGTCAGACCGAGTGCCCCCTTGCTTGTTGATGTACCACATTGTAGTGGTATTGTCTGTTCTGACCTGAACAGCCTTGTTCTGAACAGATGTGGAAAAAACCTGGAGTGCTAGAAAAACTGCTCCGAGTTCCAGCAAATTGATGTGGAGCAGAGATTCCTGAGGGGACCACAGCCCCTGGGTGGAAAGGTCGCCCATGTGAGCTCCCCACCCCAAGAGGGATGCATCTGTAGTAAGGGTCAAGGAATGAGACTGGGGAGTGAAGGGAACCCCCTGTCTCAGATTGTTCTGATCCTGCCACCACTGAAGGGCCTGGATCAGGTTCGAGTCACTGGAATCAGTTTGGTTAGAGGATCTGTCCTTTGAGACCAAAAGGCTCTCAAATGGAACTGTATGTCCCTCATCTGAAATCTCGCCTCCTGCACTACTGCTGTAGAAGCAGCCAGCCCCCAGGAGCTGTAGAAAATGCCTTGCTGGTCGAGAGACCTGCAGGGTGAAAGAAGAGGCCAGAGACACCAGGGTCCTTGCTCTTTCCAGGGAAGGAAGGCTCTGGCTTTTTGTGTTCAGTTCTGCGCCTATGAAGGTGAGAAGCTGACAGGCTCCAGAACTGACCTCTTGGAAGATTGAGAAGGAAACCTAGAGATGTAAGCAGTTGCTGGGTTACTTCTAAGTGTAGTTTGACCTGTTCTGGAGACTGGCCTACAATGAGCCAGTCATCCAGATAAGGAAAGATGGCAATCTTTTGCCTTCTTAAATGAGTAACTGCTACTGCCAGGCATTTTGTGAACACCCTTGGGGCCGAGGTGAGGCCGAAGGGCATTGCTCTGAACTGGTAATGGTCTGAGGGCAGTTCAATCTGAGGTACTTTCGAGGAGTTCTGATGAGAACATGAAGTAGGCATCCTTGAGGTCCAGGGAGGCTAGCCAGTCCCCTGCCTTACAGAGTAAAATAATCCTCAGGGTCACCATTTTGAACTTTGGTTTTAAAAGGTGCTTGTTTAGATACCTGAGATCCAGGATGGGCCGCCATTCTCCTGTCTTTTTGGGGTAAGGAAGTACCTGGAGTACAACCCTTGCCCTGGTGTATGGGTGGAACCTTTCCACGGCTCTGAGAGCCAGGAGGGAAGAAACTTCTGCTTCCAGGGCAAGTGCCTCTGATGGGTTTGCAGATGGAAAGACCTGGCTCTCATCTTCGAAATTTTTGAAGCTGAGAATCAGTCCCTGGCTTACTACTCCAGGACCAACTTGTCTGATGTTAAAGACTTCCAGTCCTGGACAAAGTAAGCCAGCCTGCCCCTCACCGGTAGTGGAGAATCGCCTGGCCACCCCATCAGGGAGCCTGTTTTGCAGGGCTTGGGTTGAGGTAGAAGCAGGCTTACTAGAACCCCTTCTGCCCTTCCTCTAAAGAACCCCTCTGGGCATAAGCAGAAGAGGAGGCCTGGCTGGGTAAAAGGCCTCATGAAAAGGCCTGCCCCGACATGCTGCCTTTGAGAGTGACTTGCCTTTCTTTGCCCAGCACCCTATAGGTGGTCCTATACTCATCCATTAAGGCATACTGTCTGCTCCCAAACAGAGAATCGCCCACAACAGGAAAATCCATAGCCTTAGACTGAGTATCCCAGACACGGCAGTACATCTGAGCCAGGCCATTCTGCTAAGAGACACAGATGTAGCCATGACTCTTGATGAAACATCATTAGAGTCTACTGCAGCATGAAATTGCACCTTGATGCCTCAATACCATCCGCAGCCACCTGCTCCAGCTCCCCGGGCAAGCTGGTCAGGGCCCATTTTGCTAGGGCCAGGACAGTATCCCACCTGATTTCTGGTACCTAGCTGCATAAGCCATATAATTGCCTGTCTGAGTCCCAAAGATGCTGCCATGTACTGTTTCTTTGCCATGGCATCCATCCTCCTGGAATCTTTTCAGGAGGTGAGACGCTAGAGGAATATTAGCCTTGTCACAGGCTGCAGCCTGCACCTACCCACATGGCTGCACTGCTGGGAGAGGAACCCGTATCAGAGCCTGATAAAGCATACCTCTTGTCCATCCTTTTATCCACAGGGAGGATAGGATGAGGAGTTTAGAATTTTTACTGTCTGTTTCCTAAAAGATTTGTGCAAGGGAATAGACAGTCTCCTAGACTCTGGAATATCCATCATTTCCACGAAATCAGGCTCTTCTTGATCACCAACAGCTTCCTCAACAGGGAGTTGCAGAGTCTCAGCAACTTCTTGTAAAACAAAAATGAGAGGGGACTCAGATAGCCTGGGAGGACACTCCTGAGGGTCTGTCTGGAGAGATGTCCGTTCAATGGGCACATCCAGAATTTCAAAATCACACTACTCTCCTCATACCCTCCTCCCTTCCTCCGGTTCATAAAATCCTCAAAATCATAATCTTGAACTAGAACTCCAACCGAAAGGCCTTCCCTAATGGTGTCGGTTCGACGAACTGGGGAAGAGACTGAACAATTTGAATAGCTGGCTATTTCCTCAGCGGTTGGAGAAAGAACTTTGGCCCCAAACTAGCTGACTTTCTAGTCCTTTAGTTGAACTGGCTCCTCAGAGCTGGCTTCGCTTGCCCGAGGAAGTATCGCCCGGTCAGAGGGCATTCTCAGGTTCGTTGAACCGAACCGGCTGGCCATCCGGGTCTGCAGACTTTTGGCCTCCCTTCCTGAGCCTACAAACCCCTTTTCCACGGTGGCAGCAGGAAAATTCTTACAAATCTGGCAGTCTGCATTGAGGTGGTCAAACCCCAGACAATATACACATGTGTGTGGGTCAGCCTTAGCAAAGGCTTCCCCAGAGGCTACAGTGCCGAAACCCAGTGGGTCCGGTTTTTTTGGGTTTCGACATAGTGCCAGCCTAACCAAAACTTGCCCGTTAATGGCAATCCGCCATAAGACTCTCTTATCGGTTCCCAACCGTATCACGGGTCGTGGAAAAACCGAATAAAAACTGGTCGGAACCGATAAGAACCGGAACCGCACTCTAAAGGACTAGAAAGAATTTAACCCAATCTGATCGGTTCAAACCAAACCGAAAAGACGTTACAAGTTCCACACAGAAGAAAATAAACAAAAGCCTATCTATTACTTACAATACCACAGACAGAGCTTGAACTGACGACTGCATTTAAATTTCGTAAATAAACCAGAATTACACTTTAAAACCGACAAACGAACTGAGCAGCAGGAGGAATTTCCGGAGCGACTGTTCAGTGAGGCGGAGTAAAGAATCTGACAGTTTAAGTTTGAGCTACAACAGACAGAGTGTTCAACCGAGCTCGTGCTCAAGATTCCATGCCCTGCATGGAAAGTTAACTCTTTCACCTCCAGAGCAGTTCTAACCTGGGGTTATACTGCATATGTCATAATATAGCAAGACTTCATGTTGTTTGAAAGATAGCATTTAGGAAGTATAAGAAAAACACAGAAGGAGCAGGACAGGGAACTGTACCAGTTACGGCAGAAGGAAGCAGGGAGGGTAGTCAGAATAGCAAAGGCCCAAACTGAGGAAAAGACAGCCAACTCGGTTAAGAAGGGGGATAAAACCTTTTATAGGTATATCAGGGAGCGTAGAAAGACAAAAGGGAGGGATAGCGAGGCTGAACAGAATGGACGGTGGGTGGGTAGAGAGGGATAGTGAAAAAGCAGGCATACTGAATGAATACTTCTGTTCAGTATTCACAAGAGAGGAGGAGGGGGAGGTGCCTAATCCAATTAACAGAAGCACTCTGGATTGGGGGTGGGGGGGATCCCAGTCCTTTCACAGAAGAAAGGGTTCTGAAAGAACTCCTAAAACTGAAGGTGGACAAAGCAATGGGGCCTGATGGAATTCACCCCAGAATTCTAAAAGAATTAAAGCAGAGAACTAGTGACACCACCGACTACCCTTTTTAATAAATCATGGAAGGATGGTGTGGTACCAGAGGACTGGAGGAAGGCGAATGTGATTCCCTTCACAAAAGTGGGACCAAGACAGAGGCAAGAAACTACAGACCTGTCAGTTTGACCTCTGTGGTAGGGAAAGTGATGGAATCACTTCTGAAGGAAAGAACTGTCGAGTACCTAGAGACCAGTGGGGCACAGGACCCAAGACAGCATGGGTTCACAGTGGGAAGGTCATGTCAGACAAATCTAATTGACTTCTTTGACTGGGTGACCAAAGTAGTAGACCAGGGAGGGGCTTTGGACATAGCCTACCTAGACTTTAGCAAGGCATTTGACACAGTCCCACACAAAAGATTAATAGTCAAATTAACCAGCCTGGGAGTTGGTCCCAGGGTGGTAGCCTGGGTAAAACATTGGCTGGACAACAGGACACAGAAGTTAATTGTAAATGGAGTCCACTCCAGAGAAAGAAGGGTTACTAGTGGGGTACCACAGGGTACAGTACTGGGTCCAGTCCTTTTTAATGTCTTTATAAGTGACACTGCAGAGGGACTGGAAGGAAAAGTATGCCTCTTTGCAGATGACACAAAGATCTGCAACAGGGTTGATACACAAGGAGGCGTGGAAAGGATGAGAAGGGACTTGGAGAGGCTGGAGGAATGGTCGGAAGTATGGCAGCTTGGATTCAATGCAAAGAAGTGCAAAGTAATGCACCTGGGAAACAAATACCCAGGGGAAGATTACACAATGGGGGGGGAGGTAGTAACAACAACAAAAATGGAAAGAGACCTGGGGGTAATCATATTAGATGACCTTAAGTTTGGCAAGCAATATGAGAAGGCAGCAGGGAGGGCAGGGGGGATACTGGGATGTACAGGGAGAGGCATCACCAGCAGAAAACAGGGAGTTGTTATCCCTCTGTACAGACAGTTAGTGAGACCCCATCTGGAGTACTGCATCCAGTTCTGGAGACCCCATCTCCGCAAGGACATAAGACAGGATGGAGGCAGTTCAGAGGAGGGCAACTAAAATGGTGCAGGGTCTGCAAAAGAAGCCATATGAGGAGAGACTTAAGGAGCTTAATATGTATACCCTTGAGGAAAGGAGGGAGGGGGGGGACATGATAGAAACATTTAAGTACCTCAGTAGGAATCAACAAAGTCCAAGAGGGTAGCATCTTTCAGATAAAGAGATGTGCAAGAACAAGGGGACACAATTTGAAGATAGAAGGCGGATGGCTCAGGCGCAATGTGAGGAAGTATTTTTTCACAGAGAGGGTGGTGGATGCATGGAACAGCCTTCCTGAGGAGGTTGTGGGGTCTAAAATTGTGGGAGAATTCAAGAATGCATGGGACAGACATAAGGCAATTTTTGTGGAGGGGTAAGAAGAAATAGGCTGTTGGTTAAATAGACTCTGCAGCTTATCCCCTAGGTAGGGAAATAGGCAGACTAGGTGGGCCAAGCAGTCCTTATCTGCCGTCAAAGTCTATGTTTCTATGTATTGGAGAGGATCCCTGAAAATGATGTCTCACTGGAAAATTCAGGCCACAAGAGAGGGAACCCCGGGAAGATGGACTGCAATGTGCTGCAGCCTAAGCAGAGTTTTTGCAGAAGTGGTCATAGTCATGTATGCCTGCAGCATTGAAAGCTGCTGTAAGAGTCAGGATTAGTACAATAACCAGATGCTGATATTGTGTTTGGTACACTGAAACCACACCTGGGAACTTTGGTTCAGCATACCTAGGTGCCTCCCATATTGCCCCCCCCCCCCAGTTGCCCACATTTTTAATCTGTCACTTGTCTTGGGGGTCATCCCTGATATCTGGAAGGAGGCTAGGATAGTCCCTGTTCTGAAACAGGGCAATCCCAAAATACTGGATAACCATCGTCCGATTGCCATTCTATCAACACTCAGCAAGCTCCTTGAAAAGGTTGTGGCAGTGCAACTCTCGGAGTACATACAGGTCCACAGGCTGCTGTCCCGGTCCAGCATGGCTTTCACAAGGGGCATAGCACGACCACAGCCCTGGTCTCTGTCACTTCTAGCATCAGAGCAAACAAGGACCAGGGCAACCTCTCTGGGGCCATATTTATTGACCTGTCCAAAGCCTTCGACCTTGTCGATCATGCATTGCTCTGTACTCAGTTACGAACACTTGGCCTCTCCCCCTCAGCCATGAAATGGCTTACAGGATACCTGCATGGTAGAACGCAGCGGACTAGATTCAACAAAGTCCTCTCCGAGCCCTTACCGGTATCCTCTGGTGTCCCCCAGGGTTTGGTTTTGGGCCCCCTCCTTTTTTCCCTTTTTATTAACCAACTTCCAACAGCCGTAACAAACTGCAGCGCCACCCTATATGAGGATGATCTGGTCATAATGGCCCACTCCAGGGACATTGTGACTTCAAACAGTGCTTGTCTGAGGATTTCAATAATGTCCTGGCCTGGGTAACTAAACAAATTGGTTCTGAACCTGAAAAAAAATGCAGGCTATGCTATTTGGCTCAACAGCCAAAATCAAAGCCTTGCCAGCCCCGCTGGGTATTACCAGTCCGGACGGAACTTCCCTCCCAATAGTGAATTCTGTCAAATACCTTGGGGTGACACTTGACCCTCAACTCAACCTGGGGTGTCATATTTTAAATGTCTGCAGAGCAGTGAACTGCAAACTGGGCCTGGCCTACAGGGCCAAATATAACCTCACACCTGCGGCTCATCTGGCCCTAGCGAGAGGAGTACGCCTTCCCTCCCTCCCTCAGTTATGGTCTGCACCTATTTGCTCGCTCCTCTAAAAACTCATCTCGCCCGGTGGCACACAACGTACAATAACATCTGCTGTTTTGCCCTGGCTGCCCCCCGTCTCACTCACCATTGTGAGCTGTATGACAAACTATGCTGGCTCTCTCCAGCTAAGTACTTGGACTTTGGGGTAGGGTGCCTCACGGGTAAAGTGATTAGAACTGGCACTCCTCCAGGGCTGGCTCAGCTTCTACCACCTGCTGACCTCTCCCCCTACCAGCTCAGGTCCCAGGTTCCTGGGATGCTAAGAGTTTCCCCCCACCAACCCTCATGGGGGGGGGGGACTCGCTGTATGTGCTCCTAGACTTTGGAACTCCTTTCCTGAGTATGTTCGCTCGGCCCCCTCCTATCAGTGCTTTTGCAAATCCCTATGGGGCTTCCTGAAACATGCCTCAGCGTGCGACTGCCCCAAGCCTCCCTAGTGTAGTGTCACCTGTCAACTGGATCTTAGTGTTTCTCATAGGTCCTGCCTGTAATACCATGCTTGTCCCTGGAATTTGAATCTCGTACCAGGGCATCTGACTGGGTCCAATACTGTCTAGGACTATACAGCTTGACTGTGTGTCAAAAATGTTAATATTGTTTATGACCTATTAACTGGTGATTCTATGAACCTCACCACTGTTTGTCAGGAGTGTTCTACACGCCTCTCTACTCTGTATCACCTTGGATAATGTTTACTCAATGTACTTCCTTGCGTTGTGTTGTCATGATGTATCTGTATTTTTTCTGTACCACACGGTATCCCTATGTTGTATTCTCCCGGGTCATTCCTGAAAATAGGCATAATACTTGTCTAGTGTACTTACCCAGTAAACAAAAGCTAAATAAATAAATAAATACCAGTTTCTGTGAGCTTATTATTAGCAGATGCCTATTAATTCTGAAACTCAGACTGGGGAACTAGGAGTCCAGTAAAGTAGCTAGGGAGTAGGGTTGTCACGGTATACCAGTGTGATGGTATACTGCGGTTTGAAACCGTACGGTACAGACACAGTGACAGTTTTTCAAAACTGCGGTAACTGTTGCTCACGGCAAACCGCGGTGTGTGCCAATCGACCACGTTTCCTGAAGTGTGGAAGGGGTGCAGACATGCAGTACATGGGCAGCAATATGCCCTTTGAAAAGCTTTTTTTTTTGTGCACTTCAGTTGGTGGAGATAGAGGGAACTCAGCCAATCCCTTTCCACCATCTGAAAGTGGGCGTTCAGTGTGATCTGCGTGCAGGCTTCACGTGCAGAGAGAGAGAGAGAGAAATCCAAAAGGAGCAGCGAGGACAGAGGAGCAAGTTTGCGACCAGGAGAGCACTAGTGAAGCGCAGATACCAAATTTAGGCCCACTGACTGCATGGAGGCAATTTTTGTAGTCAGACTGATGGACCCCCAAGTTCCCAACTGAGCAATCGATCCTCCGAATTCCCGATAGTCTCCCTGCGCGCCCCCCCCCACCCCGAGTCCCTCCCCAAGTCCCCAGGCCACATGAGGGAGTTGGAGAGACAGTGAGAACCTGGACCAGCTGGTGGTGAGTTGAGAGAGTCGACGAGGAGAGGACTGTAGGAGCCTGAGGCTACCTTGCTCCTACCCAGACCAGTTCTTATTGTTCTTTCATTTATACAAAAGTGGGGTGGTGGGGTGGGTAAAACAGCCACAGGTGGGGGCACATGGGTGGTGGCAGTGGCACTAACTCGGGAGGAGTTGGGAAATGGAGGCCAAGTTAATAGGTCAATTATAATTTATCTATTGCTGTCCTCATGTCCTGTTGTGCTGTATGATTTTATGTGCATCCTTCTGAAATCCCTACTATCCTTGTTGGGAAGGAAAAACCTAGCATGATTTTGAACGAAGTTGGCTAAGGCTTGTTGTGTTAACTTGTGTAAACTTGTAATGATTATATACCATTACCATTCCATCACTGGAATAAATAAATGTGAGAGAGCCAGAGGAGGACTTAAGTTCACTGAGATTGGGTGGGGTTTTTTGGGGGATACTTTAAGTTGGAGAAGGATGATGACGGTGGAATTAGACATGGTGGATCCTTGTTGGGAATTGGTAGGGAAAGGAAAACCTGGCCTAAGTTAAATGTGAGGGATTATATTGGGGAATGGGACATTAGCAGTTTATTATTGCCTTCCTGATTGAATTTTGAAAACAGGGGCATTGGCACAGCAGCAAGCAGTGCAGCAGGTACACATGACATCATTCATGACTGCAGGGACAGGGAGGGAGTTGGATGGATCGGAGTTGATTTGGGGGGGGGGGGGGCGACTGGCTGAAACTGAATGGATCCAGTCCACTTGGTGGAAATGGGAATTGAGAAACCTGGCCTGACATTGAATTGGGGAAAAAAAAAAAAAATGCTTTCCCCATCCCAAAGGTGCCACGCCAGCTGCCCAGTGCCCACTGTCTCTCTGAGAGTGATAGTGCCCATAGGTAGAATGGCTGACTGAGATTAGTATAGAAAACAATGCATGGCATTGGCAATTGGAAGGCACTGGCTGATGCTGGCAATGCGGTGGGCAGTGGCCTAGTGGCCGGTGTGTGGCAGTGGCATGCCAGTGGCATGCCAGCACAGTCACATGAGGCACTTTATGTAGTAGTTTATTTATTTATTTTAAATGTCACCAGTCAGACAGACAGTCAAATTGAAGGTGGAGGGGAGCATTACAGGCTAAATAAACTTACAGCGAGCTGAGCTGATGCAGCATGCTGCAGGCAGCAATGCAGATGCGCATCACATTCACAGTTCAGGTCAACTCAAGTGACGAATCACACAGCTAGTGCCCGGCTAAGCTCAGCTACCTGCCTGCCAGTGTGCCACTGCCAGTGCCATCATGACTGCTTTGCATGCATTGTTTTTGCTGTAGTCCAGACTAGTGACTTGGCTGGCAGTCTCACTAGTCTTTGTGGCAGTGGCACAGGCACTGGCAGATTGGTATTGCAGTGCATCTGCTGCTGTGATTTCACTGCCAATTAAGCCAGCCCATCTCTCTCTCAGATGCCAAATGCCATCCTCCTCCCAGTATGCCAAGAACCAAGCCAGTGGGGGCCTGTGCTAGTGCTGTGGTGAGTGTGCGACTGTGCATGACTGCATGTCCCTGCCTGCTCATGGTCAGGTCAAGTCGAATCATCAAGCCACCCCAGGGTTGGCGAGTGGGAACGGCCACATGGTGTTGGTCATCACCGTGTCCTTGGTTTTGTGTGTGTGGTCACATGAGTCTGACAAGGTCAGGTGGTCATGGTCAAGTCTGCTCTGTCAGTGCCACTGCCAGCAGTGGTACCCATTTGATTTCTCAGCAGCTGCAGCAATGAGTCAGTCAATTTATTTTATTTTTTTTTTTTTTTGTTAAGTAGCTGTAGCCTGTTGCCAGTCGTCTCATCATCTCATCTATTTTGTTTCAATTTCATGAGCTGCTGAAAATTGTAATCTTTCTTATTGTTAAGTTAATATAAAGTAGGTAACCACCAGACTTGGTATTGTAATTGTAGGACTGGGAGTTGAAGAAATCGATTTATCTTGAAATATGGCAGATGTGGAGTTGGTACTGTTACTGGAAGAGTTGCAGCAGCAGGAGGAAAGCCAGAATCAGAGTAGAAGTCAGAGCCACAGCTGTGACATTGACCAGACTCAGTAACCAGCGTCAGATCCCCCCACCTCCTTCTCCTGTCTCTGAGACCCAGAAAGAGTCCGATGGGAAAGTGGATGAAAACTGTGAGCTTTTCCCACCTAGAAAAAGAATAAAATCCACAGTGTGGACCTACTTTGGTTACAAAAAAAAATAGTGATGGTATCGTGCATGAGGATGGGAAGCCTATCTGCCATACGTGCAAAACAAGAGTTGGAGCTCGTGGAGGGAACACTTCCAATTTGTTTACCCACCTGCGAGATTATCACCCACTTCAATACAGAGAAGCTCAGGTATCAGCCCGGTTGGTTTCTGACTTATGTGATTTTGAATTGAACTAACTAAATCGTTATTGCACTCAGAGAGAAAACAGAATAGAATAGTAAATGGATAGGGCTGAGCAGCTGGGGCCACTGCTCAGCTGCCCAGTGGTGCCTCAACTGCCCGCCCCATGCCCACCCACTGCTTGGCGGGGTAAACTAGGGAGGGAGGGGGCGCAACTACTAGGTACGGAATACGAATTAGGGAGGGTCATCAGGGATCAGTGCACCTGCATGGTGGACTTGGGTGGTGTCGTGGGGTGCTGGCTACACTGCCGGCTCTGTCTATTAAGGATCAGGAATTGGGATTTGGATCTCATCGGTTGGTGGAATTGATAGGAAAGGATATATACCAAGTAGTTCATGGTTGGACTTGAATCATGATGGGACAGGAGCGGAAGGGGAAATGGGATCATGGTCTGTTCTGGGTGGGTGGGAGGCAGAGCCGGAGGCTCGGTCTGGGAGCGAGAGAGGGATGACAACAGGACAGGACAGGACAGGAAGGACTGTAGGACACACACAGACAGGAGAAGTCAGGATGAATGAATGACAGCAGCCAGCATCACAGTCATTCTTTCTACAGCAGAGACGGGACTTGGAGGGAGTGAAACCACCACAATTCATGGGTGTAGTGGTAGTAGCGGCTGCACTGCCCATGCTCACTGGAGTTAGGAGGATTAAGAAATGGGGGAGGACCCCCTGTATCCCCCACCAGTGTCACCTTACTACCACTTCACAGTAGTGCTGCAGTGCCACTGCAATCCATGCCATGCACACCTATCTTGACATGATAGACAGTGCAGTAATATTGTGATGCACGAGTGGTAGAAAACAGTGGTGGAGGACGGGTGTCCTCCTGTTTACTATCATGGCTGCGGCCCACGGGCATGGGTCTGGCAGCCATGCTGCCTGGGTGCCTGCTACACCCGGGAGGGGGGTCACTGTAGAAAGAATGATTGACCTGTCCTTCCTTTTCCCTGGCCCGACTCATCCTGTGTGTGTGTTGTCGTGTCCTTCCTGAGTCCTTAACTGTCCAGTGAAGTAGTCTCATCAACTCATACTGTGATGTACCTCTTCTTGCTCTAGAGTCCTCCCGACTCCCAGCTACCCAGTCCTCCAAACCATCCATGATTCATCATTCCATGATGATTCAAGATTCCAAAATGAATCATCCAATGTAATGATGATTTTCTAATTCAGCTGCTAATGCTTAGTTATTGCCCATTGCTGCCCTTTCTTTGCCCATTTATGCCTATTGACCTTGTCCTGGCTGCCCGAGCCATTACTATTTTGTGAAAGTGAAGTGAAGTCATAGCGAACTGTGATGCATACTCTCTCAGTGATAGTTTAGTTAGTTACCAAATTTCTTTCTTGTTTTTTTAATTTTAAAGTGGTGGCGTGAGTGCTAGTTCTGGATTAAGAGGACGGCCAAGTGGTGGTGGTGGTGGTGGTGGGGGTGGCGGCAGCACTGGCAGTGGTGGGGGGTCATCATCAAGACGGTGCAAAACTAGATGCTAGCCAACCAAGTTTGGTTGCAGTTCTTGAAAGAGGGAAAATATTTGATGCCAGTTCTAAGCAGGCCCTGGAAATTAATGCAGCAGTGGCTTACATTTTGGCTAAAGACATGCTGTCATTCCACATAGCAGAAAAGCCTGGCTTCTGTAAATTGCTGCAGAAATTAAACCCTAAATATCACCTGCCATCCAGAGCTTATTTCACTGGTAAAGAGGTGTCGAAGTTATTCAATGAAGTAAAAATGCAAATTGAAAAATCACTGGTGGGGGCAACATGGTATGCTGCTGCTACTGATATGTGGACTACTCATGGCGGAGCTGGTGAGCCATACATGAGCTTAAAGGAAAACTACACCCAAAACTTGAAAAAAATATATGCTGTGCAGAGTGTTTTAATTTGTATGTAAAGTTCTAGTGTTTCTTTCCCGCTGACTGGTATTAGGAGTTTTTCCTAAATTAGCCTGCTAGCTTTAGGATAGTTTTACGACCCCTGGATATCTCCATATCAAATAGGTTTATTGCATTTCTTTGTCCTACAATGCACCTTGTTTCATGTAATGGTGATGTAGAAGAGCCCATAAATCCAGCAGAAAGCATTGCATTACAATCAGTTCACAACAATAGAGATGACTATATTTTAAAAACCTGTAGAATGTAGCTTGGTGACCACCCTCATCCTAAAGGTTTTACTGTCCTGAAAAACTTTGCTGCTGGTAAGCTTGTAAAGCTTCCAAGATATTTAGTTTGCTTGGCATGTGTGTGCTCAATGTTAGGTCTCTCTTACATCAGAGTCACGTGAGACAAGATGCACTGTGGGAACAAGAAATACAATTACACTATCAGGTATGAAAATCCCAAGGGGTCGTAAAACTAGCATAAAGCTAGCAAGCTAATTTGGGAAAAACTCCTTATACCAGTCAGAGGGAAGGAAACACTAGAACTTCACATACAAATTAAAAACACTCTGCACAACATATATTTTTTCAAGTTTTGGGTGTAGTTTTCCTTTAACAGTGCATTACATTACTTCTGATCAAGGTGCACTGTCTGGAGACCACATTCGTACCACAGGATCACACATCTGAAAATATAATTGAAATCTTCCAAGGCATGCTGGATGAGTGGAAAAATCTGCAAAAACAGACTAGCCGCTGTAACTAAAGATAATGGAGCTACCATGAAGAAGGCATCCGGGGGAGCTGCTTACTGAGGTTACCTGGCTAAGTTGCTTTGGCCATAACAAACTTGGGTATCGGAAAGGCTCTAAAGATCAGTAAAGTTGATGCTGCCATCAGAGTTTGCAGACATCTTGTGCAAGGTTTCAGCAGAAGCTAGAAGAAAAGATGAACTCTGAAAGCTAAGCAGGCAGACTTGTGTCTTCCTCAACATTCTCTGATTCATGATGTTGTCACACAGTGGGGCTCCACGTATGACATGGTATCAAGATTTCTGCAGCAACAACAAGCAGTGTGCGCTGTTCTTGTATCTGACAGAAACACCTGGCACTTAATGCCTAAAGATACAGACTTCAGTATTCTTGAAGAAGATGCAGGTCAGGTGCTTGGACCACTGAATGATTTCACAGACTCTCTTGGTGCTGATAAGCATGTCACAATGTCTGCCCCGAAACCAGTACTGCATCATCTTATGAATGACTTGACGCCCTTACCTGAAAACAGCACTCTGCAAATGAAACTCACTATCAGAACTGATTTGGGTACCCGTTATTCATGTGAATGCAAACAAAAAATAATTGACATCTCCTGTTTCCTGGACTCAAGATTTAAAGCTTTCTTTAGTGGTGACAAAGACTCTATAGTGGGCTTAGTACAAGAGGAGGTCACGTTTTGCTACACTGATGATCACCTCTTGCTCTGATGATGGTCCCTGGCCCCGCGGGCCCTGCCCATCCCATCTTCTTACCGTAGTGCCTGTGCCAGTCCCATGACCCCCAAATGTACTTGCTGGTCCTGCTAGTGTCATTGCTGGCACTGGCATCAACGCCAGTGGTGACGACAATTTCACTGAGGAGCAGTCATCATTTTGTTCTGTGAGTGAAGCTAATGAGGAGGAGCATCTGGAGCAGCAGCAGTTTACTGAAAAAGATCCTGGTTTGTCTGACGATCATCACTGTCGTGAATCTGATTCACACTTAGAAATGAGACCACCACCTACTCCACAACGAGCATGACTGCCGGCACCACCACCAAAGGTGAAGGACAAGTTCTCCTCCTCCTCCCTCCCCCTCCCCTTCCTCCTCTCCTCCTCCTCAGTATCCAAATCCATATCCAGTCAGCAGCAAAACCCAAGTCTTAGTCAGCCTCCTTCTACAGCAACAGCTGCACAACAAGTGGTGGTAAAACCAAATGGATTAACTGACCTACTAAGGCAGATTGCAGACAAACGGTTGTCGATGGAAGGGTGTAATGATGAGGACATCACACTGGACATCAAAGTCAAAAATGAAATCTTACTATTTAGCATTGCCACGTCTGCACACAGACAGCGAACCATTACAGTGGTGGAGTGAACATGCCGCAGAACTGCCACTGTTGTCGAACTTAAGAAAATACCTACGCATTCCTGCAACAAGCATACCATCCGAGAGACTTTTCAGCTCCAGTGGTCAAATTCTCACACCACTTCATTCAAGACTATCCCCAGGTAAAGTTAACATGCTTGTCTTCCTCCACAGGAACTTACCCCAGATTACTCTGCCTGATGACCAATCCAGACTTACAGACTAGTTCACTCCTACCACACGACCATACTAAACATGTCGTTGTGTGGAATTTTGAATGAAAGAATGAATCTTACATTTGATATGATCTGGTAGGGCAGGCCAGGCCACATAGGCATTGCCATTGCAGCAGTTGCACCACAGTGCTATCTAGTAGTACCTTTCTTGTTTGAAAGAAGGGGAGAAGATGGGGGAAACCAAACCGTAGTACTGGTCTGGAATCATGGTGGATGAAGTCAGAGTCTGATGCAATTTAAAGTTGCAATTTGGTCGTGGTCGGCAGTCCGGTCCTGTCACCGAGTCGCTCATTTCTCTCCACTCTCGCTTTTATTCCTCTATGTCATGTGATGTGTCTGTCGTGTCGTGTGGGACTCGGTGTGACTGTTATTTACAGACTGAACTGCAGACCGAGCAGCACTGCTGGGAGTGGGAAGGCAGGGTATATTAGTACTGTGGGCCCCTGAGTGAGCACTACACCTGGTCTGACCCATCCATATCACAATCAAATCAAGGTTCAATTATTTAGTTTTCAGTTCACTCACGTATATCTTCTTATGCTCTCACCCACTGCATGAGGGTACAATATTCAAAATGCAAATAATGCATCATGTTCCTTGATAAGGTTTACTTTATATTCGATATCTATATTGTTTCAGACAGCATGGGCACGGCATCAGGGCAGTGGCAGAGGTGACCAGGTTGGCCAGCAATGGATGGGCATTTTGTGCTATACTTACTTACTACTGGGCAGTGGGGGGGGGGCACTGGGACTGGGGTGGTTGGGTGGACATAGCTGACTGTGCTTGAGGGGCAGTGGGCACTGGGGAAAGTGGGCTGGGCAGGACAGGTAGACTGGAAGAGCACTGCACTTGTACTTCACAACTTCAGTGTTTGCAGATCTGCAAGAGCTACAGATGCAGCCGCACAGGCTGCACAGTCTAGTGTTCCTGCTGCTGCTGTGGCAGCAATGTACTACTACTACGCTACTGCTGCTGATGAAGCTCGTGCTTTGTGGTGCTCGAGTGAGTCGCAAGCAAGCAGAGACACAGTGAAGCAATTGTTGCGTTTACGATTTGAAAGTGCAGCAATGCAATGCAAATATGGGGTGGGGTGGGTCTGGGTCATCATATCATTCATGGTCACAGACACCGGCATCACATTCCCAGTTCCTCCTACAGCTGGCCCGAGTCAACTGGGCCAAAGTGCTGGCAGCCGGGCTATCCCATTTCAAAATTCAATATGTGCCCAAGCCCAACACTGCCCCCACAGTACTGTCCAGCAGTCCAGCCTCACGCTGCCTGACTCAGATGAGTCGAGACGTGATGTGATGAATGATCGACACATCATTTGCTTGTTTGCCTGATGTAGTTACTTGTTGATGACCGTTGTTGCTTGTTTTTGTCTTAACCATTTCTCTCTCCCAGGCTCAGAGTCAGCCAGCTTAGTACAGCAGCAGGGTTATTTAGCAGCAGCATGCAGGCGCCAGGCAGGCAAAGCTACTCTATCATTAGTGAGCTTAGCTGACGGTCGGCACAGGCAGTCTTCCTTGTTCGTTCCAAATTTTGTGGCTAATGTGATGTGACGTCTCTGCTCTCTACTGCACTGCTACAGATTTTTATGGCAAGGTAAGGTTAGGTGTCCTCACCTGTTCAATCCATGAGTGGACAGTGGACTGATGATGTTGGTTGAACTTGAGAGAGCTGGACTTCAACTAAATGTGTCAGTCTTTTGACTTCTTCCTTCATTTTTTGATTTTTCAATGTTGAGTTTCGGTAAGTTTTTTAGTCGTCGTCGTCTTCATCACGTAATTTGTGTAACACACACACACACACACACACGGCATACAGGGGCCAAGTGAGTATTAAGCTACTTGGCAGTGACACTTATAACTGTTCCTTAATGGTAAATGGTGAGGACACGCCGTGTGCAATTGCGCACAAAACTGTCAGTGAGCTAGTGCGAGTGTGATTAGCTACATCACTCAGTGAGTGCAGTAGTGCGCAATGCGCAGTCACGGACTGTGCAACTGCATGCATACTGAGTCACTGCTCAGTGCAGTACACACTGAATGCAGCATCCTTGCACAAAAAGCTACACTTTTAAATGTGCACAAAACTGCACATCATTATTGTCCTTTCCTCTGCTGTTCTTTTGGAACAGAAACAGAAAATGATGCAGTACTGGTTTCAGAGTGAGTGAAATGATGATGACATCCCTATTCCTTCCAGAGAATAGGAACAACAACAACTAAAACACTCATTTGTTGTTGATTGAACTTGAGCAATAGGCATGGAATGGGGGAGAGGGAGGGATTCAGCAGCAGCACCCAGGCCCAGCATCAAAATTCTGTTATTATGTTAATTTGTTAACACTGCTAGTAACATTGTAACACAATGTCTTTCTGTCTCATGTCATATTGTAATCATCATCACCGTGTATGTTACGTGTTCTTATCTATAGGATATTGGCTAACAAAGTGTCTGTGGTTGGGGACAGGTTAGCTGTCACTAACTGGCATCATCATCACCGACATGCGTGTTGTGTGTCCAGACTCAGACTGCAGATTTGGAGTCATCATCACTGTCAGTCACCTTACTGGTGGCAGGGTCAGTGAGTGACAGATGATCATGAGACAACAGTGATCATTTCATTGACATTATTGTTACTGTGCTGCTGGTGCTCCGTTTCAACTGATCATGCCATGAGTGTTCATGTTCATTCAGAATCATTGTAAAAATAGACAGCAGATAGTCCTGTCAGTCTGTCAGAGGAACAAAACTATAAAGGTTAGTCAGACAGAGAACGGACTATACATACCGAGAACTTTTTCAGGTACATTTTTTTATTGTTTAATTATAATACCACAAAAATTTGATTTGTCATGAATGATGCCAAATGCCATTTGCAAAACACGTAGTTTTAGTGACTGATAAGAATTGGTGGCACTAGTCTGTTCTCTTCAGTTTTCATTCCAGTTGTTCCCAAAGCCCTTCATCTGTCCAATTTGCAACAGTTGGCTGTTAAGAGTAGCACCCGCGTGTGTAGTGATTAGAATAAGTACTTTATTTGACACCCGCCTCCAATACACACCATATGGATGAAGTGCACCTCTGCTTAGTAATCCAGATTCTCTCTGACTGACATCTGTTGCTGTTGCTTTCTGAATTCTGACTCAGAGTCTGAGATTCCTCTTCCTCTTCCTCTCCCTGTCCTCCTGATGTGATTCGTGATGAGGGTCTGCTACTTTGTACTCAGTATTGGCAATGCAATTCAGCTGAGCTTCATAATTTAGTGAAGCTGCTGCTCTTCTTGTCCGCTTAAGCTTGTCTGTTTGATGTTCCCTCCAGAGTCCCTCCAGTAGTCTAGTTCCACTGGGAACACGTCCTCCTCTTGTCAGCTTCGACGGCTGGCTGACACCTCCATGTGGTCCTGGGATGGAGAGGTCTGACTCCTGAGGAGTCCTCCTCTGATCTGACTTCTGTTATCTGTACCACAAAACTTTGGTTGGCTCAGACTGGTTCAACTGAGCTCTTGGCTGACTGTGGCTGGGGGCTGCCTAAAACAAAATCAATAAGACAAATTACTCTATGAATGCAAAATGCTACAATTAGCCATATTAACAATAGCATAGCTGCTAGCTTAACCATCACAGTCACGTCCAATTTCACTCAGTCAGCACCAGTCGCAGCAGCCACCAAACATGGCACTGAGGATATATAGGCTAATTCCTTTAATGCCACCCTGATGACCCAGGACTCTAGTCCTGACTCACTCTCATCATGTCATCAATCACAGCTCACGAGTCACGACTTCAGTCTTGATTTATAGAAACATAGAAGTTGATTCGTGATATGGAACCCATAGGAAGGCCATCCAGTCTGCCCATTTCTTTTCTATTATAAATGTGCCATCGGCCTTTGCTCTGTCAGTGACCTATCTATTCTAGTCATATTTGTATTGCTCCCTTATGCCTATCCCATGCCCGTCTTGAAGCCCTGCACTGTATTCATAGCCACCACTTCTTGTGGTAACCATTCCATGCATCTACCACTCTTTTCTGTGAAAAGAATTTCCCACATTCTCTTAATCGGCCTCCTCAATCTCATGCTGTGTCCTCTTGTCCTGCTGTTTTTCTCTTACATTTAAACATGTTAGACTCTTTTCACCTTTGTTTATGCCCTTAAGGTGTTTAAATGTCTCGATCATATCACCTCTCTCCTCCTTGCTCAAGGGTATACATATTGAGCTCCGTAATCTGTCCTCATATGTCTTCTGATGCAGTCCCTGCAACATTTTGGTTGCCTCTTCTCTGACTGCCTCAATTTGGTTAATGTCCTTGTGAAGGTGTGGCTCAATACTGCACTTAGTACTCCAGATGGGGCCTAACCAATGCTTGTACAGAGGGATTATTGCCTCCTCTTCACGACTTCTGATACCCCTACTAATACCACCTAACACCCCTAGCCTTACCTACTGCTTTAGAGGTCTGCTTGATGATTTTAGGTCATCAGTGATGATGATGCCCAGTCTCTTTCTTCCTTTGTGACTGCTAGCAACTCCTCCCAGCCTATAAGTGGCTTCAGGGTTTTCTCTTCCCTATGTGCATGATTTTGCACTTCTTTGCATTAAATCATTCGCCACTCTTCTGACCATTCTGCTAGTTGCTCCAGATCTCTCTTCTCATTCTGCCCACCCCATCTGGATCATCTACTCTGTTGCAGATCTTGGTGTCATCTGCAAACAGACAAGCCTTACCCTCTAGTCATCTCATGAGGTCACTAATGAAGATGTTGAATAGGACTGGCCCCAGGACTGATCCCTGAGGTACCCCACTTGTGACTTGCATCTCTTCTGACTGTATACCATTTACCACCACTCTCTGTTTTCTGCCAGTCAACCAGTTTGCCACCCAGTTGACCAACTTCTGATCCACCCCGAGCCTACCTAGCTTATTTATCAATCTTCTATGTGGAACAGTGTCAAAAGCTTTGCTGAAGTCAAGGTACACATCAACTGCTCCCCTATTATCCACCACTCTGGTTGCTTCCAGTCAAAGAAATCTATGAGATTAGTTTGAAAGGACCTTCCTTTTGTAAACCATGCTGTCTTGGATCCTGTGCCCTATGGATTCCAGGTGTTGCACTATCCTTTTCCTTAAGGAGTGCCTCCATAAATCTGCCCACTCTGAGGTAAGACTGACCGGTCTGTAGTTCCCGCCTCCCCCTGCTACCCACTCTTGTGGAGTGGGATCACATGAGCCCTTCTCCAGTCTTCTGGGACCTCTCCCTGTGCTCAGAGACTCACTAAACAATTCTGCTAATGGCTCTGCTAGTTCCTCCTTTAGCTCCTTAAGTGCGAGATGTATGCCATCAGGTCCCATTGCCTTATCCACCCTGAGCTTAACCAAGCTCTTGTAGGATCCCTTTTTTGTGAAGGGAGTAGGCTCACCTCCTCCCCCTGTGTCCATGATGTTGAGCTGTGGGCCCTGCCCTGCCTTCTCTTCAGTAAATACTGAGCAAAGTATCTATTTAGGATAGATGCCTTTACAGGGTCCTCCTCCTCACATGCTCCCTTTTCTCCATTAAGCTTAGTACCCCTCTGGACTTTCTCCTTTCACTAATGTATCTATAGAAAGTCTTGTCACCTTCTTTTTACTGTTCGTGCTAGTGTTTCCCTCAGTTTGGGACTTTGCCTTCCTGCCTCTTCCCTGCTTCCCTTAGGGCAGTTTGGTATGCCTCCCTATCTTCATCCCGCTGTGTTCCCTTATATTTTCTGAAGGCCAGCCTTTGGCCTGACCTTTTCTGCTACTGTATTTGAGAACAAAGTGGTTTCCTTCTTCTTTACACTTCCTTTTCTGTCTAACACAATGGGATGTTGCTTCAAGCATTGTATCCTTAATGCTTGCCCACTTTTGCCTGTGCCCTCCTCACCTGTGTTTCTTTTTTGCCAGGCTAGCTTAACTCTGTTGTGCCATCTTATCAAAGTCAGCTCCTCTCAGTCCCATATTTTTGCCCTGAATGGGATGATTTAGATGTGTAGTCAATTGAACCATACCATGTGATGGTCACTGGCCCCAGGTGACCTTCTACCTGGAGATCTGTGATCCCTTCTTTGTTAGTCAGTACTAGATCTAGGATAGCTCTGTCTCTTGTGGGTTGCTGTACCAGTTGTTTGAGGCCCTCCCCTGCAGGGGAATCCACTATGTGTCTAGTTCTGGCGATGTTCCTGCTGGATTGACCAATCTGTATCTGGCATGTTGAAGTCTCCCATTATCAGAACCTCCTTTAGCTGTCATGTTTTGTTATATCTTCTAACAGTAATGTGTCTATGTCCTCCCTCTGGGATTCTGGGGCCTGTGGACAACCCCAGTTCTTATAAACATCCCATTTCCTGTTTCCAGGTGACCCACAGTTCTTCTGGCTCCTTATGTGTATTCTGAATTTCTGTAGCTTTGATATTTTCATTAACATACAGGGCCACTCCTCCCCTTTTGCACCTCGGTCTCTTCTGAACAATACATAGCCAGGTACTGAAGTCTCCAAGTGTGGTTACTGGTAAACCACGTCTCACTAATTGCTACTATGTCCAGTTTAGCCTCTGACATTATTGCCTGCAGGTCTGGGATCTTATTTCCCAGGCTGTGAGCATTTGTGTACATGATTTTCCATTGGCCAGATTTGGTGTGTTAGTTGTTGGGTGAAGTTTGGCATTACCTGTGCATCGTATGGGGAGACAAACCTTTTTTCTTACCTGGTGATGCAAGGAACGCAAACACGCTGAATCCCTGTTTGACCACTAGCTGAGGGGGAGGGGTGTTCTTCCCATTCGACGATGGGGTGCTGCACCCTCCCCATTTGCTAGTTTTAAATATTCTGCAAAGACGTCAAACTTCTGCCCCAATGCACTGACTTCTCTTTAGTCAGATGCAGTCCATCAAATTAAAGCTTTCGGCTCCCAGAACTGTTGCCAGTTCCCCTGCAAATCTGTGTCCTTTTCTGGCACCAGTCCTTGAGCCACGTGGTTTAGCTCCCCTATCTCCCCTTCTTCGACCTTCCGCTCCATCTGCTCCTTCTCCCAGACTGGCAGGATCTCAGAGAAGGAGATGCGGACGAAATAGATGATAGTTTGTCACCCAGCCTAGTCAGGTGTTCCTTGATCCACAACTGACCGGCTTGTAGATCATTAGTCCCTGTGTACTAGGACATCAATGTTTTCTCCTGCTTTGTGAACAATTTTAGAATGCGGTCCAGTGTCTCCATGCTGATGTACCTGGGAGACATCTGACCATCACCCTGGCTGGAGATGGTATCAGCTCCAGAATCATGGAGTCTCCTATGATCAGAAGTTTTTGGACTTCCTTGTGCTTTTAATTTGGTTCCTGATTTGGGTGAGTATTGTTGTATAGCCCTGTGCTTAGTGTCCTGCTCTGCAGTGTCTTCTGGCTTTATTTGATTTCAGAGATAGAGGCAGATACCTGTTTGTAGTGTTTATATGGTTTTGGAGGTAATGTGTTGGAGAGCAGAGTGATGGGGCACTTCTGATTGGTTCTCCTAACCATCTGCCAACCTCCTGGACCAACTACCTTCTGCGGTCGAGGTTTTTCTGTTGGATGCTGGGGAAATGGCGGTGGTTCTTATAATGTATTTCCTCTTCAATATGAAATTTGAGGCGGTAATCTCTGCCCATGCTGCCCGGAGCTGAGACCTAAGATCTCCAAAGGCTCAGCATGTAGGGACAGTGTCCTAAATCCTGTAAGACTGTCCTTCTGAATTGTTCCACAGTACCTGGAGTTAATGAAATCCATTACAAATAAGTTGTTGGTTTGTAACTCAGTCAGAGTAATTAGAAGGAAAAAATGCAAGTAATGGTTTAATTGTGCTTTGTTTAACTTGTTATAACAAGTTAAATTACTAGTGCTCTGTAAATGAGATCACTTTGTGGAGGCCCCACTGATCCGCCCCTTCCTGCGCCTGCCACAGGAATGTCACAACTGTGGTACCCTATAAAAGGAGGTAGCTGTGTGGTTGGGGATGGGGTGGTGGCTGGGCCTTCCCCTGCCTAAAAAGAAGAACCACGGACGAAAGAACAAGGAGGTAAGAGCAGAAACAATCAGTCAACAACAAATGCAGTAACCCTGAAAGCTTATCCTAATGTTAGATAAAACTGTAAAACCTGTAAAGCACACCTGTAATAATTTCAGAGAAGATATACCCTGTAAGAAACACTTTGCTCCAGAGAAAAATAAAGCAGTAACAGAAGATATACCTTGCAAAAGACAATTTGAATCAGAAGATTACAGCAGTAATCTGTTAGCACACACCTGTAGGCACACCTTGTAATAATGCAGAAGAAGGTATACCAGCAACAACAATTTGAATCAGAGAAAAAAAAGCAATGAAATGTTAACAACAAACAGTAGCAATCCTGTGAGTAAAAATAAAAACACCACCACACAGTAAATCTGCTTAGCCAAACTAAGTCTTAATCCTTCTCCTTGCTCTGGTAAGTTTCTCTACTCTGCTTTCAAGCAGTCTTAGAAGGAAAGAGCTCAGGTGAAGCTAGGTGCCTTAGCCAGCAAACCAAGTCTTCTACCTCAAAGAATATCCTTCAACCTGACTTTTTAACCCTTCTTTCTGTTGGAAATTACTGACAGTTTATAAGCTCCACCCCACATACACACCTAATCTTTTGAAGAACTGTGGGAGGAAAAGCAATTAGTTCCTTCAATGAGAAGGAGACTGAAACACCTCTGAGACAACAAACCTTTTCAACAAACAAGAAAAAAATAAAACACAGTGTCAAACAGTAATTTTGCTTAGCCTAATGATAAAAAGTCACAAAGTAAGCTCCACCTGTATTACAGTAATTTCAGAGAAGATATTCTCAAGAAACACTTTGCTCCAGAGAAAAATAAAGCAGTAACAGAAGATATACCTTGCAAAGACAATTTGAATCAGAAGATTACAGCAGTAATCTGTTAGCACACACCTGTAGGCACACCTGTAATAATGCAGAAGAAGGTATACCAGCAACAACAATTTGAATCAGAGAAAAATAAAGCAATGAAATGTTAACAACAAACAGTAGCAATCCCTGTGAGTAAAAAAAAAAACACCACCACACAGTAAATCTGTTTAGCAAACTAAGTCTTAATCCTTCTCCCTTGCTCTGGTAAGTTCTCTACTCTGCCTTTCAAGCAGTCTTAGAAGGAAAGAGCTCAGGTGAAGCTAGGTGCCTTGGCCAGCAAACCAAGTCTTCTTATTTGACTCATGACTAATCTCGAGTCCAAGGCAGCATCTGACAACATGACTCAAGTCACTGGGAACTCTAGCTAAGACAAAACCCATTGGAAATACTAATCTATAAATTCCTAATTACTTATTATAGCTAAGCTAATGGCAGTACTTTAAAAAACAAACAGCCAGTGAGTGCCTGCCACTGTCATGATGACATGGGCCTGGCACTGAGGATATATAAGCAGATTCCTTTAATGCAAAATTGGACTCGTGTCACGTCACATGACACGACTCAACTCATCACAATATGGCACGATTCACTCACTCAACCCAAGCAAGTCAAACTTTATTAACTCACATTTACATTGGCTCACTGCTTCAGCTGGAGGCTACTATAGTGTAGCTATTTACTTAGCTAAATATCTTTTACCAAGAAAAAAAGCAGCCAGCCGAGCCACCGCCCACCATGGCATTTGGGATATATAGGCCAATTCCTTTAAATGCCACCACAGCGACAGTGCCAAGCCAGCTCTGACAGTTGGCTCAGCTCAGCTGATTGCCTCTAGCGGCTGCTGCCTTGCCTTGGAGGACTCAGACTCCGAGTAGTCTCTCAGACTCGGACACAGTGAGTGGCAGTAGTGTGGCAAGTCACTTGTCTGCATTACAGGCAGGAGTTGTGTCAGACTCAGACAGGGTCGTTGTGGTCTGGTAGGGTAGGGTTAGGGATGGGGTACTTTGGTACAAATGAAAAAGTAAATATGAACCTCTCCCCAAATTTATTTGCACTAGTAGTAAAACTTACTGTTACTTTTACTACTAGTCTAACTTCACTTGACGGGGACTAGGTTTGGGAAGAAGCCCGAGGCTGTAGGTGAGGAGTACAGAGGAGGATGGAAGTACACTCAGCTTAGATCCTAGCCTACCATAGCCAAACAGACAATGAGACTTGATTTTCCAATCAGAAATGTTCTAATTCTGTTAGTACTAGTAGTAGTACTACTGCTGTTACTGTGCCTGCTTCTAAGGATAGCAGTAGCAGTACAGAACAGCACACTTTCGGTGCAGCGCAGTGCAACTCTATCCTGCATCAGTGCATCTGCTCTAGACTGCAACTCTAGTCTACTCAGTCTGCAGTGCACCACCACCAGAAATGGATGGAGTGAGCGTGTGGAGGAGTAGTCTGTGGATGGACAACTGCACATGGACATTCCTTTCGTCATCCCTCATCTATCTAGACTGCAAGTTAAGAAGGATAATTTCACATTACATTAACACAAATGTAAATCAAATGACAGACTTACTCATACTCACACAGTGTGCTTGTGCTGCTATTTTTGTAGGATATGATTCTAGTAGGGTACTTCTGGACTTGGTATTGGTTAACTTGGCACTAGATAGTAGGTATAGGTACTGTGTGGTAGTGCATTTTGTGCTGCTGTAAGCCAAGACAACAGTACACTAAACAAATGCTTTACTATAATGTATGCCTATGTCATGTCACGTCACTTGTCTACTCCAATGAAATGGAAAAAAATAAATACTTATAGTGCTCGAAGCTCCATGCTCATCATCAGGTCAGGAGGAATGTGACTTCCAGTCAATAAAAAATGTATTTCTCTTGCACATACATGACTCATTATCTTTCTTTTCTCTCATTAAATTCATAATGTGTCATTCACTAATATTTTAACTGCTTTTACATATAAAATTTGGTTATAATTGCATTATTTTTGAATATTTTAGGTTTTCCCATTGGAATGCATTATACCGCGGTACCACGATAACCGTGGTACAACACAACGCGGTTATCATACCGTCAAAATTTCATACCGTGACAACCCTACTAGGGAGAGACCCGGGAAGTGTCCAATTTGTTGGCCACAGTTAGGATTTAAACAGGGACCAAGAGAATTCACAAAGCCATGGGGCCAGACAGAATCTACCCACAAATACTAAAGCAGCGAAAAGAAGAACTTGCTGGTCCTTTAGCCAAGCTCTTCAGTAAGTCACTGGAAACTGGTAGAGTGCCAGAGGACAAGAAGAAGGCCACCATGGCACCCTTGCACAAGAGTGGAAACAAGAAGAGGCAGGGAACTACCGCCCAGTCAGCCTCACCTCTATTGTGGGGAAAATTATGGAATCAATACTAAAGGAAAGGAAAGGATAGCAACACTAAACAGTGGGAAGCTCGACCCAAAGCAGCATGGTTTCACAACGGGATGGCCATGCCAGACAAACATGATGCATTTCTTTGACTGGGTAACAAAGTGGATCAGGGTGGGGTGGTTGACATTGTATACCTAGACTTCAACAAGGCCTTTGACTTTATCCTCCTTAGGAGGCTCATTAATAAACTGGAGAGTACAAGGGGTAGCTGAAAAAAACCAAAAAAACAAAAAAAAACAAAAAAAAAAAAAACTAAATTGGGTAAGGAACTGGCTTCAGGACAGAACTCAGAATGTAATAGTAAATGGCACTCTGGAACAGGAAGGAAGGGTGACTAGTGGAATCCCACAGAGATCAGTGTTCGGACTGGTCCTCTTCAACATATTCATCAGTGACATTGCAGATGAAGTGGAGGGAAAGGTGTGCCTGTTTGCAGATAACATGAAGCTCTACAGCCGAACAGACACACAAGAGGGTTCCTAAGGGATGAAATCGGATCTAAAGTAGTTAGAAGAATGGTCCAGAACTTGGCAGTTGAAATTCAACTGTAACCCCTAGATGGCGCTATCCCAGGGGCTACTATCCCTGCCTGATTTGCCACTAACAGGTTGAGGGGCCTGGATCCAATGGCAGGTGCCTCCACCCAGAGGTCAGGGTTTGCAATAGTTAAACTTACTTGGTCACAGCCCTCTGGGACACTGCAACCCCCCTTTCTTCCCACTAGTGGCCCACACAATATTTCGGAATTACCTTCACAGTATACACTTACCCCAGGGGTGGTTCAGGCACTGGGACCTCCTGTACAATAAGATACAGTGCAACAATCACAGTACAATACTTTAACATAGACAAATACCTCAGGCAGTATAACTTTGCTGAAACAAGCAGCTCGGATTTATTTAGGGATATAACAAGGACAGGGGGAAATCAGGTTAATTAGCTTATCACTTTACTATCTACCTATGGCTCTGTGCACAGGCCTATCCCTACCAGTTACTGTCCCTGGGTACCCAAGCCCTAGTGGCTAGTCCAAACCGTGGCAGCTGGTAGGGGCCCTTTCACACAGTGAAAAGAAAAATTAGTTTAAACAGTCAGCAGTACAGTGATTCCAGTTGGATTTAATGTGGCAATTCAACAGGAGCAACCCTGAATTAGTACTCACGACCTCCAAACAAGATAGGGTTCTTCAATGTCAGCAGGCTACTCTTGAGCTCCACGAGACTCTTCACACATTTATATGGTAAAAAAGAAAGTACTATACCAGGTAGGCTGCTTCTCTATCCCGATCGCAATTACTGCACAATACCCGGGAGAACACACAGCAGATTCAGTTCCTGACAGACAGAGTGCAATTCAGCAATTTCTCCAGTCTTCTACAGGGTGAGCCTGGTTTCTACTCTTCAGAGATCCTTTGATTCTTTTCACAGGACGGATTCAGTCCTAACAAGCAGTTACACAAGCTGCAGACCGGAACTCTGGGCCTTTACACGTTTTTGACTGAAACTGTGCACTGAAGGAGCACAGGGTTTCTTTCCTTCACTGCCAGATCTAAACTGAAACTCCAACAGACAAAACCGGCACTTCCTTTGAGTTCCTCCAGTTCTTGACTGGATTGGCTGTCACTCACAATAGACTGCTGCTGTTGGTCCAAAAAGCGCAGAAGTCTAAACTACATCTCCCAGAGTCACTGCCCATACAATCCTCTTGTGTCTGGCTCAGATTATGAGTCCAAGTTCTGATTCGTCCAAGGCACCATTTTAGAGCTAGCTTACCCCACACTGATTGGTCCAGTTCAGCAGTTCAAAACCAGAATGGGGAACTAGGCAGACACAGTTCTGACTGCAAAGAAAGCAGGTTAGACAAACTGTAATTTCATTATTACTCTAAAAGACTTCTGGCAAACAGTTACATCTTTCAGATAGGTCCCCTTTGCACTCCTAGTGACTGCAAAAATGGAGTGAATTGGCAGCAGCTCGAGTGGTACTCAAAGAAACACACAGTCCCCCATACAAACTAATTATGTCTGCAAGCAGACAGCTCTTAAAGAGACAGTACCAGAGGTTCTAAAAACACTCACTGATAAATGGCTTAAACGCCAAACACCATTCAGGCTTGGAGCATTCAAGCAAGCTCCTGGAAGTCTTTTGGGAACCCCCATTTGCAGGGGGGTTACACCACACCAAAAAATGTAAGGTTATGCACTTTGGGGAAAGAAAAAAAAAAAAAAACACACCACACCACAGGAAATGATTACACTCTAGGGGAGAACCAACTGTTAGCAACATGGAAAGAGACCTTGGGGTCATCATTTCCAGTGACCTGAAGGTGGGGAGTCAATGTGAAAAAGTGGCACAAAAAGCAAGTTGCATCCTCGGATGCATGGGCAGGGGAATCTCAAGCAGAAAACGCAAAGTGATGATCCCACTGTACAAATCCTTGGTAAGGCTTCACCTGGAGTTCTGCGTACAGTTCTGGAGACCTCACCTAAAAAAGGATATAGACTGGCTGGAGACAGTACAAAGAAGCATCACAAAGATTAGACGAGACCTGCACCGGAAACCCTATGAGGAAAGAAAGACTCAGGAAATTGAACATGTGCTCACTGGAACAGAAAAGCAACAGGGGAGACATACAAATACCTCAAAGAAATAAACTCAGTGCAGGATCAGAGCCTCTTCCAAGAAAATAAAGTAGTAAGAACTAGAGATCACAACTGGCACCTAAAGGGAGGAAAGTTTAAGAGTAACATAAGGAAATACTTCTTCACTGAGAGTGTGATTGAGCCTTGGAACAGACTACCACAGGAAGTAGTGGAAGCAAAGACAGTCAGGGGATTCACGCTGTCTTGGGATAAACATTGAGATACCCTGAAATAAGTAATCTACTAGGGTGGGGGTAGTCAAATGGGCAGACTTGATGGGCCACACGGTCACCATCTGCCGACACATTCTTATGTTCTCATGTTCAAAATAAGATTAAAGACTAAACCAAAATAAGGTTAACAGTCAAGCTGTAGCTGCAATAGTGGATTGACTACTTCTTTGAGTAGCATAACTGTTTAGAAGGTTAAACAATTTGAGCCTCTGTGTCCAGAATAACTAACTGTTGTACTCCTGTACCATGTTGCATTGCAGTAAAGGAAGAGAGTCAAGAAGAACTACAGTGTCAGTATGGTTATTGAGACACATCTAGTTACACAACCTGCCTCCACAGTTCCTTAGGAATGAGACAAGTGAACCAAATTGTGCGATTCTTTAAAAGGGGGCCATGTTGAGCACAAACACCATCCTGAATACCCTAAACACAGGACTGCCTTGGGCTATGCCTACCCCCATTGGGCCCAGTCACTCAGATCAGATATGAATGAAAGGGTGGCGGGGGGTTACACTGGTATTCAAAACAAAATACCAACTGACTACAGTTGGTATTTTGTCCAAAGTTTTTGTATGCTCAGAACACCAAAAATCAATGTAACAATTAGAGCCCTGGATATTCTTTTGACTTGGCAAGGAAGTCATGTCCCCATTTAATTATTTGAGATAATTACATAGGTTGGAACACTCATCAGCCAATCAACTTTTTCTCTACAACTTGTCCATTTTATAAAATGCATTAAATCACACAAAGGGCGATCAGTGTGTGGAACAGCCTGTAGGACAAGGCAGTGGAAGTTGGCACTGTTCAGATTTTTAAAACAGGACTAGGCAGATTCCAGCACAATAGAATTGACAGTTACACAGCAGCACAGTAACGGTTGTCAGGGTAACATTTCAGCAGTTAAGCTAGGATGTGTGTTTGTACTCAGATGGAGTCATGTCACTGCCATTTGGCAAGAGGGTTGAACAAGATGGACCCCAAGTCTTTTCACCACCACAATATAATAATTACTTTAGCACTATGAATAAAGTTCAGTTCAGTATGGCTGACCAGTATAGCACCTCAAGTATCAAGTGCTCTACATGGGTGCGACTCACAGGGCCTATTATAAACAAGCTTCACACATATATATAAAAAAAAAAAAAATTCCTTCCATATGATGCTGTTTCAGAGCTATAGTCTGAAGGAATTTGACCAGCTTCCTGAAACAGAATCTGCACTAAACTCACTGACCAGCGTAGCAGTCCTTGTACCCTGGATAACTCCGCAATTATTAACCAAGACTCTGTGGTTGTGTTCCTTGGAACATTACAAAATTTCAGTTAACTGTATTTCACAAGCTCTCACATTCTTTACAAGAACTCAATCGTCCTCAGGAGTAAAGGTTGCAGTATAATCCGAAACAAAAGTCTTTGAGCATATCCAGTCACAAGTCAATTTCTATGCGAGACAGCTATGCTTAGATCTGGAAAGCTCGTCACCCACTATAGCATATCTTTGGCTAGGCTAATTAAAATTATGTGCCAAATGAGCACACAGCTTTCAGCATAACTCATAATCTTCCTTTCTTTTACTGCAGATCAGCTTCAGTTCTGGCACTTTAATTGGGAGGCGGTCTCACCAGCAGGGTGGTGCTGTGAGTAATGCTGACTCAAGGAACCAACATCCTCTAAACTCTAACATGACACTGGAAGTGTGTGAAAGAAAGTGATCTCAGTAAAATGTTATGATATGCAGCCTGCTGTATAACAAACTGTATCCTGTATTATTATTCGAAAGGATTTCAGAAAGGGTCAGGTAAGTAATTTGAAACCAGCCTAGATAATAATATAGAAAGAACCATCTAATGAAGAACATGTTAATAAAGAAAATATTAACTTAATGAACCAGACAGACAAGTGCCACCATTTTGCGGTGTTTGCCTGCACTGCCCCTTTGGTGGAAGTACAATCCTCACAGTTAACATCTGCAGACTAATTACATATACATCATAAATCAATTACATATCAATTTATTTATATCTCTATATACACATCTACAGGAAGGGAGAAAGAGCGAAAATAAATCAATTACAAATAAAAAAAAAAAAAAACCGATGTCTAAGCAGATATTAGGGTTGAAGAATGCAAAGTGCACAAAGTAGGGAAAATGAAAAACATTGGAATTTTAGGTCTCCAGAGTACCAGCAAATCAGTGGTGGGGTCTTCAATGGAGTTCTAATGCCCATCCTACCAAGCAAACAAGGTCAGACGTGATCTTTCCTTCATGCAGGGCCCTGCATGAAGAAAACAAATTCTGTTGGCAACATGTGGCAAGCCATACTTCTGTACCTTTGAAATATGGTATCACTACGAGGCACTGGCTTGGAGCTGTACCTTGTGCTTCAGACAGGAGGCTATAGGTGGGGGAAATGAGGAGGTGGGTATTCGGGTTGACAACCCCAAGAAAGATCCACTGATTCACCAATATTCCAGAAACCCCAAATCCTATTATAGTATATGGATAGGGTTTATTGTGGATGGAAAACAGTGGTTTTTCAAATCTTGTTGTAGGACAGGTCAAAGGTCAAAAAAGTTGTACTATCGTTCTGATGTCACAACGATAGTACAACAACTTCTTAACCTTCAGCTGTTTCCCTGATTGGCTGAAACACTGAGCTTCACAAAAAACGTACAACATGGCGGCTTTGATAAACAAGCGGTTGGGCATGAGCTTCTCAGATAGTTTGGACACAGACTGCCATAGTCAGTGGCGTGTTTCCAAACTGTCAATTTGTCAACAGTCTTATTTTTTTTAATAAATCAGTGGTCCTGGGGAATAAAACTAAGTCAGACGACAGCGAGAACCTTCAGGGTCGGCAGCGGAGCGCGACCCCAGCGCACACCGGGAGGAAACAGCAGTGTCAGAACAAGCTACAGAAAGGCACAGAAACTGACAGATACTTGCTGGCACATTTTTGGGGACCCATATACTATATAAAACAGGTAGTGAACTGTGCACAACAAGGCCGTGTTTCCATCTTGGGGGGTTGATGACACCATAAGGACCTCTCGAGCTTCACTCTCGAGGTCTATGATGCCATCAACCCCCTCAATGGAAACACAGCCTTGCTATGCACAGTTCCCTATCCATTATTCTATATGTTTTGCTTTCTCCTACTTTGTGTACTTTGCGTTCTTCAACCCTTATGTCTACATAAATGTAGGATTTTTTTTGTTTGTTCATTTTGTTTCCTCTCTTTTTTTTCCTGACAGTGGAATTGTATCCTCATTTGCATAGGTCCTTTTGGGACCAGCACAAAATGAAAAACAGAATGCTGGAGACACTCCTGATCAAAAGCATGGGCCCCATCAGGCCTCAACAGGCACATCAACACCTTATGAGGCAAGTCTCCCCGGCCCACAAGGTGTCATGTGTGAGCCAGAACACTCCTTCGTCCCACCCCAAGCCAGGAAAGTGCTGCACGTTACAACCCCCCAGTCTTGGCCCATTAAGCCGGTTCACCGAGCTTGCGCCCAAATTCAGGTCACTGGCATGGAAAGGCACTGTGGTCCCCACTAGGCCAACAGACGTGCCTGTAAACAACGTTACTTCATAATTTTTTCTGTGTAACAGTTTGACCCCCAAATTTCAGAGTATTTTTATGACCCCTCCTTCTGAACAACAGGTGTCATTTAATAATGCTAGACAAAACATTACATTTTGCCCCAGAAGTGTGAAATCCCATGTTGGCCAGAATTTGATAAAACAACAGCTGTCATGTTCTTGAGGTGGTGTGAAAAAATGGCCAAGTTGAAAATCTGGGGTTTAAAATACTGGAAATTGCCAAAGTTGTAAGCATGTGTAGAACTATTATAGGTTACAACTTTTATTTATTTATATTTTTAATATTTTGACCCCAAATTTTCAACACTTCTTATGAACCCACCTCATGAAGCTGGTAGGTGAAAATTTTCAAATTCCTGCCAAAATGCCGGTTTCAGCCAGGGTTTGAAAAATGACAACTGTAACAATCATGAGGTGGTGTGAAAAATGGCTACGTTGAAAATTTGGGGTCAAAGTACTGACAATTACCAAGTTATGAGTGTGCATAGAAAAATTTCAACATTTGCTAATAACTTGATCATTTTTTCATATTTTTTCACATATTTTCAACATGCCTTTTTTGGGACCCTACCTCATGAAATGCAGAGAAATTATGTAAATCCAGCCCAAAAGGTAATTTCGCACAGTGACCGTGAACTCACCTTTCAAAATGGATTTACATAATTTCACCACAATCGTACACAAGATGGCATCCTAAAATGTCCATGTTGAAAATTTGGGAAACAAAATATGTAACAATGGCCAAGTTATGAAGAAAAATTAAAAATACCTTTGAAATACATTTTAATATATGGATATGTAAAATAATACCCTTGTATAGTATACAAAAAATTCCCGGTAATACTATCGCTCCTGGAGCGATAATACCACCGCTCACACGGGTGATGATACTAACAGGTGTCGACATTATCATTCGACCCAAACGATAGTATTATCAACAAACCCTCAACTCAAGTGCAGCTTTGACAATGGCATCATCCTAAATGTGCCTTCCTATTGGCCACTTTTCTAGTGTGGGCGGGCAGAACAATTTTGAAAAAGCTTAGCGAGAAAATGTCCTCGGGCTAGCACTGTGCTATTTTTATTTTTTCTTTCCTTGTCCAGCGCCTCGAAAAATATCTGGTTGATCCTGCTTTCACACATCTCACCACAGAAATGCAGGTAAGACTCAGAACCAGCGAGTCTTCAGTGCAGTGCAGAGTAGTAGGAGTAACAGTCGGGCGCTCGAGCCGAAGGGTTACCGAAGTAGTTGGGTGCCCATTATTTTCATCAGAAAAATTGTTGGATTCATATATTAAAAAATAGGTGAGTGTGGATGACTCAGTAAATGTCTGAGGTTCTGGGGACAAGGGACCCTCGAGCCGGCCTCGAGGTTCCCTTGTTCCCAGAACTCTCTATGGTTTTACTGCCTTGTAATACACACTCATCTATTCATTATTCTATTTATACTGCACTTACCCGTTTTCCTCAATTCCAGGTACGGCAAGTGAAGACAGGTCTCTTTTCCCTGAGATGATTACAGTGTTAGACCCTCGAATCAGGTAATTTAGGCACGGGGCGGGTTGGGGGTAGAGGGTGGGAACGGTGGCAGACAACGAGGGACTTTTTTTTGTTTTTGTTTTTTATTTCAGGGTTAAAAACAAGAAAAATAAAAAAGAATGAAAGAAGACACTAAGGGACATTTTTCAATTTCAGGTACACTATTTCTTATACTGGGAATTCGGCATCCCAGTAAGTGTCGGCACATGACCTGGGGCACCCAGAGTGGGCAGCCTGTATCCCAGATTGGTGTGTCTGGGAGAGGAATGTTGTGTATGACAACACTGGGAATTGGGCACTCCAAAGTCAGCAACTTGAAATTATGGGGTTTGTGGAAGGGAAGGGGGAAGGAGACATTATGGGGGGGGGGGACCAGCACTGGGGGGGTGGACACCCAGTGTCAGACTATATTGTAAACAAATACACTGGCACCAGGGATTGGGCACCACAGTGTGCAGTTCAAATAAATAAAGCCGCTCATGCAGCCAATGGTGCAGAGTCCCCAAACAAAAACAATAAAACCAAAAAAATAAAAACAGACAGCAGGGATGGGCTACGCACAAACAGGTATCCCCTCCCTTCTGAATGAAAACAGCAGCAGGGCATATGTGGATAGGAAGCCAGCCCTGTCAGCTGACAAACGAGTGCAATTTTGTAATATGGCCACATAACTTTGTGTAGTCATAACAATTCAGTTATGTTTAGAATGCTGATTTCTTTTAAACTGCGCATGCTCACCACTTTGTCCCCTGAACCGATAGCCACATAATTTTCAGGATCCAGAGATCTTGGCACCATCTCTATGCATTCTAAATTTCAAGTAAAAATCGACAGACTGGGGGAGGCTATTAAGGTGGAAAAATTGGGGTTCATCATCAACATGCTTCCTCAACCCTAATATAGACGCGCTACCACGACTATATAATAATGGGTAAGGGTGGTATATAAGGATGTATACTCATCAAGGGGGCTAGTTAGGGCTATAAGGCCACAAGCACAAAGGGCAAGTGGCTTATTGCCCCAATTAGCCCCCCACAAGAAGTGTATACTTCCGAGTGTACCACCCTTACCCATTCTTTGTTCAATATAATACACTAGAATGGTCACTTTTTGTTTAAAATCACAACTGCGGTCACTTCCAGGCTTTCCTTAGTGTAGTGTATTTAGCTTGGGTGTTTAGAGTTGTGGCCCATTAGTGTTTCTGCATTGAAGTGGACCACCATTTAAGGGGCCGTGGTTAGGCAGTTCCATCCTTTGTTTAGTGGTGCCTAGTGTGCGGTTGGGTGTTGGGCATGATGTCAGGATCTGAGCATGCAGTTGGGCATCCTGTGGGGAGCTGGCCATGTGTTCAGGAGCTGGGCATGCAGCCAGGAGCTGCTACGGAGGTTGCTGTATTGAGAACTTCAGCATGCAGGTTGATGGCAGCAGTTCTGTGGAGCATGCTTCTGGGATCTGGCTGTCTGGCAAGAGTGTGGGGAATTTTAAACTTTATTGTGAGGTTTTATGTTAGTTTTCCGATTTGATTCCAATAAGGTTTAATTTATTTATTTTATTGGGGGGTGTATTTGATTTGTTAGGCATGCTAATTGGTAGGGTAACTGCTTAATGAGATTGGTAACATGCTGTAATTACCAAAGTGTGGTCCTGTAAGTTTTGTAAGTATATACTTAACTGTTTTATTAGTGTACCTATATACTTTAAATTGATAATTTACTGACAGGTATACATGCCTTTTGTATGAGGAAAATTCATCATCCATATAAAAAAAATAAATAAATAGGGTATGTTATTGCATGTATCTGTATCAGTAATACACGTGGTATGTGTATGTACATAGGATTTTTTGTAAACCCATCTGAATGTTGAAATCAAAGTGTATAATCTGACCGGCTGTGTAAAAGGCATTAAATATCAGAAAGTGCCTGCTACTGTAATCAAAGCGGAGCTGTGAGAAACTGAACCATGCTGCTTGACAGGCTGCACTGTGTGTTTAAAAAACAAAACAAAACAAAACAAAACAAAAAAAAGTCACTGTAAAATTTTTGAGGTGAGTAGTGCATTTACAATAACGATTCATCCAATGGCTGTGGGCATTTTCAGGCACATTATGGGTCCTCAAAGCAGCAAACTAACTGCCAGGAAATGCATTTGCCTTGCCGCCAGGGATTACTGCTACTACAATTCTTTTCTGAAGTATGCCATCTCTGTAGATGAAACCAACAAGACCCAGTGTTCTTGAACCCACAGAGTAACTGATGTGTGTAAAAAAAGACTGAAGTGGTGGCAAGAAGACCCCACTACTTACACTTCCCAACTGGGTTCGAACTGCACCTGTTGCTGGAGGGCACAGTGGCAGACTGCCCAAGCACTTCATGTGGTGCGCTGTCACAGCCCTTGACCTTTCATGCCACATGCTTCATTCTTTTGGCAGAGATTAGTTAGTAAATATCCAGTAATAATTAACCAGCCTATAGTGCAGTTCAGCAGAGCACTGCAAGTTCATAACCCTCACTGCTATAGTATTCAAACTGTAATAATCTTACAACCTTACAAGAGAAGGTTGTTTTCCTGTCAAATTAAAATTTTTCCTGCTGGACACCTTTCGTCCTTTGGCAGCATTTCAGAATACTGAAAGCAAAGAATGACGCTGCCTTCAATATCTATGATTGTTGTGTTTTCTGCTTCTATAGAAGCACAACACCTTATTCATGCTAGTCACTGTGACCATTGCATTCGGTTTCTCAAGTCCTTAGAAGCACAGAACTGCAACCACACAAATCCAGAAACTTACAGAACTAATGTCATTAGTGATTGTAGGAATTAGCTCCCCGACACTGCATACATGGTGCATATTAAACCTATCGGTTTCAGTGTCAGTATTTATATTAAACTGTGAAAAAAAAATCTTATTATACCATTGTGATCCTGTGATTAATGAAAACATACATCGTAAAAAGAACTGCCAATACTGTGAGGCCAAAAGAGAGCCACAACTGCGGTAAACAAACTAGTAATACTGCATTTTGTTGTATCATACAATACAATTGGTGCCTTGGCACTCCTCCCCCATGCCTTTCAGATTTTTTTTTTTTTTTGCCTTTTGAGTTAATGTCTGTGGCCAGCTTCAGCACCTGTGGATCCACGGCATAAGGATTTCTACACACATAGGTTGAAGTAAGGAGTCTGTATGCAGTAAAGTAGCTCCTAGGATGCTCAGCAGCAGCTACAAGGACCAAAGCAGGATCTCTATGTAACCCCTAGGTGGCGCTACCCCAAGGGCTACTACCCCTGCCTGCTTGGCTATTAGCAGGTTAAGGGACCTGGGTACTGAAATGGGTGCCTCCACCAGAGGTCAGGGTTGTTAGTGGTCAAGCTAACCTGGGCGCAGCCCTCCGGGACACTGTAGCCTCCCTTTTTCCTTTCTAGTGGCCTAAGCAGTACACAATAATCACTTTCGCAATACCCCTAATACACCATACAATTACCCACACTGGTTCCTCTGGCTCGACCCTGGAGACCCCCTGTAAAACAAGGTTGTGCACAGCAAATAGCAACAATACAGTACTTCTGGCACAAACTGGAACCACAGTCAGGTTAAATGCAAAAAGAGTTAGATCGGATTTATTCAGGGGACTTTAACAACGGTGGGGTGTAAATCAGGTTGACTTGCTTAGAGGCTATATCAAACAGTCATGCATGCACTTCAGAGGCCCTACACAAACACTCTGGGTACCCAGGTGGGGAAGAGGTGGGCTAGCCAGGAACAATGCCTGGGGTAGGCCAGCGTCGCAGCTGGTTAGGGCCCTGTGATGGATGAAAACAACACGCACAACACACACTATTTGTAATCCGGAGCCGGAGGGCTCAGTTCATGAAAGAAAGACAACAAGGCAATTGGATGACAACAACAGTTTTAGATTTAGCAGTTGTTGCAGGGAGCTACCCTGATGGTTACTCACGATATCCAGTACAAGACACAGGCAGGCCGAAATTGAGACTGCAAGTCGTTGAGCTGGAGTGCCAGGAAGGCGCACGACCTCTGAGTGATGCTCCTGTTCAAGCGTTGAGCAGGGGCTGATACCCAGGCAGGTCTCTCGTCGATGGCTTTCTCTATGCAGCGGGGTGGTCTGGCTGGGCCAGTGTGGCAAGGCCTAGGTCAAATGGAGATTAATTCAGATTCAGTCCGTTGGGGCTGGATGCAGCTTCCAGCAAGCAGAACACAATTCAACACACAGTGGGGAACCAAATCACGACCCACTAGCAGCATACAGCACATTTACATGTAAGGAAATTCTACTATACCAGGCAGATTACTATCTGGTCGCAATTACAGAGTCTGTACACAAACCGGGAGTTCAGAGGTGGCTGGAAGTCCTGACAGGCCGACTGCATTCAGCAAATCTCCGGCCTTCTTCAGGTTTCAAGCTTGGTCACAGTTCAATGGCATTAAAATAGTTCTCACAGCTCAGATTCAGTCCAAATAAACTCTCTTCTCCCTCTCAGGGGCAGCAAGCAGACAGGCAGGCCAAACCTCAAGCTTTTCCACAGTTCTCCCATGTAAAACTACACAGAACGGCTGCTCGACTGTCTCAAGCTGTTACTCCTTCACTCCCCAACTCAGATCTGAACTGAAACTGCAAGCAGTCTGGGACTTTCCCCAGGATCCAAAAGGTTCAGTTGGCTGATCTGTCTGTCAGTCACAACAAGGGCTCCCCCTCTATGTTCATTTAGGCACCAACAGCCCAAAACTACAGTTCCAACAGAATTTTGCTCCCACAAAGCCCCTGGGGACAGGCTCCATTTTAGAGTCCCCAAAGACACAGATTGGCCCATTTTGGCAGTCCAGGACCAAGATGGAGGAGATAAACAGAACTGTCCATGCTGCAAAGAAGGTGGGTTAGACAAACTACAATATCATTACCACTTTCATAGCTATTCAGTAAATAAGTACATCTTATAACAGAGCTCCCCTCTGCGCAATTAGCGATGGCAGAATGGAGCGATTATCTGGCAGCCCAGGTGGGACTTGAGCATAGAAACACTCAGCCCCATCCCAGATTAATTATAACAGCATTCCAGGCAGCTCTTAAAGACACAGTACACAGATTCTATACAGGCACTCTCTGGCAGTACATTTAAACTGCTTAAATGCAGGACACCAGCCTGGCAGTGAGCATTTAGGCAAGCTCAAGGAAGACTTTTCGGGAACCCCCATTTGTAGGAGTGTTACACCTAGTTTGTAGTACATGCAGAAAGCAGTTTTCAGACATGGAAACGGACCTTGTGGTTCTGCTGCTCACACTCTGATTACTGTACTAAGGTTTCCCATTTTAGAGTGAATGAAAAAAATGTATATTATTTCTGTATTTTCTCCTTCAGTAAGATTTCAGGATGTGAGCAACAGCAGACACGGCTCGCAGGGCAAGTCAGCTATTATGCTCCATCAGCTCCTGAAGGAAGGTGCTCTGGATGCTGTAGCAAGAGAAAATTAGCCCTCCCTTATTTTTGGCCCAAACATGCAACCACATATACACTTTCTGTTTGTTGTCACTTAGCCCAGTGTTTTTTGTGGCCATACCGATAAACCCAGACACACAGGAGAATGAGCGGTCACTTTGCTAGCCTTGCTTGTAGAGCAGAAAGCAGCTAACTAAAAAAAGCTACATTTTCTTATTAATTTAAAACTTATATCTCAGCAAGAGTCAGGGTCTGTTGAGATTAAGTAGACAAATACTTTATTAGAAGTAGAAGGGGTCTTATTTAGGGTTAAAAAAGAAAGAAAAGAAAGAAAGTCAGTGTTTGTTCTGTGCTGGGAAGGGTACTGTATCAGCTGACTTTGCTAAACCAGTAGGAGGAGACAGAGTTTAATTGGGGGTGTGGCTTAGACACTATAAAAGCAGGTGACTCAAATTACCACTTCCTGTTGCTAGCCTTTTTTCTTACTAATTGCCCTCCATCCCACCCACCCGAAGCCAGTTCTACTTTTATAGCCACTGGATCTGACTGTCAACAGGAACTTCCTGTTTGGCAGTAGGAAGGGAAGGATCATAGAGAAACATTGGTTTTGACAGACCTATACTGGTGCGATGGTCTGCATCTGTCCGGGGGACCAGGATCCTTGGTGAGAGGTTTAAATGCTTCACTGGCAAGCATTTAAACTAGCCAAGGGGGGAGGCACTGAAAAGGAGCAGGGAAATCCCAGCCTCCCCCCACAAAACATGGTAATTAGTGAGGTAAACACCAAGGTACAGAAGTTATTAGGGAGCAGGACAGAGGTAGATGTAAAAAAAGGCAAAGGCAGCAAGGACAGGAATGGGGCTAAAAGGGGTAATGCTATCAAAAAGTGGAGGGTGATGAGTACCAACGCCTATAGTCTGTGTAACAAGCTCCCTGAACTAGTGGCCTTGATGGAAGAGGGTTGCCTGGATATTGTGGCAGTCACAGAAACATGGTACACAGAGAACCATGACTGGGATGTCAACATACCAGGATTCACAATCTACAGGAGGGACAGGGAGGGTAAAAGAGGAGGAGGAGTAGCTCTCTATGTAAAGGAAGGGATCAAAGCAACAGAACTAATGAGTAAACAGGGAGCAGATGAGGCACTCTGGGTCACCCTAGAGACAGGAAATGGCACCACAATCCGCACGGGGGTTGTATACAGACCCCCATCTCAGGGGGAGGGAATGGACAAGGAAGTGATAGAAGGCTTCCTTAGAATGGCAGAAAAAGGGGAGATATTGTTGATGGGGGACCTGAATATGCCAGATGTTAACTGGAGCACCTTTGCTGCAGGCACATCCAAGAGCAGAGTCATTCTTGATGCCCTACAGGGGGCATGCCTGAGACAGCTAGTATTGGAACCCACTCGGGAGGGAGCAATCTTAGACCTGGTACTCTCAAATGGGGACAGAGAAAGAATCTTAGATTTAGAGGTGGGTAGCCATCTGGGAACAAGCGACCACCAAACAGTGTGGTTCACGATAAACACAGCCATACAGTCAAGCCATACAAAAGCAAGAGTATTGGACTTTAGGAGGGCTGACTTTGGGAAAATGAGAGAGGGCCTTAGAAAAGCACTAGCAAACAGGCAAGAAGGAGGGGTGGAGGAACAATGGGGAGTAATCAAAACAGCCATCACAGAGGCAACAAGCCTTTGTGTAAAGCAAATCAATAAAACACAACGAATGAAAAAAACGCTATGGTTCTCAAAAGAGGTGGCAGGGAAGGTTAAGGAGAAAATGATAGCATTCAGGAAATATAAGGAAACACAGAAGGAGCAGGACAGAGAACTTCATCAGTTAAAGCAGAAAGAGGCTAGGAAGATAGTCAGATCAGCAAAGGCCCAAACCGAGGAAAGGATAGCCAATTCTGTTAAGAAGGGGGATAAGACCTTTTATAGGTACATTAGGGTGTGAAGAAAGAACCAAAGGAGGGATACTGAGGCTTAATAAAGGGGAGGGAATGTGGATAGAGGGGGACAGTGAAAAAGCAGGGATACTGAGTAAATATTTCTGCTCAGTATTCACAAAGGAAGAGGAGGGGGAGGTACCTAAACCAAATAAGAGAAACACTCTGAAGACGGGGGTCGATACCAGTCCATTTACAGAAGAAAGGGTTCTGAAAGAATAAAATTGAAGGTGGACAAAGCAATGGGGCCTGATGGGATTCACCCAAGAATTCTAAAAGAACTAAGGGTAGAACTAGTGACACCGCTGACTACAGTCTTTAACAAATCATGGGAGGATGGGGTGGTACCTGAGGACTGGAGGACGGCAGATGTGATTCCTCTTCACAAAAGTGGGAGCAGGACAGAGGCAGGAAACTACAGACCAGTTAGTTTGACCTCAGTGGTAGGAAAAATGATGGAATCACTTCTGAAGGAAAGAACTGTTGAGTACCTAGAGGTCAGTGGGGCACAGGACCCACGGCAGCATGGATTCATGATGGGAAGGTCGTGTCAGACGAATCTAATAGATTTCTTTGGGTGACCAAAGTAGTAGACCAGGGAGGGGCTGTGGACATGGCCTACTTAGATTTTAGCAAGGCATTTGATACAGTCCCACACAAAAGATTAATACACAAGTTAGCCAGCCTTGGAGTGGGCCCCAAGGTGGTAGCCTGGATAAAAACTTGGCTAGACAACAGGACGCAAGGGTAGTAGTAAATGGAGTACACAGTGAAGAAAGGAGGTTACTACGGGTACCGTAGGGTTCAGTACTGGGACCGGTCCATTTTAATGTCTTTATAAGTGACATTGCAGAGGAACTGGAAGGAAAAGTGTCTCTTTGCAGACGACACAAAGATCTGCAAATGTTGATACACAAGATGGAGTGGAAAGGATGAGAAGGGACTTGGCAAGGTTGGAGGAATGGTCAAATGTATGGCAGCTCAAATTCAGTGCAAAGAAGTGCAAGGTAATGCACATGGGAAACACAAACCCAAGGGAAGAGTACACAATGGGGGGTGAGATACTGACAACAGTAAAAATGGAAAGGGACCTGGGGGTAATTATATCAGATGACCTAAACGTGGGCAAGCAATGTGAGAAGGCAGTAAGGAAGGCTGGGGGGATACTGGGATGCATAGGAAGAGGCATCAATAGTAGAAAACAGGAAGTTGTTATCCCTCTGTACAGACAGTTGGTGAGACCCCATCTGGAGTACTGTGTGCAGTTCTGGAGACCCCATCTTCGCAAAGACAGACAGAGTGGAGGCTGTCCAGAGGAGGGCAACCAAAATGGTGCAGGGGCTGCACCAGAAGACATAAGAAGAAAGACTAAAGGGGCTTAATATGTCTACCCTTGAGGAAAGAAGGGAGAGAAGGGACATGATAGAAACTTTCAAGTACCTCAAGGGAATCAACAAAGTCCAAGAGGGTAGCATCTTTCAGATAAAGAGATGTGCAAGAACAAGGGGGCACAATTTAAAGATAGAGGGGGGATGGCTCAGAGGTAATGTAAGGAAGTATTTTTTCATGGAGAGGGTTGTTGATGCATGGTACAGCCTCCCTGAGGAGGTCGTGGAGTCAAGAACAGTGGTGGAATTCAAGAATGCATGGGACAGACATAAGGCAGTCCTAGTGGGGGGTAGGAGGACGCAAGCTGTTGGTTAACTAGGATCTGCAGCTTATCTGGTAGGTAGGAAAATGGGCAGACTAGGTGGGCCAGGCGGTCCTTGTCTGCCATCAAATTCTATGTTTCTTTCTATGTTTACAGTTTCTGCTTAATGGTTGCTGCCAATCTGCCATCTCAAAAACAAACAGACTAAAAGACATCACATCTAACTTCTGTCCTTATGCCTGCTGCTCAAAACTCCTAACGCAACATCATTGGTAAGCGTATTAACCCGTTAAAACAGAAAATGGGTTTTTAAAAAAATAAATAAATAAATAATTGCCTCCTCAGACCCCAGTTACTCAATATTTCAAAATGACTTTCTAGTTATTCTTTTTGCTAATAAGGATATATGCATACACAAAAATGTAACCATTGCTCTTTGCAGTTTAGTTTTTCCTGTAGTTATTCTGGGACTGAGACCATAATCTTTTCTGCTTGTGACTTCAAAATCTGTTGCTAAGCAATGGACTGAGATGTCATACGTGGATAATTATGATCACTTCTCCTAAAAAGCAAAGGATCATGTCTTGATGCACACGTCCTCCCCCTTTCCTTAATGCCCCTAATCTCACACTCGAAGTTTCACTTCAGACAGTCCCTGTGGGGAGGCCACAGATGCCTGTCACGCACACTGCCCCCTACCAGAATTCATCACCCATCTACCTCACTGGTACCGTTGTCCCAAGATATCCAAAGTAATCCTGCAAAGGCCTCCTTGTTGCCACCAAGGAAGAACAATGTTTGCATGATTGGGAGGGATGGTTTAGCAGGGCAGAGCAAGATATCTACATGACTAAGTGGTGCAAGATGGCCAAGAGAGAAGCTGTAATCCAGAGTGCTGGCCTGGCTGGTCAACCTCTTCTATGGAGTCCACCTACCTCCCCACAAGCACGTGGCATGCAGCGGTGACAAGCGAGTGGTAGCTGGTATTTGGCAGTTTGCTTGGGAAAAACTCACTAGGGTCCAGGGTGCACGTTATAACTCCCATACGCAATTCCGGCCAATCAGCATTCAGAACTATGTACCTTTTATCCTGCATACAGCGGTCTCTCATGCAGGAAAGTTCACTTCAGAGCTAAGGGGAGTATGGGGAGATTTAAGTTTAAAAGAAATAAAGCTGACAGCATGCCATCCCTAATGCACAGGGCCACCTGTAAATGGGCATGGTAGGGATGATGGTGGTGGGGAACCAGTGCATTTTTACGGCAACCCCCCATTACACCACCCTGCAGTTGTATAAGCTCCAGTGCCTGTAACAAGACCACACCCCCGTTGGTGCATGTTGATCATAGGCTCTCCACCCACAAAAGCATCCTGCACCCACCCCACACACCTGTCCCTCCAGACCCCAGTTGTGCTAATATTCCTTAAGGTCCCCACAAACCTAGAGCATGCACCCTTTCTACCCACTTCCCCCATGGCATCCCAAAATCAGTCCTCCTTTTTCTGTGTTCTGGTCTCTGTTAAAAGACTCATTCCCAGCAGGCATCCTGGTGTCCAGTGTGACCTGAACCTGCCCATGTTCTCCTCAGAGACTGTGTGAGGGTGCCAGGTTGTTTCAATATGTACATGTACTACATGCCATTTGCAGTCCACACCACTTACCTTCACATCAATGCAGTGGCCTCAAATGTCTTTGTGACGCTGACAGAACCATTACAAAGTAGACACTGCCACAATCCAATAAGACAGTGATGCACAACATACAGTCCACAGGCCATATACAGCCCGCAGCGAGGATTTCTGTGACCCATGAAGTAGTACACACAGTGACCATTTTCATGTTCAATGCCATCAAGTTAAGCTCACAGTTACAGAAGTTGTGAGTAGTTCAAGAATGGGAGAGATGCTGCACAGTGTCATTGGCTCAGTCTATTCGGCGGTCCCGGGAACTCTGCTGGATAGGTGAAGAACATTCGGAGTTGCAGCTGCACAGCCTCACTCAGTGCCAACAGGTAAGGTGGCCAGGGATCATATTCAGGATGTGCAGTTCCAGAGGCCATGGCATTCCCTTGAGCACAGTTGCATAGAAATGCATCTTTATACATACATACTATATACATACTATATATATATATATATATATATATATATATATATATATATATATATATATATATATATATATACACACACACACATACACATACACACACACACACACACACACAAAACACAGTTGGTTAGCAATTCAGCTAACAGTCTTGCAGAGATGGACAGCAATCAGGCTCCAGAGGTGTAGTGCGGACTGGTGGAACATCTATGCCCGGGATCCATACTCACTGGTTCCCTGCTCAAAGTTGAGCCCAAGCAGGGCAAACAGATTAATTTGCGTGGGGAGATGGCAGTGGCTGCTGCTGCTGCTTCTAGAATTCATTGCTGACCACGGTGCCTGTCACTCACCACTGAACATCGAAGGACCCAATCCAGTCACTCAAGATCACTCGTCAGACAGTAGAGGGGAGACAGCAGCAATCGGCAGCTCGTGTTTACATCTCATGAGGCAAATCAACCAGGCAGTTACCATAGCTACTGCAATGATGACGTCACTGCACAAAATTTCACAGTTGCCCTCAGACCTGACTCAAGTTTTCAGTCTGGCAACTCCCCCCCAAAAAATTAAATAAATAAAGTTGTGCACCACTGCAATAAGGCATTTGTCAACATTACCTCTATATAGTGGGCACAAATCTTTTACAAAATATTTGTCTCAAACTGCCTACCAGCTGGAATTGCCTTGATCAAGCATGGGGATTATCCAGCAATCCTTTTCAATTTTTTTTTTTTTTAATTTTATTTAATTTATTGATAGTAAGAAACGCCTTTTAGCAGATCACAAAGGTTCCATGTCACATTTACAGAGCAGCAACTGCAGTATTACTACATTACACAAATATAAAGTTAATACAGTATTATTAGGACATAACACACAGTTTATTAATTACAGCGGCAATTTGTACATTCCTGTTTGTCAGAGTGGCCACTTCAAGGAAAGGTTGTCTGAAGGGTAGGGGAGGAGGGAAGAGGAAGGGAGGTAACGAATGGGATTGTAAATAGTTGGGGGATCTAGAGAATGGGGTAGTAAGTAGCTGAGAGGAAGAGGAATAGCATGCCCCCTACGGAGGCATTAGTAGTAAAGCGCAGGTGCAGGTGGTTTTCTCAGAGAAATATTCTTTCAGGGCCATTAGGGTGCGGCATGTTAACCCCATGACAGAGAAAGGGAGCTAGTTTAACCATGACAGGGATCTAGCGGAGAAGGAGAGCTTACCCAGGTTAGTCCTTTAGAAGGGGACATGAAAGGGGTTCCTGAGGGTGCCACGGGTGGCATACTTGGGACCTTAAGAGTCCATAAATTACTTTTGGATAACTGCAGTAGGGTTTATTAACCCAAAAAGTGGTAATGCGTTTTACATATTCAAAACTGAACAATACCTATAGCTAATTTTATGCTATTTTTTGACTAAGGATGGATGTGTTCCTATTAAACAGTAAATCAGCCAGACTTCTACAACCCTGAAACGATGAAGCAATAGGGGAAATTGATTATATTATCTGAATTCCTGCTCAAAGCTTTTCTTCTAAAGCTTAAAGACTGAGGGCTGTCATGACCAAACAGAGGTGGGAGTGGTGGGTCACCTCCCCCCATTCACATTAAAGTGCATTTTGAGCTGAAACCCCCTGTCATAGTGCCATTCAGTGTCCCCTTACTTTAATTTTGAATTGTGTGCCCACAACCCCGAAATTCTCATGACATGATGTCCCTGAAAGGGCTGCAACAGATCAAGAGTTAGGTTTGAAAACTAGTATGGTCTGCTGCTGCCCTTTGAACGGGTATCCAGGCAAAAAAAAACATAAATCGAGCTTTGAGTAATAGAGCCCAGTGCGTCTTCATTCTTATCTTTTCCAAATATTAAACTTTAAATCCTAGCCCACTGTCTATTTGTAATGTTGACCATGATAAGGAGATACTGTAATACTTCATAATGTCAGGGCTCCCATATCTACAGGGATTCCTGTATTTTACAGGGATTTGGAGGCATCTACAGGAAAACTCTTCCCATAGACTTGCATTGGTTATACAGAATAACAGGGCAATTCAGCTTCCATAGGAAATAATGTAATCTACAGGAAAACACAGGAATATCACCCTTGAGTTACAGGGAAAATGCCAAATCAATATGGGAGCACTGTAATATGTTACGTAGAATGTGCATCAGTCTTTCACAAAGATTCCCTAAACCCCCGGTCCACCAGTGACTCACCAGAAACCTAGTGGAGCTGGTCCCTTGATCTATCGCTGCCACCAAAGGTCCAATCATCATTTTGTTTGTCGCCGACATGGTCTTTCGCTCTGCCAGGTGAAGACGCGGTCGACCTCCAGCTCTACACTAATGGCTCAAGAAAGAAACACGGTTGTCAGCTTCTCCCGACTGCATAAATATACCGGCTACCGCGCGCGTGGCACAGCATCCGGTGACGTCGCCAGTAGGGGCGAGGCTGTCGTAAAGGGCGTGCGTGGGGGCGCTGGCAGAGGCGTACGCACTCTGATTGGTGGATGGCGGTGGGGTCGCCGAGTCTAAAGGGCGGAACTTAGAGAGCAGAGTGGCAGCCAGCAGTCATGTGTCAAGCAGCTGTGAACTAAAAACAAACACTAAAGAGGAGTGAGAGGGGTCGGGCCGCGGTTAGCTAATGAATGAATGCAGGGCTGTAAATTAGTCTGAGGCCGATGCGATCAGGAATTGCAGTGTTCTGATTTAGTTTTATCAGGGGAGTCGCTGAACTCGAGTCCTTCAACGTGGGGGATCCGTTTACAAACTGCTAAGGAGCACAGTTTATAGGGCAGCAGATTAGCCTCAGGACAAAAGCGTTTGTCTATGCCTAATGTTTCCTTGCATGGTTATGTGGCAGGGGTGTATTGCATTCGTTAAACTTCTGTTGGGAAGAAAAGACAGCCTGAACTATGTTTTGACAAGCTGTCATATTTTGGACAGTATTTGAATACAGAAGCTCGGGTAACAAGAAGGCTATGTTGAAAATGTGGGGTGCAAATATTTCAGATTTCTGCAGTTACCAGCATAGGTACAGAGATTGCAACAAAAGAGCAAAACTTTTGTCATTTTTTTTTGTATTTTGACCCCAAATGTTGAACATAGTCTCCTTATCACCCCACTTCATGAACCCCACAGGTGAACATTTTTAAACCGTGGTAAAATGGCTGCGAAAACACATTTTGGGCAAAATGTGAAAAACGATAGCTGTACTGTTCATGAGGTGGTGTGATAAAATGGCTACATTGAAAATTTCAAGTGAAAATATTGACCAATGACCAAAGTTACACGCGTGCATAGAACATTTTGAACGACCGCATGTAACTCTGCAAATTTATTTTTTTTCACCAGACTTTTAACATGGCCTTTATGGGACCCCACATCATGAAGAATGCCACTGTTATTTCGTTCATTGGTCCCAAAAGGGGATTTCGCACAGCAACCATGCCATTCTGTGCCACAGGTGTGAAAACATATTTTGGGCAGGATGTGAAAAATGACAGCTATACTGTTCATGAGGAGGTGTGAAAAAATGGTAATGTTGAAAATCCGGAGTGAAGATATTGAAAATTGGCGAAATTACTTGTGTGCATAGAAACTGCCAACGTGCACTCATGACAGTCATTTTCTGGAATTTTTTTGAACTAGCTTTTCAACATGGGCATTTTGGGACCTCATCTCATGAACACTGGCACTGTCATTTCATTAATCAGTTCTGAAAGGTGGTTCTATGCAGTGACCGCGAAATCACCTTTCGGGACCGAGTAACGAAATGACAGTGCCAGTGTTCATGAGGTGGGGTCCCAAGAACCCCATGTTGAAAATGTGGGGTCAAAATTCCAAAGAATGGCTGAGATATCAACATAAGTTGAAAACACCATTGACAGCGATTATACAGGCTTACCTTGATTCCCCAGTTTGCAGTTCAGCTTTGAAGAGTGCAAACGTGTCCTGGTCCAGAGAACATCGCAACCGCAGACCTCCAGAGGTAAGTATGGGGTAAGGGGATGGGGGAAGGTGGGTGTGCAGAGGGAGAGTCCGGATCAGGGAGGGCGACAGAGAAGATGACAAGGGATCGATTTTTTTTTTACAGGCTTAAAAAAAGACATTGGGGGACAGTTTTCTTTTTTTTTTTTTTTTTTTACAGGCCATAAAACATGTTTATTTTGGGACACTGGGAGTGGGCTGCCCAGTGTCGGGGGGGGTAAATAATGTCGACACAGACTGGGCCTCCCGATGTTGGCATGGGATGGGGAACAGAGGGAGCAGGGTAGACTGAATGTAGAGGGAGGGAGTGGGAGGGATTATTGTGCTGCCAGGACAGGGAACGGAGGGAGCAGGGTGGACTGCGTGCAGAGGGAGGGAGGGAGCAGGAGGGGTTATTGTGCTGCCAGGATGGAAACAGAGGGAGCGGGGCAGACTGAATGCAGAGGGAGGGAGGGAGTGGGAGGGGTTATTGTGCTGCTGGGATGGGGAACAAAGGGATTGAGGCAGAGAGCATGCAGAGGAAGGGAGCGGGAGTGGTTATTGTGCTGCCAGAATGGGAACAGAGGGAGTGGGGTGGAGAGCATGCAGAGGGAGGGAGCAGGAGCAGTTATTGTGCTGCCGGGATGGGGAACAGAGGGAGCGTGGTGTACTGCATGCAGAGGGATGGAGTGGTAGGGGCTATTGTGCTGCCGAGACAGGAAACATAGGGTTGGACTGACAGCACTGTGCAAATGAAAGCAATGAAGTGCTCTCACTGGAGCGCTTCATTTCTTTCAACTAGAGAACAGCTTCCAGCTGTGAAATTCAGACTACTGTCACAGTCTGGTTGCATTCTCATTGGTCTGCGAGGGATGAGCCCACTGTACAGTACTCTGCATTGGACTTGTCCCTGACACACCTCTCAAATGTGGTTTTACCTCAAGATGTTTCTTGCACATGCACAAGGAAACATAAAATTTGTGTTCACCATGACTACATGACCTGGAGGAAACAATACGTTCCAGGGTTTAAAGGGAACTTGGGAAGACTGGTTGGACCTCTGGTCTTTTTCTGCCATCATTGTCTATGTTTTTGTATGTAATCTGTATCCAATTTCCATGCTCCAACCTAACCCTACCCCTTGTAAATAAATTGTTGTTTTGCATATATCTGTTGTCGTTAGCATATTATTAGAGAGAGTTAATAAATTCAAAATGTCTGAAGTGTGGGGAATTGTACACTGGGTCATGTTTGGGTGGCTATATACTACTACGGGCGGGTGGCTACAGCATCCCAGAGGGTTGTAACAGGTATTATTCTAGCCCACATAAAGGTAAACTCTGGGTGGAGGCAGTGCGCATTTGTGTTAACTTGGGAAAGAACCAGTTTAAAGTTAAAGTAGGAACCCAGGCCCCTCAACCTTGTTTGGCCGGCAAGATGGGTAGTGTAGCCCTTCAGATGGATGGTGCCAGGATTACACAAGCTGGAGGCACTGCTGAGACTTCCTGTGTACCATGTCATTCCCAGCATGCCCTCCTCCAGCTCTCTAAGCATTGAGACCCCTAAGATGGCTGCCATCTATGAAAAGTATTGGAAAAGTGCTTTTGTGCCAAAACTGCTTAAGCTTGTTTACTTCTGGTCAGTAAATGTATTAGGGGAGTGAGCACACTCTATTGGCTGAAAGTAGCATTGCACCAGAGAGTTGTTCCAGTTGTAAAATCTCTTACTGTATGGGTTCCTGGGTAAAATGTGACATCTGAATTGCTCACAACTGTTTTAAAATGTTTGTTGCTGCTTAGATAAGAAGTATTTGTATAGAATAAGGACATGTGGTACCCCAGATTAGGTAGGGGAGCCATATTTCTAGCTTGACTGTGTAAATGTGCTGCAAATGTGTAAAAGCCACTTATTGGGTGCCAGTCTTGGCACAGGCTTGGCGCAGACACCAAGCTTTGCAGGCAGGGGAGAGCGTAATGCCCCCCCCCCCAAACGGGGTCTTACCTTATTACCCATATTGCTCCCATCTGCCTCCCGATTGTTTCCTTTGCCTCCTGGTCCCCCAATTTTCCCCCTTGGGTCGCTGCCTCTGGCCCGAGTCTGGTGTGCCCCAGAGGGTCCCAGTGGCCCCCCTTGTTCATTTTTACCCTACTAGGCAAATGAAATGCTGTGGAGCCACTGGCTGTTTTCTCTCTAACTCTTTATGGCTAGCTGGTGAGCTTATGCATGCGCAAGTTGCTCCCAGTGCTCTGATCACAGTCTGCAACAAAACTGTCTGCCCCTTGTGCTGTTGTCGTCCCTGAGGGCAGGTACGGTGACCGGAGGCTCTAGGAGGGCACAAAGGGAGTCAGAAGTTATTGTAAATAGTGCCATGAGTGCTAGCACAGGAGCTTATAAATAAATATATATATATATATATATAAGAGCCTTCATTAATATTCATCAGCTGCCCATCCACTGCAGGGGGGCTGTTGATTTCAGCAGCAGCGACAGGCTGGAAAGTAAAATAAAAATTTTTATATGGGCAGCATTTAGAAGGACACTATTGGGGCTAACAACTAATGGGGTATATGTTAATAAATAATGTTTAAACTACCTGCATCAGACTATTAGAGTTGGGACTCCTATAAGTTGCCTGTCTGTTGCCTAGGGACTGCATATTTCGACAGCAGCGAAAGGCGATAGACTGCAGCGACAGATTTTAAGGGATACTGTCAACCCCCTTAGGCCTCAGAGTGTCTCTAGTTTAGAAAACACATTTTATGATTGTTCACATTCTATAGAGACTGTCGATGTAGCTGGTAGTTTGATTCAAATCCTTTTTTTTTTTTTTTTTTGTAAAGTGGAAAACTGACTGCCCACCATACTGGTGTTACCACACCAAAACATGTTTGTTTACATTTCTTGGCCAGCTCCCACTGCATTTTTTCCTGGACTCAGGAACACCCCTAACATAATCTAGCCAATGATTATGCAGTGGGAGTAGAGGAGAGGAGACAATTGTATCATAAGTGACTGCACTGTTTGAGGGTGTTTCTAATGTTCAGGAAGTGTGCATTAAGAGTAGTTCAATGATATGAAGCAAAACAAAGCTGGGCATAGCTATACTTTAACATGCATTTTGGTTCTAATGAGCAAGGAGGCAGTTAAAACAACCAGCAACATCAATGAATTTCAGAGGAAGTGAGCAATCATAAAATGTGGGTTTTAACCTAAAAATAATACGATACAAAAAAGGTTAACAGTGTCCCTTTAAGAGATGCAGCATTTAAAAGGACACAAAAGTGGTTATTAAATGGTGGGGCACAGATCTGAATTTAATATTTTATCTGACTGCACCAGAACTTTATTATTGGGACTGCTATGAGCTGCAAGGGGACTGTGTGTTTTAGCAGCAGTGTTGTGCAGCCACAGCCAATTGGAAAGCCAGGATTTCAAGCAAGGATTGCTGGGATAATGCCAGAGACTTGTGGGACTTTGTGAAGTGCTTGTGGGAGAAAGCAGGGACCTAATTCAGGCACCAAAATAGACAGCCTATTGTACTTCGAGTGAGACTAATGAATATTTATTTTGTAGACTGACAACTGACTTCAGCCTGTTATGATGGGACACACAAGTAGCCTCAGCCAATCGTGAGCCCCAGGAGGACTCCATAAAACTCAGTGTTTTGCAGGCTGAGAGTTAGTTTGAGTGGGAGCCCTTCCACAGGGAGGAGGCACAGGCCCCCAGCTAAAGAAAATAGGCCTGCAGTTCATCGTGAGCCTCCACGGGGGGGGGGGGGGGGTGGCTCTTCCTTCTGCCTGAGAGACAAGTGGCTGCAAGCAACAGAAGTTGTCAGCTTGGGGGCTGCCAGAAATTGTCCTCCAAGGTTAGCCTTATCCCTTCCACATTGGAAAAATGTGGAAAAGAAGCCAGCATCCGCCTGCAGTTGTGAGAGAGCTGCATGAAATGCTTCTGCCTCAGCAGTGAACATGCTGAAGAACTGCCTGTAACTTTCAGAAAAGGAAAGCAAAGAAAATCCTTCTGAGTGAGTAAATGTCTACTTATAAGTGCAAGCTATGAGAGATCTGTAAGGAGCAGTGAAGCCCAGAAGGTTTAGAGAGTGACTGCACCCTGCATCTGTCTAACACTGAGAAAGGGTATACATATGATACAAGTGACCAGGGAAGGGTCCAGTATTTGTGAATGTGACTGTTTTAAAAAGTGCCTACAGGACTGGAAGGGGAGTACCCAGAGTGGGTGGCTCTTCCTGACATTGCCTGTGAGGACAGCACCTGTCCATTTGGTGCTGCTAATGCCAGCATAGCCAAGAGGAATTTTTTTGATGTGTTTAATTGTACAGTTGGAGCTGCTAATGCCAGCAAAGCCACAAGGGACTATGATTGTGTGATCTGTGCTTGAGAGAAGCTATAGTAATTATTTGAACTACCAAGTCAAAGTGACTTAATTTGTGGGGAGCCGTGCCTCAAGTGCCATTCTGTGTTTTTTTCCCACAGCATATGCCCTCCCTCAGTCTTGAAGAAGAGAAAATCCATGTAGACCCATAAAGGGTATCACTCATCAGGTTTGTGGGTAACTGGTATTCGGCACATATCTCTATTCAAGTCTGTTTAAGACTTATGGCCCAGGTATTACTTGTGTCAAATAACTGAAGGTTAGAGATGTCCATAAATGACACATCCCCCATGGAGGAAATACCCCTTGACCCCCCCCTCCATATTAACCCACAAAGGGGGTTCTGCATCGCTCAGATGGGGAATAAAGTAATGTAGCTGTGCTGCCAAGTAATATAATTTTAAGTCGGGAAGTGCTAGGCCTTCCAGTTTTTTAGAGGCTATCAATATAGGCCATCGAATTCTAGTTTTTTTCCCACCTCACACAAATTTGATTAATGTGGATCTTAGTGTCTTCCAAAAAATAGTGGGCTGTCTAATAGGGACCACTGTAAATATAAACAGAAATCTTGGCAAGAGGTTCATGCGTATAGTTTTGATTTTACCCATTAGGGAAAGAGATCATTCTTTCCACCTCTTGTAGGTGGCCTGAGCTTCAGAAAGTAATTTTAAATAATTTCTCTGATATAGTTGTGATAACTTTCTTGGGATCGAGGCACCCAGACATCGAAACCCATTCATGGCCCAACACAGTACTCCAAGTCTTGTGGAGGAGGACCAATAAAATTACCAAGAGGGAGTAATTCTGTTTTAGACTCATTTATTTTACATCCAGATATTGTCCCAAAAGTCCTTAGCATTGTCAAAACCACATCCACTGTTTAGGTCACGTCAGCGACATATAATAAGATATCATCTGCGTACAACAAAATACAAAGCTCCTCTGCTCCCACCTGCATCCCTCTAAAATCTGGAGCCTGTCAGATGTAGGCAGCCAAGGGTTCAATACTCAAAGCAAATAATAGTGAGGAGAGGGGGCAGCCCTGGCATGTGCCTTGTTGAATATTAAAGGGTATGGAAGTTATCCCATTCACCTAAACCTGGGCTGTAGTGGATCTATACAAGTTAGAAATCCAAGACCTAAATCGAAGCCGAAAGCTAAAGTGCTTTAAGGTTTCATCCAGATAATAGCAATCTAAATGATCGAAGGCCTTTTCGGCATCAGTCGACGTCACTGCATGCAGAGTGTTTTTAGGGAAGGATTCTGCAGCCTACATGGCATTCAAGAGGAGATGGATGTTATCCTGTATAAGTCGGCCCAGTATAAACTCATTTTGGTCTGGGTGCATTAAATCTGTAATAAGAGTTTGTAGACACACACCAATGGCTTTAACAAAGATCTTAGCATCTTGATTAAGAAGGAAAATGGGGCAGTCACTAGAACATAGAGAGGTATATTTCCCTGGTTTAGGCAACACTGTTATCATTGCTGCACTCCAGGAATCCAGGGTATGCCCCTCCTTATGAGCAATATTGCAAACCTGGGTAAGTAATGGAACCAAGTTCCCAGAAAATGTGTGATAAAATTCTGTGGGGATATCACCTGGGCTGGGGGTCTTGGCCCCTTAAAGGTTTTAAGAACTGTCAGAATTTGAGTGCAGGGGAAGGGGGTCCTCCAGATATTGCTGCTGTTCAGGGGAAAGGGTGGGGAGATGTATTTTGTCAAAAAATTCCGCTATTTTCTCCTGATGTTCAAGTGGTTTCTCCTTACTATATAACTGAGAATAGTATTGTATGAATTCCTGAGCTATATCTGTAGAGGTAGTAGCAAAATCCTGCGGCCTGGGACCCTTCTTTATTTTAGAGACATACTTGTCTGCTTCCTGCCTCTTAAGGTGAAGAGCAAGTAAACACCCTGCCCTATCCCCCCACTCATAATATTTTTGTTTTCTGAAGCAGAGTGCGTTTTCAGTTTTACGCAGGGTTAAGGTATTCACCACATCCCTGGCCTGTTTGAGTTTAGGTAAGAGATCCGGGTGCCTGGTTTTCTTGTGCTCAGACTCTAGCTGCTGCAAGATATTGCATAACCCTGAATTATTGCCTTCAGACACTCCCAAATGTATTTCAACAGGGTGTTTTGAGTAGTGTTTCCAGTACTATAATTTTTAATGAGTTCCTTTGTGGAGGAGACAAAAGCCTCATCGTGTAGTAAACTAACATTAAATCTCCACCCCCCGCTCGGTCTTTCTGCCCCCCATTGCAATTGGTAGACCACTGATGTGCGGTCTGATAAGGCAATGGGCTGAAAGCGGGTATCTCGAATTGTGTAGGCCCATTTCTTTTGGGTGTATAGCCTATCCAGGTGAGAAAAGGAGTTGGAGTCCAGGGAAAAGAAAGTATATTTCCTTCCAGTGAGTAATGCAAGCCTCCAGGAATCCACAAAGCCACCCTCTGTTCTTAAAGTGGCTAGCAATTTTGAACACGCACCATGTCCCCTACCCCGAGAAGGGGCACGGTCCAACTGTGTGTCCTCCACACAATTCCAGTCACCTGTGCATAGTATCTGTCCCTCTGGGAGGGATGTGAGTACCTGGAACACCCGCCTAAAAAATTCCCCTTCGGGGGGAGTGGGTGCATAAATTGACAAGGTATGTAGAAGGCAACCCCTTAATGACCCAGAGACCAGAACCATTCTATCCGAGCCCTCGGATTGGGTGTGTGTTATTTGGAAGGGGAGGCCTTTTCGATTCAAAACAGCTACTCCTGCCTTCTTTGACTTCAAGTTGGAGTCTACATAAACATTCCCCACCCACATTCTCTTTAACTTGAGATGCACTGAGGGAGACAATTTCATCTCTTGGAGAGAAGCTATGTCACATCTAGCCCACTGTAACTCCTGTAACATCCTAGCCCTTTTAATTACCTTATTAACTCCTTTAACATTCCAGGACAAATTATGAGACTATTCATAGCTGTATCAGGTAATAAAATAATAATACTAGCTGTTCCACCCCTTCTTTCCTCAATATCCCCCATAATCTCCTTATTTGAAGTCGACCATCCTGAAAAGAAACAAATAACATAGATACACAACTGTAAAATTTCGTCACATGTACTGCAAAAACATAACCATTTTCTCAATACTAACACACATAGTAAACCTGTAACAATAAAACAAGATAAAAACCAGATATAGTGCAGAAGACAAGTCGTCTTCTGGGGGTGCCAAGGCATGTTACTGGGAAAATTAACTTTGAGAGAGCACCCTAGTGTGGGTATAGAGAGATAGACCCAATCAGACTCCTGCTTCTCTTCCCTCGAAATGGACCTCCGGGATCCCGGTGCCCACTGTACCCATCAGTTTACATTTGGGGGGATAGGTAATCACCTTTTAGCTGCCAGCAAAGATCATACCCGGGGCTGCCCAGCCAATAATTGCCCCGAGGTATGTTGCTGGGAGCATTCCTATTTATAAATTCAGAGTGTCCCCTATCTCCCCTAAAAGAAGGCATATAAAATCAGCAGCCATCATAAACAGTTGCAAAACCTGAATTACAGAAAGATCATGAACATTCCTAACCTTTAAAGCATTTTAACATTAAATTATGCAGAGACAATTTGTAACTTGGGTCTGTGTCCCATTGTCAGGTCTCCTGGCCATGAATCTGTCCCCCGTCATAGTCAGTCCACGGATCAAGATGATGTCTACAAATCAAGGAAGCCTCAGCCACCCCCATTCCCAAAAAGGGGTTACTGAACAGATAAGTCATTATGTTGAGAGGGAGCACCTTAACCTGTTGTATAGATCCTCCAATACAAGAGCAGCAGCTCAAGGTCATAATATCCACCCTTAAAGAGTTACTGGGGGTTAAGAGCATGTAAAATACGCCAAACATCAGCAGAAGTTAAACATAACAATAGTATCTAGCGGTGCTCAAGTCCTAATGGCCCATGGCCCAGAAAGGAAAGTGCCTGAAATCAAAAATCCTCTGATCCATGATTAAGTACTCTTTAAAACATAAGATTTGTCACTACCTGGTCCAGGCTTCAAAAAACAAGAAGAGAGAGATCTTTACGGTCCAATCCGTCATTGCAGATCTTGAGGAAGGAGGATCACACCGATTTAGCCTCATGTAGACATTTTTGCAAAGACGCCCCATAATCCACCAAGAATAATACTCCTGGGCCATACTTGTTATTCAAGTTCTGGGGGGCAGTCAAAGAGATACACCAGAAAGCTATGTTCCATCCAGGCTACTGGGTGGAAACAAGAAAACAAGCCAAAGGTGTTCCTTGAAATCGGCATCCATCAGAGCCTTCCAGCAGATACAGAAATTCAAATGAGGACTCTAAAAAGTAGCTCCGAGAGAGAGATGAACTCCAAAGAAGAAAAGATAAAGGAGAAAAGGGAACTGGAGATACATATACATCTGGTGGGCAGCCATGCAAGTATACAATTTAACCCCTTTTTCTTTATGTCCTATGCTTTAGTAGTCCAAGTCGCAGAGGCCATCACACCCAGTGGTGAACAAAATAACCAGAAAAAGCTAAACCAGAAAAAAAAAGTCTCCAATTTCAGATTGTAGTCTTTGACTTTTCCAGCCATTTCGACAGCTCTGAATGCAGTGTAAACAAGTCCCATGGCTTATGTTTTCGTTTAGAGGAAGCTGGGGAAATCAACTTCCACAACAGGCTTTCGATTTGAGATTCAGTCTCTTCCTCTTTAAGTGAAGTGGAATGTCCAATGATTTCAAAAATGGTGCAGCCACCATCAAGTTGTTGAAGTTCTTCATGGCTTCTTTGTCCTGCACCCATAGCCTGGCAGGGTAATGTATTTGAGTTTTAAGCCCCTTTTCTTTTAGTAGTTTGACCACTTGGAGAACTTTTTTTCTTTTTGCAAGCAATGCAGGGGGGTAATCCTGGTCCATGTAAATTCACTGATCATCTAAGTTAAGATTTTTCTTTGCCCAGGCCATCCTGAGGACTCTTTCTTTTACTGGGAAACTAAAGAATTTAATCATGATAGATTGTGGTGGGGCATCGGGGGCCAACTTGGGCACCAGGGCTCGATGAGCATGCTCAGTTCCCAGTTCCAAATTGTCTGAAAGGTCCAATTCTTTCTGAAGTCAGGTGGCCATAAAACTTGCTGTGTTGTCCTGCTGTGACCCCTCAGGAACCCCGAAGACTCTAATGTTGTTCCGACGGCAGTGGGCCTCAGTGTCTTCTGCTCTGTTAGTGAGGTCCTGCTCCTGCCTGTAGAGATATACTAGGGAGCACCCGAAGGCCATATGCTTGGTATGTAAAGTCTCGAAGTGTGTATCAGTGTCAGCAGTTCTCTGCTCCAGCTTTTGCAGATCTTGTCTGATTCCCATGACCTTTCCATCTGTTTTGTGTAACATTCACATGCTGGCTTGTGAATCGACCCTTCCCAGCAATGATCTCATGTCTGAGCCATACTCATCGTCATTGTTGCTGGAGCCGGCTGTGCAAGCGAAGGTATGCGAGTTTGTTGGGCTCCTGTCTCCAGGCCACAGAAATGTTTTGTCTCTGTTCCACTGGCCCAGTGTACTTTTCTCCAAACTTTTCACATTAGCCAGTATCGCGATGCTTAGAGATTCACTGGGAATAATTGAATACGAGTATGCCAAGAAAATCAGTCTGATTACTAAAGATTTAACCGCCAAGTGCAGAGCACTCATAGATCAAGCTGCCATGCTGACATTAACATCACCAGAAGTCCGTCCGGGGGGGGGCAGTTTCTTGGGCTGTGTTTCTGCATTGCCCTGGGGTACTATGTTCACTGCATGCGCACATTGCATACTGCTGTCATGATCTTGCTGCTGGGGGTTGGGGAGTGTCCACCAGATGGCTTGCATCTGTCCAGTACAGGTCACAGTCCATTGCAGTGTGGCATGGTTGTATGCATTCCTGTGGAAATTATGCATTGCTGTCTGCATCATTGCACTGTTCCATTGGGCATCATGTCCCAACCAGTATGTTGCTACATGGCTTATTCTGTGCTCTGGGCCGCTGTTCTTGTCACCTGGGGGTTATGCCTTTGTGGTTGCACTGTGTCAGTGTGTACTCCACTGGGCCATGGGGCTTGCTCTGGTCTGTGGTGTTGGCTTTGGCCTTCCATGTTGTCTGGTGTACTTTGGCTGGATATGTGCAGCCTTTGATTTCATGCTGCAGCATACAGGCTTGAGACGGGTGGTGCATGGGGTGCTCCATTGTATGGCTGCAAGGGCATGGTAGTTGGGTCATGCTGTCTACCCCTGGACCATCATCCTGGGGTGTGCACTGCACTTCATTGTCAGTGCAACATCCTTACATGGTCCTCCTTCCTCCTACAGGTCCACGTAGGAGCTCACTGTGAGCCACGTGCTCAGAGGAGTCTGAGGGCTGGGGCAACCTTCTGCACTGGCTGGTGAGATGGCAATGCACAATCATCGAGCAGCAGGCTATGCTGATCTCAAAGACACGAAGGGTGGCGTTCATTCTTGAGGAGCGACTAACTGCACCCACCCAGCTCCAGCAGTTGGGACATTGAGGCTCTGCACCTGTTGTGATTTGTTTCATTCCCCCCCCATTGCTGGAATGCTACAGTTTGTTTGATCTGATGTTGCACTGCTTTTCATCCCTGCCTTATTGTTTTTCCTTTTTTCTAGTCATTGCTTCCCTAATTGTTTTCTGTTTCCCCACCATTTTTGATCACATTATGTTGCTGGTTGTGCATTTTTATGTTTGCTGTTCCCTGAATACATATGGTTTTATTTGCAATGCTGTGTCCTGTTTCATTATTGGCTTCATGTTTTTTTCTTTCCAGGGTTTGTTTTTTTGCTTTGGATTCCATTCTTGGGTCCTATAGTGTTTCATGCCATTGCCATGGCTGGGTGTGTGACATCTTTTGTGTTGTACACTGCTATCAGCTCTTGGAGTCACATTCAGGGCTATATTTCTTTGTATGTGCTCCAGTGGATGACTGGCTCTCCTCTGCACTTGTTGCTGGGGGTGTTGGCACTGTCTGACTGCTTGCTATTTTCAGAGCTGTCTTATTTGCTATATTCAGTGCTGTCTTACTTCCCAGGCTAATTTGCACTGCACTTCCAGCCCAGTTTGCACTGCTTCCTTTGCATGCTATATTCTGCAGGTTTAGCACTGGGGCTATCCCTTTGAATATAGCGTGCTATTGGTTCTGGGCTAATTTAGCACACCGTGCAGTGCTAATTTTGCCCTAGGGCTAAGTTTTGAATATTTTGCCCCTGATAGGAATGGGCTTTTACAGAAGGGGGGTGAATCATTGGGAATTCTTATTTTGGGGTACTGAGACAAAATATAAAAAAGAGAATATTAAATGGAATTTAAGTTATAAAAATCAAAATTCCTTAGATTTTTACTCGTTGGAAATACAATTCAAATTATTAAAATTAAATTTAAAGACAACAAACGAGACACTATGTCGATAGGGAGAAGGGCAGGGGTAAATGGAGAAAGTGACAAAGGCAAGAAGGACAGGGATGGGGCAAAACGGGGTAAGGCCATCAGGAAATGGAGGGTAATGAGTACCAATGCCCGTAGTCTGGGCAACAAGCTCCCTGAGCTGGTGGCCTTAATGGAAGAGGGATGCCTGGATATCGTGCAGTCACAGAAACATGGTACACAGAGAACCATGACTGGGATGTTAACATACCAGGTACATAACCTACAGGAGAGACAGGCAGGGGAGAAGAGAGGGAGGAGTGAGCTCTCTATGTAAAGGAAGGATAAAAGCAACTGAACAAAAGAGTAAACAGGAGGAGAGGAGGCACTGTGGGTCACCTTGAGACTGGAAAGAGCACCACAATCCGACAGGGGTTGTGTACAGACCCCCATGTCAGGGGAAGGAATGGACAAGGATATGATGGAAGGCATTCTTAGAATGGCAGAGAAGGAGATACTGACGATGGGAGACCTGAATATGCCAGATGTTAACTGGAGCACATTTGCTGCAGCCACATCCAAGAGCAGGGCCATTCTTGGCCCTACAGGTGGCAGGCATTAGACACCTAGTTTGAACCCACTCGTGAGGGAGCAATCTTAGACCTCGTGCTCTCAAACTGGGGCAGTGAGAGGATCTCAGATCTAGAGTGGGTTGCCATCTGGGGACAAGTGACCATCAAACAGTGTGGTTCACGTTAAACTCAGCTACAGAGTCAAGCCATACAAAAGTGAGGGTACTGGACTTTAGGAGGGCTGAATTTGGCAAGATGGGAGTGCCTCAGAAAGCACTAGCAAACAGGCTAGAAGGAGGTGTGGAGCAACAATGGAATTATCAAAACTGCCATCACAGAGGCAACAAGCCTGTGTGAAACAAATAAACAAATCAAAATGAAAGAAAAAGCCACTATGGTTCTCCAGAGAGGTGGCTGTAAAAGTCAGGAAGAAAAAGATAGCATTCCAAGTATAAGAAACACAGAAGGAGCAGGACAGAGAGCTGTACCAGTTAAGGCAAGAAAGAAGCAGGGAGGGAAGTCAGAATAGCAAAGGCCCAAACTGAGAAAAGATAGCCAACTCAGTTAGAAGGGGATAAAACCTTTTATAGGTACATCAGCAGTAGAGAAAGACAAAGGAGAGGATAGTGAGGCTGAATAGAATGAGCAGTGGGTGGGCAGAGGGACAGTGAAAAAGCAGGAATACTGAGCAGAATATTTCTGCTCAGTATTCCACAAAGAGGAGGAAGTGCTAATCCAATTAACGAAGCACTCTTGATAGGGAGGTAGATCCCAGTCCTTTCACAGAAGAAAGGGTTCTGCAAGAACTCCAAAACTCAAGGTGGACAAAGCAATGGGTCCTGATGGAATTCACCCCAGAATTCTAAAAGAATTAAGGAAGGAACTAGTGAAACCACTGGCTACTCTTTTAATAAATCATGGGAGGATGGTGTGGTACCGAGGACTGGAGGAAGGCGGATGTGATTCCCCTTCACAAAGTGGGACCAAGACAGAGGCAGGAAACTACAGACCTGTCAGTCTGACCTCTGTGGTAGGGAAAGTGATGGAGTCACTTCTGAAGGAAAGAATAGTTGAGTACCTAGAGGTCAGTGGAGCACAGGATCCAAGGCAGCATGGGTTCTGACGGGAAGGTCATGTCAGACGAATCTAATAGATTTCTTTGACTGGGTGACCAAAGTAGTAGACCAGGGAGGGGCTGTGGACATGGCCTACCTAGACTTTAGCAAAGCATTTGACACAGTCCCACACAAAAGATTATTAGTCAAATTAACCAGCCTGGGAGTGGGTCCCAGGGTGGTAGCCTGGTAAAACATTGGCTGGACAACAGGACACAGAAGGTAATTGTAAATGGAGTCCACTCTGAAGAAGAGGCGGTTACTAGTGGGGTACCCATGAGTTCAGTATTGGGTCCAGTCCTTTTTAATGTCTTCATCAGTGGCATTGCAGAGGGACTGGAAGGAAAAAGTATGCCTTTTGCAGAAGACACAAAGATCTGCAACAGGGTTGATACACAAGGAGGTGTGGAAAGGATGAAAAGGGACTTGGCAAGGTTGGAGGAATGGTCAGGCGATGGCAGCTAGGATTCAATGCAAAAAGTGCAAATAATGCACCTGGGAAACAAGAATCCAGGGGAAGAATACACAATGGGTGGGGAGGTAGTAACCACAACAAAACAGGAAAGGGACCTGGGGGTAATCATATCAGATGACCTTAAGGTTAGCAAGCAATGTGAGAAGGCAGTAGGGAGGGCCAGGGGTATACTGGGATGTATAGAGAGGCATCAGCAGCAGAAAACAGGAAGTTGTTATCCCTCTGTACAGACAGTTGGTGAGACCCCATCTGGAATACTGTGTCCAGTTCTGGAGACCCCATCTCCGCAAGGACATAGACAAGATAGAGGCAGTCCAGAGGAGGGCAACTAAAATGGTGCAGGGTCTGCAAGAGAAGCCGTATGAGGAGAGACTGAAGGAGCTTAATATGTATACCTTGAGGAAAGAAGGAGAGGGGGACATGATGAAACTTCAAGTACCTCAAGGGAATCAACAAAGTCCAAGAGGGTAGCATCTTTCAGAAAAAGAGACTTGCAAGAACAAGGGGACACAATTTAAAGATAGAAGGAGAGGCGGTTCAGGGCAATGTGAGGAAGTATTATTTCACAGAGAGGTAGTGGATGCATGGAACAGCCTTCCTGAGGAAGTTGTGGGGTCTAAAACTGTGGGAGAATTCAAGAATGCATGGGACAGACATAAGGCAATTCTTGTGGGGGGCAGGAAGATATAGGCTGTTGGTTAACTAGGATCTGCAGCCTATCCTGTAGGTAGGGAAATGGGCAGACTAGATGGGCCTAGCGGTCCTTATCTGCCGTCAAAGTCTATGTTTCTATGGCTTTATCTAAACATTTAGAACAGATGTTCGGTGTGGCAAGGTGAAAGAAACAATTCAGCCCAAAAGCTTAGTAAGATGAAAGTACAAAAATAGCACCAGTTACTAAAGGAGGAAGTTTTTGTTCTTACAGAGATTTTAGGAAGATATTCCAGGAAACTCGGGGAACAAATTTTCTCCATTATTTAAGCCTTAAAAAAATTTGAATCCTTATTGACAACGACAAACTCACAAAATAGAATAGAATTTATGAAAGAACTGAAAATACAGAAACAAATTATTGAATTGGGTTCTAACAAATTACTTCAGAAAATTTACTTAAAACTTATTCAAATTAGGAAAAATCCATGGGAAAAAATAAATAACAGATGATGCACAGAAATACATTTAGACTATACTGAGCAACAATGGAAAAATTTGAGAATTCAAGCAAATAACGATTACTTATTCACAAAGAATGAAGCTATACAAAAAAATAAATAATCACTGGTGCTTATTTTATGCCACAAAATTTAGGTAATATTTACAAAGAAAAAAGCCAGAAATGTTGGCACCAATGTGGAGGACTGGGTAATCTATCCCATTGTTTGTGGGAATGTCCTAAGATAGAGCCATAGTGGTTAAAAACTATTACATTATTAGAATTAATATGGGAGATACTGATTCCAGATTATTTCTCCTCTCTGATATTTAATGATATAGTTAAACTAGCATTGAACAAATCACACTACAAGATATATTGCTTAGCAACAATGATTACAAAGAAACTTATACTGGAGCAATGGAATGCTCCTAATATAGAAACCTTCACAGTAAATATATAGTAGCGTGGACTGAGAGAGAGACCATCCTTTATGAGAAATTGGCAGATGAAATAAGCAGAGACAATGAAACTGATATATCAGTATGGAAGGACATAGAAGCCATGTTACCACCCTTGTTACAATGTTAAAGATTATAAGTTAAGATCTCCATGGTAGAAGGGGTTGGGGGGTGTTATTTTCTAATGTTTAAATTAAATGGAATGGACATTCAGTTATAATTATAAGAATGTTGTAATGTAAATTATACAAATGAAATGTTTGTAAAGAAAAGAGGATTTATATTATGTATTATAATTATTACATAAACAATAAAAATATTATTAAAATAAAAAAGGGAGGGCTGCATACATAAATTCATTTTAACTATATGCACTTACTTGACCTTAGGATCTGGTGTGACCTCCCAGGCTGCAAACAACCAGACATGCTATATCAGGGCTAAAAGGCACAGCTCAGTCCAAAAACAGTTCATACCACAAACTGAAGGTCCGCAATGGTAAGCAGAGTCTAAAACCATGGATTCAATTTATTTACCATAGAATCATAGAAATCTGGTGGCAGAAAAGGACCCCCCTCTGGTCCATCGAGTCTGCCCCTTACCCCTTCCCCCCTTACAATGTCATACTTTGTTTAGCCTGCAGACAGGTGTTACCAGCTTAATTCATATTTGTGTGCAGCCATCAAACATGTCCTTTTAGGATGCCTTTCTCTCGCCTCAGGGGCAAGTCCTGCAACTTGGCAGCTTTAATAATTCCCAACAGTCCATCTCTGAAGGGTTGATGACTGCCTATATGGTAAAATGGCAGACAGTTACAAGGCAGCAATTCCACGGCCACAGCTGGCGTATTTTAACACAGGCTTGCCTCCAGAAATCCATTATCTTGATGCTCTTTACTTTATCATCAGTAATATGGTTCAGCAGTTATACAATTTTCTACAGTTGCAAGGGACATATTCACCTAGGGACAGGGGTGTCCTGCACTAAGGAGAGCTTATGGTTGTCCCACCCTTACTTAAGGGGCTGCTCTGGAAGTGGTCTTCATCCAGCCCCAGGACCAGTCCAAGGACATTTCACCCATTTAGTGGTGGGCAGCACCACAGGGCAGAGGTTCCAAGAGAATAGCTGGATGGAAAATTAGAGTGCCAGCCTCTGCTGGCTACATGGCTATACAGGGTACCCAGAGGGTACACAGCAGATTCTCAGCAAGATAAAGTCCATTTCTCCCATAGTTTAAACTTTAGTTATTTACTCACAGTTTCAACAGTTTAACAGGATTTAGGCAGGCAATGCCCCAGAGGGACAGATTGAATGAATGGCTACCACCATGATTTTGACATACTGGAGTCTCTTTTTCTATCAGAGGAATGGAAACAGCACCAGGACCGATGAGCGATGGGAAGGATGGTGCCCTCTCACTAACTGATGAAGTCAGGGACATGTGTGGCTTCTGCTGCTGCAGCAAGCCCCACCCCCTGGCAATGACTCTGGGCTGAATTCTCAAAACATTGTGGGACAAAGTCTCACTAAACAACTCCAGTTGTGGAACAAAATCTCCGCAACTGTGGAGATTGGTATTCTTCTCTGTCGCAGCTGCAGAAGATGTTATGCCTGGTCCTACTAGCCACAAAATTTTTCCATGGCTTCAGGAAAAAAACACATGCAAGCTGCCCTAAATCATGGAGCTGGTTGTAAACCAGCTCCGCTTTCGAGAATATCGTAGCTGCAGGAAAAACTGCATTTCCACAAGTGGCAACCTATTTGCGTAGAGTTGTTTCTGCAGGTGTGGGATTTGAATGGGCTTTGAGAATCCAACCTTTTATCTCAAGCTCTGAGAGGTTACCCTTTGGGATCTGGAAACTCAGACCTGCCACATAGGAACCCACAGGGTAATTGGGGGTTACCGAAAAACAAACATACAGCCACCCACTTCCTGGGTACTAATTTAAACTAAACCACTGACTAAGGTTATGCAAACACTGCACCTCAAAAGCAATGCATTTAAAGAGCTAGTAGAACCAAAACCGACAGACAGGAAAATTATATAAATTGTAAGAAGTAGTCAGTTGTAACTTTTTATTTTAATTTTTCCTTTTTTTTTCATTAGAATGTTGTCTGTCTGATAATATTGTGCTAGTTGTGTGGAACAGCTCTCAGCCTGGCAGCTGACATATTTATCTGTGTTCCCCCGCTACATCATCAGCATTGTGATCTCACTGACAGTGACATCACAGGTGACTGACCTGGCAACTACTGAGTGCCTGTTCCTAAGCAGCAGTGAAGTCACAGTCACTGAGGCCACAATGCTGATGATGTAATGAACAACTCAACACAATGCAGGAAGGCAGTTGCAAAGGCTAACAAAATGCTGGGTTGTATTGCAACGTGGTATATCTTCAAGGAGAGGGGAGGTGATCCTGCCGTTGTATAGGTCACCGATTAGGCCACACCTGGAGTACTGCGTGCAGTACTGGTGACCATACCTAAAGAGGAACATTAAGTTACTGGAGGTGGTGCAGCGCAGGGCAACAAAGATGATCCAGAGACTAGGGGACATATCCTATATGAGCAGGCTGAGGGAGTTGAACATGTACTCACTGGAGGAGAGGAGAGACAGGGGGGATATGATTGAAACCTTCAAGTACATGAAGGGAATAAACAAGACAGGCACGGAGGCCCTTAAAAGTTAAGGGGGGTAGGGACACTCGAGGTCATGATCTCAGACTGGAGGGTAGAAGGTTCAGGAGTGAAATGAGAACACACTTTTTAACAGAGAGAGAGTGGTGTCAGGGTGGAACATGTTGCCTATGGGAAGTGGTATCCTGTAGAACAGTGGATTGCCTCTAAAGGGAATGAGATAGGGTAAGAGGGAGGGTCAGGGGAGGGAGAGGCAGCTGCAGTATAAAGGTTGCTAGCTTCACACTCAAGCAGACTCGATAGATCATAAGGCCTTTATCTGCTGGCAAATTTGTATATTCATATGAAATAAGGGCAACAGAGCTAGATATGTCAGCGGCCAGGCAGAGTACTGTTCCACACAACACACCTCCTAACATCAGATAAGTACTCTTCTAATTTACAGAAGAGGGAAAAAACGTACCTCAGATATAAAAAGTAATCATTGACAGCTTTTAAAAATTAATGTTAGTTTTAGGCAATACACTAGCTCTTTAATCTCATGAGTGCTCGAAAAGGTTTGCAATAGGGAAAATACCCTGAGTTAAACTCTAAAAAAAACTTTGCATTTTAAAACTTGAAAAATCCAACATTTGGGACAGTAGTATAAATAGCACAAAACTATGTTTTTATGTAAAATATAAGGGATATACAATGGTGAGCTGTCAGATAAATGATTTATCTACACAAGTGCTGTTTGACCTCAGGTAACCTCACGAGTGGCGTAAGCCACAAGTGAGATGTCAGAGGTCAAACAGCACGAGTGTAGATAAATCATTTATCTGACAGCTCACCAATGTATATTTCATTTATGCAATTGGGATGCTTTCTGTCAGTGCAGGGACATTTGCTTTTGATTGTTTATCTTTTTTTTGCATATGTTTGTCAAAAAAGTAAAAAAAAATAGTATTTTCTGCTCTTTTTTGCTAATTATAAAAAAATCTGTAAGGTATCTATAAATGAAATACCACCTATTTTGTAGATAATTGTGTGCTACACAACTTTCATGCTCACAGCACTATGCTATCTTTTTTGTTTTAAAGTTATTTGCATTTGAATATAGTTAGTACTGGTACTGAGGCTGAACATTCTAAATGAGTTCTGGAGTGATTGTGACATATCTACTACGTCTATAAATCTGTGATTACGTGTCTACTATGTGTATAAAATATAGAATAATGTATGGGTAAGAGGTTATAATGAGAATTATACACACACCTGAGGTGCCCGAGGGGTTTATTTAGGCATCCCACACTGAGAGTGTGTAAAATTTGAGTTTATACCACCTACCTATATCTTGTTTTATATAATTGTTGACCACAATTTTTTTCACCCATAGGATGTTTATTAGAGAAACTGTGTTATTTGGCAAGAGAGTAGCCGACTGCAGCAGTGCTGTGATTCATTAATTGCGTATTTTATTGTACATCTCAGTAACAGTAAAATAGATTTACTGCATAAGAACTTAATGATTTCATTACATTTCTTTTTTTTTTTTTCACTGTTTCACTTACAGTACTTGAAATAGTGAGGTCCATCTGGTAACTTCGCTCGGTAACCACATGTTGTGTCTTAACTAAAATAGGTATCTAAAACTTTAAACAGTACTGAACAAAGAACATTTGTTAATGTTTTCTGAAGTTCTTTAACTATTTTGTATGTTTACTCATTTTTCTGTTGCGCTGTAAGGGCTCTGGTTGCTGTGGTTATGTCATTGCGGAAGAGATCTCAGGGAGTTGCTTGAAGATCTTGCAATGCATGTGAGGAGAAAGATCATTCTTTGTACTGTTTTCGGGTGTTTTTCTTGACAGGACACTTTTCTTTGATGGTCAGAGTTGAAGCAGTGAGAAGATGGAGCAAAGTAACAGAGTGCGAGTCTGTAAAGAAAAATCCGTGTTTCCTTTACAGGTGTTGGTGGCTTGCACTGCTCACAGAGAAAGCTGGAGCGTGTTTGCCGTTATAACCAGCTTAGCTGGTTATAACAGCAAATTATAACCGTCTTTCTCTATGGAAAAAAATCGTGGCCAGTAATTATTGTAAAATTTTGAATTTATCTCATAGTAGCTCAGATTTATCACATCGGATTTATGTCCACACCTTTTGTATAAATACAACTATAAAAAGTTGATAAAATATTTTTTCCAGAAATGTTATGCCTTTTGTAATTTGTTTTCTTTTTAAGGCTTTTACGGCTAAGGATTGTCCAATGCCTTTCCCTGAGTTTTGGACATAATCAGTTAAATAAAGTCTTGAGCAGCAAAATATTATACCCCGGGCAGGGCCAAAAACATTGCCCCAAGGCACAAAGCTCCCCCATCAGGAAAATAATGAACTTGGCCTCATCAGTCAGCAGTGCTGGATGTTCAGGGCTGGCCTCTCAGTCAAGCATCAACAGGGGTGACTTGCATCTTGGTCTCCTCTTCTACCCAGCCTCCAGGTGGTAATATACTTTCCTACCAGGTCCATCATGCAGCTGTCAACAGGATCCTCAGGACATCTCATGAGGTAATATTCTTTGTTTCATTCTTAGTGAAGGTGGAGTGGGTTACTTTTCGGCTGAAAAAACTCAAATTCCCAGCTGAGGAAACTGCAATAGTCTTTTCCTCTCACAAGCAGGGTTCCACAGGATCTCAGTAATAGTACTTGGATCAGGTTTGGTTACCATTACCCATTTGGGTGGGTTGCAGTCATGATGTGTAGAGTAGCCTGCTAATCCAGTGTGGTGTGGACCACTTGATGTTGATAGGTGCTACAGGAGTGGCTGTTTTGGCTTATGCTAATGATTGGGTTCTTCTGTCGCTATCAAAGTCAGGGTTGCAAAACAAGCGTCTAGCTACAGAATTGGAGAAATTAAATCTATCTATCAATTTTAGGAAAACTCAGATTGTTGTGTTTGGTAGCAATAAGGGGGTTGATCCTCAGCCCCCTCCCTTGAGAATGCTGCAAGCCCTTGGTGTGCGGAATATAAGCCGCATGGGGCTTACAACATTCCCCGGCTGGCGATCGGGATTCTCGATCCCATGTGCTAGTTGCCACAAGTTAGATCATTTTTTTCTGGTCTAGTTTGCAGCAATCATGGGTACCCATTTTACAGGGCTTGCGCCAAATATTTGGCACAAGCTGTCGTAAAGTGGGTAAAATGTTGTAAATGTAACCGATCTTCTTGAATCAGGCACATTCTATGGTGAACTTTTCAGCGCAGTTGTGCCAACTGCTGGATTTGATGCAAGGCTTGGTGCAAACCCTGCATCAACCTTTGTGAATCTGGGCCAAGGTCTCTCATAAATGGAAGGTAGGTGGTCAAGGTATTTTTTGGTGTTTAGTTGTCCTTATTTGGGTATATATTTAGCATCTAATGGTTCTTGAACTACATGTTATATACATACAATAAGTAAGCAATAACCCACAACATGGTGTGTGGTTACTGGGGATTAATCAACACCCCAGGTGTGTTGTGAGGCACAAGGTGAAGCTTTAAGCTGCTTGCTTAATACAGTAGTCCGCTTGCAGAAACACATTTCTGTGACTGTTTCTTTATTCTTGCATACTGCTATAGTTAAATACAATATTATTTGTGTGGGCATACATGAGTCTTACATATTATTTGGATTGTAAACAATTTTTATGAGAAATACCTGATGGAAGTTCGCTAACACTTTGTAATTCTGGACGTTCATTAACAGATTCCCTGGTCGCTCCTTTAAACATGTGGTTATACCACCTTTCAGTTTTTTAACAGCAAATGAAGAAAAAACCTGCATCAATCATTTTGTTGCACTATTATTAGAACACAAGTATTTTAGGATATAGAGGAACACGTTTAAGGTCACTCCCTTGTGCTGTAACAATGTCTGCAGTATGTGAGCAGCACATACGTCTTTAGTTCCACGTCACTATACAAAACATGCATTCTATGTGGAACAGTTCAGCTGGAGAAACTGCTGCTTTGTTTTTATTTTGACTGCAGCAACGAGACCTGAGATCGCTACAGCGGTTCACTTGCAAACTACCTCTCTCTCTCTCTCTCTCTCTCTCCCCCTCTTTCAAACTCGTTGTTGTATCAGTCAAATTAAATCAAATCAAATCAACTTTATTTATAAAAAAGCGCCTTTCAAAAACCAAGGTGCTTGTACAAAATTCATTAAAAAAAAAATCGAAACAATAAAAACCATAATAAACATGTTAAAACCCATGTCTGCAACATTAACAATCAGCATATGCCAGACTAAAAAGAAATGTCTTCAATGCTGTTTTAAAACTTTGGATGGTTGGGCAATCTCGCAACTGATGAGGTAGAAAATTCCACAGGGCTGGGGCCACAAAACTAAAAGACCTGGCCCCAGATGTCTTTAAGTGAACTCTAGGAATCTCTGGCAATCCCTTGTCAGTCAATCGGAGAGAGCATGAGGGACAGTAGGGATAAAGGAGATCTTGCAGGTAACCAGGTCCCTGGTTGTGTAGGGCCTTATAGGTCAGCAAATCGACCTTGAAGGTGATCCACCACACGTACTGGCAGCCAGTGCAGTCTGCGAAGCACAGGCATTATATGACTGGTCCTAGATGAATCAGTCAATAGCCTGGGTGCCACATTCTGCACAAGCTGCAGGCAACGGATATCAACCCCTGGTAACCCAAGGTAAAGAGAGTTGCAATAGTCAAGGCGGGAGGTAATGAAGGCGTGGACCAGAGTTGAAAGATCATCAGAAGGAACCAGATGCTTCACCCGGGCGATATTCCTCAGATGGTAAAAAGAGATTTTGACAACTGCCGACACCTGCGATTTAAGTGTCAAACAGACGTCAAACATAATGCCCAGGTTATGCACCTGGTCTGAGGTAATTAGCTGTATACCACCAAGCCATAAACCTGAAGGTGATCCCTCCAACAAACCCGCTTCCCGACGACCTGGGCCCACAACTAACACCTCAGTTTTTTCTGGGTTTAACTGCAGAAACTCCCATTCATCCAGTCCTGGATTTCGGAGAGACAGCTGTTAAAAACCGAAACGGCAGCATCCTGGCCAGGCACAAAGGACAAGTATAGCTGAGTGTCATCTGCAAAACAGTGAAAACTCAAGCCATACCACCTACTAATCGCTTCCAATGGCAGCATATACACCGCAAACAACATGGGTGCCAAAATGGAACCATGCAGCACCCCACAGGATAGGGGGAGTGATGCCAAGCAAAACATCCCAGGCACCACCCTCTGGGTCCTATCCTCTAGGAAAGATTGAAACCATCTGAGGACCATACCAGACAGTCCACAGATGAACCGCAGGCACCCCAATAGCACATCATGGTCTACGGTGTCAAATGCCACAGAGAGATCAAGAAGGACCAAGATGGAGTGGGTCCTTCGATTTCTGGCTATTGGGAGGTCATTAAGTACCCAGACAAGCGCTGTCTCAGTACTATGTCTCTTCCTAAATCCAGACTGGAGAGAATAATAGACATTGTATCTGGTCAAATGATCATCCAGCTGCGACGCAACCACCTTCTCAATAACCTTACCCACAAAGGGCAGGTTAGAGACAGGCCTGTAGTTAGCCAGGCAGTCTGGGTCCAAGGAGGATTTTTTAAGAAGGGACTGAACCATGGCCTCCTTTAGAGGATATGGGAAGATCCCCTTCTCCAAGGACATCCAGACTATCTCAGCAAGGACTGGACTGATTTTATCCACACAGCCCACAAGGAGACTTGTGGGGCCCGGGTCTAAACTACAGTTGGTCGGACGCAACGACTGAATGATCATCATGATATCACTGATCATGGGGAGGCTGAAGTCACACCACACAAACTGGGCATCCGACATCTCATGACGACCATCACAGCCCCCATTAGGGAGGGTCAAGCGGATACCCGACCTGATTACGGCAGCCTTATCTGAAAAGAATTGAGCAAACTCCTCACACCGTTCTTAAGAAAAGGTACTTCCAGGCTGAAGACAGGTTGAATTGCACAATCTGTCCACAGTCCAGAAAAGCTGAGCTGGTCGATTCTGTGCAGCAGCAATCTACCTGGACAGGAATACTGCCTTCTTACGGGTAATTGCTGATTGATAGACCACATAATGGTCCATCAAACTAAGTCTGTCACACTCCAGGCCAGACTTCCACCAGCACCTCTCTAGCCTTTGTTCAACTCTCCTCAACTCCCTCAATGTCTCATAAAACCAAGGAGACTTAGGGCGAAGAGTGAGGGGATGAACACGAACAGGAGCAATGAAATCCAGTGCCTCTACCACCACCTTATTATAGGCAAGTTCCAGGTCCCCTGGATCCATGCATTCACTCAGCAAACCTGACAGGTCCAGTACCACCGTCAGGCCATCTAGTGAAACACTCCTCAAAGAGCGGTACTGGACCATCTCTGTCGGGGCTGGCCTACTGGGGGTGGCCTTGAAACTGAACCCAATGGTGTGATGGTCAGACCACCTGACTGGTTCCACCACCAAATCGGATATCTCCATCCCCAGGAGAAACACTAAGTCCAATGAATGACCACCAACATGGGTCGGGGAGGAAATAACCTGTGTGAAGCCCAGCAAAATCATTAGCTGGAAGAAGTCCTGACCAAACTGCTAGAGTTCATCATCGATCCAGGCACTGAAATCCCCCAGAACCAACCATCTGGTAGATCCCAATGTCAGGTCGACAATGAAGTCTGCAACTTCCCGGAGGAAAACATTCTCATCTTCTGGTGGATGGTAGATGAGAAGTATCCTGCACCCCACCCCCTCGCCCATGATACATTCAAAGGAGTTGGTAGTTCCCACTGGTACTTCCATTAGGCCCAGATTGGATCTAAAACAGATGGCAACACCCTCGCCCCTATGATCCATCCTCGGGTGGTGTATCACTGAGTACCTGGCCAGAATTTCTGATGCCAAAACTGGACCAGCATTCTCATCCAGCCAGGTCTCGGTGATGCAAGTCAGGTCAGATGACCCAACAAGATTCGCTATTACAGCGGTCTTGTTCTTACTAGACCTGGCATTGCTTAACACCACCTGAGTAGGATGGGAACCTGAGGAAGACTGAGTTACCTGCCTGTTACAAGCAGAGCCCTTGGGTATGGGAACCAGACAGGGAGAACCCCTTTCCTGGACCCATTTTGCCCCAGGGCGTCTCCTTTTCCCCACTATTCCTATCAGCCCACTCCTTTCCATGCCCTCTCCAGGCAAGGCCCTCATCCTCCTACCTCTAACAATCCCCAAGGCTGTACACCATCTATATACCTCTGGCGATAGTGGAGGACAGGATAAAGGATGGAGGTCCCTGAGCCTGGAGGGGGAATAATACCCGACGGTCCTTATGCCTTCCCAACACATCTTCACAGATCCAACAGATACCAAACCTAATAAAAAAAAAAAAAAATAACAATGTTAAATTATAAAACATTCAGTCACATTTAGTCAGGTCTTTACAAACCCACTGCCAGTACATCCACATCAGTGTGTGTCTATGGAGAGAGACAAAGAGAGACACAGCTTCCGAGTTCCCACACACAGAATTCAAATCGATGCACTGGCTGTATTACACAGAAACAACTAACATCAGGACACTGGCTCCAATATTTTTATCACTATTTCAGAGTAGGTGCACTTTTTATGTATGTCTTGGGAGAAAGAAACACAACATGCAAGATGTGACATCACGGAGGCGGGTGACTGGGATATTATTTTTGTCACTGCTCTGTGTCTGAGAGAGAGAAATATTAAAGTTAACAGTCACTACTTCCAGGGAAAAAACGTTAGATCGCAGGGGCAGCTGACTGGAAAATTCCTGTTCTCTGTTGGTATCTGTGAAGGCAACTTAGCAACAGTATTTATTTAAAAACACTGACTCTGTGTGTATTCTACTGCTGCTGTTATTTTTGAGTTTATTAACTTAGAAATTACAATAATACTTAGAGCTCTGGATTTAGAGAGAGAGGGGCACTGAAGTCGCCGGGGCGGGTGGGTGGAACCTTAATTATCTTTTTCGCTCACTACTATGTGATTGTAAAATTGATCACCTGGATGGGTGGGTGGGAAATAATCTTTTATTCCTTTGTAGACATTTCTAGCAAGTCTACTGTGTAAATATATCAATAATACTGTGTCCAAGATTGCGGCGAGTGGCATGGAGTTCACCTGGGTGGGTAGGAAACAACAAAGCTGCTTACAACGGTTCCTTCACAAAACTAGGCATCAATGTGAAGAAGTTCCGACTCACTGGAATGTATGAGTAATGATGTACCTGACAGACTGGTCACCCTCTGTGTGCGTATAGCATGGATTAATGAATTATCAGGTGACACTCATTAGCCAATGACTTCTCTTCCTTAAATAAACCCATGTTATAAGACTTCTTAAGAATAACTTTCTCAGGATGGGACTTTTGGAGAAGGAGAGATAATTGGAGAAACATAATATTAAGTCCTCTTGGCTCTTGTATGTTTTGACAATCATAGGAGACTATGACCTAACATATCTGTATAATTATGTTAAACTGGCAGTTGGGGCTGGCAATATAGTCTAGAGGTTAGAGTAACTGGCGGTGAATGAGCTTGGTACTTTCAACAGACCAGAGTTTGATTCCCACAACCTCCACTTACATACTCTGTGGCTCTCAGCAAGTCACTTAACCTCCTCAGTGCTCCCAGGTCACCCTTGAAAACAGTCCTAGTGGGCTCTACCCGTTACAAAAACAATAAAAAACAGAAACTGGGAATTATTGTTAGTCTAAAATATAAGAAATATGTCAATAAAAGGATTTGTTTATTAAAATCAAGCATCAGACCTAGAAAGGACATATACATCACAATTCTCTCCTTGGTACATTTCAAATTATGTTTGGTTTTTGGTTTTACTTGGACTGTATCATAGATCCAGATAGGAGATCTGTCTTTATTTGCTGTAAATTTGAAATATTCTCTAGTAATGTGATACATGCAAGGTTTACATGGATCTACTACAAAATTCCAACATGTGTTTGCTTGACATATGATATCCCAACTCCATTTGCTCAACAGTCAACTGCCTGACAAGTGTAAAAGCCCAACAGTCAACTGCTCAACAGTTGAAGTGTGAGCATTGTCCCCTGCGCCCCCTGTAACTAAAATATAATCTCCTCCATGGCATGCAAACTTCGATTGTTGGGCAGTTGACTGTTGGCCTTTTAGAATTGTCAGGCACTTGACTATCGGCCAAATGGAGTCGGGATATTGCATGTTGGGCAAAGACATGTCGGGATCTTGTAGGGCTCCTGGTTTGCATACATTCCAGATGCATATCATTATCTCTGTTCTTGTTTAAATGGGGGCATGTTAAACTTATTTCATATTCTCCTGATATGCCCCTGCTATGAAAACATGAGATGAATCTAGATTAATCCAGTTTTGGCTGGGCTCTCAAAATTACAGGATGATCCAGCAACTTTCTTTCTAACAGTTCAAGATAATTACATACTTAATCAACTTGCTGAGTATTCCTTTTATAAGTAAACATATTTGGAAAAATAAAACTTTTTTATATATAAATAAATGATTAATTGGTACGATTACTTGGGTTGCATTATAGTGGTACAATAGCACTGCTATAGTTAGGGTTGAGTAGACTATTTAGTGTGAAACCCCTTACTTTGCACTTTAATAGCTTTGCCCCTGTTCAGCAGATTTACACAGCATTTTGTCTGTGCAGTCACTGAATATCTCTTGACTTGGCTTGTTTCATTCATAGATACATACATAGATACATAGATACATAGATACATAGATACATAGACAGTGTCGGCAGATAAGGGCCTATGGCCCACCCAGTCTGCCCATTTGAGCTTGTAAGTTCAGTTTGTTTTCCTAGAAGTCTGTTGCACCTTACCCTGACCTCCAGAATTCCTTTATGTCTATCCCATGCATTCTTGAATCCGTGATTGTTTCAGCCCCACCACTTCCTCTGGCAGGGTGTTCCACTTGTCCACCACCCGTTCTGTGAAGAAATTCTTTCTCATGTGTCCTCTGAATCGTCCTCCCTCCAACTTCATCCCATGCCCTCTAGTCCTGGAACATCTTTTTCGCTTAAAAATAGTGTTTTCCTGCACCCTGTTCCTCCCTGTAAGATACTTGTATGTCTCTATCATATCCCCTCTCTCTCCCTCCTCTCCTCCAGGGAGTACATGTTCAGTTCCTTCAACCTGTCTTCATAGGACTTGTGATGCAATCCATGCACCATCTTTGTTGCCCTCCTCTGAACCTTCTCTACCCTGTCTATGTCCTTACGTAGGTATGGTCTCCAGAACTGTACACTGTACTCCAGGTGGGGCCTCACTAGTGTCTTGTATAGCGGAATTATGACCTCCCTTTTCCTGCTGGTAATGCCCCTGCCTATACATCCCAGCATCCTATTTGCTTTACCTGCTGCCTTGTCGCACTGTTTCCCTACCTTGAGGTCATCAGAGATGATAACCCCAAGATCCCTTTCCTGCTTGGTGCATGCTATATCCTCACGCCCCAACTGATATATTGTGCCAGGGTTTTTGTGCCCTATATGCATTATCTTGCACTTCTTTGCATTGAATTTCAACTGCCAAACCCCTGACCATTCTTCAAGTTTCTGCAGGTCGCTTCTCATTCTGTCTACACCCTCTGGTGTGTCTACTCTGTTACAGAGCTTTGTGTCATCAGTGAACAGTGAAATTCTGCCTTCTGGGTCCTCGCCATGTCACTGATGAAGATGTTGAATAGGACCGGTCCCAGCACTGATCCTGTGGTACCCCACTGGTCACTCTTCCCTCTGTGGAGTGACAGCCATTTACCACCACCCTCTGTGTCCTGCCACCCAGCCAGTTACCTACCCACCACACTACTGTCCTGCCCACACCCATATTCCCCAGTTTGTGTAATAGTCTTCTATGTGACACAGTGTCAAAGGCCTTGCTGAAGTCCAGATAGGCCATGTCCACTGCCCTCCCCTGATCCACCTCCCTAGTCACCCAGTCAAAAAATTCAATGAGGTTGGTCTGATCTTCTGATATTCTGGTCGGATGTGCAGATTCCGAGATCTGGATAATGAAAAAAAGTGAAAAAATTGTTTGGTTTTCTTTTGTCAGCATCTGGTGTCCAGATAGTTTGGAATTTTGGTCTGAAATTTTTAGGGTAGAAAGGGCTTGCCCCAGAATGGTTTTCAGGGTAGAAAGGACTTGGTCCAGAGTGATTCCTTTTGTTGGTATGGTGAAAAAAATATGAATCCATTCCAGAGTTATGAGGATTTGAAATAGCATTTCTGAGCATGCTCAGTACACTGTTTTGGATAGCTGTTTCCTATGAAAAAAAGAATTTGGCCATATGAAGGTTTTTGTTTTGTATTAGGGGTAACCCTGTTTCATGAGAAACATTTTTTTTTCATATGGTTGTCATTTTGTTTCTGTTTTTTAAAAAAACAAACCCCCCCAAAAACCCACATTTTTTTTAAAACCTACAAAAACCATGTCATGGAAACAACACATCAGCACATGTATTTGCTGATCAGGATCCCATTAGCTGAATTCTGCAGTTAGTTTTTGGAAAAATAACTCAGAAATGTGTTTTTAACACACTGTAAAAATCTTTTTTTCATGAGACGATTTTCTTTCTTTGTGTGGCAATATGCAACAGGAATAAGGTCATTCAAAACAATATTACCTTCATATGAAAAAAGAACTTGGACGTAGGTTTCTTCACATTGTTTTTTTTTGTATGAAGGAATCTTTTTTGTGAGAATGACACAATCTCACAAAAAAGGATTCCTTCCCACAAAAAAATAATTTGAACTTAGGTTTTTTTTCATATTCTTTTTTTCATATCATAGGTATCTACAAGCACAGTAAGGCAAAAAAAGCACATGACTGCTCACCTATTTTCTAAAATGTATAGCCCAATATATTGTTTTCCTTACAATGTTCATCCAGTTTGGATCTGTACTCATTCATTGTACTGCTACCCACCAACTCATGTGGAAGAAAATTTCATAATATTGCTACTCGGTTAAACCATGCACACCTTTTCTTAGTAAAATTTCTATCACCTTTTAATTGAAGTGCATGTACCCTAGTACAGTGAATTTGGTTCCTCAATTCAAGTCCAAGGCACTCCCACAAATTATTGTAAAATAATGCCTTGTATAGCAAACACAGGTTACAACTCAAGCATCTGTACTCTAAGAAAAACAGATTCAGGGCTCCCAGTCTATCTTCATAGGTCTGGTTTTTGATCCTTGTTACTAGTTTAGTCACCCTGGACTGTACCCCCTCAAGAGCTTTTATTTCCACCTTGGTATAAGGTAACCAAACCAGCACACAATATGAAGGAATCTTTTTTTTTTTTTTGTGAGAATGACACAATCCCACGAAAAAAGATTCCTTCATATGAAAAAAGAATTTGGACTTAGGTTTTTTTTTCACATTCTTTTTTCATTTGAAGGACTCCTGTTTCGTGAGAATGATACAATCTCACAAAAAAAGGATTCCTTTATATGAAAAAAGAATTTGGACTTATTTTTGTTTTTTTACATTATTTTTACATTTCAACTTTAACTATCCATAACTCCATCAATATTTGCAGTTAAGTTACAAGCTATATATCAAAATCAAGGTCTTAATGAGTACTATAACACTAATACATAATACCCTACAAAGGAATTCAGGGGCCCTATAAAAAATAAGAATTGTAATTCCCACAGTATAACACTGCAACTTTAACAAGCTGTAAGTCTGTCAGTCTTTGGAGTTAAGGACAGTCTATTGTGGAAAAAGACTCCGAATAGCGGTTCACTCACTTGCAGTTCTGCAAGGAGGGGTTGTAAACGAGGACGACTCGGCGACGAAGCATGCATAGGCGAGGAAACCATGCACATGTTTGCCGTAATAAACACTCCTTTATTATGACAAATTACACCATTGTTTCCCTATGGGGAAAAAGGGAAACCAGTTATTATGTAAGCAATAAGCCACAACAGGGTGTGCATTAAAGGTAAGGCCAAGTATCCTTATGTCCCTGGAAAATACATTGAAATCCTTTAATACATACCCTGGAGTGGCTTCTTGTGCTTATAAAATAGCTCACTGCTCTTTTGTATTATATGTAAAGTAAAACAGTTTTACTATGATTTTTACATAAATCATTTGTTTAAACACATTTTAAATAGCAACATATATACATGAAATAGTCCTTAATTGTGTAGTTACTGAGGTTTTTTTTTTGTAATGAGATTCGGCATCTGAGTGTGCTATACTAGGAATTTAATACACAATCATGTGATGTGTTTTGGCTAATGAAGTTTCTCAATTCTTTCTTGCCATTTCATAAATAGAGAATAATACATGGGTTATCATGTGTAACCAGAATTTTATACACACTCAAAAGTGTGTGATGCTGCATAAACCCGAGAGCAAAGCTTGAGGGTTTTTTAAAAGCATAATTTAAACATATTTTATGTACAAATTTCTGGATTGCACATGTTGACCCATTTTTTTTTATATAACCACTGAGAAACATTTTTTTAATTGAATTGTGAACTATGCTGTGTAGTTTAGAGCCATCCGCTTGATTGACAGGTAACTGTTACACATTGTTAGTTGTAATGCATAACTATTAATTAGAACACAGTTATGTGCATAATAAAAATGCTAACTGGTAATTACAAGGTCATAGTACATGGTTCAATAGTGTTGTTTTGTATGGACATCTGTATACTTCCAGATGCAGTTGTACCACAGTAGAGATGTCAGAATGCTGTTGTACTACAGTAGGTATGTCACTGCTGTGGTACAACAGCATAGATCCTGTATCTATTAAGATTCCTCATGCTTGCATACACTGCAGACTCCTTGTAATGAAGGAATCAGCAAGACTGAAAACAAATCAAGTGAACTGTGTTGTTGAATGATGAACTACTAGAAGTGATACCAGCTTTTCGAGCTATTACTTAAATCACATTAAATTATTTTAATCTTATCCTGTTGTTTGCTGGTTTCTGTTCAGTAGCGGAGTCAGCTTTGGTAGCCAGAGGGTGTACAACAGTCAACCAGGGGCACTAAATTGGCAGCAAATGAGTGGCAATTTAAATATGTGATGGGGTCTGCTACATAATCAATGTTTTTGACCTAGAAAGGGTAATAAAGTAAACAAAGTAAACAGGAGGCAGTATAGCGCAGTGGTCTAAGGCTCTGAGCTGCAAATCTGGTGCCATCCAGCAGACGAGACCTGGGTTTGAATCCCACAGCTTCCACTTGCATACTGTGTGACCCTGAGCAAGTCACTTAACCTCCTTGTGCTCCCAGGTCGCTCCTGTAAAAAAGCTTTCAGCTTAGTGTGCTATACCTGGTCAAACAACTAAAAAAAAAAAGAACTTTCTTGTAACTTGGAAGAACTGTATTTCACATATACAATTTAAGAAATGATCCCACCAGCGCCAGCACACAAGATGTGTATTAAGAGGGTGCTAGTAGGATTTTAAAAGTGTATGTCCATTTGGGCTCATGTGAGCAATAATTGTGTGTCCCTCCTTCCCCCCCATGTAACAGCTGAATCCTGAGTTCATCGAGAGGGCATGAGCTGAAACACAGAGTCTAGTGTGAGACCCCTCTCCGATCTTATTAAACATTTTTATGTTTCCTTGCATGTGCGCATGAAACATTTTTGGTACGATTAATGGCATTTTCAAAGATGTGTCACTGCTGATCCAATTACAGTTTAAGCTTCAATGGGCTTGGCAGTACAGACCAATGACCAGGCACTCTGGTCATGACACATGAAACTTTTTGTAGTTGAAAGGAATGAAGCGCTCAAATGAAAGAGCACATCGGTCCTTTCATTTGCATGATGCCGGCAGCTAAGCAGCTTTATTGATGTGAAAGTGGAGTTTGAGAAGCAGGTAAAAGTTTATTTAAACTAAAAAATAAGGGGAGAGGAGTCAAATAGGCAAGTGATACTAGGCAATCCTTACCAGTAAGTCATACATATAATGGAAATATTAAAGTCCTATTGGGAAATGCTCAGAGTTTAAAGCCTAAGCTAGATGTGCTGAGATTACTGTTATATACAAATAGAATACATTTATGTGGTATTACGGAGACATGGGTAAAATCAGGAGATTGGATGGACAACATAGAAGGTTACGATTGTTATCAGAAGGTTAGAAAGTATAAGAAGGAAGGGGAATTAACTATATATATGTAGCCTCAAACGTAAAATCCCAAGAAATAATAGATCTAATTCAGACTCAGAGGAGGAACAACTATGGGTTAAGGTCCAGGGTGTTAACAGCAAGATTACCTTTGGCCTCTGCTACCGCTCCCCAAGTTTAGATAATACAGAAAATAATCTGTTTTTCGAAACACTTGAAAATAAGGACTATAGTGATCAGACCATAGTGATTGGGATTTTAACCTCCCAAGAATAGAATGAGATATAGAGAAGGGCAATAGTATTTGGGGGAATAGACTGATAGATTTCTGTCACAGCTGCACAGGTAACAGTACGTCCAAAAAAATATTAGAGGAAAGAATAAGTTGGACTTAGTACTTTGCAATATAGAGGATAGGGTTCAGTAAGTGGCAGTTATTCAACCATTAGGAGCCAGTGATCATAACTTAGCTTCCTTCAACATACAAGAGAAAATAGATAGGCAAGTGGGTATAACAAGGATTAGAATTTATAAAAAGGCTGATATAATGGGTATAAAGAATAAATTAAAGGCTTGGAATTGGAAAGAAGAGTTAGAAAATAAAATGACAACAGAAGTAGGAACTCTGAAAGTCAATAAAATAAATGATTGTATAGAAAAGTTTGTCCCCGAGGTTAACAAATATAATAAGGTAGGAAAAGTCCCCAGATGGATGAACTATGAAGTACAAAAAAACATAAAAAACAAAAATGAGGCATACAAAAAACTCAGGAGGCATCCATCTGAGAAAAACGAGAGAATATATAACCAAATTTAGAATAAGTAAAAAAATAATAAGAAGGGCAAAGACTGAGGCAAAACTAAAATTAGCAACTGCTAACAAGGATAACTACAAACAATTTTTTAATTATGTTGGCAGCCTGAGAAATGGAAATAAATATACTGTAAAACTCGTGGAGGGTAGTACCCTAATAGATGACCTGCAAGAGATGGCAGATAGTTTTAGTCAATACTTTGCAAAATTGCTCCCAATCATCACTGGTGACCTGCTTTTAAGAGAGGATTTACAATACACTGAAGAGCCTAAACAATGTAAAGTAATTAGTATAAAAAAGGTGTATGATAAACTGAGGAAAGTAAATAAACATGAGTCCTGTGGACCTGATGGGATCCATCCCTATTTCCTAAATTAAACGGCTGAGGAATTGGCTGAGCTGTTGTCAACGCTTCTCGATATGTCCCTGGTATCAGGAGAGGTCCTGGATGAGTGGAAACAAGCTATTATACAATGGGGTATGAAAATCCAGTAACCTCATTGGTCAAAACACATCACATGACCATGACAAATCCTCCAGTATACCCACTGTAAAAGTTTTATATCACTATAAAAACAAAAAAACAAGTTGAACATTGTGTAAGCAATAATACCCGACAGGGTGGGCGGTATTGTGCTATACCGGACCGCCCAGGGGCGTAATGAGGCCCGAAGCTGCAGGCGGAGGGCCTTATAGCCCCTGAAAGGTCTGGTATAGCACAATACCACCCACCCTGGAGGGTATTATTGCACTTAGAAAATGGGCTATCAGTAACAGTTATATAAAATATTAGAAAAATTAAAAATAAATAAATGAAGTAAAAATGAATACAAAAAGTCAGTGTAGATGTTAAGTAGTTCCTTTACTAATGCCAGCAGAGGGCGCTGCTGCTATTTAGGCTTGTTAGTTTTTTCCCTAATTCCATTGTTTCTGAGATTGTTTCTGCACCCTCTCCAACAGTAGTAAAAAAATGCAGTATTTTAGGGCTTTTGGTTTTTCCTACCACTCTACACTCTTTGGAGTAGGTACCCTGCAGTTTCAGTCATTTATTTTGCTGTATGTTGTGATCGCGATTGCAAACGGAACCGGGAAATTAGAAAATGAGCTATCTGCCCGCAGTATCTGATTGCTGTATTTTGCGATCGCAAAAGGAACCGGGAAATTAAAAGATGAGCTGATTGCTGGCAGTTCTTTTACCTCCCTATCCCACCTGGAGTTGCAGGGAGTGTTTCCTTTGTTCTTCTTTTTTGTGAGCCTGATCCTTTCTCAAAAAAAAAGATACTGAAGTTGGTAAAGGAGTTGTTCGTGCGGTCTGAGTGTTCAAAGTCAGGGCGCTGCATTTCCCGCCCCCATCGGTTTACACTCGGTGTCATCTGGAGTCACGGTGCTGCATTTCTAATTGTTTCTGTCAGCTAATGGCTTGAAGTGATTATGGATTGCAGCCAGAATATTTATTGAGGTACAGGGAGGGAAAAACATTATAGATTGAGACTTCAGTTGTTGTAAGGGCAGTTTCGGGTTCACGGAGAATAAAATGGCGGCTTTTGCCAGCTGTCAAATTGCTGACATTCGAAAAGCTGAGGGATCTCCGTGATGGGGCACAAAGTCTGGTACCTTTTATTGGCTGGGGTCTGTTGTCACATAGATTAGGGGTATGCAGGACCTATCAGCCAATCAGGATGCCACATTCTTAATGCCCATTTTCTAAATAATAGCAATATACCATGACAGGGCAGGGTTTTAAATAATTGATTAGCAGTTTTTTTCTTGGGACAATACTAACTGTACAGAAAGCATTTATATAGGTTTTCTAAAAGTGTCATGTTTGTTAAACACAGTGAAGCAAGTGATATGCATTTTCACAATGTTTTAGAACTTTTATGAGCAAAACGCTAATCAATTTTTAGAGTTATTTAAAACCCTGCAGGGAGTGGGTATATGGGTGGATTTACCACTTTTGGTGTGGTTAAGTCACTCGGCTGCGCCTCATGACCAAACCACACCAGGCATGGTAAATCCACCAATATACCAACTCCCTGTCATGGTATATTGCTTAGTTATACAATGGGGTATGAAAATCCTGTAACCTCATTGGTCAAAACACATCACATGACTGTGATAAATCCTCCAGTATACCCACTGTAAAAGTTTTATATCACTATAAAAACAAAAACAACAAATTTAACATTGTATAATAGCAATATACCATGACAGGGAGTGGGTATATGGGTGGATTTACTACTTTGTGGTTAAGTCACCAGCTGTGCTCGTGACTAACCACACCAGGCGTGGTAAATCCACCAATATATCAACTCCCTGTCATGGTATATTGCTTAAATATTACACCCATACTAAAAAAAGAGATAAGACAAATGTACAAAACTGTAGACCTGTTTGTTTCACATCGGTGATGGGATAATTGATGGAGGGATTTGTTAAGGAATGAATAGAAGTCATTTTAAAAGAATTGAGTTATATAGCTGTTACGCAACATGGGTTTGTTGAGAGGAGATCATGCACCACAAATCTGCTTAGCTTTTTTGAGGCAGTGAGTCAGGCCCTTGATAACGGGTTACCTGTAGATATTGTATATCTTGACTACTCTAAGACTTTTGACTCTGTTGATCATAAAATATTAATTAACATCATGAAGGAACTAGGGATGGATCCCAGTCTAGTAAACTGAACCACTGCCTGGCTAATTGGGCAAAACCAGAGAGTAGGCATTCGTGGTCACTGGTCGAATTGGCTGGATGTGAGCAGTGGGGTGCCCTAGGGGTCGGTCCTGGGTCTTGTCCTGTTTAGAATATTTGTTTCATGGATGCAAGTACAAAAGGAAGCGTGGTTAAGTAAATACGTTGACGATGCCAAAATAGGAACAATAGTAAATGATGAAGCTTCCATAAAGAATTTCCAGTTACAGTTACAGAGGATTGAAGGTTGGGCAACAGATAATAAGCTGGTGTTTAATGGTGAAAAGTGTAAGGTGATGCATCTTGGGCATAATTCAAGAGCAGTATATAAATTTAATTATATGACATTACAGCTTACTGAGTGTGAGAAAGATCTGGGGGTATGGATGACAGACTCCCTGAGCTTCTATAAACGTTACTCAGAATGTGTAAAAAGAACTAACAGACTTATAGGAAATATTCTGAGAAACATAAGGAGTAGAGAGGAAAAAGTTCTCATGCCATTGTTCTGTTCCCTGGTGAGACCTATGTTAGAATATGGTGCCCCAATAAGTACACCACAGGATATTAAGTGTTCGGTAGTTGTTGAGAGAGTACAACGGAAAATCACAAAAAAAGTTAGAGGCCTAAGGGCGATTCCCTATGAGGATAGACTGGACAGACTGAACTTAAACTCTATGGAGTACCGGAAATTGAGGGGAGACTTAATTTTTGTCTGTAAGGCTTTTAAAGATGAACTGACATGGGTAACATTAGGGCTTATTAAAAAGGAACTGTCAAATAGAAGTTTACATAGACATCCCTATCAGTTAAGGGATGAAATATATATAAAACATCTAAAAGAGAGAGATGGTTCAGCTAAAGAGTTGTGGACTCGTGGAACACCTTACCAGATTGGGTAGTATTGGCACCTAGTGTCACTGCATTTAAACTACAATTGGATTTATGTATTGGGGACAAGAAGTTAGTATACATCTACTGTTAGTGGCAAGTCATTACATGGCTATTTGGCTACAAGACTTGTAACTACCAGGTCCCCTGTTTGGCACCGACACCCTGACTTGTACCAAATGCTATAGTTCACATGGTGTACTTGTGGCCATGTAGCAGCTCAACTGAAGAAATTTAAACAGCAGCAAGTACTGCTCTCTTTACAGTACCATCCTGATTTCTAGCTTCTGATGGCAATTAAATTTGCTGCTAGAACAGCAGCTTGGGTAGCTGATAGGAGAAGCTCCTATCCTGGCCTCCTCTACTTCACTACAAGCTCCTGTCCCCTCTTCTCCCATCCACATGGAGCAGGCTGCAGCCTGAGCTCCGTACGGGCTGGGAGTAGAAAGCGCTGCCTGTCAAGTTAATTTTTAGTGCACTGCAGCAGCCCATGTGCGTCCCCCTGTTCCTCTCAATCTACCTTCCTTTCTGCCAAAAAAAAATCAGGGTCCAGACCCCTGGAAATTGCTTATTATTTTATTTTAATGCATTGGCCACTGAGGAGTTCCTCTCCCATCCACACAGAGCAGGCTGCAGCCTGAGCTCCATTGGGCTGGGAGTAGAAAGGGAAGGCTGGCATTTCACTTTCAGTGGTCCGAGTTCTGCATAGTAAGTGCAAGTAATCACAGGACTGAAAAGCTATCCAAATGCCTTGTAGTCTGAAAAGAAGTCTTTTGAATTCAGTCTACCAGTAAGTTGGGGAGGCCTATCCACCACAAAAGTGATGCAGACAGAGAGTATCATGGCAAGGCATTAGTAACAAGCAGTGAGACAATAAAGTGTGTAGAAATATGCTGGGGGGTCCAATGTGTCATAATTTGGAACTGTTGTTAAAACAGTACAGTAGGCTTGGTGGGACTTCTACATTTAGATGAGTATCTCATTGTGGCATGAGAACATGACTCCGTGCAGCTGTCCTAGAGTACAGTGCCATCACTAATATCACACATTTACAGCGTATGCATGAGAGTAAATGCGTCTACTAGTCCAAAATGAAAATTTTCAGTAAATACAGGGTAAAAACATGTAAAGATATCAGAGATGAAAGAATCATTGGGTTTTGCAATGAGGGGATGGGAGGGGGGTCTCGGTTAAACGCATGTCCTTTAATCATGCCATGTTGATTCCTCTGCCAGACTGGTGACCAAGACTCTGCAAGAGCATATCACAACATTGAGGTATATGGTTGGACAAAGCTTGTTGACTAACATTCAGCTAGCTTGTATCCATAGTGATTCACATTGCCTCCAGTTCAGTTTCAGGAGAGGATTGTACAGTGTGAGGAAGAGGAGAACGTTGACTTTGACTGTCTCTGCTTCTTGATCTCTTTCTTTTTTTTTTGAGGGGGATTTACATTACCATGGATGGGTTTAGGGAGAAGGCTAATTCTTTTGGGGGTTTACTTTTGTGTACACCACACAATAGAAATAAATGTTCAGTTGTCCATTATAAGTGACAATTGTGTATTAAAAAAAGCCAGAACAGAAGAAAAAGTAGTCGGGATGAGTAAGAGTCTGCCCGATGGGTTTCGTACGTTAGTCCTTTATTAAAGGTCTTTGATAAATCACTAATGTATGAAATGTGTCAGGTGGGCCCTTACTCATCTTGACTACTTTTTCTTCTGTTCTAGCTTTTTTTTTTTATCTAAGATTGTTACTAATAAAGGACAATGGAGCAATTATTTCTGCTGTGTGGTGTTCCGTCTCTTAGAGGTGGTGAGTGACCAACTGTTTCTGTGTATCAGTTTATCAGCTGTTGTGGAGTACCACCAACCCTGTGCCTACTTTCTTTGTTGCTTTTTGGTGAGGCTAGGTGCAGCTGATCCATGGGCGTGATTCAGTGGTCCTGCCTCTCACTCGTAGATCCTCTGCACTGCCACCTGTGGGTACCCATGTGATGGTAGTGCAGAGGGATGTGATCCTCTCCCTCCCAAGATGAGGAAAGCGTCCTGTCCTCATCTACCAGGGTGGTTCTCTGACAGTCCTTGCTCATTCCCGACACAGGGTTGTCGGCATCGTGAGTGGTAACGCTACTGCTGTGCTGGTGGCCCAACTGTTATCTGTATATTACATTATTTCCTTTCTCTGTATTTCTGTATTCCTGCTTTGTTCTAATAGTAACTTTTTATCTAAAGGTTCATTTTTCTTCACTCCTATGCTGTCATATACCTCTTTCTTTCTGCTCTATGTCTCAGCCCTCGCTACTGTATTTTCTCCATATTAACCTTTTCCTCTTTACTTTAACAGATCTGACAGGATGCTGATTCCTTGCCCATCAGATAAGTATTACTTTACGTCTAGCCTGTCCTATCCTTTCTATTTACTTCCCAAGAACTACGGATCCTTTGTGACCACTTTCCTATATTTTATTTTACAGGTCCGATGGACATTGTCGCTTCAAGTCCTACTTCTGGCTCCCTAATCCCAGGTAAGAGATTCTCTACATATTACCTACACTTGTTGGGTTTACTGTATTGATTCAGCTGTGCCTGTTACTCTGTGTGTGTGTGTGTGTGTGTGTGTGTGTGAATTAAGGTTACACATATTGCAGCATTTTTTTTTCCCATAAATCTTTTTTGTCATTGCGGTCAATGCAGATGAGCTCTCAGACCCTGTCCCCACCTCTTTTATCTGGCACTTACCTCCCCCAGGCTTCCTCGGGAGAGGACAGCTGTCTGATAGATGCTAAAGTCACCCCTCCCAGCAGACTCAGGGCAATCCGATTATGTTCCCAAATTTGGATCGCCAACTTGGTAGGAGGTAAGGCGCACCATGCCTCAGACCACTGAGCCATTGGACCGGCCTTATGCCACAACTTTTTTTTAATTGCATGAAAGTTTTGTACCTGTGTGGTGGGATGTATGCTATACTCAATAATTGCCACATATGTTTTTTGGTGCGTGTTTGGGGGGGTGTAGGATGCATAGTCTGCAAAGATTTGTAAATAGCCAGTAGTTTTCTGACTTTGATGGGGGGAGGAGTGCTATTGGCTCTTTCTGCACGTGTGTTTGTAGTGTAGGATGCACACCACAACATTTGCATTATACTTGAACTTCTGACTTGGTAGGTAGACAGTGCTATGGTCAGTAGCTGTTTGTGTTCAAGGGGGTTTGTGTGTGTGTGTGTGAGTCCTCAGCATTTTGTTGCTAGCCAAGAGTTTGTGGGTGGATGGGTGGAGAGACCACTAGTGGTGCCAGTGATAATCTCAACATTTGGCTCTGTGTGTGTGTGTGTATTTGTGTGTGTGTGTGTGTATATATTTATTGCAAAAACTTTGTTAATGCACCATTAGGGTCGAACTGTTAAAAATAGGAAAATACGGTCATAGAGTCCCAAGACCACACTCCCACTATGCATGCAGGAACAGGCATGAGGGGAAATTCAAGTCCCAACCTGCATGCAGGAACACGAGTGACAGGTGTGTCTTCACGTTTTGAACTCTAATGCTCACCACATTCCAAGACTCAGTAAGGTAACATGGGTACAGAATACCAGAATAAGGTGAGCATTAGGGTTCGTAACACCTAGGCACACCCATCACACATGTTCCTGCATGCAAGGTGGGGGTGGAGTATTAGGGTTGAAAGCCGAGGGAGGGGATGGGGTGTAGGGGCTGGGAACTTGAAGTTCCCCTCATACCTGTTCCTGCATGCACATTGGGACTGGGGTCTTAGGTTTGGGAACCTTAAGGTCGTATTTCCCTACTTTTGACAGTTCAACCCTAATGGTACACTTACAAAGTTTTTGCAATGAGTTTCCTTACTTTTTCAGATAGTTTATTTGAATTCATATTCAAGCAGGGAGAACTTGGGGAAGTTCTGATTGTTACTAAATAAGAATTGGAACGTGGTGAAATGTGTCATGGGTTTTCCCTGTAGTCTCTCTGTCTCCTCAAATTTTGAACAATCTTCTTATCACCCCACCTCATGAACCCTCTTGGTGAAAAATTTCAAATCCGTGGGAAAACGCCATTCTACGCCACAGGTGCAAAAACACATTTCAGGTAGGATGTGAAAAATGACACCTGTACTGTTCATGAGGTGGCATGATAAAATGGTCATACTGAAAATTTGGACTGAAAATATAGAAAATGACCAAAGATACGTGCATGAGTAGATAATTTTCAATGACTGCATGTAACTCGGCCATTTTTAGGATTTTTTTCACCAAATTTTCAACATGTTCTTTTTGGAACCCCACCTCATGAACACTGCTACTGTCACTTTGTTCATCAGTCCCAAAAGGTGATTTCACACAGTGATTGTGCCATTGTGCACTACATATGAGAGAACACATTTGAGGCAGGATGTGAAGAATGACAGCTGTACTATTCATGAGGTGGTGTTATGAAATGTCAATTTTGAAGATATGGAGTGAAAATATTAAAAATTGGTGAAGTTACGAGTGTGCATAGAAGCTGCACAATGCCCTCTCATAATGCAGTCATTTTTTGGAATTTTTTTCAACTAATTTTAAACATAGGCTTTTTGGAACTCCGCCTCATGAACACTGCTACTGTCATTTTGTTCATTAGTCCTAAAGAGTGATTTTGCACACTGACTGCACCATCCTGTGCCACAAGTGAAAAAACACATTTTGGGCAGGATGTGAAGAAAGAAAGCTGTCCTGTTCATGAGGTGGTGTGAAAAAATGGCAATGTTGAACATTTGGAGTGAAAATATTAAAAACTGGTGAAGTTACGACTGTGTGTAGAAGCTGCGCAATGCACATTCCTAACACGGTCATTTTTGGGAATTTTTTTCACCAAATTTTCAACATGGGCATTTTGGGACCTCACCTCATGAATGCTGGCACTGTCATTACGTTAATCAGTTCCAAAAGGTGATTACATGCATTGACTGCAAAACCACCTTATGGGTCTGATTAATGAGATGACAGTGGCAGTGTTCATGAAGTGGGGTCCCAAAAAGTCCATGTTGGAAAATTTGATGACAGAATTCCATAAAATGGGTGATATATCAACAGAAGTTCAAAACCCCATTGACTGCCATTATACAGTGCTTACCTTGATTCTTCAGTTCGCTGTTCTGCTTTGAATTGTGCAAATGTGTCCTGCTTCAGAGAAGATGACAGCACCGACCTCTGGAAGTAAGTATGAGGTGGGTGTGTGTGGGGTAGTGGGCTGCTCAGTGGATGGGTTGGGATGGGGAGGGGTTGGGTGGGGAAAAGGACCATTTTCTTTTTTCCAGGACTGTTTTCTTTTTTCCGTCGAGGTATGGTTTCCTTTTTTTCAGGCATATTAAACAGACCCATCAATATAAAAATACAAGCTCCTGCACCATATATATAAGTGCCTTGCCACAAAAGGTTCCTGATATGGATAATATCCCCAAGAAGTGTTTTATTAATAAAAAGTAATTTCACTCGTAAAATTCAGAATACCGGGTCCCAAGGACTTCCCAGTTTCTTTCTGCTTTCCACGCTCCACCCCTGTGTTCACAGACATGATGACAAGATACCAGTGATAGCACAGGGACATGCTCCATTATATTCAATGGCCGGCAACTTTTCAATCAGTTTTTTGTAATATAATAGCCATTTGGCAATGGAACGTGTGCACCGGTCAACTAACAAGGCCCTGTGAGTGCAGGGCCAGAGCGTGGGTGGCAGAAAGAAACAGGGAAGTCCTTAGGACCCGGTATTCTGAATTTTATGAGTGAAATAACTTTTTATTAATAAAACACTTCTCGGGGATATTATTCTTATTGGGAACCTTTAGCGGTAAGGCACCTATATATATGGTGCAGGGGCTCATCGTGGTGAGTCTCTTTAAATGTATACACTGTTTGGGGACAGTGGGGGTGGGCTCCCCACTGTCCCACACTACTGGAGGGACTGTTGATTAATAAGGACACTAGGAGTAGGCTCTCCAGTGTCCCAGGACCAGGGACCATATTCTTGTTTTAAAAAAAGATGTGGAGGGGCTGATTGGGACACTGGGAGTGAAATCCCCAGTGTCCGATGATGAGGGACCATTTTCTTTTTTTTACAGACTGCCAGGAGGACTGTTTGGGACCCTGGGAATGGGCCACCCATTGTCTCACGAGGAGAGTCCCCTTTCTGTTTTTTTTTTTTTAAGTATGTCGGGGGAGTGATTGGGACACAATGAGGGATAGTTTTCTTTAAAAAAAAATGGGGAACTGAGGAACACTAGGAGTGGGCTCCCCAGTGTCCCACAGTGAGGGACCATTTTCTTTTTTTAAGATTTATTTTGCTGCCTTTATACATTGAGAGTCCTTCTTTGGACAACCATTTCTCCAAATGGCTTTTGCTTGTGGTGTGAAATTTTCAGAGTTGAATGCCTTTGCCCCACAGATGAGTCTTTTGAACATTTGGTGAAAAAATATTAATCTGTTGAAAAGTTATTTAATTTTTAATTTCTCCTTAGGCTCCCTGCGACACTATCTACCCTACTTGCAAAAACAAGCTACCTGCTTTCGAAAACAAGCTTGTTTTCACATGGCACATCTATTTTTTCCCCATAGGAAATAATGGGAAATTAAAACTAAATAACTTTTGAATGGATTAATATTTTTTCACCAAACCTTCAAAAGTCACATCTGTGGGGCAAAGGCTTTCAACCCTGAAAATTTCAGACCATAAGCAAGAGCTGTTTCTAAGAAATGGCTGTCGAAAGAAATTGACAAAGAAAATTCCAATTGAGTCAATCACTCGATCAATCAATCAATCAGTCAAACTTTATTTAACCAGGCATTACACCCTTGAGCGAGCTCCTTTGCAAGATGGTCCTGGACAAGTACAGTTGACAGTGATACAATGACACTATACAGTTACACAACATATACATATATTTAAGTATATTTGATGATACATTTTAGGCATATACAGTATATACAACATTTGATAGTAACATGTAATAATTCAACAAGAGAATCTGATGTTGATTATAGGCTAGGAAAGGAAAGGGGAGTCGTGAAATGGTAGGGGGAGGAGTGAGGCTTTTAGGAAAGAAGGGTAAAGGTAGAGGAGGGTAGGAGCAGGAAGTGCTAGTTTGGCCTGACAAACAAGAGCTGAAGTGGGTCATCAATAATCTTGAACAATTATCTACGGCATGAGCAATATTCTTTTATGACAGGTATAAAAAGGGACTGAAAGATTGATATCATCGGTACCATGACAATCTTAAGGGCCTTCTGCAGGGAGTTCCAAAGGGATGGAAGAGCAAAGCTAATAGCAGCAGTGCCGTATTGTGTTTGGATCTTAGGGGCCTCGAACATAAACGTGTAATGTCTCAAACAGTAGGTCTGTGTCTTGAGTAAATAGATTAGATATGTAAGAGGGAAGTTTATTTGTAATTGCCCTGTGAAACCAAAGAGCTGCATTCTTCATCCTCCTGATAGTAAGGGAGGACCAGCCAAGCATCTCATAGAGCAGACAGTGGTAGGTGTTTAGAGAAGCATTAAATATGAATCTCAGGACAAGGTAGTACAAGGTGTCTAATTTACTTAGAGCTGATATAGGGCAGTGGCTATAGAGGAAGTCCACGAAGTCTAGCAGAGGTAGGAAGGTTGTTTGGACAAGTAACTTTTTTGCCTTATAGGTAAGAAGATGTCTAATAATACGGTAGAAGACACCCAGATGTTGTCTCAGCTTTTTGGCTATTTCCTGCATATGTACCATAAAATTAAACTTGTTGTCTAACCAAAAACCTACGTACTTAAAGTTGTCAACAATTTCAATTGGTTCGCCAAGTAAGGTGGGTATTCTAAGATGCTGAATGGTTGTTACCAATGAGTGAGATTTAGGGGAGATAACTATAGCTTTTTTTTTTTTTTTTTTGCATTGAGAAGGAGCTTCAGTTGCAGTAAATTCTCTTGGATGATGTCAAATTCATGTTGCAGCTCTTTAAACACAAGCTTGGGGGAAGAACATGCTGTGTGAATCACCATGTCATCCGCAAATATATGCGCACGTGCCTTAGGTTTGATAGTTGATGTTATTTATATAAATCGCGAAGAGTATGGGACCCAGTATGGAGCCTTGTTGCACTCTACCCAGTAGGATTTTAAGTGGTGAAAGGTCTCCTTGGTCTTTGATTTGTTGCATTCTGTTGGTAAGGTAACAGTTGAACCATTTCATGGAGATATCGACAAGTCCAAGGTGGCTCAAGGCTGCCAGTAGCAGACTTTGGTCAATGGTATCGAAGGCCTTGCTTAGGTCTAAGAACAAAGTATACATACTGTATGCTTCTTTGCATCCAGTGCATTTAGCCAATCACTAGAAACTTTGGTGAGGGTGGATACAGTGCTGTGGTTTTGTCTGAAGCCTGACTGTACAGGGTTTAATAGGTCCTTAGTTTCCAGGAAATCTCTTAGTTGCTGGTTAACTAGCTTCTCCAGCATTTTTGATAGTATGGGGAGCTGGGAAATCAGCCTGTAATTGTTTAGGTCACACTTATTCCCAGACTTGAAAAGGGGGATAATGTATTTGATTTTCCAGATTGCTGGGAGGTCCCCTAAAGAAAGAGAAAGGTTGAAAAGGTGTGTGATGGAAGTGGTTAAATGAAAATGTCTTAATATCAGAAAAAAGGGTTTGAAAAGGTCAGTCCTGGTGCTTTTCTTAGTGTCTAGAGCTAGCAATAGATCCTCAACCTGCTTAAAGGTCATTAGGCTAGTGACCTCTTAGTGTTTTACACCCCTCTGTATCTCAACAACCACAAAAAGGATTCACATGAAATTTGGCATGTCAAGAGACATTCCCTAGCTGCAAAGCTTTCCAAATTTTGTGCAAATCTGTTGTACTGTTGCAAAGTTATTAAAGTGCAAAATTTGAGGTTTAACATTAAACTGCCTGGCCAACCCTAATATACTGGCGCTACCAGTTTAATATATATATATATATATCTATATCTATATCTCTATATCTATATCTATGTGTGTGTGTGTGTGTGTATATATATATATATATATATATATATATATATATATATATATATATATTTATAAAATATTTTGTGGTGAAGTCTGTATCACTGTTCATATGCAGCCATTTGATGGCTGGTAGTTGTGGGGGGGTGTACTGTGCTCTAGTCAGTATAGGGATTCTTGTGTGATGGCGTGCCTAAAACCTTTTAGATATGGTAGATGGGGTAAGTCTGACAGCAGAGCAGGAGGGAAAGAGGGAGGTGCCTCAGCATGGAAGGATGGAGACAAGCGAATTCTGGCAAGGCAGGAGAGGGAGCTGGATGTCAGTGTCCATGTTTGACATGTTACCCTTAAAAGTACCAGTTCGGGTATGAAACACAGTTGTTTTTTTTTCTTCAGGCTCTGGGAGTGTGTTTGTATTTTCCATTCCACTTGGTGAGAATAAAATATTTATACCTACATCCTTTGGTTTCTGACTCTATATTTGAGTGCGAACCTCTGGTTTGAGATGTGATTTTGTAATTTTTGGCTAACGCACCGGTATCACAGGCGAGCCTCATTCTGTTTTTTGTACTACATATTTATTGGCTAACGCTGTGATATATTTTGTCACAGTTGTTTTCCACCAAATAACGATAGTTTTGTAGTGCAGCGTTATGGCTGAGGTACAACCAGCTGCAGACAATGTGGTTTTGGAACAAACCCCCCACAGCCTGGTTTTGGATTTGTTTTCACATGCTGGGAGTTCGAATCCCTTTTTGTCGGCAATAGTGGCCCCTGAAACAATTATAGATATGGAAGGAGTGCAGGAATTAAATATTAAAAAAGCTTTCTTTAGGTTGGAAAAGATTGCATTTAAAGCACGTCGGGTTTATCGGCAGCAGTCGACCCTTGAAGCATATTTGGCAGTAAATCGAGTACTGCGGGGACTTCGCATTCTGAAATGGCCAACCTTTGGACAGAATAGAGACAGTTTAATGGAAATCTGGAAAGAAGCACTTCTTAAAGCTAGTGCACTTTTGATTACTGCTGTTTTATTGGATTCCAAAAAACTGCAGAAGGAGATTGAAATAGAATTAATAGTATGCGAAGAAAAGGTAAAAGCTTTTGAAAGAAACTCAGATTATGCAATGTTTGTAGGTAATTTGGAGAAAGCAATAGCACAGCAAGATAAAAGTGTTAAGGCTTCCTAACAAAAGAAATATTTGCGGGATCAGCATGACTATGAAAATGATTGGATTTTTGATTGATCTAAAAAGAAAGTCCAACAACAAGCACATAGATCTATTTTAAAAGTGTCCTGGACTACCAATACTACCTATATGAAATCAGATGCTGAAAGCACATGTTCTACTGTTTTTTTTCCAGAGGAGGTAATGGATCAATCGACACCGGGACGTAGGAGGTGTCCACACATCAGGTTTCGGGAGGCAAGCCCAGCAGATGACTGGGGAGACGAGGGAACCAGTGGAAGAACAGGCAATGCACAGGGAGCCGGACAGCAGCAACAACAATTACAATGCTGACCAGCTCAGGGGAGAGGGAGAGGGAGAGGTTGAGGCCAACATTATAAGAAACAGAACTGGCAACAGAACTGCCAGAGAGGGAGAAGATATTAACTGTGGTAAATTTCTCAAGTTATAATCTTACAGAAACAGAGATATGTGTTCTATCTAAAGGCTTGTCTTTTGTTCCTACTATAGATATAAACCCATTTCATAGTATCATTGCTTTATATAACTTTACTAGGAAATTGAGTCTGAAACACTTCTTTGAGAAAAGAAATAATGATATGTCTCCAACTGAATTAAATCCATTTAGACCCAAATCTTATTTTTGTCCACCTACCCCCCCATTGTTAAAGCATTTGAGCAGATCTGTGAGAAAGAAATGAAACAAATCTGGGAAAGAGAAAAAACATATTTTTATAGAAATATGAGTGCTATAGAAAAAATGGCACTTAATGGTTTAAAAATGAATAACGAGATAACGATTAAAAAAGCAGATAAGGGGGAGGGGTGGTGGTTATTGATTCAGAGAGATATGAAAAAGAGGTGTTAAGGCAGCTCAATAACACAATGGTATATCAAAAGTTAATAGGGAATCCTACAGAAGGTATTAAGGAAGAAATTGACAATTTTTTGCAAGAGTCTCATGAAAGAGGCTTTATTACTGAAATGGTTCTGAAATATTTGATGGCCCAACATTGAATTTTGGCTATCATTTATATCTTGCCAAAAATTCATAAAAATCTGATAGACCCTTCGGGTTGTCCTATTATGGCAAGTATAGGTAGTTTGGCTGAACCTATATCAAAATTTGCTGATTCCTTCCTGAAACCTTTAGCAGCTAAGCTACTGTCACATTTGAGAAATTTCACTGATCTTTTATACAACTTACAAAATGTTAATTTATCTTCTCAATCTTTTCTTGTTTCATTAGATGTGGAATCATTATACATGAGTATTTCGCATGATGGTGGACTGGAGGCTGTTTCATTGTTTTTGGAACAATATGGAGAATATCATATGGCATTTATTAGATCTATTGTAAAATGCTGTGAAATTATGTTAAAAAATAATGTTTTAGGTTTTTTTTGGAAAATATTATTTATAGTTTACAGGGACAGCGATGGGTGCGACATTCGCACCAAGTTATGCAAATCTTTATATGGGACTCTGGGAACTTACTATTATACAGGATCCAGATTAGAATCCCTATTTCCAAAGTGTCCAGTTCTATCATAGATATATAGATGATTTATTTTTGATATGGATAGACACAAAGGACAGACTTTTGGAGTTTTTGAGATATTTAAATAGATCAAATCTGTATTTAAAATTTACAGCTAAGTATAGTAGAATAGTGATAGATTTTCTGGACCTGAATATTAATAAAGATAAACAAGGAGTCCTGATTACGGATCTGTATAGAAAGAATACAGATACCAACTCCATATTAGAAGCCTCTTGTTGCCATCCGAGACATTTAGTTAAAAATATTCCACAAGGTCAATTTTTGAGAATTCATAGAAATTGTGATGCAGATGAGTGATTTTTGACACCAGCAGAAGAAATGTCTAAAAGATTTAGTGAACGAGGGTATGCACGACAGGATATACATGATGCAAAGGAGTGGGCTTTAACACAAGAGAGATCCACTCGCTTAGCTCCAAGACAGAGAGTGGATAGTGGAAAGAATATGGGACGTTTGAAGTATACTATGACTTATAATAAAAAAAATCAAGTGAAATATGCAATGTGATGAAACACTGAGATACTTTACAAGCAGATCCCGTGTGTGCTCAGTTTACGCAAGAAACACCTATGTTTGTTTTTATACCAGAAGGCCAAAAATTTGGGGGATTTTAACACACTCTCTACAGCCCAATAGAAAAGAAGAAAGAAATACTCCAATGGTGGTAGGTAGTGCCCCTTGTGGTAAATGTAAGTTTTGTCCCAATATAAAGAAAAGTAAAACATTTAAGAATTATCTAACAGGGAAATGATACAAAAATAGTAACATACTAAAATACTAAAATGCCAGCAGAATAGGCCTAACAGTCTTTTGCGTCTGCTCGTTTGGTCAGCCCCCACCCTGGGAGCTGAGCTTGCTGCCCCCCTCATCCTTTCTGGCTTCTCCCTTCCCAGTCCCGGATATTGCCACTGCACAGGACTTTGCATCCAGAACCCTTCCCCTGTACCTGTTCCACCCCCTCTTGAACCCCTCCACCGTCTCTGCCTCCACCAGCTCCCTGGGCAGTGCATTCCATGGCTCCAAATAAATCGATTAATTACATGTGACACAAGTGGAGTAGTGTATAGAGCTGAATGTACATGTGGGGCAAACTATGTAAGAAAAACAATTCAATCTTTCAAGTTATGAATAGGGGAACACTTGAGAGATGTAGAGCATGGGGAAAAATGACAATGTATTAGCAGCACATATGACTACTAATTTACAGAGTTCACATAAATGGAGTTTTTATGGAATAGAAAAAATAACCTTGGACCTAGCGGAGGTAATTTAGATGTAGTTTTACTTAGAAGTGAAGGGAGATGGATGTTCTCTTTGGATAGTTGAAACATACCAGGACTGAACGAGCGTTTTGAAATTGCCCTCTATTTATAAACTTTATTAAATTAGATGGTTTGGTTTATATAAATCTGCCTAAATTTATGGAATTGTGCCTTGATGTGGTGAAATGATATATTTAGGAATATTTTACTAAGCTGTATCACAGTATAAAAAGAACATATAAAAGATAAAAAACAAAATTAGTTTTGGGCTTTAATGTTATTGTGTTGCTGTGCTCTGACTTATCCTGTGAAAGTTGTACCTCAGTGAACATTTTGTCACTGATAAGATGTTATAACAATCATGGTGGTTGATGTCAATTGGAAAGATTTTAACTCTGTTTGTATTTTTTTATTTTATAGTGCTTTGCCTGTTTCGACTCATCAAACCCTGAGGACCAAAGTAATGAAAGACAAACAATGCTAAAAAAGTTTTCAGAAGACCTATTGGAAGCAAAAAGGAAAAGATTCGAAGTAAAGAATGTATTAGAAATGAAATAAATAAGACTTTACTGATGTGAACTCAATTGGTTGTTTTCTTTTCCAAGGAATTGTGCTTCCAAAATGACTAAATATTTAATTTGTTTTATTAGATTAATGATTGTTAGATGGTTTAGCACGTGGTCTCCTTTAGATAATTACTTTATAATGGTCCTTTGAAGTGTTGTTTTCAGTATTTATTTGTAACTAGATATTAAATGAAAATGATGGCTAAAACCAATAATTTATTTATTTGGTGTTCCTGATATCTATTGAGATGTAATACTATTTAAACAACACAGCTTGTTTGAGATGTTACCCTTGAAAAAGTACCAGTTCGGGTATGAAACGCCATTGTTTTTTTTTCTCCAGGCTGTGGGAGTGTGTTTGTATTTTCCATTCCACTTGGTGAGAATAAAATATTTATACCCACATCATTTGGTTTCTGACTCTATGTATGAGTGCAAGCCTCTGGTTTGAGATGTGATTTTGTAATTTTTGACTAACGTACCAGTATCATAGATGAGCTTCATTCTGTTTTTTGTTAACATTAAACTGCCTGGCCAATCCTAATATATTGGTGCTATATTATATATATATATATATATATATATATATATATATATATATATATATCCATAGATATATATATATATTTATAAAATATTTTGTGGTGAAGTCTGTATCACTATTCATATGCAGCCATTTGATGGCTGGTAGTTGTGTGGGGGGGTGTACTGTGCTATAGTCAGTATAGGGATTCTTGTGTGATGGTGTGCGTATAACCTTTTAAATATGGTAGATGGGGTAGGTCTGACAGCAGAGCAGGAGGGAAAGAGGGAGGTGCCTCAGCATGGAAGGATGGAGACAAGTGAGTCCTGATGGGGCAGGAGAGGAAGCTGGATGTCAGTGTCCATCTGGGGACAAAATGACCTGACAAGGGATGCAGCAGAGGCAATGCAATAAAGTTTAGGGGACTGGGAAGGGACCTAAATCAGGTAGTTAATTCGGTAGGGTAACCCGTGAAGTGGGCGCATGAGGAAGGGCACCGTCCGTTACAGCGACACCTTCCTCATGCAATCCACTCATGGTGACTGATGGGTGGGGTGACCGAATGAGGGTGGGCTAACTATGCGACCGCGATGTGGCTATCGTCTGCCGGGGGTGCAAATTGGGAGTGAAACAATGGCGTGAGCTGGGGTAGTGGAGAAGCTGTAGGTGGTGGCGTTGCAGTCATCAGTCGAGCTGTGGTGTGGCATCGGGGATTGGGCAATGGCTGGGGTGGCTGAGGTACTGAGTTCGGGTCCGGGCGCTGGTGCGATTTTTATTGTGCCTGGCCCAATCCTTTTTATTTTTACTACTTTCACCCCTCTGACATGCACCCTCCTGGAGTTGAGAATCCTTAAGTAGGAGGGTGCGGGAGGCGAGAAGCCTCCCGTGGGGAGGGCCAGGAGGCACAGACCTCCCTCCACAGAAAGTAGTAAATAATATATGTCCTATGGCGCCATTGTGCTGGTGCGCCAGGGTTGTCAGAGTTCCAAAATGTGTTCAGCACTCTGGCTGAGCAATAACAGCGATCGCCTTTAGGCGTTTGCCGTTATCACATAGACCCATTCGGTAGCCTTTAAATGACGTGCTGCTTGTATATGGCTGGATGGATGTTAGGGAACACCACACTGCTTACAATGATTGGTTGAAGGCATGGCTATTCTAAATAATACAGTACACCACTAACACATACACCATGCAAGGAAACATTTGGCATTGACAAATGCTTGTTGATTAGTGAGGCTGGAGACAGGCTGAGAATGGCACTTACCCCACATTACTTGGTGTCTGGTCAGAGCCTCTTTTCATTTCAAACTAAAGGCATCCTGGCCTGTCTGTAAGTGAGCAAGCAACATGCTACATGTGCACACACACAGCTGCCTTACCTGCTAGCTGTTGTGTTTTCACATACGAATATGGGCAGTTTGTACTGCCCCATGCACATTGTCGCCAAATACAGCACTGCGCAGATTTCCAAAGTCTTTTAAAGGGAATCTCCTCTCAGGCTTTTTGACTATTTACCTGTGTAGTTTGCAGGCATGAACACTGATTGCCTCTTTTGTACCCTCCTAATTTCATCAGGATTTAAATGTAAATGATGTTACTAAATCCTCGATTACACTACCTGATCTGCAGTGTTGCCAGTGGTGCAGATCAGTTGCATCAGTGCAGGTCAGGCAGTGTGAACAGCAAGGGGAGCATTGCAGATGGCTCCACTGTGGTTCAGGATGATTCTTATTTTTGTGCGATGATGTACTCTTGCAGGCAGTTTTAGCTGGTGTATAAACATGCCAAGATACACCATACCATGCCCTATAGTTCCTCTCCTACACTGACTAACCACATTGATGGACCCATTTGGGGATCTTCTTGCTAGGAAGCCGAGATGACCCAGCAGTTTCAATGCCTTTGACCCCCCCATGTATTTTTTTCATTCAGAGGCAAAACATGTGCAGTGCTGCAATTCTTTATTAAGAGATTGCAGAGACTGAGACTCAGGCCTGGCACTCCCAAAAGCAGGTGGAAATACAGTGCAAAACAGAGGTTGTATACACCGACCTTGCAACTGTGTACAATGCCATGTGTGTAAATGGCGGATGGCACCGATGCGTGATGAGTGGCAGGCGAGCAGTGCACGCTGCAGTAAGTCTCCAAGATAAGTGTAAACACACCTTAAGTCTGGCATGAAAACCTGCTTGACTCTATTACAAAGGACATGACCTGACTCGTATTCCTAGGATGTTATGATGCGTTAGAGCTAAAGCCTGCAGTAGTTCTACAGTATCTGTTAGTGCTGTTCCATGTTCTCTGCAGTCCCTCTGTTCTTGTCTTGTGCTGGCCATCACATTTTTCAAGGTACGGTAACTGCAGTGCTGTTTTGTGTAGTTTAAGTGTATCTGAGTTAGAAAACATTCTTTTAGAGAAGGTTTGGGTTTGTAAAGTTTAATTTCTGCTTTGTTGAATAGTTTTGTGTTCCAAGTTCTTATTTTAAAGGCTGAGCATGCAGTCTCTTTGTTCTCATTGTTTTTTCCTGTGCTGGCTATTGTGGCAGTCACAGAAACATGGTACATGGGGAACCATGACTGGGATGTCAACATACCGGGGTACACAGTCTACAGAAGGGACAGGGAGGGGAAAAGAGGAGGTGGAGTAGCTCTATACATAAGGGAAGGGATCAAAGCTACAGAACTAAAAAGTAAAGGGGGAGGACAAGAGGCACTCTGGGTCACCTTGGAGACAGGGAATGGCATCACAATCTGCACAGGGGTTGTATACAGACCCCCATCTCAAGGGGAGGAAATGGACAAGAAAATGATAAGAGGACATTCTGAAAATGGCTGAAAAAGGGGAGATACTGTTGATGGGGAACCTGAATATGCCAGATGTTAACTGAATGACATGTACTGCAGCCACATCCAAGAGCAGAGTCATTCTCGATGCCCTGCAGGGGGCAGGCCTTAGACAGCTAGAGTTGGAACCCACTCGGGAGGAAACAATACTAGACCTGGTACTCTCAAATGGAGAGAGGATCACAAATTTAGAAGTCCGTAGACATCTGGGAACAAGCGACCACTGCACAGTGTGCTTCACAGTAAGCACAACCATGGAGACAAGCCATACAAAAACAAGCATACTGGACTTTAGAAGGGCTGACTTTGGCAAAATGGGTGAATACCTGAGGAATACACTAGCAAATGGCCAAAAAGAAGGGGTGGAAGAACAATGGAGAAAAATCCAAACTGCCATCATAGAGGCAACAAGCCTTTGTGTGAAACAGATAAAGAAAACAAAGCGGAGTAAAAAACCACTATGGTTTTCAAAAGAGGTGGCTGGGAAGGTTAAGGAGAAAAAGGCTGCATTCAAAAAGTATAAGGCATCACAGAAGAAGCACGACAGGGAACTGTATCAATTAAAGAAGAAGTGGGGAAGGCAGTCAGAATAGCAAAAGCCCAAACTGAGGAAAAAATAGCCAAGTCAGTTAAGAAGGGGGATGATACCTTTTATAGGTACATTAGGGAGCATAGAAAGGTTAAGGGAGGAATAGTGAAGATTAATAAGGGAGAGGGGAGGTGGGCAGAGGGAGACAGTGAAAAGGCAGAGATATTGAATGAACACTTTTGCTCAATATTCACAAAAGAAGATGAGAAGGAGTTACCTAAACCAGACAATAGAAGCACTCTGGGTAGGGGGGTTGACACCAGTCCATTTACAGAAGAAAGAGTCCTGAAAGAACTCCTAAAACTCAAGGTGGACAAAGCAATGGGGCCTGATGGGATTCACCCCAGAATCCTAAAAGAACTAAGGGAGAACCTAGTGACACCACTGACCACACTTTTTAACAAATCATGGGAGGATGGGGTGGTACCTGAGGACTGGAGGAGGGCAGATGTGATTCCTCTTCACAAAAGTGGGAGCAAGACAGAAGCAGGAAACTACAGACCTGTAAGTTTGACCTCAGTGGTAGGGAAAATGATGGAATCACTTCTGAAAGAAAGAATTGTTGAGTACCTAGAGGCCAGCGGGGCGTAGGACCCAAAGCAGCATGGATTTACAGCAGGAAGGTCATGTCAGATGAATCTAATAGTTTTCTTTGACTGGGTGACCAAAATAATAGACCAAGGAGGGGCTGTGGATATGGCCTACCTAGACTTTAGCAAGGCATTTGACACAGTCCCGCACAAAAGATTAATAATCAAGTTAGCTAGCCTGGGAGTGGGTCCCAGGGTGGTAGCCTGGGTTGCAAACTGGCTGCACAACAGGACACAGAAGGTAATAGTGAGTGGAACACATTCTGAAGAAAGGAGGGTCACTAGTGGAGTACCTCAGGGCTCAGTACTGGATCCAGTCCCCTTTAACATCTTTATAGGTGACATTGCAGAGGGTCTGGAGGGAAATGTATGCCTCTTTGCAGATGATACAAAGATGTGTAACAGAGTTGATACACAAGGGGGGGGTAGAAAGGATGAGAAGGGGCTTGGCATGGTTGGAGGAATGGTCAGACGTATGGTAACTTAGATTCAATGCAAAGAAGTGCAAAGTAATGCACCTGGGAAACAAAAACCCAGGAGAAGAGTACAAAATAGCAGGGAAGGTACTAACAACAACAAAAATGGATCGGGACTTGGAGGTAGTCATATCAGATGATCTAAAGGTGGGTAAGCAATGTGAGAAGTCAGTAAGGAGAGCCAGGTGGATACTGGGATGCATAGGAAGGGGCATCACAAGCAGAAAAAGGGAAGTGGTTATCCTTCTGTACAGACAGTTGGTGAGACCCCATCTGGAGTGCTGTGTGCAGTTCTGGAGACCTCATCTATGCAAGGACATAGACAGGATGGAAGCAGTCCAGAGGAGGGCAACTAGAATGGTGCAGGGTCTGCAGCAGAAACCATATGAAGAGAGACTGAGAGAGATTAATATGTATACCCTTGATGAAAGGAGGGATGGGGGGGACATGATAGAAATGTTCAAGCACCTCAAGGGACTCAGCAAAGTCCAGGAGGGTAGCATCTTTCAGAAAAAGAGATGTGTAAGAACAAGGGGACACAATTTAAAGATAGAGGGGGGGACGGCTCAGGGGTAATGTGAGGAAATCATTTTTCACGGAGAGAGTGGTGGATGTGTGGAACTGCTTTCCTGCGGAGGTTGTCGGGGCTAAAACAGTGGGGGAATTCAAACATGCATGGGACAGACACAAGGCAACTGTAGTGGGGAGTGGCAGGAAGTAGACTATTGGTTAACTAGAATCTGTAGCTTATCCAGTAGGTAGGGAAATAGGCAGACTGGGTGGGCCAAGTGGTCCTTATCTGCCGTCAAAGTCTATGTTTCAAAGTCTATGGCTAGCAAGCAAGGTTGATGACCAGGATGAGCCAAAAACACAGGGACTGCAGAGGACATCAAAAGCACTGACTAATACAATAGCACTGCAGACTTTATTCCTAAAGCATCATCAAATCTCATGACGTCTGGCAGGAACTGAGTCACAGCCTTTGTAATCAAGTCAAGCAGGTTTTCACAGCAGACTTAATCAACTTCATTTACATTGACACCCTGATGAAATTAGGAGGATGCAATAGAGGCAGTCATTGTTCATGCCTGCAAACTACATAGGTAAACAGGAAAAAAGTCTGAAGGGACCTTCCCTTTAAAGAAATGATGTTGAGAATCAGCGCATATCATGGTGAGGGGCATCAGTTTTACAGCCAGGGGCCTAAGAGGGGCCCCCCCTCTAGCTTCACTACTGTTTCTATTTATTTGACCACAGTTCAAGACAGAGTTAGAAAGGAGGTCAATGAATTAAAACAAAAACAAACACACACAAAAAAATAAATATATAATAGTGTGTGGGCAACTATACACAACAAGGCTATGTTTTCATCGAGGCATCAAGGGGTTGAGATGACGTCACAGAGACCTGAAGAGTGAAGCTCGAGCGGTCCTGATGTCATCTCAACCCCAAGATGGAAACACAATCCTTGTTTGTGTATGGTTGCCTATATACTATTTTATGTAGCATATGGTTCCAAAAACCACAGGACACAATGGGTTGCCAGTTTGTCTCTCCCTGCCCACTCGTTCAGCTTCCAGCCTGCTCGCTTGTTTACCTCTCTTCACCCACAAGTTTACAATCCGCAAAAAGTTAATAAGTGGAACACATATTAAAAAATTCATTTCTTACATTAAATGAAGCATTTGCCTTCAAAGAGCTGTGGTGTGGCTTTCATCAGCAGCTCCAAACTGACGCTAAGGAACTGTTGCCAGCCCGATCTGCTGAGACAAGCCCGCGCTATTAAAAAGAAAAAAATTAGTTACAGTATTTTGCTAGTGCTCTGAGGGTAAGGGATAATAGTTGTATTATCCTAACTGATGCACCTCAGAGCCAGCTCTGGAAGTGTAATGATGAATGGGGCAGTTCAAAGGTCAGAAAAAGCTGTTGACATATCGATGTGATGTCAGAACGATATTACAACAACTTTTTTGACCTTTGAACTGTCCTACAACAAGATTTTGATAGCCTCCAAATTCTAGGTATCCCATGTATTCAGTGACTGCGATTGAGCACTTTCAAAAAGGGTGACTCAATCACAATGCTTTTACACAGGGCATCCAGGCAGGGAGGGCAACAGGATAGGGGGTTCAGTAACTACAGTGACAGGATGTCACTATGTATACACCTGCATGGGGGGGTGGGGAGAGACTATGCCATGTGACGGGTGGAAGAGGAGGGAGGGTTTGCGGGGCATAGTGCAGCAGCGGGCTGCCAAGCTGGCCATGTGGAATGGTGGGTTGGTGGCAGGCTGGGGTTGGAAGAGTGCTGGGTTTGGTTCTGGGTGCACTCGTTTTTTGCGCAGGGTCATGTTTTTCTTTGATGGTTTTCATTTTTTTTTTCAGGTTTTATACACACACACACACACGCACACGACAAGCACCCCCCTGGAGTTGAGAATCCTTCAGTAGGGGTGTGGGAGGTGCAGCACCCACATAAAATAATAAAAATCTAAGTGTTCGCACTGTCTTAAAGAGGTGTCATGAAGTCTAAAATTGCCAAAATTTATTTTTGGCAATGTAGACTCGCCCAAATGGTGATCACCATTACGCAGTCACTGTTATCACATGGAACTAAATTCTATACACAATAAGCTTCAACCATATACTATATACAAAATAATGTATGGGCAACCATATACAACAAAACTGTTTTCATCTAGGAGTGAGATGACATCATAGAGACCTCTCAGACTTTGCTCTTTAGGTTTGTGACGCCATCTCACCCCTTGATGTAAACACAGCCTTGTTGCTTATGGTTGCCTGTACATTATTCTATACACGTTTCCATCAGGGGGTACTGATATCATGGACCTCAAGATGGAAGCACATGCATAGTTTTCCATTTGTTACTTTTTTATAGTAGTGCATATGAGTCCAAAAAATAATTAGAAAATTTCCAAAAGGGTACTCCTCACCCAACACAAATTTTAAGTTTTTTTATTCATTTTCCGCATCCATCTTACTGAACTGAATCAGCAATGGAAACATTTATAGTGAGGAGTCAAAACCTGGCATAGGCCATTTGACAAGTAAACAACATTAAAAATAATTTTGGGGGGGATGTGAATCCCTTTATAAACTCGATAACTCTAGGCAGCACAATTTACAGGGCATTAGTAACACTACACTTATGCTATGAGAAATTCTGGTTTCCCCAGTAAAACACATAGAAAAATGGATGGGAAAATGTTTTTTTCATCGAGGGGTTCTGATGGCATCATAGACCTTGATAATGACATTTTGAGAGGTCTCTGATGTTAACAGAACCCAGAGACAGATACAAATGCCTTGTATGTGCATTCCATCTATCATTCTTTTTATTTATTTATTTTGTTTTTGATTACTGGGTAGGTGCGCTAGACATAGAAAAATGCCTATTTTCAGGCATGACCAGGAGAGTACAAGGCAGGTACAGTCATACATTTTGAGAGGACAAAGTACACTGTTTACAATAAAACACGAACAATAGTCAGGGAAACACATAGCACTACAATATAATAACAAACATCAGCAATGTACAGGAAATCATAGGGACTATTAAGTCGCAGCAGCAATATTCTATTGGCAGAAAACAGTAAATATATAATCTCCGAGGATAATCAGCAAGACAGTAAGATAAACATTTCATTGAAATCTAATACAGAACAATTGGCCAAAGGCCACAGAGTGGGAGGAAATAGGTAACATAGCATTGAAGGAGGGGAGAGACTGGTCATAGAAGTGGGATTTTGGGGGGAATAGGCTAAGGCAATAAACAGTAAGTGCAAAAGGAATAAGGCTAAAGGGACTTGTATATGGCCATGGCTGCAGGGGAGGGCGGAGGAGGGATCAGTTTGTAGAAGGTGACTATGTAGCTGCCACTTGAAGCTAGTGTGGGTCAGGGAGAGGCGGATAGCTGTTTGCAAAGAGTTCCAGTACTGGGGGGTGAAGTGTGAAAAAGCCTGAGTTCCCATAGCAGTTTTACTTCTGGGGACTTGAAGAAGTATCTGATCACCAGAAAGGAGGGCATAGTGTAAGCTAGGTAGAATCAGTATCTGCGCTAGTGTGGAAGGAATCCCAGATTGAGAGATACTGTCAATCAAGATGCCAAGTGAGTAGAGACAGTTAGCAGTTGGGGAGCACCAGTGAAGGCTACTGTACAGGTGGCAGTGATGTGTGCTACAATGGGAGGCCAGTGCAAAGTGACATATAGTATTATATGTGGTGTCCCATTTGTGGAGGCTGGCTTTTGAAGCATCAACATAAGTGACTGAGCCATATGTGAGAGCAGGAAGGAGTATGCCCTGGGCAATGGCAACTCTAGCGGAGGGAGTAAGTGCATAGCTAGTTTTATAGGCTAGCCCAGTTGGAAGCACCACAGAGCAGTGACGGACACCCTGCTGACATCCCCCACAGTGATACCAGGGCAACACCGAAAAGATCCCCGATTCAAAGGGCATTGACAAAAAGGCCACTGACACAGCACCTGATGTAGACATGACGATGACCACTGACATGACTGGCCACACTATGGTGCACCACAGACCGACACCACCAGCTGTTCCACAGCATGGCGACTGACCCCCCCAAATCCCAGACCACAACGGTAAGTGAGCAGACATGCCTGGTGGGAGGCAGACAGCAGTAGGAAGCACAGCGGCTCACAGGACAAAGCAGCATACCAGACCGGTGCACAGCAAGGCAACAACAGACACTGGATCACATGTAGACAGAACGGTGCCCAACAGTGTCCAGCATAACTGATCGCAGAGCAGGATAGCAGGACATGCAAATGTTGACTGAGGCACACAGATTGCTACACAGACACATGGAGCTGTGTTGGCACCACTGCAAGCCCTGGCATGGACACTGATGGGGTGCCGGGGGATGGAGCGACATAGGGAGCAGGTACCAGCTATGGGGGGTTGCACAAGTGGCTATCACCGGTGGCCCTCACCCCCCATCCTGGTGGTCAGACTTGGAAGCTGATGTTGAGCGCCAGCCCCATGAGGTAGTCCCTGTGGCTATGGGTGCTGTACTGGGCAATGAGGTCGGTGATCTGGCAGGTGCATTCCCTCCAATGCCTACGGGAGCATCCCACCACCTAGCTGGACACCGCCTGTTGCCTCTTCACCTCTGTCAGCTGCTGTTCCCCTCGCAGGACCACCAGGAAGCGCTATAGTGTGGGATGTGCAGCACCAAGCAGGGCACTGAAGGCTCTGTGCCAACCCTCTATTGCGTTGTTCGTGTGAGGCATCCCCTTGGAGACAGAGGCATGGCAGTTCCACACAAGAATGGGGAACAGCAGCTTGTGGTGGTGGCCACTGCGGACAGGACAGTCCAACAATGTGTCTTCTAAATAATTGAGGACAGGAGCAAGGGTCTCCTCATGCTCTGTGAAATAGGGCTAGCTACGGAGCTCCTCACATGTGGCCACGACATCCCCAGGGGGCTCGAAGGCTAGTGCAGGCAGTATGCGGAGGTGCATGGCACACACATCGTTGCCAATGTACAAGTGAGACAGCTCTATATTCTGCTGTATGTACCATCACACACACTGCCACAGGTGGAAGAAATAGCCATGCACTTCTACCTATGGAAACACTGTCTGCAGTGCCCTGTAGATGGCCATCTCGTAGTCGATCAGCATGTGCCATGGTCTGCCTGCAGGGCATAGCTCCGCCACCTTTGTGAATACCGCTGTGTAGGCAGCCACCATCCTTTTGGACATCAGCATGTACACAGCAGGCAGGACTGTGGCACCACCAACCCCATGCATGGTGTATAGCTGCTGGAAAAGGCATGGGCAGCACTTGAATGTGCCATCCCCAAGCCAGGTGGTGCAGCGGGCCAGGTATTCCATGTTCCCGGTGGTGCTGTACAGAAGGAACCTCTGGTCACTGGTGTCCTCCCTGAGTTGTACAGCAGGAATGGCTCCCCCCATCTGTCCTGTGGAACTCCTCTGGGATCACCAGGTCCGTTAGCATCTGGGGGGTCCATAGGTGCCCATCAGGAGGTGCGCTGCATGCGTTGAGCTGCCCATTTCAGGAAGGGTACGGGTGGTAGACTGCCCCCCATGGCCTCATTCACACCTGAACAGCAGGTGATGACTATTTGCTGGGATGTCTCGTTTGTGTCCCTGGTCTGCCACTTCACTGTGGTATGCACCCTCCGGACACCCACCGAGGTTGAGTCTGGCACATGGTTGTGCGTGCCGGAGATAGTCGGGTCACCCCCTGTGATGGTGACCACTTGGCCCTTGCACTGGGTTGCTGCATAGCCACAGCACTTCCAATATGTTCTCTCCCCACGGCTTCATTCTCGCTGGTACGTGTAGCCCTTCACCACCAGCAGTTTATTTCCCTTCACGGTCTCGACAAATCCCGACTCCATCCTCCCCGAGGTCACAGAGATGATGTTTGCAGTTGCGGACGGCACTTTTGTGGGCTGTAGGCTCATCTGCTGACACTCTGGGGGTGTGTCGCTTCAGTTCCCTATTCACTGCCGTGTCTACAGGTCTTCTGTACTGCTCCTTGGCGGTGTAGCTGTGGAGGTGTCACCATAACTACGTGCTTCTGCCCAGTTTTAGAGTTTACTGCCTTACCGGTTGTGGTGATGAAGTGGAGATCGAAATCAAGAGAAGGGTCAGGGGTAATTCCCAAGTATTTAAAGGAGTTGACATTTTCAAGGTACGAGCCATTTATGCAGGAGACAGATAGCTGACCAGGACATTTCCTTAGATGTGGAGCAGACCCAAAGAGTTTGGATTGATTTTTACTGGAGTTGAGAACCAGTTTGTTGCAAGAAGGCCAGTCTTGGACACGTTGAAAATTAGAAGAAAGAGTAGCATTAATGTCAGTGATGTCCTTAGAGCTGTAGTAGGGGACAAGGTCATCAGCATAGAGCAGAGATTAGCATTTAGTGGCATTGGGAGAGATTTATGTATTTATTTGCTTTTGTTAACTGGGTAAGTACACTAGACAGCCAAGTGCCTATTTTCAGGTGCGACCCGGGAGATTACAAGGTACATACATGAACATCAGGCAAAACAAGTGAAGGTTACATTTGAGAGCAGTAGCACACATGATCAATGCAAGTAACAACAGGGGTTTACAATGTAGGTAGTACGTGTCTTTGATAAAGACGTAAAAGAGAAAGGATCCAAGAATGGAGCCTTGGGATACCCCAATGTTAATAGCAGAGGGTTCAGAGGCAGCAGAGCAATATTTGATGTATTGCTGCCTGTCCGTTAGGTAATTGTCATTCTAAACTACAACTTAAGGGGAGAAACCAAGGGACTGCATTTTGGTCTTAAGTAGGGGCTGATCAAACAGATCAAAGGCCTTGGTTAGGTCAATAAAGACTGCACCAGCTAAGAGGCAATTATTCATAGCTATTTTCATGTCATTGATAAGTGTGAACATGTGGGATAAATAACTGACATAACTAAGCAGGGATCAAGTGCATAAAAAATGACCATATGCGTTTGTCAATTTATTTGTAGAAAAATCAATAAATATATACAGAAATTATAGAAGAAACAAAAAAAATGTTTAGTTCTGCATAACAAAATAACTTCAGGACTCTGCTTTTCCCAGCAGAGTCCGTGGCTTCGTTTCAGCCTAGATAGCCCAGCGAAATATCTCTTACACTTCAATCATCTGTGTGAAAATCAACACACTCCAAAGAAGATCCAGCACCAGACTGACTCGACTATCTATGGTCCCCTAGTAGTGAGCCTATTTATACCCTAGGGATTATATCACACTCTGTGGGGGAGTTTCCATAGGCCGTGACATTACATAATGGAGAGTTTCAATATTATCCCATGCTTTAACATGCAGGGGTTTTTTATTTGGCCCTTTTTGCCCTAATATGCTTTATTTCTACAGGCAGCCCCAGTTACAACATCTCTGGGGTTTCAGAAACTCATTTTCATTTAATTATGGGACACTACGGGGCTTTTTATACATCTGCCCGTAGTGTCTCACGAAACGGCGAGTGGTATTTCTTTAAGCACACTTGCGGTTTCCCCTGATGCTTCAGAGCAAGCTTTTGCTCTGAAGCATTCTCCTATTTCCACATGAAGCTGCAACATGCAGCAGTGACTTTGGTGCTCAGCACCTCTAAATCAGGCGCACAGCTAATATTTATTTCTCGGGAGCACCAGCTGCTTTTAAACCTAAAGTGCGAGAAGCACTATTCATGGTTTCAAATCGGGAGATAAAGGAGAAGTACTTTTCAGCACTTAATGTACAAGCGGGGGGGGGGGTCAAGAAAAGAAGGGACAGAAAAGCAAAGAGAAAGTCAGGTTGGCCACCCTGACATGAAAAAAAAAAAAAGAAAAAGAAAAAGGAGATAGGAAAGAGTTAATGGGAAAAATGATGGAGGTAGGGTTTGCACATTTGACTTTCTGTACATTGTTTTATGGGTAATAACAAGAGCTCCCTGTTACACACCTCCCCCACCAAGAGGCAACGGTATTACTGCTGTCAGACACTCTCCTAAAACCCTAGGAGGGTTGGAGCTTCCGCCCACCCACTCTCAGAAACTCTGCCTCAGAGAACCTTATAAATATGTAAAGTATTTTCATTCAGACATAATAATCTCTACAACACTGTACTTCTCCCTGAGGCTCAAAATCATGGGTTGAATACAAACCCTTTACTCATATATCATAATTTCTTTCAAGTATCATATTATACAGAAAGCAAAAACACATTAATACACACATTTCATCAAGTTTCATCAGTATGGGCCCCATATCGAGACAAGAAATCTGCATTATGGTGTTTTGAACCTGCTGTATGCTGAATGTTGAAGCAGTAAGGCTGCAGAGCCAAGTACCACCGCATTATATGACCATTCTTGTCCTTCATCTGCTGGAGCCAGCACAGAGGGTTATGATCTGTAAGAACCTTAAACTCTGTGCCCCATAAATAATACTTCAAAGCCTCTATTGCCTATTTCAATGCCAAGCATTCTTTCTCCACTGCTGAATACTTTCTCTCCCTCTCGTGAAGTTTGCGGCTGATATAAATCAGTGGGTGCTCCTCCCCCTTCTTGGTCGGGGAAAGAACTGTACCAATGCCGGTATCAGAGGCATCGGTGTGCACTTCAAAAGGAGAGAAAAGTCTGGGCTGAGTAATACAGGGGAGGAACATAAGATAGCTTTAATATTTTCTTTTTTTTTCAATATAATGTTTATTGAAGATTCAACAAATACAATAGACAGGATCATGTTATCCAAAACACTTAAACATATGACAAAACAGGGTACATGATCCCATCCCCCTCCCACCCTAATACAGCCCCGAAAAGCCCTCCCCTCCACACAGTCCCAAGGCATGACAATCCAAACTACTTAGTTACATGAAAAAACTCTAAATGGAGTATAACATATGTAATGGGGCCCAAATCTTTTCGTATTTGGATTTATTATTATTAAGACTCGAAATGGTCTTCTCCACACGAAGATTGGCTATTAACTCGTTAAGCCATTCAGAATAAGAGACTGCATCTGTACTCCTCCAATATTTAAGTACAAGCTTTTTAACTGACATAGAGATCAAGGCGATATGGTATTTTCGCTTGTTAACTGATATCTGTGAGTAGTCCCCAAAAAGGCAAACCTCTGGTGTAAATAGTTCCGATAGTCCAAGCAATGGATCAACCTTGTCCTTGATAACCTTCCAAAGGGGAGCTATTTTGGGACATTCCCCAAAAATATGAAACAAGGAGCCTTCCACCTGAGTGCACCTCATACATTTATTAGAAGTTATTACTCCCCATTTGGCCAATTTCTGCTGGGAGTAGTAAAGGTTATGCAGGATGTTAAACTACATTAAACGTAACCTATCTTGTGTTACAAAGTGATGGCAGTTACTCCATATAGCCGTCCAGTCTTTATCCCAGTGTGGGAAAGAGTCAGACAAGAACTCTGTAGGTCCAAACGGGTCCGGGAAACGCCAGTCATATAGAATGTTATAAAGTTTAGAAATTACTTCAGGGGAATTAGCCAGGGGGCCCAAATCTGACTGGAAAGAAAATTTAAAAGGTAAAGGGGGACCATCTTCAATTTTTTTAGCAAGAAGGTGTCTCAGCTGCAGAACCTTAAAATAATCACCTTTTTGTAGTCTAAATTTCAATATAAGGTCTTCTGTAGATAACCATGTGCCATCCTCTTTGAGAAATGAAGACAATCTCCCCTCTCCCAATCTAAGTAACCACCTGGGGGATAGCATTCTATTGTCTAATTTAAAAGCTGGGGAATTCCAGATCGATTGTGTCACATCCGAACAATTTTTATATTTTAAGAATCCACACAGCTGTGAGTGGATTCTCATGGAGGTTGCTATTGTGGTATTTTTTAACTTTTTTGGTAGAGAGGAGATGTTTAGGAATAATAATGTGGAAGGAGCTATATTAACTGATCGAATCAGTTCGAGTTCTATTTTGAGCCATGAGGGAAAATAAGCAGAGGGGTTAGGATCTAGCCACTTGAGGTATTTGGCAGCATTGCTGGCCCAATAATACACGCTTAAGTACGGAAGTCATAAACCACCCTTAAGTTTAGGCACTACTAACTTATAGTAGGCTAGTCTCGGTCTCTTTTTAGACCAGATAAATTCAACTAACAAACTCTGAACTTTTTTAAACCAGCCACCCGTTAAAAAGATATTGAGCAATTGAAGAGGGCATAGTAGACGTGGCAAAACATTCATCTTAATCAAGTTTATTCATCCCCATAAAGAAATGGAAAGGGTTGACCATCGGGCTAAATCTTGGGTCACCGTTGACAATAATGCCTCCACATTCTTCTTAATAGTAAGCTGTGTATCTCTAATTAGTTCAATGCCCAAATACAGCAAAGAATCTCAGGACCACAATAGGCCTAGGGCTGTAATATTATTCTTAAAGACTTTGTGGTTTAAAGGGAATACAATGAACTTTCCGACATTTAACTTGTAATTTGATAATTTACCAAATTGCTGTATTATGTCCAACATGGCAGGGATAGATGTTTCCGGGTAAGAGAGCTGTAGGAGCAAGTCATCTGCATAAGCAGCAACTTTGAGTTTGGTGCCTAGAATTGTAAGCCCCTGAACCCTTGCACATAGGATTAATTTACGGATTAGCGGCTCCAAATAAAGGTTAAAAAGTAGAGGGGAGAGAGGGCAACCCTGCCTTGTGCCAGAATATAAGGTAAAGGCACCAGATATTACACCGTTTCCAGAAATTCTGGCAGTCAGGTTCTGATAAAGAGCTTTTATCCACATTTAGAATTGTTGGGGAAAAGCAAAAGAATTTAAGGTTTGGAGTAAGAAATTCCAATTAACTCTGTCAAAAGCCTTCTCGGCATCCAGGGACACCAGCGCCACTGGAAAGGGGGCATCCCTCAACATCGAGAGGACATGGGAGAAAGTATGAAGGTGATCCTGCAGACGATCTTCCCTTCATGAAACCCACCTGATGTGTACCAATTAAGTCAGGAAGAACCAAACTAAGCCTATCAGCCAATATTTTGGTTAAGATTTTTATATCTTGGTTCAGTAATGAAATGGGAATGTAACTCTCAACGCACTCTAAATTTTTACCTGACTTCGGCAACAATGCAATAAGGGCCTCAAATAGAGTGGAATCTACTTGTGCACCTGCTAAGATGTGTTAAAAGAGGGAAAGGAGATGAGGGGTAATTTGTTCCTTAAAACATTTATAAAACTTAGACAGAAAACTATCAATTCCAGGTGTTTTGTCTGAAGGCAAACCCTGTATCACCTCCATAATTTCCAAATTAGAGATGGGGGCTACTAACGCTCTACACTGAGATTCTGAAAGACGGGGTAACTGGGCCTCTGCTAAGTAAGAGGAGAGAGTGGAGTCAGAAGGCGGATTGGACATGTCTCCGTATAACTGTTTGTAATAGCTGGAAAACTCTGAGACAATCTCCTGAGGGGAACATTTCAGAGCTCCATCTATTAGCTTTATTATTTTCTGAAAAGCTTTGTCACACTTCTGGGACCAGTGCACTTTATTAGGGCAGTTGTTTTTAATCAGATCAGTCAAGGGCATTGCTATGGTGGAAAGGTTTGGTACAAACTGGTGCTAGTAACTGGCCAGACCCAGAAAGGACCATACATGCTTCTTTGTCAGGGGTATGGGACTGTCTGCTACTGTCTGGACCTTACTGACATCTAATTTTACGGTACCCTCCCCAATAACAAAGCCCAAATACTTTGTCTCTGTTCGGGCAATGGCGCATTTGGCAGGATTAATGGTTAACCCAGAGTCACATATGGATTGAATGATCACACTGAGGTGTATGAGATGCGTCTGCAAGTCAGGACTAAAGATGACAATGTCATCAAGATAGACTGCACTGTACTGGGAATGGGCATGTAAAGTCTGGTCCATGTACTGCTGAAAAGTCGCTGGGGCCCCATGCAACCCAAAGGGCATTTTGGTGAATTGGTACAGTCCTATGGGGGTGCTAATGCAATATACTCTTGGGACTATTGGGCTAGGGGAATCTGCCAGTAGCCTTGCGTAAGGTCCAGGGTGCTGATGCACCTGGCATTCCCAATCTTGTCCAAGAGGCCATCTATATGTGGCATAGGTTACCCATCAAATTCTGAAATGGCATTGATTATTTGAAAATCTAAGCACAATCGAATTCCCCCTTCCTTCTTGTCCACTACAACTATAGGCGATACCCAAGCACTATGAGAAGGCTTGATCATACCCAACTGCTCCATTCTCTTGATTTCCTGTATGACCTCCTGTCAAACTCTTTCGAGGAGCCTGTAAGGTTTCTGATGAATAGGTTTCTTTAGGGACACTTTAATGGTGTGAATCACCCCTTTTGCTCTCCCTGGTATACTAGTGAAGGTGGTCCCAAAATACTTCAGCAATTGATCAACCTCCTGACTTTGGGCTACATCTAAACCAGGGTTAATTTGCACCTCTCTGACTTCTTTTTCCATCTCAAGCCTCTCACAGGCCTCCTCCAACTCAATAACTCCCTGTTCAGGATGAATAAAATAACTGGGTATGGGGTCTTGCCTATCATGCCATTTCCTTAGTAAATTGGCATGATATATTTTTTCTGGGATCGTTGGCCTGGCATCAATTTCATAGTCAATCTTCCCAGTCTGCCTGATAACGACAAACGGGCCTTGCCATTTCACCAATAGTTTGTTTTCAGATGAAGACAGCAATAATAAGACCTTATCACATGGTTGGTAAGTTTTGTCTTTCAACCCTGGTACAAATCTCACTAGTTTTTTTCTAAGGTTGGACATATAGTCCACAATGTTGGTATGACATGCCTCTTTCCCTTCCTCCCAGTGTTCCCTCACCATGTCCAGTGGGTCTCTGGGGTTTCTTCCACACAGAAGGGTAAAAGGCGACAACTCTGTAGTGGCTTGGGGTACCTCCCGGTATGCAAACAGGAGATATGGTAAATACCTGTCCCAATCCCACCCCTCTTCATGCATATACTTTTGGAGCATATGTTTCAAGGTTTTATTAAAATGCTCCAGTAGCCCATCAGTCTGGGGGTGGTAGGGAGATGTTCGTACAACTGAAACCTCTAACAATCAGTAAGGCTCTTTAAGGAGTACTGAAGTAAAGTTTGTTCCTCTATCCGTGAGTATGGTTTGAGGGATACCCAGACGACTAAATATTTTGGCCGATTCCTCGGTAATCTGAGGTGCCGTCACAATCCAAAGGGGAATCGCTTCCGGATACCTTGTGGTGTAATCACAAACCACTAATAGGTACTGATTACCTTTAGAGCTTTTTGTCTGGGGTCCTATCACATCCATGGCTATTCTTTCAAATGGAGTCATGACTGCAGGTATTGGCTGTAGGGGCAACTTATCCTGTCTTCCCCCTTTGGCCACCATCTTGCACTCAGGACAAGTGCGACAGTACTCAGCCATGCTTTCATGCATACCTGGCCAGAAGAACAGGCTTGACAACCTACCTAGTGTCCGATCTTGGCCTTCATGACCGGCCATAGGTACAACATGGGGTAAATGCATGAGTTTCTTCCTAAAACATTGGGGGGCCATCATTTGTTTAATACATTCCCTTGTAACAGGGTTAACACAAATTCGGTACATCACATCATTAGTTATAACATACTGTAGCTGCCATTCTGCAACCACCTGGTCCACCTGTTAAAAAAAAAAAAGGTTTTAAGTTTTCGTCCAATTTTTGTTCAGTTATAACATTAGTCCCAGCTAACTCAGAGTCAATATCAGGTATTCCATCCTGATGTGTTTCCCTCCACTTTTATTTTTCAGCTCTTTTCTCCTTTTTAGATTTCCATGTTTTCCTGGGGTCCTCAAATAGACCTTCATCAAAAGAGAAAACATCCTGGGACTGTTCTCTTTTTGTCTGGGCCCGAGTGGTAACTGCCACTAGTAGACCACAAGACTGTTGAGATTTTATTAACCGATCAAAGTTCGGAAAATCCTGCCCAATAATGATAGGTACTGGTAATCTGGCTACTAAACCAACTGTAATCAACTGTGTGTCCTGCTCGACAATCATTTCCACTGTGGTGGTAGGGTATTGGTGGATATCCTCATGGACACATGTAATTTTTGCAACCAGCCTGTTACTGCTGTAGTTTTTCAATAAATCTGCCCGTACCAAAGTCTGTTTACTGCCAGAGTCTAATAGTCCTATTAGTTCAGTCTGGACAATCCCCACAGTAGTGACATATCTCAATCTCAAGCTCAATCTTTATTTATTTATATAAGGCGCCTTTCTAAAACCAAGGCGCCTGTACAATACTAGATAAAACAATAAATAAAGCCATTTAAAATTAAACTAAGCGACAGTATTAAAAATCATTATATGCTTTGCTAAAGAGATAAGTTTTTAAAGATTCTTATATCCCTAGTTGGCTAGAGATAGGTGCGTTACTTCAGTTCTTTTATTGGGGCAATAATGGGCTATGTGTCCCTTTCTTAAACAGTTGTAACATATAAGATCAGCATTACAAGGTTTCTCCCTTTGGTCCCCTTGCCAGTTATTACCCCTACCAGGGGATTGTCTCTGATAAGAAGTATCAAAAGGTCTTACCGGTGTTGTTGGTTGGGGTGAAGAGCCCCAGTATCCTTGGGATTCTGTTGGTCTGGCTGCCAGGTAATCCTCCGCCAGAGCGATGGTCTTCTCCGCTGTGTCAAGCTTGTGTTCCTTCACCCATATGCTTTCTTTCAGACTTCCAGAGCCCTTGTACAGGCATTGCAACCAGAAGTGGCTGCCCCTCAACAGCGGGACATGGTGTCTCTCCTGCCACTGTCCCATCCGTGCCCGCTGGCCACTACCCAGGACAAGACTTCCTGAGCCCTTGTATGGGTGTTGCAGCCAGAAGTGGCTGCCTATCCACAGTGGGACATGGTGCCTCTCCTGCCACCATCCCATCCATGCCTGCCAGCCACTACCCAGGACAAGACTTTCCAGGCCCTTCTATGGGCATTGCAGCCAGAAGCAGCTGCCCCTCCAAAGCGGGATGCAGTGCCTCTCCTGCCACTGTCCCATCTGCGCCCACAGGCCACTACCCAAGACAAGACTTCCCGAGGACTTGTATGGGCGTTACAGCCAGAAGCGGCTGCCCATCCACAGTGGGACGTGGTGCCTCTCCTGCTGCCATCCCATCCATGCCCTCTGACCACTACCCAGGACAAGACTTCCTGTGCCCTTGTATGGGTTTTGCTGCCAGAAGTGGCTGCCCCTCCACAACAGGATGCAGCACCTCTCCTGCCACCATCCCATCCATGCCCTCTGACCACTATCTAGGACAAGATTTCCCGAGCCCTTGTATGGGTGTTGCAGCCAGAAGCAGCTGCCCCTCTACAGTGGGTTGCAGCACCTATCCTGCTGCTGTCCCATCTGTGCCCACCGGCCACTACCTAGGACAAGACTTCCCGAGCCCTTGTACGGGCATTGCAGCCAGATGCGGCTGCTCCTCCACAGTGGGACGCAGTGCCTCTGCTGCTGCCGTCCCATCCGCACCCACTGGCCACTACTCAGGAAAGACTTCACGAGGCCTTGTACAGGCATTGCAGCCAGAAGTGGCTGCCCTTCCACAGTGGGATGTAGTGCTTCTCCTGCCACCATCCCATCCACGCCTGCCAGCCACTACCCAGGAGAAGACTTCCCAAGCCCTTTGATGGGCATTGCAGCCAGAAGCGGCTGCCCATCCACAGCGGGACATGGCACCTCTCCTGCCACCATCCCGTCTGCGCTCACCGGTCACTACCCAGTACAAGACTTCCCAAGCCCTTGTACAGGTGTTGTAGCCAGAAGCAGCTGCCCCTCCACAGTGGGACGCAGTGCCTCTCCTGTTGCTGTCCCATCCACACCCACCAGCCACTATCCAGGACAAGACTTCCCAAGCCCTTTGATGGGCATTGCAGCCAGAAGCGGCTGCCCATCCACAGCGGGACATGGCGCCTCTCCTGCCACCATCCCATCTGTGCTCACCGGCCACTACCCAGTACAAGACTTCCCGAGCCCTTGTACAGGCATTGCAGCCAGAAGCAGCTGCTCCTCCACAGTGGGACGCAGCACCTCTCCTGCTGCCATCCCATCCATGCCCACTGGCTACTACCCAGGAAAAGACATCCTGTGCCCTTGTATGGGTGCTGCAGCTAGAAGCGGCTGCTACTCCACAGCGGGATGCAGCACCTCTCCTGCCACCATTCCATCCACGCCCGCCGGCCACTACCCAGGACAAGACTTCCTGAGCCCTTGTATGGGTATTGCAGCCAGATGCGGCTGCCCTTCACAGTGGGACCCAGCGCCTCTCTTGCCACTGTCCCATCCGTGCCCACCAGCCACTACCTAGGACAAGACTTCCCCATCCTTTGTACAGGCGTTGCAGCCAGAAGTGGCTGCCCCTCCACAGCGGGATGCGGCGCCTCTCCTGCCACCATCCCATCTGCGCCCACTGGCCACTACCCAGGTCAAGACTTCCTGAGCCCTTGTACGGGCATTGCAGCCAGAAGCGGCTGCCCCTCCACAGCGAGACATGGTGCCTCTCCTGCCACCATCCCATCCACACCCGCCTGCCACTACCCAGGACAAGACTTCCCAAGCCCTGCGATGGACATTGCAGCCAGAAGCGGCTGCCCATCCACAGCTGGACATGGCACCTCTCCTGCTGCCGTCCCATCTGTGCTCACCAGCCACTACCCAGTACAAGACTTCCTGAGCCCTTGTACGGGCACTGCAGCCAGAAGCAGCTGCCCCTCCACAGTGGGACGCAGTGCCTCTCCTGCTGCTGTCCCATCCATGCCTACTGGCCATTACCCAAGACAAGACTTCCTGTGCCCTTGTATGGGTGTTGCAGCCAGAAGCTGCTACCCCTCCACAGCAGGATGTGGCACCTCTGCTGCCGCCGTCCCATCCATGCCTGCCGGCCACTACCCAGGACAAGACTTCCTGAGCCCTTGTACAGGTGTTGCAGCCAGAAGTGACTGCCCCTCCATGGTGGGACCCAGCACCTCTCCTGCCACTGTCCCATCTGTGCCCACTGGCCACTACCCAGGACAAGACTTCCCAAGCCCTTGTACGGGTGGTGCAGCCAGAAGTGGCTGCCACTCCACAGCGAGATGCAGCTCCTCTCCTGCCACCATCCCATCCATGCCGCCGGCCACTACCCAGGACAAGATTTCCTGAGCCCTTGTACAGGCATTGCAACCAGAAGTGGCTGCCCCTCCACAGCGGGATGCAGAGCCTCTCCTGCCACCGTCCCATTTGCATCCGCATGCCACTACTCAGGACAAAACTTCCTGAGCCCTTGTACGAGCATTGCAGCCAGAAGTGGGTACCCCTCTACAGCGGGACATGGTGCCTCTCCTGCCACCATCCCATCCACACCCGCCAGCCACTACCCAGGACAAGACTTCCCAAGCCCTTCTATGGGCATTGCAACCAGAAGCGGCTGCCCATCCACAGCAGGACGTGGTGCCTCTCCTGCCCCCGTCCTATCCGTGCTCACTGACCACTACCCAGGACAAGACTTCCCGAGCCCTTGTATGAGCGTTGCAGCCAGAAGTGGCTGCCCCTCCACAGCGGGATGCAGTGCCTCTCCTGCTGCTGTCCCATCCACACCCACTGGCCACTACCCAGGACAAGATTTCCTATGGCCTTGTACGGGCATTGCAGCCAGAAGTGGCTGTCCCTCCATAGTGGGACGTGGAGTCTCTCCTGCTGCCGTCCCATCCACTCCCACTGGCCACTACTCAGGACAAGACTTCCTATGCCCTTGTATGGGTGTTGCAGCCAGAAGTGGCTGCCCCTCCACAGTGGGATGCGGCACCTCTCCTGCCGCCGTCCCATCCACGCCCGCCTGTCACTACCTGGGACAAGGTACAATACACTTTTCTCTGCAGGCCTGTGCCCCGGTGATGGCTTATCACGCCATTGGTCTACCTTCTAGACTAGGGGCTCATCAACTGGTCTGCTCGAGGGAACACAGGCTGTGATTGGCCAACTCCCTCAAGCCTGCTAGCTCAAGCTGTAGCTAGGCCCTGGCCTCTTTTTTCAAACCGCAGGCTAGTCCACCTTGTTCGAAGTTGATCTAGAGTATTTTCTTTTGAGAAAGGGTTGTTAGAGTTAGCTTGCTGTATTTTACATTTTAGAGAGTATTTTAGGAGCTAGCCTGGCTGTGTAAAATTAATTTTAGCCAAAGCTTTTAATTTTCCCTGGTAGTGTGTTTCGCACTAAATATATGTGTACCCTGTAACTGCCCTATTGCTACCTATTAGCGCTGCCTAAAATTTTCAGATATTTCTGACTGCATGAGGTCTCTGAAGTGATTACAGCCTTTTTGTGCACTGTTTCTATTACCCTGCCTCTCTCTGTCTTTCCTGACACCCCTCAGATCACCTACTCGCATTGCCTCTGAGCAAGAACCCGACTACAGCTCTACCCCCAATCTCTCCTCAGACCTAATCTTTCTCTTTTCTTTGCCACCTGTCCACGTCCTACCTCACTACCTAAAGACCCCAACCCCCTCCCCCCAACTGTCTGGACTTTCCTTCCTTCCCAGGACCCCTGCTGCCTACCTGTCGCCACTCTCCCGTCTCACCTCTGCCCACCAGTTTTTCCCTACTTAATCTGCTCTTTCTTTCCCTGTGCTCTTTTTCCAGACTTCCTGAGCCCTTGTATGCAGCCAGAAGCAGCTGCCCCTCCACAGCGGGACCCAATGCCTCTCCTGCCGCCATCCCATCTGTGCCCGCCGGCCACTACCCAGTACAAGGTATGCTACACTTTTCTCTGCAGGCCTATGCCACAATGGCAGCTCATCACACCATTGGACTACCAGCTGGACTAGGGGCTCACCGATTGGTCTGCTCAAGGGAACACAGGCTGTGATTGGCCAATTCCCCCAAGCCTGCTAGCTCAAGCTGTAGCTCGGCCATGGCCGCTTTTTTCAAGCTGCAGGCTAGCTTGCCTCATTCAAAGCTGATCTAGAGTGTTTTCTTCTGCCCACCCACCACGACCCTGGCCTCTGTTAAATACATCTTTGCTCCTCCCCAACCTTTTTTCCCCACTCTCATTCACCTCTGCACTAGCCTATACAAGCCCTCCCCAAGCACTTTCTTGCAGGCTCTCTGCACCAGCTCGAAGCCCTTTCTCAAGGCTGATTCAAGTTCTCTCCGTGGTTTGCAACAATGTTATCCCTTGCTTATACCATAGCTACAAATTCAATTTAAAGTGAATCTCCCTAAAGTTTTTTCTCTTGCACAGGGGCTTTCCTTGCCCCTTGTGTGCCCCACCTAGTGCAAACTCTGTCTTAAAGACATTACCAAAGGCTATCTTTCTAAAAATGAACCTACATGTAGCCCTCCTCACGATGGCCTGCATAACCACTTTTTTGCTGGCAACTGGTGCCTGTGCTGTATTACTTGCTCCTGACCAGCTATCTGTAGACTCCTCCATGTCCGCTCCTGAAGACCCTAACACCCAGGTATAGGTGGCAGGGAACGAACTCACACTTACGAGTGTCATCGTCTTGGCACTCCTATCCAACTATGAATGCCAACTGCTAGGCCTATTCGTGTATTCCCTCACCATACAATCACCTCCATGGCTCCCTCCAATCTGCCTCTGCTCACCCTTATCCTCCTCACAGGTGACGTTGAAACCAATCCAGGCCCAACAAACCCCGGCCCCATAAACATCCACATAGACCATACAGATTCCACCTGGGCCAGGCATCATGGGCAAAAAATTGCCCATATGAATATCTGCAGCCTTCCCTCAAACATTTCATGAGCTTGAGGCATGGGTATCCCTATACAAGCCACTGGTATTAGGTCTCTCAGAGATCTGGCTTAAATCCTACCACCCCAACTCCTTGGTCTCACTACCGGGCTACTCACTTCTACGCCATGACAGGCCTGGCAGAAAGAGGGTTGGGGGTGTGGCACTGTATGTGCAAGAACACAGTACCACCTCTACAGTGAGCTGCTCAGCGACCATATTCCTGAGTGACTAGCTCGTTGTGGAGATTACCCTATATGTGTCCAAAAAGCTATACCTAGGGTGCTGTTACAACCCCCTACAGGAGGTGTCCCAGGTCTCTTGAATTTCTTAGAAGGCCTTGGGAGCACAACACCCACAAAGGACACAATTATGCTTGGAGATCTCAATCTCAACTGGCTAGATGAGCTAGAGGAATGGTCAGAAGTATGGCAGCTAGGATTCAATGCAAAGAAGTGCAAAATAATGCACCTGGGAAACAAGAACCCAGGGGAAGAATACACAATGGGTGGGGAGGTAGTAACAACAACAAAAAAGGAAAGGGACCTGGGGATAATCATATCAGATGACCTTAAGGTTAGCAAGCAATGTGAGAAGGCAGTAGGGAGGGCTGGGGGTATACTGGGATGTATAGGGAGGCATCATCAGCAGAAAACAGGAAGTTGTTATCCCTCTGTACAGACAGTTGGTGAGACCCCATCTAGGAATCCTACTGTGTCCAGTTCTGGAGACCCCATCTCACATAAGGACATATGAACAGGGTAAGGGCAGTCCAGAGGAGAGCAACTAAAATGGTGCAGGGTCTGCAAGAGAAGCCTGATGAGGAGAGACTAAAGGAGCTTAATATGTATACCCTTGAGGAAAGAAGGAGAGGGGGGGACATGATAGAAACGTTTAAGTACCTCAGTGGAATCAATAAAGTCCAAGAGGTAGCATCTTTCAGAAAAGAGACTTGCAAGAACAAGGGACACAATTTAAAGATAGAAGGAGTGCGGTTCAAGGGGCAATGTGAGGAAGTATTATTTCACAGAGAGGGTAGTGGATGCATGGAACAGCCTTCCTGAGGAGGTTGTGGGGTCTAAAACTGTGGAAGAATTCAAGAATGCATAGGACAGACATAAGGCAATTCTTGTGGGGGTAGGAAGAAATAGGATGTTGGTTAACTAGGATCTGCGGCCTATCCTGTAGGTAGGGAAATGGGCAGACTAGATGGGCCTAGCGGTCCTTATCTGCCGTCAAAGTCTATGTTTCTATGTTTCTAGATACCTCTGCTCCTGACTATGCAAGTATACTGAAAGAGCATAACCTGGTACACATCATTTCCTCCCCCACCAGGCACAACCTTCACTCACTGAACCACTCCCCTTATTGGCTAGGTCACCACAAACTGTGCCGACAGGATCCCATAGGTGGGCAGTATGTCTGATTCAATCAGTGATCACACCCCAACCTATGCTATACTATCCATTAAGTCAAGCTGCCCCCCCCCCCGAAACTCTTGTCTTTTGGAAACTTCAGCCACCCCAAACCTGAGCCCATACTCAATGCAACTCAGCCACTAAATTGGACCTCACTCTACCAACTTAGCAACATCTCTGATGTAGTCACCCTCTTCACCTCCATGCTCTCATACCTGCAGGACACTTACTTCCCCATTACAACCAGAAGAGTAAGAGGGGGATGTACCTGCTGATTGTCCAAGGATCTCCTGGCACTAATGAAAGCTAGAGACAGCAAGTGGAAGGCTTATATGTCTTCACCCTCCCACCAACTCTGGAATGCCTACTGACAACTGCACAATACCTGCAGACAGACCACTAAATTGCTAAAACACAATTTCTTCCATAGGCAGCAAAGCAACAACTTGGCAATCCGCGTAGGTTCTGGGCCTTTATTGGGTCCCTCCTCAACCCCAAAACTAGCAGGCAAATCTCTCAGCTCTCATCACCGGCTGGCCCCATTTCTGACCCTGGTGAGACTACCAATGTTTTTAATACTAAATTCACTGACTTATCCCCCATCCAAATAAACTCCCTGCCCAGATGCCCACAGGCACAAACTCACAGTCTATCACCCCCCCTGCTGAAACCGCCACTGTCCCCCCCTTTTTATTTCAGAGTCATAGGGCACTCAGACACCGTCAAACTATTGAAGTCTCTCCCAGCTACTGGAAGTCCAGGCAGTGATGGTCTATACCCCACATTCCTAAAGCTAATCTCCCCTGCTATTATCAAACCACTCACATTTATTTTTAATCTCGCCCTCACCACTTCAGCCGTGCCTGACCAATGGAAACATGCAAATGTGATGCAGATCTTCAAATCTGGTGCTCCACACTCCTCTGACAATTATAGGCCTATCTCCCTACTCTGCCATGCGAGCAAACTACTTGAGAAAATTGTTCACCTTCAGCTAGCCACACATCTTGAAAAATACACTCTCCTATGCCCCCTTCAGCATGGCTTCCGCAAGTGCCACAGCATATCCTCTGCAATGGCCCTTTTTCGGATCACGTCCAAAGAAACATGGACCAGGGTAAAGTCACAGGAGCAGTCTTTGTAGATCTGTCAAAGACATTTGAGCTAGTTGGTCATCACCTCCTCCAATCAACCCTGGTTCTCTTTGGATGCTCTGCTGAAACTGCTACGGGGTTCCGCAGCTACCTCACCAACAAGTCTCAGTCTGTTGTCATAGGTAAATCATCCTCTTTTGCCCTACCAGTTCACACAGATGTTCCGAGGGCTCCATACTTGGACCCCTGCTTTTCTCCATGTTTGTTAATGCGCTCCCCAGAGATGGTCTCAGTTGTGAAGCACTTCCCTATGCAGACGACCTAGTCAATCTACTATAGTGATAAATGAATCAGGTCCATTTCCTCCTTCTTCATGCAAAACTATAGCTCTGCTCACCAATGGTTCCTCTCAAACAAACTCCTAATTAATGAAAAAAAAGACCAAATCCATGCTGTTCAGCTCCATACTTTTCCTTGCCAAAGCTGCCAATTCAAACTCCATCCTTCTGGTTCTCACCTTCGCAGGCCCCCCTCTAGAAAATGTGCTCTCCTTTAAATACCTAGGGGTCACTCTTGACCCCTACCTATCCTTTACTGAACATGTAGACAACACCGTGTAGAGAATCCACCAAAAATTAGGCACTGTTTTCCAACTAAAGTACCTTTTGTCCACGGAAGCATGCCTTGCTATTGCCTGTGGTAACCTCCTACTCCTCCTTAACTACTGCTCCCCAGTCTACTCCCATGTCTCCTCCTCCTTGCACTCACAACTAACCACAACTTACAACTCAGTTTGTCAGTTCATCCTCCAAGCACCCACCTGCACCCACCACTGCTCACTCTACCAGTCCCTGGAGTGGCTCCTTCTCCTAAGATGTTTCGACTATGCGATGAGCTGCCTAGTGGACAACTCACTCAGAACTCAGCACCTGTTCCACTACTCAAAACTCCTGGTGGATAGGGTGGTCTCGAGATCTCTCAGAGCATCCTCTGTCCCACCTCTGACAGTACCCTGTGTCATAGTAAAGCATTTTCAGTCTTGGCCCCCTCCATGTGGAACAAACTCCCACTGTCCGTCCGCTTGTCTCAAACCCACTAGGCTTTCAAGCAGAATCTGAAAGACTGGCTCTCAAATACTGCCCACAGTAATTGCACTCAAAAATAATATTGACAGTGTAGACGGCTTTCTCCTTCAACCCATAGGATCTTTACCCTCCTCTGCTGTCAATTGCCACTCCTACATCACCTTACTCTTCTCAAGACCCCCCAAACCCACCCACTCTTTGAAATTTCACCAACCTTACAACAGTAGTAGTGCTTTACTCTGAACCTATGTAGCTCTTTTCCCGCGTCCTCCCCCAACTGTCTTCTGACCTTGGCCAGGTAACTATCGGCCAGTACTATTGTGTATATTTAGTACAAGTAGATATATCTTCTGTCCTTGCCTAGAAACTGTACTATTGTGCATAGCTAATACATTGACATAGGTGTGTCTCTCTGTCCCTAGCTAGCGCTAATGCATAGTAATTAACTTCTCGACATCCTTGCCATTATCTGTTAATCTGCACAATCATGCTTGTCTCACATTATTCTCTAGTCTAACTCTACTATGTTTAATGAAAGCGTCATCAACTGTTTATTTATACACTGGTACATTTGATTTATTGTGAGGAGCACTATACATTTATATATTGTTTGTAAAGAATGTCATCAACTGTATATTTTTATATACTTGTTTATTATTTTTTCCTCACCACCTCATGCTCGGGGTGTGTATTCCCTGACTCTGTATGTATTGCTTGTTGCTTGTTTGTTTTTCCTGTTTGCTGCCACCCTCTGGCCCGGGTCATGCCTGAAAACGGCCTTTGGATTAGTGCACCTACCCGGTTACCAAAGACACAAATAATTAAATAAATAAATACTTGGACGTCCTGGGGTACAATTTGAACAAACTGTTCTATAATGATTAACTCTATGATCTGGTCAAGGGTTTTGACCATCTGTTGCAACCATTTTAAACAAAAGCTTTTCAGCCTGGCAAATGTCTCTCTGAGGATGTTTTGGCTCAGCATTCCTTGTGATCGAAATCACTGCCTATATGTCTCAGTATTATTATCATACCTATGGAGGATTTCTGCCTTGACCTGATCATAATTGTTAGAGTCAGGGGCAGTCAGGTGACTGTACACCAGTCGGGCTTGTCCAGATAAATAAGGGACCAATCTAATGTCCCAATGGTCTTGGGGTCATGCACAGGTCTGTGCTATGTGCTCAAATGTTGTCAAGTAGGCTTCAATGTCATCAGCATCTGTCAGTTTGGTAAGTTTAATGTCTCGGGGTATATTTCTGTCAGGTTGTCCTGTGGTCAGGGCCTGGATGGCTTGCAAGGCATCCCGCCACCTCTCATCTTATCTCTTCCTTTCCTTCTCTTGTAGCCTCTGGTCCTCCTCTCATAGCCATCGCTTTTCCTCTCGTAGCCGTCGCTCCTTGGCCCTCTCATGCTCCAGCTCTAGTTGTTGTAAGCACAACCACCGCAGCAGGTCACTGGGATCCTCTGGGGCACTTTCTTCCAGCTGCCTCTTCTCTTCTTCCTTGATCAGGTCCTCATCCATGCATTCCTCTTCTTTCTTTTTTCGCCGCCATCTTTGGTCGAGCTCCTGGCTTCAGTCCTGGCGTAGGCTTCAAACCCAGTTTATAAGCTGAGAGAAGGTTGCTGTCATGAAGGAAAGCAACAGATTGGAGGGAGACAAGTTTTTCAAGTAGCTTGCTAAAGATGGAGAGGATGGCAATAGGCTGATAATTTGTGATGGACTTGGGGGTTGCCTTTCTTAAAAACAGGAACAATCCTGGCAACCTTCCAGGAACTGGGGACAATATCAGACCGAGGTGACAGGTTGAAAATTATGGTTAGTGGGGAGGAAAGGAGAGGAGTGGCCAATTTGAGAAGTCTGGGCTCAAGGCCATCTGCGCCAACACTGCAACTGTCAGAGATGGATTGGAGTAGCCTACGAACCTCATGTTTAGGTACCACATGAAAAAGAAAGCTGGGAGATGAGTTTTGTGTGACGTTAGTGGGGTCCGGGGTGTAATCAGTGGTGGTAGGGAGGGAGTTCGTATATTCTGACAAGTCGGAGAAGTGCTGGTTGAAGACGTTAGCAACGCTACCAGGGTTGTTGCAGTGCTGACCATCTAGTACCATGTCATTGGCGGACTGTGTGTGCTTAGCCCCCATAAACTCTTTACGTGGGCCCAGAATTTTTTGGAGTCACCAGCAGAATTGATTAGCAGGTTCTTGCAGTAGGTGCCGTTGTCTATGCCTTTTAAAAGTAGTGTGTGTGTGTGTGATTACCAAAAATAAACAGAAACATTTCCACAAGTCTACCATCCAACCAATGCAAATGTAAGTTTTTTGTTTTATTTTTCTGCTTCCATCCTACTGAACCAAATCAGAAATGGGAAAAGTTATAGGAGCCTATGCAGTATGCCTGCGCTCTGTGGATCTGCGGCATGTAGGCACGCCTAAATTCCTCCAGGGTCCCATGGACCCCTGCATGCATGCATGCACAGAAGTGACGCACATCCCTTCCATGCAGGATCCCCTGGCCGGTTGAACAACTACGCACGTGGGTGGTCCGGAGGAGTGTTGGAGGCATGCCCACACTCCAGCACCATTCACAAAGGCATGGATTGCCAGTAGTGGGGGGGGGGAGGTTACATGAGGGGAGACCCTGTCATAACCTGTACATATCTCCCAATGGACACCTGCCAGTGACAACAGGTCAGGAACACCCTTCATCCTGATGCCCCATCCCGCCGGACTGACAGGGAAGGCTGGGGGTAGCTATTTGGTCACTGGCCATAGTTTTCAAAATACAAGGTCCCACTCCTTCCCAGGATCCCCTGCTTGTGTGCAGCTGTGGATCACTTCAGAACTCATTGGATGCCCACCCATGTCATGCAGTTTGCTTCTACACAGCTGCGCAATGGGGGGGGCGGGGCCATGGAGATGTGGCCAGTGATAGTGAATACCAGCTGGTTCCTGCCTGTTCATGGGTATGGAGCTGTGTAGGCTGGGTACTCACCTCGAATGCGTACCCAGTGCACATTAGTGCATATTGCCCATAATGAGGAGTTGGTACCTGGTGGTGGCCATTTTTTTTCCATATGTAACTTTATGTTTTTTTCCCTTTTTTGCTCCCCAGACCTGGGACCCCAGCAGACATGTATGTGCACATACGTTGAGATGCATGCGCACGCTGGGTACTGGCTCAGCCCCTTCCGCTCCACCCCTGGCATTCGCTGCCATCCCCCTCACCTACACTTTCCACTGAACCTTCACCCGGTGGGAGTGAAACTGTGGGGGGAGCAGACAACCACCCCCAGGTGGGGAGAGCTGCCTACAGCAGCTCAATCCCGCTCCAACCCTCTTCCCCCTGTGCTGGCTCCCCAACGACCCGAGGTCATTCCCGAACTTGGGTTTCCAGCATAGCGTGAGGTAAGGTGTCCAGCGCCTCAGCCTTCAGCACCACCAGGCCGGCGGTGGTTGCCATTTTAACACTGAAAACAATTGCAGCTCCCCCACTTGAGGTCTGTAGGGTAGCTAATCTGCATGACTGCCAAAGATGTGAGTGGCCATGGCCCAGGGTACTCTTCTGTCTAGGGATATAGTTAGTCTCCTTGCTGGGAGCACCTTACATTCATATTCAGGTTGCTTACCTGCTGGAGGGCGTGGCAGAGCCAGCATCCAAGATGAATGCTTAATCTTGGAGCTCCATAGTACTCTGCTCATATAATTTAGCATTTTACTCTCCCTAGTGAGCTATATGAATAATTTTTGACTTGATCTACTAGTTATCCTGATCTGCGCTAGAAATATCCAAGAAGCAATCATAACTGACCTCTTTCTCGACTGCAGATGGTCAAAAGATTACTGGGCCTGAAGCGCTGACCATGGCAAGCTGCTACCAGTGCAGGGATGGAGGATCACTGTGCTGCCAGCCCACCCAAAGGAGTAAATACCAACTTACAATTCAGCTCCTTAGAGAAATTATTCAACGACTTGTGGTATGACCACACCACATGCATGCAGTCGGGTTTTGGGAATGTATCTGCGCAAAAAAAGCCACCTGCAGCAAACTATTAATTCCCTGGGGGAGACTGTTGAAAATCATACCTCCAGGATCACCAAAGTGGAAACTCGACTGAGTTTGCGGGAAGACGCGATGTACAAAATTGAAAACTCTCTGCAAGCAGCACTAAAAGAAATTGCCCAGCTAAAAGAGATGCTCGACAACCATGAAAACAGGGAACATAGGTGTAATATCAGAGTGGTGGGCTTGCCGGAGGTATCAGAGGGCACAAACTGCATGGCCTACCTACAAAAGTGGCTCCAGTAACACCTTCATCTCTCGGGCTCTACTATACTGGAAATACAAAGAACTCATTGGTCCCCTGGCTGTAAACTCAGCCCTGACGAATGGCCCCATCCATAGGTGCCGGAATGGGGGTGCCACTAGGGCCATGGCCCTACCACTTTCATAAGTGGCCCTATCAGTTTTTGTAATAATGTTAATGTATTTAATAGGGGAAAATTTACCCCTTACATCCTTGGCCCTACCACTTTTCAAAACGTTCTGGCACCACTGGCCCCATCATATTATAGTCACGTTCCTGAGGTATCAAACTCAACAACTAGTCCTAGAGGTGGCCCGAAAGGTGGGCCTGATTTTGATCCAGAAAAGCTGGGTGAGCGTATTTCCCGATTACTCGAGGAAGCTGCAAATTGAGAGTCAACATTTCAATCAGTAAAGAAGAAACTCCATGCGCTTAAATGGCCATTCACCTTAATATATCCAGCTAGGCTTATTATTCTCCAACCAGGTATGGGATTTAAAGCATTTACCTGCCCTGAAGCAGCTACTGACTACATTAAGCACGAAGAGGAGCAATGGCACCCGGATGGGACTGAGCAAAATTAAACTCTGCAAACTTGATTTTGGTTGGCTTTAGGTACTGTGTTCCTTCACTTAGGCTCAGTCTGGGGGTTCTGGGGTGGGGGGGAACCTGTGGTCTCTGGGGCCCGTAACACTTAAGGTGGCTTATAAGGGCTGGGCCACAGTGACCCCCCCCCCCACGCCTCAGATCCTGTGAAGCCCTGAGAACAACCCAAAGCTAGTTCTTCTGTTGCCTTGCCTAAGACAGTAATCTTTTGCTGTCCCCTTTCCACAAATGCGGTGGACTTTTGATGAAAACCTGGTTTGAACTTTGACTTTTAAAGTAAGCAACAGAGGACTCAATGTTCAGCAGTATAGGAGCATGTTCGAGTTCTGTGGGTTTATGTTCTTTAAAACATGGGATGCCTACATTACCTTAATTGAAAATAAGCTTACATTAGCGCATCCCATCAGTTAGTTCATGTTAAAGAGTGTGTCTTGGATAGTAATTTCTTATAATACCTCTGCAAAATAGTAGGGGATCTTTTATATTTTTTCTGTTGATAGCTAGAGTTTACTTCAGAGGCATTGGTTTCAACATGTGTTTATTAGACCGAGGGAGAAAAGCCTCATAGTTCCTTAGTTTTGCATAAGTTTTCTCATTACCAGAGAGATACATGAGGCTCTCAGACCCTAGAGGAGTGTGGGGAGAGGGGAAAATGAAGTCTCTGGGCTGAACTTCAAGTGAATCGGGGGGGGGGGATGATTGTTCTATCTATATGGTGGGATTTAAGATCTGGGAGCCTCCCGCTTGTGTTCAGATATCCAGCATCCAGGCCTTCCACTGTAGGGGATGGGTGACTTCAAGGTGAAGATGCACATGTACTGGGACTTAAGGGCTATATAGGGCAATCTGCAGTATGCCTTTTGAGGGAGGAGGTGAGAGCAGGGAGGACACTATTCTGTGGTGCACCCTACAGTTCTCCCCCTCTTTTATACCTCTCTTTGTAACCCATGCTAGCTGAGGAATAGGTTTATAGTGGGAACACGGGGGAGACAGAATTTATTTATTTATTTGCTTTTGTTGACCGGGTGGGTACACTAGACATAGGAATGCCTATTTTCAGGTACGACCCGGGAGGATACAAGTGAAGTACAAAACAACAACATCGGTGTGATGCAGCACACATAAACAAATACAGTAAAGAGTTAGCCGGGAGAGTAAAGAACATCTCAGACATTGTTGTGGGAACCTTTCTTCAGCCTTGCATGAACCCAATGGTGGGTTTTGCTGATTGTCTATGGGGGGTGGGGTGGGCTCCCCTGGGTTTTGCCCCAGTAGTCCACCCTCCCGGGTTATGCCCCAGTAGTCCTGATTTAAAACTGGATGTTACTTGGCCCACTTATAATAACATTGAACAGTGTACCTGGATGGCACCATTCATGCAGAGTAGTGGGTGTATTTCTTTGTCCTGGGATGGGAACTATTCAGGGGGGAATGGGCTTATGGGGATGTAAATAAGGCTGTAGGTAAATGTATGATAGCACCTGTTGCACTCCTTTTTCTAGTTTGTTTCAAATTTCTGTGTTGGAGTAGTAGGAATTTATGGGAGGGAGTGTTTTGGACTATTGTTCCAGAGTGAGTGGGTGAGAGGGGTTGGGGGATTTTGATGGGATTTAAGAAAGTTAAAATGTCAGCTGATGGTGCAGGATATTACTGCAGGTTCTTTGAACAGAGAACTATATTGGCGGGTGTTCAAGAAAGATATATAATTGCAAAATTATATCTTTAAAATTTGTTTCATATAATGTCAACGACCTCAAAACAGTTGTCAAGAGGAAAAGGGTTTGGTCCTGTCTTAAGAAGGAAAAGGGGGATGTGGTCTTCCTTCAGGAAATACACCTTGATAAACAGGAGCTTGAAAAAGTAAAAGGCTCCTGGGAGGGAACTGTATTGGGAGCTCCCTTTATGTCCCATGTTAACGGGGTGGCCATATAGTTTAGCACATCATTGAGACTTAAGACACATTCCCATGTCTCTGACCCGAAGGGGAGGTACATCCTGGTGAATGTCATGGTTGAAGAGAGCAGATTAACACTGGCATCCCTATATGGTCCCAGCATTGATTATCCTAATTTCTTTCACCACTTGGCAATCCTGTTGGCCCCCTACCCTAATAATATTATAATAGCAGGCGACTTTAACACCTTTTGGGATCCTGTGCTGGATCACTTGGGAACTTGTTCCTGCCCCCCTCCCAAGAGTATTTTAGCATTACAACAGCTGGCCAGGGAAAGGTAACTCATTGAGGTATGGCAAATTTTAAATCCTGATAAACAAGAGTTTTCATTTTACTCTAAAACTCTAGAAGCCTTTGTAAGCGGCATTTCGATATCTTATGCAGTTCACAAGAGGAAACAAGACATTAAGGAAGAAAAGAGGCTAGAAGGGAAATAAGACTTAGGGATCTCATCTAATAGCTGGCGATAATGGGGTTAATATGGGAGACCTGAGAAAGCTTAAAGGTAAACTTAATCAACTTACCTCCAAAAGAATTAAGAGGTATCTCCTCCTGTCTATTGCGGGGACATATTTTGAGGAGGACAAGGCGGGTAAAAGGTTGGCGTGACAGGTTAAAAGGAAGCCAGCTGAGAAGGTGATGTTGGAGATTGAAACATCAGACAGACTCAGATTCTGATCAGACCCAGGTAAATGTATGTTTCTAAAACTTTTATAAATCTCTTTATCCTTCACAAGTTCTGTCTAATGCCACCCACATGATTTTCTCAAAGGTATTTCCCTACCTGAGCTACAAGCCCCAACTATTGATAAGTTAGAGCTACCTGTGGTTCTGCAAGAGGTCAAACAGGCAATTTGGAATTCCAGGTCTGGCAGGGCTCCGGGCCCAGACAGCATCCCTATGGAGTTTTATAAAACCTTTTGGACAGAGCTTTCTCATACAGGAGAGTTTGGAGTCTGGTTACCTCCCACCCTCACAGACCCTGGCCACTATAACAGTGCTGCCTAAGCCTGGAAAGGACCCCACCAAATGTGAATCCTACCATCCGATATCATTACTTAATGCAGACTATAAAATCATAGCAAAAATACTAGCCTCCACATTGGAAAGGGTCCTCCTGGGCTTGGTTCATCCTGACCAGGGTGGTTTCATGAAAATTAGGCAGGCTAAACACAATATTTGCTGCACTTTAAATATTATGTCTCACTGGTCAGGAAGGGGAAGGAGTGGTGGTCGGTCCCCACTTTTGTTGCTGGATATCCAGTTTGTACCATTCCCCCAAAGCACAAATCCTTACAAATGATATCATGTCCCCTACATTCAACCTCACAAGAGGGACAAGACAAGGTTGTCTGCTTTCTCCATTGTTGTGTGTTTTAACCATTGAGGCTCTGGTCACCGCTATATGAGAACACCCGTACATTCAGGGTTTCACTTATAAAGGGGCAGAACACATCATCTCTTTATTCACTGATGATGTGCTTCTTTTTTGGCTTGCCCAATAGGGCTTTCCCTGCCCTTACTGAACTTTTCAGGGTCTATGGCCCCATATTTGGCCACAGAATAAACTGGGCAAAATGTGAATGGCTGCCCCTGGTGGGAAAAAAGGCACAAATCCAGATAGACAATATTGTAATCTCACCCTCAAAAACTCTTAAATACTTGGGTATTATCTTACCAAGCAAGCTTTCGCAATTGCCTGACCTTAATTACAAACCACTATTGAAAACAATTCGATTGTGATCAGTGGGCTTCCCTTCCCTTCCCTTCCCTTCCCCTGACCCTTATAGGAAGGGTCAGTCTTATTAAGATGTGTATTCTTCCTCAGTGTCTCTGTTTATTCCCAAACCCTAGGGGGAGTGGCTTAGCTAGAAGAAAGCTAAATTTAAAGACTGCCTTAGAAAGAGTCTGCTAGTAGCTTGGCAGAAGACACCAGGAGGAAGGACTCCTGTGTGACTGGACTTCTCTACTGGGACTAAAGAAGTAGAACTCTTATACTTGGACCTTTAATTTAGGGTAAAAAAAAAACTAACAAACAAAACAAAAAATGTGTGTATTTGTCTGAGTTAACTGAATTGAATGGTTACCTGAACAGTCATCTAGGTGTAAATCTCAGGTGATTGAAAGGACTTGATAGCTGGCAGTTTAAATTACTTGTAGAAAGATCTATTAAGTAGGGGAGTGGCTTAGCTAGAAGGAAGCTAAATTTAAAGACTGCCTTAGAAAGAGTCTGCTAGTAACTTGGCAGAAGACACCAGGAGGAAGGACTGCTGTGTGACTGGACTTCTCTACTGGGACTAAAGAAGTAGAACTCTCATACTTGGACCTTTAATTTAGGGTAAAAAACAACTAACAAACAAAACAAAAAAAGTGTGTATTTGTCTGAGTTAACTGAACTGAATGGTTATCTGAACAGTCGTCTAGGTGTAAATCTCAGGTGATTGAAAGGACTTGATAGCTGGCAGTTTAAATTACTTGTAGAAAGATCTAGTAAGTAGGGGAGCGGCTTAGCTAGAAGGAAGCTAAATTTAAAGACTGCCTTAGAAAGAGTCTGCTAGTAGCTTGGCAGAAGACACCAGGAGGAAGGACTGCTGTGTGACTCGACTTCTCTCTACTGGGACTAAAGAAGTAGAACTGCAGAAGTAGAAGGGCAATGAGTACCAATGCCCGTAGTCTTGGAAACAAGCTTCCAGAGCTAGTAGCCCCGATGGAAGTGGAACACTTGGATATTGAGGCAGTCACAGAAACATGGTACATGGAGAACCATGACAGGGATGTCAACATACCAGGGTACACAATCTACAGAAGGGACAGGGAGGGTAAAAGAGGAGATGGAGTAGCTCTCTACATAAGGGAAGGGATCAAAGTAACAGAACTAAAAGGTAAAGGGGGAGGACAAGAGGACCTCTTAGTCACATTGGAGACAGGGAATGGCATTACAATCCGCACAGGGGTTGTATACAGACCCCCATCTCAAGGGGAGGAAATGGACAAGAAAATGATAGAGGGCATTCTCAAAATGGCTGAAAAAGGGGAGATACTGTTGATGGGGGGACCTGAATATGCCAGATGTTAACTGGGCAACATGGACTGCAGCCACATCCAAGAGCAGGGTCATTCTCGATGCCCTACAGGGAGCATGCCTTAGACAGCTAGTGGTGGAACCCACTCGGGAGGGAGCAATATTAGACCTGGTACTCTCAAATGGTGAGAGGATCACAAACTTAGAAGTCAGTAGACACCTGGGAACAAGTGACCACTGCACAGTGTGCTTCACAATAAACACAACCATGGAGACAAGCCATACAAATACAAGGATACTGGACTTTAGAAGGGCTGACTTTGGCAAAATGGGTGAACACTGAGGAGTGCATTAGCAAATGGCCAGAAAGGAGGGGTGGAAGAACAATGGAGAAAAATCAAAACTGCCATCATGGAGGCAACAAGCCTTTGTGTGAAACAAATAAAGAAAACAAAGCGGAATAAAAAACCACTATGGCTCTCAAAAGAAGTGTCAGGGAAGGTTAAGGAGAAAAAGGCTGCATTCAAAAAGTATAAGAAATCACAGACAGAGCACGACAGGGAACTGTATCAATTAAAGCAGAAAGAAGTGGGGAAGGCAGTCAGAAAAGCAAAGGCCCAAACCGAGGAAAGGATAGCCAACTCAGTTAAGAAGGGGGATAAAACCTTTTATAGGTACATTAGGGAACATAGAAAGGTTAAGGGAGGGATAGGGAAGATTAATAAAGGAGAGGGGAGGTGGGCAGAGGGAGACAGTGAAAAGGCAGAGGTAATGAATGAATACTTTTGCCCAGTATTCACAAAAGAAGAAGAGAAGGAGTTACCTAAACCAAACAGTAGAAGCACTCTTGATACCAGGTTGATACCAGTCCATTTAAAGAAGAAAGAATACTGAAAGAATTTCTAAAACTCAAGGTGGACAAAGCAATGGGGCCTGACGGGATTCACCCTAGAATCCTAAAAGAGCTAAGAGAGGACCTAGTGACACCACTAACCACACTTTTTAACAAATCATGGGAAGATGGGGTGGTACCTGAGGACTGGAGGAGGGCAGATGTGATTCCCCTTCACAAAAGTGGGAGCAAGGCAGAAGCAGGAGACTACAGATCTGTTAGTTTGACCTCAGTGGTGGGGAAAATGATGGAATCACTTCTGAAAGAAAGAATTGTTGAGTACCTAGAGGCCAGCGGGGCACTGGACCCAAAGCAGCATGGATTCACAGCAGGAAGGTCATGTCAGACAAATCTAACTGATTCCTTTGACTGCGTGACCAAAGTAGTAGACCAGGAGGGGCTGTGGATATGGCCTACCTAGACTTTAGCAAGGCATTTGACACAGTCTCGCACAAAAGATTAATAATCAAGTTAGCCAGCCTGGGAGTGGGTCCCAAGGTGGTAGCCTGGGTAGAAAACTGGCTGCACAACAGGACACAGAAGGTAATAGTGAATGGAACACATTCTGAAGAAAGGGGTTACTAGTGGAGTACCTCAGGGCTCAGTATTGGGTCCAGTCCCTTTAACGCCTTTATAAGTGACATTGCAGAGGGTCTGGAAGGAAAGGTATGCCTCTTTGTGGATGACACAAAGATCTGTAACAGAGTTGATACACAAGGGGGTTAGAAAGGATGAGAAGGACTTGGCAAGGTTGGAGGAATGGTCAGACATATGGCAACTTAGATTCAATGCAAAGAAGTGCAAGTAATGCACCTGGGAAATAAAATCCAGGAGAAGAGTACACAATAGCAGGGAGGTACTAACAACAACAAAAATGGAAAGGGATCTGGGGTAGTCATATCAGATGACCTAAAGGTGGGTATGCAATGTGAGAAGTCAGTAGGGAAAGCCAGGGGATACTGGGATGCATAGGGAGGGCATCACAAGTAGAAAAAGGAAGTGGTTATCCCTCTATACAGACAGTTGGTGAGACCCCATCTGGAGTACTGCGTGCAGTTTGGAGACCTCATCTACGCAAGGACATAGACAGGATGGAAGCAGTCCAGAGGAGGGCAACTAAAATGGTGCAGGGTCTACATCAGAAACCATATGAAGAGAGACTGAGAGAGCTTAATATGTATACCCTTGATGAAAGGAGGACGGGGGCATGATAGAAACTTTGGCACCCTCAATGGAATCAACAAAGTCCAGGAGGGTAGCATCTTTCAGAAAAAAGATGATGTAAGAACAAGGGGCAAACAATTTAAAGTTAGAGGGGATAGCTCAGGGGTAATGTGAGGAAATTCTTTTTCACGGAGAGAGTAGTGGACGCATGGAACCGCCTTCCTGGAGAGGTTGTGGGGTCTAAAACAGTGGAGAAATTCAAACATCCATGGGACAGACATAAGGCAATTATAGTGGGAGGTTGCAGGAAATAGGCTGTTGGTTAACTAGAATCTGCAGCTTATCCAGTAGGTAGGGAAATGGGCAGACTGGGTGGGCCAAGTGGTTCTTATTTACCGTCAAAGTCTATGTTTCTATGTTTCTATGTAGAACTCTTGTACTTGGACCTTTAATTTAGGGTAAAAAAAAAACTAACAAACAAAACGAAAAAAAAGTGTGTATTTGTCTGAGTTAACTGAACTGAATGGTCATCTGAAGAGTCATGTAGGTGTAAATCTCAGGTGATTGAAAGGACTTGATAGCTGGCAGTTTAAATTACTTGTAGAAAGATCTATTAAGTAGGGGAGTGGCTTAGCTAGAAGGAAGCTAAATTTAAAGACTGCCTTAGAAAGAGTCTGCTAGTAGCTTGGCAGAAGACACCAGGAGGAAGGACTGCTGTGTGACTGGACTTCTCTACTGGGACTAAAGAAGTAGAACTCTTATACTTGGACCTTTAATTTAGGGTAAAAAAAAAAACAACTAACAAACAAAACAAAAAAAAAGTGTGTATTTGTCTGAGTTAACTGAACTGAATGGTTATCTGAACATTCATGTAGGTGTAAATCTCAGGTGATTGAAAGGACTTGATAGCTGGCAGTTTAAATTACTTGTAGAAAGATCTAGTAAGTAGGGGAGTGGCTTAGCTAGAAGGAAGCTAAATTTAAAACTGCCTTAGAGTCTGCTAGTAGCTTGGCAGAAGACACCAGGATGAAGGACTGCTGTGTGACTGGACTTCTCTACTGGGACTATATTGCCCTCCTTTCCTCCCCTCCACCCTCCCACCCAAAGCTAGTTCTACTTTCATATGCACAGGATTTGACTGATAGCAGGAACTTCCTGTTTGGGAGCAGGAAGTGAGTGATCACAGAACCACCAAGGACCCACCATCCTAGAAGGGCAAGAGTAGCTCTCCAGTCCCCTCTAGCTGCTGGAGGTCTGCCTCTGAGCAAGTAAGGGGTCTACTGAGAAATATAGGATATTCTTGTCTCAGAACAGAACAATCAGGAGCTTAAAGGGCACACAGGCAGAAAGTAAGTAGAGAGAGAAGAGAAAAAAAAAAAAGAGGAAAGAGTAAGGATTCCAAACAGGTAAGGGGCCAGAAATAAGACATGATGGGAGTGGTGCAGTGCAGTGGCTGTGGAGCAGCAGTCTTCCGGGAGACGTTCTGGAGAATGCGGTGTTGTTCCATCTGTAGGCACCTCTCTGGGCTGAGGGAGGAGGTTGCTCATCTCCAGGCTGAGTTGGCCAGGATTTGTGGGACCTCCTTCCATCCAGGGACCACCAGTGCCACTGCCGCTGCCCTCAGAGGTTGCCAAGAAAGAGGAGCGGTTGGACCACGGTGGCCCAGGAAGGGTGGGTGGTGGGAACAGAGGCGATCCCTCCAGTTGTACCTCTCCACAATTCCTATGCCATTCTGGCAAAGTGTGGTTCCTCTATGGAGGCACCCGCAGTGGAGGCCAAGGAGGATGCTGGGAACCTCCACAAAGGAGACTCACAGGAGGGTGGCAGAGGACCCCACAGGGGAAGGAAACAACTCCTAGTGGGGGATTCCATTGTTAGAAAGGTAGAACTGGGGGAGGAAGGGGAGAGGGAGGTAAGGTGCCTGCCTGGCGCCATGGCTTGGAGGGACAGGGAGTGAATCCTCAGGATTGTCGGAGCAGCTGCACAGGGGAGGGAGCTGGATGTCATTGTCCTCTTAGGGACAAATGACCTGGCTAAGAAAGGGATTAGAGAAGTGCAGGAAGAGTTTGTGGAATTGGGAAGGGGCCTTAGACAAGTAGCACGCATGGTAACCTTCTCGGAGGTGCTGCCCATCTGTGGCATAGGAGAGGCTAGGGTGTTCTGCACCATGGGATTCAATCAGTGGTTGAAAAGCTAGTGCAGAGCTCAGGGATTTGGCTTCATTGGGGACTGGGGGTCCACCTGGAGTGATGCAAGCCTATACTGGCATGATGGGCTGCATCTGTCCAGGAGGGAACCAGGATCCTAGGTGATAGGTTTAAATGCTTCATTGGCAAGCATTTAAACTAGCCAAGGGGGAGGCACTGGAAAGGAGCAGGGAAATCCTAGCCCCCCCCAAAAAAATCATGGTAGTAAGTGCGCTAAACACCAACATAGAGGTGTCGATAGGGAGAAGGGCAGGGGTAAATGGGGAAAGTGACAGAGGCAAGAAGGACAGGTATCGGGCAAAAAGGAGTAAGGCCATCAGGAAATGGAGGGTAATGAGTACCAATGCCCGTAGTCTGGGCAACAAGCTCCCTGAGCAGGTGGCCTTGATTGAAGAGGGATGCCTGGATATCGTAGCAGTCAAAGAAACATGGTACACAGAGAACCATGACTGGGATGTTAACATACCAGGGACATACCTACAGGAGAGACAGGCGGGGGAGAAGAGGGAGGAGTAGCTCTATGTAAAGGAGGGGATAAAAGCAACTCAACAAAGGAGTAAACAGGGAGGAGAGGAGGCACTGTGGGTCACCTTGGAGACTGGAAAGGGCACCACAATCTGCACAGGGGTTGTGTACAGACCCCCATGTCAGGGGGAGGGAATGGACAAGGATATGATCAAAGGCATTCTTAGGATGGCAGAGAAAGGGGAGATACTGTTGATGGGAGACCTGAATATGCCAGATGTTAACTGGAGCACATTTGCTGCAGCCACATCCAAGAGCAGGGCCATTCTCGATGCCCTACAAGTTGCAGGCCTCAGACAGCTAGTTTCGGAACCCATTCGTGATGGAGCAATCTTAGACCTCGACTCAAATGGGGGCAGTGAGAGGATCTCAGATCTAGAAGTGGTTGCCATCTGGGAACAAGTGACCATCAAACAGTGTGGTTCACGTTAAACTCAGCTACAGAGTCAAGCCGCACAAAAGTGAGGGTACTGGACTTCAGGAGGGCTGACTTTGGCAAGATGGGAGAGTGCCTCAGAAAGCACTAGCAAACAGGCTAGAAGGAGGGTGGATCAACAATGGGAATCATCAAAACTGCCATCACAGAGGCAACAAGCCTTTGTATGAAGCAAATAAACAAATCAAATGGAAGAAAAGCCACTATGGTTCTCAAAAGAGGTGGCTGGGAAAGTCAGGGAAAAAGATAGCATTCCGGAAGTATAAGGAAACACAGAAGGAGCAGGACAGAGAGCTGTACCAGTTAAGGCAGAAGGAAGCAGGGAGGAAGTCAGAATAGCAAAGGCCCAAACTGAGGAAAAGATAGCCAACTTGGTTAAGAAGGGATAAAACCTTTATAGGTTCATCAGCGGCGTAGAAAAACAAAGGGAGGGATAGTGAGGCTGAATAGAATGAACAGTTTGGGGCAGAGGGGACAGTGAAAATCAGGATACTGAATGAATATTTCTGCTCAGTATTCACAAAAGGGGGGCGGCGCCTAATCCAATTAACAGAAGCAGTCTTGATAGGGGGTCGATCCCAGTCCTGTCACAGAAGAAAGGGTTCTGCAAGAACTCCTAAACTGAAGGTGGACAAAGCAATGGGGCCTGATGGAATTCACCCCAGAATTCTAAAAAATGAAGGGGGAACTAGTGAAACCACTGGCTACTCTTTTAATAAATCATGGGAGGATGGTGTGGTACCGAGGACTGGAGGAAGGTGGATGTGATTCCTCTTCACAAAAGTGGGACCAAGACAGAGGCAGGAAACTACAGACCTGTCAGTTTGACCTCTGTGGTAGGGAAAGTGATGGACACTTGAAGGAAACAATTGTTGAGTACCTAGAGGCCAGTGGGGCACAGGACTCAAGGCAGCATGGGTTCACAGCGGATGGTCATGTCAGACTAATCTAATAGATTTCTTTGACTGGGTGACCAAAGTAGTAGGCCAGGGAGGGGCTGTGGACATGGCCTACCTAGACTTTAGCAAGGCATTTGACACAGTCCCAGACAAAAGATTAATAGTCAAATTAACCAGCCTGGGAGTGGGTCCCAGGATGGTAGCCTGGGTAAAACATTGGCTGGACAACAGGACACAGAAGGTAATTGTAAATGGAGTCCACTCTGAAGAAAGAGGGGTTACTAGTGGGGTACTGCATGGTTCAGTGCTGGGTCCAGTCCTTTTTAATGTCTTTATAAGTGACATTGCAGAGGCACTGGAAGGAAAAATATGCCTCTTTGCAGATGACACAAAGATCTGCAACAGGGTTGATACACAAGGAGGCGTGGAAAGGATGAGAAGGGACTAGGCAAGGTTGGAGGAATGGTCAGAAATATGGCAGCTAGGATTCAATGCAAAGAAGTACAAAATAATGCACCTGGGAAACAAGAACCCAGGGGAAGAATACACAATGGGGGGGAGGTAGTAACAACAACAAAAAAGGAAAAGGACCTGGGGGTAATCATATCAGATGACCTTAAAGTTAGCAAGCAATGTGAGAAGGCCGTAGGGAGGGCTGGGGGTATACTGGGATGCATAGGGAGAGACATCACCAGCAGAAAACAGGAAGTTGTTATCCCGCTGTAGACAGTTGGTGAGACCCCATTTGTAGTACTGCGTCCAGTTCTGGAGACCCCATCTCCGCAAGGACATAGACAGGATAGAGGCATTCCAGAGGAGAGCAACTAAAATGGTGCAGGGTCTGCAAGAGAAGCCATACGAGGAGAGACTTAAGGACTTAACATGTATACCCTTGAGGAAAGAAGGGAGAGGGGGGGACATGATAGAAACTTTTAAGTACCTCAGTGGAATCAACAAAGTCCAAGAGGGTAGCATCTTTCAGAAAAAGAGACAAGCAAGAACAAGGGGACACAATTTAAAGATAGAGGGGGAGGTTCAGGGGCAATGTGAGGAAGTATTTTGTCACAGAAAGGGTAGTAGATGCATGGAACCACCTTCCCGAGGAGGTTGTGGGGTCTAAAACTGTGAGAGAATTCAAGAATGCATGGGACAGACATAAGGCAATTCTTGTGGGGGGTAGGAAGAAAGAGGCTGTTGGTTAACTAGGATCTGCGGCCTATCCTGTAGGTAGGGAAATGTGCAGACTAGACGGGCCAAGCGGTCCTTATCTGCCGTCAAAGTCTATGTTCTATGTTTCTATGTAAATGTCCCCAATAAATACTTTAATGTCCTACTGGGGTGTGCTACATCCCTCCGCTGGAGAAATCGAAGAGCCCAAATCAAAAGAGAGATTCTGTGGCACCAAGTCAAAAAGGGAGGTTTGGGCTTACTGAACTTCAGATTATAATATTTGGTTGCCCAACTGTACTTTCTGGCAGATTTTGCAGTGGACGGTAACACTTCCAGGAGGGTGTGGGTGGAGCTAGAGGAGATAGAATGTCGGATCCCACTATATCAGGGGTCTTTACTTCTGCACTGGTGAAGAAAGTGGTAAAGGGTGTGAGAAATCCTTTCACTAGGTCATGTTTGAGGGTCTGGCTTGCTGCTCACAAGGAGCTGGGTTGGTCACCATCCCTGTCACCAGATGCCTCAATAAAACATGCCTTTGGGAGCCACACAGAGTTTCAGACCCAGTCAAAAGAGTCTTGGATTGCTGGCAGGGAAAGGGAGTATATTTACTCTTACACCTCTATCATCGGGGTGTACTTCAAACATTCCAGCAACTCTCTAAACATTATGGCCTACATGCCTCACATTTCTTTACATATTTACAAATACAATCCAGGTTGTTGGCACTTGGGTGGGGGGGTGAAGTGCCATCTCTTAAAAGGTCCCCCATGGAGGATATTTTTGCTGGTACCTTTATTTTTGCGTATTTATTTATTTATTTATTTATTTATGTCTTTGTTAACCGGGTTAAGTGTGCTGATCCAATGGGCCATTTTCAGACATGACCCGGGCCACAAGGTGGCACCAACATAGTTCAACAGCCATAAATTTATATAGACAGTAGTAGCTATTACACAGTGATGAACAATAGACAAAGGTCAAAACATGAGTCAAACATTGTACAAAACCTCAATATGAGGTCAATAGGGGTACAATGTAATGTGCGCTGAGGCAGCGGTAACAACTCAGATTACAGAGGATAATTAGGGCTGTTAAAAAAAACACTCACCATGTGCTACAGACTTCTTCTGGGTTCCTTGCCAGACCACTTCTCTCGAATGTAGGAAACAGACCTGGGTCCTGGGAGTCTTACCAGGGGAGACTGGGAATTGATATTTTGGAAAGGTATGTGTTGCTCAGTAAATAATAGGCGGAGGGCAGTCCATTTTAACGTCCTGTACAGGACATATTATACACCAGTGTTAGCACATAAAATCGACCCGTCACAACTCGAAGAATGTCCAAAATGTAAGATACAGCCCGGTACCGTTTTTCATATGGCTTGGTCCTGCTCTAAGAGTTTGCCCTTTTAGGAAAAGATATCCAAACTGCTCTCCGAAGTACTAGATGTGCCATATGCACTGGATGCGCAGAAGTACTATTAAGCCTCCCAAGTAGGAGAGTGGGGGGGGGAGGGTTAGGGGAATCTCCCATATGGCGATTAGGAAAAACTGTTGGAAAGCTGGTGCTGGCCCAGGGATGGTGGTCCAATGCTCCTCCATCGGTGTCCCACTGGGTCAATACCCTGCTGCAGTGTATGAAATTGGAACATGCACAATACTGTCACTAACCAGTGGGAGTGTTACCACCAGCTGTGGAATCCATTGGAGGAGGCCTTGGGGTCCTCTTGGTTTTACTACCTTTTGAATTACAGTTTGGACCAGGGCTGTGGGCTGGAGGACATTCCATGACTATAACTACACATACGTGGATACATTGATTTATGCTACCTTAGTTTTGGAGCTACGATATAACCTACTTCCATTTGATACAGGTCATGACAATTTAATGTGCTTTATTTTCCTTTTATGTTTTTTTTTATGTCTACAGATTTGTGCCTTTTTGTCGTTTATACTACTTATGAAATGAACTTGCACTGTACATTGACTGCTTAATATAGGTTGTACCTCAATGCTGACTTTCTTAAATAAAGTTTACAAAAAAAAAGGTTGCTTACCTGCTTTTAGGAGATGACTAACATGGGCACCTACGGGTGCATATAGAATAATTGCACAACCTTTCAGGATTTTGAGTACTTGATTCTTTTAATGGAGGGCAGGATCTGATAAAGTTCACGTGCACAGTGCAAGCAGTCACTGGTTCAAGGACCACATTTAATTGGTTTATACAAGGCTAATTATTGCAGCTCCAACTCTGCACATGGAAACCTTCATTCCTTCCTGGACATTTGGCTCCAAAGCTGTGTAGCTGCTTCCCGCTTCAGCAGATAACAGTTCTGTCTCTCTCAGTGGGTCATGCTTGCCACATAATACTTTACACTCTATATCCCCTTGATGGCATCACCATGCCCAGGGATATCTCTGTCCCATTTTAACACTGAATCTGTCTCGCCTACAGATGCTGACTTCTGGATCACTATCTGTTACTGATTTTTTTCAGCATGCCAGTGTGGTGCCCACTTCTCAGGGTGAACATTTTCTCTATCAGACTTGAGTGCCCACCTCTATACTGACAGATCAGTAGCCTTACTGACCTTCACCCATGCTACAATCTTAACATGAAAAACTTCCCTGCAACCCACCTTCCCACAATGTCCTTGGACAGCCAGCTGCAGGGCCCTTTTGTACTTTGATTCACATTCCCCATCTGGTACTGGAGAGAGTATATCCTACCTGAAAACTGCTGTTACTCAGCCATACCCATTTCACTAGTTACTGGGGTGCTTGATGGTCTCCACACAGCCACTGGGTTGCCCCCCACCTCCATGATGCACCAAGATTTACTTTGGAAGACCCAATCACAGACCTGAAAGCCATTGTAGAATGGGTTCTATCCCCACTCCAGGAACTTGGGTTAAATCCCAATACTGATATTGTATCACGTTGGAACAGCAAAATTCCAACAGCGAAAGCCAATACTGTGGCAATTTCGACAAAATTCACAATTGCCACTGTAATGGTCCCAATGGCAACATTTAACTGTTTCACTGTGGTTCACCCCCACTCCAAGCCAACTTCGACTTAGAGTTTGATATTTAGAAATCAGGGGATGCGGGGGTGAAGCCCCCTGCATGGGGGGTGCGGAGGGCGAAGCCCACCTATAACAAAACAACCAATGTCTGACAGGCAAAATTTTGCCTGTCAACATTAGGGATTTTGTTGTGCCGCACTTCAACAATGAAGTTGTCGATGTGGCTTGGTGGAACCTGTTGACATTGTAGTGCAGCATAAGGAGGGTGTTGCGCTCCTGAGGTGCTATCTTTCGGATGAGTCATTAAACTGAAGCCCTATCTGTCTGTTTCGGTGGTTGTTCAGGTGAACATTAAAGATCTCATGGCACTAACTGAAAAGAGTTGGGGAATATCCCCAGTGTCCTGGCCAGATTCCCTCCCCCCCTCCCCCTGGACAAGGCTGAAAATATGCAGAACTGCCTAGCCCTCTTTCCCCGGTCAACAAAAAAAATATATATATGCCTGAGGGGATACAACTCATGGAGTTCTTGCACTCTCTTGGTGGTGCTTTTAAACACCCACACTATGGGCAAAACTACTAACTCCTCCCCACAGTTGAGATCAGTCAGGAAATGTCTCAGATCCCCAAGGCATGACCTGGCTCTTTTGATGTCCCTCAACCCTCTCACCATAGGAAGTTTCACGGACCTCTTGACACCTTCAAGCCATGAGGGCAGCATGGACACCTACATCTTCAGGGGGAAGCTATCAGTGTAATACCTTGCATCTCTGGGCCAAGTCCTACAGCCAGCCATCTGGTGGAACCCTGCTTGTGGCCACCCTATAGACTCAGATCCAAGGTCTTTGATACACAGCTGGAAATGCCAACAGATTGCCTTGGTGGGCACCCATAACAAAGGTGCCATGCTAATCCCTTTCCCATGCCAAGGGTACCTGTCTTCTGATGGCATCCAGGACACAATGTCCCCTCCAGCCTCAATCAGCTCATGTGGAGCCCCACACCTAGACTGGTCTTAAGGTATTCTACAAGGAACACTCCCTCCACTCCCTCTCTTTCTTCTTTATCATGAGGGCACCCTATATATACTACCTAAAACTCCTCCCACTCCAGTCTGGACCCAAAAGGATAGCACCAGGACACTGTTCCCCATATGGACCATGCAAAGTAAAAACTACCTCCCCCTACTGTAAGGAGGAGGTTGTTACACAACATTAAAAATAAACTTATTTTACCAAGTATGTTTCAGGGTAGGCGTGTAGTTGCTGAGCAAATGGCTTTTTTAAAATAAATTAAAGAAAAAGGGAGAATTTATGTTTCAGGATGGGGGGGTCAACAGTGCAGCATCTTCCGAATTTGAAATAGCAAGTGGTTGAAAAGTTGTTGTGCCATAGTAGTCACTTCACTACTATGATACAAAACTTTTACGGCTGTATTTGAAAACAACACTCAGTTCATCCCCATATATGTTGTTTCAGGTTTATTTTTAACCTGTGGTCACTGTACTGTATATCTCAGGGTTTCGCAAATCCTCATTTAATCATGAGTAGACATCCAACTCTTACTGTATGATTTATCCTGTAGCCTGAATTAAGGTTCCCTATGCTTAAGGTGTTTCTGGCTCAGTCTCCACTTACTATACAGTTTATCACATAGCCTGATTTAAGGCTCCTGCAGGAACCTGAAGAACACCAGACACAGACAATGCTGGAAAGCGGCACAGGCTTTTGCCAAACTGATTGGAAAGCAGCACAGGCTTTGTCAAACTCAGCAAGGCTTTTGACCCTGTACCTCACAAGAGGCTAATCAGTCAGTTGGCAGATCTAGGGGCTGGTGAGAAATTGACAAGGTGGGTGGAAAACTGATTGAGAGGCAGGACCCAGAGTATGGTGGTGGGAAGTGAGCTCTGTAGCACCAGGGAGGTTATCAGTGGGGTCACACAGGGCTCAGTGCTCGGGCTGGTGCTTTTCAATGTCTTGTTCTTTTTTTTTTAATAAACTTTCTCTTTATTTAAGGATAAAACGTACATTCCAGTGTCCACATATTCCAACAGTATGCAATCATGTCCAATAAAGAAAGTCATAGTGAGTGTTATACAGCATACTGAACAATTAAAATGTAGTAGCTTGGAAACCAATCTGAACAATCATCATCTAAACAACAACAATAACTGTCAATAACCAGAAATTACTCGGGCTATTCAGTACCAGATTTTGCCATCCTCCACAATTACGTAAATTTATCCCTGTGAAAGATACAAAAAGGAAAGCCAGCATAGTGTCACCCTGAAGTACAAGCTACTGCCCTCCTCTATGTTGATTTTCCCCTTCACCCCAAGCTCCCCCCATTGCTCTTATATATCAATGTCTCCAATCTGTTGTACCTGGTTGGAGTGCCAAGGACACCAGATCTCCCAAAGAGTGGGTAGGTGGAGCTGTAGTGAGGCTGAGATTCTCTCCACGACCTCTATTTCCCCAGCTTTAGCTGTCCACATCTCCACTGTAGATGGATCCAGAGAAAACCATTTCAGGGTTACACATTTGAGGGCTGCTAATTTTAACAGTTGAGTTAATTGCCACTGACTGCGAGACCTGTTAGGTAGTGTTGGAAGGCCTAAAATCATATCTTGAAAGGTATATGGGAGTGTTCTACCTCCTATCATTTGAATTTCAGTATGGATCAGCTGCCAGAAGGGCTGTATCACTGGGTAATCCCCAGAAATATGGAAATGAGTCCCCCTTGCTCCACACAGCTTTTCAGTTTCTTCATCATAATATTGGGAATGATATTAAGGGCTCAGTTTGCCTATTCAAACACGACACTGAGCTCTGTGGGATGGTGTACACAGCAGAAGAGGTACAGGACCTAGGGGAAGATCTGGAAAAGCTGGAGAAGGTGTCCAGGATTTAGCAACTTGACTTTAATGCAAAGAAGTGCAAGTTATGCACATTGGAGCCAAGAACCCAAGGACTAAGTGCAGCCTGGGGGTGGGGGGTGGGGTCTGGATTGCTGCATCTGAGGAGGAGAAGAACCCGGGGTGATGATCACTAGTGACCTGAAGCACTCCATGCAGTGTAGGAAAGTGGCAGCAAAGGCAAATAAAATGCTGGGCTGCATTGTGACAGGGATCAGCAATAGGCAGGAGGAGGTGATACTGCCCTTGTACAGGTCACTGGTGAGGCCACACTTGGTACAGCATGCAGTACTGGTGTCCATACCTTACAAAGGACATAAAACAGCTGGAGACAGTCCAGAAGAGGGCAGCAAAGATGATCAGGGGCCAGCAGGATAGGATTTATGGGGACAGGTTGGAGGCCCTGAACATGTACTCCCTGGAAGGGAGAGAGAGTGAGAGGACATGCGTGAGCAGTATGCAAAGTGCCAACATGTCAGCACTGCATCTGAACAGCTGCTATAGACAGCTCTGTTTTTTTCTTGGCCCCCCAACAAACACCCAAGTAGCACACTGGGAGCCCACCCCAGCATGCTCATGTGCTCCCCCCCAACACTGTATGGCCAACAGGGGTGCCCAATCCCCATTGGCCCCACTGTATCCCCCCCCAAAAAACAGACTTTCAGGTGCCACGCTGGGAGCTCACCCCAGCATAGCAATAGTCTGTATGGCCGATGGGGGTGCCCAATCCCCCATTGGCTCCACTGTACCCCCCCAAAAAAAACAGATTTCCAGATGCCACACTGGGAGAACACCACAGCATGGCAAAAGTCCCGTGTCGACTTTGTAAAAAAAGAAAAAAACACCTGTAAGAAAAAATGGTCCCTCACTGACTATCTTGCCCCCCTCCCCCAACCCTCGCCCACCTTCTGTACACCCACTTCCCCACACACCCCGCTGACCCCATACTTACCTCCAGAACCCAGTGTGACAATCTTCGGGGGACTGGGAACATGGCTGCACTCTTTGAAAGCCAACTGTGAACTGAAGAAATGCCGGTAAACTGAATAATGGCATAAATATGGGATATAAAATTGTGCGATTACCTGAGGTCAGATAGCACTTGTGCAAATAAATCATTTATCTGACAGCTCAACATTATATATTTTATTTTTGCAATAGGGATGCTTTCTATTAGTGCATGAACATTTGGTTTTGACTTTTTATCTTTTTTTTTAAATGATAATTTCTGGGACTTTCGGCTAACTTTCCCAGTGTATGTCTGCCTAGCGTAGTGGTTACTATTAAATAAAACACCACTCATTTTGTAGAAAACTTCTTACTGAACAAATGTCATGCTCACAGTACCATGCTACCATTTTTGTTTTAAAGTCATTCACATTTGTTTGTCGAAAAAGTGAAAAGAAAATTTTATTTTATGCTGTTTTTTTGCTAATTATAAAAAAACTAAAAGGTATCTATAAATGAAACATCACTCATTTTGTAGATACTTTTGTGCTGAACATTTTTTGTGCTCACAGTACCATGCTATCATTTTTCGTTTTAAAGTTATTCACATTTGTTTGTCGAAAAAGTAAAAAAAAATCAAATTTTCTGCTGTTTTTTGCTAATTATGAAAAAACTAAAATATGTATATAAACAAAACAACACTCATTTTGTAGATAGTTGTGTGCTGGACATTTTTCATGCTCACAGTACCCGCTATCATTTTTCGTTTTAAAGTTATTCACATTTATTTGCCAAAAAAGTGAACAAACATGCTTTGATTGACAGCTTGCATTTATCCCACATATGTGGGATAAATTTAGGGTGGTTACATTTATCCCACATATATGGAAATAAATGGATTTATGCAATGGGTTTTGGCTGCACATCTATTGCATAAATGTTTTTTTCAAATTTAAAGTAAAGTTTTTTCAACGTTGGTGCATATTTTGGCCATTTTTGGGAAATTTTTCTCCAAATTTTCAACATGGGGTTCTTGGGACCCCACCTCATGAACTCAGTCACTGTCATTTTGTTATTCGGTCCTGAAAGGTGATTTCGCAGTCACTGTGCGGAACCACCTTTTGGGACCGATTAATGAAATGACAGTGTCACAGTTCATGAAGTAGGCCCCCAAAAACCCTATGTTGAAAATTTGGTGAAAAAATTCCCAAAAAGGACTGTTTTACGAGCATGTGTTGCGCTGTTCCTATGCACGGTCGTAACGTTATGAATTGTTAATATTTTCACTCCAGATTTTCAACATTGCCATTTTACCACATCTCCTTATGAACAATGCAGCTGTCATTTTTCACATCTTGACCAAACTGTGTTTTCACAAATGTAGCATACATTGGCATGGTCGGTGTGCGAAATCAATGTTCAGGACACATTAAATAAATTACAGTGACACTGTTCATGAGCAGAGGTGTTAAAATGGCTATGTTGAAATTTGGGGACAAAAGTCCATAAAATGACTCTGTTACAAGCGTGCATTGCGCAGTTTCCATGCACCCTCGTAAGTTCACGAATTTGTAGTATTTTCAGTCCAGATTTTCAACATTGACATTTTTTCACACCTCCTTATGAACAGTATAGCTGTCATGTTTCACACCCTGGATGAAATGTGTTTGTGCACTTCTGGCGCAGAATAGCACAGTCACTGTGGAAAATTAGCATATCACCCCTTGTTGTCGACATCCCGATGGCGAAACACAGAAAAAGACTATTACGGCGATATTCGTGATAATGGTCCTTTTTCTGTGTTTCACCCTACCCCAGTGTTCCGGTCCCTCCCCAGACCAACTCCAACATGGAGTTGGAATCCTAGAGTCCGGAGGGTGCGGGGGGCATAGCCCCCCACAGAAAACTCCCATGCAAGAGGTGGTACAATACCTGGGTCGGTATTATGCCATCACTGTGGGGGAGGTTGGCATTCTTGCCAATGAGATAACTTGGTGCTTCCAAAATTTGTGTTTCGGTACAGATTAAGAAAATCACAGTGACACTTTTCATGAGCGGAGGTCCCAAAATGCCTATGTTGAAAATCTGCTGTAACAAATCCCCCAAATAATTACATTACAGGTGTACATTGCACAGTTTCCACACACGCTTGTGACTTCACCAGTTTTTGGATATTTTCACTTCAGATTTTCAACAATGCCATTTTTTACACCTTCTCATGAACAGTACACCTGTCACTTTTCACATCCTGTTCAAAATGTGTTTTCGCACCTGTGGCTCCAAATGGCACAGTTGCTGTGCAAAATCACCTTTTGCCTAATGAACTGATAGTGTCACTGTTCATGCGGTGGGGTCACAAAGAGCCCATGTGGAAAACTTGGAGTAAAAATACCAAGAAACGCCCAGGCCATTAGGGTTTTCCACCATAGTGCCCTACCCTGTAGGGACTGACAGGCGTCAGGGGTGTAACTTGGGATTGTCGACAGTAATGCTCATGCCATTCCACCCCCACCCTGCAGCCAGTGACAGGCATTGAGGTGCGCCTTGGACCCTTTGCCTCCAGAGTTCACCCCATTATCCTATACAGCACCCATTTCAATGTATTCCCTTATGGAATGAGGTGACTGTAAAGCCCAAACACCCCACGGCACACCTCGACACTTGTCAGTGTCTGAAAGGTAGGGTGAGGTGAAATGTCATGACCATCACTGGCGACGACCCAAAGTCACCCCCTAATGCCTGTCCATCTTTGCAGGGTGAGGGTGGAGTTGGTGTCAGTTCAATACTTCAATGCCATTCCTATACTTCATCTGTTTAACTCCTGCACTTCCACTGCAAAAGCCAGCAAGCAAACATTCGGCACTGACAAATGCTTGTTTAAAAATGTAATTAACTTGCAGACCTGACCCCGCTCCCCACACTCATCGCCATCAGCAGCACGCACAGAACAGCAGTACTTTTCTGAAACCCACTACTGCATACGTTAGTGTGCTGCTGGCAAGGCTGCCACACAGCAGTAGTCTAGACAGTCTGGCCTTCAGCAGTGTCAGACAGCTTCTGTCTTGCCTCAGCAGCGATTACTTCCAGGGACTCAACCCCTTAAAGAGCAGCTCTACACTTCAGCATGTGCTTTCATTAATAAGATGTTTCAGCTGATAACAGTTTACTAGAGAATACTTTTTTTTTCATTTTCATTGTTTATTTTCGAGATTTACAACTCATCTAGGTAGCCATCTAAAAAGTCTGTATGGAAAACATTTGAAAACATTTGCCTCTCCCCTGTTAACTTCACAGTGCCTTTGTTTATGATATCGTAGTGTTCACCATGACAACAGACTGTCATGTCACAAACAGGAATTAGGTTCATAGGGGCGTGTCAGATACATTTTGAAAGACAGTTAAATAATTTCTGCATTATCTGCAATATTTAGCAGACCAACAGCAGGGGAAGTAAAAAAAAAAAAAATGACTAGAAAACAATAATGTAAAAACATGGAAAATCTAGTGTATTTAAGCTTTTTATTATAATAGAGTTGCTCTTTAAGTAATGAAAATACTAAATATTAAATATGGGAAGGGAGGGACAACAGTCAACTAAACAGAGGCACATGCTGATGCCTAGCCCTTCGCTTCCACTGATCTTTCAATTACTCTCTGCCACTGACTGAATACTCTGCATAACAGACCCCAGGGCTTTAGAGGGCTATGGCTGACAGACTGGCTTTTGTGGAAGGCATGGAATAGCAAAGGGAGTGGGAAGCAGGGAGGGGGAGAGAGAGGAGAGAGGAGAGAGGAGAGAGGAGGAGAAAAAATAATGGGGCACATCACAAACCTCCTCTTAAGCTATTAGTACCTATTGGCGGAGAAACTATTTGATCTTTAACATGTTTTTATACATTGTTTGTGATTCATTGTTAAATTCCCACTTTTTTTTAATTTACCTAAATTCCCATTTTATAAGTGCAGCAAGTTGTGCATGCCACTGTGATAACCATGCTTCCAAGGGCAGCTGGCACTCAGCATTAAACCTCATCCCGAACTATGCCCCAGGGAGTGCAGTTATCACAGCGTACTTCACACCCCATTGTGTCTTATTGCTTACTTGGACAACAACTATTGCGACCTTTAAACTGCGATACAGCAACTTATGTGACCTTTAACCTTTGGTACATCAAATTCTGTGACCTCTGAACTGTGGCGCAAGACCCTTATGGAATGTATGGATTTCCATGCGCACAGCAGAGAGCTATGTATCAAAAGGGTGTTGTGGTAAGTGAGGGGGTGCATGAAAGAGCACCTAAAATTATTAAGGGAATGCTCTGTGAGGTTAAGTTTTGGGAAATATTGAGACAGATTGCGTATGTTTTCCCCTGGAAATAAAGCAGTAAGATTATTTCAGTTTTTAACACTTTAAAGGGATCATTTAGGTATCTCTACTAAATATCGACACTCGCGATCCCAACATTCAGGGATCCTGAGTTTGGCAGCCTGACACACACTTGCCTAATGGAAGGAAGCTAGTGCCGACAGGGGTAAGGTAGCAGATGTGACAGACTGCTACCCTACCCCTAGTTGGGCACCACAAGCAAGGAGAAAATGTGGAAGCTGTCTGAGTTGCTCCTGTGGCGTGGAGGACTAGGCCACGAGCAGCTTGGCCAGCATGGCACTCTTGACCCGGGTTCTGTTGCTGAGAGGGGACACTTTTATTTCACACTGTTGTTGCTCCCATAATGTTTTTAACATACTCCAAGGTCTGCTCCCCCTAGGAGTTGGTTATTTTAGTTACTGGTGGTGCAGGGGGCTTGCCCCCCACATAGCACTAAGACCCTGTATGTCTTCCAACAGTGGGTCTCCTGAACTCGGGCTTATGGAGTTCGGTAGACTGACTGTTGGGATTGCATAGTAAATCCAATATTTAAGACATCTCGTGGGGGGAATGTTTCAGCTTGTCCAATGCAGAACAACAAGAAGACATGCCCTGCACCCAGGGAGGTAGAGTTTGGAGGGGGGAAATATGAAAAAGCATTCTTTTTAACCAAAGAGTGATAAATCTATTGAACAAGCACCCAAATGAAGCAATGGATATGTGTGTGTGTGGGGGGGGGTGTAGTTTATTCCTTTTATGTCATTACCTTCTCTTGCAGAATAACATTACTTGATCTGTATTTAACTAACTGAGAAGAGAGTGGAACAAGGAATGTATTCCATGGAATTAGGATGCCTGCAGAAGGAGGAACAAGTGCATCACCTGGTCTATTTCCCAGAGGCTTCCACCATTGATAGTCTACCGTTGCCATATTTCCAAAGTCTCTTTGCAATGGTCTTGGATACTTGTATAATTTCATCAGGGAGAGCAACTTTAGGGCTTTAAATCTGACTTGTAGAAAGAGCTACAGTACCTGTAAAACTAAGCAGTGCACTATTGTTTAGAGGTGTGCAGAACCTTCCTTCTGAAACCTGAGTCACACCGAATATATGTGGCTTGGTTTTCAGAAGACCAGAGCTGAACCTTGCCAGCTTGGCTTGGAACACAGCTTGGTTTATTTAATTTTTTTTACCTTTCTCTGTTTGCATGCCTGTCATGTGACAGGCTTAGGAGGCTGAGGAGGCTGAAGAGAGGTCATAGAGTGCCGTGTGTGTGTGTGTGTGTGTGTGTGTGTGTGTGTGTGTGTGTGCAGCATAGATACCTCAGTTTGCATATGCAAAACTGGAGTTTATATAGCAGGGCAGTTTCGACCTCTATACCATTCCAACACAGTCAACAGAGGGGAAGGCAACTTTATTCACAGTGGTCATCCGTTCATTCTGCAGTGTCACTCAGTCCTCACAGCAGGCCAGAGTAGAAAGGGGGAAGGAGTGAGTGACAGACAGGCAGGAGGAGAAAAAAAGAGAAAGAAAGGCAAGCTAGTACAAAAAAGAATCTTTAGGGGGAGACTGTGTGTGGAGGAGGGGGCTCACTCTGTACAATCTGCAAAAAATTAACAAACGAACAGAAGAGAAAAACAAAGATGAAGAAAGGAGTAAAGAGCAAATTAAGAGAATATTGACATAGGATAGAGAGAAAACAGAAAAGAGAGACTCTGTGGGTTTGGGGGGGGGGGCTGCTGTCCAGACCACTCACTCTGCAGAGTCTGCACTGTTATAAAACAAGAAAAAAGAAACTTCAAAAGGAAAAAGATTAAGAAAGAACAAAAACAAAGTAAAAGCAAAATACAGAAAAAGCAAGAAAGAGACTGTGTGAGGGTGGTGGGGGATTGTGACTGCTCTGACTAGAGGGCAGAGGTCGTGCATTCAGAGTGCACACAAGTGCACAGTACTATCTGACAGCGCACAATAGCACTGCACAACTACAAAGAAAAAAAATTCAATTTAAGTAGAAAAATGAAAGAAACATTTAAACTAAAAAGCGCACAGAGAAACAAAGAAAAAAGTGTGTGTGTGTGTTTGAATAAGGGTCAGGGGTCGGGTTTACTGTGTCACCAACCATTTCCCATTCAAGCAGTAAGGAATCAATGAGGAACAATTTTCTTTCCTGTAGTCCAGTAAAAAAGTGCATGACCAGACCCGATTCAGACTTGTGTCGTATATGAAGCCTTTTGGGAGGAAGGGGGCAGGCCTTGGCAGTTGAGTAGCCCGCGTATGCAATGTTGTTAGTCATTTTCCATGCAAGCAGTAATATATTTGTATTCCAATAAAAAAAATAAATTAAGTGCACATCAAAACCTGGTACAGGCTTATATAACTAGTGTCAGTGTCTTACATTATGAGGGCCCATGTCCCAAAGTGTCCATATCCCACATTATGAGGGCTCACGTCTCAGGAACAGTGTCCCTCATTATATGAGGGCCTATGTCTCAGAGTGTCAGTGTCTCACATTATACGAGGCCCATGTCTTAGTTTCAGTGTCTCACATTATACAAGGCCCATGTCTCAGAGTGTCAGTGTCTCACATTATACAAGCCCCATGTCTTAGTGTCAGTGACTTACATTATATCAGGCCCATGTCTCAGAGTGTCAGTGTCTCACATTATGCGAGATCCATGTCTTAGTGTCAGTGTCTTACATTATATGAGGTCTATGTCTTAGAGTGTCAGTGTCTCACATTATACGAGGTCCATGTCTCAGAGTGTCAGTGTCTCACATTATATGAGCCCCATGTCTTAGTGTCAGTGTCTTACATTATATGAGGCCCATGTCTCAGTGTCAGTGTCTTACATTATACGAGGCCCATGTCTCAGTGTCAGTGTCTTACATTATACGAGGTCCATGTCTTAGAGTGTCAGTGTCTCACATTATATGAGGCCCATGTGTCAGTGTCAGTGTCTTACATTATACAAGGTCCATGTCTCAGAGTGTCAGTGTCTCACATTATACGAGCCCCATGTCTTAGTGTCAGTGTCTTACATTATATGAGGCCCATGTCTCAGAGTGTCAGTGTCTCACATTATATGAGGCCCATGTCTCAGTGTCAGTGTCTTACATTATACGAGGCCCATGTCTCAGTGTCAGTGTCTTACATTATACGAGGTCCATGTCTCAGAGTGTCAGTGTCTCACATTATACGAGGCCCATGTCTCAGTGTCAGTGTCTTACATTATATGAGGCCCATGTCTCAGTGTCAGTGTCTCACATTATATGAGGTCCATGTCTCGGTGTCAGTGTCTTACATTATACGAGGTCCATGTCTCCGAGGTCAGTGTCTCACATTATATGAGGTCCATGTCTCAGTGTCAGTGTCTTACATTATACGAGGCCCATGTCTCAGTGTCAGTGTCTTACATTATACGAGGCCCATGTCATAGTGTCAGTGTCTTACATTATATGAGGCCTATGTCTTAGAGTGTCAGTGTCTCACATTATACGAGGTCCATGTCTCAGAGTGTCAGTGTCTCACATTATATGAGCCCCATGTCTTAGTGTCAGTGTCTTACATTATATGAGGCCCATGTCTCAGTGTCAGTGTCTTACATTATACGAGGCCCATGTCTCAGTGTCAGTGTCTTACATTATACGAGGTCCATGTCTTAGAGTGTCAGTGTCTCACATTATACGAGGCCCATGTGTCAGTGTCAGTGTCTTACATTATACAAGGTCCATGTCTCAGAGTGTCAGTGTCTCACATTATACGAGCCCCATGTCTTAGTGTCAGTGTCTTACATTATATGAGGCCCATGTCTCAGAGTGTCAGTGTCTCACATTATATGAGGCCCATGTCTCAGTGTCAGTGTCTTACATTATATGAGGCCCATGTCTCAGTGTCAGTGTCTTACATTGTACGAGGTCCATGTCTCAGAGTGTCAGTGTCTCACATTATACGAGGCCCATGTCTCAGTGTCAGTGTCTTACATTATACGAGGCCCATGTCTCAGTGTCAGTGTCTCACATTATATGAGGTCCATGTCTCAGTGTCAGTGTCTTACATTATACGAGGCCCATGTCTCAGTGTCAGTGTCTTACATTATACGAGGCCCATGTCTCAGTGTCAGTGTCTTACATTATATGAGGTCCATGTCTCAGAGTGTCAGTGTCTCACATTATATGAGGTCCATGTCTCAGTGTCAGTGTCTTACATTATACGAGGCCCATGTCTCAGTGTCAGTGTCTTACATTATACGAGGCCCATGTCTTAGTGTCAGTGTCTTACATTATACGAGGCCCATGTCTCAGTGTCAGTGTCTTACATTATACGAGGCCCATGTCTTAGAGTGTCAGTGTCTCACATTATACGAGGCCCGTGTCTCAGTGTCAGTGTCTTACATTATACGAGGTCCATGTCTCAGAGTGTCAGTGTCTCACATTATATGAGGTCCATGTCTCAGAGTGTCAGTGTCTTACATTATACGAGGCCCATGTCTCAGTGTCAGTGTCTTACATTATATGAGGCCCATGTCTTAGAGTGTCAGTGTCTTACATTATATGAGGCCCATGTCTCAGAGTGTCAGAGTGTCACATTATATGAGGCCCACGTCTTAGAATGTCCATATCCCACATTACCTGTTTTACTCTGTATTCTACTTTAAAACAGACATACAGAGCACGTTTTATATTAAATACATACTGGCCATGAATCCAGAACCAAAACCAGGGGTGGTTTGGCAAAACCAAAACCAGAACCTCCCCAGTTCTGCACACTACTAATATTGTTACACTTTATGCCTGTTTGCACTACTTGAGCTGCACCATTGTGAGAGGTGCAGATGAGTTGCAATGGTGCTGGTCAGACAATGTAAACAGCAAGGGGAGCACTGCACATGACTTCATTGCAGTTTCAGGACAATCCCTGTTTTTGTAGGATTGTATACCATTGCAGGTGTTTTTTGCTGGAATGTAAACACTCTGCTCTGCCTGCAATGGTAACATGCACTGCCGTGTCATACTATCCCCATCCTATACACTGCCCGCCCAACCTGAGCGCTTCCAGAAATGGATCATCAAAATGTGTGGGTGCCTATGCATTATCCATTTCTCCTGTTTTTGTGCTAGTGAGCAATGCCGCAACTTAGCTTTCATTTCTTTTGCCTCAGCTCTGTTGGTTGCACACCTGGTTGTCCTGAACTGGTCTCTCTCTCGGAAGATTATTCTCTCTCTCAATGAGTAAGGAATTACAATGTATTATTACCATTTGGTATTATACAGTACGTCTCCAACAGTATGCTTAATATTATTATTCTGTTCTTGCTTCCTGATAAAGCCTGCTGTACCTTACGGCAAATAAATATATTTACCACCACCCCCTCCATGCCCAGTCAGAAAGGCAGATTCAGTGCCAGAAGACCCGAACGTGGCTCTGCAATGGTGCAGAGCATCAGCGTATAATCGCAGGTCAGCAATGGTGCAAATCGATCAGTTGCAGTGATGTGGCTGTGGCGGCACAGGTAAATCATGTGTAAACATGCCTTTTATTTTGATTGGCTTAGGGGCTTCAAAAACCATGTGAGGGCTTGGCAACCGGTCTGCTAGTTAATAGTTTTACAATTGTTTCACTTCTAACAGGAAACTACAATATTTTCCAACCATTTCATGAACATATGATCTTCTTTTCTGTCTCCCTTTAATTGGAGCATTACAGATTTTTATACTTTTGTTTTGTCTCATAAAATAAATGGACGTTGAAAAGAATTAACAGCAAACAAGGGGCATCTGTTTTATGGAACACAGATAACATCACCCCAGGCTCCATCACAGCAGTAAATGGTAAAGATTCCTGGAACAATGGCAACTCAGTCTAAATTGTATGTAAAGTGGTTTATTGTTTGGCTTCTTCTGTTTTTCTCTTGCTGGTCTCACCTTTGACAACAGTGGCTGGGTTCTTAAAGAGACATTTTTTAAAAAAGTCATGCTATGAACTGAGACCCTCACATTCCTTTTTTGGACTACACCTTCCATAAGGCAGAGAAAACCAAATGGAGAGAGGGGCCCAGGGGTATAAATCCACACCATGTCACAAATCACAATTCCAAGCCACCCTAAACCCACACCATCTCTTCCGCAGGGGACACAGAATCTGTGTTCCTCCATTTTTGGCCTAATCAGGCCGAGTGTGGTAATTATTGATATACTGCATCTATGGATCATGTCTGACCAATCCTACTTTGAACCTTGAAGGCTTACAATACCACTCAAATTATTGGCACTGAAATGTGAGACACTGGCCCTCTTAATGTGGGACACATCATCAGAATGGAGATACAAGCTCAGAACACTGTGGGAACCTGTACCTTCATTTGTGCAAAGATTAATTATGATTTAGCAAATTCAAATATTATGAATTTCTACTTCAGCACCTACTCTGTGCAGGCAACACATTTACCATGTGGGATGAATGTGGGGACAGAGCAATTTTGAAGGAAAAATGATGGACTTTCCTCATAATGTGTAACAGCTGAAAGGTATGCTTGAAGACCAAGCCACATCCCTTGCAGATGTAGTTAATGTACACAAATTTGAAACAGGTGGACTTAGTGCATTTGAAGACATGTTTACACTGCCGATGCAATGTCTCTGATCCCTAGTGCTGCTCTTTCCAGCACTGCTGGAGATAATCCTGCAGAGTGTTTACACTGCCCCTGTCAGCACCATTGCAGACTGTGTTGGAGAGGGGCCATCAGTTTGGGGGCAGTCAGCAACTCGGGGATGTCAGTGTGCACTGTGTACTGGAGTAAGCAGCACAGCCTGCCCACATGGCTGCTTAAGCTGTGCACTCCAGAATGCATCCATACTCCTGCACCAGCTCGGGGAGAGGATCAGTGGGTCTCTTACCATGCTACTGTAAGTATTGACACAACTACTTTTGTACTGCTGCAACCCATGTGCGCGGATTGCAGTGGTGTAAAGGTGGCAGTGTAAACATGCCTTAACTCTGATGGGTCAGGGGGATGAAAGCAAGCCCTGTGGTTCCCTTGTGAGATTTAATCTCTTCCAAGTTATCACTGAGCCTACTAAGTCCAGCAAACATACCCCTGTTGACAGGATCCTGGTTAGCTGCCCAGATCAGGTGGCTGTTGCAAGAGTCCTCCTGATTGACTGCTTCGGTGACCACTCCCCACTTGCTGCGTCTAGAAAATTCAGAACACTAAACATCCTATCAAATTTATTACATCCTGAGCGTACAGGCACCTTGATCGAGAGGGTTTTGTATGACCGCAATAGCATCTCTTGAGGGTGCTTGGATTGCATCCTAGATGCAGGCTGTAATAGGGCTTTCATCACCAGCCCATTTACTAGGGTCTGCAGCCCCCATGTCCCCCCACCCTGCAGAACTACCAGGATAAATAACCAGAACTACTCATGGATCTCCTCAATGGGCTCGACAGTGACAGACCAATAGTCAGCTAAGCTGATCTCGTGACCCAGTTCTTGGCTTGGCTTGCTGGGCAGAAACTTTCCATAGCTGAATGGAAAGAGCTGCTCCAATCCAGAGTGGCTGTATTCTTTCATCTGCATGATGCTACCCAGCAGTCAAATGAGTAGTGTCATGATCAGCCAGCTGGTCGTCTTCCTTCCCCAACCTAAAAACAATCCCACCCTCTGCCAAGTATCCCTCCCACATCCCTCTCACTTCCTGTGCCCCATGCCTCTTTCAAATAGCTCCCACCCTATGCCAAGTATCCCTCCCACTTCCCCATCACTTCCTGTACCCTGTGCCTCTTTCCAACACAACCCATCCTTTGCCACGTATCCCTTCCCCTCCAAGTCACTTCTCATGCTCCTGTAAATACACAACTGATACTGGGGTGCCTAATCCCCAGTATACAGATGTGTCAAGCCAGGATGAAGTGTGGAAATGCTGCAGAATATTACAGAATACTGCAGTTTACTGCAGGGGCCATTTAAGTCAATGCCAATTAAGCCCTTTTGTCATGCAGGATTTTGTGACATGTCATTACTGTGAGGTACTGCACTTCATCATGGCTGGCACATCTGTAGGTACGTGGAATAAAGAAAACCATCCCTCACAGTCTTTTTTTCTACACCCTGTAAGAAAGAAAATGGTCCATCGATGCCCGTTGCCTCCACCCATCTGATGCTGTCACCTTCCCCCCACCTGAACCATCCACTCAGCACCCTCCCCCCAACTCTTACTTACCTACCGGGGGTCCAACACCGTAATTCTCTCTGGATTGGAGGCACAGCTTCATTTTTCAATGCCAAACTGGAAACTGAGGAACTCAGGTAAGCGCATCAATGTGTCTCAATGTGTTTTGAGCTTGAACTCATGACATTGTCATTTTTAATGTTTTCCCCCCAACTTTTCTACATGGCCTTTTTAGGATCTTTCAAGTCTGGTCCAAAAGGTGATTTTGTAGTCACTCTGCAAAACTCGCCTTTTAAGTGGGAATTAAAAAGTTTTAGCTACCGAGTTCATGAGATGGGGTCATAAGAAGGCTATTTTGAAAATTTGGGGTCAAAAAATTAAAACAACAAAGTTATGAAGGTACACTGATTTTTTTCAATGCTCACTCATACCTTTGGTAATTTTCAATATTTTGACCCCGAATTTTCAACGTAGCCATTTTTTTCACACCATCTCATGAATGTGGGCTTGTGCTTCTGCAACCCACAGATACAAATCCACAAAGGTAGCACATCAGTGCTACTGCATTTGTATCATTTAGAAGCAGTTGTATGTTGTTTGTCTTACCTGATGATGGTTGCCTGTGGTTGCTTGTGTGGTCTTGTCCTTTTGCTGCATGTGGGGGGGAGGGGATGTTAGTGTTGGAAGCCCTAATGCCACATTTCTCTACTTTTGTGTGGTAAGTTGAACCCTAACTGGTGCATTAATGTAATTTTTTTGCAATGAATTATACTGGCATGGTAGCACCAGTATAGTTAGGGCTGAGTAAGGTGCTTAATGTTAAACCCCAATTTTTGCACCTTAATAACTTTGGTGGCATTTGACAAAATAGCCCAAAATTTGGCATGTGTGGTCTGGCTGGCAGAGTCTCAAGATATGAAAAGTTTTGTGATGTCATCTGATGTGATTTGGGAGATATGGAATGTTGATTTTTAATGAAGTGCAGTATTTTTTCCTATACTTAATGCATGTTTTTTTTATTTTTGGCTCTCACATACAGACTAGACAGTATGGAATTTTTTTTCCAGAACTTGTAGGGTAGAAATGACCTGTGCAAAGGTAGTGCCTTCAAAGGGTTTGTGAAAAATATTAATAATTTCCGGAGCGATAAGGATTTAAAGCTTTTTTTCTGAGCATGTTCAGTAGGGTTTTTGGATAAGCCTCTGCTATGAACCATAAATTTTTGGTTCACAAGGGCATTTTTTGGTTTGCATCACTAAGCTGTCATGAACCAAAAACGGCTCTTACAAACCAGAACTTTTTTGGATTTGTGATGACTACCATCTTCTTTTTTTTAACTAAAAAATTTGGCAAATAATTAAAAATGATGTGTTTAAAAAACACAAACACCTGAACCTAGCTAAACAAGATCTCTTTATCTAGACTCTGGTGCTTGTTTCTTAATATGATGCTGAAAATAAGGTTTGTGGACACCCAAAAATCCTGGATGCCCAGCTAAGTGAGAAGAACTGTTCACCTATGTTCTCTGTATGAGAACAGTGGGACTTTCTTGATTTCTGCACCTGCAGATGGAGTCCTGCTGCTGGCTTGAGTGTCAGCAGTGAGCCGGCGATTACTCTTTCTCTCATACTCTCTTACTCTTGCTCTCTTTCTCTGTTGTAGAGATTTTGCTTGACAGCTCCTGACATGTAGTGCAGCACAGCATATAAATGAGAAATAAGTAAAGTCACATCTAAACACAATAGTCTGAAAAATAAAGCTAAATATATATATATATATATATATATATATATATTTTAAATCAACCATATTTGTAGCAGTTACATTAAAAACACTGTTCTGGAAGTGAGATATGTAATTTATATGCCCTGCCTGCTGTTATGCTGCACAACCAATGCTGAATCATCAGAAATAGTAATGAGAATAGTAATATGGCCATGCTGGAATTATGCAACTAACCACCATTAATGGAAACGTATAATATATGGCAATCGCTGATCATACAATTAGTAAATATGAAATCTTGCATTTATTATTATATTCAACTAAATTCATCCACAATGTATTATGCCTGTGCTACAATAAGGAGAGGCCCCAACTGCAAAATTTAAATCTCATCTATGGAGAAATCTAAATTACTTTAAGAACTGGAACAACAGATCAGGCAGCTATTACACTGAATTATTCTGAATACTTGTTTATGCCAATTGTGTTAAAATGACTAATTTCAAGAGAGATCCTAGCCATGACAGCAGTCTAAATGCCCCCCCAACACATTAAAAGGGATCTATGATAGTTGGTCGGCAAATCCGTTGTCGACCAACATTACAGTGACATCTTTATGTCGACCGCATTTGCGATTGGCATAAAGCCGGTCAGTTTGGACTGTGTTTTATTCTGGGGGCTTTGCCCCCAAACCCCCCATGTAGGGTGGCTCTTCCCCCCATACCCCCCATAACTAAAGTAATCAACTCCAAGCCAGAGTTGATTCGGGAAGGGGGTGCAAGAAAGACCCCCAGAAAGCAGTGCTGGGGTCCCATGCCAACACTACAGTGACCTGTCGCTGTTGTCGCTGTAGTGTCAGTCATGGTAAAATTGTCACTGTAGTGATGGCATACACATTCAAAGGAAATTCATTCCACCAGTGCCCATTTGTACATTGTGTAGCTATCAAGGTAAAAAGGTGTAAACACAGATTTCACATGAAGTTTTCTGTCATGTAAAAACAAAAACTAGTTAGAGCACACATCCCTTTCGGCCCTAGCTTTAAGATTTTTCTTTATTATACTTTTGTCAAAGATTTATCTTGTTATGTACACTTAATTCAGTAGCATTTAAAAATCAGCAGATCAAAAAAGCCACTCGATCGTGACATTTTTATTGTCTGATGACAACTAAGGTTGACTACTGTATTTTGCAATATCTGTGTTTAAATAAATATTTTTTGGCTAAAGAGCAATCCTTACAACCTACGATTATATGTATTTTAGAAATCTGGTTTTTATTATTAGACCAGAACATGGAAGTTAAACGAAAAAGTCACTCACCCTCTCTCTGCCTCCCCCCAACCCCAATCCCACCTCACAAGCATACAAACAGCAACATATTAATGACAGCTTTCTAAAATCTGTTTTTGGCAATGTCAGTTGTGAGAGTGAATCATCACAAAATAGATTTGTACTCAGGTTCTTTGTTCCCTGTTTTTATGTTCATTTTTGCTGTTCTTGATTTGATTCTTACTAATGAATGGCTAAAATAGAACTGCAGATATAAATTAATGACAATAAAACAAATTCAAATATTATTCATTACTGATTGCACAACAGATGGATTCTAAAGGCACAGTGAAAAGCGTAGTTGCTATTAGCCAGAGTTGGATTTCAAACAAAATACAACAATGTATAGAAAGAAATGACAAAGTGATTTAAAACACAGCTAGTTCCTACAGATTAGTGCAGTAACTTGTGGTAACGGACTTGAAGCATACTTTAATGAAAGTGTGAAAAGGCATGCCTGTCAAACGGAAATGAGTTGCATACACCTTGTGAATAAAAATAAGAGTAGAAGGATATTAATGCAATGAATTGCATTTTCACATGCACGATTCACTGAATAACATATCACAAATATATGTGATAGACTAACTGAGGGACTCCAAAAAAAGAAGTAATTCCTTACAAGACTGTACAAAAGTAAACATCCAGCTCCAGTATGGGGTGACAGAGATGGGTGCTGAGACTACATTCCCTCGCTACAGAGCAAAACCTATTGACCGGGCAGTACATGGTTGCAAACAGTACTGGGAGGAAATGTGGTCAAACCCCCAGTTCAAGTTTTCCTTTAAAATCTGAGCTTTGCACCGTACTCCTGGGTTATAGACAAACGCAAGCGGGAGGAGTGTGCTTTGGCATGAACAGCATATGATGTACTGCATCACACACCTGCATGGTGGTCCTTTCTTCTGTTGCACCAAAACATCAAAGATGGCCTTCATGGTGGTTACAACCCTACGGTCAAGTAATGGCATGCTCAGCTGTTCGATAAGTGGTAAAAAAACACCAGTTGAGATGGCTGAGATGCAGGGGAAGGGGAGAGCCCAAACCATAGTGCAAGAGCTTCCTCCAGGATTTCCAAAAATGTATCACGTGTAGAATAAGTCACATTGGGGCGGTAAGGGGTACCAACTTTGAATTTGTACTGACTGTGGAATGGGACCAGGGTAATTGTGTGGCATACACAAAAGATCCAGAAAATTGTCTTTGTCTGGGGTCTGGGGCGGGGGGACTGGTAGCTTTGCCATGCTCCAGTCTTACTGTCCAAAATTATGAATGTGTTCTGGGGAAGTATTCTGAGAGAGAGGATACAAAAGATAGACAGCTGGAACAGCCTTTGCTGTGCTGCATCCTTAGTGTCTAAATTTGGTATGCCACTCTAACAGCTACATTTCTATGGCAACATGCATTGATCTTGACAACAGCGCCATGCTGCCATACAAGTGCTGCTGGAAGGGGGCAACCACTTCCCCCGACCTGCACCCCTTCCCCGAACTAACTCTGACCTGGAGTTAGAATCTTTTCATTCAGGGGGTACAGGGGGTGAAGCCCCCCATGTAGGAGGTTCGAGGGCAAAGCCCCCATGTAAAAAATAGAGCCAAACTGTGCGGCTCCATGCCAACTGCAACTTGCAGATGACATGGAGCCCGTCGCTGTAATGCCAGTCACGATCTTTTTTGTCGCGCTGGCATGGTCGAGCCCCCAAATTTATGAATGGACTCTGTGGAAGTATTCTGAAGGAGGATGAGAACTATGGAAATGAATATGCATTACTAACCGCTGTTGGGGAGGATATCAACTAGCTACACCTGCTGCATTCGTAGCTAGGAATTAACACACACATTTTGAGAAAAAAATTGTAGGCACACAAAATTCATGGTTCAACAAGAACTCCGGCTTTTATTCTTTTTGAAATCCTGTCAATGTGAAGGAGTCAGAGTCTGAAAGTAGATATGAGATGGGCGATACACCAAACACATTATAACATCTTTTTGCAGATTACTAGTTTTATTTTGGAACCTGTATAAGGAGAGATTGATAACCATGGATACTAGAGGAAAAGTTAAAGTCAGCAATAATATGAAGACAGATCAAAGTGTGATATACCAATGCTACAGTGGTCCGCACCATGTAAAATGTTAAAAATCCTTATGTACCAAAGTCACAAAGAGAAATATCTGCAAAGGAAGCAATACAATCTGTTGTTTAAAAAGAGTGAGAACAATCTGTGTGTGTGTATTATCAATCTGTGTGTCTATCTATCTGCCTGTCTATATCTATCTATCTATCTATCTATCTATCTATCTATCTATCTATCTATCTATCTATCTTTCTATATATCTACCTACCTACAACCTCCCTATCTATTATATTTATCTAATAACTGTTTTGTTCTCTTAGTTGTCATATGTAGCAAAATAGTTTTTGTGTACAGTTATAAACTGAGGTTAAGCAAATAATTCCATTATCTGCAGATAATTTTCTGGCATTATCATATTGAGTCAAAAAAGTAGTCTCTACTAAAGGATTGTCTTCAAGGTAGGGCTCCTGACCTACAAGACCCTGCATGAAAGGGGACCTGTCTATCTGCAAGATCTTGTTCCCTATCATCTGCTCTGGGCACTCTGTTCTGCCAGGGAAAGCCTCCTTGGAGTTCCCTGGGTTAGGCTGCGGCACTCTGGGGACAGGGTGTTCTCGGTGGCTGAGCCTACCCTGTGGAACTCCTTGCCTGTTTATTTGAGGAAGGCTCACTCAGTAGAAGCCTTTAAGAAGGGCCTGAAGATGTATTTGTTCCAGCAAGTGTTTAATGATTTATTATATGGTTTTAATGGGATAGATAGATAGATTAAGTGTATGCTCCCAGTTGAAATTTTTATATGTATATATTTTGTGTATGATTTTTAATAATTGTACTGTTATTGTTTTGTACAGCACCCAGAGTTTCCAAAAACGGGCGCTTTTATAAATAAAATATCTATCTGTCTGTCTGTCTGTCTGTCTATCTATCTATCTATCTATCTATCTATCTATCTAAACTGTACTACTCACATTATTATCAGACAAACTCAGGAAATGAAGCTTATGTGTTGCAGTGTTGAATTTTCAGTACTTTTTGCTTAACAACTCTCTGGCTCAGCATTCACTACATTGGGTTAGATTAGGTCATACAGATTTCTTCAGACATTTCAAGACATTGCAAATGATGGAATATTATATCTGTTCTAAAACAAAGAAACAATGAGACTATCACTAGAAAGATGAGTACGCAATGCATAAATTTTAGACCTTTTATTCAAATAAAGAGGCCCTCATTGCCGCAGTTCAAAGCTCCATCATCTCCCAGATTGACTATGGTCTTGTCATCTATGGCACTACCACTGCACTCAAAAGGATTACTACCACCCTAAACAAGGCCTGTCGACTCATCACTGGGGCCGAATGGCTCACACACACCTGTGACCTCTACTCACAAGCTAACTGGCTTCAACTTGATAATAGAATTCAGTACCAAACCTGCATGGTTGCTAAGAAAATATAGTTGGGAACTGCCCCTCCCGGGGTCTGTTCACTCCTTCAAACGAAAACCAGCTCCAGAATTACCAGGGGATCAAAGCCACAACTTTTCCATACCCTTCACCGCCGCACAGCCATTGGCCAGCGTTCATTCGCATACAGGGCACCCACTTGGTTTAATGGTCTTGCCAATGATACTATCAATACCACTGAGCTAGGGGCCATCATATCCAGGCTCCGTAACACCCTGGTCACTTCCAGCATCTGCAACTGTCATGGATAATGTCTATGCAACTCCACCCCGCTACTGCTCTTTCCTATATCTAGCTCCTTACATAATGCACTTGCCCTAGTTTGGCCTCTGCCCCACATGCTCTATAGCACCTGACAATGCCACCTTCCTGGCAGCTCCACCCCACCCCCCTCCTTATCCTTATCTACCCCCCACCTCTCCTCTCTTCTCATTTTCTTACCTCCCCCTTGCCCCTCTCATTTCTTTCTACCACCCCCCCCATTGTCCTCTTCCTTTCCACTTTACCCTCTCCCATGTCTGTTCGAAATTAATTTGATATCGTTTACCCTTATTTGTGTAACAATTTTGTTTATTGTCATGTGAAAACTATGTCTTGACGTGGAACCTTTGTAAAAGAGTCCTGGGCTCAAAGGTAATTGTGATCCTAGAATTAAAATAAATGAAATAAATGAAAAATAAATGAAATGGGAGAAAACATGATAACATGTTGACATACCATGCATTTTTCAAAACAGGTACTGTGAATCCCACAGTTCACAAGTTTTACTGGTATATTGGTCTGCAGTCAGTTATAAATGCATGAGATTTGAGGACTTGTTGTCATGTTCTTACGAATGTGGAGATCCCAGCTGTGACTGCAGCAAAGCAAGACGTGGCAAAAGGATAAGATATCATGCAGCGTCTACATTCATGTTGACGGTGGTTATACAGTATGTTAGTATATAAAATAATAAATTTTATTTTATTCCTATTTGTCACACACATATTGAAGGGGGATTTCTGAAACTCATGCTTTGCATATACTCTTTTCCTACTAGTCACACTTTTCAAATGTCACAACATACTTTCTAGCTGGTTGTAATAGAGACACTCATTACTTAAGAAACTAGTCTAAGAATTATAGTTGTCAAACACAAATCAGATTGTTCTCAAGGAAGTCAACCATTTAAGGACACAAAATTCAGATGTACCTTGTTTTGAAAAACAACCACTGCTCAAACATTCACAGAGCTAAAATCGCCATTCTCGAACTACAGGCCTGATCGAACTGATAAATTGCAGGGTGTATTTTGATTCCTGGTTTAATAGTGTATTTGTCTGTCATGTCATGTTCCCATTGGCTTTGGTATTCACTCATTGATGGTTTTATATTTTTCTTCACTTGTTACCACAGAGCCACAAATTAAAAGGGTCCAGAGACTACTGCTCCCACCAGGGATCACCTGCCCACAGACCACAAAGACAAGGCAAATGGCAGGTTAAACTTGGCAGCCTGTCTGTGTATTACCGAGCAATCCTCCCTCGCCCATCCTCCTCCTCACATTCCTCATACTCAATTAAAAGGGACTCCCACAGAGATAGATAGTCAGACTAATCCTTTGTGTTACAGGGCTGCTTGGATCTCATGGATGAATGCACCCCTTAAGTTGTCCCTCGTCACATGTGCCACAGGAGGGGGGGATGAAGGCACCTCATTATCATACAAGACATGGTCCCTGCCAGGGGTTAAATTGGGATTTCTGAGGAGGTGGAACTCTAGTTCCTGGAAAAGGGCTCAAAGTGTGCATTGCATGTCACGTGTAGCACAACAATATTAGTAACTCAAAAAGGTTGTATTGTGACATTGTGTATCACATTTTATCAAAAACTACTAAAAGAAATAAAATTAAACTTTTTTAACCAAAGAAAAACTATTTAACTAAAATCATAAAGTAAAATTAAACATCTGCAACCACTAAAACAGAAAATAAATTACAAAAAGAGGTTTACCACAGTTTAACACAGATTAACTGAACCACACAAATGACAACTGTGAAAATAAACACTTATGATGAAAACATAAACCATTGCCATTGAAATCTGAGTCCAATGTACATGCAGTGTGCAATGAAGTGTCACTTGAAATCTAACAGGACTTTCCAAATATATTCATTGCTATGCTGAACATCCTTGTCCTTTCTAACCTTGCATGCAGTGTGATCTGCTGAGCATCTAGAAATAAGCCACTTCTTTACAAATGGTGTGGGTCCCATTGTTTTACTAGTGGACCAACCAGTGACAGGTACATCAGTGAGGAAAGGTGTTTAACTGTGAGGCTAGTTCTCAGGGGTGTGCATGCATCATTCATCTCACCAAACCCCCTTTCACACTCAGCAGTGCTCACTGCAATTGTGTTGACAGCATGCACAATCTGTAGTAGGACGCACCTGGAAACAAGCTGTACTAGCTTTAGCTTAGTGTGCCTTTTCTGGTCAGAAATTACAAATAAATGACAACAAGTAAAAAAAAATAATTATTTATGGTGCTGGCAGTATAGCTTAGAGGTTACAGTGATGAGCTGTGAATGACCTTGGTGGAACTAGTGAACATGGGTTTGATTCTCACAGCTTCCACTTGCATACTTTGTATGACTCTCAACAAGTCGCTTAACCACACCAGTGCTCCCAGGTTTCCCCTGAAAACAGGCACTTGTGCCTAGTTTGTTTGTTTGTTTATTGTTTATTGAAAATTTCGGAATTACAACCTTTGAGTCAAGGACTCCTTTGCAAAGGCTCCACGTCAAACACATCAGAACGTAAGGACAAGACTGAAATGTACAAAGTTTTCAAGACAGTGACATTACATTTTGACAAAATGTTCAAACTCACAGCATAGGCAATGCTACATGTCAGTGCCAAAACAACATTACATAGAGCAAAACAGTGATATTACATTCCGACAAAAGTTGATATCATAGCATGAGTAAGGCTACACGTCAGTTGTACTAGAGAGTACACAGAGAAAATGGGATTATACAGAAATTTCAACAACAGGACATTAAAATGGTGCAAACAATCACCGTGTAAGATATTGCCTAGGCTAGCAAGATCTGAGGATAGTGATGCTCCTAACGGTGAGGTGGCCCCAGTGACCGACCACCTAAGGGAAAAGAGGGAGAACAGGTACAGGTCTCAGGGTTAAGAAGAAACTTCTTGATCCCAGCTTTGAATAGACTTAGATTAGAGGCAAGTGAGACAGAGGATGGTAGATTGTTTAGCCAGAGTGGAGCTCGATACCGGAAGGATCTTTGCCCTAGAGATGTCCTACAGTGGGGAACTGTATAGGAGGTACCAGCAAGTCGTCTAGAGGTGCCCCTGTGATGGGCAGGGCGAACGAGGTGGTGGAGTCCAGTTGGTGTTAGTTTCATAAGGATCTTTTTGGCTTGGAGGCAGGTTTGGTACTTAAGCCTCCCTTCTAGGGTTAGCTAGTCTGCATGATAATAGAGCAAACAGATGTGAGTTTGTCTATTACTGTTAGTGACTAGCGGCAGGCTTTGTTGAGTGCTATATTGATGCTGCTAAGCGCCGATTTGTCAGCAGCGCCGTAAATGGTTATTCCATAATCGACCAGTGAGAGGACTGAGCTTGTAACGGCTAACCGTAGCGCCTGAGGGGTAAGGCAGTGTTTGTGCCTGTAAAGAATGCCAATCCGGGTATTGACTGAGGAGGAGAGAGATTTGATGTGATGATGGTATGTAAGGGATGTGTCCAGAGTGATGCCTAGATATTTAAAGTGAGTGACCTGTTCAATGTGGGTACCCTGTGAGATTGAGATGGATAGCTGGGAGTTACTGAGGGGGTTTTGGCGATGGGCAAACAACATGGATTTAGTTTTGTCATAGTTAAGTATTAGCCGATGGTCAGAGAACCAGAGTTCAAGCTCACTAAAACAGCCTTGAAGGGCACTTTGGAGTTGGATGAGGTTGGTGTGCTTCCAATATAACACTGCATCGTCAGCATATAGCAGGAGCTTTCCAGTGCAGGCTTTGGGGAGTGAGTTCAGGAAGAGAGTGAACAATAGAGGGCCAAGTATTGACCCTTGAGGGACGCCAGAGCGAACTGGTTGTTTGGAGGAGAGTGTGTTACAAATTTTACTTGCTGTGTTCTGTCGGTCAGATAGTTTTGAACCAGGAGATAGTTTCAGGAGCAACATGGAGGGACGTAGGGCACGGAGTAGAAGCTCATGATTGACAGTGTCAAATGCCTTGGTCAAATCAACATAGATTGCCCCAACAGCCGACCCCTGTTCAAGAGCTTCATGAATGTAAGATGTAAATTCTAGTAGTGCCGTGGTAGTACTGTGCCCTTTTCTGAAACCATGTTGCTCTTGACAGAGAAGTCCATGTTTGTCTAGGTATTCCGTAAGTTGGTCAGATACAATTTTTTCTAGTGCTTTTGAGAGGGGGGGAAGGATTGTAATGGGCCTATAGTTGCCTGGGGTTGTTGGATCACCCTTTTTTAGGATGGGTGTGATAATACCCCTTTTCCATAGTGTAGGGACTTGGCCAAGGCATAGCGAGTAGTTGAGGAGTTTGGTGAGATGCGGCAGAGTCTCATTAAGGGTAAGCCGAAGAATTTCAGGTCAATGGAGTCACTGCTATAACGCGAATTTTGAAGGGCTTTTAAGAGGTAGCGCTTTGCCTCATTGCAGGTGACAACGCGTAGCCTGAAAGGAGGGTGTGTGGGGGACAAGGTGTATCAGTAGGCGTGAGGGAAATGGGGTCAAAAAGTTTTAGGGAGGACATGACTAAGGTCGGAGAAAGTGGTGTTTAGGGTATTGGATATGACGGAGGGTCTAGAGAGAGGTGCCCTGCACTAGGAGTTGGGTAGGTTCTGAGTTAGTGGATTTCCAGAGAGTTCCTTGATATTGTTCCAGAAAGATTTCCCAGAGCTCCAAGTAGCGGTAAAAGCTTGATGATAGTGAGTGGCCTTGGCTTGCGGATAGCCCTTGTGCATTTATTTCTTGCCTCTGTAGAGCTGTCTATCATGGGGCAGCTGGGAAGATAGGGCCCTGTGCCAGAGGTTATCCCTATGTTGCATAAGTTGTAAGAGGGACTGAGTTATCCAAGGGTGTCCCAGGTTTTATTATCTTTTTGTGAAGGGGCAAATATGTCACAGGCAGCGTTGAAAATAGTAATAAATGCAGTGAGCGCAGCGTCTAAAGATTGGGCATTATGGACAGTATCCCAGTCACAGGTGGCGAGGTACACTCTGAGGCAGAGAGGGCACCTTTTGAGGTGCTTTGGAGCGAAATTTTAGGTTTGTTTGGAGCATTTTTATTTGTCCAACGGCATGTGACAGGGAGTGGTCGCTAAGTACATCAGGAAGCACACTGACATTGGAGAGGTGGTTAGGAGGTTTGTAAGGATTAGGTCTATAAGAGTGGAGGAGCCTGTCCGAGAACCTGCCTAGTGGGTGTCAGTACTACTTGGGTAAGGTCATAGGCATTAGCTGCCTCTTTGTAAGGAGCCGACGCGAGACTGCCAGTTCATTAAAATCACCCATAATAACCAGTTCACTTTTGGTGGAAGATAAGTGATTGCAGATAGGATGGAATCAAACGCTAGCTTCTGGTTTGCTGGGGGATGTAGACTGCCATAATATAGAGTGGTTTGCCAGGAGTTCCAAGGGTAACTTTGATGGTGATGGCCTGAGCTCCATGTTCAGGCTTAGGAAGAGGGACTAAGAGAGGTTTGAGGATGTTTTAGCATATATGGCACATCCCCACCCTTTTGCCTATCCTGTCAGCCCTCAAAAGGGTAAAATCCTGAGGGAGACCGAGGCATCAGGGACCTTTTGAGAGCCAGGTTTCTGATAAGGTAAGGATGTCTATGGGGTGTTGCGTAAGCCAGGCCTGCAGCAGGGTAAATTTTTTGGTAGACTGCAGATATTGAGGGTGCCAGGAAGAGCCATTATTTGCGCCCTTCTTACTGCAATTTGGCATAGGAGGACCTGGGTTGGGATGGACATTGCCGGATATTAGGAGGAGGAGAAGGAGAGTATGCCGGAGAGCGAGCATCCTAAACAACTTGTTTGTATTGCAGCAAGTACCAGGATAGGTAGTCGATTTGGCAGGCCTTGTAGGTATAGGGAGGGTGTATATCAGGTGGGTTAAGATAGTTAGATTTACTGAGGGGTATGTGCTAGATGGTGGGAGTCTGCAGGGGGAGGGTGTAGGGGCAAGCAAGTATCCACTAATGGTGCAGCTAAAACTAGGGGTACAGTTTTGGCTGAGAAAGGCTAATGAGCCTGGTTGTAGGTGCTTTGATACTGCTGTGTTTCCAGAGAGATAGGTAGAGGGCAAGCAGTAGGGTCCCAGGTAGGTTTAGGCAACCACAGGGTAAGCAGGGAGTGAGAAGCAAATATCAATATTAAAATAGAAGGTTGTGGGATACAATAGAGGTGTTCATATTGTTGAAGATGAAAGGTCTGGGATGAGTGAAAGAGAGGAGCCTCTTGTGGTGCTGCAGTATAAGCTGCAAATGGCAAAGTGGGCTGATTGGTTTAGCACCGCACGTGGTCTACACTATAAGATCAGATGTCGACCAAGGAGGTGGTGGTGGGGAAGCAGTGGGGAGCCGGCGCCTGGCGCAGCGGGGACCAATCTGTGCTGGAAGCAAACTGGTACTACAGGAAGGCAGGTTGAGCGCCGGCGTTTCTCGAGTCCGATTCGATTCGCACCTGGCTTCAGTGTATGCAGTGAGGGCTGCTGGAGAAATTAAAATTCAGCCCTTCAGGTTCACGGGCGACGGAGGACTTCTGTGAGGGAGGCAACTTATGAAGCCCTCGCGACCTCTCCAGGAAAGCTGTGGACAAGAGAGAGAGGAATAATTATAAAGGTAGGCTGAGGGAGGTACAAACAGTGAGAAATTGGGATTAAGTGCCTGTGGAAATACTGATTGAGCGGCAGGTTACAGAAATGCTTAACAAATAGGCGTTGCATTTGCTTTAGGAAACCCCACCTTTTATTTATTTTTTTTTTTTTTTTTTTTCAAAGACAGTTTGGCGCCTAAAAGTTCTAGCTAACAGAGTAGCCCCTACCTCTACTATAATTGAGTTCACATTCATGTTAAGGTAGCAGGACTTAAGCAACAATATAGAGAAACAGGTAAAAATAAAACACAATAAAGCAAATTTTTCCCAATGGGGGACCAATCTGTGCTGGAAGCAAACTGGTACTACAGGAAAGGCAGGCTGAGCGCGATAAGTCCGATTCGAGTCGTACCTGGCTTCAGTGTATGCAGGAGGGCTGCTTGGAGAAATTCAAATTGTGCCCTTCGCGTTCACGGGCGACGGAGGACTTCTTGTGAGGGAGGGCAACTTATGAAGCCCTCGCGACCTCTCCAGGGAAAGCTGGCTTCAGTGTATGCAGGAGGGCTGCTGGAGAAATTCAAAATTCAGCCCCTCGATTCACGGGCGACGGAGGACTTTCTTGTGAGGGAGGGCAACTATGAAGCCCTCGCGACCTCTCCAGGGAAAGCTGGCTTCAGTGTATGCAGGGAGGGCTGCTGGAGAAATTCAAAATTCAGCCCTTCGCGGTTCACGGGCGACGGAGGACTTCTTGTGAGGGAGGGCAACTTATGAAGCCCCTCGCGACCTCTCCAGGGAAAGCTGGCTTCAGTGTATGCAGGGAGGGCTGCTGGAGAAATTCAAAATTCAGCCCTTCGCGGTTCACGGGCGACGGAGGACTTCTTGTGAGGGAGGGCAACTTATGAAGCCCCTCGCGACCTCTCCAGGGAAAGCTCTGTGGGCCTTACCTGGTTACCAAAAAGAATACAAAAATAAATATAAAATACCTGCAGCTGCTTCTAGTTATAGTTACAAAAATAACAACATACCAGCTGATTAGTCGCATACATATGCCATCGATAGTTTGCAAGTTTATGTGTTATTTTGGGGGGTGGGTTGCCATCCTAGGACCTGATTGTTAAGTTTGGTTGCTCCCACTGCCTAACTGCACTGTTCCTTTACCTTACAGCCGCAGTGCAAGGAAAACAGTTTTTTCCCCCACAAAGTTAGTTTCAGCTACAATTCATAAAACAATATTAGCATACCTATCAAATCTACTTTTAGGTACCTCCTATGCTGCACATTGTGAGTTTTCTTTTCTTTCTGTCTTCTCGATCCTGACCCTTACTAGGTTTGCAATGTGCAGGGCAGCCATTTTGTTTCTGTATTAACCGAGTAATGCCCACTATCCCTAGGCACACATACCTCTTTTCAGGGGTGACCAAGGACACAGGAGAAGTTAAACGACTTGCTCAGAGTCACACAACATGCAAGTGGAGGTTGTGGGAATTAAATCTAGGTCTGCTGATGTACTAAGCTCTTTCACAGCTCCCTACTCTAACCTCTGGGAAATAGTGCAGCCCCCCAAACACACACACACACACACACACACACACACACACACACACACACTTTAGAAAAAAACTAAACTGAAACATTTATAAAAACACATCTGTCGGTGGAAGAATAACATTTACCCCAAATAAAACTGAAAGATGCTTGCTATCTTTTGTAGTGAAAAAATGAAGGGTCAAAGTTTTGCCCAGTTTCATTGCACTGCTGCTTTAACTTTATTTATTCATTACAAATCGGGTTTACAATCTTTGAGTCAGAAACTCATTTACAAAGGCACCTCATCACGGGGGGGGGGGGCAGACATCAAGACAGTTATTACAATGCAGATTAAAACAGAGGATAACATTACAGATGCAGTAAAAGGAACATTTAACATAGATACACTTAGGGGTGGGAAAGGTTACATAATGTAGTAGTTTGTATGTTACTTAGGTTACATTAACATAGATACACTTAGGTTACATAATGTAGTAGTTTGTATGTTACTTAGGTTACATAATGTTACAAAATTGTGAGGTTACACTCATGGCTATAGTAGGTCCTCAGAGAAGACAGCAGGTTACATCCCTGTTTGGACCTAGTAGGGAAGGAATGGGTCTGGGGGAGGGAAAGGTTGTCCAGTGGACATTGTCAAGCCAGAGGGCAAGTTGGTTGGGTACCACAGGTTACAACAGGGGTTAGTTGCACCTACAACAGCGGGTATTAAAGATATGGTTCCGAAGGGCTGTTTTGAAGGAGCCAATTTTCAGCAAGTTGGAGATGCAGCTAGGGAGGGAGTTGAACCAGGTGGGGGCTCGGTAAAGGAAAGATCTCTGGGCAAGAGAGGTCTTGGTTCTGGGCACCTTGAAAGTGGCCTTAACAGAGCTATGGGTGGTGATGGACAATGATGACTGTTGTAGGGAGGTGGAGACCCCTGGAGGGGGGGGTGAAGATTCCTAGCAGTGATTTCTTAGCGAGAAGGCAGGTCTGGTAGAGCAGTTGCTCCTCAGAGTTGAGCAGATTGGTGGTAGTATAGAGAAGGCAGGTGTGAGTTCAGCTGGGGGCACCGGTCAGGAGCCTATGGGCTTTATTGATGGAGAGTTGGATTTTGGAGAGGGTAGTGTTGTCAGCTGTGGTGTAGATGGGCAGGCCATAGTCCACGAGGGACAAGACGGAGGAGGTGATGGCCAGCCTGAGGGCAACCTGAGGCAGGCAGTCCCTGTGCCAGTATAGCAGGCCAATCCGAGAGTTAATGGTGGCTGACAGGGCATTAATGTGGGTGTGGAAGGAGAGGGCAGTATCGAACATGATGCCTAGGTACTTGTATGTGGTCACTTGTTCTGGTGGGTGCAGAGTGCTGGGGATAATCAAGAGGGGGGTATTTTTAGCTTTATTTTGGTGGTGGGAGAAGAGCATTGATTTATTTTTCTTTAGGTTAATGACCAGTCTGCAGTCACCGAACCACCTTTTGGCTTGGTTGTAAGCTTGCTGGAGGGATAATTGGAGGGAGGTGGGATTGGGATGTGAGGCAATGAGGACTACATCATCAGTGTAGAGGAGCATTTTACCAGTACATGAGCTGGGGAGGGTGTTGAGGTAGAGACTAAAAAGTATTGGACCCAGGATGGAGCCCTGAGGGACCCCGGAGCGATCGGGAAGAGTGCGGGACAGGGAGCCGCTGATCTTGACATGCTGGGATCTAGCAGAGAGGTAGCTAGAGAACCAGGAAATGGGACTGCCAGAGAAGCCAAGTTGGTGGAGAGAGTTGAGTAGAAGGGGGATGACAGACAGCATCAAAGGCCTTGGAGAGGTCAATGAACACTGCTCCTGCAAGGCTGCCAGAGTCGAGAGCAGCATGCAGGTGTTCGGAGAATTCCAGGAGAGCCGTGGTTGTACTGTGTCCTGGGTGGAAACCATGCTGCTCTGGGCACATAATGTAGTACTTGGTTACGTATTCAGAGAGCTGGATCAACACCACTTTTTCAAGGGCTTTAGAGAGTGGGGGGAGGATGGAGATTAGCCGGTAATTGTTGGGGGTGGACCGGTCCCCACTGTTATGTATGGGTGTGATTTCAGCAGTTTTTCAAGCACTTGGGAACTGACCCAAGCATAGAGACCAGTTTAGAAGGTCAGTCAGGGGGACTAGGACTTCGTCCAAGACAATACGGAGGATCCTGGAGTCAAGGGGGGTCACTGCTGGGGTTATTGCTGCCTAAGACTTTTAGCAGAGGTGGCCTGGCTTCTTGCGGGGGATAGGGTGCACAGGTAGAATGGTGGGCGATGCAGGACCAGAGGGAGAGAGGTGGGGATTGGGTCAAAGAAGCTGTTGGGGAGGACCGAGCTTAGGTCAGAGAAGGCAGTATTAAGGCAATCGGCTATAAGGAGTGGATCTGTGCTGGGAGTGCCATTGATGGAGAGCTGAGATGGTGGGGGGAGGGGAGCGGGACTTCCAATTTACCTCTTTCATATTATCCCAGAAAGTCCGGGCTGAACCCCAAGTGGAATCAAGGGTGTTCTGGTAGTGCTCTGCCTTGGCCCTCCTAATGGCCCAAGTGCAGTTATTGTGTTCTGCATTGTAGGCCTGTCTCTCAGACGCCTTTCCAGATTCTACAGCAATGTGCCAGAGATTATCTCTGTTTTTGAGTCTCTGGAGGAGGGTTGGGGTGAGCCATGGGGCATTGCATTTTTTGGAGTGAGTCCTGGTGAGGGGTGAAAGGTCACAAGCCTTACAGAAGGCATTTGTGAAGTGGTCAAGAGCTGAGTCAATGTTAGGGACACGCTGGGTAGGGGACCAGTTTAGCTGGGCTAGGTATTGTTTTAATTTTCTGAGACTGCTGGGTCGTAAACAGTGGTGTAGAATGGCCTGGGACACTGGCTTTAGAGTACAGGATGACCAGAGACAGAGGACTGGGGAGTGATTGCTAAGAGAGTCAGGGAGGACAGTGACATCCTGGATTTGGTATGGGCAGTTAGATATAACAACATATAGGAGAGTGCTGGTGCCAGTAGAGTGGTTGAATCTGGTGGGCTGGGTGACTAACTGGGACATATCCAGGGCAGCAAAGGAGTCCCTTATATAGGAGGCAGTGGAGGCAAGCCAGTTAACATTGAGATCACCTAGGATGACTTGCTCCACTTTGTGAGGGAGAGATGTGAGGTAGTCAATGAGGGACTGGACCGCTTTGTTTTGATTCCTCAGGGGTACGTAGGAGACCATGAGGAAGAGAGGGCCTTGGGCGGGGTCAAGTGTGATTTTTAAGGTGAGAGCTTGGGCTCCATAATCAAGTTTAGGAGCTGGTAGCGCCTGACCTATAAGGGAGTCCCGTACGAGTAGTACGCAACCACCACCACATTTGCCTACCTGGTCTTCCCTGTAGATGGTATATCCAGGGAGGGTGATAGCAGAATCAGTGTTGGATTTAGAGAGCCAAGTCTCTACCAGTGCAATTATGTCAGGTTGATGTTGAACGACCCAGCACTGGAGGGCAGCAGATTTCTTTAGGAGACTGCAAATGTTTAAGGATGCAAAGCGGAGGCCAGTTGCAGTACAGGGTTTAGAAGGGCTGGAAGCCATAGGTCCTGGGTTTGGGTGTACATTACCAGATAATTATAATAGCAATGTAATTATTCTGGTTAGTGGCCGGTGGCAATGGAGACCCTTGGGTCGACACCCAGCTGAGGACTTGACAATCAGGGTGCATGGGATAGATAAAGTGCAAAGGGTAGGAATGGCAGGGGAGAACTGGGTCCAGGTAGGGCCTTGGAGGGCAGAGGGAGTGGGGGTGTTGGCAGGGTGGGGATGTTGGGGGGTCACGGGTTTGTTGAGGGTGGGAGAGGGCTGAGTCACTGTGGGGTAGTCTGGGGATGAGGTGCCTAGTGTGGAGGAAAGATGCTTCGGTCGGGATGAGGTCTGTACCAAGAGGGTGAAGGAGAGCAGACTTAGTAATGGAGTGTAGGTACCCATAGCAGCTGAGCAGTAAAGGAAGAGTGTCCAGGGGTAGTAGACAGTAAGGAGATGTAGAGCAGCTTTGGCACGGTTGGGGGAAAACCCCTCTAGTGGGTGAAAAGTATAAGCTGCAAATGGGAAAAATCAGTATGAATCAGTAGAAGAGGAAGGGGGCAAAGACTGATGAATAGTGATAGATAGACTGACTATACAATAAGTGAAATGAGACAGGAACTATATTGTGTTGGATTGGGTAACTGTGCTTATAACTGGGCCCTCTCGTGGCTAAAATATATGATCTGCTAATGGAAAAATAAAAGAAATTCAAAGTTCCAACCCGTACCTTGCTTGGAGGGTGAGCATCGGGCAGCTTCTCCTTAGTTTGCTTACCAAGCTGCGGAATGCAGTTTGTTTGAGAGGAAACAGCCCTAAAGGGCACAGTAGTCCCCTGGTGAGATAAGGAGAAAGGACGAAATTAAATAGCAGGCTGGGAGGGGAGAGCAGTCAGAAACAAAAAGAGAAATTAACAGTTTGGGGGGGGGTTGAGAATTAAACAGAAATAGTTTAAGCAGGGAAGTCCTGAAGCAAGTTATGGGTTGGGGAGGACACTGCAGTATGCTCAACAGGAGAGAACAGTAGCCTCAATACAGTTATGGAAGGGGCTCTGATTATTACTGGGGCACAGAGCTGAAAAAAAACAAAACAGGCAGGGAGGTTCTGAAGCAAGTTTTTTTTTTTGAGGGGGGCACTGCAGCAGCCTCAATGGGACACAGAGGTCAAGGGTGCAGCCCACAGACTTACAGCTCTAAGAGAAGGGGCACAGCATTCAGCGCATACAGCAAAATCACAGTACTTTAAGACATCTCTCAAAATTTAAATCAACTCTTAAGAAATCTCTACATCAGACTAAACATTACTTAAAGTGAGAAATCAAGAACATGTCAAGCAGAGGTCAGTCCTAGCATTAATTTCTTGGCTGCAGTTCCTAGAAGACTTCTGGATTGCTGCACATAGTGTGAGTTCAGAGTTCCAACCCGTACCTTGCTTGGAGGGTGAGCGTCAGGCAGCTTCTCCTTAGTCAGCTTACCAAACTGCAGAATGCAGTTTGTTTGAGAGGAAACAGCCCGAAAGGGCACAGTAGTCCCCTGGTGAGATAAGGTGAGAGGACGAAATTAAATAGCAGGCTTTGAGGGGACTGCCTCTGATTTTCAAGGATGTCTATCTACCTGATTATCTGTCAGTCAGTCATTCTGTCTATCTGTCTATCTGTCTATCTGTTTTCATGATGCATAGAAAATGTATCATCTGCAAAGATCTGACATTTTTAACAGAAGGAAAACCACATACAATACTTGAGATGCTTATTCAGTAATAAAGCAGACTTATGTTACTATAAACTGTCATAGTCTTCTGTATTTAGTAGTTTCACATGATATCACAGAACCTGTCTATCTAGCTATCTATCCATCTATCTATCTATCTGCCTACCTGTCTGTCAGGCAGTCTGTCAATCTACCTCCCTAATAACCTACCTACAGGTTGACATCTTTTAATTGATTAGTGTACTATAATTAATGGCTCTCCCCTTTTGCCATTGAGAGACCGTGGCATAATTTGCCATTATAAAGGAGCGTTTATAACGGCAAACATGCATGCAGTTCTCCCTCCCTCTGCTCATGCGCCACACCAGCTGCCTCCTCTGGTCAAGCGCTTCCTTCCTACAATGGAGCCACCGAAGAAACACGGCGGTGAGTAAATTAAAAAAAAAATAAAAATGAGCACTGCTTTTACAGATGGGGGACTTTCAGCATTGTTAAAAAAAATAAGTGAAGCCACCGAAAATGAAAATGCAGCCAGACGAAAAATAAAGTGGCACATACTCGTAGCCACACTGAAACTGCTGATTTTATTTTATATAATTGCTGTGGCCAAAAAGGGGAGAGCCATCAATTACATAAAATAAAATACGGGGTAGTGCGTTTAAACTCGAGGTTTACATACACCCTTGGGGTTAGATGCTTCGCTCTCGGGGTTTATGAAGCATCTAACCCCTCGGGTGTGTGTAAACTCTCGTTAAACACACCACCCCATACTTTATTCTCTATTTTAATTTTGGAGATCAGGAATTTTTGGTAAAGAAGATCTGAGCAGGCAGGTATGTGTGCACACATACACACACTTTACAAAATTGCTGTAACTTAGTTTTCATTGACGCATAAACTGCCTTATAAACCTTGCATTGTGAATTAATTGGCAGACATTGACAGAAACTCTTATATAAATTATGTTATTATGAAAAACAACAATGAAAACCCCAGATTGGCACAGTTTTCAAAGGGGGTTAAGCAGGTTCCTTGTGTTCTTATGTACAACTAAATTAATTATATATAATGTTTAAAAGATGTGTTCATGAATACAAATAATTATAATATTTGAACTATTTTAAACAACTCTAATTATAATATTAAGTGTTCATGTGTTTTCCCTTTTAAAATGTGAAATGTATTTTTTTAATACAATGTCTCAAAATGTTACAATATAGAAAGGCAATGTAGCAATATATGAGGGTGTACCAAGTCTTCTGTAATGTAAAAGGTACTGCAGTTGGGACTGCAGCAGTTAACGTACAAGTGCTAACTTAGTGTGATGAGCTTCAAAGGCTGAAGATAACAGCTCTTTCAGTTTAACTTCCTTGGTTTGTGTTTTTCCAAGTGGCCACTGTGTTAAATTGTGTTTGTTGAAGTTGAAACGGAATGCTGCCGTGAAGGATTCAACCCAAGGCCGTACTACTATTGCTGTTCAGCTGCTGCATTAAGGTGGTGGTGATGGTGGTGGGGGGACAGCTGGCAGGCTGAGGAGGCGGAATGGTATTCCGGAGCATTCCTCCTCAATTTAACCTCTGATCCCTGCTCCATTGTGACCTGAAATGCCCCTCTTTCAGTCTCCAGATCATGATGGATATGACCCTTCCTTCCCTGTTCCCCATCTTTTCCATCTATATCCTCCATTGCATCTCACCCCTCATTTCCATGTACACGCCTCCTTCTCAGTGTATGGCTTGCTACACTTCGTGCTAGGCCTCCTCCACAAAGTTGTGGGACCCTCTGGTAGCCAGAGTGGTGAGGGACTGCCTCAACAGCTATTTGCTGGGGAACCCTCCTAACAAGAAATATTATGTCCTGAGAGCTACTGTGCAAGGCACAGGGTCTGAGGCTGCTAACCCAGAAAGGGCACAGAGGGTGAGGACTGACACCACCCTATTTTTCAGAACCCAGATCTCCTGGATGGTGAAAAAGGTGCAGCTCCTCTCTGCCCCCAAAGCACAGTCAAGTACATAGGAAGTAAGCCTCTTACTAGTGTAATTTGAAGGCCAGTAACCCAGGTAAGGGAGGCACAGATTATGGTCAGTGAGTTAAACTGATTAGTGGAGTAGTTCCACAAGAAATATATCGATGTTCAGACATGATTAAGTTATTTTAAATCCAGTGATAGAGCATTCCACAGAGAAGGATCACAGTTGGTGTTTTGTTCTTTTAGTTGTCATGTGTAGCATAATACTTTTTAGGGGGGTGAGAACCACGCGTGTGTGTGTGTTTATGTATTACCATTCTGCGGTTTATTTGTCTGTCTCTGTCTGTCTGTCTGCCTGCTTGCCTTCCTGCTTGTCTGCTGGCCTACCTACCTATTGTATGTATCTAATGTTTTGTTTTCTTTAGCTATCATATGTAGCAAAATATTTTTTTGTGCACAGTTATAACTTGAGGTTAAGTAAATCAATTTTTTGCCGACAGTTTCTGGCATTATCATATCAGCTCAAACAAGTAGCTGTATTGCTTACATTATTATCAGACAAACTCACAAAACAAAGTTTATGTTTTGTAGTAATGAATTTTACGTAATTTTAGCATAACAACTGGGCTGAGTCCTATTATAATGCATGAGATTTTAGGCCTTGTTGTCATGTTCTGGAGATTCCAGTTGTGAATATAGCAAGGCAAGAGATGGCAAAATGATAAAATATCATGCAGCGTCTAACATTTATGCTGATGATGCTTATATCTTATTATATAAAATAATACATTTTATTTTATGCCAGTTTGTCACATACATTTTGAGGGGGGATTTCTGAATCTCATCCATGGTGTGCCTGCATCTATTCGCACAGGTTCTGAAGGGACCTACATGAATGAGGATACGATTCCACTGTCTCAAACGAAAGGAAATTATTTTAAAAAAACTATATTAATGCAGCAGTTAGGGTTCAGCTTAATGCCACTAAAATAAGGAAAAAGCAGAAAAAGGACAAGACCACATAAGCAACCACAGACAGTCATCAAGAGGTAATACAAACAACATACAGTGGTTTGAGATGACATAAATGCAGCAGCACTGATGTTCTACCTTTGTGGATTTATATCTGTTTCTCCATTATCACAGGCCCCACACTAAGATCCCCTTATGCCTATCCTATGCATTCTTGAACCCCATCACTGTTTTCATCCCCACCACCTCGGCTGGTTGTCTATTCCATAAATCTACTATCCTTTCTGTGAAGAAGTTAACCATTGATTTTTTGGTTGAGCTTATTACTCTCCAATTGTACAGCATATTCCCTTGTTCTTGTCCATCTTTTTTCTTTCTTTTTTTTTTTTTGAAATTTAATAGATTTTATTGTTTTAGACACGTCCCAAAGGACATTGGAAAACATTGTACATAAGAAGACAGATACACTACACAATACAGTACAATATAATACTAACCCCTCCCTCACCCCCACCCATGGCATCAGCTTTATCTCAGTAATTGAAGCAGCAGGTTAACAAAATAACACCACTATAATGAGTATACTGTCTGTAATTTACTCCAGATTATATCAAACCTTGATAATTTGTTACGAGTACTAGCAATAATCGTTTCCATAGCCAGATTATGTAGGAGTTCCTACAACCATTCAGAATAGGAAATGGGTTCACTATCAAGCCAGTGTCATAGAAACAGAGAAACATAGAATCTGACAGCAGATAAGGACTGCTTTGCCCACCTAGTCTGCCCATTTCCCTACCTGATGGATAAGCTGCAGATTCTAGTTAATCAACAGCTTACTTCCTCCTACCCCCCACTAGAATTGCCTTATGCCTGTCCCATGCATTCTTGAATTCTCCCACAGTTCCTGACTCCACAACCTCCTCAGGAAGGCTGTTCCATGCATCCACAACCCTCTATGTGAAAAAATACTTTTTAACATTACCTCTGAGCTGTCCCCCCTCTATCTTCAAATTGTGCCCCCTTGTTCTTGCACATCTCTTCTTCTGAAAGATACTACCTTCTTGTACTTTATTAATTCCTTTGAGATACTTGAAAGTTTCTATCATGTCCCCCCTCTCCTTCCTTTCCTCAAGGGTATACATATTAAGCTGCTTTAGTCTCTCCTCGTATGTCTTCTGGTGCAGACTCTGCACCATCTTGGTTGTCCTCCTCTGAACAGCCTCTACTCTGTCTATGTCTTTGCAGAGATAGGGTCTCCAGAATTGCACGCAGTACTCGGGTCGCCGGCATGGCGTGAGGTGTGGCATCCAGCGCCTCAACCCTCAGCGCCACCGGGCCGGCCACCTTATAAATAAATTTGATTTTATTTGAAACCCTGTCTTTGGTGTAGCTGTGCTAGCCACCTTTGCTGCATCTGTGCTTGATTTTGGTAGGTGAGATGCAGTTGGAACACTTTATTTGATTTACAGCAGCTTGTGCTTAATCTTTGGTGCAAGCACCATGAAACTGGTCCTGGGATTGCCGTAAGCTAGAGCAGAAAAAGTTGGTCTAACCTGTGGTAGTTGCTGCAAGGAATTGAAAATCCTGATTGCTGTCTGGCTGATTGCCGCAAGCCCCATGTGTCATATTGTTGGCACACCCAGGGCTTTCGGCACATGTGGGCTTTTGAAAATCGAGCCCAGTGTGTTTAGAGAACATGTATATTGTCTCTGTTCCTAGTGTAATGAATGTTTGTCTGTGTTGCTTTTGTGATTTTGGTAGTCTGAATGTTAATGATGTACAATTTGAATTTGAGTGATAGGTCATGTGATTCTCTGAGCTATAAAAGGGGTCACTCGGCAGCTAGGAGTCAAGTTAGCTGCTGGACTGCAAGAGAAAGAAAAACTACCTGTGAGTGAGGGAGAAAAACCTATGCACTGCTAAGACTGGGAGTGGTCATGCTGACCACCTGATTCAGAGCTGATCAATTGCAGTGTGGCCTAGGAATAGGAATTTGGATGACTGAAACAGAGTTGTGTAAGTGAGAGGTTTTGGTTAAGCCTGTCAAGAACATGGAGTGGACTGCCAGCTAGGCATGAGGGAGTGGAGGACAGACTCCGATGGGCTAGAGCTGTTTGCTTCTGGCTAGATTGGGCTTAAGGAAAATGCAAAGACAAGTGAGACTGCTCCTTATCAGTGGTTCTCCCTAGTGCAACTTAAGCGGGAGCTGATACCCAGTAGCTAATATTCCCCGCTGAAGACAAAAAGTCATCCTCCGAAGAAGCCAGATCTAAACAACTAGTTTATTGTTTAGTATCTAGGTGTCTAAAGATTAAATTTCAAAAAATTAAATGAATTATGCCATCCTATTGAACATTTACCAGACTTCTTAACTGCTGTATCATGCATCAATACACACGCACGCTTCCATTTGTGAGTGTGTCCAGAGTGGTACGCCTGCTCTGCAACAATACCCGACTGAACAGTGATCCATAAAATACCTTGTCTTAAGTTTAGCAATGCTGTGGCAATGCAGAAAGTAAGGATGAAGTTTAAGTCCAACTAGTCTCTCCTGAAGCCTACCTGACAGTATAGACTTTTTCTTCCCCCATAGTTTTGAGTTTATGGTCTTGGCATTAACCACATTTCTGGCAAGCTATTTCATTTGTGCACCATCCTTTCTTTCCATGAAAGAGTTACCTGATGTCCTTCTTAAACATCCTCCCTGCCAGCCTGAGGTTGTGACTCCTAGCGGTTGAACTGTCCTTCATTTTGAACAGTTCAGTGTAGTCCATCCTATTTTGCTTCCATATGTATTTTTGTGATTCTGTCCAATTCCCCTCTCCCTCCTGGTCTCCACTGAGTACATGTTGAGGTGCCCCACTCTCCTGTCATGGACTCTACCCTGCTGTCCTTGGATCATTTTTATCACTCTTTTCTGGATTGTCTTTAGTTTATCACAGTCCTTTTCACATGCAGGCTCCAGAAATACACACAGTATTCCAGGAGAGGTCTAATCAGCTACCATTACAGGGGCAGAATCAGCTCCCGCCTATGATTGGTGGTACCCCACATCGTTCAACCCAGCATCCAGTTCAGGGGCATATTTACCCTTACACAATGCATGCTTGTGTGTAGGGCCTTTGCTGTCATGTGGTCCTTTTGTGAACTAAATTCTGTGTGCAGACATACCCAGTATTTTTTTGTTTTTGCCATCTGCTCTCTGCCTGGACTCGGAGGACTTCTTGCTTGTGTCTAGGAGCATTAAGCCTGAGTCATTGATAGGACATCATCACAATGTCATTAACCCCACCACCTGCCCGGCATGTGCACTGTCATCCAGCTGCTTGCCAGCTCACTTACACTAGCTCATTGTGTTGTGTGCATGTCAGTGCCCTGCTGATTTTGGCACCAAGTAAATTGTCTTCAGTCTCTCAGAGTCAGTCAGTAACTGTTGCTTGCTGTTTCTTGATTTTTGTTTGCTCCTGGCTGCCCTGCTCTTGCACATGTGTGCACGTTATCTGTTTTGTTGAAATTAAGGGTAGGTTGTATCGGGCCTCAGGTCGAAGCAGACTGTGGTCAGCAGCATACATAGAAACAATCCCACAGTTAGTGGCATGAGTAATGGAGTATGGGCCCCTCCATTGTATGATTAAAGCAAGGTGAGCAAGTCAGAAATGAGATTGCGGCTGGTCGACGTAGTCATGGTTCAGCCTATCCACAATGAAGTCAGAGAGAGAGAGAGAGAGAGAGAGAGAGAGAGAGAAGTTAGTAAACCAAGCAGGAGCCCTGGCTGGGAGATGAGATTGGTCCCAGTCAAGAGGCAGGTCAGTTGATGTGAATGCAATCAGGATATTACTTGTAGTTTAAAATTAGCTCCAATACAGTACTAAATGTGTGTATACATACAGTGCTTCTGTGTATCGAAAGCTTGCTCACTACTGCAGTTGTCATGAACAGAGAACACTCAGTCAGCTAATGTCAACTCTGTCTTAATGACATGAGTACAATAGCAACCAGGGGATCCGCTTTAAAGAAATCATTTAATTAAAAAAAAAGCATTGTTGAAGGCGGCCATAAAAGTCAGCTTTGCATTTCATGACTATCAGAGTACAGACTCCCTAATTAAAGGCCTGTGGAATGCTTTGAAACAAAGGTTATTTAATTCTGTGAACCACTGTGATGTGGTATCGATAGCATTCCATTTATTTGTATTTGTGTATAATTCAAATGTAAACCTTTCATGATGCAAAGGGTGTTAAAGTGGGAAAGATACCTTCACAGTAGCCCTATATGCAGATGATGTCCTACTGTCTCTGTCAGATCCAGAACAATCTCTTCTAGCCCTTTGGAATATTATTGCTCAGTTTTCACTAATTTACATAGAAACATAGAAACACAGACTTTGACGGCAGACAAGGACCACTTGGCCCACCCAGTCTGCCCATTTCCCTTCCTATTGGATAAGCCACAGATTCTAGTTAACCAACAGCCTACTTCCTGCAACCCCCCCACTACAATTGCCTTATGTCTGTCCCATGCATGTTTGAATTCCCCTACTGTTTTAGACCCAACAACTCCCCAGGAAGGCGGTTCCATGCATCCACTAGTCTCTCCATGAAAAACAATTTCCTCACATTACCCCGAGCCGTCCTCCCTCTATCTTTAAATTGTGCCCCCTTGTTCTTACACATCTCTTTTTCTGAAAGATGCAAACCTCCTGGACTTTGTTGATTCCCTTGAGGTACTTGAAAGTTTCTATCATGTCCCCCCTGTCCCTCCTTTCATCAAGGGTATACATATTAAGCTCCCTCAGTCTCTCTTCATATGGTTTCTGATGCAGACCTTGCACCATTTTAGTTGCACTCCTCTGGACTGCTTCCGTCCTGTCTATGTCCTTGTGTAGATGGGGTCTCCAAAACTGCACACAGTATTCCAGATGGGGTCTCATCAACTGTCTATACAGAGGGATAACCACTTCCCTTTTTCTACTTTCCTATGCATCCCAGTATCCCCCTGGCTCTCCTTACTGACTTCTCACATTGCTTACCCACCTTTAGGTCATCTGATATGAATACCCCCAAGTCACTTTCCATTTTTGTTGTTGTTAGTACCTCCCCTGCTACTGTGTACTCCTCTCCTGGGTTTTTGTTTCCCAGGTGCATTACTTTGCACTTCTTTGCACTGAATCTAAGTTGCCATATGTCTGACCATTCCTCCAACCTTGCCAAGTCCCTTATCATCCTTTCTATACCCCCTTGTGTATCAACTCTGTTACATATCTTTGTGTCATCTGCAAAGAGGCATACCTTTCCCTCCAGACCTTCTGCAATGTCACCTATAAAGATGTTAAAGAGGACTGGACCCAGTACTGAGCCCTGAGGTACTCCACTAGTAACCCCCCTTTCTTCGGAATGTGTTCCATTCACTATTACCTTCTGTGTCCTGTTGTGCAGCCAGTTTGCTACCAAGGCTACCACCCTGGAACCCACTCCCAGGCTGGCTATCTTGATTATTAGTCTTTTGTGTGGGACTGTGTCAAATGCCTTGCTAAAGTCTAGGTATGCCATATCCACAGCCCCTCCCTGGTCTATTATTTTGGTCACCCAGTCAAATAAATCAATTAGATTCATCTGACATGACCTTCCTGCTGTAAATCCATCCTACTTTGGGTCCTGTACCCCGCTGGCCTCTAGGTACTCAACAATTCTTTCTTTCAGAAGTGATTCCATCATTTTCCCTACCACTGAGATCAAACTTACAGGTGTGTAGTTTCCTGCTGCTGCCTTGCTCCCACTTTTGTGAAGGGGAATCACATCTGCCCTCCTCCAGTCCTCAGGTACCACTCCATCCTCCCATGATTTGTTAAAAAGTGTGGTCAGTGGTGTCACTAGGCCCTCCCTTACTTCTTTTAGGATTCTGGGGTGAATCCCGTCAGGCCCCATTGCTTTGTCCACCTTGAGTTTTAGGAGTTCTTTCAGGACTCTTTCTTCTTTAAATAGACTGGTGTCAACCCCCCTACGCAGAGTGCTTCTATTGTCTGATTTAGGTAACACCTCCTCGTCTTCTTTTGTGAATACTGAGCAAATGTATCCATTCAGTATCTCTGCCTTTTCACTGCCTCCCTCTGCCCACCTCCCCTCTCCTTTATTAATCTTCACTATTCCTCCCTTAACCTTTCTATGCTCCCTAATGTACCTATAAAAGGTTTTATCCCCCTTCTTAACTGAGTTGGCTATTGTTTCCTCAGTTTGGGCCTTTGCTATTCTGATTGCCTTCCCCACTTCTTTCTGCTTTAATTGACACAGTTCCCTGTCGTGCTCCTTCTATGATTCCATATGCTTTTTGAATGCAGCCTTTTTCTCCTTAACCTTTCCTGCCACCTCTTTTGAGAACCATAGTGGTTTTTTTACTCCGCTTTGTTTTCTTTATTTGTTTCACACAAAGGCTTGTTGCCTCTATGATAGCAGTTTTGATTTTTTCCATTGTTCTTCCACCCTCCTTTTGGCCATTTGCAGTGCATTCCCCAGGTATTCACCCATTTTGCCAAAGTCAGCCCTTCTAAAGTCCAGTATCCTTGTTTTTGTATGGCTTGTCTCCATGGTTGTGCTTTTAGTGAAGCACACTGTGCAGTGGTCTTTATTCCCAGATGTCTACTGACTTCTAAATTGTGATCCTCTCTCCATTAGAGAGAGTACCAGGTCTAGTATTGCTCCCTCCGAGTGGGTTCCAACACTAGCTGTCTAAGGTTCCTCCCTGCAGGCATCGAATGACCCTGCTCTTGGATGTGGCTGCAGCATGTCATCCAGTTAACATCTGGCATATTCAGGTCCCATCAACGTATCTCCCTTTCTCAGCCATTTTGAGAATGTCCTCTATCATTTTCTTGTCCATTTCCTCCCCTTGAGACGGGGTCTGTATACAACTCCTATAGCGGATTGTGATGCCATTTCCTGTCTCCAAGGTGACCCAAAGTGCCTCTTGTCCTCCTCCTTTACTTTTTAGTTCTGTAGCTTTGATCCCTTCCCTTATGTACAGAGCTACTCCACCTCCTCTTTTACCCTCTCTGTCCCTTCTGTAGACTGTATACCCTGGTATGTTGACATCCCAGTCATGGGTCTCCATGTACCATGTTTCCGTGCCTGCCACAATATCCAATTGTTCATCTTCCATTAGGGCTACTAGCTCAGGAAGCTTGTTTCCCAGACTATGGGTATTGGTACTCATTGCCCTCCTTTAATGTTGGCTTTATCCTTTTCCCCCCCATCCCTGATCTTATTGCCCTTGTTTTTTTTCCATTTACCCTTGTCCTGCCCTCTGTTGAGCTCTGTACCTCAGTGTTTACCTTACTACCTGCCATGTTTTGTGGGGATAGGCTTGAAATGTCCTGCCTCTTATCAGCACCTCCCCCCTTGGCTAGTTTAAAAGCTTGCCAAGGAAGCATTTAAACCTGTCACTTAGGATCTTGGTTCCCTTCATGGACAGATGCAGTCCATCATGCCAGTATAGACCTTCATCTCTCCATGTGTACCCCCAGTCCCCAATGAAGCCAAAGCCCTGTGCTCTGCATCAGTTTTGCAACCATTCAATAAACTGCATGGTGTGCAGTACCCTAGCCTCACCCCTGCCATGGACTGGCAGCACCTCTAAGAAGGCAACCATGCTTGCTACCTATCTGCGGCCCCTCCCCAACTCCACAAATTCATCCCAAGGTGGACAATGATATCTAGTTCCCTCTCTTGTGATGCTGCTTCTGCAATCCTGAGGATTCGCTTCTTGTCCCTCCAAGCCATGGCACCAGGCTGGCACCTTACTTCCCTTTCCTCTCCCTTCCTCAGTTCTACCCCACTAACAATTGAGCCCCCCTATCAGAAGCTGTTTCCTTCCCCTGTGGTGTCCCTTGCCACCCTTTTGTGGGTCTCCCTTGTGGATGTCCTCAGCATTCTTCTTGGTCTCCACTGAGGGTGCCATCATAGAGGAACCTTGCTCTGCCAGACTGGTGTATGATTTGTGTAGAGGTACAACTAGGGGCTTTGCTCTGTTCCACCACCCACATCCTCCCAGAAACCACTGTGGTCCAACTGCTCATCATACTTGGCAACCTCTGAGGCAGTGGTTGTGGCAGTGGTGCTCTTTGGGTGGGGGAGGCCTCCTTAGTTCTTGTCAGTTCAGCCTGGAGGTGGGCAATCTCTTCCCTCAGAGCTGACAGTTGTCTGCAAATAGGACAGCAATGCAGTTTCCAGAATGTCTCCCAGAAAACTGCTGCCTTACAGCCAGTGCATTGCACCACTCCCCACATGTCCCTCTTCCTTATAATACACAATATGTAATATATATATATATATATATATTTTTTTTTTGTGGTGTGTACTTACCCTTCATGCACTGTGATGGGTTATTAAGAATATGACGGTTCTGCCCCAAGAACTGCTGAGGAAGTAATGTCAGAACTTTGGCTATAAAGGAAATGCCATGCCTGGGGGGTGGGGGGTGGGTAGTCCACAACCACAGGTGACTGTTAGAAACAATCAAATACACCACTGCTCCACCACCCTGGTGAGTACTGCCCTTTGTAGTAATTCAACTAACCTCTAGTAACTTATTTGAAAATAGTTTAACCATCACAAAATCCTACGCACCAGTAAATTATTTAAAAATAGTTTCTGTCTCAAAATCCTAGTAGTCAATCCAGCTACCCACAAGGGACAACCAAAATGTAGTATTCAAACCCTTGTGAAGTTACTTCCAAGATAAGCAGAGTTTGCAAGCTCCTTATTCAACTCCTCAGCCACCTGTAATTTATTTAAAAATAGTTTAAGTTTCAGAAAATCCTAGTAGACAATCTAGCTACCTCCAAGGGTCTACCCAAATGCAATATTTAAATCCTTCTGAAGTTACTCACAAGATAAACAGAGTTTGCAAGCCCCTTCTTGGTTAAACACTAAATAAATATGTAAATAAAAAGCAATTTCCAAGGGTAGTTAGTTTCATCTCCCACAGAATTGAGCAAAATTGCACATTGTTGCAGATATCAAGTGCAATATAGAATTTCCCACACAGCTCACAGCTGAATGAAGAAGTAGTGTCCTTCCAGGTCAAGAAGATGTGCTTTGTGTCTCTAAATATTGCAGCCACCAGTAGCTTATAGTAATCTGATCAAGTCTGGAAGACTCCACCCAGGGCAATTGGTTGACTCTGGTTATGATGCAACCTTTCCTGATCCAATACAATACTTTGTGGTCTGAAAACAATGAGGCAAACCATTTCTGTACCTGAGGCTGTCTGTGTTTCAATTCACACTGCAGGTTTTGCTATGACAGCTCCTTAACCACTGTAACTTATTTAAAATTAGTTTAACTATCACAAATTCCTACGCACCAGTAAATTATTTAAAAAATAGTTTCTGTCCCAAAATCCTAGTAGTCAATCCAGCTACCCCCAAGGAACAACCAAAATGCAGTATTCAAACCCTTGTGAAGTTACTTCTAAGATAAGCAGAATCTGTAAGCTCCTTATTCAACTCCTCAGCCACCTGTAATTTATTTAAAAATAGTTTAACTGTCAGAAAATCCTAGTAGACAATCTAGCTACCTCCAAGGGTTTACCCAAATGCAGTATTTCAATCCTTATGAAGTTACTCACAAGATAAACAGAGTTTGCAAGCCCCTTCTTGGTTAAACACTAAATAAATATGTAAATAAAAAGCAATTACCAAGGGTAGTTAGTTTCACCTCCCACAGAATTGAGCAAAAGTGCACACTGTTGCAGATATCAAGTGCAATATAGAATTTCCCACACGGCTCACAGCTGAATGAAGAAGTAGTGTCCTTCCAGGTCAAGAAGATGTGCTTTGTGTTAATAAAGAAGTAGTGTCCTTCCAGGTCAAGTGTCGTAGTACTAATTTCTTAACTGACATGGCCATCATAGCCAGGTGGTATTTCTGTTCTGGTCCAAACACCTGAGAGTAATCCCCAATTAAACAGACTGTAGGTTCGATATGATCAGCCACCCCCAGTAGGGGATCAGCTTTCCGTTTTATAAGGGACCATAATGGGGCAATTTTAGACCACTCCCAAAAGATATGGTAAAGGGAGCCTTCTACTTGATTATATCGTTTACAAAGCGAGGAAGGGGATTTACCAAACTTGGCCAATTTGACAGGGGTATGATACATGTTGTTGATAATCTGGAACTGCATAATCCTCAGACTATCCTGTGACATATATCTATAAACATCCTTCCAGATTTTGGTCCAGTGAAAGCTGTTAGAAGGAAATAGAGCATTCCAGTAGGCTGAGGAGCCGTCCAGTTGTGGAAATGTCCTCTCAAAAATAATTTTATAACTGTTGGCTACTGCATGGGGTTTATTTACTATTGTGGTGAGTTGTTGCAGGAATTCCCCATCATTCTCTGTACCCTGTCCTACTTAAGAATTGGCCAACATGTGCCTAAGTTGAAATACTTTGTAGCCTGAGTAGGTACCCAGTCCATAATGTTGTATAATTTCACCTGACTGTAATTCTTGCCCTTCCCTTAATAGATCTAATGCAGATACTCCTCCCAACTGTGGGATCCAAGATAGTTTAATACATTGACCCCTGATTTTGAAATTACGGTTACCTATTAAAGCCTGGTCAAGATCTTGAGTATATCTGTAAGTAAGAAAATTACACATTTGATTATGGATCCTGACTGAAGTTGCAATCGGGGTATTGCACAGACTCTCTGGGAGTAGTTTGAGGGATATATGTAGAAGGGTTCGGGGTGACAAGCCATGTACTTCAAACTTAGTCTTTTCAGTTTCCAGCCACAATGGTTTACCTATAGGGTCCGTTTCATCCAACCATCTCAAGTATTTTGCAACGTGACTCACCCAATAATATATCTTAAAATGGGGCAACCATAATCTACCATGTACTTTGGTGGTAGCCAATTTATAATAGGCTCTCCAGGACAGTTTACCCTTCCAGTTAAAGCAGAAACAAGTATATGAATCTTACAGAACCATTTCTGTGGTAACCTTAAATTTAACATATTGAGAGGGTACAAAATGCAAGGGAGTATGTTCATTTTGAGTCTTTTGGTAACCGGGTAAGGCCCACTAGGCACAAGTGCCTGTTTTCAGGAGCGACCTGGGAGCACTGGGTGGTTAAGTGACTTGCTTAGAGTCACACAGTATGCAAGTGGAGGTTGTGAGAATCAAACTCAAGTCTGGTCTGCTGGATGTATCAAGCTTGTTCACACCTCATTCCTCTAACCTCTAGCCTATACTGCCAGCCCAAGCTTATCCTTCCCCAGAGTGATATGGGTAACATATTCCATCTATCAAGGTCTTGCTAAATATAGCATAAAAGGGATTCTAAGTTACACTCCTGTGTGAGTTTAGGTTCTCTGGTTAAGAAAATATCTAGGTACTTTAACTTCTTGGGCTCCCACTTCAGCCCCAAACCCAATATCTCTTGCTTATATGTAGCTGAGTTAAGTGGTAAGACAATCGACTTTTCCAAGTTTAGTTTGTATTTGGAAAATTTACCATAATCCTTGATCAGATCTAAAACTGTATTAATCGAGGATCTGGGGTTAGAGAGGTGCAAAAGTATGTCATCGGCATATGCCGAAAGTTTACATTCCCTCATTTCTATTGAAATGCCCTGTATCCTAGGGGCCTCTCTAATCTGCATTAAAAGTGGTTCTAAGTACAAGTTAGAGTACAGGAGATAAAGGGCAGCCTTGTCTGGTGCCAGTGGAAAGGAGAAGGGGTAAGGAGAGGGCCCTGTTACAATATATCCTAGGACTGGGCTTGGTATACAACGCTTGGATCCACTGCACAAAGAGAGGATGGAACCCAAACCTATGCAGCATCCTGAATAAGAAGCCCCAGTCCACTCTGTCAAATGCTTTTTCAGTGTCCAGCAACACCAATATTGCAGGGAGCATGGTGTTCCAGCACACAGAAAAGATGTGTTCTAGTTTCCTTAGATGATCTGTTTGTCATAAAGCCTACTTGTTCTGCACAGATTAGTGAGGAAATAACCTTGTTAAGCCTATCTGCCAGGAGTCTTGCTAAACTTTTAATATCATAATTTAATAGAGATAGTGGTCTGTAGTTCGATACTTGTTCTGGATTCCTCCCCTCCTTGTGCAGAACAATTATCATGGCCTCAAAGAGATGGGGATCCTGACAATTGCCATCCAAGATAGCTTGATATAGGCAGTATAACCATGGAGCCAGATCGTTTACCAATATTTTATAGAAGTTTGGAGAGAAGCCGTCTGGGCCCGGAGCCTTGTCCATTGGAAGGGAGAGGACTGCAGCCCTTATTTCTTGTTCCGTAAAGGGGGAGATCAGCAGGGACTGTTGTTCCGAAGAAAGAGTCGGGAGTGGAATTTTCACCAAGTATGCATCCACCTGCACCTCTGGGGATGCAGATTTGGCACTGTAAAGCTCTGTATAAAAACGTTCAAATTCAGACAAAATATCTTGAGGGGCTGCCTTAAGAGAACCATCTCTAGGTGAACGGATAGCATTTACCAGTCTAGAAGCTTCCTGTTGTTTAATTCTTAGTGCCAGCAATCTCCCAGCTTTTTCCCCTTGATCTACGTAAGAAGATTTTGTTTTGAGAATAGCGTATTCGCCTTCTCTGCTATTAAGTCATTATATTGGACCCTTAATTTAATGAGTGTCTGGCATTGCGACTCAGAAGAGGAAGGAGAAATGTTCTTTTCTAGGTCACTAATTTGGTTTAATAAGTCTAGTGCATGGCTTTCCCTTTTACACTTCCTAGTTGATGCCATCCTTATAAGTTCCCCCCTCAGATAGCATTTAAGGGCTCCCCACTCAATATCCACCTTATTGGTGGTGTCGAGGTTTTCTTTGGTATATTGAGTGATACACTGAGCTTATCTATGACCCATTTATCTTTCGAGAGCCTATTACTGACTTACCAAATCATGGTCGTCTGATGGTTGAGTGATAGTGAGATCGCACAACTCATGGCATAATGGTCCAAGATTACTTCAGGGGAGATCTCACAATGCATAAGGCCTTCCAGAAGTGGCTTGCTTAACAGAAAATAATCAATGCATGAGGATGTCCCATGGACTAGAGATCGGAAAGTGTATTCACGTAGATCAAGGTGTAACACCCTCAAGGGGTCACAAAGTCCTAACCTGTCTGTGAGATCTCTTATGGCCCTTTGGGCTGGAGAGAGCCAAGCCTTTAGTCTACCAGACCTATCTATGTCTGGTGAAAAGGGCAAATTCTAGTCACCACCTAAAAGGAACGGTGCAGAGAAAAAGGGCAGCAGGACATTAATTAAATTCATAAAGAAGAAGAAGAAAAAGGGCATGTCAGTATTTGGACCATATTTAGAACCCAGGACTATATCAGTTCTTTCCAAAGTGCCAATAACTACAATGAATTTACCCATTGGCTCTCTAATACACTGTTTACAACTGAACCCCAGGGTTTTATCAATCAGAATTGCGACCCCCCTACTCTGAGAGCTATTGCCCACTGCATAAACCTGACCTATGTTAAGTCACCTCAAAAGGGTGGCTTCAGACTCCAGTAGGTGAGTTTCCAGGAGGAAAGAAATCTGCCCTTTTAATATCTGTAGCTGTTTGAGAATTTTAATTCTCTTACATTTATTACATGCCCCCTTTACATTCCAAGAGTGCACATAAATAATGTTAGCCATAGCATTTATTAATAGACAGCATGTTGAGACCCACTGAACAAGAATATATAAACACATCCCCAGCTGATACCATGGGACCCTCCCCGCACCCCCAACTGACATAACTCAACAAAAAACTTTTCCCAACCCTCCTTTACCCCCACCCCCTTCCAAGTAATAGAATCTTGACAACTTTTATCTGAAAGAACCTGTGCCAAGCCACAGCAAGAAAGAGAATAAATGGTCATAAGACCGTAACAAACTGATAAATGACTATGCGACCACCCTTTACCTTGGTGTATGACACTGCTGAATAGAGCAGTCGGCCATTCTGAACATCCCCCCTCCCACTTCATTAATCAGCCTAGGAATCTACCAGAATCTAAGACTTGAACTACTAATGTATACAACAGACAACCATAATCACAGTGTCTTTACAGCTAAATAATTATGAAATAAATGAGATAAAAGAATCAATGAATTATGCAGATGACCCCATATAGAGATATTTATTGGTTTTAGGGCCAACTCAGGAGGCACAGCTTGAAATGAGTGGTGTGCAGCATTTCTATTAAGGATAGGGTTTTGCCAGCAAATGATACCTGCAAAACCTACATGAAGTTGCACATGATTGTGCAGGATCACTGAATGTGCCACTACGCAATGCAGCCTGGCTACACGGAGGTGCGCATAAACACACAGCGCTGCATGGGGAGTGAAGCTTCAGATAGGGCTACATTGAGTGCACACAGAATCAAATTTGTGCCTTGAAACCAGTAAAACAAAACTGATACCTTGCAGCCCAGAGGAGCCAGCAGATCTAGGGTATACCTCCCAGGAAGAAAAAACAGAGGATACAGTAGGAATCAGGTAATATTGCTTAAAACTGAAAAGGATACATGTACCCACTAGTGTGTATAAATGACTCACAGGGCTAACAACACCCATTAGGCAGAAGTTCGCCTTTTCATTAACAAAACCTCACTGCAATCAGACTTAAAGTTGTTTCTTAAACAATTCAGGGAGCAGACGGTTCAGCTCCTGTGTTGCTTGATCGATGGAATCAAAGGAGTGCCACTGATCCTGAACCCTAACTTGTAATTTCCCCGGGTACATCATGCGAAAATGGATACCGGCAGATATTGGGCGGGTCACTGTGGGATGGAACGTTCCCCTTTTCTGTCTCACAGATGCTGGCAAATCTTGAGAGATTCTGATTTTATGCCCTTCCCACATTACAGTGTGGATGTCCCTTAATTTTTCCAAAACAAACTGTCTGTCCAGGTAGTTTAGTAACTTCAGCAGGAAGGGGCGAGGAGGGGAGTCACGTGTTGGTTTGGGCCGCAGTGCCCGATGAGCACGTTCAACTATATAGGAGGGCCCATTAGAAGAGGGGCCAGCTACTTTCTCCAGCAATGTTTGGGTAAAAATTATAGGTGAGGTACCATCTTCTCCTTCCTGGAGCCCTAAAATTACTAGGTTATTGCGGCGGCAGCGGCCTTCAAGATCTTCCATCTTTAGTTCCATTTTATGCAATTGCCATTTCAATTAGGTGATTTCAGGATTTATGGTGCCTTTCCACTTCTCTGGGGATATCGTGCATACCTCTGTGTCTTTAGCCTGTCTTGAAAGATCCCCCAAATCTTTTTTGATCGAAGAGAGATCTGATGTGAGTAGAGGTATAGCTTCCTGAAGTGGCCTCATTTCGACCAAGAAGCACTCTTCAGTGAGTGGTGTTGCCTGAGGCTTGATGCTGGAAGATGAGGCAGGTTTAGCTGCCTGCTGTCTAGATTTCTTGGCAACTTTGTCTGGAGATGGTGGGGGGGAGTGTGGCATGGAAGTTCAGGCTTCATCGTGACTTCCATGGCAGGAATAACTGCTGACTTCTCGACATAAATAGTAGCCCAGAGGTATAGAGAAGCTCCGATTTATTTTTGGAGAGTTAAGGCTGTCCAAGTCAGTAAATTTAATAAACTTTACAAGTGGGAGAGTAGGAGACAGCCAGATGAGCTGCTTCCAATAGCTAGAAATCACGTGACTCTCGTCCATCTTTTTTTTTTGTGAAAAATACTTCTTTTTTGTACCTTATGTACCGTTGTAAGGTATTTAAAGGTTTCCATCGTATCCCCCTCTCCCTTTCTCTTCCAGGGTGTACATATTGAATTCCTTCAGTCTCTCCTCATAGGGCTTCTGATGAAGAATGTGCACCATTTTAGCTGCTCTCCTCTGGACCACCTCCAGTCTGTCTATATCCTTCTGGAGATGTGGCCTCCAGAACTGTACACAGTATTCTAAGTGAAGTCTTACCAGTGATCTATACAGAGGCAGCATCACCACCCTCCTTTTGCAGATGATACCTCTTGTTATACACCCCAGTATCCCACTAACCCTCCCAACTGCTTTGTTGCATTGCCTGGCCACCTTTAGGTCATGAGAGATTATTACCCCCAAGTCTCTCTCCTGCTTGGTGGTCATCAATAACACTCCACCCACTTTTTTACTGTGCCCCTGGGTTTCTTTGCCCCAAGTGCATTACTTGTTTGGAATGCCCTGCCTCCTCACCTCTGAGTTGCTCAATCCCACAAATGCTTCAAAAAAGCACTTTTCAAATTCGACTCTAACACCTGCTCTTGCAACTGACTCCCAATGCTCTTTGTCTTGCTTGTTCACACTGTTATTTTTATACATTGGCTTCTCACTCCCTTAGCATCCCCCTTGTAACCAGTGTCTCCTACCTCCAAACCTCCTGATGGAACAACTGTACTCACTAATTCTGTATTGCTTGTTACACCTTTGTAGTTTTGTACTCAATGAATCTGTTAATGCCCAATATGTTAAGCATTGTACCCCATCCATCCTGTAAACTGTATTGTTTTCTGCTGATTTATTGTTCTAATGTTGTCCTGTAGTTCTGTAACCTCCTGGGACATGCCTGAAAGTAGGCAATATTTTTGTCTGGTGCACTTACCCAATCAACAAAAATGAAATAAATAATTTTTGTAAGTTTTTTGCATTAAAACCGAGCTGCCATATGCATGACCATTCCTCAAGTTTTCATAGGTCTCTGCTCATCACTTCCACCTCCTTGGAGTATCCACCCTATTGCAGATTTTGGTGTAATCTGCAAATAGGCAGACTTTCCCTCCAGATCCTCTGTAATGTCACTTATAAAGACATTAAAGAGAAGTGGTCCTTGCACCCATCCCTGAGGCACTCCACTGGTTACCCTCCCCTTCCCGGAGTGAACTCTGTCTACCACCACTCTCTGTCACCTATCCCGTAACCAATTTCTTACCCAGTTTACCACCTTTTGATCCACTCCTTGTCTACTGAGCTTGTTTAATAGTCTTCTGCGTAGAACCGAGTGAAATGCCTTACTGAAGTCTAGATATGCCATATCCAGCTAGATCCACAACACTACCCTGATCTAATTCCTTGGTCATCCAATCAAAGAAATCTATCAGTTTCATTAGACACAACCTTCCATCCATGAATCCATGTGATCTTGGGTCTTGTCACCCATTTGATTCAAGATATTTCGCTGTCCTCTCCTTCAGCAGTAATTCCATTAACTTTTCCACTACCAATATGAAGCTGACTGGTGTATTATTGCCAGCCTCCTCCCCACTACAACTTTTATGAAGTGGGACTACATCTGCTCTCCTCTAGTCTTCTGGAACCAAACCTGTTTTGAGTGAGCTGTTGAATAGTACTGTGAGAGATGCAGCCAGTACCTCTCTGGACTCCTTCAATACCCTAGGAAGTACCCCTTCTGGTCCCCTTGCTTTGTCCACTTCAAGATTTGTGAGTCTTTTTAGGACTCTTACCTCTGAAAAAGAACTAGTGTCCATCTTCCTTCCTTCAGATATCCTGTTACTTTTTTGTGACACATCCCCTTCTCCTTCCAATGTGAACACTGAACAAAAGTATTTGAATACTGCTTTGGTGACTAAGCATGTTGAGTTGAAGGCTGCCTGTGTTTGGATAGTGAACTGAATCTACATAGTTAGAATACTATTTAGGAGTTTAAAGTGATTTGCCAGGACTAAGGTGTGCATTATATTTTCTGGTATCCTGCATCAGCAAAACTCCGTCTTGCCACAATTCATAATATGCTGCACGACCACCCCCTGCATCAGCAAAACTCTATCTCGCCACAATTCAAAATGCTGTAATGACACCCTGGAAGTGCAGGTCTGCAGACAGAAGTACTATTTCAATTTTGGCAGCAGTTTCAAGCAGGTAGCATTTTTTTTTACAGGATATATATTGTACTTGTGTGGTAACACAGTTCTGCAGACAGAAGTACTGTTTCAATTTGATATTATGGATTTTGTGGCACTTGTGCTTCTCTAGCCAGAGCTCAAAGTGTATGTCTTACACCTGCGACTGCAGAAGCACATGCCTGTCAGGGGCCTGTGGATCTGCGTCCACAAGTGTGTATATGTCTTACAGTGTGCATTAATTCCTGAGGCTACCGAAGTGCTGGGCCCATAGGGGCCTCTACTTCTAGAGACAAAAACACTCCTGTAATTTGAATGCTATGGATTTGTATCTGTGCCTGTAGGGGCTTGTGTTTCTGCACACAGAAGTAGTGTTGTGATTTAAATATCATGGATTTCTTTCTGCAACCAGAAGTAAGTGTGTATGACTTGTGATGTGTGTACCATAGTTACAACTCCACAAAACTGGCACATTGGTGGTACTGCATTTATGTCATCTGGAATATCAGAAGGAAAGGGTCCGCTGTTAGAACAAGAATGATCTGCAGACCTCCAGCACAAGGAGGGGCCTAAGACAAGTAGCACACGCAGTATCCTTCTCAGAGGTGCTGCCTGTAAATGGCATGAGTGAGGCAAGGGTACTTTGCACCATGCAGTTTAATGAGTGGTTGAAAAAATGGTGTGGAGCATAGGGGTTTGGCTTCATTGGGGACTGGGGTTCCACCTGGAGAGACACCAGCCTATACTGGCAGGATGGTCTGCATCTGTCCAGGAAGGGAACAAGTCTTTTGAGCAATCGGTTTAAATGCTTCATTGGCAAGCTTTTAAACTAGTCAAGGGGGGAGGCACTGTTAAGCAGCAGGAAAATCCCAGCCTCTCCCTACAAAACAGGGTACTAAAAGGGAAAAAGACTGAGGTAGAAAGGTCAGTGGGGGATGCTGCAACAGAAAGTAAAGCCATCAAAAAATGGAAAGCAATGAGTACCAATGCACGTAGTCTGAGTAACAAGCTTCCTGAATTAGTGGCCTTGATGGAGGAGGAACATCTGGATATCGTGGCAGTCACAGAAACATGATTCACACAAAACCATGACTGGGACGTAAACATACCAGGATACACTATCTACAGGAGAGACAGAGAGGGTAAAAGAGGAGGAGGAGTAGCTCTTACATAAGGGAAGGAATCAAAGTAACAGAACAAAAAGAGAAAACAGGGAGGAGAAGAAGTACTGTGGGTAAATTTGGAGACCGCAATGGCACACAATCCGCAAGGTTGTATACAGACCTTCTCAGGGGAGGAAATGGACAAGGAAATGATAGAAAGTATACTTAGTATGGCAAAAGGGGAGATATTGCTGATGGGTGATCTGAATATGCCAGATGTTAACTGGAGTGCAGTTGCCGCAGCCACTTCAAGAGTGGGGTATTCTAGATGCCCTACAGGGGCATGCCTTAGACAACTAGTATTGGAGCCCACTTGAGAGGGAGCAATCTTAGACCTGGTTCTCTCAAATGGAGATGAACAGAGGATCACAGATGTAGAAGTGGGTAGCCATCTGGGAACTAGCGACCATCGAACAGTATGGTTCACAATAAACACAGCAATAGAGTCAAGCCATACAAAGGCAAAGGTACTGGACTTTAGGAGGGCTGACTTTGCCAAAATGGGTAAGTGCCTAAGGAACGCACTAGCAAATGGGCAGGAAGGAGGGGTGGAAGAACAATGGGGAATAATAAAAACTGCCATCACAGAGGCAACAAGCCTTTGTGTGAAGCAAATAAACAAAACTAAACGATGTAAGAAACCACTATGGTTCTCAAAGGAAGTGGCAGTGAAGGTTCAAGAGAAAAAGAAAGCTTCAGGAAGTACAAGGAATCACAGAAGGAGCAGGACAGAAAACTGTATCAGTTAAAGCAAAAGGAAGCTGGGAAGGCAGTCAGAACAGCAAAGGCCCAAACCGAGGAAAAGATAGCCAACTCAGTTAAGAAGGGGGATAAAACCTTTTATAGGTACATCAGGGAGCGAAGGAAGACCAAGGGAGGGATAGTGAGGCTTAATAAAGGGGAGGGGTGGGCAGAGGGAGACTGTGAAAAGGCAGAGATACTAAACAAATATTTTTGCTCAGTGTTTACAAAGGGTACCTAGAATAAACAGTAGAAACACACTGGATACAGAAGTTGATACCAGCCCATTTACAGAAGAAAGGGTTCTGAAAGAACTCTTAAAACTGAAGGTGGACAAAGCAATGGGGCCTGATGGGATTCATCCCAGAATTCTAAAAGAACTAAGGGTAGAATTAGTGACACAACTGACTACCCTGTTTAACAAATCATGGGAGGATGGGGTGGTACCTGAGGACTGGAGGAGGGCAGATGTGATTCCCCTTCACAAAAGTGGGAGCAAGACAGAAGCAGGAAACTACAGACCTGTTAGCTTAACCTCAGTGGTAGGGAAAATGATGGAATCACTTCTGAAGGAAAGAATTGTCGCGTATCTAGAGGCCAGAGGGGCACAGGACCCAAGGCAGCATGGATTCACAGCAGGAAGGTCATGCCAGACAAATCTGATAGATTTCTTTGACTGGGTGACCAAAGTAGTAGATCAGGGAGGGGCTGTGGACATGGCCTACCTAGACTTTAGCAAGGCATTTGACACAGCCCCAAACAAAAGATTAATATACAAGTTAGCTAGCCTGGGAGTGGATCCCAAGATAACAGCCTGGGAAAAATTGGCTGGAAAATAGGACACAGAGAGTAATAGTAAATGGAGTCCACTCTGATGAAAGGGGTTACTAGTGGGTACCGTGAGGGTTCAGTATAGGACCAGTCCTCTTCAATGTCTTTATAGCGACATTGCAGAGGGACTGGAAGGAAAGTATGTCTCTTTGCAGATGACACAAAGATCTGCAACAGAGTTGATGCACAAGGTGGGGTGGAAAGGATGAAAAGGGACTTGGCAAGGTTAGAGGAATGGTCAAATGTATGGCAGCTTAGATTCAATGCTAAGAAGTGCAAGGTAATGCACCTGGGAAACAAAAACCCAGGGGAAGAGTACACAATGGGGGGTGAGATACTAACGACAACAAAATGGAAAGGGACCTGGGGGTAGTCATATCAGATGACCTAAAGGTGGGCAAGCAATGTGAGAGGGCAGCAATGAGGGCTGGGGGGATATTGGGATGTGTAGGGAGAGGCATCACCAGTAGAAAACAGGAAGTTATTATCCCTCTGTACAGACAGCTGGTCAGACCCCATCTGGAGTACTCACGTGCAGTTCTGGAGACCCAGTCTTCGCAAAGACATAGACAGGATGGAAGCTGTCCAGAGGAGGGCACTAAAATGGTGCAGGGTCTGCACCAGAAGACATGAAGAGAGACTAAAGGAGCTTAATATGTATAGCCTCTGAGGAAAGGAGGGAGAGGGGACATGATAGAAACTTTCAAGTACCTCAAGGAATCAACAAAGTCCAAGAGGGTAGCATCTTTCAAAAAGAGGTGTGCAAGAACAAGGGGCACAATTTGAAGATGGGGGGTGGCTCAGAGGTAATTTAAGGAAGTATTTTTCACAGAGAGGTTGTGGATGCATGGAATGGCCTTCGGAGGAAGGTCGTGGAGTCAGAAACAGTGGTGAATTCAGCATGCATGTGACAGTCATAAGGCAATTCTAGGGGATGGGGGTAGGAAGAAGTAGGCTGCTGGTTAACTAGTATCTGCAACTTATCCAGTAGGCAGGGAAATGGGCAGACTGGGTGGGCCAAGCGGTCCTTATCTGCCGTCAAATTCTATGTTCTATGTTTCTATGTTTCTATGCTTCTATGTTTCTATGTTTAAGGGGAAGAGGCTAATAAGGAAATGGTGGAAGCAATCCAAAAGATGGCTTGCAAGGGGAAGGTACTGATAGTGGGAGACTTCAATCTACCAGACATGGATTGGAGTCTCCACGCTGCAGCTACAACAAGGAGTAGGTACATCTTGTACTCTATGCAAGGGGAGTTGCTCGGGCAATTAATGTTGGAACCCACTTGCAAAGAGGCAATTCTGGACTTAGTACTGTCAAATGGGGACAGTGTGACTGACATCAGAGTGGGGGACCACCTGGGAAACAGTGACCACTGTATAGTGTGGTTTGAGGTAAGGACTGGGTTAAAAACGAGTCACACAATGGCAAGGGTCCTAGACTTCAGGAGAGCAGATTTTAAGAAAATGTGAGAATGCCTGAGGGAAGCCCTGGTGGGGATAGGAAAATTGGGGGGAGTAGAGGAAAGTGGCCAAAAGTAAAAGATGGACTAAGGCAAGCTACAAACCTCTGTGTAAAGCAGGTGAACAAGAGCAAGAGAAAAAGGAGACCACCATGGTTCTCTAAGGAATTCACAGAAAAGGTAAGAGCAAAATAAAGGGCATTTAGAACGTAAAAAACACAGGAGTTGGATAGGGAGGCTTACCAAGAGAAACAAAGGGAAGCAGAGAAGGCAATTAGAAGCTCAAAGGCATAGACAGAGGAAAGGATTGCCAAGTCAGTGACAAAGGGAGATACCATTTATTTGATACATAAGTGCAAAAAGAAGGACAAGGGGGGGGGATGGTAAGACTGAAATGGGAAGGAGGGTGCAGTGTGGAATAGGACCACCAAAAAGTGAATTTATTAAACAACTATTTCTGTCCAGTATTTACAGAGGAGGGGAAAGGAAACGGGCCAAGGGTAAATGGCAAGGGTACAAAGGGGCGGGAAGTGGACACAAAACCATTTACAGAAGAAAGAGTGCTTAGGGACCTATCAAAGATAAAAGTAGACAAAGCAATGGGGCCAGATGGGGTGGCCTGCAGGATACTGAGGGAACTGAAAAAGAAGCTCTTGTCAGCTCCATGGCACCAAGCAAAGACGTTCGCTTGGCATGCTGACAACCCGGATTCATGCTCCAAGCCCGGGTGTCAGGAGCAGAGACCGGCAGGGAGGGACTTTAAAATGTCCTATGGATGCTTCCCTCCCGGCGGGGAGGGGAGGACAAGCCACAGGCACCTGGCAGTGGCTTGGGTGATGTTCTAGGCAGCATGATGCTGCGACATGCCATTGAATGTCCCCACATCAGGATGCCATCATGACCAGCCCGTTGAGGGAGGAGGGGAGTAGAGAGGGCAGAAAATGGAAAAACTGCCCCCCAGTTGACTGGATGATGGCTACTGGTGCCCGTCAACATGAAGTCCTGGAAGTGTCCAGGCTGACCCTGCCACACCTGAGATACATAGCTGTGCCTACGGCGCTTCTCTGAGGGAGGACCCTCCAGACCAAGGGTTACGTTGGGTTACCCGGGGCTGTGGCACTGAGGAGTGGTAGATGGTGATGGGCAGAGAGCAGGTGGGACCTAGTGCCCAAAGGAATGGCCAGCTGGGGGAGCTGGGAAGGAGAAAAGAAAAAACAGGAGCTAGTTGCACCTCTGACAGACCTTTTCAACATGTCATTAAAATAGGAGAGGTACTGCATGGGACTGGAGGAGGGTAGATGTAGTCCCACTCCACAAAAGTGGAAATAGGAGGTGGCAGGTAATTACAGGCTAATCAGCCTGACGTTGGTGAGGTATGCTGACCAGACGATGACTTGGTGGCAAAGTCCCTAACATCGACAATGACGTACAGGTTTTGACATTGTCGATGTTAAGGACCCATGGGCGGAATTATGCCCTTTCACCATCTATTGCTCCCGCTTAGAACTAACTCAGACTTGGAGCTAGCTATATTAGGAAGTGGGAGTGAGGGAGCGCAGCCCCCTGAAAGAAATACACCAATGTCTGATAGGTGAAATTTCACCTGCCAACATTGGGGATCTCACCATGCCAAACTTCAACAGCACTGTTGTCGATTCGGCTAGGTAAAACTGTCAGTGGTAGGTAAGGTAATGGAAACACTTTTAAAGGACAGAATTGGGGAATACCTAGTTACCAATAACCTGCAGGGTCAGAGGCAGCATGGGTTCATGGGGGGGTCCTGCCAGACAAACCTGATCGAGTTCTTTGATTGGGTGACCAGGGAAATGGATCAAGGGGGAGCAGTGGATGTGGCCTACCTGGATTTCACCAATGGCTTCAACACCATTCCATATAAAAGGCAGTTAAACAAACTGGGAAGCCTAGGAGTAGGTCCTAAGGTAGTAAAATGGGTGGAAACTGGCTGGGCAATAGGAGTCAGAGGGTGGTGGTAAACAGCAGTCACTCCAGAGTAGGCAAAGTGACCAGTGTGTCCCACAGGGATCAGTACTAGGGCCAGTCCTCTTTAATGTCTTCATCAGTGACATTGCAGAAGGCCTAGATGGGAAAGTATGCCTGTTCGCAGATGACACAAAACTCTGCAACACAGTAGATACACTGGGAGGAGTGGAAAAAATGAGAAGTGATCTAGAAAAGTTGGAGGAATGGTCAAGAGATTGGCAGCTGGATTTTGATGCAAAGAAGTGCAAACTAATGCACCTGGGGCATAAGAACCCTGGGCAGCATGCCAACTGGGAGGAGAGGTATTAACGGTTACAAAACAGGAAAGAGATCTGGGGCGAGCATTTCTAATGACCTGAAGGTAGTGAAGCAGTGTGACAAAGCAGTGGGGGAGGCTGGAAGGATGCTGGGTTGCATAGGAAGGGGAACATTCCATCTCTGATCATCTTGCTGCTGGAGTGTGCCTGCCCTGTAGGGAGAGAAGCTGAGGGAGCCGCAGGGTGAAGACCGGACATCCTTGCTGCTGTTGGCACTGTTTCGGTGCATTTTACGTCATGGACATTTCTCTCAGCAGGTGAGGGGGCGCAGTGGCGAGCTAGTGGCTGACAGCACCTGGGAGGGGGCAGGGCAATCCAGACATAAAATCCCACACTGCACTCCCCTTTGAATATTCCACCTCTGATCATCTTGCTGCCGGAGTGAGCCTGCGCTGTGGGGAGAGAAGCTGAGGGAGCCCCAGGGTGAAGACCGGACATCATTGCTGCTGTTGGCACTGTTTCAGTGCACTTTACATTATGGACATTTCTCTCAGCAGGTGAGGAGGCTTGGCAGCAATCCAGTGGCTGACAGCACCTGAGAGGGGGCAGGGCAATCCAGACATAAAAATCAACATTGCACTCCCCTTTGAACATTCCACCCCTGTTCATCTTGCTGTCAGAGTGTGCCAGTCCTGTGATGAGAGAAGCTGAGGGAGCCTGGGGGCAAAGACCGGACATCACTGCTGCTGTCGGCACTGTTTCAGTGCATTTTACATCACCGACATTTCTCTCAGCAGGTGAGGGGGCTTGACGGTGAGCCAGCAGTTGAGAACATCTGGGGTGGGGCAGTCCAGACATAAAATCCTAACCTCAGTCCCATTACAAGTGCCACCTCAACTGATTCCCTTCCTAGGCACTCAATTAATATCACGCATTTAAATGTGCAGAGTTTGCTTGCAAAATGGGATAACTTTATTGCTTGGTCATCTCACCAACAGTTTGACATAATTGCACTATCAGAGACATGGCTTTCAAGTAAAATACCCAATTATATGATTTTGCTGGAGGGATATAATACTTTTAGGTGTGACAGGGTGGGATGTAGAGGGGGAGGCTGCATGTTTTATGTCAGGAATCACCTGATTGTGATACAAGACAAAACAACTGTTAACACATCTTCGTGTGAATTCCTGTCTCTATCTTTGATTTTGGGTAAAAAAAAAAATATCTTTAGCAGTTATGTATGTCCCTCCTAGTTTCCAGGAAGATGGTTTAAATCTGGTTCAGGTACAAAGGGGGACCATTCCACCCAATAGGGAGTTGATTGTCTTGGGAGAGCTGAACTCAAATTGGCTGGGGAAAGATGTACAGGGTATTCATCAGTGCTGGACTTGATTATGGTTTCAGACACCACAAAAGTCTTACAATCTGGCATACTTGCAGACAGTATTAGTGACAACAGCCCAGTATATTGCTGCTGGAGTGCAAAAAAGAAATGTACCTCCAGTTTACATTTATTCACGTAACATAAAGAAATTGGACATAGAAAAATTCAGGGCTGCCATGTCCTCTGTTGACTGGACATTTTTGGAACAAACAATGGATGTGAATGAGGCATTAAAGACCTTCTGTGATTACTTTAACACTGTAACAATTTTGTTCCGTTAAAAAAGTTAAGAATTAGGGGGAAATAGATAGCAGTGGGTTACCCCAGAAGTATTAGAACATATGACAGACAGGGATAAACAATGGAAGTCCTACAGGAAGTCCCAAGGTGAAGTAGCAGGTGAGGGGTCTTGGCGGCAAGCCGGCAGTTGAGAGCACCTGGGGGGGGAGGAGGCAGTCCAGACATAAAATTTTAACCTCAGTCCCATTACAAATGCCACCTCAACTGATTCCCTTCCTAGGCACTCAATTAATATTGCACATTTAAATGTGCAGAGTTTGCTAGCAAAATGGGATAACTTTATGCTTGGTCATCTCACCAACAGTTTGACATAATTGCACTATCAGAGACATGGCTTTCAAGTAAAATACCAAATTATATGATTTTGCTGGAGGGATATAATACTTTTAGGTATGACAGAGTGGGATGTAGAGGGGGAGGCTGCATTCAGGGCTGCCATGTCCTCTGTTGACTGGACATTTTTGGAACAAACAACGGATGTGAATGAGACACTAAAGGCCTTCTGTGCTTACTCTAACACTGTAACAATTTTATCCCCTTAAACAAGTTAAGAATTAGGGGGAAATAGACAGCAGTGGGTTACTCCAGAACTATTAAAACATGTGAGAGACAGGGATAAAAAATGGAAGTCCAACAGGAAATCCTAAGATGAAATAACCTTAGTAGCATATAAGGCTGTCCATAATGTGTGCAAATCTATGATTAGGAACTTAAAGCAGAAATTTCTCATTGAAAAAACAGAAGCAGTGTAATGGAAGAAACATAATAGCCACCGGGGATTTAATCAATGAACTCATGGGTAAAAAAATCAAACTTTACACCCCAAAGTTTAAATACTCGAACAGGATCTTTGGTTGATCCTCTTCTATAACTCAACAGTTTAACAAATTTTTTTCACAACTTTCAAAATACACTTCGTGGGTGACGTTTTATACTTGTAGTCCCCCTGAAACTGTTGATATTGACCTAGAGTTAGCTTATTCAAAGTTTTACTTTAGGTCACTTACCCCTGGTGAGGTCCTGACCTATCTCTTAAAACTGACCCCTAACCAACCGTCGGTATGGACAGTGTAGACTTCAAACTTGTGAGGATCACTGCAGACATCCTGTGTTTGACTTTGACTGTAATTTTTAATTTGTCACTTTGTTTTTCACTGTTCCCTAATATTTGGAAAGGTGCTGTTGTTGTACCAGTTTTTAAGTCTGGAGACACAGCAAATGTTCAAAATTATCACCCTATCTCATTGTTGCCATCTTTGTCAAAAATATTAGAGCGGATGGTTTTTGATCAAATGATTGAGTGCTTGCTCAGGTATGATGTGCTGATGCCTATGCAACATGGATTCTGGCTGGGACATAGTACATCGACTACCTTGGTGGGGTTCACAAGCGCAGTCCATGAGGCCTTAGATAAGGGTCTCTATACAGCGGCTGTGTTTGTGGATCTCACCAAGGCCTTTGACTTTGTCAGTCATAAACTGCTTTTGACATCTCTTTTCAGACTTGGCATGTCCCAGGATGTTGTTAACTGGTGTTGGAACTATCTGCTGGGCTGAACTCAATCCACAGAAATTAATGGATGGCTTTTGTTCCCCCGTCCCCTGTTTCACTGGGTGTTCCACAAGGTTCTATTTTGGGTTCCCTTTTATTTAATCTTTTCTTGAACACTTTACCCTCTATTGTACCTGTTGTAATTCACAAATGTTCCTTTATGCAGATGATGCAGTGATCCTCAGGAATGGAGCCAGTTTTAATGTTGTACATGAAAATTTGTCTTTTGAGTTTATGGAAATCCAAAATTGATTTCTCACAAATAAATTAGTCTTAAATGAAAATAAAAGACTAAATCCATGTTTTTTTATAACCGTAGAAAGAAATTGCTGACAGAGCCTGTTTTCTCAATTAATACCCTTAAGGGGGTGGGGATAGAATTGGTCATGACCTTTAAATATATTGGACTTATTGTGGATGACTCTATGACTTATGAACAACACATAACTCAGATGGTTAGAGCAGTTCATCAAAGGTTAGGTTCACTATACAGATCAAATTCTTTATTAATACTATCTACCAGGCTGTTTTTGTCACAAAATTGTCTTATATCAGTGATTGATTATGGTTTATTATTTTATCACTCTGCTGGGGAGGAGTTGTTGGCTAGGATAACAATTCTTTTGAACCAGATTGCCCATTTTGCTTCTCAGTTACTGAACCAGATTCATCATTGTGACTTGCTAAAACATGTCGGATGGCTTTTCCTTGATCTTAGGTATCAATTTCAACTAGGGATTCTTGCAAAAAAAAAAAAAAAAAATTCAAACAAGGTTCCAATTTTTTTCCACTCTATTTTTAAAAAACACATTAGTTCCATCTCAATCTGTTTATCTGTGCACCAATATTTTGCTATTCCTACAACAAAAACATCAGCTGGTCAAAAAATGTTTTACAATTTACCGTTATTCTTTAATACTCTTTCAACTATCTTTAATTGCCTCAGTGTCTCTATCCATAGCTTTAGATATATTTTGAGAAACTATCTTACTGACTAGTTTTTTGTGCTATTGCTTTAGTTATACATTGGTTGTTCTGTATCTTTAATTTATTCATTTGCTTATGTGGATATACATTTGTATGTTACTCTGGTTGCACATGAAAATGGGTCTTTGGCCCATAGATTTACCAGATTTTAAATAAACAAAACAAAAACAGAATCACCAGCAGATGAAACATAAAATCTGATGGCAGATAAGGATAGCTTGGCCCACCTAGTCTGCCCATTTCCCTACCTAATGGATAAGCTGTAGATCCTAGTTAACCAACAGCCTACTTCCTCCCCCCCACTAGAATTGTCTTATGTCTGTCCCATGCATTCTTGAATTCTCCCACTGTTTTTGACTCCACGAACTCCTCAGGAAGGCTGTTCCATACATCCACAACCCTCTTCACGATAAAATACTTCCTCACATTACCTCTGAGTCGTCCCTCCTCTATCATGAAATTGTGCCCCCTTGTTCTTGCACATCTCTTTTTCTGGAGGAGGATGAGGGAGATAATAATACTCCTGTACAGATCATTGGTTAGGATGCACCTGCAGTACTGTGTACAGTTCTGGAGGCCCCACCCTCCATAAAGTCATAAAGAGGGTGGAGGCAGTACAAAGGAGGGCAAGAAAAATTGTACATGGGCTGCATCACAAGCCCTATGGGGTAAGGCTCAAGGATCTTAACATGTACTCCCTTCCAGGAGGAAAGAAGGGCAAGGGGGGATATGATAGAGACATTCAAATACCTCACAGGCAAAAACAAGGTACAGGAGGGAAGCATTTCCACATAAAAAGATGCTCAAGGACAGGGGTTCATGTTATGAAGTTAGAGGGGGGAGACTAAGAGAAAATGTGAGGAAGTACTTCTTCACAGAGAGAGTGGTGGACACATGGAACAGCTTACCAGCAGAGGAGGTGGTTGGGGCAGAATTGGTGACAGGGTTCAAGAATGCATGGAATAGACACAGAGTGATCTTAGCGGTGGGGGTGACTGGAGTCTGAGTAGGGTCTGCGGCGACACTATAGGTAGGGAAAAGGGCAGACTAGGTGAGCCATCAGGTACTTATCTGCCAACAGATTCATGTTTCTATATTTCTATGTGGAAACAGCTGTATGTTTGTTTTCTCTGATTATGGCTGTCTGTGGTTGCTTGTTTGGGTGTGTCCTTTTGCTACTAGGGCTGAGGTAGTGCTGGAAACCCTAACATCTCATTTCCCTACTTATGTGATGTTAAGTTGAACCATAACTGGTGTAGTAATGCAGTTTTTTTTCAAAGAATATATGTTATACTTATGTGGTACTTAGATCAGGGGAATCCTTCCCCATGACCTGAATCTGAAATAGGTAGGCCAAATAAAAGCACTCCAGCCAGAACTACAATCTTACAGCAATTCAGACATAGCAGAGCTACCACTTTGAATAATATTAGGGATGCCATTTCCCAGAGACCTGGAATAATCCAGGCAGAGCTAGCTGACAAGGACCTGGATAAATCCAGGTCAAAGCAAAACCAGGGGATAAATAGCCTGAATGACCTAACAAGTCCCAAATCCATATTACATACAAATAATACATGCAAGACCCAAGTTGAAGCAAACTAGCTGAATATTTCTGATAGATATTATTGCCTCTTACCATACCACATTTCCCACACCTTCTATTTAAATACAAGAAAGTTTACTAAGTATCTCTAAAATTAGTTATGTTTCCCTTTTTTAATTTTTATTTTATTTGTTATTTCGGATACAACCTTTAAGTATGAACTCTTTTACAAAGGTTCCATGTCAAAAAACATTAAACGTACAATACAAACATGATTTTTACATAAATGTAGTTTCTACAGGTACACGAGTCTTAGAGTGGGATGCCAAAGTTCAAAATGTAGGAGATTCAAGAATCAGCAATAAATGACAACAGCACAGAGTTCAAGTAGTGCAGCCCAAAAAGGCCTTGTCAGATCATGGCATTGAGTTTAAAAAAGTAGAAGAATCAGACAAGAACATGAGAAGACTACAGTGTAGCATTCAATTGGTACGGCCCAGGTGGGCCTTGTCAGATAAAAGAATTGTGAGAGAGGAATGGGCAAGACTTAATTAGAGGAGGGTAACAGGAGTGGGCAACAGTAGGGGTGGGTGAGGAGGAACTGATTGTTCGAGAGGGTTGAGATGCAGGGATGCCGCAGTCAAGAATATAACAGCATCCAGAGGGAGGGGGATTGGATGAGGGAGCTGAGACAGTTTAGGAGGAAGGGGCAACAGGAAGGAGAGGGGAGGGAGGGAGGGAGGAAAAGAGAGGGGAGGGGAGAGAGAGTGGGGATGGGAGGGTGGGAGCAAGAGAGGGGAGGAGTGAGAGGGAGAAAGGAGAGGGGAGAGAGAGAGAGGGGAAGAGAGAGATGGAGAGAAAGAGTGACCGAGATCAAGTGAGAATGGAAAATGTAAGATTGTGGAAGTGGATGGGGCTTGAGGGGTAGCACAGGGAGAGAAAGTCAGAGAGGCGGGGGAGAGGACTGGGTTGTGGGCCATGAGAAGTCTCAGAGTACAGTAAGCAGGCATACTTGAAAAGTTCTGGTTCAGTTCTGTTCAGTTCTGGTATGCACATATGCTCCTGCTTAATAGAAACTGCTTCAGATCAGATTTAAAGGCCTGGAGGTTTACAGTGTTTAGTGCAGCTGCTGGGATCTCATTAAGCCAAAGTGGTGCTCAGTAGGAGAAAGAGCATTGTCCCAGAGCAGTCCTATGAAAAGGGACACTTAGCACAATAAGCTACTGACTCCTGGTATTGTACATAGAACTGGCTACTGTTACCAATTCTGAGATGCAAGGTGGGGTCAGGCAGAGCATGGCCTTCCTCCATAGGAGGCAGGTTTGGTATCTGATTCTGTTATTGGGGAATAGCAGGTTTGTTTGTTCATAACATGCACATGTGTGTATAAGGCAGTCTGCATTTAGTAATAGTCTACACACCTTGTTTAGGGTAGTCACTACCCTCTTGAGCGCTATATCAGTGGCTGCTCCATACACAACCACCCCGTAGTCAATGATGGAAAGAATGGAGCTGGAGCCCGAGAGCCAGAGGTCATTTGGTGTAAGGCTTTTTCTGTATCTATACAGGATGCCTAGTTTGGTGTTCATCGCATTCACCACAATGTCAATGTGCTGCCCAAAGGAGAGGGTGTAATCAATCAAGATGCCCAGGTACTTAAAGGAGTGAACTTGTTCTAGAGGGTCCAATCTGTTGTTTGTGATTGTCAGGACAAGCTGCCTCCTCTTAAACTGGGGGCTCAAGAGGAGCATTGTTTTCGTCTTTTTATAATTAAGTAATAACCTTTGTGAGCTAAACCAGGACTCTAGTCATTGGAAGGCAGCCTGCAGCTTGGCCTGAAGATGTTCAATGTGGGAGTGACTGCTAAGTATGATGGCATATAAAATAATCTTACTGGTGCAGGTCTCCGGGAGAGCATTCCGAAATATGCTAAACAGCAGGGATCCCAAGATGGATCCTTGGGGAACTCCCAGTGAGACTACTTTGGAATTAGATATAGTATGGCTTTTTTTGACTCTTTGGGATCTAGAAGACAGATAATCCTTGAACCACAGGATGGCATTTGGGGGTATACCAAGGGCATGCCGTTGCTTCAGGAGGAGGGGGTGGTTGACTGTATCGAAGGCTTTTGTTAGATCAATAGAAATCAAGCTAGACACTTTACCCTCATCTAAGGCCTTGTGTACATAGTTGGTGAAGTCCACCAGAGCTGTGGCAATGCTGTGATTCTTTCTGAAATTGTGCTGCTGGGGACATTGTAACTGGTATCTCTGGATGTAATCACTGATTTGGTCAGCCAAAATCCTCTCCAGCACTTTGGATAGGGGAGAGAGAATAGAGATGGGCCTTGTAGTTAGACGTTAGGGTCCTAGCCCCACTCTTATGAACTGGGGTCACCAGCGCTTGTTTCCAGAGTGATGGGAATTTAGCCAGAATGAGAAACTTATTAAATATTGCCGTATAGGTCCTTGTGACAAAAGATCCAGAAAAAAAGAGATGATTTGATACCTTTTATTGGACCAACACAGATGTTACAAAAGAAAATATTTATCAAATAATCTCTTTTTTTTCTGGATCTTAATTATCTCTAATACATTTTATTGGTACTTAGCTAACCACACTTTCACAGTTATGCAGAACCAGCTGGTCCTTAACTAACCACACTTTCACAGCATGAGAATAGAGGAATCAGAAATAAAAGTTATATCATCCAGAGATTGCTGGTGGGTGAGGTATTGAATGCTAACCTTGCAGTGGCAAAGTGGTTAGTTAACTGAGCTAGAATGTCCTGCTCATCAGTGAAGGTATGGTTGTCTTTAACAATTTTCAAGGGTAGAGATGAAGCAAGGCTATGGCCCTCAATATCTTTCAGAACTTGGCTGCTTTACTTTTGGAGGAGTGCAGGGCGGATTGGAAATAGTTGGCTTTAGCTGATCAGATGAGTTTGGTGCAGTGGTTCCTGGATGCTCTGAAGGATGCCCAATCAACAAGAAGTTTGGTTTTACAGGCCTTCTTCCAAAGTGCATCTCTAGTGCTGAATGCTGATTTAAGGAGTAGAGTAAACCTTTAAAGGGGAAAGGGAGGAGGTGGGAGTAGCTTATGTGAACTGCTAATAGGATCAAAATACGATCTTCACACAACAAGAAAGAGGGAGATAAAAATAAAAAAGGAGAATGCAGAGGTAAAAGACATAGAGGAAGGAAAAGTGGAGAAAAAAAAATACTTATAATTTGATGGAGGGAAAACCAGAACAAAGCAAAAAGGGATATAATTAAGATCATTATATGGAATGTGAAGGACCTAAGACACAGATTGAAAGCAAAAAAAGTATTGAACTGGATTGATAAAAAAGGAGATACAATGTAATGCAGAAAATGCATTTTTGTAATAAAGAAGCATCATTTCATGCTAAGAAGTGGGGAGAAGGAAGATTTTCCAAGTACACGAATAAGGCCAGGGCTATAAAAATTTTCATAAAAATGAAGAGTAAGTCAATTAGGTTCAGAAAAATCCATAGAAGACCCTCTGGGATGTTTCGTAATTGCAGAAATTAGAACTTTAGAAGGAATTTTCCCCAAAAGCAAACATTTACAGTATGTGCCAAATATCTTCGATAAAAAAATTGTTGTCAATTTGTTTCTCCAATTGGCATCTTTTGAGGGTCCATATATTATAGACGGGGACCTGAATATGGCCTTGAACTGCAGGATGGATAAATCTTCCTCCTTCCAAGATAATATGTCAGGGGGAGGAAAAACCTAATTAGCTTTATGGAGTGCTTGAACTTGGTAGACATATGGAGAGAATATAATCCAGAGGCACAGCAATATAAATTTTTTTCAGCCCCACATCAAAGTTACTCTAGATTAGACTATTTTCTAATTTCACAGCAGTTACAGTTCTTCACAACAATGGTGAAATATCATAGTATTATAATTTCAGACCATGCAACTCTGGAAATGATAATTAATACTAATCATCTGGGTGAAAATAGTCAATAGTCAATCCAACCAGCTTTATTACAGGATAAGGACTGTATGAAATATTTGGAAACACAAATTAAAGATTATTTTGAACTTAATGATCCTAAATACACCTCCTATAAGAATAATTGGGATGCATTTAAAGCTGTAATACAAGGAGCAATCTTTGCCTAGTCTGCTGCAAAAAATAAGAAAAGAAAGGCCAAAACATATTAGAAAATGAAATCAAACAACTGGAAAAATTGCAAATGAAAAATCATAATACCAACACTTTTAAAAATCTCTTAGCAACAAAAATACTATATAATAAATTAGTAATGCGAGCTGCGGAGAACACATTATTGAAAACTAAAGCTAAATACTACACTCTTGGAGACAAGCCAGATAGGCTAATGGCCTATCAACTTCAAAATGACAAAAAAGAGCAAACACTTTTTCAAATCAATACAAAAATCAATAATAGCACACATAAAACTTTGAACCCTAAAGAGATTTACAGTCGATTTCTAGAATACTATCAGAAACTTTATGCATCTAAAAGACAAAAGTACCCACAAGCCATAAACAAATTCTTACTCCCCATTATAAGTAAGGAGGTAACAGACCAGCTAGATGTGCAAATTTCAGAAACAGAATTAGTAGAGAATTTAAAAGAACTGCCATTGGGCAAAGCCCCATGACCAGGCAGGTTAACAGAAGAATTCTATAAAGCATTCTGCGTCCAACTAAAAACACATATGCCACCGCTTTTTAACCATTGCTGAAATAAGGATGAACTCCCGGCTATACTATATGACACCAGAATATCTTTTTTTTAAAGAAGGGAAAGACCTGACTTTGGTAATGTCATACCATCTGATATCTCTACTCAATATGGATATGAAACTTTTTGCAAAGATTATGACAAAAAGGATGGAAAGAACATTATCAAGTATAATAGATCAAGATCAGAATGGTTTTATTAAGGGGACTAACATAAGAAGAGTAATAAATGTAATAGATACCTGTCAACAGAATTATTCTGCAATAATATCAGTTGTTGCTGAAAAAGCCTTTGACTGGGTAGAGTGGGACTTCATTTATACAATTATGGATAAATCTGGATTTGGGATAAAATTTTAAAAATATATGAAAACAATATATAATAATCCTAAAGCAGCAATTCAAACAAATAGAAATTTATCAGAACATTTCATCCTCTCTAGAGGAACCAGATAAGGCTGTCCATTGTCCCCCTTAATTTTTGCACTGGTTATTAAACCACTTGCCATAGCTATTAGGGCAGCCAAAATAATAATCGGTATTAAAACAGGGACTATAGAACATCGCATAAGTCTTTATGCAGATTACACTTTGCTATATCTTACTAATCCTCAAATATCAATATCAATATCAATATCAAGAGGTTTTGAAATTATACAAAGATACGGTGAAGCATCAGGTTATAAAATCAATATGGAAAAAAACAGAAGTTATCATATTGGGTAAATGGAATAAAAATATGCTACCCAGGATATTATAAAACAGGGTAGTAAAACAATTTAAATACCTAGGAACCATTATAACTCAAGATATTAAGGATCTGTATGAAAAAAACTATACATCATTAATTACAACAATAGAGAAAGACTTGGATAAATGGATGGGACTACCACTAACATTAATCGGTTGATGCAATGTAATTAAGATGAATATTCTACCAAGACTTTTATATTTCCCCCTCCTCCTCCTCCTGTGCCTACTCCCATTCCCCTCTGTTCACCCCTACCATGATTCTCCTCCCCACCACACTCCTTCCCCATGCCAAGCGTGGACAAAACCTTCTCTGGCTGCTTCACTAATTCAAGCAAGTTTTAGATTCTAGTCCTCTTGCTGTACTCTGCACTTACCTTGGCATAGCTATACACTACAGTCTGCATCTGAAATGTAAACAGCTCTCTCTATTTCACACTGAACTCAACACTTGTCATGTTGTGTCCTTGGCTACCAGGTTCACTAAGTTTCTTTGCAACCAATGTACTCATGTAGACCCTTTTGTAACTTGTAATGTAACTTACTATTGAATCTGTGTAATCTTATGTAACCTATGTGTTGTTCGATTGTCTTATGTAACTGTATGATGTGAAACCTTTGTAAATGAGTCACTGACTCAAAGGTATTAATCCTAATCTGAAATAAATATATAAATAAAAATAAAATAAAAATGTATACCAAACATTACCAATCAATCTGCCCTATAATCATTTTAAACAGATGGAAAAAATAATATCGAAATTTATATGGAAAGAGAAAAAAACCGAGGCTGTCTCAAAAAAAACTATGGCTCCCTAAAGAGCAAGGGGGGCTCACACTACCAAAGATGTAATGGTATTATCTGGCCTCACAAATTTCCCAAATACACGATTGATTTACTAGCAAAGGAACTGTAAAGAAAGAAATAGAACAGCAAATGCATAACTTTAATCATATTAGAAGCATATAATCCTCAGTATACTATGCAAAGAAAAAAGTAAAAATTGGGAAAACAATAATACCCACTCAAACCTCCAGTATGATATGGAAAGAGGTGTATAAAATAATAAAATGGTCGGTACAAAAATCCCCTTTTGCACTGATTTATGGAAATTAAAATTGTGATATTTTGAAAATAGACAAAGGATTTAAAATTTGGGATAAAGCCGGTATTAAACCAATAAATGACCTATATCAAAATAACATGTTGATATTATTTCAACAGATTCAAGCCAAATATTCTTTACTAAAAAAAATGTTTTTTAGATATTTACAGATCAGAAATTTAATCCAGAAAAACAGCCTTAACACAGAAGAATCTCCCATTGAGTGAGCATTAAGTAGGACTAAAGATAAAACAATTACCACCATTTACAGGTTAAGACAGAACCAGGACACATCAGTACTAAACCAATTAAAAACAAAATGGGAACAACATCTGGGATAAGGAATCCTGGACAATATCTGGGATGAAATTAAAAAATATCCACAAGAACAATTTTACTCAACAAAAATGCAGCAAATTCAATTTAACATATTGCATCAAACTTATTTTATGCCCACAAGACTCCATAGAATAAATCCAGCTTTAGAAGAGAATTGTCCCCAGTGTGGACAGCACTCAGGATCTTTAATCCACATGTTTGTAACATGTAGAAAGCTGACTAAATTTTGGAATACGGTTACACATATACTAAAGTTAGCCACAAAGGTGAAATTTGTATGAAATGCATTTACAATTTTATTAGGAGGGAACCAGATGGTAGGCAATCATACGAAGAAACAAGAAAAGCTTATAGTAATGGGATGACTTGTGGCTAAAAAATGCATTTTAATGCATTTGAAGGATAAAAATCCTCCAAGCCCAAATAAGTGGATAGATTTTGTGATTGATCTGTATAAAGTAGAAAGAATCCACTATTATTTACAGCCGAACAAGCTGGTATTTGATAACATATGGTACCCACTTGCTGAAATTGTTTTCAGAATTAGATAAGAAGAATAAGTTAGACCCAACACATAATTTAATTTGAAGATTTGAGAATATGATGAATTTAAAAGTTCTGAAATTAAGAACTGTGTAACATTATCCCAGCTGCCAGCCCAATGCACCCCGGATCTTCCTCCAAGGCCTACCAGATGACACCAAGGTAGGCACTTCACACTTAAGAGGCTACCACCGTGGGAGGGTGAAATCAGCCCTGGAGATGGTACTGGGGGTTGAGCCTGCCTGGGGTCATTCAGGGGAGGAGATCGAGGGGAGATGCGAGGGTTCAGGCTGGGAGTAGGGCAGACTCCGTGTGGGCACTCCTGAAGGATTCCCGGAGTGTGGATATAGAAATAAAGTTAAAAAAAAAAGAACTGTGTAATATTATCTAATCTCTAATACATTTTATTGGTCCTTAGCTAACCACACTTTCACAGTTATGCAGAACCAGTTGGTCCTTAACTAACCACACTTTCACAACATGAGAATAGAGGAATCAAAATTAAAAGTTATATCATCCAGTGATAAAATAGAAAAGCTACTTCAAACACAGGTGGAGAAGGAAAGGTGTAATGCCAGAGCCAAATACTATTTTTATGGAGACTTACCAGATAAACTGCTATCAACTGCATGCAGAACAAAATAGAAGTAATATAGAGGGGGTAAGGGGGGAGAGTGGGGATCTCAAAATGGAAGATAGTGAAATAAACCATACTTTTAGGGATTTTTTTTTTAAATTGTACACCCAAGAGGAAGAGTTGGAGACAGGTTGAATATGAAGCTATTTGGATGGGTCTCCACTACCAAAAATTTCTGAATCAGAACAGGATTTTTTGAATATGGACATAGCATTGGAAGAAATATTACAGGTTATAAGGGAATTACCTAATGGGAAGACCTGATGGACTACCCTTTAAACTATATAAAAACCTATTTCAAACATTGGCACCATTATTAAGGGATTTATTTTAGAGCTTTCTGAAGGAGGGAAAGATACTACACTCCCTTGACGAGGTGGTCATAATTTTACTTTTTAAAAATGATAAACCTCCAGATCAATGCAGTTCCTGCAGGCCAATCTCATTACTAAATAGTGATTACAAAATATTAGCAAATTGGTTATCAAATGAAGTTGCAGGAGTGGTTCATCAGGATCAGGTAGGTTTTGTGGAAGGGAGAAGGCTACAGCACAATACCAGAAGGGCCTTCCATTCAATTCAAGCTTTTTAGAGTACAGATACAGCCCTCCTATCATTGGATGCAGAGAAGGCCTTTGATAGAGTGCAGTGGCATTTGTGCTTGAAACTCTTAAACATTTTGGGATTGCAATAAATTCCTGACCTGGATTCAACTAATATATTCTACACCCCTCAGCTAGGGTCAGGACAAATTCGAACACTTCAAGCACTTTCCCCATATTATGGGGGACCAGACAGGGCTGCCCACTATCCTCCCTTATTTTTGCACTCTTTTTAGAACTCCTGGCAGTAAGGATTTGAGAACAAAAAGAACAGATAGGATTCCAGGTAGATAATCACCATTTGATTATCATGCTTTATGCGGACAATATATTTGTCACATCATAAACCAGATATTTCATATCCCCTTATAAATATAATAATAAATGAATATAGCAAATTTTCAGGTTATAAGATCAAATGGGGACAAAGTGAAGTCCTACATCTGGGTAAATCTGAGGATCTCACTAATCAGACTCTGAAAAATATTAGTAAGGATAAAATTAAATATTTGGGGTGTTTATCTGACACTAGATCACAAAAGGGCAATACAAGCAAATTATGATCCATTATTACAAAAAACAAGAAAAGATCTGTATAAGTGGCAGTACCTTCCCCTGGTGCTGATAGGTAGGATTAGCATCTTAAAAATGAATGTGCCACCAATATTGCTATTCTTATGTGAATCTATCCCATTAATTTATTTTAAAAAAAATTCATTGAAACTGAAAAAAATGATGAGGAAATTTCTTTGGGTGGGGAAATATCCTAGAATAGCTGTACATAAACTTTATTTAAGTAAAGAAAAAGGGGGATTAGGCTGTCTGACTTTTTGGATGTACTACTTAGCAGCTCAATTAGAAGTCATATATTATTGGTTTAACTATCCAGAAAACAAGGAAGTGGCAGGTTTCTGTTTGGAAGAAAACAAATTAAAGGGAATGTAATTAAGAAACTCATTGTTGATCCTCTTTTCAAATGGGGCTCAACTAGATAGACTAGCTGCTCTGAACACCACAAAGGTGGCCAACTATGCCTGGAGGGAATTTTGCAAAATGGGAGGGACACCATGTTTAATATCTAAACTAACTCTGATTTATAATAATCCATCCTTTAACCTCTCAATATTAGATGGTATATTTAAAAACTGGTAATAAGAAAAGAACATTCATGAACTAGGGAACTTTATGAAGAAGGTAAATTTATTACTTTCAAACGATTTCAGCAAAAATATAGGATTTCAGAGAATTACAGACTACAATTTCTTCAAATGAAAAATTTCATTTTCAAAAAGAATAAAAACTCATTTGAATTAAAGGATTCAGTTTTGGAAGAGACATTTTCAGAATGTGAAACAAATAAACATTTAATAGCACGATTCTATAAAATTCAAATAAACAAGGGGTCAGGACAGTTAATTGAAACAAAAAAAGCATGGGAGAGAAACCTAAAAATCCAAATTCCAGAAGATAAGTGTCAAGAAGTTATTAATTTAGAAAGTTTAATGGTGAAAAACAACAAACTGCTTCAAATACAATTTAATACTGTACATAAACCTATCTCACTCCAGCCTGATTGAATAAAATAGACAACTTACTTTCTGAGATATGCCAGAGATATAATAAGGAAAGAGGGACCCTATCACATATGTTGATAAATTGTAAAATTATTAAGGATTTTTGGAATACAGTCTTTACCCTATTTGGAAAAGTGTTGGGTTATGATATTCTATTTGATCCCAGAAATGGGGTATTTGAGTCCAAGTTGGGGCTCAAGATGCAATGGTTAACCAAAACAAAATTAATTAACACAGGAATATTGGTAGTAAAGAAAATTATTTTGCAACATTGGAAGGATACAAACTCACCAACATATATGGAATGGGTAGAAAAAATGTTAGATGATAGTAAGATAGACAAGGCAATCTATTTCATGGTGGCAGAATATGATAAATATGAAAGAATATGGTTACCATTTTTTTTTTACAAAATTTGGCTAATTTTGTTAATTAAAATAATTCAGCAATGATGAAGAGCAAAGACATCATGAATTTTTACAATGATAGAATCACCCATGCTCTGAGTTGGAAAAAAGGAAAAAAGAAAAAAACACTTTCACAGCAATGTATAACCAGAGCAAAGGAAATAGCATCCACTTATATCACTCTGATTGGTAGGAAAATAACAGCAGATCAGGCAACTATGATGTGATTGGTGCCTTTGAGACAGACCCTTTCCAACTAGACTATAAAGTCCCAGAGTTTTGGCCCTTGAAGAGACACTCCAAGTATGTTCCTGAGAAACTGTTACTGAGTATCCCCAGTCGGCATTTTTGGCTAAGACCTGTTGATAACGGCCTGCAGAGTGGTAAGATGGAGTTCTTTACCTCTAGCATAGTCAATACAATTCTATTCTTTATTTTACCAGGAGAAAACACCATTGAGAAGATTCATTTACAAGGTGTTCCTGGGAGTACATAGATATACAGAAGGACATCAAGGCAATATTGGAAGAAACAAACAATCAGTAGTATAGTAAACAGAAATCGGTGATACAGTATATAAAAAATGCACAATGAACATTGTAAAGACAGCTTAACATTGGTTCAAGAGATACAGGTACACAGACATGAGGAACAACACACATCAACTACCAGCTATGACCACCCGGTCTATTAATTAAGTACTGAAGGCAAAAATTTCTCAACAGTACTTGGCTTGCAGTCATTCAGGAGCAGCTCTAGTCTAGACAAGGTACAGGGATTGAGTGGAAGGCTGGGGGGGCAAGGGTAGAGGGCACATGTATGGGAGGTGTGAGGGACATGATAGAGGAGTGGAAGGGTGGCAGGTGCTTGGTACATGGGAGGGGAGAGGAAAGAAAGGAGGTGGGGATGGGGCTATGTGGGAATGTGTAACAAGGGCTTTCGATTAAAACTTTGGGTCAATGGATGGGTACGCCTACTGAGAAATGGTGGAGAGGCAGGTTATAAAAGACAAGAGCAAGTATCTTTGAGACAGCGATTCAGAAGAGTTTTAAAGGTGGACAACCTGAGTGATTTTGGAAGTTTCAGAGTACTTTGGATGTTATTCCAAAGGGTGGTAAGGACATGACTAATAGAGGATTCACCGTGGTGTGTTCTAATTCTTCGGACCTTGAGCAGAAGGTCGGAGCATCTTTGGAGAGAATAAGGTCCCTCAGCAAGGGTAAGGAGGTCAGCCATGTATTTCGGAAGCTGGCCGATAAGGGCTCTGAATGTTCAAAGGACAGCGTTTTTTTATTTTCCTAATGTTTAATGATTGCTATCCAATTTGGGTGTAGAGGGAACAGTGATGAGTATTGTAGGGGTTATTAGTTATGAATCAGATAGCCCTGTGATATAGCATATCCAGTTTTTTTAAGGAAGCCTGTGGGCAGTGGCTGTATATAAAGTCTGCTTAATCTAGTAGGGGGAGGAAGGTAGTTTGTATCAGTCACATTTTTGCATCGTGGGTTAGCAGGTGTTTGATATGATACATACGTAGTCTTTGCTTCAGTTTCCTTAAAAGCTCTTCTAGGTGGACAGAAAAGGAAAGTTTATTGTCAAACAAGAAGCCTAGGTACCTGAACTTGTCCACTAGTTCTAGTGGCTCCTCCAACTGGGTCAGGAGCTGCAGCTTTGGAAGTACAAGGGTAACATTTACCAAGTGGGTGTGAGGGGAGAGGAACATGGCTTTGGTTTTTGTGACATTGAGAAGCAATTTGAGATGGAGGAGGTTAAGCTGAAGAGTACTGAAATCATGCTGAAGGTCCAAGCACGCTTGTTCCGTGGAGTGTCTGGTGACATAGAACACGGTATCATCCATGAAGAGGTGAACACTAGTTTTATGAAGCCCACATTAATATTATTTATGTAGACAGCAAATAATAGGGGCCCCAGTATCGAGCCTTGTGGTACTCCTCTTAGTAGATTTTAAGGGGGGGAGTGATATCTTGGGATTTTATGTACTGTTGCCTGCCAACCAGTTAGTCATTGAACCATTTAGTGAATGTGTCATTGAGTCCTGTGTTAGGTAGCATGGCTAGGAGTAAGTCATGATCCATAGTATCAAAGGCCTTACTCAGGTCCAGAAATAAGGTACAGACTTGTTGCTTGGTATTTAGGGCAAGTTGTCAATCATTTGTAACTTTGGTCAGCACTGAGGTAGTACTATGATTTGACCTGAAGCCAGATTGCAGCGGATTGATAATATTGTTGGATTCAAGGAACTGTCCAAGTTGGGAACTGATGACTTTCTCAAGAAGTTTCGATAGGATTAGCAACAGGAAAATGGGTTGAGAGTTATTTAGATTGCTTGGGTCCTCGGATTTCAAAAGAAGAATGACGTGCCCTATTTTCCATTGCTGCGGAAGGGTACCTTGGGAGAGGGACCAGTTAAATCAGTGGGTGATAGGAACAACCAAAACATGGTGGCCCAACTTTAAGATGAAGGACTCAATTAGGTCCACTCCAGCACTTTTTTTGGTGTCCAGGGCCAGTAGAAGGTCTTCTACTTGTTTGTATGTGGCTGGGCTAAAGTACAATTTATTAGCACATATGGTGGCTGAGGACAGGGAAGTGGGGGCTGAACCATTCATTTGGGAGAGTAGGATGCTGAAGGGTGAGGTATCAAATGCTAACCTCGCAGTGGCAAAGTGGTTAGTTAACTGAGCTGGAATGTCCTGCTCATCGGCGAAGGTATGGTTGTCTTTAACAATTTTCAAGGGTAGAGATGAAGCAAGGCTACAGCCCTCAATATCTTTCAGAACTTGTCTGCTTTATTTTTGGAGAAGTCCAGGGTGGATTGGAAATAATTGGCTTTAGCTGATCGGGTGAGTTTGCTGCAGTGGTTCCTGGATGCTCTGAAGGATGCCAAGTCAGCAAGAAGTTTGGTTTTACAGGCCTTCTTCCAAAGTGCATCTCTGGTGCTGAATGTTGATTTAAGGAGTGGAGTAAACCTTTAAAGGGGGATGGGGAGGAGGTGGGAGTAGCTTATATAAACTGATAATAGGATCAAAATATGATCTTCACACAACAAGAAAGAGGGAGATAAAATTAAAAAAAGAAGGCAGAGGTAACAGACATAGAGGAAGGAAAAGTGGAGAAAAAAATGACTTATCATTTGATGGAGGGAAAACCAGAACAAAGCAAAAAGGGATATGACTAAGATCATTATATGGAATGTGAAGGGCCTATGACACAGATTGAAAGCAAAAAAAAAGTACTTAACTGGACTGATAAAAAAGGAGATACAATGTAATGCAGAAAATGCATTTTTGTAATAAAGAATCATCATTTCATGCTAAGAAGTGGGGAGAAGGAAGATTTTCCAACTACACAAATAAGGCCAGGGCTGTAACAAGTTTCATAAAAATGAACAGTAAGTCAATTAGGTTCAGAATAATCCATAGAAGACCCTCTGGAATGTTTTTTAATTGCAGAAATTAGAACTTTAGAAGGAATTTTCCCCAATTGCAAACATTTATGTGCCAAATATCTTCGATAAAAAACTTGTTGTCAATTTTTTTCTCCAATTGGCATCTTTTGAGGGTCCATATATTATAGGAGAGGATCTGAATATGGCCTTGAACTGCAGAATGGCTAAATCTTCCTCCTTCCAAGATAATATGTCAGTGGGAGGAAAAACCTAAGTAGTTTTATGGAGGGCTCAAATTTGGTAGACATATAGAGAGAATATAATCCAGAGGCACAGCAATATAAATTTTTTTCAGCCCCACATCAAAGTTACTCTAGATTAGACTATTTTCTAATTTCACAACAGTTACAGTTCTGCACAACAATGGTGAAATATCATAGTATTATAATTTCAGACCATGCACCTCTGAAAATGATAATTAATACTAATCATCTGGGTGAAAATAGTCAATAGTTAATCCAACCGGCTTTATTACAGGATAAGGACTGTGTGAAATATTTGGAAACACAAATTAAAGATTATTTTGAACTTAATGATACTAAATACACCTCCTATAAGAATAATTGGGATGCATTTAAAACTGTAATACAAGGAGCAATCATTGCCTAGTCTGCTGCAAAAAATAAGAAAAGAAAGGCCAAAACATATTAGAAAATGAAATCAAACAACTGGAAAAATTGCAAATGAAAAATCACAATACCAACACTTTTAAAAATCTCTTAGCAACAAAAATACAATATAGTAAATTAGTAACACGAGCTGCGGAGAACACATTATTGAAAACTAAAGCTAAATACCACACTCTTGGAGATAAGCCAGATAGGCTAATGGCCTATCAACTTCAAAAGGATAAAAAAGAACAAACACTTTTTCAAATCAATACAACAATCAATAATAGCACACATAAAACTTTGAACCCTAAAGAGATTTACTGTCGATTTCTAGAATACTATCAGAAACGTTATACATCTGAAAGACAAACATGATAGAAACTTTCAAATACCTCAAGGGAATCAACAAAGTCCAAGAGGGTAGCATCTTTCAAAAAAAGAGGTGTACAAGAACAAGGGGGCACAATTTGGAGATGGGGGGGTGGCTCCGAGGTAATGTAAAGAAGTATTTTTTCACAGAGAGGGTTGTGGATGCATGGAATGGCCTTTCAGAGGAGGTTGTGGAATCAAAAACAGCGGTTGAATTCAAGCATGCATGGGACAGTCATAAGGCAATTCTAGGTGGTGAGGGTAGAAAGAAGTAGGCTGCTGGTTAACTAGGATCTGCAGTTTATCCATTAGGTAGGGAAATGGGCAGACTGGGTGGGCCAAGTGGTCCTTATCTGCCATCAAATTCTATGTTTTTATGTTTTATGTACCCACAAGCCATAATCAAATTCTTTAAAGATTTAACACTCCCCACTATAAGTAAGGAGATAAAAGACCAGCTAGATGTGAAAATTTCAGAAACAGAATTAGTAGAGAAGTTAAAAGAACTGCCGTCGGGCAAAGCCCCGGGACCAGGCAGGTTAACAGCAGAATCCTATAAAGCATTCTGCATCCAACTAAAAACACATATGCCACTGCATTTAACCATTGCTGGAATAAGAGTGAACTCCCGGCTACACTACATGACACCAGAATATCTTTTTTTTTCTTAAAAAGGGAAAAATCTGACTTTGGTACTATCATACCATTCGATATCCCCACTCAATACAGATATGAAACTTTTTGCAAAGATTATGGCAAAAAGGATGGCAAGAACATTATCAAATATAATAGATCAAGATCAGAATGGTTTTATTAAGGGGACTAACATAAGAAGAGTAATAAATGTAATAGATACCTGTCGACAGAATTATTCTGCAATAATATCAGTTGTTGCTGAAAAAGCCTTCGACTAGGTAGAGTGGGACTTCATTTATACAATTATGGATAAATCTGGATTTGGGATAAAATTTTAAAAAGCTATAAAAACAATATATACTAATCCTAAAGCAGCAATTCAAACAAATAGAAATTTATCAGAACATTTCAGCCTCTCTAGAGGAACCAGACAAGGCTGTCCATTGTCCCCCTTAATTTTTGCACTGGTTATTGAACCACTAGCCATAGCTATTAGGGCAGACAAAATAATAACTGGTATTAAAACAGGGACTATAGAACATTGCATACATCTTTATGCAGATGACACTTTACTATATCTTACTAATCCTCAAATATGAATATCAATATCAAGAGGTTTTGAAATTATACAAAGATATGGTGAAGCATCAGGGTATAACATCAATATGGAAAAAAAACTGAAGTTATCATATTGGGTAAATACAATAAAAAGATGCTACCCAGGATATTACAAAACAGGGTAGTAAAACAATTTAAATACCTAGGAACCATTATAACTCAAGATATTAAGGATCTGTATGATAAAAAACTATAAATCATTAATTACAACAATGCAGAAAGACTTGGATAAATGGATGGGACTACCACTAACATTAATCAGTCGATGCAATGTAATTAAGATGAATATTCTACCAAGACTTTTATATTTCCCCCTCCTCCTCCTCTGCCTACTCCCCTTCCCCTCTGTTCACCCCTACCATGATTCTCCTCCCCACCACACTCCTTCCCCATGCCAGGCGCAGACAAAACCTTCTCTGGCTGCTTCACTAATTCAAGCAAGTTTTAGATTCTAGTCCTCTTGCTGTACTCTGCACATACCTTGGCATAGCTTTATGCTACAATCTGCATCTGAAATGTAAACAGCTCTCTCTTTCACACTGAACTCAAAACTTGTCATGTTGTGTCCTTGGCTACCAGGTTCACTAAGTTTCTTTGCAACCAATGTACTCATGTAGACCCTTTTGTAACTTGTAATGTAACTTACTATTGAATCTGTGTAACCTTATGTAACCTATGTGTTGTTCAATTGTCTTATGTATCTGTATGATGTGAAACCTTTATGAATGAGTCCCTGACTCAAAGGTATTAATCCTAATCTGAAGTAAATATAAAATAAAAATAAAATAAAAATTAATACCAAACATTACCAATCAATCTGCCCTATAATCATTTTAAACAGATGGAAAAAATAATATCGAAATTTATATGGAAAGAGAAAAAACCAAGGCTATCTCAAAAAAACTATGGCTCCCTAAAGAGCAATGGGGGCTCACGCTACCAAATATGTATTGGCATTATCTGGCCTCACAAATTTCCCAAATACACAATTGGTTTACTAGCAAAGGAACTATAAATAAACAAATAGAACAGGAAATGTATAACTTTAATCATATCAGAAGCTTATAATCCTCAGGATACTATACAAAGAAAAAAGTACAAATTGAAAAAAAATAATACCCACTCAAACCTCCAGTATAATATGGAAAGAGGCATATAAAATAATAAAATGGCCGGTACAAAATTCCCCTTTTGCACTGATTTATGGAAATTAAAAGTTTTATATTTTGAACATGGACAAAGGATTTAAAATTTGGAATAAAGCCAGTATTAAACCAATAAATGACCTATATCAAAATAACATGTTGATATAATTTCAACAGATTCAAGCCCAATATTCTTTACAAAAAAAATGTTTTAGATATTTACAGATCAGAAATTTAATCCAGAAAAACAGCCTTAACACAGAAGAATCTCCCACTGAGTGGGCATTAAGTAGGACTAAAGATAAAACAATTACCACCATTATAGGTTAATATAGAACCAGGACACATCAGTACTAAACCAATTAAAAACAAAATGGGAACAACATCTGGGATAAGGAATCCCGGATAATATCTGGGATGAAATAAAAAAATATCCACAGGAACAATTTTACTCAACAAAAATGCAACAAATTCAATTTAACATATTGCATCAAACTTATTTTATGCCCACAAGACTCCATAGAATAGATTCAGCTTTAGAAGAGAATTGTCCCCAATGTCGACAGCACTCAGGATCTTTAATCCACATGTTTATAACATCAAATCAAATCAAACTTTATTTGTAAAAGGTACCTTTACAAAACCAAGGCGCCTGTACATAACATAATAAAAATCAATAAATGATTAAAACAATGTTAAAAATCATTATATGCCTGGCTAAATAGAAAGCTGACGAAATCCTGGAATACGGTTACACATATACTAAAATTAGCCACAAAGGTGAAATTTGTAGGAAATGCGTTTACAATTTTATTAGGAGGGAACCAGATGGTAGGCAATCATACGAAGGAGCAAGAAAAGCTTATAGTAATGGGATGACCTGTGGCTAAAAAATGCATTTTAATGCATTGGAAGGATAAAAATCCTCCAAGCCCAAATAAGTGGATTGATTTTATGATTGATCTGTATAAAGTAGAAAGAATCCATTTTTATTTACAGCAGAACGAGCTAGTATTTGACAATATATGATACCCACTTGTTGAAATTGTTTCCAGAATTAGATAAAAAGAATAAGTTAGACCCAACACATAATTTAATTTGAAGATTTGAGAATATGATGAATTGAAAAGTTCTGAAATTAAGAACTGTGTAATATTATCCCGACTGCTGGCCCAACGCGCCCCAGATCTTCCTCCAAGGCCGACCCGATGACAGCAAGGTAGGCACTTCACACTTAAGAGGCTACCACCATGGGAGGGTGAAATCAGCCTCGGAGATGGTACCGGAGGTTGAGCCTGCCTGGTGTCATTCGAGGGAGGAGATCAAGGGGAGATGTGAGGGTTCAGGCTGGGAGTAGGGCGGACTCTGTGTGGGCACTGCTGAAGGATGCACGGAGTGTGGATGTAGAAATAAAGTTAAAAAAAAAAAAGGGAAAAAAAAAGAACTGTGTAATCTTAAGGAAAATTAATGTATGATCAAATATGTAAGGCACTATTGTCGAAATGTTAACTGTAAATATTAGTATCTGTCTTCTTAAAATAAATACTATAAAAAAAGGAGTGGAGTAAACCATAGGCATGATCTCTTACCAATTCTACGTTTTATGCGGGGGGCGTGTTTGTTGATGACCATTAGGACAAGGTCTGGGAATAGTGTAAATGCCTATTTATGGAACTGGTGTAGTAGAAATGTTGCCATCTAATCAGTGCCAGGTCAGATAAGAAGGCAGCATTTTGAATTTGTGGAAACTCCTTTTGAAGTTAAATTTGGGTGGAGAGGTAATCTTTGGGATGGTCCTTACACAAGCTACTGCCCTGTGGTCACTTATATCATTGTGAAAGATGCCTGAGTAGGTGAATTTGTGTGGCTTGTTGACTAAGATGAGGTCTAGAAGAGAGAGCTGTTGGCAGGATTTTTTTGCATTGGGCCTAGTGAGATCCTGGATAAGTTGTGAAAGGCCATATTTATCACAAAGGTCCCTGAGAGGTTTGGAATATGGGGACAGATAGTTGAGATTTAGGTCCCCCAGGATAATCATCTCAGAGTTAGACACCTCCAGTAATTTGCATAGTTGAGAAACTATATAGAGGCCCCTTGAGGGAGGTCTGTAACAGCCTGTGATAAGGATACAGTCATTAGAGGGTCGGGATAATCTCAAGGTCAGGCTTTTGAAGCCTTTTGGCACTGAAGTGGAATTGGCAATGGAGACTGAGTATTTGTCCAGCATGTAGTTAGCAACTCCCCTCCTCTACTACCTTTATCAGTCCCAAAGATGTTATAGGATGGGTTATTAATAGCGTGATCTGGTGTGGAACTTTTTAACCCGGACTCTGAAATTACTGGAATGTCGGGTTTGGTGTAACAGGCCCAGGCCTGGATAAGATCATGTCTTTTTCAGGATGCTACAGGTGCTTATATGTAAGAAGCTAAGTCCTTTTAGTTGAGGGAGGTCAGAGGGCATGGCAATTGGTGACAGAGGGACAGGGTTTAGCTCTATATTTCCTGAGCAAAGCAACAATAAGCCAGAAGCTTCTTGAGAGTACTGAAGATACGTTTAAGGACTAGATGCCATCCTTTTTTATAAGGGGAAGGGGAGGGGGAGGGGATCGGGGCCAAGGGTTGTGTTGATGAGGGGATAAAGAGGAAAATAGGGCAGCTTTGACTGAGATGACTATAGTGTGCGGGCTATAAAATGAAGGTCTGGGATTAGAGTAGATGTTGGAGTTCCCCAAGACGTCCGTGCCTGAGTAGTGGCATGAATCTGAGGTGGGTTTGTGGATTAAATGTGAGGTGTGAGAGCCAGTTTTGAATGATGGGTCTACTTGGAGGAGGAAAAATCCTAACAGGAGGACCCAATGTGTCTGTATGTTGCTGGCCATTGGTATTGATTCAAATGGCAGCAGGAGAGAAGATCAGGGGTTTATCCACCAAGGGAGTGGGGGGTACCCATCTGGATACTATGGGTAAGGCAGACCCCTCAGAGACCTGGAGTAATGATGGGAGCAGCCCAGGTAGGCACTATAGGTAAAATGTGCCCGTAAGAAACCTAGGCTATAGTAGAAAAAGTTAAGTTCAGGACTCAGAAAGATATAATGAGACACCGAGGTACAAGGGATTTTCTCCCGCTGCAGAGTTTATAATGAGAGGATTCATGGAATACTATAGAGATCAGTAAAGGGGAAAAGAAACAATCCAATGAGATTAAGAGACACAGAAGGAGTATATAGCTCCAACTGAACAGGTTATAATAGGAGAAGAGCCAAGTGTAGTATCAGCAGCTGCTGGAATTAAGAGATCGCCAGTGGGGGAGGTGAAGTACTAGAGGGGAAGAGTTTAAGTGTATTTAAAGAGTGCCGGGGATGGGCAGGCAGGCAGGAGAAAATTTCAGTTCAGTGGGGTTCCAACAAAGCTTTGTCACTGTACCTGTTTCAGCGGCTTCAAGAGAGGGTGGCAGCAGCTTTGGCTGGACTGCGGAGGCAGTCCAAAGCAGGATTCAACCCAGGTAGGCTTAGCTGGAGCCTAGGGAGAAGGGAGGGTTAAAGTATTAATAAAACAGTAAATCAGGGGGAGGGTAGCTTAAACAAAAGCGGAGCGGTGGTGCGGACAAAGGTGGGGGAGAACAGCACTAGCAGGGGTGCGGCAACCAAGTAAGGGACAGGGCTAAGGGATTAACAAGAAAAAAGGATTTAGGGAGTCTAAAAAAATAAAATAAAACCCACACTAGTGAGATTTAACTAGCTCCAAGCTGCAGCAGTCAACAGCAGTACAATCAGGCTAGCTAGGAACAGTATTTAATTAAATGCTAGTACAATCAGGCTGACTGGGAACAGTTTTTAAATATACACAGTCTGCAAAATAACTGAGCTATCAAAGACAGCAGTTTAAACCTTTTTCTAAAAGTAAAACATTTGCTCAGAGGCATAAACTGAAAAAAAATAAATTTAGCCAGTGAGCAGGGGGCCCGGAGGCACCAGAGCCAATGAGGAGGCAGCAGAAAGGTGCCAAAATTAAATTTTAGCTCAGTGGTGTCCCGGCGAAGCTCTGTCACCGTACCTGGTTCAGCGGCTCCAAGGGAGGGCGGCAGCAGCTTTGACTGGACTTTGGAGGCAGTCCGAAGCAGGATTCAGCCCAGGTGGGCTTAACTGTAGCCTGGTTCAGTGGCTCCAAGGGGCGGTGGCAGCTTTGGCTCGACTGCGGAGGTGGTCCAAAGCAGGATTCAGCCCAGGTGGGCTTAGCTGAAGCCTGGTTCAGTGGCTGCAAGGGAAGGTGGTGACAGCTTTGGCTGGACCACGGAGGTGGTCCGAAGCAGGATTCAACCCAGATGGGCTTAGCTGGAGCCTAGTTCAGTGGCTCCAAGGAAGGTCAGTGGCAGCTTTGATTGGACCACAGAGGTGGTCTGAAGCAGGATTCAGGCTAGGCCGGCTTAGCTGGGCAATATACGAAATATTAGTGGTCAGGACTTTAGTTCCAAATAAGACCGCTCCTGGGGGAATGCTTTGCATACACATACATAGATTAGGTACTAGATTCATTAGAATATAGGTTTGTTTGGCAACAGACTTTTAGGATCTAGATTTGAATAGTTATTTTTGGTAAGAATACTAACACTGCTGCATGTCTCTATTTTTTTAGATTGGAATTTCTATTAGGAAAGGACAGTTAGGCTCACAAAACTGATCTCTGCTCACTGCTTCTACTGAGTGACATGCTGGATGAACTTTTCTGATATAAGAATTGTAATCATAGCTTTTCATGAGTCTATGTGTGTCTGTAATTTAGTCAGTATGGTAATATACTGATTATAGTAATAATAGGTACAGTAAACCCTCTGAATCTTGCAAACATGCCCTGGATCTGTTTTGTTTTAAGCATAGTAACTGAGTATTCAGACAATTGTACCACATGGACCCTGGCATGGGCATCTAGTCCTGGTACTGGTTTTAAGGTTGGTATCAGGTCTAGGTGACAGTACCACAAGTATATGTAGCACTGAGTAGGCTGTTTAAGGTCATTCCAAATTTTTGCACCTTAATAACTGTGGCATCATTCATGGAAATTGTATGAAATGTTGCATGCAAGGTCCAGGTGGCAAGATCAAGGATTTTATGTTCGTGATCCATTTTATTTTCACAAGAAAATGTGTTTTATGTTTGCAAGAACACATTTTATGTAGTTGTAAATGCTGCCATCTTGGTTTTTATTTTGGAGAAAACAATTCTAGAAACCATTAAGATCATGTTTTTTTAAAAAACAAACACCTAAACCTAGGTAAATGGAACCAGTTTAACTAGATTCTGGAGTCTGACAAAAAAGGACCCAGAAATATGTTTTCTGCTCATCCCAAAAATCTTAGGTTGCCAACTTTGTGGGAGTCATGATTTTATTGTTATGAGCTGAGAATTCTTTGTTTCTGAGAATGCGTGAGCAAAGAATCTTGTGAAAATATTTTTTTCTCAACATAAAAAAGTACAAACAAAGAATTCTTTGTTTGTAACAAAAAAAAGTGTGAACAAAGAATTCTTTGTTCACGACATAAACATTTGGACTTAACAAGTAACAAAATCAATAAAGCAATGGGACCAGATGGAATACACCCTAGGATACAAAGAGAACTAAGGGAGGTGCTGGCTGCACCACTAGCAGCCATATTTTGCCTCTCTTTGGAAACAACAGAGGTACTGAAGGACGGGAGGATTGCTGATGTGGTCCTGCTACACGAAAATGGAAACAAGGAAGAGGTGGGTAACTACAGGCCAGTCAGCCTGACATCCATAGTATTCAAACTGATGGAAAAACTGCTGAAAGAAAGGATAGTGGAACACGTGGCAAACAATGGGCTGCAAGACCCAAGGCAGCATGGGTTCACAGAGGGGAAATCATGCCTGAAAAACCTCATAGAATTCTTCAACTAGGTTACCATGGAGCTATATTGGGAGGGGGCACTGTGGATGTAGCATATCTAGAGTTTAGCAAAGCATTTGATATGGTTCCACATAGAAGGCTGATAAGCAAACTGGAGAACCTGAGAGTTGGGTGGAAGGTAATGAGATGGGTGGAGTGTTGGCTGGAAAATAGAACTCAGAGGGTGGTGGTGAACGGTACACACTCGGGAGTGGGCAGAGTGACCAGTGGTGTTCTCCAGGGATCTGTGCTAGGCCCAGTCCTCTTCAATGTCTTCATCAGCAACATCACTGAGGGGCTGCTGGAAAGGAAAGTATGCCTGTTTGAAGGTGACACAAAACTCTGCAACAGGGTGGACATGCCAGATGGGGTATAAACAATGAAAAGGGACCTAAAAGGATTGAGTGACTGGTCAAAGAATTGGCAGTTGGATTTCAACACTAAGAAGTGCAAGGTAATGCATATGGGACACAAAAACCCAGGAGCAGTTTATCATGTAGGGGTAGAGGAGATTGCAGGCTCCAAGCAGGAATGAGACCTGGGAGTTGTCATCTCGGATGACCTGAAGATGAAAACACAATGTGACAATCCAGCAGGGAAGGCAGGCAGGATGCTAAGTTGCATAGGTAGGGGAATCACCAGCAGAAGGAAGGAGGTAATTATCCCACTGTATAGATAATTGGTGAGGCCTCAGCTCGAGTACGGTGTCCAGTTTTGGAGACCCCATCTTCAAAAGGACATAAACAGGGTGGAGGCAGTACAGAGGGGGCAACCAAAATAGTGGGAGGCTTGCACAATAAACCCTATGAAGACAGACTGAGGGCATTAAATAATATTCTCCCTGGAAGACAGAAGGGAAAGGGTAAACATGATTGAAACTTTGAAATACCTCACGGGGAAAAACAGAGTTCAGGTTGGTACCATCTCCCAAAAAAAGAGATGCTCAAGAGCTAGGGGGCACAATATGAAACTGGAGGGGGAGGTGTTCTGGGATAATGTGGGGAAGTTCTTTTTCACAGAGAGGGCAGCAGACAGGTGGAACAGTCTGCCGGCAGAAGTGGTGGAGGCAGAAGCAGTTACAGGTTTCAAGAGAGCATGGGACAGACACAAAGGGAGTTTGAGAACAGCAGCAGTAGCAGGATTCCAAGGTGGCACCCAGTGGAGGTGCCATGCCCATTGGAACAGGGCTGCTCGGCCCAGGTACATGGAAGTTGGCACGGACAGTCCCTGTCCTGGTCCCTGGGTGGCAACATCCTGGCATGAGCCCCAGAGGTGACACAGTCCCCTACATGCAGCGAGTGCATTGGTTCCAGGTTAGGGGGTGCAGTCAGTGGATGGGAATGTCTGCCAGCAGTGTGACATTCCTCTGGTATACAGCCCACCATGTGGAGGCAGTCAGATACCCGACTACACTATCAGGAACTGTGTCACCTCTGGGGCAGGTGCCAGAGCTGTTGCCACCTGGGGTCCTGGGAGAGGGTCCATCCATGCCAGCCTCCATGTTCCTAGCAGCCCTGTCCCAGTGGGCATGGCACCTCCAGTGGGTGCCATCTCAGAATCCTGCCACTGACGCCATTCCCCTATTGCCCACTATGGCACTTTTGTTGGTCCCTCTGCCCCCGGTCCAGACCTTGCAGGCCCCCCACTTGCCTCCCTCTGAGGCAGTGGCACAGGGTCTTTAGACCAGCTCATGGCTGGTCTAAACTCAGCCCCCTCATGTGTCCATGGTGGGGCTCCTAAAATCCCAAATAAGGGGATGGTGCAGACCCACTGTGGCGCAAGCCCTCTTGTGACCTGGCGCACTGCCACTTCTGGTGCAGGGGAGGCACAGGGTGGCTTCAGCACAAGGCATCCCAATTTCGATACAGCCTGCATTCAAAAATAGGGATTGCCGCAATATTTTCGCAAGGTGCCACTTGCGTCAAATCCTTTTGGTGAAGGCACCTTGCACCAAATGTCAGGCTTTGAAAATCAAGCCCAGTGTCTCTAGCCTGTTTTTTGCAGTATGTGTTTTTTTTGTTTTTATAAAATGTCCATATGGTTCTGACGGATGAAAAGAAGTGCAGGTATGTGGTCATTGTGGAATAATGCATGGTCATTTGATGTGTTTCATCCAGTCAGGAGACTGGATTTTTACAGATATTTCTTACTCATGTTTTATCTCTCTCTCTCTCTCTCTCTCTGTATATATATATATATATATATATATAATATATATATATATATATACTGTGGATGATTATAACATAAAAATGATTATAAATCATTGTATGACTGGTGGGAGGTTTCCATGACCTCTCTTTCTAAGGAATCCCCTGGTCTGTGATCAAGCTATTCCTCACCTGAGAGACGGAATATACTCAGATTATTAACTGGAGAGCATGCACTCAAACTGGGGGGAGGACAGAATAAGGGGAAACATTTGAATACATTATTTTGCACCAGGCTCCTTTTAGTGTCTGAGTTTTACTTATTAGTACTTGTACTCGACCAGTGCCTTGTAGTTTTCAGACAATAACAATGTGTCTCGGTCCTTATTCTCCACCTGTAAGCAACTCACCCATCCCTTGCTCTATCTGGCTCTCCTTTTTTTTAAATATATGTTTTATTACACTTTGAAAAATGCAACATAGGCACATATACAAGTATGTGTGTGTGTGTGTGTGTGTATATATATATATATATATATATATATATATATATATATATATATATATCTATGCCAGGTTCAGCAAAACATCTTTAGATCTAGATAACCACAATAAAGACAGTACAGTAATACCTGAGCTTCCATAGTCTGTTTGTAACCGCACTGAGGAGAAAAACACAGTTGATAGCATATTTTATATACATAGAAAATAATACCGCTATCAGTGTTCTGCTGGAGTCTAGATAATTATGATCTGACACACTTATAAAATCCTTACTATACAAGCATCCTTATGTACTCCATGACATCAATTTTACACCAACTAAAGGATTCGGTGATATACGAGTTTTCTGGAGCTCCAAACCTCATGATTTCACTAGATAACGCTAACAATAATGCATCTTGACAAAGTACTAGCTTCCCAAAATGGAATGTGAACGGCATGCTATAACATAAATGAATAAGAAAAATGAAACCTTTCCATGTTACTCACAGATGTTTATCAATATGATGGTTCTGAACTGGTCACTGATCCCAAAGTGTTTTTGTGTATCTGGACTTCAGTAAGATATTCGATTCGGTGCTGAATGGGAGGCTAGGAAGTAAGCTGGCAGGCACAGGGGTGGGGGGCAAAGATGGTGGGATGGGTAGTGAACTGGCGGCAAGGGAGACAGCAGAGAATGAAGAGCTCTCATCTCCCAGAGCAGAAACAAGTGGGGTGCCACAGGGCTCTGTACTGGGGCAGGTGTTGTTTGGGGTCTTCATAGTAGACATCTCAATAGGCATCAAGAGCAAGATAAGTCTGTTTGCAGATGACACCACGATGGGAGCAGTAGTGGATGACTTAGAAGGGTGGCAGGGTTTGCAAAATGATCTGGCAAAATTGGATGCCTGGTCAGACACTTGGCAGCTGGATTCAATGCCAAGAAATGCAAGGTTCTACATTTTGACGCAATAAAAAACCAGTCAGGAGCTACCAGCTAGGGGGGATTCAACTATCCAAGATGGAAGAGGAGAAGGATCTGGGGGTGATCATAACGGGAGCAATGAACAACTCAGCACAGTGTAGAAAGGCAGCTGTAAAAAGCCAACAGGATGCTGGGTTGTATTGCCAGAGGTATATCCTCAAGGAGAGGGAGGTGATCCTGCCTCTATACAGGTCATTGGTTATACCATGCCTGGAGTACTGCATGCAGTTCTGGCAACCGTACCTGAAGGACATCAGGTTACTGGAGGGGGTGCTGTACAGGGCAACAAAAATGATCCAGGGGCTAGGGGACTTACCCTATGAGAGCAGGCTGGGGCAGCTGAACATATACTCCCTGGAGGAGAGGAGGGATGGGGGGACATGATTGAAACCTTCAAGTACATGAAGGGAATAAACAAGATGGGCATGGTGGGGCTTTTCAAATTAAGGGGGGGAGGGACACTCGAGGGCACGATCTGAGATTTGAAGGGGAAAGGTTCAGGAGGGAAATAAGGAGACACTTTTTTATGGAGAGGGGTGGTGTCTGGGTGGAACGCATTGCCAGAGGAAGTGGTATCCTGTAGAACAGTGGGCTGCTTCAAAAGGGGATGTGACAGGGTAAGAGATAAGGTCACTGGGGGGAGGGAGGGGCACCTGCAGTATAAGGGCTGCTAGCTGCACAATCGAGCAGACTTGAAAGACCATGAGGCCTTTATCTGCTGGCAGTTTTGTATGTTTGTATGTTCATAATATCTCCACCCAGGCTAGTAGTGAGGATGTACACTGCATGAGTGCGGCTGTGTTACCTCACCCGATCTAGCTCCCTAAACCACTGTGGGGACCTGCTTCTCTTCTGTGCCTCTGGCCCGAAAAATACCATGCGATGGGTGTCTTTTTGAACTTGCACCTCTGTACTGTAGCAGTGTGAAAAGCCATATTTTACAACAGTTTCAATTCTAATTGCCAGCACTTTATAAACATTTAGTTTGCTTGCTTAAACTTTAGGGCTCTCAATCTACCTGATGCCCCTCACAAATAACACTCTCCCTTGTAACACTGCATTTGGTAAGAGCTTCAGAGTATATAATTAAAGGGAAGGGAAACACAGTAATTAAAAGTTCTCAGTCCATTTAAAGTCCACCTGGGTATTCAGGCTTCAAATTGAAAAATCGCAATGGTGATGGCAAACAAGCACTTGAGTAAAGAAGTCTGTGAGATAGTTTATTTAAGAGTCACTTTCTTCTCCCCTGTTAGCCTCACTCACAGGCTGAGACACATTTTGATCAGGGAATTTGGCATCAAAGTCTCCCGCTGCCTTACGGACAAGGTAATTAAAGGTATAGTACTTATCTTTAAAGGAAAATTGCAGTATGGCTGGGAAGGCAATACAGTAAACTCTGCCTGCTTTTTTTGTGTTTAGCTGCCACCTCCTCAAATGCTTTTCTTCTAAGTCTGGTTGCATGCAAGTAGTTTGGAAAGAATAGCACTCTGGACTCATCCAGCATTAGCGGTCCATGTTCTTTGGCACCACAGAGGATCTGACTTCTGATGGCAGGGGAGGTAGCAGAAAACAAAACTGTGGATGGCCCTTCCCTTGACCCAACCATGTGACAAAGAGTGATTTGGTAAATGTTTCAGATCAGGACTGCAAACCCCAACCTGACCAACTCCGGTAGCCACCATTCCAAAAAGGTATGTAAGTACCCTTCTTCTGTGCCCAATGGGATGCCAAGTAAGTGTACATTTGATGCTCTTGAGACATTTTCTAACTGATCCAGATGGGTCTAGACTGACATCTGATCTCTGACTATCATGGCGATCATGGCATGTGCATGACCTACCACCTTGTTAGCCTCCTCCACTGTTCCAGATATCGCATGCATTCATTATTCCACCAAAACCAGTCTTTCTGTATGCTGGTCCAGATTCTTATTCAGTCTCTGAATCATCTGGATCAGTAATATAACCACTTTGTGCAGGGACTCAAGAGTCACTGACTGATCCACCATGCTATCCTCAGGCTTCAGCTCTCCCAGGCCCTTTGAGGGCCTTGCTCCCACTTGATCTCATTTCCCTGTTCCTTGTGGGGGAACCTTCTCTTCCAAAATTGACAGTCTTGTCCTGAAATGTAAAATCTCATGAAAGGTTGTGTAATATTTTTAGTGTGGAAACTGAAAGAAACATTTTTTGGCTTTTTTTTCTATATTGAAGCACGGAGCTACTTCAGAACACATCTGCCTCACTTGACCACTGGCTCAGCCCCTGGCTCTACTTAAAAAGACAGGGGGAGAGATGGATGCCTCCTGGGTATGTTTGTATACTCCCTGCTTTATTATGGTTACCTCCCATCTTTAACATGAATCCTAAGCTATGTTAGGTAAATCCTCAAGTAAATTCTACACCATAATGGCAAGTGTCTGCTGGATGCCCCATCTTAACATACGGCTAGTTCGGTTACATAAATGCACTTACCACTAGATGTCGGATACAAGAACAGCTAATGTCCATGGAGCCAGTGACTGTTTGTCTTATGTATGCCTGCCAAATAATTACTGTATTTTTCTCTCCTGCACTTTATCTGTGTTGTAAACTTGTGATCTTTCTCTCTACTGTGATTGTAAAGAAACTGTATTTTGTAACAGATGTGCCATCTAAATGGCCCGGGTCACGCCTGAAAATGGTCCCTGGGATCAGAGCACCCACCTGGTAAACAAATAAGTAAATAAATAAGTTTGCTGATTCCAATATCTTTACTCTTCTTGGCAGGATATACTGAGTGTGACTGTAGTCCCACCATCCCATCTCTCCTCTCCTATCTCTCTCTCTCTCTCTCTCTGTCTCATAGAGACTCCCACAGGATTGACAGACATGAGCTGAAATTTGTACACCTCAGTGTCTCTAGTCACCTGTTCAGATTTACTGAGTAGGAAGTTTAGGTGGTATTCTACAAACCTGACATAATTGGAATCACTGAGATGTGGTTAAAGCCTTCCACCCTTGACTCTGCCTGCCATCTTAGAGGATTTGGCATGCCCAGCAATGACAAGGAAATACAAGAATAGAGGAAGTGTACTTATTGACTTTAAAGATTCCTAAAGTGTTTCTCTTATCTCTAGCAGTGCCTCTGACAGCACAGTCTGTGATTGGATTAGAACTGAACTCTTGTTCAGTCCTACAAAAAAACTATATATAGGCTGCACCCCCAATCCCTCCAAAAGAGATTTACCCAGTTTATTGCAAGTGCTTTAGGGTACTGGCTGATGCTGTCCTATTAGACATGTTTTCATGGTAGAAGACTACATTAAACTGGTTTCAGGGAACCCAGCTTGAGTGTAATGAGTAACTGAAACAGTTTAACTTTTCGGAACTCATAACTTCCCGCACCAGTCTGAACCACACATCCTCTAACCACTCCCTATGAGATTGGATACTTAAAAGCAGGGAGAAAAGGGTTCTTGAGGCAGGGATCCTATCTGACTCTATTAAAGACCACTCTCCAACCTTCTGTACATGGTTCCATAGGCACTACCATCCTCCCCCTAAGCTACGGTCCTTTTGAGATGTCTCCAAGTTTGACACATCCAGCTTGCTCAGGGACGTTAGATCTGTCAACTTATTTGTCCAAGATTGATTGTCCTTTGTTAATTCAGCCTTAGGCTTTTTCACAGCTGCCCTATCATCTATTGGTTCTATTTACTGAGATCTTATGAGCTGCAATTGCTGAGAGTAGGTAGGGTTACACTGATAACTACATAATGATGGCACCAAAATGCTTCATGACCCATCCAGTCTGCTCATTTAACCTCACTACTCTGAACTGGCCTAAATGGCCATTCCCCACCCCCTTTGTTTCTACCATGCCACGCCTTTTCTAACTAATCCAATATGCCTATACCATCCTTGTTTAAATGTGCTCACTGGTTTGGCCTGTACCACTTTCTATGATAGCTTGTTTCACTTGTCAACCACTCTTTCAGTGAAAATATGCTTGCTGACCAGCAGGATGCCACAAGGATCAGTACTGGGGCCAGTCCTCTTTAATGTCTTTATTAACAACATTGCAGATGGGTTAGAAGGGAAGGTATGCCCTTTTGCAGATGACACAAAGATTTGCAACAGGATTGACACTCTGGGGGGTGGGAGGGGTTGGAAAGAATGACAGGAAAGGGACCTGGAGACAATCATATCTGATGATCTAAAAGTGGCCAAGCAGTGTGACAGGGCAGTGGAGAGAGCCAGTGGGATGCAGGGGTGCATAGGGAGGAGTATCACCAGCAGAAAAAAGGAGGTGGTGATACTGCTGTACAAATCATCAGTGAGACCTCATCTAGCTGTATCCAGTTCTGGAGGTCTCATATCTGGAAGGACATACAGCAGAGATAGTCCAGAGGAAGGCAGCTAAAATGGTGCAGGGTCTGCACCAAAAGTCCTATGAGAAGAGGCTGAAGGACCTCAACATGTACACCCTGGAGGAGAAGAGTGGGGGGGGGAAGATTTGATAAAGACTTTCAAATTCCTCATGGATATAAATAACGTACAAGAGGGGAAGCATTTTTCATAGAAACTCGATGTTCAAGAACAAGGGGCATGCTATGAAGTTGGAGGGGGTAGACTCAGGGGAAACATGAGAATGGATTATTTCACAGAAAGGGTGGCAGATGCATGGAACAGCCTCCCAATGGAGGTGGTGGGGGCAATAACGTTAGAGGAATTCAAAAATGTGTGGGATAGGCATATGGGAACTTTAGTGGTTAGGAAAGGGTGGATAAAGCCAGAGATCATGTAGGGTCTGTGGTATTATAGTAGGCAGGGAAAATGGGCAGACTAGGTGGGCCAAGCAATTCTTATCTGCTGTCAATTTCTATGTTTCTGTGTTTCAATAGATGTCCTTTTTAGATCTCCTCCTTGCAGGTTCTGTGAGTTCCTGCTTATCTGTGTGTTTGAGCTTAAGGAGAAAAACTCCTTGGGATTCACCCTGTTTATCCCATGCAAGAACTAATACATTTTTATGTCACTCATTTTCCTCCTTTTTTTATGTTGGCGTGCTTGCGCAGCCAACATCTTGTGGCAGTGGGGATTTGGAAGCGTGGTCGCTGTTGGGCGAATGTAGGGCACACACCACTAGGTGCGTCCCTCATTCCCAAATCCGCCTGCATGCTGGCGCCACACCATGCATACATAACGTGGCAAGCACATCTAAGAAAAGGTCCGCTGCAATCTGAGCAAAGCTCGTCAGACACAGCCAGCCTTCCCGTAACGTGCTACGCCCATAATACTTACGTAAGCACACTGGCGACAAACTGCCGACCGGGGTGCCCAATTCCTGTCGGTTACCCTGCATATGTGCCAATGGGGAGCTCACTCCCGTCGGCATAAATCACCCCCATTGTTAAACTCAGGGGTGCCCAATCCCCCTGCTCACCCCCCTCTTGCTTTTGTGTGTGCTGGCGGGGTGCACAATCCCTGTCGGCATAACATCCCCAGTGTTGTTTACCAATGAGGGTGCCCAATCCCGTCGGCTACAGAACTCCCCAACAGTTAGGTGGCGCACTGAGAGTCCACCCCAGCGTTAAACTCTAAAAAGAAACTGTACCGCGATGTCTGATTTTTTTTCCCTGTAAAACAAAATGGTCCCTTGTAGTCTCCCTGCCCCCACCCACACCCACCCACTGTGCACCCTGCCTCCCACACCCCACCCCATACTTATCTCCAGAGTCCAGCGACGATCTTCGTGGACTGGGAACACGTCTGCACTCTGGAGAAATGCCGGTAAGCTGTATAATGGAATAATAGGGTGTTTTCAACTTTGCTGCATATTTCAGGCATTTTTGGGAATTTTGGCTCAAAATTTTCAACATGAGGTTTTTGGGACCCCTCCTCATGAATTCTTGCACTGTCATGGCGTTATTCCGTCCCGAAAGGTGATTTCGCAGTCACTGCAGGAATCACCTTTTGGGTCTGAGTAACAAAATGACAGTGCCACTGTTCATGGGGGGGGGGGTGTCTAAAAAACCTATGTTGCAAATTTGGTGGGAAAATTCCCCAAAATGACTGTTTTATGAGCGCTCGTTGCGCAGTTGCTACGCATACTCGTAAGTTAGCAAATTCGCAATATTTTCCTGCCAGATTCTCAACATCGGCATTTCAGCACACCTTCTTGCGAACCGTACAGCTGTCATTTTTCACATCCTGGCTGAAATGTGTTTTCGCACTTCCGGCACAGAATAGTGTGGTCGCTGTGCGAAATCAGTGTTCGGGACACATTGTGAAAATGACAGTGACACTGTTCATGAGCAGAGGTCCTAAAATGCCTGTGTTGAAAATTTGGTGACAATACTCCATAAAATGACTGTGTTACAAGCGTGCATTGCGCAGTTTGCACGCACCCTCATAAGTTCACAAACGTATAATATTTTCACTCCAGATTTTCAACAGTGCCATTGTTCTGCACCTCCTAATGAACAGTACAGCTATCATTTTTCACATCCTGACCAAAATCTGTTTTCGCAGTTCCAGCGCAGAATAGTGTGGTCGCTGTGGAAAGCCCATGTTCGAGACACATTATGAAAATAGCACTGTTCATTAGCAGATGTCCTAAAATACCTACATTGAAAATTTGAGCACAAAAGTCAATAAAATGAGTGTTTTATGAGTGTGCATTGTGCAGTTTGCACGCATGCTGGTGACTTTGTGAATTTGTAATAGTTTCACTCCAGCTGTTCATCATTGGCATTTTTCCATGCCTCCTTATGAACAGTACAGCAGGCTGAAATGTGTTTTCGCATGTCGGGCGCAGAATTGCATGGTCGTTGTGTGAAATCAGTTTTCAGGACAGTTTGAGGAAATGATGGTGACGCTATTCATGAGCAGAGGTCCTAAAATACTTAAGTCGAAAATTTGGTGCTGAAAGGCCATACAATGACTGTGTTGCAAGCGTGCATTGCACAGTTTCCACGCACCCTTGTAAGTTCATCAGTCTGCAATATTTTCATGCCACATTTTCACCACTGGCATTTCTGCACACCTCCTTATCAACAGTCCAACTGCCATTTTTCACAGCCTGCCCAAAATGTGTTTCCGCAGCTGCGGCACACAGTGGCATGCTCGCTGTGCAAAATCACCTTTTGCGACACATTAACAAAATCAAAGCACTATGCATCTCTAGCTCCGCCACTGCCAATGCCAGGGCGACAACATTTGGCATTGACAAATGCTTGTTTCACAAAGATTTTATCCTCCTTGGCAGACCTGGGTGGCTATCAACGCTGTCCCCCTTTCCGGCGGTCATCCCTACCTCTCTCCAAGTTTGGAACATTGTATCCCCGCAAATTTCCCCTGAGTAGGGCAGGAGGGAGGGCTGTCCTCTCCCCTGGCAGACATATCCAATTTCACCTCTGGGATCGGAGTGGCAGGGCAGACCATTGTGACATGTGCAGGGCTTCACAAAGCCCAGTGCCCCTTATTTTCCACTTTTTCATTGTCCCTTTCCTGCATTGTAGCACCAGTACATGTGCTTGGAGGTGTACTTATCTGGTATCACAGCAGCTCCATCCCTTCAAGTCACTCTTGCCTGCAGTATCACTGAGTCTCCTCCTGGTGGCAGTCATGGGCCGAGACAGCTTGGTCACCCTCCCTGAGGAAGGTGAGCTGTCCCTGGGACGCTTGATCCTCTCCCACCCTGCTGACCCCTTGCAATCTGTTCTTTCCTGAACACGAGTTGCTGGCATAGCAGGAGGTAAGGCATGTGATGCCTCAGTCCTCCACACCACTGGGCTGGCTTGTCTCCTATTTTTTAAGGGTGCACATCCCTACATCTCTCCAGGTCGGGAAGTTTGTACCCCTGTGGATACCTCCCTGTGGCAGGTCAGGAGGGGAAGGGCTGTGCCCCCCCGACAGATATGTAAAGTTTCAGCTCCAGGACTGGAGTGGCAGGGTGGACCATTGGGACATGGGTAGGGCTTCACAAAGCCCAGGCCTCTGCATTTTTCACTTTTTTATCATCCCTCCCTTATGCTGTGGCAGCAGTATGTGTGCGTGGGCATGCACTTTTCCTGTGTCGCTGCAGCTCTCTCCCTTTGAGCCACTTGCAGCTGTACCACCTCCAGGCCTCTGCCAGGTGGCAGTCAAGAGCCGAGACAGCTTTGCCACCCTTCTCAAGAAAGAAGAGCAGTCCATGGGATGCTCAGTCCTCTCCCGCCTCATCGATCCATAGCAACCCATGCTCATTCCTGAACACAGATCTCTGACATGGCAGTAGGTAAAGTGTATGATGCCTCAGTCTTCTATGCCACTGGGCTGGCTTTTCTCATTTTTGTAAGGGTGTACATGTTCAAGTTTTTCAGCCAGTCCTCACATATCTTGCCTCCTAGTCCATGGACCATCTTCATTGGCCTGTGTTGTACCACTTCTACCTTGTCCCAGTCTTTCCTGAGGTGTGAACTCCAGTACCTTGTGTAATATTTTAGATGCAGTTGCACCAGTGACCTTTACATTGGGAGGACCCCTTCTCAGCTTCAGCTGCATATCCCCCTGCTTATCTGCATATCCCCCTCTCTATACATCCTAGAATCCCCATTGCCTTATCTATAGCTCTCTCACAGTGTCATGTTGTATTCTGGCTCTCCAATGGCATGACCTCTAGATCTTTTCCTTCTATGGTGCTATCTAGATCCACTCTCCATTTCATATTGCACTCTAGGGTTCCTTTTCCCAATGTACATCACCTTGCATTTTTTAGCATTAAAGCCCAGTTACCATATATTTGACCAGCTGTTCAGCCTACCCAGATCCTCCCTGAGTTCCTTTATCCCTTCCTCTGTGCCCACCCTTGCACAGATCTTTGTATCATTTGTGACAAGGCAGAACTTGCCCTTGATTCCTTCACCTACATCACAGATAAACATATTGAAAAGGACTGGGCCCAGCAGCGACCCTGGTGTACTTGTCCTGTTATGTTCTTTACCTCTGAAAACTCCCCAATTACTATTATCCTCTGCGTTGTTCTCTTTAACCAGTTTTCTTCCCAAGTCAACAGTTTTTCCTCCATTAAGCCTTAACTTTTTGATCAACCTCCAGTGGGAGACTAACTTCAACATCTTGCTGAAATCCAGGTACACTTCATCAAGTACCTGTCCCTTATCAGCAGTCCTGGTCATCCAGTCAAATAAGTTGAGCAGATTTGTCTTGTGAACCCATGTTGTCTGGGGTTCTCTAGCCTATTTCACTCCAGGAAGTCCACTAATTCCTCCTATAATATGGACTGCATAACCTTTCCCACTAAAGATGTCAAGCTGACTGGTCCATAATTTCCTACCTCATCCTTTCTTTCAATCACATGTAGTTGGACTATGTCCGCTGTCCTCCAATCCCTAGTGTCCACAGCGGACAGTTGAATATGTCTGCAAGTGGTCCTTCTATCACCTCTGCAACCTCATTATGCATTCTTGGGTGTAAGCCATCAGGTCCTATAGATCTATTCACTTTTAATCCTTTAAGATTTCCCAACACTCCGTTTATTTATTTTGCCCCTACTACTGGAGCACTTTCTTTCCTGCCCTTCTCTTTTAACTTCACATTCTGATAGTTGCCCTGTCTTCTCTCTAGTAAAGACTGAACAAAAATATTTATTCAGTATCTCTGCTTTTTCTTTGTCCCTCTCTCCCTATCCTTCCTCACTATTCAGCCTCACTATACTCCTTTTAACCTTATACTTCTCCCAGATGTACTCAGAGAATTCCTTTTCCCTTTACTTCACTCCCATTGCAAGAATGAGTGCTATCTCAGCCTTGGCCTCCCTCATCTTCCTGCTGGATACCTTTGTTGTCTTCAGTTACTTACCTCTATCCACCCCCACACACCTTTGGCTTCCTTTGTTCTTCAGGAATGCTCTCCTTTTGGTTCATACCACTATCTTTACTTAGGGTATGAACCACATTGGGCTTCTTACCCTTTTTTTTCCTTTGACACCTTCCCAGTTAAGCTTTCTGCTGTCTCAGTCATTGCTTTTTTGCATTCTCCCCATTTTTCCTCCACCCCTTCTATCCATCCTGTTTCCATATGCTTCTTTTCAACAACTCCCTCTTCCTGTTAAAATCTGCCTTTTTAAAGTCCCTCTCAATTTGATACATAGTGTTTGTAATGCAGTTCTTTAGGAAGTGTGATATCCCACTGTAACTAATTATGTTTAAATGTTTTTACAGATTGACAAGGTTACAAATCCAAATATGTTGCCATATTAATACTGAAGAAGTGACCAGTTTGGATGACACAAAACATCTATGAATTTTGGCAATAAAAAGTGGTATAAATAAAATATCTAGCAAGTTGAGACAGTGTACTAGTTTTTACTTTATCTTTATACAGCTCTCCAGTTCTCAGAACAATTATTAACAGGTTTATGACGAAAATGATTGCACCCTCAGCATAAACTCACCTCCCAGTGTGACCTGTGTTGACCAGTTGGATGTAGTCATTCACCATGTAAAAAAAAAAAAAGAAAGTCAACATCTGTGAGAAGGTTCTTGAACTTTATTCCTCTCTCAGAACACTGGAGAGAATCAGGTTTTGATTGTACATGACGTTTATTTGGCAAGATGTGCAAGTCTGTCTTGTGATAATATTGCAAGTATGGTGGGCAAATGCAAGTGTGTCCTAATATGGATTTTGGAAAAGATCAGTCTAGTGGTTTTATATTCCTTGTGCAATGCATTCTTTGAAACACGTATGCATTCTAACTAAGGGAGTTGTACTCGGTTTTGAGGTTTGTGCCATGATTATTCACATCCTTCTCGGTTCCTACACATTACAAGGCAGTGCTCTGTTACATCTAAAACAAACTGCTTGTAAAATCCTTGTTAGATGTAAGATAGCTAGCTTTTCATAATATGATCATTAAGTAATTTTTACTGGGAAGTCCAGGGAGCTCTGCATGACATAGCTGACGTTTCCAAGCAGTCGTCCAACACACAACATATGGACAGAACATTTAGTGATAATACAGATCACCTTGAAAAGCTCTCCTTGCATATATTTGGAACACCACACTGGAAACATTTAATGATACTGCCAAGTCTTTGCAACATGAGAAAACTGAAATTGGAGCTTCTGCTCACTTGATGAACTCCCTCAAAGGTTTTATGAATTGGTTGCATGACCAATCCAGCTCATCTGAAGAGAATGCTATGCTCAAGGCTGTGATAACTGAATTCAAAGTTGTTGAAAAGTGAAACAGAGAATGGGAAAAGCATGTTCAAAATGAGCCCCTCACCCCACCTCCACCCCAGATAACCCACTAAATACTAGTATATGGCAAGGGGAAAGATACAAACTGCATATTGTAAGATGCATTAAGGGTAGTGGAATATGCATATTTTATCTTCTCCCTCTCCTCCAGCATATGGGAATTTGTTATTGGGGTAGAGGTTAACTATTTGGACTTTTGTGAGCCCCAGAGTGCTTGAAGATGATCATGTTTACATCAATGGATTTCTTAGCTGTGTGGCCTGGTAAGGCTGGCTGGGCAGTCAGGGGGTTCTTAAGTGTCTTGCCTTTAAGAAGCTTTCAGTCTCTGGGCTCATCCCTTACCTCTGTAGGTTTGTATTAGAAAGGGAAGAGATGTACAGTATGTTGCTAGATTAATAGTTGTGGTAAATGCTATATTTGACTGTGGAAGATTTTGCCCATCTAGGCCATCCCTTACCTCTGCAGGTTGGTATTAGAAAGGGAAGATATGTACTGTATGTTGCTAGATTAATAGCTGTGGTAAATGGTATATTTGACTGTGGCAGATTTTGCCCATCTAGGTCAACCAGTTACTCCAGTTCCTTTGGCTTCTTCTCTTCTGAAGGTCTTTGATTGCTATAGGGATGTGTGGATCCTGAGGAAGCATGACTGGTACAGTTACTGGATCCAAGAGGTGAGGACAGAGGGAGAAGGTGTTTGGGGGTGACTGGGAGACCTAGGAGGGACCAAGGGAGGAAGGGGATCCTGGACAGGGGTCCTTCCTGCTCGATCCTTATCCCAAGGGGCCCCCCAACATCTTTCAGAGTTAACTAGAAGGCCAATCAGGTAAACTCCTCCCTTCAAGGCAATTCTGTGTAATGCCAGGCCATTGAGAAAAAAAAACAACAGTGATTTCAGGTTTCCTTGTGGACTTCTCAGCTGACCCAGTGTGTATGACCCAGACTCCTTCTGTGATCCAAGTTTTAATTTCAAAGAGTTTTCAGTAGAGTATGTAGGTAATTATGTATCTCCCGCAGTGTGGTGGCTTACCTTAAGGGCTCCATGGAGCCCACTCTACAGCACCAGCTGCCAGCTTTGTTGCTTTTGCTGCACCCAACAGACAAAACTGCAGCAGGAACCAGAGTAGGGAGTGAAGCAGGATGGAGCCAAGAATGTTTGATGTGAACAGTACCACTGTTTAAATGGCTTTACAATGCACATCAAGGTGGCCACCTGAAGCCAACTATGGAGTGGGTGAGCATGCTCGTGATTAAAGAGGGATTCCCTCAATCACTGCATCAGCAGCACTGGAAACTAAGCACATCCATGCAGAACCCAGTGGGAGCACAGATAAATGTTTTAGGGCAAGGACCCTTCAAAAATAAAGACTTCAGGGGACATTGCCTACAACAGCAAAGGAAACCACCATTTTGTGCACCCTGACCTCCATCAGATTGATAATGTGTCTGGGGTCCTATGATAGCCAGTCAGGCTGCAGAAGCCTGCAGAGAGAATAGAAGAGCTCCTGGCACACCAGAGGACCCAGTCAATACTGGAGCAAGTTTGTGGCCAATTGAATATCGAGTGACAGACCTCCAACCCTTCCCAGTGTGATAGCCCAGATGGACCAGTGAGATGCCGATATTCACAATGAACAGCAGGGGCTGTTTGAGTACTCCGTCAGTCTGTGTGTAACTGTCATGGGCATCAGACTGGTGTCTGTGTAGGGCAGTGGGAGGAGGCAGACCATGTCTCTGGAAAAGACAGGGAAAGAAGCAGATCTTCTACAGAAAGGAGATAGTCATGAGTAAGTTCAGCATGGACTAAGACTGAAGTCTGCCACAATTGCTTGCAAGACTTTGCTGTGCTGCAGCCCTGAATAGTAAATCTGTGGCGACAGCTAGCATGGAAAGCTGCCCAGCCATTACCACAGCCTGGTGCTTGTTACTGGGACTAGATGCCAGGACATGGTATGTTGCTTATGTAGGACTGGGTGTTCACAGACTGAGCTGCCCTGTGTGCATAACAAGATCATCTGCTGAATGCAAAGGTCAGGGGAGGCATAATTGGAACCAGGGAAAACAGCTGTTTCCACCAGTCAACTCCAGAAGCCTATGAGGAGGAAGAGGACAGAGAGAGAGAGAGAGAGATCAAAACCAGCCAGAGAGGAACTCCTAGCAACTGCACCATCACCACTGTGCATCAAGGGAGATCCCCTGGTCTGCGAGAATTTGAATAAACGCTGGGCTTGCCTTGCAACAACTCTACTTTGTATCATAGTTGGGATAGCATTTAATGGACTAGATCCAGTGATGAAAGTGAGCAGGAACGCACAGGAACTCAGTTCCTGTACCTTTTTTGCAGCAGGAACTGAGTTCCTGTACTTCTTCCCACTGACACTAAAACTGACATTCTTAAACCAGCAACATATTGACAGTTTCTGGATCTGTGATCTGCTATCAGGGTTTCCATAGCACCATTTGACTTGTACAACAGTAATATTTTCCTAGAAATACTTTAATGTCTCTAACTGAATCTACTAGCATCAAATTAGATAGTTGTGCCTTGACACTGCCATCCTTTAGATTGAAGATCTTCAATCTGTATTTCGTAATTGCCAGTGCCTGAGTTCCTGTATTTCTTGTCTACCACTTGCACCACTGACTAGATCATTGGTCTAAGATTTACAAATATGCTTTGCAGTTAGAGTCCTTGCATTTTGGTGTTTGAGTTGCAACAAAGCATTACTGTTTAATTTGTGCAAGTGCCCCACTGATGACCAACCACAGGCAATGTACTGGTATAGTTACTGTGCTATTTTTTTTATTTATTATGTGTGCACCTTATTACTGTATTGCTGTTTTCCACTGTTACTCTTTTCTCTGCCTTCCCCCAGAATGCATCTGGAAACAAGCTGCTACTTGCTCAGCATGTCTTTCCTGGAAACATTTTTGAAATAAATAAAACATCAGCAGGCCTACACTGTTCCCATGGCTGGGTACCAAGTGAAACTCCAGGAGCTCCTTAATAATATCAAAGGGTTTATGCACTGCTTGGAGAGAGGGTAGTGCCCACAAGTACAGCTGGGCAAAAGCAAGTACTGTGGATTGTGTGGTATGGCAGTGCCCTGCCATTGCTGTTTGGCAGAGCCTAGTAGGGCACTTAAAAACCACAGCCCCAGGTTGAGAATATTTGGCTATGCCTAGAAGGACAATTGCAGATGAGCCCTGTGTATGTAGGCGGGGTCTGAACAGGTACTGAATAACCAGACAGGGTTTATTATACTGAACTGCCTCATAGTACCAACCCCATTCCTTTTGAGGCTTGAAATCTAATCCTAAATAAAGCCCTTGTTATTTTGTTTATATTTACTGTCTGAACATATTTGATTTTAATATATTAAGTTGCTTCTTAGTGGAGACAGTTATTGAACTCCATTGATTTACCTGTGGGTTGATCTTGTGGGGAGGTACTGCATTCTAAGGGGCTAATGACCTGTAAGGAGGGGCCTGGGACCTGTAAAAGCAGAGTCAGCTGTGCCCCAGCTCCATTTTGAGCTTTTAGAAGCAGCAGATTTGGGAGTGGAACAGGGTGAGCAGCTACAGCCCCCCCCCCAATCACTTTACTGCTAACTGAGACAGCTAACTGGAAGGGGCCTGTTACCTGTAAAAGCCAGAGTCAGCTGTGCCCCAGCTCCATTTTGAGCTTTTAGAAGCACTAGATTTGGGAAAGGAATTAGGACAGCAGCTACAGCTTCCCCTCCATGGGCTTATAGTACTTCTCCCACTTGCTCCCTCCCGCCCACCCAGGCGCTGTTTAATTTATCAGGGACTGAAGCAGTCTGACAGTGGAGACTTCCAGTAGGGACAGGAAGAGGTAATCTGCCAAGTCCCACCTAGAGTTGGAAGAAAGAAAAAAATAAGAAAAGAAAACATTTTGTATAACTCCCCATCAGGGGCTTACCTGTGAGTGCCCCAAAAGGCTCTGTTTTCCTCTAGGTTTTGGTCCACCCCCATCTTTTTTTGTCCGGGTCCTAGTTTCCCCAGTTGTCCTTGTTTTTCTCCTGCTGTCCACTGCAGAGGTTTTTAGAGAGAGCGGGGCTGGAGGAGCAAGTTTGCGGAGCTACCGGTTTTGGAATTGGCACTTTGATGCCGGCAAGCTCTGTGCATGCGCAGTAGTGCATTTTTGATCAGCCATTTGGTGGCCACTTTGGCTGTCTTCTCTGGTGGTCCCAGTCTCAGGGAGGGTCAAGAAAGGGATCAAGACCATCGGAAGAACCAGAGAGGCGGTGGGGAGGTGGAGGGGCAGTTTTTGTGAGCGCCAATCAGGCTTGGGGATTGGGAGCTGCCTCATTAGTATTCATGAGAGGGTTCATCAATAAAGATGAGCTCAGGCCTGTCTGGCATTGGGAAAGACTGAATAGCATTAGTTACAGGCAGGAAAGTTAAATAGAATAATTAAGAATGCCATAAGGTGTAAGGACAAGGAGATATTTACCTGCCTAAAGGAAGTCCATTAAGTAAAAATGTGCACTTTGGGTGCACCAGGTCTGGGAAGGTGTGCACAGGTAGAATGTACTGGGACTGTGTGTAGGCTGTCTAGGGACTATGCAGACGGCAGCAGTGACTGGCAGAGAATCAAATAAATGTATTAAAAGGTGCAGTCAAAGGGATCTTGGGTTGCAGATTTCGGAGATGAACTGGGAATTAGTGCTAGGTATGCCAGAGGGAATTATGATATGTAATAAATTTAAGGAGGCCTTCTATAAGTTCTTGCACAGAGTTTATTGGCCCCCAGTGGCGGTGCACCGGGCACAACCTGCTGTTTCACTGAACTGTAGAAGGTGTGGGAAGGGATTGGGCACCTTCTTCGTTGCTTTTGGTCATGTCCGGTTCTGATAAGATACTGGGGGGTGATAGGAGATAAATAAGGGGTGGGGGGCATTGACCCATGATCCCTTAGTCTGTCTATTTGGGGTGGAAAGAATAGAAGGGGAAGAGGAGGGCAAATATTGCCCAGATGGGTAAGGTTTCTAGTATTAGCAAGACATTGCATTCAGAATATCTGGGTTACTGGGAATGGGCCCACGATGAATGATTGGTGAAACTAGTTATACGTACATTGGCTTTAGAGAGACTCACATGGATAGTTAGGGATAGGGAAGAGGTTTTTATAAGGGACTTTGCCCCTTTTATGGCGACGTTGAGTCTATCCGAAAATGTAATGCTCTCCTCAGGGTTGAACATATAAGTATCAGGGCATTAGATAAGTATAGAGGTACCCCCAGTGGGGGGATAGCTGATGGGAAGGGCCAGTAGTTGAACGCCAGGTTTGTGAGTCGGCATGGTGGGTGGTTCTAACATCCTAGTACAATATACATAGTAGAGAGGAGGGAGTTTGCTACATGGACAGCATATAATAATGGTTGCCTTCCAGGGAGTCCTGAATGTATAAAAGACATAGAGGTATTGCTGCACACTCGACTGCACCTTTAATTAATAAATCAATAAATTAATAAATGGAATTAATAAACGGAATTCACAGGATGTATTAAGTTAATAACCGGGAAGTTTGTATGTTTGTAACTGTATTTGTCTTTCTTTTCCTGTTGTCTGTAGTATGTATAAGTTGTTGTTCTTCTGTTGTTTTAGAAAACTGTTAATAAACAGAATTCTCAAAAAAAAAAAGGTACAGTCACTTAGAAGGACATAGGGCTGGCTGCAAATGTGTGGGGAAACCATTAAAGAAAAGCAAGTGGTTTGGCTGCAAAAGGACACTGAATTTGGGACTCTGTGTTAGCTGTATGGGACTGTTTACATCCAGCAGCCATGCTTGCGTCCATATGATGGCAGCCAACCAATCACTAGGCCAGGGTTTGCCAGGAGGATTCTGGGGCTTGTGAAAGGACTCCTGGGGGAAAATACTGGAGAAACTCTATGCACCTTTTTCTGCACCAATGAGGCATTGAGGGAGCCTCATACATATTAATTTTTGTTTGGGACAGTGACTCCAGCCAATGGGGAATTGCCAAAAAGCTCTCAAAATCCAAGGACTGTTAGGTTTTGAGTCAGTTCAGTGGGAGCCCCTCCAGAAGGAGGAGGGTTCTTGTCCCTGGAGGAGAATGGGGCTGCAAGGCTGGGAATGGGCCTGCCTGGGGCTATCAGCAATCTGTCCCCCAGAGCAGGTAGTGCCTGCCCCATTAAGAGAAGCAAAAGGGACAAGCAAGGAAGAAAAAGTTTAGTACAGAAGCAGCTTTGAAGAGAAAAAGAAAAGCTGCAAGTTGATGGAATCTGCACTGTTTAAAGTTGCACCACAGCAGTAAGCTAGAAGTAGCTCAGATGACAAAGGGAAAAGCTACAGGTTACAAGAATCTGCTTTGAACTGAAAATGCACCAGAGCGATGGATAGGAAAAGGAGAAAAGAGGCTGTGTTCTGAACCTGGCAAAAGGAGAAAGGTTGTGTCCTGAGCCTGGTAAAAGGACAAAGGTTGCGTCTAAGCCTGGAAAAAGACAGAATGTAGAGGAATAATGAGAAACAAGAGAATATGAATGTGCTGAGAGAAGAAAAGGAAGAGTGAGCCTCTTCGATCCAAAGAATTGCTATGCACCTGCACAGTGAGAAAAGGGTCTTTGAGTACAGGAATTAAGTATAAGCCAGAGTGTACAGGTGGCTGTGTTGAAGATGAGAGACTGAAAGCAGAAGGATGGATAGGTGCCTTTCAGGGTCAGGTACCTGTTGTCTGCTCCTGAGATACAGCAAGGGAAAGAGACTGTTGTGGTAAATCCTGGATTCTCAGACTCTGAACACTTCCCCTAGAGCCTGATGTTCAGGAAAAGAAACAGATTGCTTTGGCTTCACACTGTGGCAGGAAAGATAAAGAAGAAGAAGCAGAGAATGTGCTGAATGTTCACTCTGACACCGGGGCCAGGTGGGGAACTCATTAACCCCCATCAAGTGGGATCTGCTGCTGCAGGGGATCACAGGTCTTGTACCCGAGTGCTAGGGCACTCTGATCGGAGGGAGCAGGGCTGTGGAGCAACTCCCAGGTCTGGGTCCTCTGTAGTTGGCAGACCTTGCGCACATGCCGTGCAATAGGCCTGTAATGGGCTGAAGGGGCCAAGCTGCAGGATCTGCAAGCAAGAGATAGAAAGAGCAAGCTGCAGCCTCTGTGCCCCCTGTTTCAAGCATCAAGCCTGGTTCTGCCTGTGTTGCCATCCATCCCCAGGACTTCAGTGAACGGAGCCATCCAAGGACTGATTCTGCAGAACTGTGAGTAAAATGCAGGAATTGCCCTGCACCTGGGGACTGTAAATAGTTCAGAAATGCCCACCAGGGCAGGAGACAGAGCCAAGGTGTAAATAAGAGAAAAGGTTGTAAAAGTTAAAGTTAAATTCCTTAAGCGCACCAATGTCAGCTACCAGCTTCACCCCAGAGCTGCAACTTAAAATCTGGGTACCCAGTGACAGGACTTTGGGGTTTCAATTGGATTGCAACCTGTGGGTCTGGGCTTGGGTTACACCTGCAGCAGTTAACTAGTTAGACAGATCTGGTGGCTGCATTGGTCGAAATCTAGGGTTGAATCAAAAAAGGGAAATGTCAATATTGGGGAATGAGAATCTTTAAAAATGCAAAATCAGAAGTGTGCTTAACCTCTATTTCCATGTCCCCTATCCTAACCCTCCTTTAATAAATAAACTGTGATGTTATTGTTTTGCAGCAGAGGTGACTCCAGAGCTAATTTTAGTGAGCCTGGTATTAGCAGAAATGTGAAATGCAACTGTTTTCTCTGAATGTAGGGAGATTTGGTTCCTGGTAAGTCCATGTCTGGTGTAACTGTTGGGGAGGTGAGTTGGTATGACATTCCAGAGGGTTGTACTGCAAGCAATCAGGCCCACTAAATGTGTACTCTAGGTGGTGGAGGTACCACCATTTTATTTTAGCTTTTGGGAAAGGACCCCCTATGTTACAGCTATGGGAGCCCAGGCCCCTTATCCTTGGTCTGGCCAGCAAGGCAAGGGTAGTGGTCCTCTTCAGGACAGTGACAAAGAGGGGCTACATTTGTTTTTTTTTTGTTCTGCAGGGATACTGGGTAGAACCTCAATACACAGAAAGAAGGGAATAAGCTGCAGATTAGTCAGCTAAGCTACACCAAGGATCCAGAAGTCTACATCAGGAAAGAAGTAAAAATCATACAAGGGGATATGGCTATTACTGACTGTCACAGATGGAAGCAGGCCCATATAATTCCAATATTTAAGTCAGGAGCTCGATCTGAAACAAAGAAACTACAGACTGATAAGTTTGACATCGGTGGTAGGCAAGATCTTGGAAAGAGTTGTTCAACAACAAATTATAGACCACATATTTAAGGTACAAAACATAGATCTATGTAACATGGTTTTGTAAGGGGAAGATCTTGTCTTGCAAACTTGATTTCCGTTTTTGAACTGGTAAGTGAGGCCCTGGACCATGGGATATCAGTGGATGTGATATTCTTGGATTTTGCCAAGGCCTTTGACAAGGTATCACATAGAATTTTGATTGAGCGACTCTGTCAAATTAAATTGTCTCGAAATATAGTGTGTTGGATATCAGAATAGCTCCACAACAGAAAACAAAGAGTTTCAGTAAAAGGACACTTCTCCGACTGGGGTGAGATGACAAGTGGGGTCCCACAGGGTTCCATGTTGGGACCAACCTTGTTTAATATTTTGGTGACATCATTAAAAATGACAGGCAGCGCATGGTTGAGCAAATATGTGGGCGACTGTAAATTAGGAGGTCTAGTACTAAATCAAAACGATGGGAAAAACTTCAAGCTAATCTGAATAATTTAGTTGAGTGGGTGACACATAATAATAAAATGACATTTAACACTGCAAAATGTAAAGTTATGCATTTTAGAACCAGGAATCCATTTTGCACTTATAAGATGAACAATCAGGTACTACAAACTATGACTGAGGAAAGAGACCTGGGCACAATTATAACAAATAAATTAGCCTTTGATGTCCATACTAGAACATTGGTTATGAAATGTAATAAATATTGGGTTGTAAATTGTTTAACATAAAAAGTAGAGATGAAAAAGTAATGTTACCATTATACATCAATTTGGTAAGACCTCATCTGGGAATTCTGCTCACAATTTTTAGCAGCAAACACAATAAAAAGTAACAAAATGGAGGAAAGCGTGCAAAGAAAAATAACAAAAAAAATTAGGTGCATACAACAATATAGTTATAAGGATAGATTGGTACAGTTAGGATTATACTTTACAGAATATCGGCAGTTAAAGGGTGACCTATTTCTTACATTTAAAGCCCTTCAAGATCCTGGTTTGTTGGTGACCATAGGATTACAGAAATATCAAGAATCTAACAGAAAAACAAGATCTCATAGGCATAGATTAAAAGGGGAAATTGATGTAACCAAAAAACAATCTGATTTTTTCACACAAAAGATAATAAGTAGTTGGAATTCAATCAATCTATCAATCACAATCTTTATTTATCCAGGCAAACATCATTGAGCAGAGCTCATTTGCAAGATGGACCTGGTTATGATAAAATCTCAGACAAAATACAAAAGTTGAGGGATACATATCTAATGACAATGGGACAATTTGATACATATAGGTCATAGCATACAAGACATCAGCCAATAGCACAGAGCAAACAATGTTGCAGCAGTATCATCTGCAAGTGACAAATCGTGCATATCTCAGTTTTAAGTGACAGTATGCTATTTTGGGTTAGGTGGGTAACAGTAGAGAAGGGGACTAGGGTAGACGTAGAAGTAAGAAGCCAGGCAGTAGGGGGAATATATCATCATAAGGCATGGCCAGAATAAAAAATAATTATTAAGCTTAGATGGAGATAGGATAAGTAAATCAGCAGAGGACAGTGAAAAGCAGCAGACAGAGGACAGAGCATGAGAAGAGGAAGGATTAAGGGAAATGTATGTAAAAGAGAACAGTTAAAGACAGCCAGTATGGTGATATTGTGGTTATTGGTTCTGATTAATGGCGAGAAAAGCACTTGCACGATTCCTTAATAAGATGAGAGTACAAGGTCTTGAATGAACTGATGCTGATGAATGTATTCAATTTTACTGTTTTCTGTAAATTGTTCCACAGGGAGGGCAGCACAAAGCTAATGGCTGTTCTGCCTTGGCGAGAGTAGACTTTGCGAATTTTTAATGAGATGTAAGAGTGGCTTCTCAGGGCATAGGTGCTTATTGAGCTTAGCGGGAGGCAGTCCGAGATGTATTGTGGATGTTTTTTTGAGATAGCGCTGTAGGGCCATAAAGCAACATTTTTTTCCTGCCTAAACTGGAAGGAGGTCCATCCTATGGCTGCATAAAATAAACAGTGGTGCATACTGAAGGGGAGACCGGTAATAAATCTAAGAGCTCTATGGTAGAGCGTATCCAGTTTTGTTAGGTAAGAGGAAGGACAGTGACTGTAAAGAAAGTCTGCATAATCTACTAGTGAGAGAAATGTAGCTTGCACCAACCTCATCTTCGCATCGTTTGTGACTAGATAACTGATCCTGAAGTAGAGATCAAGTCTAATGGTGAAGTCTTTTCAGCAAATCCTCAATATGCTCAATGAAAGATAGTTTATGGTCCAGCCAGACTCCTAGGTACTTGAACTGCGTAACGAATTCTAGGTTTTCCCCTAGAATTGTAGAGATCTGTGGTACTGTTCCTGTAGTTGCTGGGATAGAAACATAGAAACATAGACTTTGACGGCAGATAAGGGCCACTGGGCCTACCCAGTCTGCCCATTTCCCTACCTACTGGATAAGGTGCAGATTCTAGTTAACCAACAGCCTACTTCCTGCAACCCCGCACTATAATTACCTTATGTCTGTCCCATGCATGTTTGAATTCCCCCGCTGTTTTAGACCCAACGACCTCCTCAGGAAGGCGGTTCCATGCATCCACCACTCTCTCCATGAAAAAAAATTTCCTCACGTTACCCCTGAGCCATCCCCCCTCTATCTTTAAATTGTGCCCCCTTGTTCTTACACATCTCTTTTTCTGAAAGATGTTACCCTCCTGGACTTTGTTGATTCCCTTGAGGTACTTGAAAGTTTCTATCATGTCCCCGTCCCTCCTTTCATCAAGAGTATACATATTAAGCTCTCTCAGTCTCTCTTCATATGGTTTCTGCTGCAGACCCCGCACCATTTTAGTTGCCCTCCTCTGGACTGCTTCCATCCTGTCTATGTCCTTGCATAGATGAGGTCTCCAAAACTGCACACAGTACTCCAGATGGGGTCTCACCAACTGTCTGTATAGAGGGATAACCAGTTCCCTTTTTCTACTTGTGATGCCCCTTTCTGTGCATCCCAGTATCTCCCTGGCTCTCCTTACTGACTTTTCACATTGCTTACCCACCTTTAGGTCATCTGATATGACTACCCCCAGGTACCTTTCCATTTTTGTTGTTGTTAGTACCTCCTCTGCTATTGTGTACTCTTCTGGGTTTTTGTTTCCCAGGTGCATTACTTTGCACTTCTTTGCATTGAATCTAAGTTGCCATATGTCTGACCATTCCTCCAACCTTGCCAAGTCCCTTCTCATCTGTTCTACCCCATCTTGTGTATCAGCTCTGTTACAGATCTTTGTGTCATCTGCAAAGAGGCATACCTTTCCCTCCAGACCCTCTGCAATGTCACCTATAAAGATGTTAAAGAGGACTGGACCCAGTACTGAGCCCTGAGGTACTCCACTAGTAACCCCCCTTTCTTTGGAATGTGTTCCATTCACCATTACCTTCTGTGTCCTGTTGTGCAGCCAGTTTGCTACCCAGGCTACCACCCTGGGACCCACTCCCAGGCTGGCTAACTTGATTAATAATCTTTTATGTGGGACTGTGTTAAATGCCTTGCTAAAGTCTAGGTAGGCCATATCCACAGCCCCTCCCTGGTCTATTACTTTGGTCACCCAGTCAAAGAACTCAATTAGATTCATCTGACATGACCTTCCTGCTGTAAATCCATGCTGCTTTGGGTTCTGTGCCCCGCTGGCCTCTAGGTACTCAACAGTTCTTTCTTTCAGAAGTGATTCCATCATTTTCTCTACCACTGAGGTCAAACTTACAGGTCTGTAGTTTCCTGCTTCTGTCTTGCTCCCACTTTTGTGAAGGGGACTCACATCTGCCCTCCTCCAGTCCTCAGGTACCACCTCATCCTGCCATGATTTTTTAAAAAGCATGGTCAGTGGTGTCACTAGGTTCTCCTTTAGTTCTTTCAGGATTCTGGGTTGAATCCTGTCAGGCCCCATTGCTTTGTCCACCTTGAGTTTTAGGAGTTCTTTCAGGACTCTTTCTTCTGTGAATGGACTGGTGTCAACCTCTACCCAGAGTGCTTCTATTGTCTGGTTTAGGTAACTCCTCCTCATCTTCTTTTGTGAATACTGAGCAAAAGTATTCATTCAGTATCTCTGCCTTTTCACTGTCTCCCTCTGCCCACCTCTTCTCTCCTTTATTAATCTTCACTATCCCTCCCTTAACCTTTCTATGCTCCCTAATGTACCTATATAAGGTTTTATCCCCCTTCTTAACTAAGTTGGCTATTTTTTTCCTTGGTTGGGGCCTTTGCTATTCTGACTGCCTTCCCCACTTCTTTCTGCTTTAATTAATACAGTTCCCTGTCGTGCACCTTCTGTGATTCCTTATACTTTTTGAATGCAGCCTTTTTCTCCTTAACCTTCTCTGCCGCCTCTTTTGAGAACCATAGTGGTTTTTTACTCTGCTTTGTTTTCTTTATTTGTTTTACACAAAGGCTTTTTGCCTCTATGATGGCAGTTTTGAATTTTCTCCATTGTTTTTCCACCCCTCCTTTTTGGCCATTTGCTAGTGCATTCTTCAGATATTCACCCATTTTGCCAAAGTCAGCCCTTCTAAAGTCCAGTATCCTTGTTTTTGTATGGCTTATCTCCATGGTTGTGCTCATTGTGAAGCACACTGTGCAGTGGTCGCTTGTTCCCAGATGTCTACTGACTTCTAAATTTGTGATCCTCTCTCCATTTGAGAGTACAAGGTCTAGTATTGCTCCCTCCCAAGTGGGTTCCAACACTCACTAGCTGTCTAAGGCCTGCCCCCTGCAGGGCATCGAGAATGACCCTGCTCTTGGATGTGGCAGCAGTACCTGTCATCCAGTTAAGATCTGGCATATTCAGGTCCCCCATCAACAGTATCTCCCTTTTTTCAGCCATTTTGAGAATGTTCTCTATCTTTTTCTTGTCCATTCCCCCCCTTGAGATGGGGGCCTGTATACAACTCCTGTGCAGATTGTGATGCCATTCCCTGTCTCCAAGGTGACCCAGAGTGCCTCTTGTCCTCCCCCTTTACTTTTTAGTTCTGTAGCTTTGATCCCTCCCCTTATGTGTAGAGCTACTCCACCTCCTCTTTTACCTTCCCTGTCCCTTCTGTAGGTTGTGTGCCCTGGTATGTTGACATCCCAGTCATGGTTCTCTGTGTACCATGTTTCTGTGACTGCCACAATATCCAATTGTTCATCTTCTGTCAGGGCTACTAGCTCAGGAAGCTTGTTTTCCAGACTACAGGCATTGGTACTCATTGCCCTCCATTTAATGTTGGCTTTATCCTTTTCCCCCCCATCCCTGCTCTTACTGCCCTTGTCTATTTTTCCATTTACCCCTGTCCTGCCCTGTGTTGAGCTCTGTACCTCAGTGTTTACCTTATTACCTGCCATGTTTTGTGGGGGGAGGTTTGAAATGTCCTGCCTTTTATCAGCACTTCCCCCCTTGGCTAGTTTAAAAGCTTGCCAAGGAAGCATTTAAACCTGTCACCTAGGAGCTTGGTTCCCTTCATGGACAGATGCAGACCATCATGCCAGTATAGACCTTTATCTCTCCAGGTGGACCCCCAGTCCCCAATGAAGCCAAAGCCCTGTGCTCAGCACCAGTTTTGCAACCATTCATTAAACTGCATGGTGTGCAGTACCCTAGCCTCACTCCTGCCATGGACTGGCAGCACTTCTGAGAAGGTTACTGTGCTTGATACCAATCTGAGGCCCCTCCCCAACTCCACAAATTCATTCTGCACTGCACTGATCCCATGCCTAGCTAGGTCATTTGTCCCAAGGTGGACAATGATATCTAGTTCCCTCTCCTATGATGCTGCTTCTGCAATCCCGAGGATTTGCTTCCTGTCCCTCCAAGTCATGGCACCAGGCAGGGGCCTTACTTACTTCCTTCTCCTCTCCCTTCCCCAGTTTTATCCCCCTAACAATTGAGTCCCCTATCAGAAGCTGTTTCCTTCCCCTTTGATGTCCCTTGCCACACTTTTGTGAGTCTCCCTTGTGAATGTCCTCAGCATTCTTCTGGGTCTCCACTGAGGATGCCATCATAGAGGAACCTTGCTCTGCCAGAATGGCATATGATTTGTGTAGAGGTACAACTAGGGGGCTTCACTTCTGGTCCACCACCTGCACCCTCCCAGAACCCACTGTGGTACAACTGCTCTTCATACTTGGCAACCTCTGAGGCAGTGGTTGTGGTAGTGGTGTCTTTGGGTGGGGGGAGGCCTCCTTAGTCCTTGCTAGTTCAGCCTGGAGGTGGGCAACCTCCTCCCTCAGAGCTGACAGTTGCCTGCAAATAGGACAGTAACGCAGTTTCCAGAATGTTTCCCAGAAAACTGCTGCCCCATGGCCAGTGCATTGCACCACTCCTGACATGTCCCTCTTCCTTTTAATATACAATATGTAATATATTTTTTTTATTATTATTATTATTTGTGGTGTGTACCTACCCTTTATGCACTGTGCTGGGTTATTAAGAATATGACAGTTCTGCCCCAAGACCTGTTGAGGAAGTGATGTCAGAACTTTTGCTATAAAGGAAATGCCATGCATGGGTGGGATGGGGTGTGGGGAAGGGTGGGTGAGTAGTCCATAGCCACTGGTGACTGTTAGAAACAATCAAATACACAACTGCTCCACCACCCTGGTGAGTACTGCCCTTTATAGTAATTCAACTAACATCACAATTTACTAGACCACTGCTCCTACACAAACAACTCTACTGAGTCCAGGGATAAAAATGAACACACTCCTCAGCCAGCAGGACACTTTTAAACTGTTGCAAAAAATATCCTTCCAAATCCTAGGTCTCAACCCCAGCACTCAAGCAAATTCAGTTTTATCTCACTCCCTCTGGTTATAAAATTACTACACTTGTAATGGAATCCTGCAATTCTCTGCTTAATGCCAATAAGGAAAAAGAAAAAAGAAACTTTTTGTAGAAAGCATAGCTCCACTTCTTAACAAGTCCCCAACAATATTGTGCCTTACCAGATTTCCAGGTCCTAAATGGAGTTATAGTTTGTTCTTTGCAGTGTTGCAAGGTTCTCAGCTTCCAACAGACAACTCAAAGTCAGCCTGACTGGCTTCTAACTGTGAAGGATGCCTAAGACAGCACAGTGATGAAACCCCACCCAGAGCCAATTGATTGACTAGTGACACCTGTAATTTAAGCAGGGCTTTCAATGTAGGCACTCTGCTATGTCTGATTCCAATACACAAAACCTTTCAGTGAAACCAGGGGTACAAACTTAACTTCTCAGCCTTCTGAGTCTGATTCAAATACACAGAACCTTTCAGTGAAACCAGGGATACAAACTTAACTTCTCAGCCAGCAGGACACTTTTAAAATGCTGCAAAAATATCCTTCCAAATCCTAGGTCTCAACCCCAGCACTCAAGCAAATTCAGTTGTATCTCACTCACTCTGGTTATAAAATTACTACACTTTTAATGGAATCCTGCAATTCTCTGCTTAATGCCAATAAGGGGGGAAAAAATGAAACTTTTTATAGAAAGCGTAGCTCCCCTTCTTAACAAGTCCCTAACAATATTATGCCTTACCAGGTTTCCAGGTCCTAAATGGAGTTATAGTTTGTTCTTTGCAGTGTAGCAAGGTTATACAGTAGCTGCATGTACAGTACATAAGGAGAGAGAGAAGCATCACTTTAGTTTTCTTTGCATTAAGTAAGAGCTTTTTGTTTAGGAACTGTTTTTGAAGTAGGTCAAATTCAGATTAAAGGTTGCTACATGCAGCTTGAGGTGATGGGTGGCTTAAGTAGAACAAAGTATCATCCACAAATAGGTGGACGCTAGCCTTAGTTACACTGTCACTGATGTTATTGATGTAAATCGCAAACAGAATGGGACCTAAAATATATCCCTGGGGCACTTCTCTTTGTAGAGGTTTAATAGATGAGAATTCACCTACTGCTTTGGCTTGCTACAAATGATCAGTAAAGTAATTTGTAAACCACCAAAGGGAAAGAGAGGCCAGGCCTATAGACTGCAAGGATGAGATGAGTAGGCTATGGTCGACAGTGTCGAATGCCTTGCTTAGGTCCAGGAATACTGCAGAGACAAAATCTTTTTTTTCCCAGTTCAATCTGCCAGTCTTTAGTCATGTTTACGAGGGTTGTGATAGTGCTATGGTTAGCCCTGAATCCAGATTGGGCAGGATTTAGCAGATTTGATAGTTCTAAATAAAATCTCAGTTGTGTACTTACAATTTTTTCCAATAATTTATTTTTTCACTATATCTTTTTATTGAAATGCGAGTATATAAGAAAGCATACATCTAATGCAATAAAAGACTATCCTCCATGTAAGGTATAAAATATCACTTAACAAAACACAGTATTTAGGTAAACATATTGGAGAAGCCTTATATACATGCATTGATAATAAAACACAAACCTAGACAGGATGTAAGTGGAGAGCAGAAGGGTTACAATCAATAGGGTATTATAGGATCAGAAATAGCAACCATGTTTGAAATACATGCTAGGGCAGGCTATGGCAAGGCATTCAGTAAATTGCAAAAAGTGATAAATGTGGTAATATGAACAATGTTCAGTAATGGAGAGGTGAAGATAAGAGAAAAGTGTGCACGGAAAAAAAGAAAAGAGAAAAAAGCATGGAAGAAGGGAAGGAGAGAGGGAGAAAACAGGGAAGAAGGGAAAAAAGAGAAATCTGTGCACAAAAGTTTCAAGAAAACCTAATCTGAGAGCAAAATAAGAAGGAGGGCTAACTATTCCTAAGAATTAGGATCTAGAAGAACTAGGTTCGATGTACTTGAAATAATCCTGCCAACATCTGTCATATACAGTGAGTTGGTTATGAGTAATATGAGAAAATCGGTCTAGGAAGGCGCACTGAGAGAGGCTTTGAAGAACATCTGAAAGAGAAGGCACCAGAGTTGATTTCCATTTCATAAGAATCAGACGTTTGACCAGAAGAGAAAGTGTGTTTAGCCATCTAAAATGTGCATGTGAGAGGAGAGAGATATTGGGGATAAGGATGCCTAGAAGGAATAGCTTGGGGTCAAAAGGTATTTTTTGTCCTGTTACTCTGGAGGCAAGTAAACAGACTTTATGCCAGAGCTTATTAATGGGAGCACAAGACCACAAGATATGAAGTAGATCCCCATTGGCCAAATTGCAGTGCCAGCAATTATTATTATTTAATAGGCCCATTTGTTGAGGCACAGAGGGGATTCTATACCAAAGGTGAAGGATTTTAGTTTGTCTTAAAGACCTGCGGGCATCTGTAAAGGTATTATGTGCAATACTCCAACAATTACTCCATTGTGCATCTGAAATATTGTAGTTAAGAAGAGTACGCCATTTATTTTGGCCTGTATAGACTGATCAGGTAGATTATCAATAATGTCTTTGTAAATGAAGCTATTTAATTTTACTGATAAATTAGTCCAGTGCGAGATGTATGGGTTTAGAAGAGTATGCCTATGCACTAAACAAGAAAGAGTTATAAGCTGCCCGATTTTGTAAAAACTTCCAGAAGTCCTGTTTCAGAAGTTTCCATGTGATCTGCAAGTCTGAGAATGATCTAAGAGTGAGTGAATTCTGGTCCAAGATATCTCCGAGAAAGAAAATGCCTTTGTTCCTCCATGTACGACAGAAAATTGGGTGATCTTCTACAGTGAGCAGTGGATTGCCCCGTAAGGGTTTTCCAATAATTGTGACAGGACAGGGAGAAGAGAAATCATCCTATACTTGTTGAGGTCGCAGGGCTTTCCTGATTTAAGCAGAGGTATAACATGGGCTGTTTTCCAGATGGACGGAAGGACTCCTTGGCTAAATGATAGGTTAAATCGGTATGTTATAGGTACAGCTAGTATGAGGTAAGCAATCTTTAGGAAGTATGGGTCTAGGGAGTCAGTGCCAGCACTTTTCTTTACGTCCAGTTGATATAGAAGGTCTTCAACCTGTTTCAGGAAGGCAGGTTGCAGGGAGAATGTAGAGTTTGTGAGTCGGACTTCATTAGGTTGAGATCCCAGCTGGGAGCATAACAGGTTCGCAGGAGAGTTATTGAAGGCTAGCCCTGCTGTTGTAAAGTGGTTATTAAAGGAGTCCAAAATTTCCACCCTCTCAGTGATGGTGCTTTACCAAATCATACAGTAGAAAGTAAAAATATTGACTAGTTCAAATACAGACTGGATCAATACATGGGGAAAAAAAATATGTTCCACCAATACATAATACCTGGCGGCGAGCTTGAAAAAGGATGTTCTGTCTATAGGACTCATATTCAACTATGAAACTATGAACCTATATGAGGCACTAATCAACAGAGGAATTCTCTGTAGGCTCAGGCACCATCCCATATGCAGGACCCTCAGCGACCTCAGAGCACAACGGAATGCAGCATGGGATAAAATATCAGAGCTGCGGTACCAGATCATGATGTTGCACCACCTAATACCCCACCCTCAGATCCTGAATAGAAGTTCACTCCCTCAGAAGCAAACAAGATCTGAAGCATGGAAGGTGGTGCAGAGGAAAAGAAATAGAATAGGCAGTAGGGAACAGATGGAACCAGTCAAAACAAAACCTATCCCCATTTCAAACCACTTTGCACCCCTCACTAGGGAAAGGGATCACAGTGATCATGGAAGAAACAATAAGCCAGTAAAGGAAGCAGGACAGGACCCAGTGAGGGCAAACAGTGACAAGAAAGCAAAAGGAAAAAGAGTCCTTACCGTCAGAGAGTCCATGATTTGAGGAGTGGAGACCCCACCTAAGTGAATGGGCACAGGTAAAGGTGCTAGTCAGATGCCTCCCAGGTGCCTCAGCAAAATGGGATCACCAACTGCATCAAAAGGGTAGTGAAGAAAGAGGAGGATGACATGAAGATCTTGGTGCACCTGGGGACTAATGACTTGGCAGGGCAGTCGGTAGAGGAAGCCAAATGAAACCTAGTCAAACTAGGAGACTGACTGGCCACTAAAATGACCTCCCTAGCCTTCTCTGAGGTCCTTCCTGTATGGGACAAAGGCAACAGGGCAGGGAAAATCAGAAGCAAAGAAATTGAGGAGTTCAATGTGTGGTTATGGAGCTGGGGTGAATAAAGAGATTACCACTTTGTTGGAGTGTGGGGAGACTTCTGGGAGAGGAAGTTCTTCAAGTGCAATAAACTACATCTAATGAAGGAAGGAGTATGAGCACTGGGCCAAAAATATGACGTGAGCATCAGACATTTAAACTAGGAGAGGGGGAACTGGTAGCAAAGGACCCTATCAAAGCATCTTAAAAGACAGGAACTTAGCCATAACTCTCCTGGAAAAAGAAATTGATCATGGAATACAAAAAGGGACAAGAAAGAACACAAAGAGAGGTCAACTGAATCAAATGGAAGCAGATCACAATAGCATTCCTACTGAGAAGGGGCTGGGGAAAATGCAGGGTCAGGAAGGAGCAAGTAGAAATAGGGGTATCAGAACATGGAAAGCCATGAGCATGAACGCTCGCTGTTGGACAAATAAAATCTCAGATCTAATGGCCTTGATGTCAGAGGAAGACCTGGATATTGTCACTGTTACCTAGACGTGGTAGGCAGGGAACCATGACTGAGACATAACTGTGCCAGGGTATGCTCTATTCTGTAAAGGCAGGGTAGGGAAAAAAGGGAGGAGGAGTGGCTATCTATGTTAGGGAGGATGTAAAATCTACAGAAGTTCAGGGCATAAGGGATAAACTGGAGGCACTGTGGGTCATACTGGAAACAGGAAATGGTACTGCCAATTGAGCAGGTGTGATCTACAGACCACTGGCACAGGGGGAGGAGTTGGATAATGAACTAATGGAAATCAACCACAAAACAGCAGCATAAGGGGAAAAGCTGCTGATGGGGGACTTTAATTTGCCTGATGTCAATTGCAGCACCCATACTGCAGCCACAGCAAGCAGCAGAAACATCCTAGAAGCCCTTCAAGGGGCAGGACTCAGACAGCTAGTGCTAGAACACACCCGTGAGGGGGCAATATTGGACCTGATCCTCACCAACGGGGATAGAGTAGGGGATGTAGAAGTGGTGAGTCACCTGGGCCCCAGCTATCACCGTACGGTATGGTTTATTATTTATTCAAGAGTTTCACCAGGAAAATATACAAAGTAATAAATTGCTTGTTTCCAGATACATATTGGGGGACAGGGGAAATTGGAGGTACAGGTACAGCAGTGCAAAATTGCAACTGAATTATTTTTAACAATGCGGTAAAACATAATTCAAATAATACAATATACAAAATTGTGAACATAAGTGAAATACGAACAGTAAAGTGCAAAGAGTAAAATTTACAGAGACCCGAAGCAAGAACAAGAGAACATGAGGGGTTACAGACAAGCAGCAATGCATGATTACAAAATCAGAAGACAAAGGAATATGTTATAAAAACAAAAACAAAAAAAATGAAAACAGGGGCAGCCTGGGTACTGAAATATCACTTAAAACAGGAGAGTGGAGGGAAATAGTCTTAGTAAGTATTTAGGAGATAATATCGAGTGCTAAGTTGAGCATAGCTAACTGGGCATCGAGGGCATAGAAAAGGACCAGAAGCTTTAAGTGGTACAGAACTCAGATACGGTCAGGAGGATTGGCATGAGCGGGAATGGGATGAATACACTTGAAGGAGGGAAGAGAGAGCATTGAGCGAAGGCACATTGTGGATGGCAGAGTGGAGGGCATTCCAATTTTTGGGACAGCGGTAGGAACAGGGGGGCTGGCCAACAGTAGTGGAGCGATGGGGGATGGTGAATGAACGCGATTCAACATTCCGAAGGGAATAGGGGCTCAGTGAAGAGGTAGAGATGAGAGAGGAAAGATAGGCAGGGAGATTCCCAGACCAAAATTTAACCATGAAAGTACAGTAGAAGTGTGAGCTAGATGCCTGGACTCCAGTGAAGGGAAGGACATGGCTATATAAAGATCACAGTGATGAGTATGAGGGAGGCAGGATGGTATGAAATGGCAGAAGGAATTGAAGAGAATGTCCAGTATGGCCAGAGTAGCTTTGGGGGCGGCACTGCAGACTATGTCTGCATAGTCAAAGGTAGGATTAATCATTTTCTGTACAACAGTGTGGCGGACTGATCGAGGAATGCAGTCCCTGTTTCTATATAAGGCTCCAAGCTTGAGGAATAGGTTTTCATGAATTGCATCCACATGTGCTGAAAAGTCCAAATGGTGGTCTAACCAGACCATGAAGTATCTGAAGGAAGTAACATTCTCAATCATGGTGTGGAGGGGTTGTGGGACAACAAATGGACCAGACACCAAACTTCAAGTTCAACACATAATCTCTGTGTGGTGTTTATTCAAAATACAGGAAATAAAATTCAGCAATGGCATATTCCTTCTTCAGCACATCAGTTTGCAGCAACATACTATGAACGTCCTTTCTCTGCACTTATCCAGCACCTACTGACACTGATATCTGATCTAACAACTTTTCAGTGAAAACCCTTCATCCCTATGCCTTGTTTGCTTGGGTAGTGGGGGCTCAAAAGGAAAAAAAAAATGAGCTATAGACAAAGAACCTCAATGCAGAATCACTGAAAAAAGGGTTACCCCAAAGGGCATTGGCAACAAATCAAGTTTCACAGAATATAATATCATACATACTTCCATAATGCAAAGCATCATGGGATATATGCAAATCACCATGACATTTCAGATGTGTTCAGTTTACAGCAATTTACATGCATTTTAAGTAGCACAACTAGCTTAATTTCTATAATAGTCACCTAGTACTTTTTACAATTATCAAAAACACCTAGTGCCATGGTATTTTCAACATTTACAGGTTTCATAAACATAAGGTATATACATCAAGATATTTTATGACATAGTGCTATTACATACTAAATCCAACAACGATAAACACACCTTGTTTTACATACACTTGGAGGTCACCACAATAACCTCCCTGTACGAGGACTTGAGAGAAAAAAAGGAAAATTAAAGACGACACTATAGCATAGTCAAGAAAGAGAAGGGGCTGCCCATAGGTGGCCAACCTCATGGACTAGAAATTGTAAAGGATAGATTAGGCTAAGAAATAGAAGAACTGTTGCAACATATTTAAGAAAAGGTCGGTTCTCAAGAGTGGCAGGAGCTCCCTGTCACATAGGGTACCATCCAGCGTGTAGAAAGCTAGGGATGCATTAAGGGAAGATAGCCTCTGTCTGGTGCCAAAGGACAAGAAGACTGTCTTTTTAGCATTCAGAAAAAGTTGATTCGGCTGGAACCATTTCTGAACTGAAGTGAAATCCTGTTGCAGTCTAGATTGAGAATCACCAGGAGATTTGCTAGACGTGTAGAGGACTGTATCATTCGCATACATATGGATTTGGGAAGTGGAACAGGCAGAAGGGAGGTGGTTAAGGAAAATGGAAAATAATATAGGGCCAAGTACAGAGCCCTGTGGGACTCCAGTAGTGATCAGGAGTGGTGAGGAGAAGGAGGAGGCAATCTTGACAGATTGGGTTCTGCCTGTTAGGGAGGAACTAAACCAAGCTGTAGTGGTTGGTGTTAAACCAGCCTCAGCAAGTGTCTGGAGAAGAAAAGCATGGGACACCACGTCAAAAGCTTTTGCCAGATTGACACATATGGCCATGGTTATGTGACCCAGATCCATATTGGAGAGTATGGAGTCTGTGAGGCGTATTAGTGAGGTGGTGGTGGAGTAGGACTTGTGAAAGCCAGACTGGAAAGGAGTGAAAAATGAAATGGAGTCAAGGTAGGAACTGAGTTGGGCAAGGACAATATGTTCCTGTAGTTTAGCTAGGATTGGGAGGAGGGAGATACGGTGATAATTCCCAGAAGAGGGGGGGTGACCACCTTTGGGGAGGGGAATGACTGTAGAATGTTTCCAATTGGTGGGAAATGAGGAAAGGGCAAATGAATGGTTGAGGAGGGAGGCCAGCGTACCAGCTATAGCAGGTACCGAGAGGTGGGGCAAATTGGGATTAAGGCCGTCTGGGCTTTTCCTTTGGAGGGGTTGAAGGCTAGGAGGGCCTTGAGGGTGTCATTTGGAGTTATGGAAGAAAAAGAAAATTGGTTAGGGGTGACAGGGTGAGGAGCAGTTTGAGGGACAGGGAAGGCAGGAGGTGGGCAAGAGGGAAGGGAGGAGAGTAGCAAGGAGGCACAGGATATAAAGAAACTGTTGAAACTGGTTGTGACAGAAGGAGGTTCAGAAATAGTTGCATTATCACAGACAAGAGTAGGGATTAGGTTTAGTGTAAGGACAGTAGAGGACAGTAGAGGAATCCAGCCAGACAAGGGAAAGGGTCTTGGCTTTCAGAAGGTCAAACTTTGCAGAACTAGATGTATGTCTGAAGAAAACCCTAATGGGTAAAGTGGGAAAGGGGATGTAGAAATGCATTGGGCGCTTCTAAAGGGAGCCATAACAGAAGTCACAAGACTATGCATTAGGCAAATAAATTGTAACCCCTAGGTAGCGCTATCCCAAGGGCTATTACCCCTGCCGGCTTTGCTAGTAGCAGGTTAAGGGGCCTGAGTTCTGAAACGGGTGCCTCCACCCGGAGGTCAGAGTTGGTAGTGGTCAAGTTAACCTGGGCACAGCCCTCCAGGATTCTGTAACCCCCCTCTTTCCTTACTAGTGGCTGGAACAATACACAATAATCACTTTCACAATACCTCTGATACACCACACAAGTACCCACACTGTTTGCACTTACCACCAGGGCTTTCCTCTGGCTCGGCCCTGGGGACCCCCTGTAAAACAAGGTTATACACAGCAAATAACAGCAGTACAGTACTCTTGCACAAACTGGAACCACAGTCAGGGTAAATACAAAAAAGAGCTAGATCTGATTTATTTAAGGGACTTGAACCATGGAGAGGCGTAATCAGGTTAATTTGCTTAAAGGGTGTATCAGTCAGTTATGCATGCACTTCAGGGTCCATAAACAGTCACACACCCTGGGTACCCAGATGGAGAATGGTGGGCTAGCCAGGAATGTTGCAGCTGGTTGGGGCCATGTGATGGAAGAAAAACAACATGCACAACACACACTACTTATAATCTGGAGCCGGAGGGCTCAGTTCGTGAAAAGAAAACAAAACAATCAGATGACACACTTTTAGATTAGGCTGTTGTTGCAGGGAGCTACCCTGATGATTACTCATGATACCCAAGACGGGACACAGGTTGGACGAAAATTGAGACAGCAGGCAGTTAATCTGGAGTGACAGGAGAAGCAGGGCCCACACGGATTGCTGAGACGCAGTTCCTGTTCAAGCGTGGAGCAGGGGGCTGAGCCCCAGGTAGGTCTCTCATCGATGGCTTTCTCTGTGCAGCGAGTAGTCTGGCTGGGCCAGGGTGGCATGGCCCAGGCAGAATGGAGATGAATGTGGATTTAGTCCGATTAGGCTGGATAAAGCTTCCAGCAAGCAGAACACAGTTCACTCAGTGGGGAACCAAATCACGACCCACTTTCAAAACACAGCACATCTACATGTAAAGGATTCTACAGTACCAGCAAGCAGAACACAGTTTACACAGTGGGGAATCAAATCATGACCCACTTTCAATACACAGCACATTTACATGTAAGGAAATTCTACTGTAACAGGCAAACCGCTCTCCGGTCAGGATAGCAAAGTCTCTGCACAAACCGGGGATTCAAAAGCAGCTGGAAATCCTGACAGGCCAACTGCATTCAGCAAAATATCTGGTCTTCTTCAAGTATGAGCCTGGCAAAAAATCAGTGTCTTACTTCGTTCTCACAAACTTGGATTTAGTCCGAAATAATTCTCTTGTCTCCCTCTCAGGGGCAGCAGGCTGACATGCAGACCACAACTCAGGCCTTTCCACAGTTCTCCCGTGTGTAGCTAGAAACATAGAAACATAGACTTTGACGGCAGATAAGGACCACTTGGCCCACCCAGTCTGCCCATTTCCCTACCTATTGGATAAGCTGCAGATTCTAACTACTCAGATGGCTGCTTGACTGTCTCAAGCTGTTGCCTCTTCAGCTCCCAACTTAGATCTGACTCAACTGCCAGCAAGCCTGGGAATTTCCCCAAGATCCAAAAGGTTTGGTTGGCTGATTCATCTGTCAGTCACAACAGGAGCTCCCCCTTCAGGTGCAAAAAGGCGCTAAAAGCCCAAAACTGCAATTCCTACAGGTTCTGACTCCAGACAGCTCCTGTAATCCGGCTTCATTTTACATCCCACCAGTACTGATTGGTTCAATTCAGCAGTCCTGGTCCAAAGTGGTGGGGATAAACAAAACAGTCCTTGCTGCAAAGAAGGCAGGTTAGACAAACTACATTATCATTATCACTCTAAATGATTTTCAGCAAATAGTTACATCTTTCAACAGAACTCCCTCTCAGATTACTTATGACTGCAATCCAGGCAGCCCTTAAAGAGACAGTGCACACAGGCTATACAGGCACTCTCTAGCAATGACATTTAAACTGCTAAAACTCAGTACACCAGCCAGGCAGTAAGCATTTAGGCAAGCTCAAGGAAGACTTTTTGGGAACCCCCATTTGTAGGGGGGTAACAAAGAGCAGTAGAAAACCATGCAGGTTCTCCAAAGAGGTGGCAGGGAGGGTGAGAGTAAAGAGACTAGCGTTCAGAATATACAAAGAAACACAGAGGGAGGAAGACAGAGGAGAGTATCTGGAAAAGCTAAAGGACATGGGGAAAGTAGTCAGAAAAGTCAAAGCACAGACAGAGGAAAGAATAGCCAAGGCAATAAAGAATGGAGACAAGACCTTTTTTAGATACTGTACATCAGAGAAAAGAGAAAAACCAAGGCTGGGATTGTGAGACTAAAAAGAGAAGGGGTTGAGGGTTGGCAGAAGGGGACCAGGAAAAAGCAGAAATCTGAACATTTATTTTTTGTTCAGTTTCACAGTGGAAAAGGGAAGGGAGGGTCCACAGCTAGTGGGAAGAATCACCGGGCTGGGAGTGGTATAGATAGAAGTCCATTCACAGTAGAGGGAGTGCAAAATTAGAAAACTGATGTGGTATATAAGGATTTAAATGGATGAAATATATCCCAGAATTCTAAAAGAGTTTAGGAGTAGCAGTACTTGATGGTGCCTTGTTCAAATACATCATTAGAATAGGTGGTGCCGCAGACTGAAAGAGAATTTTGCTCTCTTAAGAGGGAGTAGGAGGAGGCTGGTAACTGTAGGCCTGTTGAACTCAACTTCATCGATGGGGAAGTTAATGGAATCATTATTCAAGGAAAAGATTGTGACATACCTTGAATCCTATGGGCAGCAGGATCTGAGACAGCATGGTTTCATGGCAGGCAGGTCTTGCCAAACAAACCTAATAGAGTTCTTCGACTGGGTGACAGGAGGGTTGTAGATGTGGCTCACCTGGATTTTAGTAAAGCCTTTGATACTGTCCCACATAAAAGGCTAATAAACAAATTGTACAGCCTGGGAGTCAGATCAGAAGTGGTAAACTGGGTTAGAAACTGGCTGAGCGGTAGGACATAAAGAGTGGTAGTAAACGGAGTTCAGTCTGCAGAGAGTAAGGTGAACAGCGGGGTGAAACATAGAATTTGATGGCACATAAGGACCGCTTGGCTCACCTAGTCTGCCCATTTCTCTACCTAATAGATAAGCTGCAGATCCTAGTTAATCAACAGCCTATTGCCTCCTACCCCCCCACTAGAATTGCCTTATGTCTGTCCCATGCATTCTTGAATTCCCCCACTGTTTTTGACTCCACTACCTCCTAAGGAAGGCTGTTCCAGCTGGCCTGGTGGCACTGAGGGTTGAGGCACTGGATGCCACACCTCACGCCATGCCAGTGACCCGGGTTCGGAAATGAGCCTGGGTCATTGGAGGTCAGCCGGGGGGGGGGGGGAGGAAGAGGACTAGAGCTGGCTGCCGTCAGGCAGTCCTCTACCTCAGGGTTAGGGGTAGCAAGTTTCTCAGAGCTTGGCCACCCTCTGGTGGAGGCTGGAGGAGCGGTGCCTCTCTGAGGCCTTTTGGTGTTAGCCGATCAGGGGAGGGAGGAAGAGACCCCATCTGGAGCTGTGGTGTGCACGTGTGTCTCCACGTGCATGTGCTACCACTTCTGGGGGTCTTGGGCTTAGGACCAATGGGGAGAACATGGAGGAAAAATGTGGGGGTCCACTGAGGATGATGTCTCCGGACTAGCTCAGGGGATCTGCCGGGGCGCTTGGCGTTACAAACCCCCGAAAGACCCAGAGTCCAGTAGGCTGGTGAACGACGAGGGAGGACCTGCCACTGGAGGATTAAAAAAAAAAAGGAAGGCTGTTCCATGTATCCACAACCCTCTCCTTGAAAAAATACTTCCTCACATTACCTCTGAGCCACCCCCCTCTATCTTCAAAATTGTATCCTCTTGTTCTCGCACATCTCTTATTTTGAAAGATGCTACCCTTTTGGACTCTGTCGATTCCCTTGATGTACTTGAAAGTTTCTATCATGTCCCCCTTCTCCCTCCTCTCTTTGAGGGTATACATATTAGGCTCCTTTAATCTCTCTTCGTATGTCTTCTGGTGCAGACCCTGCACCATTTTCGTTGCCTTCCTCTGGACAGCCTCCATCCTGTCTATGTCCTTGTGGAGATGGGGTCCTGTTTTCTACTGGTGATGCCTCTCCCTATGCATCCCAGTATCCCACCAGCCCTCCTTACTGCCTTCTCACATTGCTTGTCCACCTTTAGGTCATCTGATATGACTACCCCCAGGTCCCTTTCCATTTTTGTTGTTGTTAGTATCTCACCCCCATTGTGTACTCTTCCCTTGGGTTTTGTTTCCAGTTGCATTACTTTGTACTTCTTTGCATTGAATCTAAGCTGCCATACATTTGACCATTCCTCCAACCTTGCTAAGTCCCTTTGCATCCTTTCCACCCCACCTTCTTTATCAACCCTGTTGCAGATCTTTGTGTCGTCTGCAAAGAGACACACTTTTCCTTACAGTACCTCTGCAATGTCACTTATAAAGACATTAAAGAGGACTGGTCCCAGTACTGAACCCTGTGGTACCCCGCTAGTAACTTCCCTTTCTTTAGAGTGAACTCTGTTTACTATTACCCTCTGCATCCTGTTGTTCAACCAATTTTTTACCCAGACTACCACTTTGGGACCCACTCCAAGCCTGGCTAACTTGTATATTAATCTTTTGTGTGGGACTGTGTCAAATGCCTTGCTAAAGTCTGGGTAGACCATGTTCACAGCCCCTTTCTTGTCTACTACTTTGGTCACCCAGTCAAAGAAATCTATTAGATTCATCTGACATGACCTTCCTGCTGTGAATCCATGCTTGGATCCAGTGCCCCTCTGGCCTCTAGGAACTTAACAATTCTTTCCTTTAGAAGTGATTCCATCATTTTCCCTACTACTGAGGTCAAACTAACAGGTCTGTAGTTTCCTACCTCTGTCTTGCTCCCACTTTTGTGAAGGGAAATTATGTCTGCCCTCCTCCAGTCCTCCGGTACCACACCATCCTTCCATGATTTGTTAAAAAATGTAGTCAGTGGTGTCACTAGTTCTACCCTTAATTCTTTTAGAATTCTTCGATGAATCCCATCAGGCCTCATTGCTTTGTCCACCTTCAACTTTAAGAGTTCTTTCAGAACCCTTTCTTCTGTGAATGGACTGGTATTGACCTCCCTATCCAGAGTACTTCTATTCTTTGATTTAGGTACCTCCCCCTCCTCTTCTTATTGTGAATACTGAGCAGAAGTATTCATTCAGTATCCCTTCTTTTTCACTATCCCTTTCTGCCAACCCACCATTCATTCTATTCAGCCTCACTACCCGTTCCTTGGTCTTTCTTCGCTCCCTAATGTACCTATAAAAGGTTTTATCCTCCTTCTTAACTGAGTTGGCTATCTTTTCCTGAATTTGGGCTTTTGCTATTCTGACTGCCTTCCCCGCTTCCTCCTGCTTTAACTGGTACAGTTCTCTGTCCTGCTCCTTCTGTGTTTCCTTATACTTCCGGAATGCTACCTTTTTCTCCTTAGTCTTCCCAGCCACCTCTTTTGAGAACCATAGTGTTTTTTTCCTTCATTTTGCTTTGTTGATTTGCTCCATATAGAGGCTTGTTGCCTCTGTGATGGCTGTTTTGATTTTTCCCCATTGTTCCTCCACCTCTCCTTCTTGCCCGTTGCTAGTGCTTTTCTGAGGCACTCTCCCATTTTCCCAAAGTCAGCCCTCCTAAAGTAATATTCTTGCTTTTGTATGGCTCGACTCTATGGTTGTGTTTATCATGAACCACACTGTTTGGTGGTCACTTTTTCCCAGACGGCTACCCACTTCTAAATCCAAGATCCTTTCTCCATCCCCATTTGACAGTACCAGGTCTAAGACTGCTCCCTCCTGAGTGGGTTCCACCACTAGCTGTCTAAGGCATGCCCCCCTGTAGGGCATCGAGAATAACCCTGCCCTTGGATGTGGCTGCAGCAAAGGTGCTCCAGCTAACATTTGGCATATTCAGGTCCCCCATCAACAATATCTCCCCTTTTTCTGCCTATCTAAGGATGTCTTCTATCATTTCCTTGTCCATTGCCTCCCCCTGAGATGGGGGTCTGTATACAACCCCTGTGCGGATTGTTGTGCCATATCCTGTCTCCAGGGTAACCCACAGTGCCTCCTCTACTCCCTGTTTATCCTTTAGTTCTGATGCTTTGAGCCCTTCCTTACATAGAGAACTCCTCCTCCTCCTCCTCCTCCTCCTCTTTTACCCTCCCCGTCCCTCCTGTAGATTGTATACCCTGGTATGTTGATATCCCAGTCATGGTTCTCAGTGTATCATGTTTCTGTGACTGCCACAATATCTAGGTGTCCCTCTTCCATCAAGGCCACCAGTTCAGGGAGCTTGTTGCCCAGACTATGGGCATTGGTACTCATCACCCTCCATTTTTTGATGGCCTTGCCCCTTTTAGTTCCATCCCTGTCCTTACTGCCTTTTTCTGCATTTTCCTCTGTCCTACTCCCTATTGACTTCTCTACCTTGGTGTTTACCTCTCTAACTACTGTGTTTTGTGGGTGGAGGCTGGGTTTTCCCTGTTCCTTTTCCATGCTTCCCCCTTGGCTATGTTAAATGCTTCCCAATGATGCATTTAAAGCTATCACCTAGGATCCTGGTTCCCCTCCCGGACAGATGCAGACCATCACGCCAGTATAGGCCTGTATTCCTCCAGGTGGACCCCCAGTCCTTAATGAAGCCAAATCTCTGAGCTCTGCATCAGTTTTTCAACCATTCACTTAATCCCATGGCATGCAGTACTTTAGCATCACCCTTGCCATAGACAGGCAGCACCTCCGAGAAGGTTACCGTACGTGCTACTTGTCTAAGGCCCCTCCCCAACTCTTCAGACTGCTCTTGCACTGCTCTGATACCATTCACAGTCAGGTCATTTGTCCCTAGGTGGACAATGACATCCAGCTCCCTCCCTTGTACAGCTGCTGCTGCGACCCTGAGGATTCGCTCCCTGTCCCTCCAAGCCATGGCATCAGGCAGGAACCTTACCTCCCTCTCCCCTTCCTCCCCCAGATCTACACCCCTAATGACTGAGTCCCCCACCAGGAGTTGTTTTCTTCCCCTGTGGGGTCCCATGCCACCCTCCTGTGGGTCTCCTTTGTGGAGGTTCCCAGCATCCTCCTTGGTATCCACTGCAGGAGCCTCCATAGAGGAACCACTCTCCACCAGAAAAACGTAAGAATTGTGGAGAGGTACAACTGGAGGAATGTGCCTCTGTTCCACCACCCTCTCCCTCCCTGAACCCACCTTGGTCCAAGTGCTCCTCTTTCTTGGCAACCTCTGAGGTAGCGGCAGTGGCTCCGGTGGTCCCTGGGGGGGGGGGGTAGGAGGTTTCATGAATCCTAGCCAAGTCAGCCTGGAGATGAGCAACCTCCTCCCTCAGACCAGAGAGATGCCTATAAATACATAGAAACATAGAAACATAGACTCTGACTGCAGATAAGGACCGCTTGGCACATCCAGTCTGCTGATTTCCCTACCTAATGGATAAGCTGCAGTTCCTAGTCAACCAACAGCCTACTTCCTCCTACCCACAACCCCTAGAATTGCCTTATGTCTGTCCCATGCATTTTTGATTTCCCCACTGTTTTTGACTCTACAACCTCCACAGGAAGGCTGTTCCATGCATCCACAACCCTCTCCATGAAAAAATACTTCCTCATATTACCTCTGAGCCATCCCCCTTCTATCTTCAGATTGTGCCCCCTTGTTTTTGCACATCTCTTTTTCTGAAGGATGCTACCCTCTTGGACTTTGTTGATTCTCTTGAGGTACTTGAAAGTTTCTATCATGTCCCCTCCATCCCTCCTTTCCTCGAGGGTGTACATATAAGGCTCTTTAAGTCTCTCTCTTCATATGCCTTCTGGTGCAGACCCTGCACCATTTTAGTTGCCCTCCTCTGGACTGCCTCCATCCTGTCTATGTCCTTGTGGAGACTGGGTCTCCAAAACTGCATGCAGTACTCCAGATTGGGTCTCACCAGCTGTCTGTACAGAGGGATAACAACTTCATGTTTTCTACTAGTGATGCCTCTTCCTATACATCCCAGTATCCCCCCAGCCCTCCTTACTGCCCTCTCACATTGCTTTCCCACCTTTAGGTCATCTAACATGGCTACACCCAGGTCCCTTTCCATTTTTGTTGTTCTTAGTATCTCACCCACCATTGTGTACTCTTCCCTTGGGTTTTTGTTTCCCAGGTGCATTACCTTGCACTTCTTAGCATTGACTCTAAGCTGCCATACATTTGACCATTCCTCCAACCTTGCTAAGTCCCTTCTCATCCTTTCCACCCCACCTTGTGTATCAACCCTGTTGCAGATCTTTGTGTTGTCTGCAAAGAGACATATTTTTTGTTCCAGTCCCTCTGCAGTGTCACTTATAAAGACATTGAAGAGGATCAGTCCTAGAACTGAACCCTGCGGTACCCCACTAGTAATCCCCCTTTCTTCAGAGTGGACTCCATTTACTATTACCCTCTGTGTCCTGTTCTCCAGCCAATTTTTTACCCAGGCTACCATCTTGGGACCCACTCCCAGGCTGGCTAACTTGAATATTAATCTTTTGTGTGAGACTGTGTCAAATACCTTGCTAATGTCTGGGTAGGCCATGTCCATAGCCCCTCTCTGATCTACTACTTTGGTCACCCAGTCAAAGAAATCTTTTAGATTCATCTGACATGACTTTCCTGCTGTGAATCCATGCTGCCTTGGGTCCTGTGCCCCTCTGACCTTTAGGTACTCAACAATTCTTTCCTTCAGAAGTGATTCCATCACTTTCCCTATCACTGAGGTCAAACTAACAGGTCTGTAGTTTCCTGCCTCTGCCATGCTTCCACCTTTGTGAAGTGGAATCACATCTGCCCTCCTCCAGTCCTCAGGTACCACCCCATTCTCCCATGATTTGTTAAAGAGGGTAGTCAGTAGTGTCACTAGTTCTACCCTTAGTTCTTTTAGAATTCTGGGATGAATCCCATCAGGCCCCATTGCTTTGTCCACCTTCAGTTTTAAGAGTTCTTTCAGAACTCTTTCTTCTTTGAATGAGCTCACATCAACCCCACTATCCAAAGTGTTTCTGTTGTTTGGTTTAGGTACCTCCCCTTCTTCACTTGTGAATACTGAGCAAAAATATTTGTTTAGTATCTCTACCTTTTCACAGTCACCCTCTGACCACCCCTCCCCTTTATTAAGCCTCACTATCCCTCCCTTGGTCTTCCTTCACTCCCTGATGTACCTATAAAAGGTTTTATTCCCCTTCTTAACTGAGTTGGCTATCTTTCTGGGCCTTTGCTGTTCTGACTGCCTTCCCTGCTTCCTTATGCTTTAACTGATATAGTTCTCTGTCCTGCTCCTTCTCAGATTCCTTGTACTCCCTGAATGCTATATTTTTCTCCCTAACCTTCCCTGCCACCTCCTTTGAGAACCATATTGGTTTTTTACATCGTTTTGTTTTGTTTATTTGCTTTACACAAAGGCTTGTTGCCTTAGTGATGGCAGTTTTGATTATTTCCCATTGTTCTTCCACCTCTCCCTCCTGCCCATTTGCTAGTGCATTCCTTAGGCACTCATTCATTTTTGCAAAGTCAGCCCTCCTAAAGTCCAGGACCTTTGCCTTTGTATGGCTTGACTCTATTGCTGTGTTTATCGTGAACCATACTGTTCAATGGTTGCTATTTCCCAGATGGCTACCCACTTCTACATCTGTGATCCTCTCTCCATCTCCATTTGAGAGTACCAGGTTTAAGATTGCTCCCTCCTGAGTGAGTTCCAATACTAGTTGTCTAAGGCATGCCCCCTGAAGGGCATCTAGAATGACCCCTCTGTTTGATGTAGCTGCAGCAAATACACTCCAGTTAACATCTGGCATATTCAGATCTCTCCCAGAAGACTGCGGCCCCACAGCCAGTGCATTGCACTACTCCCCACATGTCTGTCTTCTTTCCTGTTTCTCCCGTGTTAAGCCTTTTTTTCTCTTTTTGTTATATATAGTTAGTGAGTGTGCTCTTACCTTCAATGCAGTGTGCGGTGCTGGTAAGGATATGAGTTGTATGCACCTTGTCCTCTTGAGGAAATTATGTCAGAACCCCTGCTATAAAGGAAATGACACCTGGAGGGTGGGATGAGGGGAAGGGTGGGTTTGGGCCTAAGTCGTGCCCTCATGAATAATTAGCTACAACCTCTGACCCACCAGTAGGATGAGTGTTGTCCTTCCTTTCTGCAAGACAACCTGCACAACAATCAGGGGAACACAGTTTCTTGCACCTGAGACTGTCTGGGTTTCAACATTTAGGAGATCGATTGATAAAGGATTGAAAATAAAATGTATGTGTAATGGGTGATATACCTCCATGGATGGAAATATAACATTTTTAGGATTTGCTTATAGGGTATATTTCCTAAACTTAGGAAACACTGTTGCAATAATCTAATGTATGATGTGATGTCCTGTAAAGGGATTTATTTAAAAAATATTTGTAGTTATATGTTTTTTATAATGTATGTTGTAATATAGATTTGTCTTGTGTAAATTCATGTAATTCTTTTTAAATTGCAAAAACAGGTCCATCTTGAAAAGGGGTCTTTGACCCAATGATGTAAATCCATTTCTACCTGTATAAAAATAAATGTTACTATTACTACTACTACATAAGACACAACTGCAGGTTTTGCTATGATAACTCCTCAGCCACCAGTACATTATTTAAAAATTGTTTAACTGTCACAAAATCCTAGTAGACAATCCAGCTACTCCCAAAGGAAAACCAAAATGCAGCATTTCAGTCCTTCTGAAGTTACTCACAAGATAAGCAGTTTGCAAGCCCTTTCTTGGTTAAACCCTAAATACATTTATGCAATAGGGATGGACATACATTCAGTGTGATAAATGCATTTATCTGAGTCACTGTATGTATAAATAAATGTATACATACAATGACCATTTATACATACAGTGTAGTACTACTCCCTAGTTTAACACGCTTCACTTTCTCACACTCCCACACAATCAATACTGCTGTCTACAAATCTTTCCCCATCCACAGTAACTAATCCACTTCCAAAATCTGTTTTCTATTTTTTTTAAATCTCTCCCCAGCATCATCCATCTAAATTAATTCCTCACATCAAAAAAACATGGTATAATCACACATATAGTCAGCGTGGCTCAGTTGGTAGCACATCCACCTCTTGACCAGAAGGTTATGGGTTCTCATCCCACACCGGGATTGAACTTGCCCCTCAAAATGCTGGCACCTGAGTGCAGTATTGGGGTGTGCTGTACTGCTGGGGTGTGCCGTCCTTCGGATGAGACATTAAACCAAGGTCCCTTCTACCCATCCTGGTATTGTGCTGGTGGGTGTCCAGGTGGAATTAAAAGAACCCAGGGCACTCTTCATAAAGAGTAGGGGACATTCCCGGTGTCCTGGCCAACATTCCCCTTCCCATAAACCAGTTCATGCAATTATCCAGGCTATGTGTGAGTGTTAATGTGCGATATGGCTGCCACTACACACTCAGTCACTTCACTACCAGTCTAGCATTGCTTGTAAAGCGCTTTGGGATACATTGTGTATGAAAAGTGCTATATAAATCCTGATTCTTCTTTTTCTTCATGAAGCAGCATGTGTCACTTGCGCTTTTCTTTCCACTGTCTCCTTTCTAACTTCATCCCACACTGCCTCAGCCCCTGACTTTCTAAAGAACTGCCAAATACCCAAACCACAGCTCTTTTTAAATCTCTCCCCTGCATCCATCGCCCACAAGCAACAGAACTGCTAACATGAAATTAAAATTCTGTCTCTCCAAAACCGCAGACGTTTTTTTCTTTCTCCCACGCTCGCTAGCTCACATTGGCAGTATGAGTTCATCAGCTCGGTCACCTCTTCTTCCTGAAGCCACTCGCTGTAGTCCAAATTTCCACCTCTCATACAGAAATAGCTTTAAAAAATTAAAAATAAAAACTTCATGACAGTGACTACTTTTTCTGTCATTGAACGCTCACTAAACTCACCCAATGTTTTCCTCTATTCATACCATCAGCACTCTCTAAACTCAGCCAACATTTTTTTTTTAAACTGTTAAGCCATACTATCAGCCAGTCAGCTGTAATGAACCACAGAGGATGGCGCATCAACCTGGCAATGCACAAAATAAACTCACACACATTTCCATATTTTTTATTTAAAAAAAAAAATATTTTAAAACTGCACATACACATGACAGCTTTCCCTATTGCATAAATGAAATATGCAGGGGGGACCTTGTGTGATATATGATTTATGCACACTTGTGCTGTTTGCCCTTGGCCACCTCACATGTGGCTTACGCCACTTGTGAGGTTACAAAAGGTAAAACAGCACTCGTGTGCATAAATCATATATTACACAGGTCCCCCCTCCGCATATCTCTTATATATAAATAAAAAGCAATTACCAAAGGTAGTTAGTTTCATCTCCACAGAATTGAGCAAAAGTGCACGTTGTTGCAGATATTAAGTACCAGTCATCAAACGTGAGAGGGATATAGAAGTGATTATATCTGAGGACCTAAAGGTGGCCTCAGGGATTGGTGCTAGGCCCAGTCCTCTTTAATGTTCTCATAACTGACATTGCAGATGGGCTGGAGGGTAAGGTGTGCCTCTTTGCAGACGACACAAAAATATGCAATAGGATTGACACAGCAGAGGGGGAGTGGAATAAATGAGAAGCTAGAAGAATGGTCAAATATATGGCAGTGAAGATTCAATGCAAAAAATTGCAAAATTATGCACTTGGGGCACAGAAACCCGAGGGAGGAGTACTCAGTGGGGTGGGGGGGGGGTTACCGCCAGTCATCAAATGTAAGAGAGATATAGAAGTGATTATATCTGAGGATCTAAGGGTGGCCGGACAGTGTGAAAGGCAGTAAGATGGGATGTTGGGATGCATTGGGAGAGGCATCACTAGCAAAAAAAGGGAAGTGGTGATGCCACTGTACAGATCATTGGTGAGACCTCATCTGAAGTACAGTGTCCAGTTTTGCAGGCTCCATCTCAGGAAAGACAGAGACAGGGTGGAGGCAGTACAGAGGAGTTACTAAAATGATACAGGAGTTGCAGCAGAAGTCATATGAGGAAAGGCTGAGAGACCTTAATATGTATTCTCTGGAAATGAGGAGACAGAAGGGGGGACATGATAGAGATGTTTAAATATCTTAAAGGGTTAAATAAGGTACATGGGGGTAGCATGTTTCAGAAAATAGGATGCACTAGAACCAGGGGGCATGACTTAAAGTTGGAAGGAAGTATATTCAGGGGTAATGTGAGGAAGTACTTATTTACAGAAAGGGTGGTGGATGCATGGAATAGCCTCCCTGCAGGGGTGGTGAGTGCAAAAATGGTGGAGGAATTCAAAAATGTGTGGGACAGACACATGGGAATACTGTACTAGAAATAGGGAAGGGTGGGAAAGCTGCAGATCGGCTACAGGCTATAGTGTAAGTAAAGATAGGAAAATTGGATAGACTAGATGGGCCAGGCGGGTCCTTATCTGCTGACAAATGCTATGTATCTATGTACAATACTTACACCAACCCCACTTAAACCTTTCTGTCAGTGGTGGCACCACACAACTAGCAGGAGTTTTACATTCCATGACCCTCAACCTTGCTTGTGCACCTAGGCAGAGGTAGTAACTGTTAACATCCATGGCAGCCTGGTTATATCTTTGAAGGCACCTTTGGGATCTCCTGTTTGCCATCTGGTCACCCACATGGATCATCATTATGGTTGAGGAACAATTTGGTACCCCCACTCCAATTTCTGAAAATCAACACATCCTTCCAAGAAGTTGAGAACTGTTGCTGTGCAGAGGGTCAGGACCCCAAGAAGGATGTTGTTACTGACAACTATCCCTGAGGGGGTCAGTACAGTCACCACTGTGAATGTTCTACATGTTGAACTTGAGGAGATTAGAAAATTGAAGGTCCACCAGCTATCTTATGATCCTATGAATGACATAGTAGTGGCAGTATTGGTGAGCAATAAGGATGTGGATACTCTGAACTTACCCTCAATAGTTACTCTTGTGAGTATGTCAGAAGACTGGTGCCTGATTAGCAGTTGGAGCACCATGGACTACCCCCTGAGCCAGTCTCAGATGGAGGGTTGGATGTCAAAGTTGAAGAATTTGCTTGTCAGCAAAGGCAAGGCTGTGCAGTACTTAAACACATTTGTGGTACTTGCTGGGAGCATGGTGATATCAGTTGAGTCGTTTCTGCATACGGTGGGATCATTGATAGAGAAGGCCCAGCAGCCACCGAGAAACTAAAAGGAATATAAGAGGCTAGCTAGATTTTCAGGAAGCATGTCTATCCCGGGAGAGGAGGACCCTGCAACATGGATTAAGAAGGCCACACAACTGGTGCAGAACCTGCAGTGTTCCAGTAAGGGAAAAACCCAGATGGGTAAGTGCCTGCGAGGACTAACACTGGATGACATCCAAGCTTTGAAGGTTATTAGACATTATGGTATCAAGGAGTGAGATGGCACCGGCAAGGAGAGAAGAGTGAGTTGCTGTGGAGGAGCTCTCACTTGTTTTCTCCCATCAAAGTTTTATATGAGATCTAGTGAGAGAATGCCCTTGGGAAAGCAATGATGAATTTTTTTGAAATTATAATTGAGTACAATGAGATCATTTAACTTCAGATGCAACACTAAGTATTTTGTGATGTAAGCTCAGCAGACACGGTCAATGTATTATTTTGCTTTTGAGCTGGGCTCCTTTCCTATTGCTCTAGTATGTTAGAGCGACAGCAAAGAGCAAAGGCTGCTAAGCATACTTTACCCTACCCAGATACAATGAAGTTCTCAGTGTCAGGTCCAAACATAAAAAATCAGCTAAATGAGAATAAAGAACTTTTAAACTCATAGGAAGCCTCACAGAAGGGGAATTCTTAGCAACAAGAAATGTCTCTCCAAGATTTGCCTGTGACTGCATTTAAACCACCACTCCAAGAATCTCATATGGCTATGTTACAACTACTACTGAGCCCTCTGAATATACCAGAAATGATACATTTTAAGTCTGCACAACAACAGCCACTGTTGGATAATAAAAATAATGTGAAGCTGGGAATGGAGTACTCACGAAGTAATGAGATGCCACATAAAATGGCACTGAAGCAAGTGGTGAACACCAATATCAGAGTTTGGGAACATACTGGACCACAGCAAAAAAGCTCAGCCACAGCACCAACAAGGTTTGGAGCCAGTTGTTTTAGAGCATCAAATGTTGGACAAACCAAAAAATCAAAAAGAGAAATTACATTTCCAAACCAAAAGAAACAATGAAAGCCATCATGTCCAAGGCTTTTCAGAGGGCCAAAGCACAAGTGATAAGGACCCAAAGCAGATGAAAGTTAAAGCAGCGTGGAAAAGAAAAGGTACGCTCTTTTCCGAAATGTTCAAAACCCCTAAAGTATCTAGTGAGAAGCTTTGGAAAAAAAAAAAAAACCAACCTCAGATAAAAGAGGGGCTTAAAGGTCAAGCATCAGGAGTTTTTTTTTCATACATATTTAATCTTCTGTTTCTCCCCGGCAGCCCTCTTCTAATTGAACCCCCCAGCCAAGTTACCTGACTCCTCCAGGACTTACCTTAACTGTCCTCTGCCACAGGACTAGTGCCCAGCCGCCGATGCAGACCTGCAGGGGGTCCTCAATTTTTTCTTCCTAGGCCCATGGATGCGAAATGGATGCAGTGTCCAAGCTTTGCTTCTGCAGAGACAGCCCCAGCATCCTGAATGTGGGTATCAGGCAAGCAGTGCGCCACACTAACCCCCCCCCACCGAGGAAGGGAACCTTGATCCTTCCAAACCCCACTGGTCCCCAAGCAACCCGAGTCCATTGATGACCCTGTGTTTCTGGAGTGGCAGAAGGTAAGATGCCTAGTGTCTTATCTTTCCATGCCTCTGGGATGGCAAGCATCAGGAGTTTTAAATGAAAGTTGTCCTTTACAAGTTATGCCACAGCAGTATTCAAAGACATCAGTTAAGAACTCAGAAATGGCAATACCTTCCATAATTAGAACAAAGGAGGAGGGGGAGATAAATGAATCATCAGAGAATTCAGTTAGCTGACTATAATAGTGGACCAGAATCTGAAGTTGATTCAGATGCAGAATTTAACTCAACAAGTCAAAAAGGCAATCATTTTACAAAAGATTCAGAGGAAGAGAAATCTGTACTGGAGTGGGACAAAACTATTATAAATGAAATCTGAGAGCCTAAAAAAAGAAATTGCACCCATTACTGCTGATAAGGAAGAACTGCAACTACTAAATGAAAAAGAAAATTACACAGATGGCAACTGACGTAGAGGATGTAATTATAAGAACAGGTGAAGCGGAAAAAAGCATTTCATGGTTGGAAGACAACATATTAATAGCACAGAGTTTAAATAAATAACAGAAAGGTGATACAACAAAATAAAAAAAAAAATAAAATGGTTGGTTATGAATCCAGAGCCAGTAGGAAAACTATCTGGATAGCTGGGGTGCCAGAGCAGTGGGATCAGAAAATACCTATCACCCAAACAGTGCAAAAAACGTTTTCTGTGTTTTTGGACACTGTATCAGTATCAAAAACATTGAGTTAGTTGAAGCCCGTTGATCACTGAACCCCAAAAAAAAACTATGATGACGATCTTCCACCTAGAGCAATTGTAGTGAGTTTATAAGAAGTACAGACAAGGGGCTTGATTTTCAAAGCTCAAAGAATGATACAAGTTGATTGTGCCAAAAATATTTGACCCAAGCTGCCTCTTGCATCAAATGTTGTGCAAAATACGATTTTATAACACACCTTTGTCTGTCTTGGGGCCACTTGCATCAAAGTGCCCTATTCCAGGCTTGCGTCAAAAAATTTGGTGCACCATGTTGCAACAGGGCTTGCATCCAAAAAGTGATGCAACATTCCCTTTTTTCAGAAATTTACAAATTGGTAAACCTGCACACTGCATGCACCGATGATAAAACGCACCTGTTAGACCAAGGTGGAGCTAGTCTAACTGACACTAGATCATATAAATAGGCCCACAGCAGGCAAGCAGATCTCTAGTACTGTAGTGGTGGAGCACAAGCACCAGACAAGAAGATATCAGGTTCAGTGGCCCTACTGGGCATCAGGCTGGCCATGGTAAGGTGGTGGAGATGAGCCAAGGCAACAGCCTAGCAGGGTCCAGGGGAATGGCATGCCAAAAAGACAATGCAGAACCACCAGGAGATATGTGGCATGGGTCTACCAGAGGAGAACATCATATCGAGATGTGACTGAGGAGCAGTGCATTGCATGCTATTGCCTTCACAAGGCTGCCATCGTGGAGTTGTACCAGGAGACAAGTGGGGACCTGCAGAGTGCAACATAGAAAGGCCATCCATTACCAGTGGATGTCAAGGTGTGTGCTGCATTATGCTTCTTGGCTGTTGGGAGCTTTTAGACCCCAACTGGTGATACAGTGGGAATTTCACAGCCCTCTGTGTCAAAGTGCCTGACGCTGTTTCTGGAGGTCCTGGTACTCAGGCCACACAGGTGCATTAGCTTCACACGGGATGCACAGCAGTAACAGTCTATGAAGCAGGGCTTCTGCAATATGGTACAATTCTCACAAATGCTGGGTGCCACTGACTGCATCCACATTGGCATCGAAGCACCATCAGCTGAGGAGGAGGCATATGTGAACTACAAGGGTACCATTGTTTGAACATTGAGGTGGTCTATGACAGTCAGTGGTGCATACTGGATGTGGTTGCCCAAGAACCCTGGATCCTGCCACGATGTCTACATATTCCTCCACAGTGACCTGTACAAGGCATTTGAGAGAGGAGACATTCAAGGAAGATGACTGCTAAGTAGGTGGATGTGCCACACACCAGTATAGTAGGTTTCCTGGGATCCATATATTGGGCTCACATGCAGACAGTGACATGCAGTTGGCACGCTACTCAGGTGAGCATCATACAAGCCATGTGGCCACTTTGTGTGACGACATGGTGTGTACAGTACAGTGACCATGCCATGTGGCCATAGGCAATGTGTTTGGCCGGCATGCATGGGAAACATTGGTGGTGGGCACCATATACCATGTAGAGCATGTGGGGGGTTTGGTGGGTCCATGTGTGATCCTTTGTGGAAGTGATGTGCAAGGGGCCACCGCAGGCAGGACTGGCAGGCCAGTGGTGGTCTACTTTGGTGGCAAGGAGCCTGCACATCCCTGCAAGAATGACATGGTACACACAGGCAACAAAAGGTAACCTGTGCATTCCATGCCCATGGGTGACAGTGGATATCCCCAGCTAACATGGCCCATGACTAGGGATGTAAGTTTGTCATGGATGAGGTTTTAATGACTAATTGTTTGTTCATGAAATCATTAGTAAACAGTGGTAAATGTTGTGGCATGTCATCATTGCTATATTCTGATGACACTAGTGAAAGTCATGGAAGTCCTGAATAAAGATCAAATGTCATGGAATCAATGACGTGTATGACTGCCATGACAAACTTACATCCCTACTCATGACACAACTTAGGCAGTTGCAAACAGAGGCAGAGAAATGGTACAATGAGGCACTCAGCTCCACACAGTCCATGAGTGAGAGAACCATCGGGCTCTTGAAGATGCACTTCCACTGTCTGGTCCGATTGGGGGGGGGCCCTGCAATACACCCCAATTATGGCCTGTAAGGTCTTCCTGGCATGTTGCATTCTACACAACATCACTGTATCTCAGTGGCCTCCCCTGTCAGAGGTGGATGCTGAGCAGGGTGAGGATGAAGAAGTGGAGGAAATGCTGAACAATATACCAGTCCAGGGTACCACACAGACAAGAACTGCAGCAGTCAGACAGTATGTCAGAGCAGATCTGATCACCAGCCACTTCAGCTGATGGGACATGAACATCATGAGGGCAGCACCCTCAGTAGTGGAGCACATCCCAGGAACCATGCACACATTGCACCCAGGAGAACGAAGTGAGTGAGTGACCACATGCCATGCTGTGGAGGATGTCATGTTGTCTGGTGTGGCCTACAGGTGACAGAAGTACTGTTGCACAAATGGTGCCCATTGTCACTATGTGGCAAAGGGTGGTATAGGAACGCATCACAGCAGGCATCATATCCAGAGGAGTATGAAAGAGCAAGAGTGTGGACAGGTCTGACACAGTAACAGGTGGTGTGGGGTCCAAGATCAGTACAACAGACATACCACAATGGTACACCCCAAGACATTACACAGGGCATGCCAAGTACACACCTTAGATGACACATGGCAGCCAGAGTGGCCAGGCCCTGTGACATGGGATCAGGGATGAAACACCAGAGGGTATGCGACAACATCATAGCGTGAATGATGGCATGGCTGTCATGTGGGCCCTGGGCATGCCTGACTATGTCCCCCGAAGTGCAATGCTGGCCCACCCCAGACAGCTGTGGCAGATGGCCCACTTGGGACCCATGTGGACAGGCCTGCAGCACAGCATGGCCCACCCTTTGTGATACTGCCAGGGCCACCTTGTACAGGGCAACCCCCACGGGTGTCATACACCGGACACACTGTATGCCATAGTGGTGGATGGCCTGAGGCTGTGCAGTCCCCTCCCCCCGGTTACTGTGTAGACCATGCCAGATTGTGATGGCACAATGCTGCTGCACTGCAGTGATGCACACATGGGTGTGTTGTGCCCCTTGGCCAAGATAGACACACATCAGAACAGCAGGGCAATGCCCCCTCCCATGTCCCATATGAGACTGCCACAGGGCACTGCCCAGTAGCCACATGGGATGGATACCTAACCAGGGGGTAGTGATGCACAGAGATAGATGGCATGCATGTGGTAGGGTGACATGGGCAATGGTGCACAGTTGGACCACTGCCCTAATGAGTAGTGTCAGGCAGTGCAGTGTGGCAGTGTGGGATGCTCCTGCATGTGTCAGTGGCACAAGGAGGAGGCGCAGAAAAGAGCAGGGCATGATGTGGGGCATTAATGCAACATGCTTCACAGTTGGTGCGTTTGTGATGCATATCAGATGGAACCCTGAAAATGATGCAACTGTAGCAAAAAATTCAAGCAGGGAAAATATGATGCAACATTTGTTGGATTCCAGCGGGAATGACACATCCTACTTGGGGCCGCAAAAAAATGCCACAACTGCGTGTAAATTGATGTCCACTTTGTCTGAATGCAGCAGTGGTTTCCCACACAAGTGGCAGCCAAAAAACATGACCGTGTATGACACAACCAGAGTGGGGAAGTGGACCATATTGCCCACAAAGCTGTCTGTACTATCCAGACTATGTGCAACTGACAGATGGCTGCCAATAGAGCCAAGGCACCAAACTTCTCAGAGGAGACCACCCTGCTCATTATCCTGGTGCAGCAGTAGTGCAGGGTGCTGTTGCCCCTGGGAGCAGGAGGCACACCCCCCACACAGTGGAACAGGGTGTGGTGGCTGTGGAGGATCCACCACTAATATCATGTTCCCTTGATTCATGTCTCCACAGAGATGTAGTACACACCAGACACAGCAGGTGATGGCACAGCAGGCAGTGACAGCACCCAAGGGACCCAGCAAGTGAACACAGCTGTACCCAGTGGTGAAGGTAAGACCCATGTATAGTGCAGGTCAGGGAATCAGGGGCACTAGGTCAGAACAATGCCAGTCTGTATAGCGCAGTCAAGAACTGCGTGGCAAAAAATGCCGTCTTTTTTTTTTTTTGCAGTGCTATTCTAACTGGGTATGAAATCAGGTAGTGCTGTCAACATGAGCACATGCCCACATTTGATGCATATGTCTGGTTACAGAGCGGACAGGCGACAGCTGTGCTGTGTGCCACCACTCCAGTGCTCGTGCCCATGGTCATGGTGTGCAACCACCCTGCATCCCTGCAGTTGCAACAACCCAATGCATGTCCCACACAGGCAGGCACAGGGGGTAGGAACCTGTGCCATACTACACAAGCAGGGCAGGGCCCTAGACACACACACTTCAGCAGGACGAATAGTAGCTGGGGGGTATGGGGCCTGGGAAGGTGGGTGTGCTGGAACCACAGGCTCAGATGCCCTGTGTGTGTGCCTCATGGTGTGGGGACATGTGCCACCATCAAGGGGATGAGAGTGCACTACATAGCTGGACACAGTGTGTGCTATGCCCAAAGGGGCACGGTGGCAATAGCATCCCATGGTGGGACTGCACACAGTGGTGCAGCAAGCGCCACAGACAGGGGTGTGTGTATTAGAGGCACACACTGTTGCATTAGGCTAGGTCCCTCATGGACATGGTCAGTGGTCCACAGGCGGGTCACATGTCCTTGAGCAGGGTGACATGTGTAGGTGCAGCATACTGGCTGACAGCAATGTTGCTGAAGTAGGCAGAGGACATACTGGTCGGCCCGGTGTATGTGCATGGTGCACCGTATGTATTGGGGTGGGGACACCCATCATGATTGGAGCAGAGATGGATGCATATGCCTAATGATGCTGTGTGACCTGCTACAAGTCAGGGTGGGGCATATGTGGCACAATACTCCTGGGCCCATAGGACAGCGCTCGGGCATAGGCCAGAGTGGGCCACATGTGCCATGGTGACATGAAACTGCAGGCCCACACACGAGAACATTTGTGGGATACTGTACATGCAGGCCATGGGATCCTGGGGCTGCCAAGGAGTGGCACTAGAGAGCACCACAGAGTGGGCCTGGATCCACAGGACAGACACTTTTGTGATGTGGTCCTAGGTGCCATGCCTGGAGTTAGAAACCAACACCCAGCATAGTAGCATAGCTGGACACAATTGTGCACCCAGGGCACATGTGGCTGTTGAGGGGCACTGGGGGGGAGCTGGGATCCACATACCATGCAGTCAGTGTGTTGGGCCATCTCCAGCACTGCTGGCCACACTGGGGGAGTCCGTGTCACCACTGGGTAGTGTGGATGGTATGCAACACTTGTACAGCTTATTGATAACTGACAATGTACTGTGGTGTGTGTGTCTGCCTGTGTAGGTTGCGTGCAACCTCTGTGTAGTGCTATACAGTGGCACTCCACAAAGATCTAAGCTATACATCAGTAAGGTACACATACATGGTATGTGGCTGATATGGCCGTCAGCTGCGCTGCACTGCTGTCTGGGACCCTGGTGATACCATACCTTACATGGTGTGAGAGCAGGACAGTCATGATGGTATGTCCAGGGGCTACAAGGTGAGGTGCAGAATTGTACATGGGGAGCAGCTGCCCCCCAGCTGGCCCACACAACACACTGTACACCACCGCATTATGTGTTGTGCTGCAAACCCTGGTAACCCACCTGGGACCCATCCAAACCCCATGGACATGTAGAACCCAGTGTGTGTCCTGCAACCTGGTGCTGTGCACACCCAGGGACCGGGGATGCCGTTGCCACCTGCTAACCTTGTGGCATGCAGCAGTTATGAGGTCTTCCTCCCATAACAACTGCTGCTACTGTGGTGGTACAGTATGACACCATTGGGCACCACTGCAGTGTACTCCACAGGTCCATGGGCATGGCTGCTGTGTGGATCACAGTTTGGTAAACATGGGGCACAACAGCCCCAGCTGCATCCCTCACACAGGAGTGTGGCCCAGGGACCCACATGCAGGTATTGCTGTCAGCAGGATGGGGCAAGGAATGTGAGATCTACAGCCTGTGCAGGCACACTGATGGTTGGGCAAACCCATGTTGGGTATGTAAACCACCCACTGATGACTGCCAGGCCATGCCCTGTGTGCCACACATATGCCACAATGACATATGGACTGGCCCACAGCACAGGACGCTGTCTCACCTGGGTGTGGCTCACCCAGGTGCCCTCATGGGGGCCAATCCTCCAACACAGCCCCTGGGCCATTTGTTTGGCTCAAGGGTTCCATGATTGCGACCGCCATTGGACACTGTTTCCTGGGGAAAAGACCCCCGCCTACCAGGCCCCAAGAGTTTTACTATGCCATGGTGACATCCCCCACAGCACCGCAAGCATGCCAATATCCCAAGCACTGATGCATCTCTAAACCGACCAGCATCCTGTTTAAGAAGAGACTAAAGAGCAAGGGCCCCAGGATAGAGCCCTGAGGAACCTCTGAGTGAGCCTGACAGGGACTGGAAATGGTAGTGCTGATTTTGACACATTGGATATGGGAAGAGAGGTAGTTGGAGAACCAGTCATGGACCTCCTGAGAGAGGCCAAGAGGCTGGAGTGAGGAGAGGAATAGCGCATGGTGGACTGTCAAACGCCTTTGATAGGTCAACGAAAACTGATCCAGCAATATGTCCCTTGTCTAGCACTGAGTGGAGGAAGTTGGAGAACTCTATGAAAACAGTGGTGGCTCTGTGTTTATGATGAAAGCCATGCTGTTCCTGGCAGAGAAGATTGTGGGTTGAGAGATAGTCAATGAGCTGATCTGTGATGATTTTTTCAAGGGGTTTGGAAAGTGTCGGGAGGATAGAGATGGGACGATAGTTACCAGGAGAGGTGAAATCACCAGTTTTGTGCAGAGGGATAATCACAGTGGTTTTCCAGACAAGTGGGAACTGGCTGAGGCAGAGGGAGTGATACTTTTGAGTAGTTTAATGTCCAGTGAGTCATTGCTGTAGAGGGAGTTTTTGAGCACTTTGAGGAGATATGGCCAAGCCTCCTGTGGGGAGAGGGCCTTAAAGTAGAAAGGGGGTCTAGTAATCTTACTGTGGGTGGGTGGGGCAGGGTCAATAAAATTTACAGGGAATACTGAGCTGAGCTCTGAGAAGGTTTTGTTTAGGCAGTGAGCAATGTCTAGTGTGTCAGTTGTTAACGCCCCATTGACATTGAGTTGGGCGGGGGGGGTAGAGACACCATTTTACCATTGAGCTCCTTTATGTTATCCCAGAAATTGTGGGAGGAACCTCAAGAGGATGCAAGGGTAGACCTTTAGTGATTGGCCTTGGCTTTGTGAATGGCTCAGGTACACCTGTTTCTGGTGGTGCGGTAGGCTTGCCTGTCCGCAGGTTTACCAGAGTCCACGGCTTTGTGCCAGAGGTTGTCTCTGTGATGCATAAGGCTGAGCAGTGAAGAGGTGATCCAGGGTGTACCATAGTCACTGATGAACACTTTGGTGAAGGGAGCAAAAGTGTCACAAACTGTGTTGAAGGATTGGATGAAGTATTAAAGCACGGTGTCAATGTCAGGGACATGGTCAACTGGAGACCAATCCCAGTGAGTAATGCAGTCTTTTAGCTGAGCAAGTTTGCCTCGGCGTAGGTGGCACCGGGTAGTCAGTTTAGGTGGAGATTTTGGCCTCTTGCAAGACCATGTGAAAGTGATGGAAGAGTGATCGCTAAGAAAGTCAGGAAGCACAGCAAGACTGGATACTTTATGGGGTTTGCTGGAGAGAACAACGTCAAGTAAGGTAGAGGTACCAGTGGCTGGGTTGGCCCTAGTGGGGTGTGTGATGAGTTGGATAAGGTCAAGTGCAGTATCCCTAGCATGGTATGCAGAATCAGCATGCCAATATATATTGAGATTACCAAGAATGATTTGTTCAACTTTGTGGGGCAGTGAGGAGAGGTGGTCAAGGAGGTATTGGAAGGCGTGGGTCTGGTGCCTAGGAGGGATGTAGGCCATAGTTAGAAATAAAGCGGCTCTGAAGGGGTCTGGGGTTAGTTTGAGTGAAATTGCTTGGGCACCAAGGCAGAGTTGTGGGGGGGGGGGAGTGACACTGGATAGAGTTGTGTAAAAAAATGGCACAACCTCCACCATGCTTAGAGCTACAAGCTTCTCTAAACAGGGTGTAACCTCGGAGGGCAACGGCAGCATCAGTGGTGGACTTGGTAAGCCAGGATTCAACTATAGCCAGAATGTCTGATTGTTGTTGGGCAACTCAGCCCTGGAGGTCAGACAATTTCTTTAACAAATTGTATATATTCATGGAGGCAATGCGTAGGGAGTGTGTAGCAGAGATGTGGGTGGGTGCCATTGGGGGGGGTCAGGATTGGGGTGTACATTACCTGATAGCATGACGAGGATGGCCAACACCCTGAGTGCAGTTAGATACTGCGTGCGATAAGGGGGGGAGGCCATGGGTAGTGCGGACGGGAGTGGAGACAGGGATAGGAAGGGAGCGAAGCATGGGGAAAGTGAGGAGGGTGAACATGGGGGAGGCAAGTGTGGAGATGGAGGGTGTTGGGAGGATCAGAGGGGGATGGTATGGTGTGGTGTGGTGAGGGGTGGGCAAGGGTGGACGAGTGGCAATGGGGTGGCAGGAGAAGGCGCAACTGGCAAGGCATGTCAGCAGAGTTAATGGGTATAGGGAGGGATAACTGGCCAGACAAGTTTATCAGGGTCATAGTGGACATAATGGATAGCAGAAGAAGTACCAGCAGGCAGAGGGGACTGGTGAGGCAGCCAGTGGTACATGTCCCCATGGCTGGTCTGTGAGGTTGAGGAAGTACAAGGGGGGGAAAAAGGCATGCTAGTAGTATGGCTGACCAGGTGGTGCAGCAGTAAGGCTGCCGACTATGTGTGGAAGGTGCATGGTTCAAATCCTTGGGGGGAAGTGTATGGTGTGCAGGGAGAAAGGGGTGGTGGAGGTAGGGGGGGTGAGAATGGGGGGCAGAGGAGGAAAAAACAGGGGTGAGACTAGCGACTCCTAGTGGACAGAGGGGTAAAAGCACTGAGGAGAGAGAGATAGTGGGAGTGGGTGGGTGTGACAGTAAGATGTAGGTATGAGAGGAGAAGAGACTGAGAGGAGATGAGAAGAGAGTGTTAGGAAGACAGGAAGCAGAGGTTAGGTAGAGAGGAGGCAGGAGTAACTAGGAAGAAATAGAGGAATCCGGACTACTGACCACTAGTGGTGGGAAAATATAACCTGCAAAGGGAAGTATAGGGACTTAGAAATTAGACTGGTAGGAAGTCACATGACCAGGGGAGGACTGTAGATTTAGGGACACCCCTGGGTGGGAAGAAGTGGGGCAGTCGGACACATCATGTTGACGGGCTAACACTCCAAACAAAGGAGCTCTTCAAGGAGGCAGGCCAAAATTACCTTTAGGGCTCTCCGCTGTCTGAATCTGCTACCCAGGAGATAGCTGTAGGGCCCTGCACCAGCCTCAGTTCCCTGGAGGCCTTAGCTGCTCTGACTCCCCTGGTAACTTCATTGGACCTCTTCACATACTCCACCCTCCTCCTTCCCAGATTTCTTGAATGCTGATTTTTTAGCCTTCACCATGTCCAAGACCCCTCTACTTAACCAGCTTGGATTTTTAGCCCTTTTCTTTTTGCTCTGCAATCTGGTACATGTCTCAGTAGCCAACAATATCCTCAATTAGATTTTTTTTCTCATTTCTGATTCACATCCCAGTGTGGCTGTATTCTTTCCACATGGCCTCTTAAGATCTCACCCATCCTAACAAAGTCAGCCTGTGTAAAGTCCACCACCCTGGTCCTTGTACCTGCTGCTTTTCTGCTCATATTAAATGTGAACCACATCGAGTGGTGGTCACTCTCAGCCAGTGGGTCCTCCATCCCCACCTTCCTTACAGCCTCCCTGTTGGCCAGAACTAGATCCAGTGTATTTCCCAACCTAGTCAGCTCAGTGACCATCTGTGCCAGGAAGCAGTCCTGGAAGGCATCCAGGATTATTTGCTCCCTAGCACTCGAGGTGGCTGGGGTATCCCAGTCCACTCCTGGTAGATTTAAGTCCCCCATGATCACTATGTTACCTTTCTCACACACATTCCTAATTTGCTCCACCAGTTCCCTGTCCAGGTCTTCCCATTGAGTCGGTGGCCTGTATACCATGCCCCATCCTGAGAATCCTATTCCTCATGTCCTGGAATTGCATCCACAAGGCCTCTTTCCTACCCTCCTCCTCTTCCTTGCACACTTTATCCCTTCCCTTACATATATAGCTACCCCCCCTTCCCTTTGCCCCTATCCTTCCTGTAAATCCTACACCCTGGGATCATCAGGTCCTAGTCCTGGTATTGGTTGGCCCATGTTTCTGTGATTTCAGCTATGTCCACCATCCTCTCTGCCAACAGATCCTGTGGTTCTTCAGTTTTGTTCCCCAGACTCCTTGCATTCAAGGAGACAACCCTCCAAGATGTTCCCCTACACTCCATACCCAATTTCCCACCCTTCTCAGCCCTGCCCTTTGATCCCTCCCAACTTCCAACCCAGTTTGTAAGGGGGGGGAGGGTAAGGCTTGTTTGTCTCCCCTCTCCAGATAGCCTTCCCTTCAGCAACCCACTTGCCACCCGCCATCTAGTTTAAATTAACCTTTGTTTCTATGTATTCTTCTAACCTCTGTTTTAGCACCCCGTTCCCCTCCCTGCTCAAATGTAATCTGTCCCCTGCGTACAGATCTCTATCGACACCAATTTCCCAGCCAAATGCTGAATTCATCTACCCTACCCTTCCTTGCCGTTCTTGACCTGGACACTGGGAATACCTCAGAGAGTGCCGCTGAGCTCCCTACCTCTTCACTCTTCCCCCAAGGGTACCTAGCACTATTACATTTCTCTACTCTCCCTACCCTCTCTCCCTCCCACCCCCTCTCGCCCTCTCCTCCCGTCTCCTCTCTCTCTCATTCTGTCCTCCTCTCTCTCTCTCTCTCTCTCTCCCTCCCTCTCTCTCTCTCCCCTCATGGTTGTCTCTCTCTCTCTCTCCAATCTTTCTCTCTCACCCCTCTCCTTCCCTCCTCTCTAACCATTTCTCCACCTCTTGCTCTCTCTCTCTCTCTCTCTCTCCCTAGCGCCTTCCCAACACTTGTCTCATCTCCCCTCAGCTCTCTCCTCCCTTCCCTATCACCCTCTATCTCCTTCTACCCCCTCCCTATAACCTCTCTTCTCCCTTCTCCCTTCTCACTCCTTTTACTTGTGCCTCTTCCTCCACCTTACCTGACTCTGTCTCTTGTCCTCTCCCTTCCCCTCTTGATCAATATTGCACTTTAGGTTTATATAACTCTGCACCTCCATCCTTCCGTATCAATGAACCTTCCACACCTCACATCTTTGCCCCCTTCCCACCTTATTTAGCAGTGACCATTCCTCTTAGATTTATATATCAGACAATGCTCCCATGGGGCTACACTTAGTACCTCCAGCAGTAGCTGTATTCGTGTTACTAGATTCCTCCGCTTGTTGCATCTGACATCCAATCTGTAGTCTCTGTTTTATGTCTAACACTTGCCTATAATCTTATTTATTGTTATGAAATTCATGTCTGCATTGTTTGCTCTATGTTCATGATGTGGAACCTTTGTAAAAGAGTTATTACTCAAAGGTTGTTTCCGAATATTCAAGTAAATAAATAAATTCACTCAACTAACCCAGCACCATGAACCTCTCCCTAACCAGCTCTACTGTTTCCACTGCCAAGTCGTTTGTACCCACGTACTGTACACCACCACATGTGATTTATGCCTTCCCTTCTTTGCATACTTGGGAATAGCCTGTCCTGCTTTATCTGCCATCAACCCAGGTACAGACTCTACCCATATGTGACTATGTCTTTCCCCTTTACTCCCCCATCTGACTCCTTTTAGTATGGAATCTCCCAGCAGTAGTATGTTCGCCCCCTCGTTTCTCATCCCTCCCCCAAATTCTCTTTCCTTGTGCCTGCCCTGAGAGTCCACCCAGCCCTGCACATTTGCTTTCCTATCTGTATCCTCAACTCCACCCCTAGCCACCTCCCCAGTCCAGCCCCCTTCCCTAACACTCTTTGTACCTGACTTGTCCTCCTTCCTACCTGGAGCTCCCTCATCCTCAATGCCATCCCTACCCTTTGCTCTGAACCCCTCCTTTCATCCAGCCCTGTACTGTTACCTCCACGTCCACCCCCACAGCTGGACCCTTTTTTCCCTTAACCGAGTTCCGCTCCCCCTCCCTCAGAGCTGTGCCTCCTGGGAGACACATAACCTCCCTCTCCCTCCTGATGCCTGATACTATTATTCACTGGGAGCTGGGTACCAGGTGGGAGAGACCCATGTTTCTGGTTATGCTACATGGCCCCAGCAACACCATGCCTTTGCAGGGGTTGCCTGTCTGTGGCCCACATGTCTGTGTCTATGTGGTCCATGGGCATGTGGGACAAACTGACATGCACATACATGTTTACACCCTTGTAACTTTATTTATGCACAGTGTTACTCACAATATGCACAATCATCCACTACCCTTACTGTGCTCTGTGGAAAGGGACATGCAACATGGGTCACATACATGTCTCCATGCAATATTCCCCCATACCCCTCCACTACCCCAGTGTTCCCACCCACACACATGATCTGCAGTACAGCCATGCCACTGGCAGGATCAAGTAGTGTCCCACTCTCACATGGTCTCTGGGATCAGCCTTGTCTATCCCCTTGTGCCACCTGGTGCGTAGTTCTATGGTGTAATGTCTGTATGGCCTGCTGTGGTCAATTGTCCCCATCCTTGACCTTCACAGTGTCTTGTGTTTTCCTGCTCTTGTGAGCTGTATCTGTGGGCACTGGGTGTGCACTGCTGACCTCCGCAGTGATGGTCCCCCTGTTCATCCCATGTGTAGCGGCCTGTTGTCTGCTGTGACTTTTTTGTTGTAGTCCCTGTATCACTGATTGTTGCTTTATGTGCAGTCTCCTCATCCCAGTGTGCTTTGTTTTCCTACCCCATTTCTGAGGGTGGGGCACTTATGACCATGTCACCATCTGTTACAGGGCTGTCCTGTGTGGCTGATGCCCTTGTGGCCCTGGTGCTCCACTGGCTGTCGTCGTCAGACTGTGTCATGCTGCTGGCCTGTGATGTTGGTGGTCAGACCACTGTTGTATGCTGTGCACTGCTGCCATGGCCTGTGCTGTCTGTGCCTTCCACTGCATGACTTGCACTGGTGCTCTGGGTGCCTGCTGGGCCTTGTACTGCCACACGTTGGGTACTGGTTGCTTGTGTATCACCATCCTTGGGTTGTCTTGGTGGCTGAGTTCCTGAGGCCTGGACTGTGCTCTGTAGTAGTAGTGGTGGCTGCAGTGCAGTGTTGGCCTGCATGTTGAGTGCTTCTGTGAGCAGCTCAAGTGGACACCCATCACCAGTACTATGTGACAATGGTGATTGTGGAAGGGGCGATCGCCATTTGGGCAAGTGTACATCACCAAAAATAATTTATGGTGATGTAAACTCACGGTGACTAGAAAACCAGTGACTGGTTTTCTATGTTATGCAGGGGGCTGTGCCCCCCGCACCCCCCTACTTAAGGATATTCAACTCCAGGGGGTGCATGTCAGGGTGTGTGTGTGTGTGTGTGTGTAAAACTTGAAAAAAATGAAAACCCCGACCCAACACAAAACACGATTGTGCCCAGAACCAAGTCTGGCACACTCCCAACCCCAGCCTACCACCGACCCACCACGGCATACAACCAGCTTGGCAGCCAATTGCCACTCTACACCCCACATACCCTCCCTCCCCTTCTGCCTGTCATGTGGCGTGGTCCCCCCCCCCCCCGGCTCATGTATATATAGCGACATCCTGCTGCTGTACTCACCTACTCCTGTATCCAGTTGCTACCCTGCCAGGTAGCCCACAACACAGGTGCCATGATTGAGTTACCCTTTTTGATAGTGCTCAGTCACAGTTGCCATGTTCACTGGATACCCCCATCATACTGTTGTGCCTGGCTGTTGTGGGCCTGTTGTTGCAGGGTAGTCTGCTGCACTGTCCATAATATAGGGGACCACCCTGTATTGTCGGCACAGGGGTTGCCGAACACAGTGTCAGTGGGTGTGCTGTGGCCTGTTTGGCCAGATCCAGTTAGACTGGTATCAACAGCTGAACTGATGGTGCTGTACACAGTCCTGTGGCCTGCTTTGTCTTCTGGGGCACTGGATGCCTAGCCTATGTGCCCAGTATGTAGGTGGCTGGTGTGGGTAGCTTTTTACTGGCTGGCTAATTTACCGGGAAGCAGGATATCATGGGCAGTGTGTTCATGGTGGTGTGGCTGTGTTGCACTGCTGTGTTCCCTTTCCCATAATGCCACTGTGATGTTCTTCAGCACATCTATTAAAGCATTGGAAAGCCTCAACAATTCAGAAACATATTACTGTTTTAGAAAAAATATTATGCCGGCCCACCGGCGCAGCAGTTGGATTTCTGCTTGCAATGCCAGTGACCCGGGTTCAGGAATGAGCTCGGGATGCTGGAGGGCCAGCCGGGGGGAGACAGCTTGAGCATCTCACGACTGCTCATTGTCTTCAGGGAGGGAAGGGAGGACTGAGACCCGGTGTTGGGTGACCGCTGGTGGAGACCTGGGGTAGGGCAACATGTTGGGTCATTGATGGGAGGTGTTTGGCAGATGTTGGCTCTTGTCTTGACGTCCAGACGTCACGCACCACAAGGAAATCCAGAAAATCACTTGCTGGCCGCCGGATGATAGCCCTCTGTTCCCTGAGTGCCTCCAGTGCCTTCCCAGGGCCTCCTGTTCCTCGGCAGCATCCCAGGCCCTAGAAGTATGTGCTGGGGTCATCCCCCTCCCTGGTGTCTTCCCCCTCAAAGGAGGGGGACCCACCCGGTGAAGGGATACACCGGGATATCCCTGGATCCGCTGTGATATGTGGTCCAGAGGGGGGCTGGATAAGGACAGTGGGACGAGGGGGAATATGTAGGGGCCTGAAGGAGTGGGGACCAGTGAGCACAGGGGCAGGAAAAAAAAAAGAAAAAATATTACTTTACTTTCTTCTCCTCAGTCTATTTAAAGTAAAAGAAAGACTAAACAGCGGCTTTCATTTCCTGATTAAAACTGTGATTTTTACTAATTAATCACTTCTGTCTCAGCAGGAGTAGTACCTGTTTGGATTAAGCAAATAGATACTTTATTAGAAGAAAGTGTTTGTTCTGAGGAAGGGGGCAGTATCACCTTAATTTACTGAGAGCAGAGAGTGAATCTAATTGGGTGTGTGGCTTAGCAGTTTAGGTGTACAAAAGCAGCTGTCTCCAATTACAGCTTCTGGGTGTTTCTGGCAAAAGAGAACTGGTTGCAGAGCAAGAAACAGAAGTCCAGAACTACAGATTTTTTTACTAATTAATCACTTCAGTCTCAGCAGGAGTAGTACCTGTTTGGATTAAGCAAACAGATACTTTATTAGAGGAAGGGGGTCTCATTGAAGTAAAAAAAAGTGTTTTTTCTGAGGAAGGGGCAGTATTACCTTAAATTACTGAGAGCACAGAGTGAATCTAATTGGGGGTGTGGCTTAGCAGCTTAGGTGTACAAAAGCAGCTGTCTCCAATAACAGCTTCCGGCAGAAGAGAACTGGTTGCAGAGCAAGAAACAGAAGTCCAGAACTACATATTTTTTACTAATTAATCACTTCTGTCTCAGCAGGAGTAGTACCTGTTTGGATTAAGCAAACAGATAGTTTATTGGAAGAAGGGGGTCTCATTAAAGTAAAAAAAAGTGTTCTGATGAAGGGGGCAGTATCACCTTAATTTACTGAGAACACAGAGTGAATCTAATTGGGGGTGTGGCTTAGCGGCTTAGGTGTACAAAAGCAGCTGTCTCCAATTACAGCTTCTGGCTGTTTCTGGCAGAAGAGAACTGGTTGCAGAGCAAGAAACAGAATTCTAGAACTACAGATTTTTTACTAATTTCCCTCCTTCCCACCCAAAGCCAGTTCTAGTTTTATAGCTACTGAATTTTACTGACAACAGGAACTTCCTGTTTGGCAGTAGGAAGGGAAGGATCACTGAGACACATTAGTTTTGGCAACCTTGAAGGAACCTAAAAAAAAAACAAAAAAAAACCTCTTTATCCTCCCTGGCTGCTGGAGGTCTGAATCAAAGCACGGAGCAGAGAGACTACTGAAGACTACAGCAAGTTCCTGTCCCAGAACAGGAAGGATGAGAGTTGTAAGGGCACATAGGCAGTAGGAAAGTAAGTGTAAAAGTACATAGAGGGAGGAGATAATAAGCATACAAAGCACCAGGACAGGGGACACAAAATAAGTCAAGATGGGAGTGGTGCAGTGCAATGGCTGTGCAGCAGCAGTATTCCGGGAGACATTCTGGAGGCTGTGATACTGCTCTGTTTGCAGACACCTCTCTGGTCTGAGGGAGGAGGTTGCCCATCTCCAGGCTGACCTGGCTAGGATTCGTGAAACCTCTTCCCCCACCCAGGGACCACCAGGGCCACCACCATTACCTCAGAGGTTGCCAAGAAAGAGGAGTGGTTGGACCAAGGTGGGCTCAGGGAGGGAGAGGGTGGTGGAACAGAGGTGCATCCCTCCAGTTGTAGCTCTCCACAATTCATATGCTGTTCTGGCAAAGTGGTTCCTCTATGGAGGCACCTGCAGTGGAGACCAAGGAGATGCTGGGAACCTCACAAAGGAGATCCACAGGAGGGTGGCATGAGACCTCACAGGGGAAGAAAACAACTCCTGGTGGGGGACTCAATCATTAGGGGGGTAGACGTGGGTGAGGAAGGGGATAGGGAGGCAAGGTGCCTGCCTGGCGCCATGGCTTGGAGGGACATGAAGCAAATCCTCAGGATCGCGGGAGCAGCTGCATGAGGGGAGGAGATGGATGTCATTGTCCATCTAGGGACCAATGACCTGGCTGTAAATGGGATCAGAGCAGTGTAAGAGGAGTTTGTGGAGGTGGGGAAGGGCCTTAGACAAGTAGCATGTATGGTAACCTTCTCGGAGGTGCTGCCTGTCTATGGCAAGGATGATGCCAGGGTATTCCACACCATGGGAGTCAATGAATGGTTGAAAAACTGGTGTGGAGCTCAGGGTTTTGGCTTCACTGGGGACTGGGGAGCCACCTGGAGGGATGCAGGCTTATACTGGTGCGATGGTCTGCATCTGTCCAAGGGGGGATCCAGGATCCTAGGTGACAGGTTTAAATGCTTCATTGGCAAGCATTTAAACTAGCCAAGGGGGAGGCACTGAAAAGGAACAGGGAAATCCCAGCCTCCGCCCACAAAGCGCAGTAGTTAGAGAGGTAAACACCAAGGCAAAGAAGTCTGTAGGGAGCAGGACAGGGATAAATGCAGAGAAAGATGTTAAGGACAGGGATGGGGCTAAAAGGGGTAAGGCCATAAAAAATAAATGGAAGGTGATGAGTACCAATGCCCATAGTCTGTGCAACAAGCTCCCTGAACTAGTGGCCTTAATGGAAGAGGGATACCTGGATATTGTGGCAGTCACTGAAACATGGTACACAGAGAACCATGAGTGGGAAGTCAACATACCAGGATACACAGTCTACAGGACGGACAGGGTGGGTAAAAGAGGAGGAGAAGAAGGAGTAGCTCTCTATATAAGGGAAGGGATTAAAGCAACAGAACTAAAGCAGGGACACTGAACGAATATTTCTGCTCAGTATTCACAACAGATGAGGAGGGGGAGGTGCCTAAACCAAACAAGGGAGAAACTCTGAATAGGTGGGTCGATACCAGTCCATTCACAGAAGAAAGGGTTTTGAAAGAACTCTTGAAACTGAGGGTGGACAAAGCAATGGGGCCTGATGGGATTCACCCAAGAATACTAAAAGAACTTTTTGTTGTGAGAGCTATTGAAAATCAAGGACTAGTTCAGGGAGCTTGTTGCACAGACTACGGGCATTGGTACTCATCACCTTCCATTTATTTTTTATGGCCTTACCCCTTTTAGCCCCATCCCTGTCCTTAACACCTTTTTCTGCATTTATCCCTGTCCTTCTCCCTACTGACTTCTCTGCCTTGGTGTTTACCTCTCTAACTACTGCGCTTTGTGGGGGGAGGCTGGGATTCCCTGCTCCTTTTCAGTGCCTCCCCCCTTGGCTAGTTTAAATGCTTCCCAATTAATCATTTAAACCTGTCACCTAGGATCCTGGATCCCCCCTGGACAGATGCAGGCCATCACGCCAGTATAAGCCTGCATCCCTCCAGGTGGCTCCCCAGTCCCCAATGAAGCCAAAGCCCTGAGCTCCACACCAGTTTTTCAACCATTCATTGAATCCCATGGTGTGGAATACCCTAGCATCATCCTTGACATAGACAGGCAGCACCTCCGAGAAGGTTACCGTACATGCTACTTGTCTAAGGCCCCTCCTCAACTCCACAAACTCCTCTTACACCGCTCTGATCCCATTTACAGCCAGGTCATTTGTCCCTAGGTGGACAATGACATCCAGTTCCCTCCCTTGTGCAGCTGCTCCCGCAATCCTGAGCATTTGCTTCCTGTCCCTCCAAGCCATGGCACCAGGCAGGCACCTTGCCTCCCTATCCCTTCCTCACCCACGTCTACCCCCCTAATGATTGAGTCCCCCACCAGGAGTTGTTTCCTTCCCCAGTGGGGTCTCATGCCACCCTCCTGTGGGTCTCCTTTGTGGAGGTCCCAGCATCCTCCTTGGTCTCCACTGCAGGTGCCTCCATAGAGGAACCACTCTTTGCCAGAACAGCATATGAATTGTGGAGAGCTACAACTGGAGGATGCACCTCTGTTCCACCACTCTCCTCCTGAGCCCACCTTGGTCCAACCGCCTCCTCTTTCTTGGCAACCTCTGAGGTAACGGTGGTGGCCCTGGTGGTCCCTGGTTGGGGGAAGAGGTTTCACAAATCCTAGCCAGGTCAGCCTGGAGATGGGCAACCTCCTCCCTCAGACCAGAGAGGTGCCTGCAAATAGGGCAGCATCGCAGCCTCCAGAATGTCTCCCGGAACACTGCTGCTCCACAGCCATTGCACTGCACCACTCCCATCTTGACTTATTTTGTGTCCCCTCTCCTGTTACTTGGTATGCTTATTGTCTCCTCCCTCTATGTATTTTTACACTTACTTTCCTACTTTACAACTCTCATCCTTCCTGTTCTGGGACAGCAGGTACTTCCTATAGTCTTCAGTAGTCTCCTTCCTCCGTGCTTGGATTCAGACCTCCAGCAGTTGGGGGGGGGGAATAAAGAGTTTTTTTTTGCTTAAATGAGACCCCTTCTTCTAGTAAAGTATCTGTTTGCTTAATCCAAACAGGTACTACTCCTGCTGAGACAGAAGTGATTAATTAGTAAAAAAATCTGTAGTTCTGGACTTCTGTTTCTTGCTCTGCAACCAGTTCTCTTCTGCCAGAAACAGTTGGAAGTTGGAGACAGCTGCTTTTGTACACCTAAGCTCCTAAGCCACACCCCCAATTAGATTCACTCTCTGCTGTCAGTAAATTAAGGTGATACTGCCCCCTTCCTCAGAACAAGCATTTTTTTCCTTTTTACTTAAATGAGACCCCCTTCTTCTCATAAAGTATCGGTTTGCTTAATCCAAACAGGTACTACTCCTGCTGAGACAGAAGTGATTAATTAGTAAAAAAATCTGTAGTTCTGGACTTCTGTTTCTTGCTCTGCAAACAGTTCTCTTCTGCTAGAAACATCCAGAAGCTGTAATTGGAGACAGCTGCTTTTGTGCACCTAAGCTGCTAAGCCACACCCCCAATTAGATTCACTCTCTGCTCTCAGTAAATTAAGGTGATACTGCCCCCATCCTCAGAAAAAACACTTTTTTTTTACTTAAATGAGACCACTTTCTTCTAATAAAGTATCTGTTTGCTTAATCCAAGCAGGTACTACTCCTGCTGAGACAGAAGTGATTAATTAGTAAAAAATCTGTAGTTCTGGACTTTTGTTTCTTGCTCTGCAACCTGTTCTCTTCTGCTAGAAATAGCAGGTTCCATCAAACCAGGGGGACCGAGGGCAAAGAGTGAGAGGATGAACACAGACAGGAGCTATGGCATCCAGAGCCTCTGCTATAGCCCTATTATAAGCCTGTAGCAGGGTCTCAGGTCCTTCATTTGCATCTGGTAATCCCAGTAAGTCCAGCCCCACCAATAGGCCATCCAGGGTCATGCCCCTCAAAGGGCAGTACTGGACCAACTCCACAGTGGCAGACCTATGGGGGGGCCTGGAAATTGAACCTTATAGTGTGGTGGTCCAACCATCCCACTGGTTCCACCACCAAGTCAGAGGTCTCTATTCCCAGAAGGAAGACCAGGTCCAGAGAGTGGCCGTGAATATGGGTTACAGAGGCAACTGCCTGCATGAAGCCCAACAAATTAATAAGTTGGAGGAAGTGCTAACCAAACTGCAAAAGTTCATACATGCAATGATTATAGAATTTTTGCATTTTAATTACGATGATACATACAAGATAAAACTTTGGAATGCTTTTAAAGCTACAATAAAAGCATATATAACATCCTTTGAAATAAAATATAGGAAAATACAAAAAAATATATACTTAAGAAATTGGAAGAGGAGATTAAGCAGCTAAATACACAAATACAGCTGGGAGAGCTAGAACAGGAAAATCAGAAAAAAGGAAAAATTATAGCATTACAACAATTTCTTAATAGCCAGATAGAAGCGGATATGTATACCATTAAAACTGGTGATTAGTCAGGAAAATTACTTGTACGTATGTTAAAGAAAAATAAAAACACAATTGTAAATATACTAGATAGCACTGGAAATTTAGTTAAACATGATCAGAAAATAGAAGAAATTGTCCTGGACTATTATAAGACTATAAATAAAAAAATATCCATTTCAATTAAATGCAATAGAACAGTACATAGACAGTTCTCAGTTACCTACATTTAATGTAGATTTGGAGTCTTCTAAGCTACAGGAAATAGAGGATGCTATAAAAAATATGCCTCTGGATAAAGCACCAGGTTGTGGTGGAGTGATGTTGGATTTTTTTTCAGCATTTGGAGAACTTAATTCACCAAGGTTCCTAAACAAGTTGGAAGAAATAATGACTTCAGGACAGACACCACCATCTATGCAGCAGCCATCAGTAATCTTGATACATAAAGCTGATAAAGACCCCAGCCATTCAGAAAATGATAGGACCATTGCATTATTGAACACAGACTACAAAATAATAAATAGATTATTAGTTAAAAGAGTTGAATGCTGTATACCTATGTCAGTGTACCACAACTGAACAGGGTTTGCAAGGGGACAGACTTTATTTGAAGGATTATAAAAAGATCAATTAATAGTTGATCAGTATTAACCTCCAAACAATAATCAACAGCAATGGCATTAGTGCTTCAAAATTCTTTAATATCTTACACTGGGGATTTATGTTTGTCTAAGTTATTTAAGATCACCATACCAATACATAAGTATAATAAGAGTCTTTTTATAAAGAACCAATAGCAGCATTTAAAATTAATCAAATGACAGCTTATCTGTTATTAATGAAAAATGAAGTGAGTCAAGGTTGCCCATTATCTCCAAACATTTTTATTCTGCTATTGGAACCATTGTTGCAAATTATTAGATTTAAAAAAATTGTATCAGGCCTGACTTTTGGAACAGAAATGGTAAACATTAATGCTTACATGGATGATGTTATGATGCTATTAAGCAATCCAGACATATCTCTCCCAGCAGCTTTTAGTGAAATAGAAAGGTATTCATATTTATTAGTTTATGTTATTAACAAAACCAAAACAGTAAAATTATCAATAACACTACTTACAGAAAAAAAACTAAAGCACTTACAGAAGATATTAGTAAGCAATAACTCTTCAAATAAAGTAAAACTAAATGCCCAGAATGTTAAAAAATGAAGCCAAAACTGATTTGGGTAATTGGCAAAACTTATCACTCTCTTTTTGGGGCAGGGTTGAAACCCTAAAGATGATATTTCTTCCACATTTGGGTTTTCATTATCATTCTAATCTGGCACATATTTCTGGATATTTTTTAAAACAGTTTTTGGCTAATCTGTTTTCCAGTTTTTTATGGCGACAGGGTACTCTATAGCCCAGATATTCAAACTGTGCCACAAAAGTGCGCAATAGCAGGAGCAAGTGCAAGTCCACTGTGCCCATACGCAACACACGTGATATTCAAACACTGCGCAGGTCAAGATGCACCTGTGACACATGACTGAATATCATGCCAACTGTGCCATAGCACAACCAGGGATGTGCAGTGGCGTAGTCAGATGAGTAATAGCGAAACCAGGGATGCCTAGTGGAGTAGGGCAGCAGTGCAACAGCACAACCAGGGATGCGCAGGGACAGGATGAAGGGGCCCACCACCCATGGCAGGGATGGGCAGAGGAGTACACAGCAGAACAGACCTCGGCCCCACACCCCATGCACCGCACAACCGGAGGAGAGCATGAAGAACCACTGGCCCAGGGACACCAGCAAGAAACCCACCGCTGTGGCATGGTGCACCAGCACACCCCCTTGCAAGCTGTGACCATCACACATGGATGCCCGTACACCCTGTGCCACACCATCCCACCAATGCAGAGCACACCCTGCACCACGATCTCCATACACCATGCCCAGGAGTAGCGCCCAACAGTGCAGGACACCCCAAGCATGCCACCACCCCCACTGTGACAATATAACCCTGTGCACCACAGAGCCATGCAAGGCAGCCCCACCACGAGCACCCAACAGTGGGCAGCAGCAGACAGCGAAGCAATGTCTGCATACACAGTGCCACCATGCACGTCCCCCCCCAGGTACAGCTGTGAGGCTGACCATGCATCGCCACACGAGGTACCACACACGTGACAGGGCATGCCCGGACCCCACCACCAGTGTTACAGCACCCTGCACACCCTCCCAAAAACAGACCCCCATCCCAGCACTGGCCACAACAGCCAGCGCAGACACCCTGATGTGCATGGAAGCATCGCCACACAGGATGCAACACAGTGCACAGACAAACAACCACCCATACCCAAGTGCACACCAACACAGGGACACAGTAGCAGGTCAACCAAGCCCACAGTGTGTGGCCATGGTAGCCGTGTACACATGGCCAGAACCCCTCCATGGCACAGGTGTGCCAGCAACCCTGTGCAGGCACCACAATGCTGTACGCCACCAGCATACGGCTGGAGCACAAGTGACAGACAGTGGAGCACATCCCCTGCAACAGACACAAGTGACAGCATCGAGGTGGGACAACAACAGTGGAGGCAACAGTGCCACCCGAGGCAGACGTGCACCACACCAGTGACAGGAGGCAACCCGGCATCGCGCTGGGTACAGTGGCAGTCCAGCATGGGCAGCCACCACTGACATGCCAGTGGACTGTGCAGGTCACAGACATGCAAGGGTGGCAGCTGCACAGGCCATGGATGGTCTGACAGGTGCAATATGGACACAGCGCATACACCGTGTACCACTACACACAGTCATCCAGTGCACAGGGAACAACACACAAACCACAGACAGTGACTGAGAGCTACGCCCACACCAAACTTGCCTCCCCTATGGACACACACCCCCATGATAGCACCACCCCAACACCATGCACACCACTGCAGCTGAGCACCATTAGCCCACTGCAAATCAGAGACCACCACAGTAGGCATAACTAAAGAAATGTATTAGAAGTATAAACAAAACTATATACATATTTACAGAAAATAAGGGGTGAGGGCCACAAACTGGGTGGAGGTGGGTAAGGGGCAGGAGGGTATGAGGGTGGGTCCAGGGGTTGTCATAGTCCATGGGTGGACCTTCTTCAGTGGGAGCCCCGCTCCCTGCTCCTATGGCGCCTCCTGCCATGTCTTCTCCACACGCCATGCTGATCCACCATCTCTAGTATGGCCAGAGAGGCCCTGGCCACCTGGAGCAGCTCCTGCAGCACCCTCTCAATACGGACCATCCTCCATCCATTTAGGACAAGGGAGCAGAGTCAATAGGTGTGAATGCACAGCCTCCTGCAGCCCACACATTGTGCATGGCATACAGCCATGGGACATGCCCCTGTGATGGTGTGCGACCACCCACAGTGATCATGTCCACCAGACCTGCCCACCCAGGTGCACACAGCCATGCGGACCACTGCACACACCCACCGCCCAAGTCCAGCACAGCACCACTGTGGCTGTACAGTGACATGGCTTTGTGGTGTGAAGGCAGTGGCACAGCCATGTACCCGGTGCATGCATGGACCACCAGTGATACACTCCCAGACATGCAGTGCCACTGGACAGTGCTGACTGTACTATGTGGTGTGCACAGCAATGGTGTCAATGGATGGTGGCCATGCCCCACCACCTGCCCTGCTACACAGCATGCACAGAAAATCCTGGATGTAAAGGCACTCACCATCATCAGGCTGCTCCTGGCACTGAGCTGGTATGAGACCACCAGCATTAGGATGTTCCCCATGCCGCTGCCTCTCCTCCTTCACATGGCGATGCTCCTCAGGGCCTAGGGTGCAAACATGGAGAGAAGAACATCAGTACAATCCAGTAGCAAAGGCTCCCCACCCCGGGTGTGTGCAATTCCACACAGCCAAACCATTCAGCCTCCCACCCCTATACCACCACCACCACCACTACCACTGCCCACACTGGACAGACCACCCCCTGTGTGGTGGACACATGCCCCACCGTGATATCCATACAGACACAACCAGTGTATGGATGAGGCACCTACCTGGCCGTGGAACAGTTCCTCTCCTGGCACATGCCAGCAGGTGGGCAAGCCTGTCCGGGTCCCTCCGCTGGAGGTCCTGGTACTGGTGCCTGCACTGCTCAACTGTTCTCTGGAGTCCTGTCACCTCCTCCAGGGCTGCCGCCACCTCCTCCCACACGGCACTCCTGGCCCTGTCAAGGGGTGCCTCACCAAAGAGAGCACCAGCATGGGGCTCAACTAATGACACAAGGTAAGCCAGTTCCACCTGGCTCCAGATAGAGTGCCGTCTCCGTGCCATCCTTCCACCGAGTCAGAATCAAAATGGCGCTCCCTAGCACACATCCACCACGTGTGGATGCTGCGCAGTACTGTGCTGCCATTCCCCATCGTGCTGTCACCAAACAGCATGATAGGGGTGCACCCATATGGATGCATGGCGCCTAGGGGGCAAAGGTTGGGCACAGGGTCAAGGGTCCCTTGTGTGACAGAAATGGGCAGGAAAGAGTTAATGGCTTGGATTCTGTAGGTGCCTTATTTTTTTAGCAGTTTGGAAAAAATACAGTCAGGCTGAAATCCTCCGTTCAGCAGCATCCAGCTTGTGGAATTCCTAGCTGCTAGATAACAGCTGGGTCATAAATCTCGAGTGGACACCTCCAGACACACACAAACCTGCAGACATGGACACAGGGCAGTTTGAATGGATTGGATCATTCAAATATAAACTTAATGTGAAAAGGGAATATAATTGGTCACTGATAGGTGTTCACTCTGATTGGGACAATTAAATGCATACATATTAGTTGGTTGGTGCATTAAAGGAGAATAGAATGACCTATTCTCCACAGAGTATATAACCTTCTGAAAGGTAGAAAGGCTCTCGTGCTTTGGAAGCTGGAGAGGAAACATATGTTTGGAGCCTACCTTGAGCTATGTCTGTGTGAGCTGGCAGTTAGAACAAGGTCCAGTGTCTCTTGTAAGGACAGGGAAGGGTAAGTTTAGTGATAGCATATTTCAGTAATAGTCTTCTTCTTTTGCCATCTGTTATTTAAAAACATTTGTTTACTTTTCCTGTAGAGTGTTATTCTCTTGTGTTGTAAATATATATCCTGTAAATGCTCAGTGCACTTTCTGTTAAGTAAAAGCTATTTATTTGCTCAACAGTTGTGACTGTGATGTCATTTTCTAAGGTAATATTTGGTTTCCACTGGCTGAGGTAAACTCTGTAGCATCCTCCACCCAAGAGACACACTACCAGACTTTAACTTGTGCAATTGCACATTTAATTATTCAAGTTTACACTTGAAAGAGGTGCGGATGGAAAGTCCACCCGGTGGCAGAGAATACCGAGGACAGACACCTCTCTAAAAGCTGTTTCAGCCCAGAGGAGAGGTGGGTTGTCACATATTGGTTGGCAGTGATGGGGTGATGATAGCGGACTACGTAGCACACTGAGATACAGAGTTTGCCAACGGAACAGTTACCTTAGCATTGCAAAACAGGATATACAAGAGGATACATTTGTACAACAGTTTTATTAGTTTCTAGATAGCACAGTAAAGTGTAGCAGTAGAGAATGAGCTCCACAGTGTATGACTCACCTTACTGTACCACAGCTTTTGAAGGTGCCAGGACAAGGATTAAGCCTGAAGGTCCAAAGCAGAAGAAAAGGCAGACCTCATAGCTACTCTCTTGGCACATGATCTGCAGCAGACAGTCACTTGGGGTGAGTCAGGAACTGAGGCAGCAGACCCCCACAAACCAGCTTGAGGCCCTGCGACTGCAGCTGGTGCTGCAAGAAAGGGCATTGGAGGTGAAAAGACTGGATGCTGAAGTAGAAACAAGAAGGTTGGATGCAGAAACAAAAAGATTGGAAGCTGAAGCAAAAAGATGGGAAGCAGAGACCAGAAGACAGGAAGCAGAGAAAGAACCTGAAGAAAAGAGACTGGCAGACAGAGAGAAAGAACATCAGGAAAGGAGAAAGAGCGTGAAGAAAGAGAAGAACAAAACACCTTACGAAGGAGCATTACCCTGCAGCCAGCAAACCGTGAGAATGGTGGAGTAGAGTTTACCTCAAGAAGCCAAAATGAATTCTAAATTGTTCCCTCAGTTTAAAGAGGGAGATGACCTTGACTTATTTTTAAGGTCATTTGAGAGAGAATGTGACCAATTAAAATTGACTAAGGCTTCCTGGTCAACTTATCTCACACCCTCAGTAACGGGGAGAGCATTGCATGCATTTGCTAAAATGAGTAATGAAGACTATGCTGATTATGATAAAGTGAAAACAGTGTTGCTGAAACATTTTGAATTAACCCCTGAGGCTTATAGAAGGAAATTTAGGAAGTTAAAGAAAAGCCCAGAAGACAGTTATGCAGAACTGCAGGTTAAACTGGTACTTACCTTGATAGGTGGATGGAGGGGCTAAAAGAAACTACTGTGGAACTGATTAAAGATGTATTGGGAGAGAACAATTCCCTAAATTGTACCTGAGGACATCGTGTATGGCTCATAGACAGGGCATGCGCCTCTGACATGGCAGGAAGCTGGCAGGTATCTGTCTAGCAGACCATACACAAGCGTGAAGTCTTATGGTGGGGGGCAACACATGGTTTTAAGGGATCCCATGAGGCAGCCCAAAGAAACTCAACCTACCTGAGCCCAAAGTAGAGCCTCTGGTTCTAAGGGGACTCAGAAATAGGACCAGAAATGTCATGTTGCAATCAAAGTAGGACAGAGATATAACTGCCCTCAGAAACTGGTTAAGAGGCCGAGATATGGGAGGCAGTAATCAAGAACACTGGATGTGTTTTAGGGTGTGTCAGTCTGAAGAACACACTCTCCTCTGATGAGAATCTGAGTCACATACAGTTAATGGTAACAAGGACTGTGAGACACAGGCACTAACATCTCCCTGGTAAGGCAGGATCTCATTGGGCAGAGCAGATGGTGCCTGGGAAATACTCCAGGTCGGGCATTCACAGGGCCACCAGTCACATTACCCAATGGCTAGAGTCTTCCTGGAGCTGGGAAGGGGCCAGCTGGAGAAAAAGGAGGTGGGGTTGTAGAGGGACCTACCTGTAAGTATGATTGTGGGAAGGATTTGGACACCAGTAAAAAAACTGGTGTGTGTTGTAACTCATAGTCAGGCACAAGGGCAAGCTTCTGAGGGGTGAAGAGGGTTGACTCTGGGTGCGGCCAGCCACCCTCAGCAGCCTGATGAGAGTGTCTAGCACAGGGGAGGGCTGGCTAGAAGCAGCAGTCCAGAACCCCAGTCACAAATAGAGAGGACCACAGGACTTCCTTCAGAAGGGGCACTGGGAAGGGGTCAGAGCGAGGGCAGCTGAGAGCTGCACAGTGAGCGACCCCTATCCTGGAAAAACTGAGAAATAGCTCATAGGGCTGAGAGTCCTCATGGGGAAGTAAATAGTCCATTACTGGGACAATGGGCTGTTGTACAGAGAATATACAATAGAAGAAAGGGCTAGATGGTGAGGTACTCCAGCAGCTGGTAGTCCCTAAGGTTCACCATCAGCAGCTTTGGCCCTTGCCCATGATATCCCTTTCCAGGGCACTTGGGGGTGAGGTGCACAAAAAGCGTCTAACCAACAATTTCTTCTGGCCTAGTAGCAGGATGTGGCAAGTGTGCAGGATTTTGTCCACAGTGCTAGCGGAGTGGGAAAATGGGGACAAGGCCAAAGGCAGCTTTGGTGCCCCCTGCCCAGTATTGATAATTCAAGAGAGGAGTAGCGGTGGACATAGTGGGGCCATTGAACACCCCAAGTCACACTGGCCGTGGTATATCCTAGTAGGTTGTAGACTATGCCACCAGATACCCAGAGGCAGTGGCCACTAACATCCTCTGAGGCAGAATCAGTGTGGCAGATGCACTATTAGGAATATTTAGCCGGTGGGCTTTCCCCAGGGCACTGTCAGACTGGGTGCCAATTTTATATCAGGGTTAATGAATAGTTTGTAGGAGAAGTGTGGAGTAAAGCAGCTCAGAAACCTCCCATACCATCTCCAAGCTAATGTGGTCTGGTGGGAAGCGTTTAATTCAACCCTTAAAGACCATGCTAGGACTTTTGCCCAGAAGCAGCATAAGAGGGACTGGGACAAATATTTGCCTCATCTCCTATTTGCATACAAGGGAAGTCCCCAGGAATCCCACAGGGTTCTCACCTACTGAGCTCCCTGTTTGGTCATAGGTGCAGGGCCCCTAGATTTGATTCAGGATGAATGGGAGGGTGACCGTGCCTCCCAAGGGAGTCAGTTGTGGAGTATGTCCTGAACTGGACCCACCTTGGGAGCTCATGGGGTTTTGCTCAGGAGCACCTGGCCACTGCAACACCGACAGAGATGGGTACGACCATGGGGGCCCGAGCCAGAGAATATGAGGTGGGACAGCGGTGATGGCACTCATCCTGTCCAACAGAATAAAGTACAGGCAGCATGGGAGGGGCCATTCTCCACTGTCAAGGGTTATTGATGTCAATTACATGATAGAGCTACTGGATAGGAAGCATAAGCAAAGGTGTATCATGTTAACATGCTGAAGCCCTACCATGACAGGAGAAATGGTCCTCGCTGTATGCAGTGCCCCAGAGGAGCACTGAGGTAGATCCACTGGTGGACCTACTTGGGAGAGCCAGGGTTGCATCCTCCAGACAACCACCCTCTTGGAACAGCTGACACCAGCCCAGGTTGCAGAAATTAGGGTTAATGCTGAGAGGCTGAGGACATGTTCATGGGGAAACAGGGGTACACCGATGGCAGGCACCATGTGGATCAGGGGTCCCAGGTTCCCTGAAACAAAGTCCCCTACAGGGCACACGAGCTACGCAAAGACTGTGAAAGAGGAGTTCAAAGAGATGCTGGAACTGAGGGTAATCCAGAATCTAGTAGCTCCTGGGCATCACCGATGGTACTGATCCCCAAAGGGATGGCACCACATGATTCTGTGTGGACTACCAGAAGCTTAATGGCCATGAGTCTGATGCCTATCCATACCCAGAACAGATGAGACCCGCAACAACTGAAGGGACATTTGACCACAATAGACCTAACAAGGGCTATTGGCAGTACCTCTGACCCCTGTGGCCAGGAAAGATCAACTTTGTTACTCCATTTGGTTATACAAATTTAAGGTAATGCCATTTGGAATGAAGAATGCACCTGTAACCTTTCAACCCAAGCGTAGATCGTTCTATCTGGGGTAGTGAGTTTGCATTGGCTTATAGATGATATGCTTACATACAGACACTTGGGATAACATCAAAAATGTGCAGGATGTATTCCACAGGTTAAAGAGCAGGTCAGACAGTCAAGACAGAGAAGTGCCAGATAAATGGAGAAGTATCCTACCTTGCATCCAGTGGGTAGTGGACACATCGTCAGACCTGCCAGGTTGATGCCATCTGGCCTGGCGTACTCTACAAAAGAAACAGGTCAGGGCATTTCTAGGGACAGCAAGAAACTAACGAAGGTTTGTTCCCCACTATAGCGATCTAGCTAAACTGATAATCAAAGGAAAGCCAGATACAGTGAAGTCGAAGGCTGAGATGCTTTCAGGGCAAAAAGGCATGAGCAGCCCAGCTGTATTGGCTAACCCTAATTATAGTTAGTTACGGTTCATGGATACCTCAGATCATGGGCTGGGGCCAAAGGAGACAGTTACCCAGCAGAGGAGGAGCACCAGTTTACCTCAGCGAGGCTTTGACCAGAGAGGAGGCATACACCACAATGAGAAGGATGCTTGGGAATAGTGTGACCCTTCAGAGCTGCAGCCTTACCTATATGGGAGATTTACTGTGGTCACAGTCATAATCCCTAAGTTGGCTTTATAGGTCAGTGGGCAAAATGGTGAACTACATTGAGTTTGGTACGCAGACATACTGACCATCCAGTAGCAGTGGCAAACAAAATGCAAATGCAGATGGGCTATCTAGACAGGCTAATGGCTGGATACTTTCAGGCACTTCCAATAATTGCATGTATAACAGCCATAGGGTGGCCCAAAGAGACCTCTTCATCTGGGGAATGTGACAAATGGGCAGAAAAGGTTAATGCTTGGATTCTGTAAGTGCCTTGTTTTTAGTTTGGAAAAACACAGTCGGCAAAATCTCTGTCAGCAGCATCCAACAGCGGAATTCCTATGCTAGATAAGGCTGGGTCGAAATCTAAGTGGACATCTCCAGACACACACAGACAGAACATGGACCAGGGCAGTTTGAATGGATTGGATCATGCAAATATAAACTTAATGTAAAAGGGAATATAATGGAAAAAACACCAACCTAGCCTTTGTGTCGAGTAGCCTATTCCTCCCCGAACCCAGCCCACCTGGTATTGCTGTCAGATACAAACGGCATACCAGCCCAGGGTTACACATGCAGTGAGGAAACGGAGCAAGTCAAAAGGGCAAAGAGCTTATGTTCATGTAAATGAAGCTAGGCAGGGAAAAAAGCAGACTGGGTGGACCTCCTGGTCCTATGATGTTGACACAATCTGTGTTTCTATACTTCAATGTGCTCAGTATTAAGAATGTGGAACCTGCAGACATTCTGATTAGGATGAAACATTTGTGCACTTGAGCTGTGCTGATACCAACTGTGAATTGTTTGCTATGCACTACAATTCTGATATAGGCAACAATAATGTCAGTGTCAGAACAGTGTAAATACTGAGCTGCTGACATCTCCATTCTCAATCTGACCAGAAAACTCAAAATAAAAATAAAAAATGTAAAAAAAGTCTCCTATCCCACAGTACAACTTTAGGGATCAAAAGTAGCCCGTTTGCAATTTTTGACCAGGAAAAGCACATTAAGCTATGACAGCTTGTTTCCTGGTGCATCGTGGGAGTTAGGTTACATGGACCAGTTTTATTGATGGGGCAATACTGGCCATGACCCTGGGGAAACTCCCCTGCTGTCCTGCATGTGGTGACAGATGCTTCCTGTCGGAGAGGGAGGACCCAGGTTTGGTGGAGGTGGATAAGACAGCCCGGGTGGCAGAGACTGCTTACCTCCCTACACAAAGTAATGAGGAAGCAAACCTTCCAGTTTTGGAAGTTGTACCTGAAGGCGATGCTGAAGATACCGCCATTCGAGGTGGTGTGATCACTCCAGCATTGCATCATCCAGGCACTGAGAGTTCAGGCCCTGGCATCGATATGTCCAGTAACGCAGCTTTAATGATGGAAGAAGTTAAAATGGCTAAACAGCTGCAGAATAAGAGAATATCTTCTTGCTATGATCACGGAGGGGAAGGGGGAGGTGAAGTCTGAAACGGTGAGGAAGCACTTGCAAAAGACTGAGGCTGGCTGCCAACCAGAGCAGCTGATGTGGCAGAGAATGCCGGCAGCTTTAAGTGCCCTGTCAGAAATGTCCAGCTGCAGCAATGACTTGCCTCAGGGTATTAAAGAAGCTGAAAAAACTGATTAGCAGTTTTACATGTGAAAGTGCTAATCAGCTGTAAAAATGCACAGCATTTGGCACAGAATGGTTAGCAAAATTTTAAAAAATACATAATTTTATTTTGTCTACTGTGCCATACTCACTAAAAAAAAAAAAAAGGTTAGTCTACTGCTATGCATTAAGGAAAACTCTCATTATTGGAACTGTCCCCAAGCTTTTGGACATTAAAGAAATTGTTTAGCATGATTACTTACAGAATTTAACTTGAACATAAGTTTCTCCAAACAGGCGGAAGGTGCGTGGCTCCATTTCATTTCTGTATTGGGGCCAGCGGTAACGCCACAACTTTAGCTGGAATGGAGCTGTGCACCTTCCACCATGTTTGGGAAGTGCGGACTTTTCAAAAGTTAAATCCTATAAGCAACCATGCTAAAAAATTTCTTCAATGTGTTAACTGTCGGCAGATAAGGACCGCTAGGCCCATCGAAGTCTGCCCATAGTAGATAAATACAGGTTACTCACCTGTAACAGGAGTTCTAGGAATGGTATATGTTGTTCATCCACACTTATTGGCAGGTATCCTTGCGCTTTAAATCTTGCCGGAAGGTCTTCAAGCTGGCTCCTCCCACCCACCCGGGTGGTATAACTCTCGGCTCCGCCCCATGACGCCAGATCTGGCCCGCTGGAAGCTCAGGTTATGCGTCGAAGCCGGGGAGGTCGGGTGGGTCGTGTGGATGAACAACATGTACCATTCCTAGAACTCCTGTTACAGGTGAGTAACCTGTATTTCTAGGGACATGGATATGTTGTTCATCCACACTTATTGGCAGACTCCTAGCAGTTCTCCGGGAGGAGGGAGGCAAGACGCACACCCCCAATACTTACTTGGGAAATAGAGACTGAGAACCGAGGCCCCAAAACCAGCATCCCGGCGTGACTCAAGGTCGATGTGGTAATGGGTAATGAAGGTGTGTGCTGACTTCCAGGTAGCAGCCCTGCAGATTTCCTGGATAGGGACGTCCCTGGAAGCAGCCACCGAAGCAGCAGTATGGCGGGTAGAATGAGCTCTTATCCCTCTGGGAGGCTCCATGCCCGTCAACTTATAGCAGAGATCTATGCAGGAGGTGACCCACCTGCTTATCGTCCGCTTGGCTGCAGGTCTGCCAGATGCGGCTTCAGCGTAGGTGACAAACAGCTGGCGAACCTCTCCCCGAATTTCAGCCGTGCGCTCTTTGTAATAGGCGAGCGCCCTTCTAGGTCCAAGTATGGAGCCTATATTCGCCTCGAGGTGTGATTGGGGTAGAACACCGGCAGAGTCAACACCTGGTTAAGGTGAAACTCCGACACCACCTTCGGAAGGAATTTCGGGTGGGGGCGCAGGACAACCTTGTCCCTGTGGAAGACCAGGTAAGGAGACTCGATGGAAAGCGCCTGGAGCTCTCCCATCCTTCTGGCTGACGTGATAGCCACCAAGAAGGCGGTCTTCCACGACAGGTGAGAGAGAGCACACCTGTGCATCGGTTCGAATGGCTTGCCCATGAGCTTTGCCAGTACCAGCAGTAGATCCCACGGAGGTGGAGGTTCTCGCACCGGAGGGGAAATGTGAGCAAGGCCTTTGAAAAAGCGCCAGACCACCTTCTCCTGCGCCACCGACTGCTTCCCGGCCCGCGCCCGGTAAGCAGAGATGGCTGCCAGGTGCACCCTTAGGGTCGTCGACCTAAGCCCTTGATTAGAAAGGGACCATAAATAGTCCAAGATGCTTGCCAAGGAACAGGAGGAAGGGTCCAAGCCCTTGCCCTGACACCAAATGGAAAACCTTTTCCATTTGAAGGCATAACATTTTCTGAGCGACTCTACGGGACGCCTCAACTACATTGAGGACCTCGTCGGAAGACCCAAGGCCTGGAACTCTAGCCGCTCAGGAACCAGGCCGTCAGGTGCAGGATTGAAGGTCGGATGGAACACCTTCCCTGACTGACTGAGAGCAGGTCCGGCGAGCTGGAAGCTGCCCGGAGTCCTGGAGCTGAGACTGAGAGATCTGGTACCAGAACTGGCGAGGCCAGTCTGGGGCTATCAGAATCACCTGCGCTTGTCCCTCGCCTGAGAAGCACCTGTGGATCAAGGGAAATGGGGAAAAGTAGAAGAGGCCCGGGTCCACTGCCCTCGAGAAGGCATCCTGCAGCAAGCCCTGCTGAGGGGGCCGGGCATGGAACAGTCTCAGCTTCGCGTTCTCCCTGGAGGCAAACAGGTCCACCTGAGGTGTGCCCCAAAGGGAGAACAGATGCTGTACTACCTCTGGCAGGAGAGATCACTCGTGGGATGCAGCCCCTATCCGGCTCAGGGCATCGGCCAGGGTGTTGGAGGCTCCTGCCACATGAATGGCTAGGAGATCCGCCTCCAGGCTGCGCACGAGTGACCAAATGCGGAGAGCTTCCTTGCATAGAAGCATGGAGCGCGTCCCGCCCTGGCGGTTTAGATAGTACATGGTCGTGGTGTTGTCCGTCTGGACTCGGACCACTTGACCCCGGAGGAACGGAGCAAAGGCGGTGAGAGCTAGGCGGACCGCCTGGAGCTCCAGCAGGTTGATGTGGCATCGGGACTCGCGGGACCAGAGGCCGTGGCCCGTGTTCCCCAGATGGGCACCCCAACCCATCAGAGAGGCATCGGTCGATGAGAGACCGTCGGCTCGGGGCGGACGAGCAGGATGCCCTCTTGCAAATGACCTGGAGCGATCCACCACTGGAGGCGTTCCACATCCCTGTGTCACCAACACAAGCTGGTCAAAGGATCACAGCGTTGTGACCACTGGCTGGCCAGTCCCCATTGAAGGGCGCATGTTCCAGCGGGCCCAACGGACCACGCTGGTGCAGGCCGCCATGAGACCCAGGGGCGCAGGAAGTCCCGGCAGGCGCGGTGCCCAACCAGAAATGATTGGGCAAGGAGGAAAGAACCTCGGCCCTGTCCGCGGGGCAGCGCTCTGGCTCGAAGAGAGTCGAGCTGCGCCCGATGAACAGAATCACCTGCTTCGACTCGAGTTCCGACTTGGCCTCGTTGATAAGGAGGCCTAGTTGAGAGCAGACCTGGAGGGCCAGATCTCTGGACCACTCCACCTCCTGCCTGGAGGGAGCTGCTATCAGCCAGTCGTCCAGGTAAGGGTACACCCGGACCCCTCGGCCGCAGGAGAATGCTGTCACCACTGCCATGCATTTGGTGAAGACCCTGGGAGCTGGAGACAAGCCGAAGGGCATGGCTTGGAACTCGAAAAGGGATCCCTCCGCTCGGAAGCGAAGGAATCTCTGGTGAGACGGATGGATAGGGACGTGAAAAAAAGCGTCCTGCAAATCCAGAAGAGCAGAACCACACGCCGTTCCAAGGATGGTATTATCTGAGCCAGAGTGACCATCCTGAAGGTTGAGACCTTAGGAACTTGTTTAGGGCGGTAGGTCGAGAATGGGCGCCAGCCCCGTCCGTTCGGAACCAGGAAGTACCTGGACACAAACCCTGGGTCTGAAGGAGGGTCCTCCACCTCTCTTATCACCTCCTTCTGGAGGAGGAGAGCGATGTCGGCTCGGCAGGCGCCAGCGAGGCTGGGGACCCCGAAGCCCCTCGAGGGGCGACGGCTCTGAAGGGCGGTGCCTGCTCGAATTCTAGAGGCAGGCCTCTTCCCATCACCTCCAAAACCCACCTGTCCGTGGTAACAGCGGACCAGGCGGAACGGAAGTGCCGGAGCCGTCCCCCAACGGGGGGACCCAGGGGTAAGGTGACGGGGATGGGGGCGACACCCCTCAGCCCGTCACTGGGCAGGCTTGGAGGATGGACCGGCCGAGGGACCTCCTGGGCCTTTTCCTCCCTGCCTCCTGTTAGAGGAAGCCGGTGGCTTGAGTTTGGGATGCCAAGGCCGAGCCTGCTGGCCCTGGCGTTGCTGGGCAGGCGCACGGAAGAGGGCGAAAGGGCTTAGGCTGTGGTTTCAAGCCTTTGTCCTTCTGAGCGGAAGAGATAGAGTCCAAGGTAGCATTGGACTTCTGATCCTTTGCAGGTGACCTTCCACCCCAGGGCCGAAGAGGTCAGTCCCCAAAAGGGAACATCCGCCAACTTGTGCTGGGTATCCGAGTAAAGGTGGATATCCTCAGCCAAGCCTGCCGCCTTGCATAGCCACTGTGGCCGCCACCGACCTGGCATGAGTCCCCAATATCCAAAGCAGTCTGGAGCTGCTGTTTAGCCACTGCCCTGCCCTGGTCCACCCTGCTTGACCGTAGTCTGCTGATCCAGCGGGGAGATGAGGAATGACCTCATCCAGGAGCCCAACAGGGCATGAGAAAATGTGCCATGAGGGCGGACACTGGCCTGGAAGCCGAGAGAGGGCGCAGCATAGACTTTTAGCCCGACATAATCCAATTTCTTGGATTCCTTGTCGGGAGGTTTGTCCACATCCCTGGCGTTGCAGCGCGCGAAAACTCTGTCGGTAACCAACCCTCAGCAGAGGGTGCTCGAAAAAACGGACAGGGAACGGTAGGGACCCGATACTTCCTGGCCATCCTGACCAGGCGAGGACAGGAAGCAGGGCCTGCCAAAGCTCCAGGGCCGGACCCACTATGGCCTCGGCCACCGGAAAGGCCTCCGTCGGAGAATCCCCTCGGTCCAGAATCTCCGTGAGGGGATACCTGGCCCATTTGGAAACGGGTTCGAGCTTCATCCCGGTGGATTCCGAGGTAAGCCGAAGCAGTCCTAGGAAGGACGACGGGCTATCGTCCATAGACTGTCCTCCTGAGGACTCCAAGTCCAGTCGCTTGGAGAAAAAGGAGGAATTATCCTCGGACTCAGAGGAGTCCTCGAAGAGCTGCCTCTGGCCTGAGCCACCCTCAACCTACCGAGGTCGGTTGGGAGTGAGGGTAACCGACAGCCGATGGGGCAGACCCTTAGCCGACTGAGAATCCCTGGTCGGAGCCCCAAACAGTGGCTGTGGAGGCGGAGGTTCCACGGAATCGGTGGAGCAGCTGGTTTGGCGAACAACGGCCTGGGTACAGGCTACTCGGGTAGTCGGGGGTTGTGTCGGCGCTCGGTGACAGCCACTTAATGGCTGGGGAAAGGCGACTGCGTCGACTTACTCCCGGTCAGAAGCTGTTGCCACATGGGTCCTCGTGCCGTCGGCGGCTAACTGCAGCAGAGCCTCCCCTAAGTCCGAGGAGGGAGGGCGAGGGCAGCAGCCGGCGCCACCCACCCCATGATTGCGGGGCCGAGACCGCCTATGGCCGGGCGGGATCGGCTGGAACCCACGAAAGGACGAGACCGAGGCCTCGGCTCTTCCGAGGTTAGTGCGGGGAAGTGTCGGCAGGAGTGGCACTCCCTTGGCTCGGCGGGTTCATCCGAGGGCTCCCGGAACCGGGAGGCACTGAAGCAAGCCACGGGATCCTCAACTCCCTCCGGGAGACGAGAGAGAGGAATCTCGGCTTCTATAGGCGACAGCCCGTCCTAGCAGTCGAGAAAAATCTCGAGCTTATGCGGCAGGAGTCTCCAGTCAACTGACCTGGCGGGGGCACCGTGAGACCAGTGGCGAAGCCGGCGGTCGACGCCGAAGTCGGCGGTCGGCGACTGAGGAGAGGACCTTTCCGCTCCCAAGAGCGTCACGGGAGGATTTACCCTTGTCCCTCTTTTGGACCGAAAAGGTCCAGCAGGCGTTGCCCTTCTCCCTAGTGGAGAGGGACAGACAAAACTCATAAATGAAGCTGTGTAGGAAGAACCCAGAGAGGCGGGATAAATGCAGCCGAGGGCAACACGGCCAGCGCCCGCCTCCTCTTCGAGGCGATCATCTGCGAGCTGATCCGCCGAGCCCGCCGCCCTTGAGGACACCGCCGACAGACCTCCTTAGACTTCACAGGAGAAAGCGCTTCAGGGCGGCCCAGTTGCAATCGGGCAACCCGGTCTTCGAGGCGTGAGGCGAGAAGAAGGAAGGCACAGAGTCGCAGTCCTGCGGAGTGTGCTCAAGGCCTAAACAGTAGACACCGCGTGGGTGTGGATCCGTCGAACATCTTCTGCCCGCGGGGCATCTCCGAAACGAGTCGATTTGTCCATCGCAGCGCGAGGGATCGACGAAGTCTTTTACAAAAACTTTCAAATTAGCAAAGCGGAAGAAATAGGACCATGCATAAGCAGGCGTTAAGGAGGAACCTGAGCTTCAAGCGGTAAGGAAGATCTGGCGTCATGGGGCGGAGCCAAGGTTATACACCGGGTGGGTGGGAGAGCCAACGAAGACCTTCGGCAAGATTTAAAGCGGCAAGGATACCTGCCAATAAGTGTGGATGAACAACATATCCATGTCCTAGAAATACAGGTTACTCACCTGTGAGGAGTTCTAGAAATGGTATATGTTGTTCCACACCATCTATCAGGTTCTTGCCACTTCATCCTGCGGAAAGGTCTTCAAGCTAACTCTACCAGTCGCTCGTCCGCCCATAATCAGATCTAGCCCGCTGGAAGCCAGGTTGTGCGTCGAAGCCGGGTGGGTCATGTGGATGAACAACATACCATTCCTAGAACTCCTGTTACAGGTGAGTAACCTGTATTTCTAGGGACATGGATATGTTGTTCATCCACACTGTCTGGCAGACTCCTAGCAGTTCTCCGGGAGGAGGGAGGCAAGACGCACACCCCCTACTTAGGGAATGATGACTGGAGAACAGAGGTCCCAAAACCAGCATCCCAGCGTGACTCAAGGTCGATGTGGTAATGGGTAATGAAGGTGTGTGCTGACTTCCAGGTAGCAGCCCTGCAGATTTCCTGGATAAGGGCGTCCTGGAAGCAGCCACCGATGCAGTGATATGGCCGGGTAGAATGAGCTCTTATCCCTCTGGGAGGCTCCATGCCCACCAACCTATAGCAGAGATCTATGCAGGGAGGGAGAAGGAACAGTGGAGAAAAATAAGGGTGAGCATAATTAAGGCAACCAGCCTCTGTGTGAAGGTAGAGAGTAGAAGCAGAAGGAAAACAAGACCATCATGGTACTCTAGGGAGACGGCCATGGTGGGAAAAAAGGTAGCATTTAGGAGGAATAAGGAAACGCAGAGGCAGGACTAAAAGGAGGTACACCAAGTGAAAACAGAGGCAAGCAGGTACGGCAGAGAGGGGAGCAAAAGTGCAGACAGAGGAAAATATGTCCAAAGGGGAAGGTCAGGGGAAATGACTTTCTTCAGGTATAAAAGTGAGAAGAGGAAAGCAAGGGGAGGGATAGTGAGGATAAGGAGGGTTGCAGGGGGAGACTGCACAGAAGAGGACCAATAAAAAGCAGACATCCTGAACAGGTGCTTCTGCTCAGTCTTCACAATGGGGGTTGGGGTGGAACAGACCACCAGGAAGCAGGACTTAAAAATTTGTTTTGGGTCCAAAGGATCCCCCACCTCCAAGGTCTAAAAACTGTGGTTGGGGGGACACATACTTTCTGAGGGAAGGATAAACTTGGTGGTGGTGGGTATTTCCCTGAAAATAAACAGCATTTGGGTTTGTGGCGTGTGTGTATATAAACAAACAGTTTGGTATCTTCTTGTCTTCTTTTTTGGACTAGTGTGTTAACCTGACAGACCCGACGGACACCACTGGCAATGACAGGATTTGACAAGTATTCAGGAGAGTTTTGTTGATATCCATTTAAAAAAAATAAAATAAAAGAGGGTAGGTCATAGAGCAAGCACAGACAGATACTTAAAAAATGGCAGACCAAATAAATAAAAACACAAAACACTGAGCTAAAATAAACCTGGCCCTAAAAACCTCAGTCTCTTAAGACCTGTCTGTAAGTGAGGCTGAGGCCTGAAGCTGCACACTGTCTTAAGTCTATTTTCTTCTGTTCTTCAATTTTCTCCATGTGTTTACAACTCTATCAGAATCTACATTTCCCCTACTTCCATCCAATTCTAAGATGATCATTACTTTCTTTAGGTTTTTATTGTTCAGAGAATTCCTGATTTTTGATTTTATTTGGTTCATGTACTGAAGCCACATTCAGTGCTAATCACTGAGTATAACCAATGCAATCTGATAAATCTTTTCAAACTCTGGAAACATACCTGGATGCTCTTTCAGGACAACTTCAGAAAATTGCTGGAGTGAAAAAGACTGGTAATAATCATTTGAGACCACAATCTGTTTTTAGCAAAATAAACTCTGCTTTTGCAGATATGTCAGAAAAGTTGAAGTGCTGCACTACTTTAGAGATTTCACCATAAGTATTGAAATCATCTGCTGGTCCGTCGACGCAGCAGTTGGATTTCCGCTTGCGACCCGGGTTTGGGAGTGGACCCGGGCACCAGAGAGAATCCGCCAAGGGAGGATGTCTGGCGTCAATGGATCGCTCAGCTCCTCTGGGGAGGGCACACTGGCTTGGGGCGGTCTGACCTCTGGCGACAACCAGAGGTAGTGCGGTCCCGATGCCCATAACAGTAGTGGAACATGATGGGCCGGGCGTAAGCCATGGTGTCATGTGGCTTGTCATACTCTGGGAGGTCGTATACCAGAAAATGCCTCTCCTGGCGAGACATTGACACAAGGACCCAAGAAGGTCCTCACCTGCAGTACCGCTGGAGACCCCGATGCAGACTTTATCTCCTCTGGGGTGGAGGTGAAGGGGAGCCTCCCCCCACCTTGTGCCCGTGAGGGGGGTAAGCCATGACTCCATTGGGAGGGGGTCTCCATCGGGTAGAGGCGACCAAAGCAGAGTCGTGTGACAGTGCTGGGTAGTGGCAGGGAAAAAAATAGAAAGTAAAAAAAAAAAATCATCTGCCTGTTTCGTACCTGCAGCTGTCTTGGGCTCTATATTAAAGAAGCAGCTTTTTATGTCTATGGTATCTTGGGGGGAAATGTCTGTTTTGTTCATAAATTAAAGCACTGATGTTATCTGCTCTTCCAAGTTTTTAAATGCTGGTCTCTGATTGTGAATGCCGAAGAGCGTATCATCTTTGTACTTACTGCTTTCAAGATCAGTATTGCAAAAATTGTCTCTCTGATGGACCTAGCTTTTCAATTAAAGACACCACACACATCCTTTTTTGTACTTGTGACTATTGGTAGCACAGTGGAATAATTGAGATTTTCCTTTTGGAAATGTTTTGAGACACAAACAATATGTGACAAGTGTCCAGCATTACATAAGAAAGAGCAACAAAATTAAACTGATGTACAGACAACAACAGTCCTTTTGTGTTTCACTTTGTCATCATCTGTAGTACTGGATGCAGTCATATCTAACACATCTCTTAATGATTTAAGAGTCCTGCACAGACACTGCACCGAAAATTGATACCCACCAAACTGCATGAGGTTGACAGCATTTCAGAACTGGTTCTCCCAGCTTTTCTGTACTTCATGCAATTTGCTACTTCTGATACTGGAATTACTGAAGAAATGAAGAGAAACCTCAAGTCTCAGCTGATATTTTTCACTTGTTCCACTGACTGAGCTGCATCACTGGCACACAAAGCATTGTACTCCAACCAATTCAGGTTATAATCGGTTCTTAGTTTTTGTACTACACTTTGTTGACAACCAGTCATAACTGATACTATATCAGTACAGACAGCAACATGTTTTTTTTTTTTTTTTTTTACCTGCTGTGCTGCTTTTGTCATTCAGAAGTTTACAGAGCACCTGGAAAATAATTTCAGTCTTTCCATCAATAACTTCCACATTACAATAAAATAGAGTACATGGGGTACTGCTACGTATCATACAAAAAATATTATCAGTAGTAGTTATATTTATTTCCTAGGCACCCAATCCTGCAGGCTCTGGGCATCTCACACATCAATACAACTACAATAACAGCAGAAAAATGAATTACCATCTATAAATAATGACATTATAAAAGCAGGTTAGGAATCACTAGGGAAAGTTCTTATAGAAAGATAGTGCTTTAATCCCCACATAAAACATTTTGAGTTGAGAAGGCCTCCCAAAGCTCTTGCACCAACTGGTTCCAGAAAACTGAAGCAGTCATCACAAACGCACGATCCCCAGACAGCTTCAGATGGGATCTGGGGACCTTCAAGAGGCCCATCTTAGAAGAGCAGAGAGAGCAGGCAGGAGCATATGGACATAGGATCTCTTTTAGGTAGCCAGGACTCAGATCTTGTAGGGCTGTGTAAGTTAAACAGACCTTGAAGCAGATACGCCACCCCTCATGCAGCCAGCAATGTCCACAAAGCCAGAGAGATATGCTTGGCACGGGAAACTCCAGCAATCAATCTAGCTCCAGCATTCTGCACCAGCTGCAAGCTGCGCATCAAACCACCAGATAGCCAGAGACAGGGAGCATTACAATAGTCCATCCAAGATGTCACAAAGGCAGCATGCAGGACTTCATATCCTGAGTGCTGAGAAGAAGGCTTGATCTGGGTATTATTCTGTGGACTCATCCAGTATCAAGCTTACCACCATTCATGAAAGCAACGTCCAGTTTGTCCACCATGTTCTGTGCAATGGCCTCATGCATTTCAGCTAGTCCAACCGCATTCATGCAAGAGTTGTAAGCAACCTCTGTTTTAAAGTCTTTAATGGATGGGCATTCTATTTCCTTGAGAAGATGAACACACTGTTAGATAACTCATTTTCAGCAACAAAATATGCAGTTCTCAAAAGCCCTTTTAAGTTGGTCATGTACTGTACTGTGTGCAGAAGCCTTATCTATTGTCTTTGCTTGACAATTTGCTTCCGTGTCCTTTTTGGTTTTTAATGCTTTAGTACAAGCAGAACCATTAGAATGTCTATTAATGTTGATGATTTGTAACAAGTGCTTTTAAAAGCAATGGATGCATAAGGATTACGGACAGAATAGCTCATCTGGCCATTGTCATTCTCAAACAACAACCAGTTGTGACATTTTATTTTTAGAGCTGCTCGATGCTGCAGTGTCCACTGTGTCTGCTTTATCAATTATAAATGTTTCTGGCTCGAATTCTGGTGCAGGCTCTTGTATATCAACTATGTCTTATTCCATATTCATGGGGCCTTTTTTCTGGCCAGTCCTCAGGAGTCTCTGCATTTGGTTGCTTTCTTTTCAGCCAGGTCATTGACGATGCAGCTGATGCTTGTTGTGCCATGTTGTCAAGTTCTAGGGACACAGCTGCAGGTTATGGACCTTCCCAACCCTTTCAGTTTCCCCCAGTGACAGGTTTCTTTTTTCTTGCTGTCTGCCCAAGTCGCCCTCTCAACATAGTCTGTCAGAATGCAGAGTATCTAGTCTGTGGTACCCCTGATCTTTATGTTTTTCAATATTTTTTTTATTTATTAGCATCCTAGTTCTTGGGATACAGCCCCACATTACAGACCTCCCACCTCTTTCAGTTTCCCCCCCCCCCCCAGTCAGTTATTTTTCTTGCACATTTAGCATTACCTATGGTATCTTTTTTTTGCTTTTTGTTTTTACTCTTACTTTTTTACATCCAATTCTTTTTGGGACCGGGCCCCAGGTTATGGACCTTCCCCCCTCAGTTTCCTCTAAAAAAATTGTTTTTGCTGCTTTTCTTGGTGCTTGACCAGGTGCCTCCTTCCCATCTAGATTATTTTTTCTTGTTTTAACCAGATGCATGGGATGTCCATTTTTATCTTTTTCTTGTTTTTTGGACCCAGCCAGTCCAGTCTTTGTCAACTTTTGAATGACAAAGGCAAGTTGGACAAGAGTTTTTTTTTTTATCTTTGTTCTTGTTTCTCAGTGTTACACAGGTCCCTCCTTCCCTCCCAGCCAGTTTCACACAAAAAATACTGTTTCTTTACCATACTTATTCTTTGTGCTTTAGCCTCCTTTTAACTTTTTATAGCACTCAATTCTGTTTGGACCAAAGCAAATGACCTTTTCATTTATTTTTCACTCACCAGCCTTTTTAACTCAGTATTCTGTGTTTCCAATCATTTGGCTGCTTACTTCAGTGACTGCCAAGTCGCATTATGTCTGGGCCAGCATCACTTTTTTTCTCAAAAATATTTTATTGATAATAAAACCACACATCCATTTTTTTTTTTTTAGATATAACACATAACAGCAGGAGTATAAAAGTACATTCTTTCAGGAAATATTCTTCAAAATTCTTCTTAACAAAAAGATGAATAAAAGTAACCCCCCTCCCAATTCATAATCAACAGTGGGTTAATTACCAAACCTCAAAAGTGGAGATAATAAATCTTTTACATCCTTCCACAGAATATACATCTGCCAGGTATCACTCTCATACTCGTCCCATAAATGTTCCAACTGCACAGCCTCTTGCACCATGAATACTTATTTACATCGATCAAAGTTATCTAACTTTTCAACATTCCAATTAGCCAAAATCAATCTTTTTCGTGGCCATAGTGGCCAAACAACATATCTTTTTTGATTATCAGTCGGGTCAAGGTCCTGTAAGTCATTTAGTATCATGTGTCTAAAGCTCATCGGAGAGCTATTTTCTGTTTTTCCAACAACATAATGTGTTTCTTTCCACCAATCCTGAATGAAATTACACACAATAGACAATGATATAAATTTCCCATAGCACCACATCCATGCCAACAAGTTTTTATGCCATTAGATTTAGCGTTCCCCATTATCTGTGGGGTTAGGTATATTCTATCCAGAATTTTTTGGGATAGTTTTGTTTTTGCACAGAGGTAATCTTTATTTTAATTCTCAGGTTTCTCCATTGTTGTGCAGTATAGTTTATGTTACATTCCTGTGCCCATTTATCACTGGTAATGCACCATGGATCTTTCATTTTGGTAACTAAAATTGTATACATCTGTTTAGCCAACTTACTTTTCCCTTTCTCAGTCAACTTCTTATGTTCGTCTGTTAGAACAGACCAACAGCTATCCCCTACAACTATCTGGTCTTTAAAAACTCAGAGAATCCTATAATAAATGAAGTTCAGCCTAACTGTCTGGGGGAAAAGCTAATGAATTTTCCCAATGAACTAAAGGCTCCATTTTCTATCAGTTGAGCCCAATTTAAGATATCAAGCTTTCCTCCAAACTTCAATTTTTTTTAGCAATTTGTTCCTCTTATTGTAGAATTTCTCCATATATTTAAGAAGATCCATGGGAACTTAACTTCTTTTTTCTTCGTATGGCATGTATTAAGAATTTAACTGGGGTATAAACCTCAGAAATTTTATTAATTACCTCTAGTTCCAGCATTACATTATTTAACACTCTAGGTCTTCATTCCTCCCAAAACAGAAACTCAAAGGAATTATCTTCCTCTGAGATGATGCCCATTGCCACAACATTTTTTACTTGGTATGCTACGTGCACAAGATAAAGGATCTGGGCAACTATAACCTCCCTGCTTCCAAGGATTTATCATACTTTTGCAGGGGATCCTAGGCTTGCCTCCCCTCCACAGAAATTTAACAAAAATCCTACGGATCGTGTTAAACCATTTTTCTTTTGGAAACCTGATTACATTCTGAATTACACAATTTATATGAGGTACTGCCATCATTTTTAATGTTTCGATCCTTCCCCATAGGGATAAGGACGTTTTTTCCCCAACTTTCCAGGAGTAACGTTATTTTTTATTTGGCCATATTATAATTTGTTTTAATAATCTGATCTTTAGAAATATAAATATCTAAGTATTTGCACGATTGCTTATTGTAAACTTCTTTGTTAGTCTAGTATCTATAGTATAGTTTGGGAATAGATTTCTAAGATAATAGATTTAGCTTCATTCAATTTATATCCTGACAGAGCTCCAAAGGTATTCATTTCTTGTAATATAATAGGTAATGATAGAATAGGTAATGATATATTAATATCTTGGATCATTAACAAAATATCTGCAAACACATTTACCTTAATCTCTTCCCTTTGTAATTCAATTTTCTTAATCTACTGGCTCTAATAGTTCTTAAAAGGGTTCTAAAGCCAAGATAAATAACATAGGAGACAGAGAGCACCTGTCACACACATTAGTCATCTTAAGAGGGTCTCCCAAATAAGAATTATTTAGAAATCTTGCAGAGGTATTCCAATATAATAATCTAATAACTTTTATTATGTTAGGCGGTAATCCCCAAGAACTCAGACTCGAACAGAAACTCCTATTAATCAAATCAAAAGCTTTTGATGCATCAATTCATTGCCAGTGCATGTGTAATTAATCTATTTTTTGTGCAAAGTAAAACAGAGCCTGTACTCTATTTGCTTCAGAAATGGTACACCCTATAACAAACCCAAATTGAGTCTTGTGAATTTCTTTAGGCAGTTCCCCTTTCAATCTGTTTACTATTAATTTTTTAAGTACCTTGTAATCAGAATTTAACAATGCAATTGGCCTATAACTATTGACCTTTTTTGGGATTTTTTTCCTTTTAGCAATAATACAACTTTGGCTTCCTCCATTAAGGGGGAATAACTTCCCCTATTTCAACTATTTCTTGAAACACTGCTAGCAACCATGGCATGAACTCGTCCAAAAAACAAATAAAATTCTATAGTTAAGACATCTAATCCTGGACTTTTGTTTTTTGGCATATTGGTAATAGCTTCTTTAATTTCTGCTTCAGAAAATTTCTCTTATTTACAACATAGCTTAGGAAGTTTGGCTTTATCCAGATAGTCTCTTATTTCTCTATGTGTGGAATTTGATTATATTTGGTAGATAAGCTTATATGCCTTGTTGACCTCTGCACCCATCGCTTTATCATTAACCCATTATTTCCTGGTCATTCTCCAAACAAGTTACAATATTTTTTTCTCTGTTTTTTTAATAAATATGCAAACGTTTTCCTGATTTATCCCCTGCAGATACTTTACTTTTTTTATTTTAGTTAAATTAACTGCTACTTCTTTATTAATAAGCTCATTTTTTCTGTTCTTAGATTGTACCACTCTTTTGCATACTTTAGTATATTCTATAATCACTAATTGGTCCAGTTCTTTTAGCATAGCATCTATTTTTGCAACTTTTTATTCTTTTCTTTATTTAGAAACCCTTTATATATTATTGCACTGTCATGACAACTTTAAATGCCTCCCATAGCTTTGTAACTAACTTGTGTACCATCATAATTAACCAAAATTCTTTTATTGTCTCCTTCATTTTTTCTTTTAACAAACACCTCATCTCTTAATAATGTAGTATCAAACCATTATCCATTGCCTTGAAAAAACCCTCTCCTGGTCCTTACTTCTAACTCAGTTTCTATCATAGCATGGTCTGACAAAGAATTGAATTAATAATTGCCTTCCTCAATTTAGGTAGCAATCTCTTTGATAAGAAAATGCAGTCTATTCTTGAAAATCCTACTTTTTTGTCATGATGAATATACTCTCTTACTTGTGGGTTTAACAATCTCCAGCCATCTACCAAATCATGCTGTAACAGAAACTGATTAACTTACAATTGTATTTGTTAGTTGTATTAATTTAATAAGTTTTTTATCAATTTCTGGTTTAAGTAGCACATTAAAATCCCCATTAATATAATGTTCTTTGCCGACACCTTTGTTAAGGCCCCAGTTATTTCTGTTAAGAAAGTTGAATATTCACTAAAGGGGCATATATTGGAGCCGTCATCAGGATAATCCCTCCGATTCTAAATTGAACTAATAGTATTCTACCATTCTTGTCAGAAAAAGTTTGTAGAATTTCTATCGGAATATTCTTCCTAAATAACAGCGCAACTCCAGCACTCTTTTGTACCTTCAGAGTGAAAAGATGCAGAAGCCATTTTGTTTTAAACAATTTCCTTCACATCTAAATGGTTTTCTTGTAACGCTATGCAAAGTGCATTGGATTTTTTTAAGTAAGATAATCTAGTTTGCTTAATAGGAGAATGAATACCACTGACATTTAATGAAACAAAAGGAAACTTATCCATCATCTCTGATAGCAAACATACTGTCTTGTTTTTATACCACTGCAACAAAACCACCCTAAAAAGGAATAACATCCACCCCTCAAAAGAGAAAGCTAATTCCCTTACCCCTTTCATATTTATTGCTCTATAGAATTGAAGTTGCAACAAATTGACATCAATAGGATCTCTTTTGGAATTTTTCCTTCCCTCTACTCCTCCACACACACACACCCCCCATGACTGCAGTGTTGCCTGTAACCTAGAAGGAGAAAAAGGAAAAGTGCAACACAGATATCAAAATCTATTCTAGCATTCCAACATTTTCACAACATTTGTGGACAGTGAATCCCTTATTGAAATATTTTAGGGAATTTTTGTTTTAAGTTCATTTCAGCTTCAAGAACCATTGAATAGGTCAGTGGTTTTCAACCAGGGGTCCCGTGGCCCACAGGGGTCCGCGAGTGACTGCCAGGGGGTCCACAGAACACCACAAGAAATTGTAAGTGCAGTAAAATATTTTTTTAATGTCACAGTTTGACCATGACATAACTAAATTACAAACCAGCGCTCCTTATACGCTTCAAATTCAACACATAAACTCATGTTGTTCAGTGGTGTTTTCACATCCACTGATACCCCTATCAGCTCAACATCCATTAAGACTACAGTATTCCAGTAACTTGTTATGAATTGCTACGTTTAGTGTCTAATTAGTGTCTCCCAATTTGAGTGCTTAAGCCTCAATCCCCCTGATTTGTATTATCTATGCCCAGTGCCCTCATAGAAGAAGTTTCAGTGACAACTTTGATCACTTGCTTGATTTCACTGCCTCTAACTCCTTGCAAGTCCGTTCTGAGTGCAGCTCAGTACAGATAAAATCCCCATGTGCTTGTTGCCAATTCCTCTTCTCTCTCTGTTCCCTTCGGCTCGATCCTTGCTGGTGCTTTCCTAGTATGTTGCAGGTGTTTAAAAAACAAAAAAGAAAAAAAAAAAAACTCACCCAATGCTGCCCGCTCCTCAATTCAGTTTACTAAGCACCCGCATCCCTTCCTGACAGTCACGTATTCACGGAGTAACAGCTGACTGGGTAAGACAAAGACCATTTAGCTAGGTACATACTAGTAATGAAAGCATTAAGAACTACTGTTATAAGTGGAATACTGCCCCCCCCCCACCCCAGCCAGAAGTAGATCAGTGACTACAGGAGAGCAGTATCAATGCACAATGGCGACAGAATAAGAATGTTGCATAAGTATTGCAGTTGTTATAAGTGGAATGCTGTCTCTCCCTCCCCCAGCCAGAAGTAGATCAGTAACTACAGAGAGCAGTGTAAATGACTTATGGAGACAATTCTAATAAGAGTGCAGCACAGGTGCAGTTGTTATGAGTTGAATGATGCCCCACTGTTAGTTTGAAGAACTATTTACTGTTTTCTGCTCCTTGCAGAGCTGACAGAGGCATAAATTGTAATGTACCACTTTATTAATACCCCTGTAATGTCACTGTGTATTTTGTACTTTTTTTTATTTTATTCTACTAAAACTACAATAAAATAAACAGTTTTTTAAATTGGTTTACAACTGTTTCACATTTTATTCGGGGTAGCTTTTTATACAAATACTGTATGTATAATGGCGATACAAAACATGCAATGATTTATCCAATCTGTAGTCTGTTGGTAGGGGCCCCCAAATCAAAAAAGGTTGACAACCTCTGAAATAGGTCATTCGTATCCCTTCATGTACCACCTTTAATTTCACAGGGTATAACATAAAAGTTTAACTCCTTTGACCCATAGCTTATTTCTTAAAAAATCTAATTTTTTAAATAATTTCTGAGGGAAGGTCCTGAAAAATGTTAACATTTGTACCATTAACCATATGTTTTTCTTATACACCTCAGACATAACACTTTCTTTATCTTCAGATTTCAAGAATTTGACAATTATGGGCCTAAGAGTTAAATTTCGCTCGAACAATCCAGCCAGTCTCCACACCCTGTGAGCTCTATTGAGTTCCATTTGAATTTTCTCTTCTTCGACCTCCAAATAAGCAGCAAATACTTTATTAGTAGATTCCCTCAATGGCTTCAATGTGTCCCATGCCTCTGGTACCACCAGGAGTCTGATATTTTTTCTTCGGGCCCTTGCTTCATAGTCCACCATTTTGTCTTAATTCCTTGTTAACTGACTCCAAGTCCTTTAATTGTCCCTGCATCGGGAGATTTATATCTTCTATATCGGAGACTGTTTGTTGCAGACTGGCGATATTTTGCTACATTTTGACTGTTGTCAACCAAAGTTTGGACTGTAATCTGCAGACTGTCTTATTTCTGAGACTTTTATTTTTTTAACCCCTTCATTCAACGTTGCAAGCTGTGTTACAATCTGTCCGGCCCATGAAGGGCATTTTGAGTCCCCCTTCTGAGGCATTGAGAATTTCTTTCATTTTAGGGGCTCAAAAACAGGGTTTTTAGTTGTTTTACTACATTAAGTTTCCTTACTGTTGAACGGTTCCCCATTAAGGATATTTTATAACTTAATTCCCGATGCAGAGGGAAACTCATCTGCAGTCATTGCAACAGAAATAGTGCCGTCCTTCCCCTCACTATTTGTAGTCAGTATACCATTTCTGTCTGAGTTTTTACATTTATCAATAGTAGCATTGGGAACTTCAGTAACTGTGTTAGGTGAATTTACCCGAGCTTGCGAGGTTGGCTTCTGTGTCAACAGCACCTGGTTTTCAGGGACGTTTCTGGTCATAACAGAAACTTTCAGACCTTGCTGCTCAGCTTCTTTTGTCAGCTCCTCCACAGCATTCTTTACGCTTCCATTTGTGGTTGCTGATTCTCCACCTTTAAACCTATCTCATCCGATGATGGTGCTTTAAGTACAGACACTAGCAGAGCAGAATTTTAAACATGCAGAAAATGGAAATGGTTTGCACAGAACTTGCCTCTTCCTTCTGCAGGTTTTCTTGTGGCAATCCTTCCTTCAAGTTGCTTTGTTCAGACACCAGCACTTTCATATTTTCTTCTACTTTTGCTGGCTTTACGGGCCACATTCCTGTCTTTTAAATTAGCTGCCCAGTCAGGTTTCACCTCTGCCTGCTGCACCTTTTGCCGGGAGATAGCTCAGTTCACTCGCTTTTTGGGCGACATCGTAAATCCATAGCTGAGTAGGGTTTTCCTTGCTTTCTCACTCTGGTTCAAGCCTTCAAACTGCAGCTTGCTCTCCGACATTCCTCTCACAGATGCCATGGTATGTGATTGCACACACCTGAGGGGAGGGGTTGAGCTTCCTCCTTGTCAGCGGCTCACATCATCCCAGTGGGTGTGTACCCGAGCATCCCTTTTTTTTGTTGAAACAAAAATTTTTTTTTTTTTTTAGTTTCATCAACTCACTGCATTGCTTTTTTCTACTTTTTAAATTTTAAAACATTCCCGATCGAATCATCTGACCTCTCACCACTGCAGCAGCCAGCCATCTTCCTCCCTCCTCTGCCACCGCCTCCACAACTACACTCTTTGTATGACTCTTGACCACTCTTTCCTCGACCTGGCTTCCTCTGTGACTGCTGCTCCTGATGCTGCGTCTCTCCCCAGTCCCTTCACGTGCAGTAGTTTCCACGAGACTAGTGGGAAGAGAGAAACAAGCACACCAGAGTATCAGGGACTTTGGCTTATCGGGAGCTCGGGACGACAAGAGAGGTGTGCACACCAGACATCCAGGGACTGGACGGGAGCTGGAGGGAGACGAAAAAAAAACGCTCGATGACAAAGTGCTACAGAAGGCAGGGGTGCTCTATGGCAAACTACCATAAATCAAGTGTGCTGTGAGGGCACTCGGTGTGTGCAGGCTTGACCCAAATGGCGAGTGCAGATTTTGCAACCACCACAGAGAAGCTGGGTTCCTAATGCCAAAAACTGTTACAACAGATACATGGTTCGATGCAAAAAGTAACATTTATTTGTTTAAAAAAAGAGACCCTGGTAGTATTCTTTCTGCCGCCAACATTTCACACACTAACCACTGCACTTTATCAAGGAAACTGAATGGCAAAACATTGGCGGCGGAAGGAGTGCTACCAGGGTTTCTGATTTTTAACAAATAAATGTGTTATTTTTTTGCAACAAACCATATATTTGTGGCAATATTTTTTGGAGTCAGGAGCCTGGCTTCTCTGTGGTGGTTGCAAATGGTCCTTTGATTCTACTGGTGGCTTGACGTGACACTGACAGTACCCAGCACCCTGTAGCTTTGTATGAGTCCAGAATTTGCTGGGGGGACAAAAATAGCACAATCCCACTCCCCAGATTTTAAACCCTGGGGAGCAGCAGGAACAAAGCAGGTTGAGCAGACACAGATCTGTTTTCAGAGGAAAAAGTCCTGAAGCGACTTGCAGCTCTGAAATTGGACAAGGCTATGGAAACAGATGGGATACACCCAAGGGTACTAAAGGAACTCAGGGAAGTGCTAGCTGCCCCACTGTCAGCCTTATTCAAAAGCTTACTGGAATCAGGCATTGTTCTGGAGGACTGGGGGAGAGCAGGTGTGGCCCCGCTACATAAAAATGGTATCAGGGAAACAGGCAAGCAACTACAGGCCAGTCAGTCTCACATCAGTGGTGGGGAAACAAATGGGAACAATACTAAAGGAAAGGTTGGTAGATTATCTTGAATCCAGTAGGCTGCAAGACCAAAATCAGCATGGATTCATTGGGGGGAAGGTCAGATGAAAATTTCTTTGGGTGATCAGGGAAGGGCAGGGGACGTGGCCTTTATGGACTAAAAGCAACGCCTTTGACACTGTGTGCAGAAAATGAGAAAGAAATTGAGCAGCCTGGGGTGGAATCCAAAGTGGTGAAATGGGTTAGACTCCAAACCTTTAAAGCAGTAACGCACTCCACACAGTTGTTTGCAGCAGATAAAACGTTTTTACTTCAAAGTCTTAACAAAAATGCAGCGAGAACTCACAATATAACTCGTAAATGACAGCTTCAGTAAATAGTTCACAGAAATATTCCATTTCTAACATGTGCATGACACTGTCCTGTAACTGGCTTACCAAATGAAGTTCAGCACTTCAGAGTACCTAGGCGGTGGAATGATCGACCTGGCGCTTTGTAAAAAGAATCACTTCCTCAGGGGTGACATTATCAGAAAGGGGCTGCTTTAAATACCTGTATTACTAATTAATTCTGCAGGCAATATGACCCCTTAGTCGGGTACCATTTAATTGGTATCAAAACCATTAACCCATGTCTTACTTTATACTTTAAGGGTACATCAGTGCCCATTCAGCAACAATACCTCATGTTATTCTTATGTTAATCCCATAATAAAAATCCAATCAATTTCTTCTTGATTTATCTCCTGTCCCGGGAGCCTCTTCAGCCTGACCGGCCCCCAGCTCAGACTCCCGAATTACAGACTTACCTTATGCCCGGCCGGGAGAAGATGCCTGCCCGGGGTCGGGCTTCATCCTGCCACGGAAATTTTTCTCCTCCATTTCTCCGCTTTTAACTTGGGGCCCCAGGAGTAGAGACGACACGCATGGAGGTGCGCATGCGCATTCACAGCCCCATCTGTCCACCCCACGGCCCAATGCCTGTGCCCCTCTGGCTGTTCCACTCCTGACCTCCACCAGGAGGCAGACCTGCGCCACAGGATGCAGCGAGTCCTCCCCGGAGAGAAGAGCTGCCGTCCAGCCACTCTATCCAGCTCCATACCCTCCTCCCCCCCCCCCCGCCGGCCCGAGTTCAGTCCCAAACTCAGGTCGCCGGCATGGTGCGAGGTAAGGCGCACAGCACCTCAGCCCTCTGCGCCACCAGGCCAGCAGTAAATCCAATTAATTTACAAAAATATAATTCAAGAAATCAATAAATCAAATTGTCCTCATAACACATACAATTTTAAAAGCTGCTTGATAGGCTAGAAGATGAAAGGTATTTGGTTTAGGTACTCTAACCTCAGATGGTTTAAATAACAAACTGGATCAAAAGTATACTTAGAAACACATTATGTATGTGTCACTTTAAAACTGATGTGAAGGAGTATAATATGAAAAAATGTTTTTGGTCAAAGCACTAAGTGTTAAAGTCCCGTAACTAAATATTTAATGTGTTCTATTTAATTTTTTGAATTACATTTTATATAATAGCAGTAAAATATATTTAATAAAGACAAGATTTTCACTGGTAAAAATACTGAAAGAATTTATGAGATTCAGGACTTTGCCACTTGTGGGACTGAAGCAGTTGTTTACATGGTAACCTGCCATTGCGGCACGTTTTACACTAGCAAGATGATTTGCAACTTTTGTAACAGAATCAGGGAATATGTTCGGGCTATAGAGAGGAAGTATAAGACAAATGCTTTGGCACAACATGTTTCTAAGACAGACGAGTCCCATATGTGTATGTTCCAGGTGCTTGAGAGGGTCTCTTTGGGATGCCATGGAGGAGACCTGGATAGGAATCTATTACAAAGGAAACTTTTTGGCGATTTAAATTAGGATCACTGCACAAGCTGAGATGGAATGAGTACTTTCAGCTGTCAACATCTTTAGCTAAATGAAATCAATCCCATTGTATTATGTAGTTATTTATTCACAGTAAGTATATGATATTCTTCTTTACCAATTCATTTTCTCTCCTCAGTTCTATTCTCATCTTCATTCCCCCTTTGGTTTTCTTGCACCCCAGATTGATTTTTTTTTAATACATATATGATATGCTTGTTTAATACAAGTTTTCATTATTCTAGTTCAGTTTTTTTTTTTTTGCAATTTCTATTTACTCTCCTCCCGTTCCCTGCATTCAGCATCCTCAGGAGTCACCATGGCATCTCCCCTTCTTACCTTACCCACTGCCCCCATTAATACTTGGTCCCCCCCACCGGTGGGGACAGGTCAAGCCCGTACACCCAATCCTTTCTACTCGTAGGGCCACTGGGAAGGCAGAGGACTGGGGATCTATGCCGGCGCTCCATCTCCCCGGCATGCAGGAGACCGATTCCTGTGTTCTGCGGGCATGACATGTGCCATGACGTCAAGACCTGCTTACTGGGACTTCCGGTGACATCAGCAGACTAATGGCTGCTTAGCTCCACAGCTCCGTCTCCTCACCGACTATTATCTATCTCCATCACCCACCAACAAGATGTCTTCACCTGCAAAAGCCAAAAGAAATAAACCAGGGAAGTCCCCATCCATTCCGGCACAAAAAATTGAAGGAATAGCTCCAGATGGATCATGCAAACAGCCCCAATGAATGAGAGCTGCTGGAGGGACTGCTTCAGAAACTGCCGCATGGCAAGGGAACCCAGGCCAACCTTGCGTCAACTGTAATGCAGACGGCCCGCACAGTCCCTAAAATTTATCAGACGTTGTCAGAACTCAGAACTGATCTAAACAGTATAGATCACAAGACAGAACAGCCGGAGTTGTGTGCGACCCAGGTTACGGATCAGAGACAGACAGACATGATAGGCCGCAGTACCTGTTGCCCAGGGACTGCGAGTTCACGCACCGCCTAGATGATCTCGAGGGAAGGAAACGGAGACAGAATATTAGGGTCTATGGGGTCCCTGAAGGTTCTGAGGACAAACACAAAGATGTAATCTTATTCCTCCTAGAATTTCTCTGGGACTTACTTGCTCTTCCGCAGGACTTCAATCTGATGATGGACCATGCACGTAGGTCCCTCGGCCACAAGCCTCACGGCGTTAATGCGAGGCCTAGATCTATTATCACCAAGCTGAACTCCTACAGGGCTAAAGAAGAGTTGCTACGCAAGGCCTGGCAACAGGGAGCTCTTCAATTTCAAGGACATCGCATCACCCTAGACAATGACCACCAACCTCTGTTCAGGAGGCCAGGAGGACCCTCTGGCTGATCACAAAGCAACTCAGAGAAAAAAATATTAAGGCGCAGATCCTTTAACCTGCAAGGCTGAAAGTCACCACAGATCAAGAGAATAAAGTTTTCCAGGACCTGCTTGCCACCTCCCAGTACCTGGAGAACCTCAGAATCAGCATACCTCCTCTGACAAAAGAAAAATTAGAGAGGGACCTTCTCGCCTCAGCCTGGACCATAGCCCAGAAAGGATCCACCAAACCTGGCTCTTCACAAAAAGCTCCTCAGACTAACCTGCACTCTGATGTGTTTGCCTTGCTCCGTCGTTACAGGGATCCTACACAGATGGACAAGAGAGCTGCTCAACTGCAAGAAGACCAGGAGGGATCTGCTCAAAATGCCGATCAATAAGTTGCCATGGAAACCTGAAGAAGATTCGCAGCATTAGCTCTTTCTTTTGCCTATTACTGGGTTATTTGTGACCCTTCCCCTATGCCCTCCCCTGTCCTCACTTCAGTGTAGGCCCAGTTTCCTCACGTGTCCTCTGAGGTTCCGGTCATCTCTTGGGTTGCCTTTTGCCATCTGTGTCTCAAGGACAGCAATGACCCTGAATACCACTTAACTGTAAGTATATTATCTGCAATACCCTCTCCTCTTTCTTTTACATGGCAAACCCTTCCTTCTAAGACATGCATCCTGCCTTGGGGGTGCATAGTAGCTGGAGGGGTCCTGAATATAAAAAACTGAAGCTGCAGTGATTTCTTGACCAGAGCTGCATGGGTCCCCTATTTGTGCCTTTCAACTAACCCGGACCGCTTGAGAACTTATCATGGTCCTGAACTCTGAGTGCCCAGTGTACTAGTATCACTTGCTTAAGCACACGACTGAATGGTTTCATCAAACGTGCTAGCACCTGAAAACGTGCACCCGAAGCACTGTGGATGGAGAGCTCCTGACTTTAAAGAGCTATTGGCTATATCCTGGGCAGGTCCCTGTTTGTGCCTGTAAGTACTGATCATCACACAGTCTCACACAGAAGCTTAAATATCAAAAGCTCCCACTTTATCTATAGTGGCCCCGGCTCGACCTGATTAACCTTGAGGTTGATGGGAACAGGGTCTCTTCTATGGCTGTTGGTCACTTTCATCCCCTACCTGGCGACTCACACAAGTTAGCTGGGGGGAGCCGAACAGATGGTCCTTAGAGTGGCCTGCAATAATGGGCCCCATGTGCCCTCTACAGGTCGCACTGGGCATATGCCTTAAATGTTTAAATTACATCTTTTAGTTCGTATAAGCAATACTGCGAGTTTGGGTGTTTACTTGTTTATGTTTCAATTAAAAATGCTGTCAGGCGAAAAAGGGGTGGGGGACCTTATTAATGTCTGCTGACGTCAAAAAGACTAGCCCTAATCGGGATTTTACCTGAGGACTGACTTAATTTCTTTAAGCCTCCTCCTTTTTCCTCCATGCAGTTGCATTGGTCTTACAGCTGGACCACATCTACCAGCTACTCCTTGGAAGTTGAGTCACTTCAACCTGCACGAGGATCTAAAACCCCAGATGCCTCATGCAATGCATATATTTTTGACCCTACTCTGGGTTGGGTCAAAGCTCAAAGTTCTTGCCCCCTTTTGAGTATTTCGAGTTTTACTGTATTTTTATATGACATTTCTGTTTTCTAAGTTACATAGGTGCTTTATTTGTTTGTTGTATTTAGGCTTTCAGCCATGGTATTTTCCTAGATCCCTATACCAGTTAGCAGATGGCTCATTTTCACTGATTTTTAATGGCTAATCAGTTCACTAAAGTGCTCTCTTATAATATAAATGGTTGCTCGAGCCCTATTAAGAGAAAGCAGATACTGAGGTATATAGCAAAACAGAAATGTGCGATAAACTTTATACAAAAAACACATCTGGCCTCTTCAGAGGTCCTGAAACTAAAGTCAGGGTTTCCCCACTTGTTCCACTCTTCACTGGTCACAGGGAGAAAGAAAGGGGTTGCTATTCTGCTGTCTAACTCTCTTCCCTTTGAGTGGGAGGGATAGTTGAGGACCCAGAGGCAAGATACATTTTGGATATGGGCAGGATTCAGGATGCACAGGTGACTCTGGTGAATGTCTATGCCCCTCCACGCTCCCCTGTCGCATTCTACTCATCTCTTTCACAGCTCATCGCTGAGAAGACCAGGTGGGTACTGATAATGGGAGGGGATTTGAATTTGGTCTTCGATAGGAACCTAGATACCACCTCACGGATTCCTAACCCGGACTTTCGTAAAGCCCAATCCCTCAAAAGGATTTTTAGTGGGCCTTGTGGATATTTGGCGAGAGAAATATCCTAGGGCAAAAGATTATACATACTATTCCCCTAGATTCAAAATTTTCTCTAGATTGGACACCTTTGTCACCTTCTCTAGGAACATTTCCTGTTTCCTCTTTATGTGGGTTGGAACATCAACCCTGCCCAATCATAGCCCTATTTTCTTGGAGGTTGACCTCTGTCTACTGAGGAAAAATACACAGTGGAGGCTGAATACCTCCTTGCTTCGGGATAGGAAGGTGGTGGACCAACTTAAACACATCAAAGACACCTTAGCTGAAAACTCAATGGAGGGAGTAAAACCACAGATAATATGGGACACTGTCAAGGCCACCACCAGGGGGAAGCTGATTTCTATAGCCTCCCAAAAGAAAAAAGCTCGTTTGCGGAAACAAGAACTTTTTGACGAGTCAGGGAGCTAGAGAGGCTCACAAGGATAAGTAGGAGGGACACAGGGACAGGGAGTTAAAGAAGTGTTGGGTGTCTACAAAACTACAGAAAGATGAGATTGAGAGATCCCTCTTATCTGAAGCAAAGGTTTTCGGTGGCCCCAGAGGCACTAAACTATTTGCATTCTGCCTCAGGCAATATGCAGCCAGAAAAAACATTATCAAAATAACATCTCCTTTAACTGGTCTCCCCCTCACTAAATCAGACCAAATTGCAGAGGCCTTTGTCTCATATTACTCCAAGCTCTATAATCCCCACGTAGAAACAACTATGGAGGATAAGCTTCAATATCTGCGTCCCCTGTCCCTACCCACTCTTTCAAGAGAGAAGGGTCAAGCCCTTACCAGGCCAATCTCTCAGCCGGAAATCCTAAACACCATTAAGAACTAAAAGACAGGGAAATGCCCCAGCCCAGACAGCTTTAGCACAGAATTCTACAAAACCTTTGGGGTGAAGATGGCCCCTGCTCTCAAGTTTTCTCTAGAATCTGGGAGGAGGGAATCGTCCCCCTCTTGGCAATATACCACCATCTCACTTCTGCATAAGGAAAACAAAGACCCTGCCCGATGTGAATCAGACTGCCCCATTTCCTCCTTAATTCACACTACAAAATCTTTACATCCACAATAGCCTCCAGATGAAACTCCCTACTACCAGAGCTCATTAATATGGATCAGACAGGATTTGTTTCCGGTTGTCAGGCCCCAGACAGTGTCCGCTCCACTCTAAATGTGACTGACTCTATCCACCGTTCCGTACCCTGCGTGCCTGATGAGTCTAGATGCTGAAAAGGCCTTTGATAAGGTCTCTTGGAGTTTCTTATTTCTAGTGCCGGAACATATAGGATTTCCCAGGCCTTCATTAATTACATTAAGACAATTTACTTTGGCCCACAGGCATATGTCAGGAGTGAACGAGGGATTTCCAATATATTTAGACTGGTAGGGGCACCATCAGGGATGTCCCTGTCCCTCTTCTCTTCACCTATATATGGAGCCCCTTGCTGAAGCCATCCGAAGCTCGGATGATATCCCTACATTATGGTGGAGACCTCCACCAGAAAATATATCTTTATGCAGGCGATGTTCCGCTTTTCCTATCCTGTCCAGAGCAAGCTATCCCTCATGTGGTCTGTACTAGAGGAGTCTGGCAAACACTCTGGATACTCTCTCAACTGGACTAAAACCGAGGTTCTTAGTTTTATTATACCTCCAGACAATTCTGGACCTACCCCTTGGATTGGACAGCGAAAAAAGTGAGATACTTAGGCACTTTTATCACTAAACAATTCCCAGTTGTTTAAAGCAAACAACACTCCACTGGTGAACCAAATCAGGAAGGACTTTGATAGATGGTCCCTTGTAGGCTTCCCTATGTACTCCATGATTCAGGCAATCACCATTAATATTCTCCCTAGGTTCCTTTATTTATTCCAGTGCCTCCCTCCTTTATTCACCAATCACACTTCCGGCCTGGCAGAGGTTGATCTCTAAATTTATTTGGAACAAAAAGACCAAGAATAAATAGCCGCATCCTCCAGGCCCAAAGGAGTAAGGAGGAAGATCTCTCCCAGATTTGGAGGACTACTATTTATAGCACAGCTGAAGACAGCCCTGCAGTGGTCCATCCCATCCTACTCATCAAACTGGAAAGAAATGGAGAGGGGAGGAGGAGGAGGAGGATCATGGCCTCCCGCTAGGGAGGCAGATTATACACCCTTCCAGTCCACAATACATTCAGCCTCCCCTGCTTTTTATTGTTAGGGACACTATTAAAGCAACACAAAAAGCTTGGCAAAAACATAAGTTAGGGTCCTCACTCTGGCCCTCCACAGGCTGGGCCGGAACCCTGACTTTTCCCTGGCCCTCCTCGATCACACCTTCCGGGCCTGGAGCAGACTGGGTCTGGAATATATTGGTCAGTTCCTGCAAGGAGGTGTAGTCCTGGATTTTTAAGACTCTGAGGGGTAGATCTGGGTTACGGAACTCAGACCACTTTAGGTATCTACTGGCTAGGACTTACATTAATAAATGCCAGAGGGAAGATCGAGACCCTCTTAGATCCACCCTTTCTTAGAAACCGTAAATGCTATTCTCTCTGCCCGAGTACAGAAGGGCTTAATCTCTGTAATTTATAAGGCCCTAGCTGATCTTAAAAAGTGCCCCCTGGACAAAATTAAATCTGGCTGGTGTGGCAAGGGAGCTGAACTTGGAAGAGGTTAACTGGGGCTCTGTGTTCCACATTGCTGCAAGGACTACCTGCTCTCCACACTGGCAAGAGTTCAGCTGGAGGGTCACTTCTTTGGTCCTCAGTAAAAGGGACCCAACAAGACCACCAACATGTTGGTGGCAATGTGGGGAAGCAACAACAAATCATTTACATATTTTCTGGTTGTGCCCTCTAGTCAAGCCCTTCTGGGAGGACATAATCTCAGTGCTGAGAATCCTCTTTTCTGTGGACTCCCCTCTGGACTGGCCTAATGTAATTCTGGGCAGCCCCCCACAGGGTCTGAGGGGAGTGGACTCTCACTACCTCTGGGCTATGCTATTGACAGCAGCTCATAAAGCTACAACCAGTTCCTGGCTGAAGGCCGAATCGCCCACCTTCCATACCTGGATACAAGTCACGCAGGAAATCTCAGAGCTTCAGGAATTGACTTTTAAAATTAACCAGACATCTCATGTACATATCCGCAGATGGACAAGGTGGATGGTTTGACCCGACTCCAGATCGGATCTTGATTCTCAACTGGCTGCCCCGGGTTTAGATCTTCCCCAGACCAGGGGCTCTGGGATGGAGAGGGAAGTGCAGCCTATCTGGGCTGGATATGAGAAGGGGATGATGGAAATTGTGCAATCATATAAATAACTTATGGAAGTGAAGGCAACTTTGAATATTTCAGTATTTAAAAAATGTAAATGAAATGTAAACATATACGTGCTTAACATATGTGATAATTGTTGATCTTGGCTGTAATCCTTTCTTTACGTTGTTGCACCCATTTGATGACAAACTTAAATTTAAAAAAAAAAAAAAGGCGTGCTCACGAACGTCTGTCACGCCCCTCCTCTCTCTTAGTGGCTGATGCTTGCTGTACCTGCAACTTCTGCCAGAGGCCAGCCAAACACCGAGCTTTGTTCCCCCTCCCTCCCCGGAGAAGATAAAAAGCTGTCCGTGAACACTCGAGCCTCTTCCCGCCAGCCAGCCCTCCAACTCCCCAGGCTCATTCCCAAACCCGGGTCACCGGCATCGCAAGCAGTAGCACTAACACTGTGCCAGCGGGCCGGCTTCTATTTCAGTTTTTTATGTTTAGATGTACTTTAATTAGTGTGAGCACTGTTTGATTGTTTAATGATGCACCTGCCATTTTAAGGAGGTGAACATAAACAGGCAACACAGTGCTTATCTGAGCTCAGTCTTGAAAAGCACGAAACAGAAACCTAGACAATGACGGCAGAAAAAGTCCAGAAGACCATCCAGTCTACCCAAGTTCCCTACAATCCCTGGAACCTACTGTTCCCCCAGGGTACTAACCTTCCCCATCATCTCTCTATTCTCTTCCCTGGTCCGGTCACCCCCGGTAACCACTATTTCCTTCATTATGTCCCAGCCCCGCTAGAATCCCTTGACTGTTTTAGCACCCACAATCTCGGCTGACAGACTTCCAAGGTTCCACCACCCATTCCATAAAGTAGTACTTCCTCACATCCCTCCTGAACCTCCCTCCTGTTAATTTCATTCGTGTCCATGTGACGCAAATTGCTATTCAGGCTAAATAGTTCCCCACAGTTCACTTTGTTAATTCCTTTAAGGAACTTGAAGGTCTCTATCACAGCTCCCCTCTCTCTTCTGGTCTCCAGTGAATACATATTTAGTGACTGGAGGCGCTCCTCAAAGAATCTGCCCTGCACTGTCTCTAACCTATCCTTATCCCTTCTGAGGTAAGGACTCCAGAACTGGGCGTAGTACTGTAGGTGAGGCCTCATCAGGGATTTGTAGAGGGCAGATATTACTTCCTGTCTTCTATCAATACCCTCCCGATACATCACAGCACTCTGTTAGCCCTGCTGCACTGACTTGATTGCTTAAATGAGTTGCTAATGATAACTCCCAGATCCTGTTCCTCATCTGTAATGCTAAGTCTCTCTTCTCCCATCCAGTACTCTGTCTCTGGGTTCTTTTTCCCCTAGGTGCACAACCTTGCCCTTTTTAGCACTGAATTGCAACTGCCAGATCTTTAACCATCCCTCAAGCTTTTGTAGGCATCTCGGCATTTCCCTTATTACCTCACCACTATCCATCCTCCCACACAGTGTTGTGTCATCTGTAAAAAGACACAACCTACTCTGGATTCCTTCTCCAGTGTCACTAATGAACATGTTGAAGAGGACCAGACACAGGACCAATCTCTGTGGAACCCCACTCATAACCTCCATCTCTTCCAATTTAACCCCACTGATCACCACCCTCTGCTGCCTCCCCTCTAGCCAGTTACCCACCCAGTTCACTATGGGTTTAGCTGCACACAGGTCTTCCATCTTCCTGAGCAATCATTTGTGAGATACAGAGTCAAAAGCCTTGCTGAAGTCAAGTCACATGTAAGGTGTAAAACTGCTGACTGTGAGGGAAGGTCTGGGTTCTATCACTGGGCAACCTACATGGTTTATTTATTTTTTTATCGTTTTTGGAATAAAGATTGGACAAAATGAAGACTGTCTACAGTGTAAGTTGTGAGAAGTGTTTTGGGACTTGGAAATCTAAACTGTAGTGTTTACTGAACATGTGCACAGTGCACGCGAGCAATAGTAGCACACAGGTCAGCAGCAGAAGTGGCTTCACCACCATACCAAGAACTTCATTACCATACTTCCTTTATTAAAATAGACTACAGCCAGCCAACCAGCTGGACACGCATAGAAGCGGCAACTTTCCAAGGGTGAATGAAACAAAAAAGCAGAGACTACGCCTGTATGAAAATCAAACAATGAGGCTCACACCTGAAAGCCTGAAGCTTAGAACTTCAACAAACAGAAAACTCATTGTAACTAATAAACAAGCTTTTCATGACAGGAAAAAACATGAGCCACAAACTGCACCAGACTCAAACAGCAGCCAAAGTCAAGAGCTCAAGTATGAAAACAAGGACCAGGGCCAGAGGGAGTGCAGCCAAGACACATAAAAACAGAATAAGTCACAAGAAAACGGACACCTCTAGCAGGACAACTGTAGTGCCAGTAAGAGGGGCATGAAAAGCCTAAATAGCAGTCAAAGGCATTCAAGGAATGAAAAAGCACAACGGAAAAACAAGCATTCCTAACATAACATACACATGACGTGTTAAAAAGGTCTACATACTGGGAAGCAGATGCAGCCTCATCATGGAAGATAAAATCGGGCAGAGGGAACCTCAGCAGTAAGCAAGATATCCATAACCCATAGGAGATGTCCCATAAGCACCACAATGACATATTCAGGAGCCATGTATGCCAGATTTAAGTACAGTGCCCACAGAACAAAGACCCCATGTTTTATGACAGCTGACTGACACCATGGTAGCAGAATCAGATGCCTCACAGCAAGGTGCCATGAGAGTTTAAGTCATATCAGACAACGTCAACAAAGAACTGAAGCAATGAGGATGAGAGTGGCACTCGCCACTCAGAGCTACAGCAGCACATAAAACTGACAGGTGCAGCATATTATTAGTGAACCATAGCAGACATGAGGCTGAAAAACACCTGAAGGACGAAGAGGACAGATGTTATCACCAAGGCACTTATGTGAAAGCAGAGTTTCACACTGTTAGGACTGTGGCGTGGGGGGGGGAGGCTGAGAAGTACACCCCACCTGGAACCCGAATCGAACCAGGTGAGGGACCATACAGGAGTTGGCATAATGAAACATCATTGGACAAGACACTATGGGCCAGTCACCATAATGTCACATCAGAGGGCAGTGGGATTTGAACCAGTTGGTTCAATACAGCTGGTAGCCTGTTCCACAGAATCCTGAGTGAACAACGGATGGCAGAGGAAGTCAAACCAAAGGCACCATCAATCAAGGCTGCAACCATCAGACCCAGGAGATGCAACAACAATCTTGCAAAGAAACAGTTGGCATCGTGAACTAAGCGTGCCTGGGCAAGAAGGGTGTCAGTTCAGTCCTGTGGCAGGAAGACAGTCTGTCACTAAGGCCAGTACTGCCCTTCTGCATAACAGGTGGCAGCACTGAGGCAATACAGACTGCAGACACTGGAGCCTCCGAGGCCCTGAACATCAGTCCAGCTCCGGAAGACAGTGGAAAAAAAGAGCTTCCCATGAATAGGACAGGAGCAGCCAGGCATCTAGATAAGGAAAGACAAAGTCCCATCCTGGGCAGCAAGCACAGCTGAGCACCTTAAGCACGCTTAAAGCCAACAGTGTCTGACCACCAGCAAAAGTGGAAGTACCACCCAGGACATGGGCTGACCATTATGTTAAGGCATACGATCTACATATCTAGGTAACAAAGGCAATAGGGTCAGATAGAGGCATCATTCTACATACAGAGTGAGGTTCCCAAGGTGCAAGTCTATAACCCATCCATCCGTTCATATAGAACTCCCTCAAATGCCTTGATAAGTAGGGAGGATCTGACCCCTACCCTCATCCCTGGGGGCAACAGCTGAGGGAAGGGGAGAGTCAGAAAAAAATTAGGCAGATTCGGGGACAGCAGGGCCACTGGAACCAATGCCTTTGTGTGCCTCAACATGAGCACCAGAGGTAAGGGGACGCAAGACAGGATTACCACCCCAACCATGGCCCAGCTGACGGCATATATAGTTACCACTAGTAGCAGGTCCATGAGGGGATCCCCTACCATGCCTTCTAGTGGGAGCAGGACAAAAGGACCCTACCAGAACTTAAAATTATTTTAGAGGACTGAGGCCACAAAGTGCTTCTTCAACATCATACCCAAATAGTTTGGGCTCTTTAAAAGGGGTGTTCAAAACTGCATGTTGCATATCAGTAGCAAATCCAGCTCCCCCAAGTCAAGAAAAATGCCCAAGACAAACAACAGATGCTGCGGCTCTGGAAGAGGCATCAGAGATATAAGCCAAATGTAACAAATCTTTGTCAACTTCACCACCAGCAAATAAAGTGCTAAGTCAGTCTTAGCAGGGCCATCAGGCAAAGCCTGGCTGGTAGTACATGCAGCTTTCCAAAGGCTGTTCCAATATTTAATCACGTGGGCCTGATAATCTGCAATCCAAAAGCCTGAGGATGCTGAGGTTTAAATATGTTTGTCCATAACATCCAGTCTACTAGATTTTTTATCTGGAGAAAAAGTACTTGTGGCTAGGAGCTTTAGAATATTCATGAGCAGCCAGAATGACTAAAGAGTCAGTTTCAGGCCAAGCTTCACAGTAAGGCTTAGCAGATGGAGCAGGGTACTGCTCATCAGCCTTCCTTTGAACTGCAGGCAGGGTATCAGGCCTGTGCCATCCAGCAAAGGTAGCATCCTCTAAGGCGGATATACATGTGAAATAACAAGAGGAGCACAAAGGCTCAAATATCCATTAGATTCCTCTTAGTGGAATCTTCATCTTCGTGGAATTTCTCTCTTTAACAGTAATGCCCACAGCAGACTGCATCTGCTGCAACATGGCGGTGCTCAGGAGACTATCCTGGAGTATAAACTAGAGTCCTCACTGCAGGATGAGTGGGTGGAGCCGGAGGGCAAATTCCTGCCTTCAAACTGTCCTTCACCTTCCTATCCCTCCTCTAAATCCCTTCAAAGTCCATGAGGTCAAGACTGCATTACATCTACGTCTTCATCATGGATAAAACTAGGCGCTGCAGAGGAAAATGGTGATACCGGCAGCCTAGAGGAATGAATCTGCAAGATAACAGAAGCAGTCAATGAAGGTCCTGGAACAGATGGCCTAGACAGTGGCAAAGCTGCCTGCTGTGGCAGAGGCGTAGCAGGCACTGTATCACGTCTGAAAAGGATGCCAGCACAACTTGGGAGGCAATGGCACCCTGAAAAGGATCCAGGACTACCTGCATCGAATGTCCAGAGCCCGATGATGGTGGCAATGTGCCTTCCCATAGCAGGTATGGAAGTGCCTAAGGCAAACCATGACCTTGGTGTTTCAAAGATGGTCGGGGGCGGCTTTTGCCAATGCAACCGGAGTGCGTGTTGATGAGGATGTACGTGATTTCAATGATGACTGGGACCTTGACAGTGAAGTAGCCTTTTTTTTTTTTTATCTCTATGCTTGTGCATATGACTGGCAGAGTTGGAGGCCCATGACAAAGACTGTTCCTTTTCCTTCTCTTTTGGCTCTGGTCATTTTGTCAGTCAGCGGTGGAGGGAGCTTTCTAAGGCCTTCAACAGTAGAAAGAAAGTAGGCTGCTGGTTAACTAGGCTCTGCAGCTTATCTACTAGGTAGGGCAATGGGCAGACTGGGTGGGCCAGCGGTCTTTATCTGCCGTCAAATTCTATGTTTCTATGTTTCTATGCAACAGTGTTGCCTTATAGTCAAGTTAAACCTCTGATAAATCTCACAGTACCTCATGTTGTGAGAAGGCCCAAACAACAACACACAGGTAGTGTGTCATTTCTGTAGATTTTATAACTGCATACACAATATCAGAACAAAGGCTCTTACGTCTTCAGCAGCCTACAGAGATGCGATGGTTTAAAAAACTGAACAGAAAAATAAACTACTGAGCTTTCTGACTGGTTTCCTTCAACAGCTCCGATGAGGATGACTGACGGTGGGAGAAAAAACTGAGGAGAGTTGAGGCCGCTGACATTATATAGGTGCTGGCACTGCACATCACTGTGGGCAACCTTGGCTAGTAAAAGCTTTGGTGTGGTGCTGATGACAGTTCCAAAGGTGTGGCCTAATAGAAGAGAGAGCCTCGCTGAATACAGGACAATACAGCGAAACCTAACAGTATGAACACTGTTCTGGTTATGACTACATGCCACTCAGTAGGAATGCCCGTGTCCTCAACTTGGAGCAAACATTTATATGGAAGCAAGGAGGAGGTCTGTACAGTTGCTTGTATATCCAGCTATATTAGAGACTGACTCGACCACAGAATATTCGGGTTGGCACTGATCTAGGACAACCCCTTACTGGCTACCAAGTAAAGGGAAAAAAAAAAAAAACACATGGCAAGTCCCCATGCAAAGCAAAATCAGCCTTGAATGAATCTGTACTTGGGGTAATACCAGTAACTGACACAGCTGTGCAGCACAAGGTAGGTGCTGCACTCTCGAGGTGCCGTCCTTTGGATGACATGTTAAATCGAGGTCCCTTCGGGCCACTTCTGGTCCCTGTTTAGGAAGTAAAAGATCCCATGGCACTTACGGATGAAAAACAGAGAAGATCCCTTCCCCCCAGTGTCATGGCCAACATTCCCCTGGCAGTAAAACAGGTCCATGTAAACACCCCAACCTGGGTGCACATGGACACAAGGATCATAGCTTAGTGTACTTTTCCAGGTCAAAAATTTAAAATAAATTAAATAAAAATGTTCGGTAACAACAGAAGACAATCTTATAGTGTTCAGCTTCTGAAAATATGTGAATCTTATGTGAACTGAGATCCCTTGGTTTGCAAATGTATATAGCTATAGCATTGAACTGAACTGCAGAAAGCTGTTTGGGTTTTGTTAGAAAAGATGGCGAGCATAACAGAGGTGGATGACAAAAACCTTCTGATCTTCCATAAGCTTGTTTGCAGGGCTGTCAGCAGGAAAATCAGCTCATGCCAGAATCTCTTAATTGGCCACACCTTTTAAAGACTGGATGTACTGGTCACAAGAAAGAAACTGACAAAGTTTTGGAACACTGTGAAAAAGTACAGTTATTTAAGAACTTACCGTAACAGTAGATCTTTGAGAAGAGCTCTTGCAGCAGGCAATAACCAACAGGACTATACCATGAGGCACTAGTCCCCAGGGAAAACTTCTAGCTTGCAGTCCAAAGTAGGGGACCGCCCCCAACGTCGACTCCACCCACGACATAAACCACTGTATAAAGTGTGCAGTCCCCCAGTGCCACCTCAGTTTACCCACAGGAGACCTGGCTAGCATAAAGGACGGGACAAACCGAGAAGGCTTTATCATCCCGAAAAGGACAACTGGAGAGAAGCACTGGGGGAAGGAGGAAAGGAAAGCATACCTGTTGTAAGAGCACTTCTGAAAGAGCTACTGCTACGGTAAGTTCTTACGTAACTGTATTATCTTACTTCGAGATAGAGCTCTTGCGGCAGGTAATAACCAACAGGACTGAGTCTCAAGCAGTACTGGAATGATACCAGGTTAGAAGCGCAGTAGAAACCATAATACCACTAGACGCTTAAGGAAGGAGCCCATAGAGAACTTCCAGGCCCAAACCTACCCTCCTTCTGGAAGCAATGTCCAAACTGTGCCAGACAAAGGTTGCAGCACATAGATCAGCTGCTGACACGTTCCTGAAGCGAAGCAAGGATGTCGAGATCCCTCTGGTTGAGTGACCTCTCACTGAACCCGGCAGGGGTTTTCCATGTTACTCACGGCAGAAAATGATGCAGTTAACCAGACACTGTGACATGGTCTGTTTGATGACTGGTGCTCCCAACATCCGTTGGGCAAAAGAAACAACAGTTGCTCCTACTTCCTGATGGACAGAGTATGGTCGATACAGTATCAAAGAATTCTATGTACATCTAAGGTATGCAACTAGGCCTCCCTCTTGTTAGAGTACTCTGGGTAATAAACCGGCAGGTTGATGTCATGGTTGAGGGTAAATTCAGACACCGCCTTTGGTAGAAACTTAGGGTTCGTGCGAAGGGATACCCTGTCCCTGTGAAAAGCCAAATAAGGCTATTTACGCAGCACAGCCTGGAGCTCGGAAATCCTCCGGGCTGAAATGACAGTAACTAAAAATAACATTTTCCAAGAGAAAAAGCAGAACTTGCAACTCGCAGCTGGTTCAAAGGGGGACAAAGTAAACTTTTCTAACACAAAGAGTAAATCCCATGGAGGGACAGGGTCCCAAATGGGAGGTTTAATTTGGAGAATACCTCGCAGGAAGGTATGTGACAGATCAAGCTGTGCCAAGGTCTTGCCATCCACCGGTACGGGATAGGCAGAGATAGCCAAAAGATGTACCTTTATGGAGGAACAGATTAGACCAGTCAGACAGGGATAACAGATACTCTAAGACCCATTTTACCTCACACAAGAATGGATCCAAGTTGCGGGCAGCAGCCCAGAGGCTAAATCACTTCCTCTTCATGGCACACAGGGCCCTAGTGGATGGATTTCTAGCGGCTGCCAACACTCCTGCTACCCCATCGGACCCCCAAACCAACTCCTGACTAGGTCTGCAGAAGCCATGCATGTAGATGCAGAGACTTGAGATTGGGGTGAACTAGAGAGCCCTGCTCTTGGGAAAGCAAGCAAGAGGATACAGGAAGTGGAAGTGGAGATTCTACTGCCATCTGCTGCAGAAGAGGGAACCAAATCTGTCTGGGCCAGAACGGTGCCACCAGTATCAAGGCTGCTGGTTCCGACTGCAGTTTGAGCAGAACCCCTGTAGAAGGGAGAAGGCACAGAGAAACCTCCCGGTCCAGGAGAGAGACAACGCATCTTACCAAAAAACACCAGGCCCTGGCTCTAGCGAATAAAAACTTGGCAGTTTGGCACTGAATGGGGACGTGAAGAGGTGCAACTCTGGAGTCGCCCATCCGACGAATAGCTCATCTGCTACATCTTGAAGTACCTCACATTCATGAGCTTGGGATTGTGAGCGACTGAGGCTGTCTGCCAGAGTGTTCTGAAGACCTGGGGTGTGTGTACTGCAAACAGTTCCAGGGTGTGATCCATTGCCCGGTACCATACTCTCATGGTTTCTCTGCAAAGGGGGTAAGAATGTGTTCCCCCCCTGCTTGTTGATATATAACACCACTGGCATGTTGTCCATCTGGACTAGTACGGTGCCTGTTGAAGGAGGTAGTTTTGGAATGCCTGTAAGGCATTGTGGAGGGGTTGTGGGATAACAGATGGACCAAACACCGAACTTCAAGTCCAACACACAATCTCTGTGTGATGTTTATTCAAAATACAGGAAGTAACCTTCAGCAATGGCATATTCCTTCTTCAGTACATCAGTTTGTAGCAACATACTAACATACTAAAATGCCAGCAGAATAGGCCTAATGGTCTTTCGTGTCTGCTCGTTTGGTCAGCCCCACCCTGGGAGCTGACCTTGCTGCCCCCTTCACCCTTTCTGTCTTCTCCCTTGCCAGTCCTGGATATTCTCGCTGCACAGGACTTTTCTTCCAGAACCCTTCCCCTGTACCTGTTCCACTCCTTCTTGTACACCTCCACTGTCTCTGCCTCCACCAGCCCCCTGGGCAGTGCATTCCATGGCTCCACCACCCTCTCGGTGAAGCAGCACCTCCTCCTTTCTCCCCTGACTCTCCCCCCTCCAGCTTCCACCCATGCCCTCTAGTTGCCCCCCCCCTTCCTTCGGAGCACCCTGACTGCTCCTCAGACACTGAATGTCTTTTCTCTGCACATAGCCAGCACTTACTGACACTGATCTCTAATCTAAACATTGTTAGTGAAAACCCTTTATCCATATGTGAGCCTTGTTTGCTTGAGTAGTAGGGGCTCAAAAAGAAAAAACAAAACAAGCTATAGACAAAGAAACAATGCAGAATCACTGAAAAAGGTTACCCCAAAGGGCACTGGCAACAAATCAAGTTTCAAAGAAATACAACATCATACATCGTCCATAATGCAAAGCATCATGGGATATGTGCAGATCACCATGAAATTTCAGACTTTTCAGTTTACAGCAATTTACATGCATTTTAAATAGCACAACTTACTTAATTTCTATAATACTCACCTAGTACTTTTTACCATTATCAATGACACCTAAGCGCCATGGTATTTTCAACATTTACAGGTTTCATAAACATAAGGTATATACAGCAAGGTATTTTATGACACAGTGCTATATATACCAAATCCAACAACGATAAACACAACCTGTTTACCTATTGCTTGAGGTCACCACAATAACCTCCCTGTACGAGGACCTGAGAGGGAAAAGGAAAATTAAAGCGGACACTATATGATAGTCAAGAAAGGGAAGGGGGTACCCATAGGTGGCCAACCTTATGGACTAGAAATTGTAAAGGATAGATTAGGCTAAGAAATAGAAGAACTGCTGCAACAGATTTAAGAAAAGGTTGGTCATCAAGAGTGGCAAGAGCTCACAGTCACATATCCCCCACCTTAAGAGGGAAGCAGTTATTGCAGACTGCTTACCACCTTCCTGTCCCAGGAAGGGATGGAGCTTCCACCCATCCATTTTCAGAAGGCTCTGTCTCAGGGTCCCTATTAACGGATACACATTCCATCCTATACATAGTGGATATCATCATTCTTTACCCTGAGGCATTAACACATTTCTAGAGAGAGACTAAATACAGAGTTACTCACGGTAACAGGAGTTCTAGGAATGGTATATGTTGTTCATCCACTTCATCTGGCAGGTATCCTTGCACTTTAAATCTTGCGGAAGGTCTTCAAGCTGGCTCCTCCCACCCACCCGGTGGTAAAACTCTGACTCAGCCCCACGGCGCCAGATCTGGACCGCTGGAAGCTCAGGTAGTGCGTCCCGAGCGGGAGGTCGGGTGGAGTCGTGTGGATGAACAACATATACCATTCCTAGAACTCCTGTTACAGGTGAGTAACCTGTATTTCTAGGGACATGGATATGTTGTTCATCCACCACACTTTCTGGCAGACTCCTAGCAGTTCTCTGGGAGGAGGGAGGCAAGGCGCACACCCCCTACTTAGGGAATAGAGACTGGAGAACCGAGGCCCCCAAACCAGCATCCCGGCATGACTCAAGGTCGATGTGGTAGTGGGTGATGAAGGCGTGTGCTGACTTCCAGGTAGCAGCCCTGCAGATTTCCTGGATAGGGACGTCCCTGGAAGCAGCCACCGATGCAGCGTATGGCGGGTAGAATGAGCTCTTATCCCTCTGGGAGGCTCCATGCCCGCCAACCTATAGTAGAGATCTATGCTGCAGGTCTGCCAGGTGCGGCTTCAGCGTAGGTGACAAACAGCTGGCGAACCTCTCCCGAACTTCAACCGTGCGCTCCTTATAGTAGCGAGCGCCCTTCTAGGGTCCAGAGTATGGAGCCTATATTCGGCCTCCGAGGTGTGATTGGGGTAGAACACCGGCAGAGTCAACACCTGGTTAAGGTGAAACTCCGACACCACCTTCAGAAGGAATTTCGGTGGAGGCAGGACAACCTTGTCCCTGTGGAAGACCAGGTAAGGAGACTCAATGGAGCGCCTGGAGCTCTCCCATCCTTCTGGCTGACGTGATAGCCACCAAGAAGGTGGTCTTCCACGACAGGTGAGAGATATCACACCTGTGCATTGGTTCGAATGGCTTGCCCATGAGCTTTACCAATACCAGCAGTAGATCACGAACGGAGGTTCTCGCACCGGAGGGGAAATGTGATCAAGGCCTTTGAAAAAGTGCCAGACCACCTTCTCCTGCGCCACCGACTGCTTCCCGGCCCGCGCCCGGTAAGCAGAGATGGCTGCCAGGAGCACCTTTAGGGTTGTCGACCTAAGCCCTTGCTGAGAAAGGGACCATAGATAGTCCAAGATGCTTGCCAAGGAACAGGAGGAAGGGTCCAGGCCCTTGCCCTGACACCAAATGGAAAATCTCTTCCATTTGAAGGCATAGCATTTCCTGGTCGACTCCTTAAGGGACACCTCAACTACATTGAGGACCTCGTCAGAAAGACCCAAGGCCTGGAACTCTAGCCGCTCAGGAACCAGGCCGTCAGGTGCAGGGATTGAAGGTCCGGATGGAACACCTTCCCCTGACTGACTGAAAGTAGGTCCGGGTGAGCTGGAAGCTGCCTCGGGAGCCTGGAGCGGAGGCTGAGGAGATCTGGATACCAGCACTGGCAGGGCCAGTCTGGAGCTACGAGAATCACCTGCACCTTGTCCCTCCTCGCCTTGAGAAGCACCTTGTGGATCAAGGGAAATGGGGGAAAGGCGTAGAAGAGGCCTGGGGTCCACGGTCTCGAGAAAGCATTCCCCTGCAGCGAGCCCTGCTGAGGGGGGCAGGCATGGAACAGCCTCAGCTTCGCATTCTTCCTGGAGGCAAACAGGTCCACCTGAGGTGTGCCCCAATGGGAGAACAGATCTTGTACTACCTCCGGCAGGAGAGACCACTTGAGAGACACAGCCCCTATCCGGCTTAGGGCATTGGCCAGGGTGTTGGAGACTCCTGCCACATGAATGGCTAGGAGATCCACCTCCAGGCTGCACACAAGTGACCAAATGCGGAGAGCTTCCTTGCACAAAGGCATGGAGCGCGTCCCGCCCTGGCGGTTTAGGTAGTACATGGTCATGGTATTGTCCGTCTGGACCAGAACCACTTGACCCCGTAGAAACGGAGCGAAGGCGGTGAGAGCTAGACGGACCACTCGAAGCTCCAGCAGGTTGATATGGCATCGGGACTCCCGAGGGGACCAGAGGCCGTGCGCTCTGTGCTCCCCCAGATGGGCACCCCAACCCATCAGAGAGGCGTCGGTCGATAGACAGACCGTCGGCTCGGGGCGGACAAACGGGATGCCCTCCTGCAGATGAGCTGGAACGGTCCACCATTGGAGAGCGTTCCACATCCCCTGGGTCACAGTCACTAGCTGGTCCAATGGATCGCAGCGTTGAGACCACTGGCTGGCCAATCCCACTGAAGGGGACGCATGTGCCGGGCCCAATGGACCATGCTGGTGCAGGCCGCCGCGCAGGACCCAGGAGGCGGGAGAAGTCCAGGCAGGCGCGATTGCCCAACCAGAAATGATTGGGCAAGAGAAAGAACCTCGGCCCTGTCTGCGGGGCCGTGCTCTGGCTCGAAGAGTCGAGCTCTGCCCGATGAAAAAAGAATCACCTGCTTCGGTCCGAGTTCCAACTTGGCCTCGTTGATGAGGAGGCCGATCTGGGAGCAAACCTGGAGGGCCAGATCTCTGGACCGCTCCACCTCCTGTCTGGAGGGGGCTGCTATCAGCCAATCGTCCAGGTAAGGGTACACCTGGACCCCTCGGCGCCGTAGGAATGCTGTCACCACTGCCATGCATTTGGTGAAGATCCTGGGAGCAAGAGAAAGGCCGAAGGGCATGGCTCGGAACTCGTAAAGGGATCCCTCCGCTTGAAAGCGGAAGGAGATCTCTGGTGGAGACAGGCGGATAGGGACGTGAAAGAAGCGTCCTGTGGGTCCAGAGAGCAGAACCATGCCCCATTCCAGGGATGGTATTATCTGAGCCAAGTGACCATCCTGAAGGTCCGAGACCTTAGAAACTTGTTTAGGTCATGCAGGTCGAGAATGGGGCGCCAGCCCCCCGTCCGTTTTGGGACCAGGAAGTACCAGGACACAAACCCTGGGTCTGAGGGAGGGTCCGCCACCTCTCTGATCACCTGTTTCTCGAGGAGCAGAACGATGTCGGCTCGGCGAGCCGACAGCGAGGCTGCGGACCCCAAGGCGCCCGGGAGGCGACGACTCGGAAGGGCGGGGCCTGCTCGAACTCCAGAGGCAGGCCCTTTCCCACCACTTCCAACACCAACCGGTCTATGGTGATAGCAGACCAGGCAGAAAGGAAGTGGCGAAGCCGTCCCCCCAAGGGGGGAAACTGGGGTGGGGTGACGAGGTTGGGGGTGACACCCCTCAACCCGTCACTGAGCAGGCTTGGAGGAGGGACCAGCTGAGGGACCACCTGGGCCTTTACCTCCCTGCTTCCTGGAAGAGGAAGCCGCGGGCTTGGGTTTGGGATGCCAAGCGCGAGCCTGCTGGCCCTGATGCTGTTGGGCCGGTCGTGCTGCGGGCGCAGACGGACGAAAGGGCTTGGGTTGCGGTCTGCGGCCCTTGTCCCTCTGGACAGATGAGACAGAGTCCAGAGTGGCACTGGACTTTTCGATCCTCTGGAGGTGACCTTCCACTCCAGAGCCGAAGAGGTCGGTCCCCAGGAAGGGGACATCCACCAACTAGTGCTGGGTATCCGCTGTGAAGGTGGATATCCTCAGCCATGCCCGACAGCCGCATAGCCACTGCGGCCGTGACTGACCTGGCACAGTCACCGATGTCCAAAGCAGTCTGAAGTTGCTGTTGGCCACTGCCTGCCTGGTCCACACCTGCTTAACGTGGTCTGCAGGTCAGCCGGGAGATGAGGACTACCTCGTCCAGGGGAGCCAACAAGGTGTGAGAAAGTGTGCCATCAGCATGGCCGAGCTGGCCTGGCGAAGGCCAGGGAGGGCCTTGGCGAAGAATCTGCGCCCGGGATAGTCCAACTTCTTGGACTCCTTGTCAGGAGGCTTGTCCACCTCCCTGGCGCTTCCGGCACGCCGGAAGACTCTGTCAGTAACCAACCCCTCGGCCGAGGGGTGTTCCGAAAAACCGGACAAGGAACCCGCAGGGACGGTGTACTTCCTCGCCATCCTGGCCGAGGGCGCAGGACAGGAAGCAGGGTACTGCCAGAGCTCCAAGGCCGGGCCGACAATGGCCTCAGCCACCGGAAAGGCCTCCGTGGGAGAATCCCCTCGGTCCAATATCTCCGTGAGGGGATACTTGGCCCGCTTGGATACAGGCTCGAGCTACATTCCGGTGGACTCTGAGATGAGCCTAAGCAAACCCATGAAGGACGATGGGCTATCGTCCAGCGACTGACCTCCGGAGGACTCCAAGTCAACCTGCCTGGAAAACAGGGAGGAATCGTCATCGGACCCGGAAGAGTCCGCAAAGACCTGTCTTGGGCCTGAGCCACCCTCCACCTGCCGAGAGTGATCGGAAGTGAGGGTGACAGGCAGCCTATGGGGTAGACCCTGGGCCGGCCGAGAGTTCTTGGACGGGGCCCCAAACATCGGCTGTGGAGGCGAAGGTTGCACCAGAATTGGTGGGGAAGCCGGTTTTGGTCGAGCAACAGGCCTAGGAGCAGGCGCCTCGGCTAGAGCGAGGGGTTGCTTCGGCCGCTCCGGTGACAGCCACTTGATAGCCGGGGAAGGCGACGATGTCGGCTTGCTCCCGGACAGAAGGAGCTGTTGCCACATGAGGTCCTCGTAGCGCCGACGCAACTTGCGTCGAAGCCTCTCCTCGTCCGAGGAGGAAGCGAGGGCGGCTGGCGACACCGCTTACTCACAGTGCAGACTGAGACCCGCCTCTGGCCAGGCGGGATCGGCTGGACCGAGAAGAAGTCTGAGACGGGACCGAGGAACCTTGGCGTTTTCCGAGGAGGTTCTGGAGCAGGCGGGGAAAACCCGCTCTCCCTCGGTTAGGAAGGTTCAACCGTGGACTCGGAACCCGGGCACAGAGCAAGCCAAAACCTCCAATCTCCGCCCGGGGAGCAGGGAGTGAGGTTTTAGCTTCACTGGTCGACAGCCCATCCGACGGGTCGAGAAAAATCTCGACTGCATCGACGGGAGTCTGGGTCAACTGACCTGATGGGGACACCGTGAGGCCAGTGGCCGAAGCCGAAGGATCGACAGAAGTCGATGGTCGACTACTCGGGAGGGGACCTCCCACTCCCAGAGCGTCGACGGAGGGACTCAACTTGTGGTCCTTCTTGGACAGAGAGGAAGGCCCTGAGGATGTTGGTCCCTCTCCCTTGGTGGAAAGGGACAGACAGAGCTCCTTAAGCGAAGCTGAATAGGAGGATCCCAGGGAGGCGGAATAAAGGCGCGGCCGAGGTGAGCGAAGATGCGGCCTGCGCCGCCTCCTCCTCGAGGGCAATCATCTGCTCAAGCTGTTCCTTGAGCCAGCCACGGAAACCGCCAAACAGGCCTCCTCGACTTCAGGGAATGGTTTCGGGCGCCCAAGTTATAAGCGGGTGGTGCGGTCTTCAGGGCGTGGGCGAAAGGAAGAGCACAAGTCGCAAACCTGCGGGTCATGCTCAAGGCCCAAGCAGTGAGACTGCGTGAGTGCGGATCCGTCCGAGACATTTTCTGCCCGCATGGGCACCTCCAAAAACCGGGGTCGATTTGTCCATCTCAGCCGTGAGGAAATAAATGACCAAAGTCTTGAAAACCTTAAAGGAATTTCGGTGGGCCGAAGAAATAGAAACCAGTCTTATACGCAGAGCGTTAAGGAGGAAACCTGAGCTTCCAAGCGGTAAGGAAGATCTGGCGTCATGGGGCGGAGCCGAGAGTTTTACCACCCAGGTGGGTGGGAGGAGCAAGCTTGAAAACCTTCAGCAAGATTTAAAGCGGCAAGGATACCTGCCAGAAAGTGTGAATGAACAACATATCCATGTCCCTAGAACGGTACTTTCTCATCTCCTTTTAGGGAAAGTCCATCATATTTTATTGACTGAAATCTGCACGGCTGTAAAGTCAAATACCAGAGAAAGACTATCTGGGGTGAATAATTACCTGCACTAACCCCACCAGACATGTCAGTTTTAAGCAGGGGCCCAGTCCTAGGTTTAACCCCTCTACATAAACCCACTATGTCTCTTAATTCATTCATTTCACTTGTTACTGATACAGCCACCTGAGGGTAGACACTCTAGGTGTTACCCCAGCACAGGTTCCTATCCATTTTCCACCCACCTCCTCCTTTGTAGGTTTTCCATTAAAAAGTTTTAAAAACACGTACCACCTCAGACTCCTTGTCTGCCCTTGGGTACCTCTTTCTTTGACATCAGGCCCGCCCCCTGACCAAGCATGCTGCACTTTTGCCTACAGAAAGGGACCACTGCAAAGCCAAATCTGGCCTTATGCCTGCAACCAACTTGACCCCTCTGTCTTACACAAAGTGTCTGCAAGAATAAAGAAGAAGCAACAGTAGCTTCTATTCTCCTATTTCAACCTATGATAACCTAAGACCCCAAACTTTTGGTCATCCTATCCCCAGTCGGGTCTCTACAGAAACCTACAGAAACCTAAGGAACCTCCATGCAGAATACCTACAACGTTAAACAGCAGGTTCCTAAACCTTTTAACTCTGGGGTGTCTTAATGCACATCATTTTAATCACTGTGCTATTTTCAGCCATCTGTTACCATTTAGTACCTTGTGACCTGAGAGTTTTCCCTTTTTTCCAAGGGTGTCATTTTTTTCTTTAATGACCTCTACCCTCCTTAACCTTAACATACTGTAACAGTTTGGCAATATTAGCATTTTTAGCATGCAGTATACCCCAGTCAATACTGTTAATAGATTCAGCTGCATCAATACAAGAAGAAGTCCCTTCAGCCTCATGGGCTTCTCTTTGCTTGCTTGGAGTCTTCAACCCCAGCACATCACTAGGCACAGTCTTACCTGGGGTCTTACATTTAAGTTCCATACTTGCATCTCCAACCCCCAACAGATAACATCCTGGGAACACAGGCAACAAAGGACTATCCTGCTCAGTCAGGGGGTCCTCATCCAGCTGAGCCAATGAAAAATCCTCTTCCGATTCTATATCCAAACTCTCTGGCGGGGACCTCTCGAGCACCTGGCACCCGGTGTTCCACCTCTCTGCATAGTCTGTCTGCCTCCAGCCATTGCCCACTCATCCAGTGGATCATCCTCATCAGGGTCTCCATCTTCTGGGTGTTGTCTCTCACACCTCCAGTCTGCCTCGACCTGCATCTCGTAGTCGTCTTCAAGCCTGGCCTTCCTCCGAGCTCCCAGGTCCAGTCCAGGCAGCAGTTTCTCTCAGTCTGTCAGCCATGGTTCTGGTCAGAACTCCACAGACTTTCTTCTCCGGGTTCTCATCTGGCAACTCCTGGTGCATCAGTCCACCTGGGATATCTGGGCAATATCCACTGGAAAATGTCCCTCTTCAGCCAGTCCAGATGCTTCCAGCAAGTTATCCCACTTCTCACACACAGTCTGTGGAAGGGTTGTGAGATAATCGATGGACCAGACACCAAACCTCAACACACTATCTCTGTGCGATGTTTATTCAAAATACAGGAAATAACCTTCAGCAATGGCATATTCCTTCTTCAGTACATCAGTTTGCAGCAACAGACTATGAATGTCCTTTCTCTGCACTTAGCCAGCACTTTGACACTGATCTGATCTAAACATTTTCAGTGAAAACCCTTCATCCCAATTTGGACCTTGTTTGTTTGGGTAGTGGGGGCTCCAAAAGAAAAAAACAAAACAAACTATAGACAAAGAACCTCAATGTAGAATCACTGAAAAAACATTACTTACCACTAGGAATCTTGTTTCTTCAAAGAGAATCTTACTGTATTCTGACAATTGCAGTATGGTCTCACCATAGGACTGCCCCGGAGCCGAAATGGTTAATAGAACCTATGCTAATGATGGAATGTTAGGCTCGAGCTCTGTTATCAAACTACTGTCACTGGTTGCACTTCCTGCAACTGTCAGATTCTTATGAAGCATGCAGAAGATAAATACTAAGCTAACTTAACTAATCCTAAATACCCTGACTAAGGTACAAAAACACCTTCAAATAATAGAGGGCATTACTAAGACTCAAGTCAACAGATGCCCAAGAAACTAACAGGTACCCACAGGTTTCCAACATCAGTATCAGGCAGTGTGCAGTGCCCTGTAGGTCCTAGCAGGGGAGGAAGGGTGGGAGCTCAGAATACAGTAAGATTCCCTTAGAAGAAACAAGATTACTATGGTAAGGAATGTTTTCTTCAAACCCCAGAAAATCTTACTGTATTCTGACAATTGCAGACTACCCAAGCAGTGCCTGTGGAGGTGGGCAGAGGACCCATTTAGGAAACAGGTGCTGCAAAACTGCTGTGCCAAACCTGGCATCACTCCTGGCCTAGGTATCCAAACAATAATGCTTAGTGAATGTGTGGACTGTTTTCCAGGTAGCTGCTTTACAGATTTCCAATAGAAGAATCTCTGAAGCTGCTATAGGGCAGCTGTCCTCCTTGTAGAATGGGCCCTGAGCCCTTGAGGGGGCGTTTGCCCATTTTGCCATAACAGAACTGGATACATGCCACAATCTATCTTGCTATGGATCTCTTAGTGGCAGGTTTGCCTTTTCCCACTTCCCCATAAGTCAAAAGAGTTGGGTTTATCCCTCTTTGAATTTTTATGTTCCAGGTAACAGCTGATAGCTCTTTTAACATCAAGCTATGCAGTCACATTCACCTGAAGTAGACTGGTCAGTAAAGAAGACTGGAAGTGTGATGGACTGGTTAATGTGAAAATCTGAAACCACCTTTGGGAGGAATTTACTATTTGTCCTAAGGACCACTTTGCCCCTATGGAATGCCACATAATCAGGCTCCATGTACGCGCCTGCAGTTCACTGATCCTCCTGGCAGAGGTAATGGCAACCAGGAACCCAGTCTTCCAAGTCACGTACTTGAGATCAGCCTGTTGCCATGGGTTCAAAGGGTGGCTCCATAAGCTAAGCTATGCAAATATTAAGATCCCATACTAGAGTAGGAATTCTGTGAGGTGGGTTCAAGTGCATCAGTCCCTTAAAGAATCTCCTGAACACAGGGTTAGATGCCAAGGATGATGTCTTACCTGCTGACAGGTAAGCAGAAACTGCAGCCAAATGCACCTTCAATGTGAGCATTAAGCCTAAAAGAGTGAAGATGGGTAATATAATCCAAAACCACAGGCAATCCTGCCCGATTATGGTTCAGGATTTTATTCGGACTAAAACAGAAAATCTTATCCATTTGGAAGAATAAATCTTTCTGGTAGAGGGTTTTCTAGTAACACTGAGGACCCCCATGATACTTTCTGAGAGATGCAGATTAGCATACTCTAGGTCCTCAGGAGCCAGGCCTTGAGCCTGAGGGCCCAAAGGTTCGGATACAGGATCCTGCCCTGGGATGAAGTCAGTAGGCAGTGCCTCCTGGGAAGGCTGACTGGCTTGGCTACTGACAGATCCAGTGCCATGGAGTACCAAGGTTGTCTGACCCAGTCTGCTGCAGTTTCGGATCATTGTGGCAGACTGGGATCTGAGCTTGATCAGAACCCTTAGTAACAAGGGAAATGGAGGGGAAGGCATACAGAAACCTCCCTGTCCAGTCCAGAACTAGTGCATCCAGTGGCACTGAACCTGTCACTGGTGGCCTGCAGCAATATCATGGGAGCTGGTGGTTGTCTGGTAAGGTAACGAGGTCCATCTCTGGAGTCCCCCCACCTTTTGAATACCAATGGTAGTACTTGACTGTTCAGAGACCATTCGTGGTGGCTCTGATGTATTCTGCTCAAGGCATCTGTTAAGACATTGTCTTTGCCTGGCAGATGAACAGCTGACAACTGGAGATTTAGTGAATAAGCCAGTGTCCATATTCTCATGGCCTCTCTGCAAAGAGGAGTGGACCTTGTGCCTCCTTGTTTGTTGGTATAGTACATTGTGGTTGTGTTGTCTGTTCTGACCTGTACCATTCCCCTGAAGCATGCTGGCAAATGCCTGCAATGCTAACAAGACTGCCCTGAGTTCCAGCAGATTGATGTGAAGCAGGGACTCTTGCTTGGACCATGAACCATGAACAGTATGCTCCTCTAGGTGTGCTCCCCAGCAGGGATGCATCTGTGGTAAGCATCTTGGAGGGTTGTACTTGTAGGAAAGGAACTCCTGTCTGAGGTTCTCTTCTTCTAGCCACCACTGCAGAACCTGCATGAAGGTTTGGGCTACTGGGACCAGCTTTGACAGTGAATCTTTCTTCTGGAATCAGTATTGTCTTAGATGATATTGAATACCCTCATCTGAAACCTGCACCTAGCACTGTAGCTGTTGATGCTGCCATGTGGCCCAACAATTGTAGGAAGTGCCTGGCAGGCCTGAGACTATAAGATTTGAAAGAGCTCCCAACTATACCAAGTTGCTTACCCTTTCCTGTGAAAGAAAAGCTTTTCCTTCAATTAATCCAGTTGAGCCCCTATGAATTCTAGGAGCTGCACTGGTTGCAGTACTGACTTTTCTGATTTATCAGCAACCCCAGTGACTGCAGGAGATCCTGTGTGAGTACCAGGGACTGCTTGACCTGTTGAAGAGATTGCCCTATGACTAACCAGTTATCCAGGTAGGGAAATACTGCCACTCCTTGTCTCCTTAGGTGTGCCGCAACTACAGCTAGACATTTTGTGAACACCTTTGGAGCAGAAGACAGACCAAAAGGCATTGACCTGAACTGGTAATGACCTGAGGGCAGTCAGAACCTGAGAAATGTTCTGTGAGACTGTCTCATTGGGATGTGGAAGTATGCATCCTTGAGGTCTCGGGATGACAACCAATCCCCTGGCATTAAAATGGGCAGAATTGTAGCCAGAGTGACCATTTTGAATTTTGGTTTCAGTAAATGCTTGTTAAGATGTCCAAGATTCAATATGTGTCGCCACTCTCCTGTTTTCTTGATAGTGAGGAAGTACCTTGAATAGAGGCCTTTCCCCCTCTGCTGCAGGGGAACTGGCTCTATTGCCCCTAGGGATAGGAGATTTTAATACTTCCTTCTCTAGTAACAGTCTCTCTGTTGAGGAGGAAGGTCAAAAAACATCTGCCCTCAGCCTTGGTTTTAACTTGAAACCGAGAGCCAGACCTTGGCCCACTACACCCAGGACCCACTTGTCTGTAGTAATGGATTTCCATTCCTGGAGATAGTGGGAACACCTGCCTCCTACTTGTACTGGGGAGGCGACCTGAGCAGACCTCTCGGGGTGTCTGCTTAGGTTGGGAAGCTAGCTGAGTGCTAGGGGCTATCTGTTTTCCACCCCTTCTGCTCCTGCCTCTAAAGTAGCCCCTCTGCTGCTGGTACTGGGGGTAAGCTTGGGGCTGAAAGAATGGCCTATAAGGCCTGCCTGTGACCCCTGGCTTGCTGCTTATGGGGTGTAGAGGGCTTCTCTTTAGCAGCAACACTTTGATAAGCTGTTTTGTATTCATCCATTTTCTTCATGTAAGCCTCTGTCTGCTCACCAAAAGAGACAAAGGCTCACAGGGAAGTCCACTGCTTTGGACTGGGTGTTTTGAGTCAGGTTAGTTGTCCTGAGCCAAACAAACCTTCTTGAAGATATGGAAGAGGCCATTTATCTGGCAGCAGTGCCATTACTGTCACTGCTATATGAAATTGCACTTTAGATGCATCGTCCCTTTTGCAGCTTCTCTAAATCTGCTGCCATCGGGGCTGGAATAGACTTTGTAATTTCCATCACAGTGTCCCACAAGTCATCTGATACCTTGCAACATAGGCCACATAAGAGGCCTGCCTATTACAAGAGAAGACCCGAAATATTGTTTCCTAGCCATGGAGTCTATTCTCCTGGAGTCTTTATCAGGAGGTGTGATCACAAGGAATGCCAGCCTTATCACAGGCTGCAGCCTGTACCACTCCCTCATGGCTAGGGGTGCTCAAACAGAACTCTGCTCCACCCTTAGCCACCCAGTACTTCTTGTCCACTTTTCTTTCCAGGGGTGGAATGAAGTGGGTATGCAGTACCTTCAAGACCTGCTTCTTTAGGGATGTATGGATAGACAACAAAACCTTTTAGAGGTTGGCACATCCATTATCTCTTTGTAAGCTTGTTCTTCCTCATCAGTGGATTCTTGAGAGGGAAGATGCAAGGACTGAGCAACCTATCTGATAAATTGGAAATGAGATGCAAAAACTTTGGTTCCCTTATCAGGGGAATCAGGTCTGTGACGATCTGGGGAGATTCAATGGGCTCCCCAAAGTACTCTTCATCATCATCATCATCTTCCTCTTCATAAGTGTCTAATTCAGGTTCCACTAAACTGGGAAGCAAAGCTGAACTTGTGGTAGACAGACGCAGTCATTTCTCAACCGAAACCGGACTGCCCTGAAGAGACTGAATTATATGAATAGCATTCGCTATTTCCTCAGTGGTTGGAACCGATGCCTTCAGTTGTGGTTCAACGCTGAATACTTTCTTTCTTTTCCTTTTGCCAGAATGTGCCAGGTTAACGTCCGTTGCAGGTCTCTTTTTAGTTGAGGAGTCTCACTTGTCAGAGGCTGGTCCCCGGTTCTTTTGAGTGTCTGCTACGGTTCAGCAGTTTTCTCAGACATTTTCTCCTGCAGTCTAAGTTACCTGTCAAGCACAGACTGGGGAAATTTTACAAATTTCACAGTCCTCCTTAAGGTGGTCAAACCCCAAGCAAATAATACAAATTAAATGAGGATCTGCTTTAGCAAAGCGGTTCCCCCACACACTCTATAATTTTGGAAACATGTGGAAAGCCCGTTACGTTTCTTAGGCTATGACATTTATTGGTTGGTTAGAACTGAAGTGAACTGATGATTACCTCGGTAAAATATACCAAAAAGTTTAAAATAACTAAACCACCTTACCGGATGGTACCAATGTTTAAACAAGTAAAAATCAAAGTATCAGTTCCTTCCCGGTTGGAAGAACAGTGGAGGAACCGATAAAACTTACCAAAACTAACACTATCTAACTAATTCTACCTGTGAACCAAGGACAGTGCTTCAAAAATCAAGAAAATAAAAGTAGTAAGATTTAAACAGAGAAAAATAACTTCTTCAGTTGAAGTGAAAGAGAGCTTTCTGGAGACGTCTTACTGAGGTAAGGGAAGGACAGAATCTGGCAGTTGCAGAAGTGCAACCAGAGACAGTGGTTTAAAAACTGAGCTCAAGCCTAACATTCCATCAGTAGCATAGGTTCTATTACCCATTTCGGCTCCAGGGCAGTCCTATGATGAGACTATACTGCAATTGTCAGAATATAAGATTTCCTGGGGTTTGAAAAAAAAAAAAAAGGGTTACCCCAAAGGGCACTGGCAACAAATCAAGTTTCAAAGAAATACATCATCATACATACTTCTATACTGCAAAGCATAATGGGATATATGCAAATCACCATGCAATTTCAGACTTGTTCAGTTTACAGCAATTTACATGCATTTTAAATAGCACAACTAACAATTTCTATAATAGTCACCTAGTACTTTTTACCATTATCAAAGATACCTAGTGCCATGGTATTTTCAACATCTATGGGTTTCATAAACATAAGGAATATTCAGCAAGGTATTTTATGACATAGTGCTATTACATACTAAATCCAAAAATGATAAACACAATCTGTTTTACATAAGCTTGGAGGTCACCACTATAACCTCCTGTCAGAAGACCTGAGAGGGAAAGGAACATTAAAGTGGACACTATAGCATAGTCAAGAAAGGGAAGGGTGCCATAGGGTGGCCAGCCTTATGGACTAGAAATTGTAAAGGATAGATTAAGCTAAAAATAGAAGAACTGTTGCAACAAATTTAAGAAAAGGTTGGTCCTCAAGGTGGCAGGAGCTCCCTGTCACAGGCATATAGGACAGCTCCTATCTCAAGAATATATGTAAGAGAGAATGTTCCACGAGAGTCCAGGACCCCGGGTCTGCTGAGTTCTCAAGTGGGCACCCCATCCCAATGCTGAAGCATCTGTGGTGACCACCTACTGAGAAGAGGGATGCTGAATGGCACCTACCGACAATTGGAGGATCAGCCACCATGACAAGGTTTGATGCACTGCCTCCGAGATCCTGACCATTTGGTCAAGATCATCACTTCTCTGATCCCACTGCACTCTGAGGTTCCACTGAAGAGTCATGTGCAGCCAGGCAAGAGGGACAGTCACTATGGCAGTGGCCATGTGCCCTAGGAGCTGTAGGACCATTCTGGCTGGAGCCTGGCTTGTGGAGACTAATCTCCAAGCCAGCACCTGGAGATCATCTGCCCTGTCTGCTGGAAGAAAGGCTCTCCCTTGAACTGTGTCCAAACTGGCTCCTATGAACTGGAGCCTCCAAGACAGCCATGGGGAGGAATTTGGGAGATTCAAAGTTATTCCAAGGTCTTCTGAACATGCTGAAGGTGCACTCAGGGTCTGGCAGAGTTGTTCTCTGGTGGAGGCTGACAGCAGCCAGTCATCGAGGCAAGGAGTAGATGTAGGGCCCTGCTTTTCTGAGAGCGCTTCTACTACTGCCAGACACTTAGTAGATACTCTCTGTAGCAAGGATGGGTCGAAAGGAAGGGCCTTGAACTAAAAGTGCTGACCTTCAACCAGACGAAGATACTTCCCATGCATCCAGGATCTTTATTAAATGTGCATCCTGCATGTCCAGGAAGAAGAGTCAATCTCTGCAGCGCAGCAAAGGAAGCAACCCTGGAGTGTCACCATCCTGAACCTTTACAGCTATAAAGAGGTTCAGTTGACAGAAGTCCAGGATGGGATGTGGTCCCCTGTCTTCTTTGGAACCAAGCGAGTAGCAGTTTGTGCTCCTCTGGGGCCCTGGCACTGGGTGAATTGCTCGCTTGGACAGGAGAGCCGATTTCCAGCCGAATGAGATCTCGTGGGATAAGGAGCAGGTTGTGTGGACTGGTGGAATGTCCGCAGTAGCCAAGAAACTCCACAGTGTAGCCGCTTTCATGAGCTGTAATACCCATTGATCTGTGGTGATGTTCGACCATCCTGAGAGGTAAAGGAAGGACCACCCTCCTACTGTCTCCCCTAACAGCTCTGCTGGGGTAGGGGCAGGCACAAAGTCAGGCTGAGGCAGAAGGGGTGGGAGAGGGGCTCTGAGTTGTTTGCTGTCGCTGTCCCCGAGAGCCTGCTGTCTGAGGGTGCCTTCCTTTAAATCCTCCTCATTGGGGCAGTTTCTTGACTGATGCCCCTGGTACCTCCAAAAGGGCCGTGTCTGGGAGGATAGTGCTCTGATTTGTACATTTTATGTACATCAGAGACAGCCTTCCTGAATCCTGCAGGCCTGTAATTATCTTTTGGCCTGAAAGTATAGGGCCCTGAAAGTCAAATCAAGAATGGTGTCCTGGAAGTCCTACCTGAATCCAGACAATCATAGACATGGGTGCTCCCTGAGGCATACACCTGAGGCAGCAGGAGCTGCAGTATAGGCTGCATCATATGAACTTTGGAGGGCAAGCCTGCCCTTATCTGAACCAGACTGCATACTGCCAGGAGTTCTGACTTGTTTTGCAAATCTGGCTGAGTTTTGGCTAGGTCCATAGCCTTTTGCCACAGACACTTCTGGTACATGACCACGTGTGCCAATAAGTTTAGGGGCCTGATGGTACAGGTGGAAGATGCATATACTCTTCTGCCCAAGCTGATCTATTTCTTAAGACTCCTAATCTGGTGGTTGGGAGCTGGTATGCTTAGGCTGCTGCAACCTTCTGTGGGCTGCTGTTAGAACCACAGAGTCTGCCTTTGGCTGCTCACCTAGGGAGTGGTTTTGCCTTGGGGTTCTGTAGAGGTGGTCAGCCTTTTTAGGCACCACTGAGTTAGTTGGGATGTTTCCAAGCCAACTTAATTACATCTTGAAAAGGGTACTAGCAGAGGGGATGACAGTGGTTGAATTCAGTGGATCCCAAAACCTTTGCTGAAATCTCCTCTCTGGGTCCAAGTCCTCAGTTTCCCACTGGTTGGGAAACTGTATACCTCATCACCTCCAAAAGCTGGGATCATCAGGAGGCAACCTCGATAGGTCCTTCCTGGGATCGGTGATGGCGGGGTAGGTCACCCTCTCAGGAGTACGTAGGAGGAAGAGGAACCACTGTACTCCCTGAAAATTCGGTGTAGTGATCGGCTGATCTACTGTAATGCTGGAAATGGCGTCTCCTTGATCTACTCCATCTGTGGAGGCGGCGATTCCTGGACCTGCTCCTTCAGCGTGAGGAACACCTGGAGGAAATATGGTGTCCGTGACTCAGACCTCCTTCTGAGCCATGATCCAAGCCACCTGGAATCGGGCAGGCATCAGGGAGGGGAGAGCAATAGAGATCTGCACGGAGGTGTCAGCTGTGGTAGAGGAACAGCCCCTGGCACTCCCGTAGGTTCTGGTTTTGGAAGGAGGTCACTCTTAATGGTGTTCCACCAGCTTGTGAACTGCACCAACCTCTGCAAAGGAACCATCGAACCAGATTGCCGATCTGGCATCACAGTTGACTGGGCTGGTGGCAGGCCTGGCATCTGTAGGAGCCCTGGTGACAGGCTGGTCATATCAACTGGCATCTGATCCTCTCCGGGGGCCAGGTGTCAGTGGGTCGGCTGGTGTCTGGTTGTCAGACCCTGTGGTTAGAGGCTTTGCAGGGCGGACGTCAGGTCAAGTGTCGTCAGGTCCGCTGGTGTCGGCCCTTGGGGGCGCTGGATGGCCGAGAGGTCAATGTCTATCTGATGACACAGTGGAGGAGACAGCAGCAAACAGGCAGTCATCCGGTCCGCAGGTAAGGTGGACTGACGGGTCAGGCGCTGCGGGTGTTGTCTTGGAAAGGTCGGCACCCTGGTGCAGTCATCAGTCTTGGCTGATGACTCGGAGGACAAGGCCTTGACGACGATGGAGTCCGTACGGACCCCTGTTGACGATGAAGAAGAAGAGGCCAAGTCCTCAGCCCTAGACCCCCGAGTGTTTGTTTCTGTCTGATGGCCAAAGAAACTGCAGATGGGGCCTGAGAAGGACCATGCCCTGAACTCCCACCCGACATCTGAGAAGAGGCAGGAGGCCTAGTGATCGAAACCCCGGGAGGGCTAATGACCTGGGGGGGCAGAGTCTGACCTCCAGCCAGAGGTTGATGCCTTAGTCTTGAGTGGGGAACAGCACCGCAAGTCTGATCTGGACCCATCCTTGTCCTTCTTATGATACTTAACTGAATGCTGCTTCTCCTTGGGGGGAGGTGTCGTGGGTGGAGGACGAGGAGGAGCTGTACCCAGAGTGTGACTTCTTCACTGCAGCCACTTGCTGTTCCAGTAGATAGGCTTTAAGAGTCTTGAGGTGGTGGATGCGGGTGTGCTTACTGAAGCTTTGGCAGTGTGGGCAATCATCCGATTTGTGCTCTGGTTCCAGGCATAATAGACAGGCCCATCAGTTCATGCATTTAGGCAGGATTTGTTTGCACACCACTTTGCTTGCGCTGTGTAGTAGTAGTAGAAGAAGAGGCGATTAATTACACAACAGAAATGAACTGTGTGGAGTGCCAGAAAAATGGCGGAAGCAGGAGCCAAGATGCTGGGTCAGCGGAGGAAAAGCACTGAGGTGGCGTCAGGGGACCGCCCTCTTTATACTGTATAAAGGGGCAGTCCCTGGACGCCACCTTCAGACTGCAAGTTCGAACTTTTCTGTAAGGTCCTAGTGCCTGATGGCATAGTCCTATTGGTTATTACCTGCTGCAAGAGCTCTATCTCAAAATAAGATTGGAGATCCAGCTTAACAAGAACAGGATGCAGAATTTAATTGCCAGATGAAAACATCTTATAAAAGAGAGCAGTGTTTGTTTAGAGAGTTGGGGAGAGAGGGAGAGAGACAGATTGAGATTTAGAGATACCCTCAGATAAAGGACTGTTTTATTTGGACTACCTGTAAAAGAGCTATCCTGCACTTTATTTTATTTTTTAATTTTATTATTTTGTACGGTAGAATCAGTAAAATCCATACCTAGATCAATGTTGTTGTGCTGCAGTAGCATCACGTCATTCTCAATCGTTGTGCTGCACTAGATCGTAGCTACCTGAGCCCAACTTGGAACATTGTCTCATGCTGCCGACAGATGCAGACACTGCTGTAACTTATAGCACTAATACAGCTGTGATAGTTACACAGCTCGCTTCAACACTACTTGAACAAGAATGGCAGCTGCAGTATTTTCAAAGAGGTAACTGACAGAGAAAATTAATTATACTCAGGGAACTAGAGGACTTTAAAAATGACTGAAAGTAACCTAAAAGCGTTTCAAAAGCTTTCTAGCTGATGCAGGGTAGATAAGAAAAATCAGAGATATCCGTCAACGAGCTAGACAAACTAGTGGCAGATTTCATTTTTAAACTTGACAGGATAGATGGCACCCAGAATGAGCCCAGTACGATCTGCAGGATCATTGGCAGTATTGACAGACACCTACTGAGAGAGAGAGAGAGAGAGAGAGAGATAGTGATACAGACATTCAGTATTTCATGGGAACACCACCGAATTCAGAGAAACTGAATCTACCTAACCCCATCAACCAAACAGAAATTTCTCAAGAAACTGGGTAAGGGAATCAAACCCAACAGATCAGAGGCACTGACACAAGCTGACAGACCAAATATATTCTATGGACACCCTGGGCCTATATAATGCGACTGCCCTCTTAAACATGGTCTTTTTCAATAACAGACTTTATTTTGGACTTCGTGCTGCCGAGCAGTATGCATTAAGGGGGGGGGGGGACCTACAATTGCTTTGTGACACCAACAGCCAACAGTTTATACAGTATAATGAGGGGCACACAAAAACGAGAACTGGTGGAAATCCTCGAGACGTGTATGCTCAAGCCAAGGATGTACCAAAACCTCTCAAATCCCCAGAGATGTCCTGTGGCTGAATAGCTAGAATAATGTAATCAGAGACCACAGAAAATGACACAGGATGATTCTTGTTTTTATCTTGCCCTGAATATCAATCACAAACCAGGTTTATCTAAATGTTTCAGAGCTATGCCTGCAGGTGAAACTAAAATTAGAGCTATGATGATGACAACAATGAAACTTCAAGCAGGATTACCAGACAATAAAAGAATATAATCACTCAACACGAAGAGTGCCATTCAAATGTTAATTGACTATGATGTGCCTCCCACCAAAGTGCAACAAGTCTCCGGCCACAGATCACTTCAATCAATCAATAAGTTCAGTGTGCGATGAAATGATAAACAAAAACAGTGCAATCTTTGGAGGAAACAGCAACGAAATCCTGTAGCCCTCAACATCCTCTGCCTCTGTCTGTGTAACTTCTCAGACCGAGAGACAAGTAAAAGTTAAATCTAAAAACCCACTCACGGATCTGACCAACTTTCAACTTTTTGGTGACAACTGTGTGTTTCATCAGGTAATGAATGTGAAAATTGTGAATTACCTTGGAGACAGCATGAAAAGAAAGGCAATGACTGATTCAGATTCCGACTGTGGTAAGCAACAGATACCCTTACTTAATCCCATCAGCTACTTCGTTTAACCTTTAACTCAACCTTTTTCTTTTCTTCTTTCTTGCAGATTTCCGTCTTTCGGATGAGAAGTTAAACTGAGGTCCCATCTGCCTGGATTGGTGGTAGTTCAGGTGGATGTCAAAGATCCCATGGCACTTATCGAAAAGAGTAGGGGAATTTCCCCGGTGTCCTGGCCAAATTTCCCTCATTCACTAAAAATACCACCAACAGCTTAATCTGGTTCAAGGTCAGTTGGCATTCATCTGTATCCCCCCCCCCGGCGGTGCCTGAAAATAGGCAGGATTTGTCTAGTGCACTTACCCGGTCAACAAAAACTAAATAAATAAAAATAAATAAATAAAGATCACGCACAAGGCATCACAAGTCTTTGTGATCAATGTCAATACTAGATCTCATCAATTAACACAAGCAGCTTAAATTCATAAATATTCTTAAATTATAGCAATTGTTTTGCTGCACAGCAGGTTCATCTGTAGTCACAGTAGATCACTTTTTTTTTTGTTATTGTCTGTTTTACATTTTGACCTTGTGTTACCAACAAGACATTTGGTACGAAGTTTAGAATTAAAAGTAAGTTGAAGTCCACAAATAAAAATGTCTTTCTTATTGACTAAGGGAACAATACACTATAAAAGACAATGTATGGTCTACTATCTACAAAGTATATGTAGTCATCTCGAGGTTGCCATGGTGACCGAACCTCTCGAGCTTCGCTCCCGAGGTTCAAATGGTCACCATGGCAACTTCCCGATGACTACACATGCTTGTTATAGATAGTGGACTATACATTATCCTCTGTTATGGATGATAAAAAAACCACTACTTGAGAATGTTACAGCTTCTCCTGGTTTACCTATGCTTCCTGCCTTAATCCTCAATGAAAGTTTTTTTTTTTTTTTTATTTACAAGTAACATTTTGCTATCAATAACAATAAAAAAGTTGTACAGGTCAACTCTTACGGGTAGTTCAAACAAAACAAAGTCCTTCGTCTGAGGGTATCTATAAATCTAAATCTCAATCTCTCTCTCTAACTCCCTAAACTTCTCTCTTTTTATAAGATGTTTTCATCTGGCAATTAATTCTGCATCCTGTTCTTGTTAAGCTGAAGCTCCTATTTTCACACAATGTCCCAAAGCATTGTCAGTTTCTTTCTTGTGATCAGTACAGCCAGTCTTCAACAGGTGCAGCCAATCAAGACATGCTGACCAGTGCTGGTTTTCCTGCCGATAGCTTCTGCAAACAAACATGTGGAAGGTCAAAAGGTTTGTCAAGGTCCGCCCCCTGTGTTCCAGCTCTATCTTTTCTAACAAACCCTAAATGGCGTTCTGCAATTCATTTAAACAATATAACTATATACATTTCCAAACCAAGGAATCTCAGTTCATATACAGATTCACATATTTTTTTAACAGAGAAGCAAGGGGAGACAGACAGGCATAAAGAGCAAGTATCTCACAAACCTACACTCCAGGGGTAGAGGTCATAAAATAGAGGTAGGGGTCAGATTACGACCTTGTGTGTAGGACGCAGAAACTGGAGAGGGTTAAATTACTGAATCCTTTGTATGAAAAGAAGCCAGTGTTTTACAAAAGTCCAGATCTTAAGAATTTTATATTAGAGGCGTGAGAGAGAAAGACAGTAACAGAAAGCACTGTACTTCAGACAGACAATTCACTATGTCACAACCCTTGAGGAACACATATCCCATCTTCACAGCTCTCACATTTGTAAGAATGATCACGTGCAAGTTATTGTTTGATCTCCAAGAAACAGAAAAGGTTCATCCATCTACAAAGGGACCCACAGAGACAAATCCAGTGTTACAGGCCCCGTGACAGAAATTCTGGGCCCTGGGAAAAGTTCAGACTCTGAAGCCCCTATGCAGCTGCATACAGTAGCATGCTGGGTGGCCAGGGCCCCTCTTTGGCGCCGGTCCCTTGGAAATTATTCCCGGCTCCCCCACCCTCTCAAGGGCCCTGCAGTGTTGTCAATGCTACAAGGTGAAAGGTGTAACCTGTGTAAGTATGGAATTATGCAGACTGTACTGGTGGAAGCTACAACCAAAGGAAAGAAACACTCAACAGACTGGTGAATGCAGGGGCTGTGTGCAGTCAAGAAACAGAAGGAATAGAAGAAACACGCTCAGCTGAGTCTAAGTAACATAAAAAGAAAACTGTCACACAGCCACTACTGCGAAGGCATTTGGTAAAGACATATGGCACCTGTTTCAAGTCCAACAAGCAGTATAAACTGAATCTGTCAAGAGCCTAATGAATAGCACGGAAACTACAAAAAAGCAAGAGTTTTGAGCTTCTTTCTCGGATTGGAATGTTTTATAGGTGACTAGTGCCATGCTAAGTTGGATAAAGAACAGTTACGTAAGAACTTACCGTAACAGCAGATCTTCGAGGGGATCTCAGTCATCAGATCACACCACAGGAACTTCACCGTTCATGAAGCAGGATCCACATGTAAGATTTTCAGCAGTACAACAGGGGCCACTCACAACATCAATGTCCACGACATCATCAACCCTATAAAGGCATGAGCGCCCCACCCTCCTCAGTTCTTCTCCCGGAGACAAAGGGGCATAGTTTGAGCCATGAGGGACTGAGGAGAGAGTGAGATGCCCAGGCCTATATGAAAAGCTGGATATACCAGACAGCCAGTTCCAGGGCAAAAGCCCCAAAAAGGGGGATGGCGGAAGGGAAAGTAGACCTAATCACTGAGATCACCTTGAAGATCTACTATTAAGTTAAGTTCTTACATAACTGTTCTATCTTCTTCAGGCATCTCAGTCATCATGTCACACCATAGGAACGAGTCCCAAGCAGTTATGGGTGCAAACAGACAGTCTGAGAGGAGGGCTCACCATAAACTTAAGACAGGAAACCCTGCAGCACAGCCCTGCCAAAACCTTCATGGGCTCCTGAGGCAATGTAAAGACTGTAGTGCTTGGTGAAAGTATGGATGGTGTTCCAGGTGGCAGTCGCACAGATGTCAGCGGCTGAGACCCCTCGGAAACGAGTAACAGAGGTAGCCATGACTCTTGTGGAATGAGCTTTAACCGCTCCAGGCAGTTCTTTGCCATACTTGTTGTAGCAGAACACAAGACAATTTGCCAACAATTTGGATAAACATTACTTGGAAACTGAAGCGCCCTCTCTACCTTGGGCAAAGGTAAACTGCTTCGACTTTCTGCATTCCTTAGTTGAAGCAGGTAGTACTTCAAAGCTCTGCACACATCTAACATATGCAGCAGTGCTTCCCCTGGACTAGCACGCTCAGGAAAATAAAGGAAGAAGGTGATAGATTTATTGTAAACTCAGAGACTACCTTAGTAAGAAACTTAGATTTGTAAAGAAGACACCTTGTTTTTTAAAAAATCAAATAAGGTTCCTTACACCAGAGGGCCTGAAGCTCTGAAAATCTTCAACCAGAAGTAATGGCACTAAAAATAACGCTTTCCAGGAGATAAAGCGTAATCTTGCAAGTGCGATTGGCTCAAACGGAGACAGGGTCAATTTCTCCAAAACAAAATTTAAATCCCAAGCCAGGACAGGAGAATGGACTGGGGTTTCAGATACAGGATGCCCCTTAAAAGGTATGGGAGATATTCAGCTGAGCAACCGTGGTGGTAACCCACAGGCTCATGAATAACGAAAGGTGCACCTTGAGGAGGAGTACTGGAGACCGAGTCTGGCAGAGAGATCAGGTAAGTCCAGGATGCGTTTCACCAGACAGGTGAAAGGTCCAGACTCTGTCAGTCCAGATGGCAAACTGCTTCTACTTCATAGCACATGAGGCCCGAGTGAAAGGGCTTCCGGGCGGCCACTAGGACATCCGCCATGCTGTTAGAGACCCCAAACCTTGCTACGGCTATGTCCTCAGGAGCCAAGCATGCAGATGGAGGGACCGGAAGCTGGAATGAACCAGGGTCCACTGAGCCTGGGTCAGCAGGTTCCTGAAAAGAGGAGAGGAACTGGAGGTTCCCCCATCAGTTGCTGTAGCAGAGGAAATCAAAACTGACAAGGCCAGAAGGGAGTCACCAGAATCATGCTGGCCCCCTCCATCTGTAGCTTGACTAGCACCCACTGAATAAGAGAATCTAGGGAAGGCATAAAGGAACCTCCTGCACCAGGAGAGGGACAACGCATCCCACCAGAAAAACTCCAGGCACTGGATCTAGTGAGCAAAAATTGGGCAGTTTTGTGTTGAAAGGGGACGCAAAAAGGTCCAACTCTGGACAACCTCATTTGTCGAACTAGTCTTCTGAGACAGATGAGAGGAGCTCCCATTTGTGCATACTGGACTAAGTCTGGCTGAGGCTGTCTGCCAGAGTGTTTAACACACCTGGCACATGGACTGACAAGAGTATCAAATCGTGATCGAGTGCCCAGTACCACACTCTCATGATCTCCCAGCACAGGGGTACAAATGAGTCCCTCTGCTTGCTAATGTAGTATACTATGCTCAGATTGTTTGACTGCACCAGGAGCTGACCTGGAGCAAGGTGTTCCTGAAAGCCTAATATGCAGGGAGGTTTCCAACTAGGACCAGGAGCCCTGGGTCTGGAAGGATCCAGGTGTACTCCCAGCCCATACCTGAGGCATCCATGGTGAGGTCTGCTGCAGGGAGGAGATCTGGAATGGGGCATCTGAAGCAGATTCAAGGGGTCCATCCACCACTGCAGTACCTTGCAGACTGGAGAAGAGACCAGGACTGGTCAATCTTACCCGTCCGTTTGCTGGTCCCAGGGTACCTGCAGGGTCCATTGGAGAATGCACATATGCAGTCTGGCCAGTGGAACAGTGGATATGGCAGATGGCAGCTGCCATCAGGCCAAGCAATCTCAGGTACACCTTGGCAGGAATACAGTGGCTTTGAGCGACTTCCTGAGCTTGGGCTATAAGGCACACTGCCCTGTTTTGGGTCAGGAAGGCCTTCCACTGCGTAGAGTCTAGAACCACCCTATATGCTGCAGCCTTTCGGAGGCGGTGCAAGAACTGACTTGGGCAGATTGACAGTGAAGCCAAAGGGTGGAATAGCTGGTGACTTCACTCCAGAGTTAGCAGAAGTTGTTCCTGGACAGGGCCTTTAGGAGCCAATCATCCAGGTAAGGAAAACATACAGTCCCTCCCTTCTGAGAGCTGCTGCTACCGCTGCTAAGAACTTGGTAAAGACTTGTGGCGCAGAGGACAAGCCAAGGGGCAGTACTTTGAACTGATAATGCCTGCCCTGAAAGGCAAAATGGAAAAACTTCCTGTGGGAAGAAAAGACCGATATGTGCAGGTAAGCATCTATGTCCAGTGAGTAGAGCCAATCTCTCATTTTGAGGAGAAGCATCAGGCCCGGCAAAGTTACCAACTGGAACTTTTTACACTGGACGTACAGATCGAAGTCCTTTACTTATTTATTTTTGTTACCAGGAGAGACACACTAAGCTAAAAGCTTGTTTACAGGTGCGACCTGGGAGCACAAAGGAGTTAAAGCAGCAGTACTACAAAATCAGGAAGTGATCTATCAAAATTCTGCTTTTTTGGCTGTAAGCATGCGGCCAAAGTTCCAGTTTCCATATCTGTAAATATTTTTTTTTCAGTCATTGTTAGTTTTTTTAGATCTTTGCAATTTATTTGAATTATTGTGGCGCTACAGTAAATATGACGGCTGACTAATTTCCAGCTGCGCTTTTCTTTCAGGTCGCATCACATCTTTTGATTACAGTAATGGGACCCTCTGCTGACCATTCCCGATGTCCCTTCAAGTCATACACGTGTGCAGCTGGCAGCAGAGGGGGTTCCAGTGCAATATGCTTGGTGGCAGAAATGTAAAAAAAAAATGGAGGATAACAGCACATTACTCAGTGCAGGTACAATGCTGGTGGGAAAAGAGTACCAGGTATATGATCAGCAGAGCACAGGGAATAAACTGTCAAAAAAGTGCATTTTTTTTTTTCGTAGTACTGCTGCTTTAAGTGACTTGCTCCTTTAGGTCTAGAATGGGCCTCAAAAAAACAGTCTTTTGGGGGACCAGGAAAAACCTGGAATAAAACCCCTTCTCTGGTGCCTGGGTATTGGCTCGATGGCCTGCTTGTGCAGAAGGAACTGTACCTCCTCCCAGAAAACAAACAGGTGAGCTGGAGAATAACTGGGGGGTTCTGGAAGCTGCTCAATAAGCCCCAGGATGTGCCCTCTTTTTATGATCTGCAGGATCACATGCACCAAAGTTATGGTTCTCCACTGATTCAGGTGGAGGGAGAACCAACCTCCAGCCACTGCCAGAAGAGGGGGTATGGCAAGGAGTCAAGCAATGGCAGATTCAGCCACAGGGGCTGGTCCCTCACGTCTGGGGCGCTGGGTCGTGGCTCCAGCACTGGGGTGGGGCGGGGCAAGGCAGCCGGTGCTCTGGGCTTCCCTTGGGGCCGAGAGGCTGCACCGGGCCTATTGGTCGCTTGGCGAAAGGGAGGACGCCCTCTACCCCTCAGTTGAGTATGGTAGAAGGAGTGGACAGACTTGAGAGCCCTGCCAGAGGCTTGCAGATCATTGATAATGTCCTGGACATCAGGGCCAAACAGCTTAGTGCCATTAAAGCGGTCGATAAGCACCTTTTGCTGAGCATCAGTAGCAAAACCAGATAACCTCAGTCTGGAGTGCCTACGTAGGCATATGCCCATGGCAGCAGTGTCGGCCATGTCATAGAGGGCTCTGAGGAGGTGCTTGCTAACATCCTCAGCAGCCTGAAGGCACTGGAGCAGCTTCTGCTTTTGTATGCCATCTGGGAGGGCCTAGGCGGCGGTTCTGCCCTTCTTCCAATTCACATTTTGGTACTTTACCATGTGAGACAGTAGTTTGCAATCCTCAAACCCAGTGCCAGGGTTCATTCTGCAAATTTGTTTAAGGGACACTGTCCCAAGGGTGCTGAAAATAGGGGACAATCTGAGGAAAACAGAGGACAGACTAGAAAATGTTGGAGACAAATACTGTTTTTTGTACATTCATCGTTCGAACCATGTATTTACTCGGTTTTCACTATTTGTAGGGCTATCAGCTGCAGAAAAGAAAGGAAGGATAGAAGATTTGCAGCAGCTGTAGGAAGTATTCAGGACAGGAAGACAGAAATTGCCAATCACTGCCATACAGAAATACGTTTATTTGCAGACAGTGTAGATGTGGTTTTAAAGAAAAATAAAGATGATAAAAATTGTTTTGACTCCTTGTGTCTCAGTCAGTTGTGTGTTATTCGTTGTGTTATGTAGGCAATAAGGTACAAAGGGGTGTGTGTAAATATTTTACAGCATGGCCAGGGGCGTAGTAAAGCACGAGGCCAACGGCAGTGACTTCAGCTGCTGGCTGTGCTGTAAAATATGGTTTACATAATAACCCTGAGTGCCTTATTGCATTTATAAAATGTACTTTTTTTTTTTTTTTACTTTTGACTATCGGGAAAACATGTTTAAATGTAAAAAGAGATTTACTTTGTGCATTTGTGATAAAATAATCCTTCCACCCACAGCAAGTGATGTCACTGATAGCGTCACTGTATTACTGCCTACTTTCTTCTTCCTGTTTTTTTTTCTCTGTTGTTTCCCACATGCAAGATATGGAATGTTTACCACGGAATACATGGATTCAAAATTCTGCTCAGTTCCACTGGCAGAATGTTTCTCTCCCAACACACTGTACACAGACAACAGAGGCCTTTGTTACGGCCAGAGACTCCGTTATCTCACTGTCAGGGCAAGAAGAAGAGAGTTCCCTGATAAGCAGTTAAAGATAGAAGGGGGATTTTTGACTGTCGGCAAAGAAACAGTTGTAGTGAAAACTATTATTTATTTATTTATTTATTTTCGAGATTTACCAGGAAGGCATACTCTGAGCAACACGCTCGATTCCAGATGCGACCTGGGGGCCTAGCCAAGTACATGTCAATAGTAGTACATTTAATACAGAAATAGGGAGGTAAAAAATATACAGACAGAATACAGAATACTATAAACAATACTTATTGTTTCTAATTTGTTTGTGTATGTAAGGAGAGTGTGATAATCAAGGAAACAGCATTTAATTCATTTGTTTTATTTTTTATTTAAGGTAGTTTTATTATTAGGGCCCAGCTGAAGTTTGTTTTTACATTGTAAAGGTAGCAGCCATGTTTGTGGTGGAAGATCAGCTATGGCAGTAGAGGGCTAACTGAAATGCCTGTGTTCCAAATGCACATTGATCTGTGTTGCAGACTCTTTGCTGCTGAGCAGTCTTTTTTTTAACCCATGTGTAAACCATATTTTACACATAAATAAGCGCCAATCAGATTACATGATTTTACCCTGCCATTTTATAAAAGAAATCAATATAAAGTTTTTTTTAGTAAAGGTGGCTGTGATTATAGTGAATGGGTAGTGGGTAAATAATGATGCACTGAAAACTGACAGTGACCCAGATCTGAAGTTTTAACTGGTGAACAGCCTTCTTTCCTTTTGTTTCACCAGTTATGCAGTACAGACTCAAAATCGAAAATCTTTTGAGGAGGTCCTCAAAGTGGATTACGATCAGGTCATCAAGTCTAGTGGCAGACAGCCTGTTTATAAACTACTTTTTATTTAATATTTTATACATATGCATAAAACATTTATATCCAGAGCATGTAGAATCACCAAAGTGAGCATTATACATTACAGAGGATTGTGATTACACACTACCAATGGTACAGCATTGGGAGGTAGTAGTCAATTACTGATATATAAAATAACAGATTAATCAGCAACTAGGCGCTATGTAAGCAGTCAATACCCAATTATATCACATCCCACTATATAAAATCAGCATACTGTAACCGACTTATTCAGGGTCCTTTGGTTTAATTCATAAGTGGTAGAAAATCAATTCTCCACATTCCAGAGTCCCCCACAGCCCTCTTGTATAACAGGTGACCAACGAACCTTCGTTAATTAGGCCCCAAGAGTTTAAAATCATAAATAGTATAATTAAAATACTGGCTATTAGCACCTCTCTCACTCTGGAGAAAATAAAAACAATGCTATAGTGATCTAGAGACCAGCTCCAGGCCACATCACTAAGATGTTGCAAATTAAGTGAGAGCCATAATCAGGAAAACCGTCTCTCTTGGGAATCTAACCCCTTAAACAGAAGAGTACCTGGTATAACAGTATAACTGAAAAACAACTAGCTGTTATTAACTGTGTACAGAAACAACAAATCACAATTCATAGCAACAGATTTAACTGCCTCTGAATCTAGAGTTTCGTAGTTGATAAAGCTCTAAAAAGACTGTCAGGACTCGAGGCATGCCAAGATAATTATCCTGTCTGACAGGTCAGGTACTATTCAAAGTCCAGCAGAGTTTTACACAGAAATCATGTCCAGTTAGAGGAATTTACCTAAACAATTAAATGATATGCCCCTTAACGTGGGTTTCAACTGAAGCTTCGTTATAACAGCGAATATCCCCTCTCCACTTGAACAAGATATATAATGTGGAAGAGTACGATGGTAATAACCGTAAGAGAAATAGTGACTAGGCAAACCAGCTCGACAGTCCAAAATTAGAATTAGTAGCCACTGCAATCCGTATGTTCAGTCTTCATCTGACTCGTCCTCTGAAAGCCTTTCTTCATGGACTCTGTGCTGCAATCTTCTCAACGCAAGCCCCCTTCCTCCTTTGGGTCGGTAAATCAGTATCGTTTGCGTCAGTCAGCAAAACAAAGCCGGGCTGGAAAGGCCATTGTGTATGGGATGCCCAAGTCTCTCAATTTGTAATTTACGCCATCAAAAACCTTAACGTTGCATACTGGTGGGAAGGTCTGGGAAAAAAAGTACTCTGCTCTCATCATGGTAAATGGGGCTTTTGTTCCCGATTGCTCCTAGGACCAGATCCCACTCTGCTGCCGAAGAAAGAGTAGTCAGGATAGTGCGAGGGTAATCAGAGTTAGCGCTGACCCCCGGAGGACCCCGGCCTGGAACTGGATACCTGTTGATCCATCAGGAAATATTTTAAAGCCTTTCTGCGTCGCCTGAGGGTTGTTGGTTAAACTTCTGGCAGAGCTCACAGTTAGAAACTTCGTGTTCAGGCCCAAGACAGCAAACACAGAGAGAATGTTGGTCTGTGAGGCAATCTTCTTTCTGCAGCTAAGGAATAGAGAAGTCGGATTAACTCTCGACACATGGCCACTAAGAAACAGACCCATGGACAACACATCCAGCGACATGGATGATGGCGATTTGAAGGTTCAACACGAGAGCATTCAGAACCAGTTAAGATCTCACTGGGATATTTGGGGAGGGGTCAGCTCCTGCCAATCGCACATCGAAAAGCGAATAACCTCACTATTCGTTCCTAGGGAAATCCCAAGGCAGCTCAAGAGAGTAAACCTGACCTCTCACAGTATGCTCAATGCCAGCCCCCTTTCCACTCCCTCCTGAAGGAAGTCACGATTTGAGGAATGGAGGCTTTTGAAGGTTTACACCTTCCTTTGGACCAAGAAGAAATATTGTCCAAACTCGAGCGTAAGCTGTCAAGTAGAGGTCTTCCTGGCCACCATCAAGGTTTCAACTACTTTGGGGAAAACCCTAATTTTAGGAGCCTTCTCCTTTCAGGAGCCAGGCTGCAAGTTGCATTGCACCTGGGTTTGGATGGAGAATGGGGCCTTACAGCAGGTCCCTTCATCGGAAGGTGGAAGGGTACTTGCTGGACTAAATTCACTAGATCCAAAAATCATAGTCTTCTTGGCCACTCCAGGGCTATCAAGAAAGTTTCCACTTGAGTGTCTAATTATCCTAAGACTTTCTGAAGGAAGGCAGTGGAGAGAAGGCATATTCTCTGGAAGCACCACACCCAGTAAGCGTCCACTGCCTCTGACTGTGGACACAGATACCAACTGAAGCACCTCTGGGTCTGAGCATTGTGGCTTGAAACAAACAGATTATCTGCAGTGTCCCAAATCGAATGCTCAGGAGTGTGAACACTTTGGGTTCAACTGCCACTACTCTCGAGTGTGAACATTTTCGCGACTTAGCCAGTCCGCCTCGAATGTTCAATTCCTCTGCAAGATGTACTGCCAACAGACAGAGAAGATTCTCCTCTGCCCAGCTCAGGAGTTCGGAAGCCTCCCGAAGCATTTCTCTGCTTTTTGTGCCTCCTTGGTTGTTTATGGATGCCACTGTGATGGCACTGCCTGACCACACTTTTACTGCGGTGTTCTTCAGTATGGATGAAACCGAAGGAGAGCAAAGTGAACCGCCCACATCTCCAGGACATTTATGTGGAGACACTGTTCCTGTACTGACCAAATCCCCACAGTGGGAAGTTGGTTCAGGACTGCCCCCAACCCGTGCAGACTTGCATCCGTTGTGAGAATCACCTCTGGAGGTAGTTCCAATCAAACTCCCTTGTTGAGATTCTGCACATTCAGCCACCAACTCAGAGAGTGACAAAGCTAAAGGTGAGGAGGATCCTGGCTTGAGAGTCCTCTGATGGCCAGGTCCCAGGCGTCGGAAGCCCTGTCTGAAGGGCCGCATGTGGAAGTGGGCCTATGGAACTAAGTCTACTGCCACTATGAGGCAGAGAATCCACAGCAGACTGTTGGCCAACACTGAGGACCGATTCCTGAGCCGCTGTATCTCTGACAACAAAGTCTCTCCCGAGAGGGTTACAGAAACATCCTCCTTACTGCAGGTCAAGACTGTCCCAGGTGCTCCAACGACTGAGATAGTTCAAGGAACTCTTCTCCTGTTCACTATCCAGCCATGTGATTCCAGAATCTCTCTCGAGTCCGTGCACCGACCTCCTAGCCAGATGCAGGGTCGGTGCCCGAATTAGGTCATCCAGATAAGAGTAGACATGATCTCCCTCCTGCGGTAGTTGAGCCACCAGAACTATTAACACCCTTAAGAAAACTCGAGGTGTGGTTGCAAGGCCAAACGGAAGCACCTTGTACTGTAAATGTTGACCCAGTATCGCGAATCTGGGTTTTTCCGTTGGGACTAATGGATGGAGATGTGAAGATTAGCATCAGTCAGGTCTATTGAGGCTAAGAGATCCTCCGGCTGAACAACCTGGGTTACTGACCTCTAAGACCCCATCTTGAACGTACTGTGGCAAACAAACTTGTTCAGATGCTTCAGATCCAGAATCAGTCAATCATCTTTATTTTACCAGGCAAAACACCATTGAGTCAAGTTCATTTGCAAGGTGGATCTGGGTCATACACCAATATATAGTTATTCAAAACATAAGACATCAAAAATATACAAGGAGTAAGGTAAACAAATAGGACTCAAAAAGTGCAACTAACATACAACACTACTGACAAAAAAAATATATATATATATATATATATGACATAAAATATAAAGTAGCATGTACAAATATTTACAATTACAGCACCATTAGTACCATGTATACAATGCAAAACAATAATGCAATACAATAATTGTAGTGGAGTGGCGTATCAGGGCATGGCAGAGGGAGGAGGGGAACAGTTCAAGGAAAGAGTAGGTAGGGAAAAGAGGCGAGTCCAGAAAAGAGGGATAAGGGAGGGACGAGCAAGCACTAGCACTAAAGCTGCTAACAATTGCAGGTTAAGGTAGATACCATACCAAGGAAATGGTAATCTGTGGACTGGAAAAGACAGCCACCAGGTAAAACAATTGCAGGAATCCCTGAGAGTGCATGCAACCAAGGTCTTAAAAAAGGGAAATGATACTAGCTTGAGAGTCTTTTGCATGGTGTTCCACAGTACTGGGAGGGCATGACGTATGTTCACTGAGCCAAACTGCGATCTAAAACTGGCCTGAATGGGCCTGAAGCCCCCGAACGTCTTGGGAACTATGAAATAAATGGAATAGAACCTTTGACCCTGTTCGTTTGGAGGAACCAGCACAATGGACCAGATTTGAATGAGGTGAGCCAGAGTGTCCAACACCACCTAGCATTTTGCCATTTGCTTTGAAACCAGGGACAGCAGAAAATGTCCTCTTGAGGGAACCATTAAAAATCCTATGGCACAGCCCAGTTGAAGGATTTCCAGAACCCAGGCGTCTGACGTTGTTTGGACCCATCTTGCAAGAAACTCCTGGAGTCTTCCACCAAGGGAAGGGGGGCATTGATAGGCCCTCAAATCTTCACTGTGAGCTGCCAGGCTTTTGTGTTGGTCCTTCTCCACGGCGCCTGGGAATGGACCCTCAATTGCCGTAACCCCTATTGCCCAAGTAGGCACCTCTGTTTCTATGGCTACCAAAGTTCTGAAAGGGACAAAACCCCCTTTGGGACTGCCTGTGCCGGCCATCACCTTGACCCCATTGGGGTGCTGTGGCCTTGCGTTGCTGTTTAGACACTGGGATATGGCCCTTCTTATCCTGCACATCTGCAAGATAGAATCCAGACCACAACCAAACAATAAGCCTCATTCAAATGGAAGGCTGAACAGCTTCACCTTTGAAGTCTGATCAGCAGACCAATGTCTGAGCCTCACGGCCAAAGTAACGTGGTAGGCCAAGCGGGCTGACATGCACAATTTGTCTACTGTAGAATCACCAAGAAAAGTGGATGGCATGGCCACCAACTGCAAAATGCTCGCACCTTCCGAATCAGGTGGAACTAAATTGGTCAGTGTAGGGATCCAAAGGTTTAAGGCTCTGGCAACAATAAATGAAGCATAGGACACACGAATGTTTGTGCCAGAAAAGACAAAAGCCCTCCAGCATTCAGTATCCACCTGCCTGTCATGTAAATCCGCTAGTGCTAGAAAACCTTCAAACAGAATGGTGGTGTGTTTTATAGAATCATAAAGTGCCTTGTCTACCAGAGGGGGAGAGTCCCACGTGTGAGACCTTTCACCCAAAAAAGGATGATTGCTAGTTTTCAGTTTGGGAAGATTTTTTCTCTGATCCATACCTGGCCATTCTTGCTCAATAATTTGGTCACGATGAATAAAACCTGGGAAACATTTTGGAGTAGAGAAGGATGCACACAGAACTGAATTAACATCCACCACCTTCACGGACTGCTCTTCCTTAAGCTGTAAGGATCTACAAGCCTCAGCTATGAAAAAGGACAAGGACTTATCAAATGGGGTGGAACTGGAATCCTGGTCTTGGTCTTCGTCCACTCCCCTTCTTCTACCACCACCTGTGGACGCTGTACTCGTCAAAGTAATTTTTCAGGTAAGGAGTTTCCACCAGATCTCCAAAATTCTCATCCTGGCCTAAGAAGTCAGGGTCAGGGTCTGCCTGCACTTCTGATTCTGCAGCCTGCTCTTGCTGCATTGTACTTAGATGTGCCTGTGTGCACCCCCCCCAAATCCTGAGGGGCCCAGCCTGGGGTTGAGTGTAGCTGCTGGGATGTTCTGTGGGACATCAGGGCTCAGAAGCTCACCAAAGAGCAGTAAACAGAGATTCTGGCAAGGGGCAAGGCAAGGCAAATTTTATTTTTAAGTCGCACAATCCCGGAGGCTCTGGGCGCCGCACAACTGAAATACAGAACATGCAAACTAAAAGATAATAAAATAGATACAAAACATACAGAAGTGTAAATAACTTAAGTGAACTATAATAAAACAGCAGGCTATAACAGAGGTAAGAACAGCTGACTGCAAGACAGATAATTCTTAGTTGCACTATCATTTAAAAGACAGAGTCGGGGAATGTCTGATTGAATAAATTGATCTTGAGGTGGGCTCTGAATACCTCAACTGAAAGGGCCTCTCCCTTACAGCTGGAGGAAGCGAATTCCACAGGACGGGGCCGGTGACACTGAAAGCTCTGTCACCGGCAGTTCTTAACCTTGTCCTGGGAATCGCAAGGATGCCCCTAGAGGAGGAGCGGAGGGAGCAGAACAGTGCAGCAGGTGTTAGAATGTTAGTCAAGTAGCCAGGGCTAAGTCCATGTAGGCCCTTAAAGGTGAGCAAGCCCGCCTTAAAGAGGACCCTGCGCCTGACTGGCAGCCAGTGTAGTTCATGCAGTACCAGGGTGATAAGAGTATTTAGGCTGCCCCATTGATTCTGCTTTGCCACTGCCAAGAGACAGACCAGGTGCCTCCCCTCCTCAGCTCTTAGGACCAGCTGTGGGGTACAGTGACAGAAATATGCTGAGCAACACAATGAGGACAATATGAACCCATGGGGGAGGGTCTCCTCACCCTTCTGCAGTTCTTACATCATTTCATAACTAATAGTCTCCTGCAAGCCATGGTGCCAATAATAGAAAATGACAGGAAAAAAAAGCAGATTTTAAACTATATTGGTATTTGTTGATTAAAAACTGCCAAAGTGACTCAGCGCACTCCAAAACACTAACCTGAGTGTGCATGCACCCACTGGGTGCATGGGAGCGTTCACATGTGTGCACACGCTTGTGCAATAGGTTTCAATGGGAATTAGCGCTGTGCAAAGCCATTTTGCGTGCACACTTAGGACGCTGGCAAGAAGCCCAACCTGATGGAAGGAGCGCGTGCCCAGCCCTAATGGCGGCTGCGCAAATGGTAAAAACGAAGGTTGAGGTGGAAAATCACCAAAACACCTCATAAGTTGATCAAATTCACAAAATAGCTGTAAAACACAAAAACAAAATGTAAATACCTGTAAATGTTCTTTCTCTGATGGCTGGTCTCTGGGCTTCCATATGGATGGACTGTACCTCCTGATGCTATCATGCAGGCAGGAACTAAAACTCTGCAGCTTGGATATCCTCCCTTCACTTCTTGTATACACCAGTTTACTTCCTGCCTTCAAAAGGCAGGTATCTGTAGCAAGAGCTCTGTCTCCTCGTGGCAAAAGAGCTTTTGCACTGCTGCTCTTGTCCAACGTTGAGGATATCCAAGAAAAAAAAAATGAGATTTACAGTCAGATGTCTTCAGCGCTACCATGAGGAGACAACGTGGGCCAGTCTTCCAGAGTGCAAGGCTGAGACTCGAACCAAACAGAAAAAACCTTTGCAATGCTGCTCTTGTCCAGCGCTTGAGGATATCCAAAGAAAAATAAAAATAAGACTTACAGTCTGATGTCTTCAGCCCTACCATGAAGAGGCAGAGCTCTGCTACAGAGTACCTGCCTTTTGGAAAGCAGGAAGTAAACTGGTGTGCACAGGAAGTGGAGGAGGATATCCAGGCTGCAGAGTTTTGGCTCCTGTGTGCATGATAGCATCAGGAGGTACAGCCCATCAGTATGGAAGCCAAAGACCAGCTTAGGACAGAGAAATCTCAGTTGTTTTTTTGGGGCAACGCCAAAGTCGAGTGACCCTCCTAAAGAATCCTACACCCCAATAAATAAATTTGAACCTACCTGCATCTTTTTCTTGTTTTTAACAGGAGACCATTAAAAAAAACACCCTAGAAAGGCAGAAGTGACTCCCAATCCGCACAGGGAATGAGAAAAAAAGGCAGGTTATTCAATTTAAAAGCTGCAACTTAACAGGCACGATTTCAATTAAGGGTTGCTCCCTGAAACAGGTAGCCCCAACCTGCAGAGTAGAACTGCAGCCCCAATCTGAAGTCTTGAAACTTGAAATTCTTGACAGAAAAGTAGCTCCGTCTCCTTTGAATGGCACAGCTTAACTGGGGAGCTGCTGCTGTATGGACTCCTCATATGCACAACATTCTAAAGCTTGGGCTGTGCCATTTCCCTGTTAGGAGTGCACTATACCCAGTTGTTTTGATTACCCACCTACAATCTGGAGCGTTACAGAAATGACTAATTTTGACATCAACAGGGAGGCAGTATAATGCTGCGGTTTAGGGCACTGAGCTGCAAAACTGGAGATCTAGGTTTGAATCCCACAGCCCCTACTTGCAAATTGTGTGACCCGAGCATGTCAAAACTTCAGCTTTTGTGCCATTCCTGGTTAAACCACTTCCCTTCCTTCCTTCCTTCCATACTAGTGGATTTTAAATACAGCAGACATATTTTTTCCTGTGCCCAATGAATCATGGGGGAAAAAAAATTTAACTGCATCAGTAACTGGTGAGTCAGTGCAATCACAGCTACAGCTCTATCACTAATGGAACCGTACCACTGCAATGAACAAGGTTTTCTAATAAATAACGTACGTATTTGGAGTTTGCGGATAATGTGCCTATCAGTATTCTCGATGATGTGCCTGCAGTATACATAAATGCAGATGACACGCCTCAAGTGTAAATAAATGATTTATTTACACTCCAGGCATGTCATGACTGCAAATATAAGCTTTTATTCTGATTTTTATTTACTTCCCCATTGCATAAACTGTCATATTATTCACTAGAATTTAGTTTATTATTTGTATTTCTATTACAAGGTAACTGGCAGTGATTTTGAAAAATATCATCTGAGAGCCCCAGGTAAAAGACTTCAGATGCTGAGGATACTCATTCATGATGGAGAGACATACTGTTTATGCCCACCTTTGTGCCTACCAACAGTAGTGAACATGAGGCCTGGGAATGCACAGCATTAATAAAGATATAAGTGACTGAGGAAGGAAATAAAAACACAACAGTACTGGGGCTCCTTAATGAGGATGTCCAAGGAAAGAATATAAGCCTGGCATTGAAAGTCGCTGCACTTCTTACTGCAGTCACGTATACTAAGGCTAAAGCAGCGAAAAAGCTTAGAGGTGGGAACTGGAATCTGGAGTGGTATTTTTACTTATAAAATGACCCAAAGGACCTATGTGCAATCCTTGTATGAAGGAAGTTTAATAAATTGCCGAACACAGTTGCACGAGTGCAACAGACGGTCAATTTATGTTTAATAGTCTTAAACGTGATTACACAATCCATTGTGACTCCTTTAAGAACAACTGGACTTTGTGTCTTTTTTTTGTAAATAATATTTTAAAAAGCTTTTTCCCCCCTTTTTAAAGACACAGTACAGGGAATGAATTTAGGCAGATTAACAGATTCGGAACGTACTTTCCAGTTGTTGTAATAAAGTTACAGTTCAGTCTCAGTCTTATTTCAAGAGCATGCATGTTTAGGTATAATCCTGTTTGAATGGGAGATATATTTCCCTCAGTCTTTGTACTGTACATTATGTATTTCCCAGTGTTCCATCCCCTAATATACTGAGAGCAGTATTGATACAAGTACTTTCTGTTTTCATTCAGACAAACAGAAATGGTAACAAAGACTTTTACATATGTAAACAATTGTTTCTTGAGGTTGGTCAACAAGCCACGGTGGTCGCCAGGCAATGGGGACCCTCCCATCCCATTATACCATTACGAGGTTTTGAGGTCCCGTTTTCCCAGCAATTTTGAAGACCTCTTTGGGAAGTACAGGTTATCTATCCAATGGTGCGGGTTAGGTGAGGTGGGAGGAAGGATAGTACATGAACTGTGATAGCCTCTTGGACATTCTGTGTCTGATAGTTTACCGATTTCTAATTTTTGGCAGAAAAGGCATACCAAGCTATTATAACTTGTTTCCAGGTGTTGGGGTGGAGGTGGGGCCAAGGGGGTGTATGAACCTGTTTACTGACAGGATCAACGTTGGTCATGACACAGGGTAAACTTGCTCCTTGTCGATAAATGCCATGGGATCTTTTACTTCCACCTGGACAGTGACCAGAGATGGGAGAAGGGACCTCTGTTTTAACATCTCATCAGAAGGATGGCACCTCACCAACACAGCATGTCCCTTGTACTGCACTATACTGTCAGTTCTGGGTATTACCCCAAGTACCTGGTGTGGGGCTAGAATCCGCCTAATCTTCCTGATAGTGGTGATGATTAGCTGCTGATCCCCACATGTGTCCTGATGTGCGGGTGGTGCTGTTGATTAGAAGTTCAAACACCTAAGGTCGTGGGGGGGGGGGAGAGAGACCGGCAGCTTGTTTTTTAAAGCTGATGTATTAAGTGTGTGGGATTTTAACACAGCTTGCTGGTAGTGGTTTTCATTGGGGCTACAGTGCATATATTGTAGGTTAAACCACAAGTCAGGTAATGTGTTTTGGTCAGTGAAGTTTCCACATTTTTACTTGCCATTTTATAAGTAAGCAATAACCCATGAAAAGGCATGCATTTCTAGACAATTAATGCATGCCCCGGGTGAACTGGAAGGCACAAGGACAACTGCTGAGTGCCTTTCAACACACCCTAAAAGTGCATTAATTCTCGAGAAATTCATGTCCTGAAGTGGGGTACTGTGTTTGTAAAATTGAAACAAAGTTTTTTGTTTTTTTTTTGTTAAACTGAAAAGGGTTATAGTTTTGTGTAGTTTGGCTGTTGCCAAGTAGAGTAAAGGAGTACTACAGTCAAAATCCGCAAGAACATATATTGTGCAGAGTGTTTGATTTGTTTGTGTATGAACCTGGTGTGTCCTTCCCATTGTTTGTTATTAAGAGTTCTTCTAAATTAACTTGCTAGTTATATGGTAGTTTTAAGGCCCCTGGAGATCTCCATCTTAGCAAGGTTTATTGCTCATCTTTTTCCTAGGATGCCTCCAGTCCCATGTGACAGTGCTGTGTCCGGGACCACTGATTCAGCAAGTACTCGAGATAGGAGCCTGATGTTCTGGCCACAACTAAATAGCTCTAATTCATTATTTTTGTTTTCTATGTGTGCGTCAGGTCTAGCCAGGGAGAGTAAATGTTTTGCTTTTAAAACGTTTCATTTCATCAAACTAAACACAGCCATAAAAAGCACACAAATCACACAGATAATCAATCATTAATCAGTAAAGACTCTAGCTGTTTTCTTACAGAGTAAACCACTCAGTTAGCCCTCAAGTATTTGCCCATCCGGGCAGCCAATTTTTAAGTGGGACAACAGTTTCAGTGTTTGTTCCTTTCCCATGGGCAGGCAGTTTCTCCTTTAATGGTGCTGTGGTTTTGAGAACTCTGACCCAGCTGCTCACCTGCTGTTAAGTCGCCTGCGAGATTGGGTTGAAAAGCAGGGACATGCTATCGTCACCACACCAGACTTTCTTTTACGCACTGCTCTCCATCTAGTGTAACCCGATCCCATGATTGGCCTTTTCACTGGCAACTGTGCCAGCTGGTATGTGGTCTACTGTAGAGGCTGCAGAAGGGAACAAGAATCCACAACAGGAGGGAAGCTCAACTGTGCACATGCAGTTGGTCACTGCACTTGTGTGACTGATGTGCACTTGTTTATCTCCAAATTGCACTTCTGCCTTAAAAGCCACAACACAGCTTGAGGAAAGCATTTCAAGGAGAAAGAACTGCCCTTTTCAGGGCTTTGGAGGACAAAAAAAAATGGAGATGAAAAACTAAAAGGAGGCTACAGGGCTAATTAAATTTCAGTACTCTGGGCACTGACAGAGGGGGGGAGAAAAATATTTAAGGCAAAAGGCTGGCAGTGTACCTGTAAGGGTAAGATGAGAGAGGAAGGCAATAGGGCTGGCCAAGATAGTGTTGTAGCTTGAGGCACGTGGAGTGGAAATAAGCCATCAGAAGCCCTTTTAATGACTATATTTTCGGAAAAGAGAGATAAAAAAAGCATCATAAAATTGTTGTCACTAACAGTACTGGACTGCAGCAGCCCATTACAGGAAGAGGTTATGCTGTGGGGCAATAGGGTTTTGTAATATGGATGTTTTAATTGAATTAGTATTTTACTCGTTATATATTTTCTGTGATTTTGTATTTTGTAACTGGTCACCAGTGAAAATGGGCATATTTTGCTCACTGGTTATTCAGTGTAAAAATAAACAAATAATATAAGTAAACAATTTGAAACCCACAACACTCTCAGAGCTACATTTGATTAAAAATAAGGGTCTGGGGTGCCCTACCTTGCACTTCAGATTGAATGCAGGGGGACTCTGGATTATGTGTTTTTTCAGGACTCTCCTGTTATAGCCAGAAGTGGGGGAACCACCAGCAGCACTGTCCCAGTCTTCACAAAAAATAAATAAAAAATCTCAGAGTCATGCCCTACCCAATTTACTTCAAAACAGTCTGGACAGGATAAAGTATTGTGGGGACAGGCAAAATTTACATCCCACCTGTCCCTCAGACAACCGTCCCAGTAAAATAACTTCTAGTCCTGCTGGTGACAAACCATGCGCGTATTGGGAATTAATTAACGGTTACGTGATGTGTTGCAACCAATGAGGTTGACAGGATTATGCAGAATTCTGAAGTACATTTTATAAAAATACTTATCTCCTGCCATGTTTAGTCTGCTTCCACCAATAGCCCTTCCACCCCCTGGCCACTGAGGTGCATCGATCTGCATTCAGGAAATGAATCCAGGTTGTCTGTACGACAGTCAAATGTACTACTTTTAGGTCATTAGGAAACACAAAATGGTTCTGGTTACTCTGCTGGGCCAAGGCGTGTAGCTCCTTCTGTTCCTATTAAGCCTTTCCAACCGGAGAAATCCCTCAATCCCACATCTTGTTGGTATGCACTCTGTCATAGTCCCTGCCACCCTCATTCTAGCCATAGCTTACAACCCGTGATGAGTCCCAAACAGTGAAGTGAAGCTAGGCCAGGAGTGAGGCTGATCGGTATGTGGAAGGGTACTTTAAGGTCCTCAATGGGTGTGGTGTGGTGCAGATTTCATCCAACCAACTCCTTTTGTCATTTCTTCCTAGAGACTGCAGTTATCTCACTTTATAGCACGTGGCCTACTGTACCAGTCTGAGACAGTTAATGTATGATGGGACAGCTGGGAATAGGCCTCTAACTCAATCCCCTTGATGGGCATACCTATCAACTCCCACCCTGGATGAATAGGTGGTAATGTGCCAAGGCAGAGTAGTGTCCAAGGTCCACATAGTCTTTTCAGCATGCCTTATTCACTTTTAGTCAACAGGAGACAGTTGTGTAGTGGAGCGAGTCTAGCACCCTCCTGGAGACAGGAGGTAACAGATGTGCACACCCTTGCTGCTTCTGGTGTCAACTTCTAACATCTCAGGGACACAAACCCAGGTTGTCAGTGAGGCATGGCCACTGCACAATGAATCTCCTGATAAATATTTTTAAATTATTTCTGGCAACTTCTAATTTATTTGTCACCAGGTATTCTTAGGGCTAACTATGAAAACACTCGTTTTGTAGATTGTACACACTAGCCTGCCTGATAGCACTACCGTTTTCTACACTGTTGACCCAAGTTGGGAACAGACTCAGGACCCTTGGGGGCAAGCCAGGGAAAGGAGGATTGAGCCTCCTAGGGACAGCTCTCCTCCCTTGGGGGCAGGCCAGTGAAGGATTGATGCTGCATCCACTGCTTTACTGCCACCTGGTGGAGACAATGTGGCAGTACTGAAGGAGCACATAGATGGGGTGAGGGGCAGCCAGCAGACACTAAAGCACACGTGTCCACATCACTGTACACTAGCACCCTCAAAGATTAAACTAGGGGGTGGAGGAAAAAGCCCTGGTCCACTCCATCAACACCCCCCGCCCGCAGGACCACACATGACTGACATGGCAAGTCACCCCCCACATCTGTGCCCAGGCTAAGTGGTGAAAAACCAATAAATCAATGAGAAGTTTGGTGATGGGGCTGGGAATGCTGTCAGATGAGCCAGGGAAAAAGAAACAGTTTGTTTAAAAAAATATACATATATAAACTAGAGAAAGCAGAAGGAAAGAAACTCGCTTTGCGACATCAAGAACAGGAAAAACAGGAGATGTTACAAGATATTTAGTACGGAAATTAATCTGGTACACCCACAGACCACATGTGCTACTGCTGTAAAGTATGCAACAAAATTAACTCTTAAGAACAACTCTAAAATGGCAGTGGAATCTGATGTGTAAATACATTTAACACATCAGAGTGAACTCAATTTATTCTGGCTAGTATACAGTCTTTCACTGTATTTCATTATGGTTGTAATTACTGCCTTTTCGTGCCTTACGGTTTTAAAAGAAAACTAAAAGCAGTTTTACTACATACTGCTTTTGAAAAGGTTAACGTGCAAAACAACTGCAGCGACAAACAAATTAAAGACTTACACTCCAAGATGCAACTTTTACTGGTTAACAGAATGCAGGAAGCTGGGCTTAATCCTCTGGGTACTCCTCCTTTCACAAGCAGCAAGTTTAGGACAAAGGTTACTGTTTTGCAAACTACAGTAATTCTCAGGAGCAGAAGGGTCCATCCTAACACTCCTCCTCTGGAGCAGTGCAAGACCTATTGTTTGCTCAGGGGTTAACAGTAGTCACTACAGAGTAAGGGCGGCCATGGAGCACAGATGCTTGCATGATCTGTTCTTCAGTTCCATACAGGGACTTCATGAAGATGACCTTGATCCTGAACTCTCAGTTCTGAAAAAGAAGGATGTGAAGGATTTTAAAGTGGTGCACAAGGTACAACTCAAGAACCAAATCTGGCCCCTGACAAAGTGATATAAATGTTTTTCTGTCCCTAAAACTTTGTAAAAGCACAACTGTATCGGACTCGAAAGGCCTCTAGAGGCTACGTGCCTTCATGTAATTAAACATTACCACATGAAAAATGATGGGATAAGTTTAAACTTATGGTATCCATACCTTTTCAGGTTTCTACAGTGGAGAGGTGTGCATTAAAACAAGTGAACTAGTCAATAATTTGTAGTGTATACATCAAGAATCGGAGCAGAACAGCACATAAATAAAAAAACACTGAGTACTTTTCAGAGTTGAGAAATATGGTTCTGAATCTGATAATCTGCCAAACACACAATCATGTGTTTCACATTTTGTTTTTACTACGCTGCTTAATTTTTTTTGCCTATTCAGCTCATCTTTAAGAGTGGATTGGAAAACTGCCAAATTGCACACCTTTCTGTTCTAATCAACTTGCATATATGTTGCCTGCCTTTATCTTTCACTCCTGTATGAACCATCACCAGAAAACCAGGGTCCAGATTTTCATTTTGAAGAGCAGAATTCACTTTGAGTCTGTTTTTGCAGGGATTTTCTGTACTTGTCCAATAAAGACTGTAGCCACAAAACCTTGTTTTTATGTACCAAAATTGAGCTGGTACACAACGTTTATGGCTGGTGATGAGGAGCACTGGCTAATAGAGCTGGAGCGGTTCGTGGAAAAAAAAAAAAAAACATGATCGCTAAGAGCGGCTAAGCCCGAATCTGTGCGACATCAATTAATGAAAACAGACTCAGGGCTCCACAAACTGATTACTCTATGCATGATCTGAATGACACTGCTCCAAGCAAGGGTGCATTCACGAAGCAGTAGAGCAATCAGCTGTTCTGCCTTTGCTGCACTATCTTAGACACTGCGAATCCATGCTTTCAACAGTACAGCTGATCGTAGACAGGGTTTAGGCACACTGGAAAGCGTCCCTTCATATTCGTAGTTGAGGCTTTTTTTTTTTTAAACAAACTATGCTACAACTGGATACTGTTGTAGAAACAGTAACAATTTAAGTCACAATTTTCAGATAAGGTAGTTTTTTCCCCCCACTCACCTTTGTCAGATGAGGTAGTTTTTTCCCCTCAGGTCTGTTTACAAGTCGCCTTGATCAATTACACCATGACAGCTCAGTGACGGTGCCACAGTATTGCAGTTGCATGGGTTAATGAAAGAATATTTACTGGATCTATTTATTGGATATAACCGCAGTACTGTGGCATCATTACCGAGCTGTCATTATGCCATAATTGATCAAGATAGCTTGTAAACTGACCTGAGTAAAAAACTAAGTCATCATTTTTCAGATAAGGTAAACTGTTGTTTCTACTACAGTATCTAATTGTAGCACAGTTTCTCAAACAAAAAGCCTTAACTACAGATATGAAAAGATGCTTTCCAACATGCCTAAACCCTGATGGCAATCCTTCTGTTCTTTCGAAAGCACAGACTCGCAGTGTCTAAGATAGCGCAGCAAAGGCAGAACAGCTGACTGTGCTACTGCTTCATGAATGCACCTGTGCCTGTAGCAGTGTTATTCAGATCATGCACAGAGTAATTAGCTGTGGAGCCAGAGTCAGTTTTCTTTAATTGACATCACATAGATTAGGGCTCAGGCGCTCTCATCAACTGAGGTTTTTACCATGGACAGCTCCAGCACCATCAGCCAGTACTCCTCATCCCTAGCCATAAGCTTTGCGTACCAGCTCAGTTTTGGTACATAAAGACACAAGATTTTGTGGCTACAATCTTTATTACAAAATCACAGAAAGTCCCTTAAAAAAAATGAATTGAAAGTGAATACCTGCTCTTTAATGCTTCATTTAGTTGTCTCCTAAACAGGATAGTCTCATTTAGACATGTACCCGATTTCTAACTGGGTCACTGGATGGAAGGTAGGCAGAAACCAGCAGCTGCAGCAAATGTACAGCAGCGTTTTAAAACTCATACTTTATTAAAGTTATTTTTTATTGCATTTCATGTAATACAATCACAAAAGTTCCAACTAGGAAGAGATAAAAAAAAAAAAAAAAAAGATTACATTACATGACTTATCACTCAAGGATCTAAGCAGCTCCCTTACTATGTTACATCACGGGGTTTGGAAAAAAAAAAAAAAACAGGTTACTCACTTGTAACAGTAGTTCTAGGAGTGGTATATGTTGTTCATCCACACTCTTTGGCATGTCCCTTTCCCCTTTAAGGATCACCGGAAGTCTTCGAGCTGGCTCCTCCCACCCACCCGTGTGGTATATATCTCAGTTCCGCCCCATGATGCCAGATCTTAGCTCGCTGGAAGCCAGGTGTTGTGCGTCCATAGCCGGGGAGGTCAGGTGGGTCCCATGTGGATGAACAACATATACCACTCCTAGAACTACTGTTACAGGTGAGTAACCTGTTTTTCTAGGATCGTGGATATGTTGTTCATCCACACTCTTAGGCAGACTCCTAGCAGTTCTCCGGGAGGAGGGAGGTAAGGCACACACCCTCTACTTAGGGAACAGAGATTGGAGAACTGAGGCCCCAAAACCAGCATCTCAGTGTGACTCAAGGTCAATGTGGTAGTGGGTGATGAAGGTATTTGCTGACTTCCAGGTAGCAGCCTGACAGATTTCCTGGATAGGGATGTCCCTGGAAGCAGCCACCGATGCAGCAGTATGGCAGGTAGAATGAGCTCTTATCCCTCTGGGAGGCTCTTTGCCCACCAACTCATAGCACAGACCTATGCATGATGTGATCCATCTTGCAATAGTCTGCTTCGCTACCAGGTCTGTCAGGAAGCGGCTTCAGCGTAAGTGGCAAACAGCTGGCGAACCTCTCTCCAATTTCTGCCATCCTCTCCTTATAGTAGGAGTATGGAGCCTGTATTCAGCCTCTGAGGTGCAATTAGGTAGCATACCAGCAGAGTCAACACCTGGTTAAGGTGAAACTCTGACACCACCTTTGGAAGGAATTTGGGTGGGAAGCGCAGGACAACTTTGTCCTTGTGGAAGACCAGATAAGGAAGTCCACCAAAAGCACCTGGAGTTCGCTGTCCTTCTGGCTGACATGATAGCCACCAAGAAGGCTGTCTTCCACGACAAGTGTGACAACTCACACTTGTGCATGGGTTCAAATGGCTTGCCCATGAACTCTGTCAGTACCAGCAGTAAATCCCATGGAGGTGGAGGTTCATGCACCGGAGGGGATATGTGATCCAGGCTTTGAAAAGCGCCCAACCACTGTCTCCTGCGCCAACGTCGGCTGACCGTCCCACACCCGGTAAGCAGAGATGGCCGCCAAGTGCACACTAAGAGTCGATGACCATAGACCCCCTTTGGAGAGAGACCAAAGGTAGTAGAGAATGCTAGCCACGGGGCAAGACAGATGATCCAGGCCCTTGTCCTGACACCAAATGGAAAACTGCTCTACAGTGTAGACATCTTCGAAAAGACCCAAAGCCTGGAACTCTAGCCACTCAGGTACCAGGCTGTGAGATGCAGGGATTGAAGGTCCGGATGGAATACCTTCTCCTGACTGAGTAATATCAGGTCTGGGCATGTACAAAGCTGCTCCGGGGGCCTGCAGCTGAGGCTGAGGAGATCTGGATACCAGAACAGGAGTGGCCAATCTGGGGCTACCAGGATCACCTTCGCCTTGTCCCTCCTCACCTTGAGAAGCACCTTGTGGATCAAGGGAAATGGAGGAAGGCGTAGAGGAGGCCTGGGGTTTATGGCCTCGAGAAGGCAACCCCTGTAGTGAGCCCTGCTGAGGGGGGGAGGGCATGAAATAGCCTCAGCTTGGTGTTTTCTCTGGAGGCAAACAGGTCCACCACTGGTTTGCCCCAACGGGAGAAAGTAAGCTACCTCTGGATGGAGAGACCACTTGTGGGATGTCTGGCCTATGCGGCTGAGAGCATCCGCCAAATGGTTCAAGGCTCCTGCCACATGGATGGCTAGGAGATCCACCTCCAATCAGCTCATGAGGGTCCAGATGCGGAGTGCCTCCTTGCACAGCAAATGAGAGTGCGTGCCGCCCTGTTTGTTAAGGCAGAACATGGTCATGGTATTGTCTGTCTGGACTTGAACCCAGAGCTGAGAAGCGAGCCGACAATGCCAGTCTGACTGCTCTGAGCTCCAACAGGTTGATGTGGCATCGGGACTCTCGGGGTCCAAAGGCGGTGGGCCCTTTGTCCTCATGTGGGCTCCCCAGCCCATGAGAGAGGCATCAGTCATGAGGGGCGACCGTCGGTTGAAGCGGACAAGCGGGATCCCTTCCTGCAACCAGTCTGGGGTGGTCCACCATTGGAGAGTGTTCCACATCTTCTGGGTTACAGTGATCAGCTGGTCGAACTGACCATGGCGCTGAGTCCGGCTGGGTGGCCAGTTCCCACTGGAGGGCTGCATGTGCCACTGGGCCCCAACGGACCACTGAGGTGCATGCCGCTATGTAACCCAGAAGGAACAGAAGGTCCAGGGCAGGGCACAACCGCCTAACCAGAAATGACTGAGCAAAGAAAGAAAGAACTCCATCCTGTCCACGGGAGCCAAGCTCTGGCTTGCCAAGAGTCGAGCTCTGCCCCAATAAAGCCCATCACCTGAGAAGGCACGAGTTCCAACTTGGCCTCGTTGATCAGAAAGCTGAGCTTGGAGCAGGTCTGGAAATCCAGATCCCTGGTTTTCTCCACCTCCTGAAGGGAATGACCTGCAGGAAGCCAGTCGTCGAGGTAGGGGTAATTTCTGATCCCCCATGCCATAGATGGGCCACCACCGCTGCAATGCATTTGGTGAAGACCCGTGGGGCCGATGACAGGCCAAACAGCATGGCTCGGAACTCGTATAGGGTCCCGTCGACCCTGAAGCAGAGGAACCGTTGATGTGACAAATGGATTGGGACGCGAAAGAATGCGTCCTGCAGATTCAGTGAACAAAACCACGTTTCGCTCCAAGTATGGAATGATCTGGGACAGAGTGACCATCCGAAAGGTGTAAGGCCTGAGATATTGATTCAGGTCGTAAAGATCTAGAATGGGGAGCCAGCGCGCCCCCCCCCCCCTCCGTTTGGGCACCAAGAAGTACCTGGAGACAAAGCCAGAGTCTGCTGGAGGATCTGCCATGGGAGCTATTGCCTCCGAGAGAGGAGCTTGCATATTGTCTCGAAGAAACGCTGGTGTGGTAAAATCATTCCTCCAGAGGGTGGGCTCGGCTGGGAGGTGCTGTTGAAGAGTGCAGGCGTATTCAGTCCACGAAGATCGTCGCGCCCGGACTCGAGCAAAGTATTATGGGGTAGGGGAATTAGCTTAGGGGAGAGGCAGTGCGCAGTGGGTGGGTGCGGGTTGTGGGGGGCAGGGAGAAGCGCCGTGGGACCGTTTTAATTTGCAGGTTTAAAAAAAAAAAGATGATGCAGGATGTTTTCCATGCTGGGGTGGGCTCCCAGCATGGCAGAAGAGATAGCTGGGGGCGTGGAGCCAGCGAGTTGGGCACCCGTGGCCATGGCATCAGTTGCCACACTGGGGTGGGCTTCCAGCGTGGCACCCTGTACTGGGGGAGGACAGTGGAGCCGATGGGGGTTGGGCACCCCATCAGCCATGGCATCAGTTGCCACACTGGGGTGGACTCCCAGCATGGCACCCTATACTGAAGTGCGACAGTAGTAAGTGGACATAACTTAAACAAAGTGGCGGCTGCATGCGAGCTTGTCTCTGATTGCAGCAACGCTGTTTAGAAATATTGTCCACTTTACATAATGTTGGTGTCAGTGCAAGCATGCTGGCTTATTGGGGAATGAGGGACGCACTACTGATCGTGCCCTGCATTCTCCCAACAGCAACCTGCGCCCCAAAACTGCACTCTCCCAATATGTGACTGCCCGGCGCCCAAGCGCGAAGCCAACATAAAAATAATCCTCTTATTTAACACAGTTAACAACATGAGCAGTCAACAAGATGCCTGTTATAGTAGCTAGCGTTTGTGGTACTCTTATGGTAAAAGAGTACCTCATGTCAACTGAAGGAGGCCTGTGAATGGTCTGGGATGCTCGCGATCTATAATAAAAATACTACCAGTTATCTTTCTAATTGCCCATTAAAAATACTGCTGTTTAAAATAACTACACTCACTGTGATACTACATAAATAAATAGCAAGTGACATGAAACCACCTTTAGCTTCCCAAAGAATGCATACAGCACATTTGTTAACCTAAAACTTAATTGCCAACAAATATTTGCCATTGCTCTTTTAGGATTTAATAATCTGCCTTTTCAGTCTTGTAGCACTTTATCAGATTGACAACAGTGTGAGCTTTCTTAACAGAGCATCTATTGGCACTAGGGAGACATGCAGTCAGTCCCTTCTCTGTCTATTCTCAATGTCAGGTATTGCCTTTGGGAGGAAACATCACTCCATTTGCATGACTATATGTTGTCATGGTCACTTAGGCTTTCCTCTCAAAAGAATTCACATTTCAAAGGAGGCCAGCTTTGTTTTGCTTACCAGTGAAACCGGTTTCCTGTGAGGCCAGTCACAGGCACATTACTTGAATGTAAGAGCCATCACACTGCTCTCAACAAATAATGACTTAGGCTGCAAACCAGCGACACTTGGAATTTTAAGCCATGCAGTCAGTATAGGAAGGTACTGTGATCAGCATCATCCAAGAGAGCTAAAATGGAAAACCATAAATACTATAAGCAGTGCCTAGTCAAGATATTTCAGTTTTATTATTATTTGTCAAGCAGTGGGTTACTTATTTCAGCTTTTTGCAAATACTAGGGTCTAATGTTCTGTACAGATAGTTGTCTCAAGCAGTGATAACATTCTCAGGAAGGGGGACAGAGATATCAGAATCAGCACTGTAAAGGAGATCGCTACAAAAAGCTGTAACTTATTTAACAGGCACTGCTACTTACTCTTTCTGTATACTGTACATTAAACATATAAAGAGTTATCCTATGAGAAGAGACTGAGGAATCTCAACATGTACACTGTGGAAGAGAGGAGAGCTATGGGTGACATTATAGGGAGACCTACAGGTACCTCACAGGTATGAACAGAGTGCAGGAGGAGTTTCTTTCAAATAAGAAGAGTTCCAGGACTAGGACACTTGCAATCACAAGAGTGTGGTGTGCATATTTATGGGACACATGTTCCTCTGTGATTGAAAATGTAATTATCTGTGCTCTGCTTAGTTGTGCATTGGAGAAAGGGTAATGTGCCCAGTTTCCAGCTGCCTTGGTGGCACAGCTGGTAACACAACCAGAATGGTATTTGGGGCAGTCTGGGTTTAAGTCCCAGCTGAGGAACTTACTTCTTTCTTTCCTCTGTTTGTATGTGTTCCATAAATATCGCACCACAATCTTGTGATTGAAAATGTAATTATCTATGCTGCACCAGGTTGTGCATTGGAGAAAAGTAACATGCTCTGGGATGCCCAGTTTCCAGTTGTCAGTTGTCTTTGTGGCACAGCTGATAGCACAACTGGAATGGTATTCGGGTGGCCTGGGTTCAAGTCTCAGCTGAGGCACTTATTTCTTTCTCTCCTCTGTTTGTATGTGTTCCATAAAGAAGCTCGAGGCTATCAGACCCAATACTTCTACAGGCAGAGACAGAGTTCAGTAGTTAATTTATCTACCTGATAGTTACAGTATGTAGTCAGAAAGGGGTAGAGAAAGGGTGGAGGGCACTGGAACAGCAGTAACCAAGGGTGTGGAAGGTATGCTGGGGGCAGCAGGGGAGACTAGGTAGGGACAGTTGCATTCAGACAAATCTGAGAAATGATGGCTGAAAACTCTATAACAGTAGCAAGGTTATTACAGTTCATGCCATCAGAGCGCCATATCATTAGTGGAGGGAGTATGCATCCCATAAAGCCCTTAATGTGGTTCCAGAATTTCCTAGCATCAGCTGCAGCATTTGAAAGCAGGTTCTTATATAGGGGCTCTTGGCAAGATGTGTAACCTTTTTGTGGCGTTCCTCCGAGTCCTGTAGGTGACCCAGTCAAATGGGAGACTTGATGATGTAAACTTGGCCCAACTTTTGTCCCTATCTTTCAGAGCTTTAAGATGGCCCATGTGCAGCCACCTAGTGAGTGTACATCTGACTCTGCATTTCACCAAAAGGGTATGCTGGTCTTAGATGGCACCAATGCAGGAGATGAAATAATTTAGGGCTTCTGTGGCATCTTTGGTACAGTATAGAGGTGTCTAGTCAATTCTAAATAGGTCAGTGAAGAAGACAGTTGGGTCAGGTGTAGAGATTTCCTGCAGGGAGATTTCTTAGGAGGACTTGAGGTTGAGCACATCCTCCAGATGTAGTAGACAGGAGAGTGGTCACTGATGGCATCAGCAAGGATGCCAATCCAGGATCCTGTCCTTTCTGCTAGTGAGGGTCCAGTCAATCGATGTATGATGACTTGTAGTGGAGAAAGTCTGGTTGGGTCAGAGATGAGTTGGATCAGGGGACCATACCTCTCCACCCCTTGCCTCATGAATCAGGCACAAGGCTTAAAAACATCAGGGACAAAGACCCAAAATCAGGGACACATCTTAAAAAAGTATACTATTCACTCAAAAGCTGTTGGAATGAGAATTTATCTTAAGATGCATTTTCTGAAGAAGAACAAGTCTGTAATGTTAATGTTTGACATTATTTTGTGATTTTAATCCACACTGTTCTGTCACGAAAACACAAATTTTACGAGGGACAGAGGAAAATTCTGAGGCAAAATCAGGGATAGTTGAGAGGGTATGCAGGGGCTATTTTTGCACTAGTTACTCTAGAGATATAGATTATTTACTCCACAAAGCATCACAATGATCAGGACACTAACTTGTTCTGGGAAAAAGCCAGTCAGTGTGAGCAGTCTGTTAAGAACAGTTGATCTACTTGAGCCGTCACACTGAACATTGCTCTGTATTTGGCGTCAATGGAAGACTCAAATGGAGCAGACAGGACTAAAAATGAAAACACTTGAGGTTGGTACAGATGGAGTCAAAGGTTGTTAACAGTATTCCTATGTAAAGAGTAAAAGATGACAGTAACATGTGTACATTTGAAAACATAAAAATATTAATTTCTATGGATTTGTAATGAATGAAATCTGGGCACAATCAATTAAAAGTATAGCCATTGATCTAGTGTCATATTGCATTTTACAGAATAGCAGTGTATAGTTTGAATGGTTTTGTTCATATACATATCTTACATTTAGGTGAACTGGAGTGCAATCCATGGCTCCATGTCAATTCGACAATGGAATTATAAGCGAGGACAATATCAGCGATACTACGGAGTCAATTAAGGCACCCAGTACATATGGGCGGAACAGTGTTACAGTGACAGTTTGTAAAATACTTGCTTCATGCGGACTTCACCCCCAAGCCCCACATTTCCTTACTAAATTAACCCAACCCCCAAGGTTGCACTTCTGGGAGGGGAATACCTTTGTTGTTGCACCGTGCTCACCTATCTTTACAGGCACCATAATTGCAGTTAGGACATTGCCATCACCGATATCATCCTCACTATTATTCCATCTCTGAATTGACATGCTACCCATTCCATTTGTTTGGGAAAGTAAATGTTAGGGACAATGCCAGCATGTTGTGGGTAGAATAGATTGGGAGGTAGAACTCAAAAAGGGAGAGCAGATAATGTGAATGATGATGAATGGAATGGTATGGGAAGAGTAGAGATTGGGGGAGAGAAATCATGTAGCACAGATCTGTCAAGATACAGCGTATCAAGTAGGGAGAATGCTGAGAGTCAGAGATGAGATAGAGAGAGGTACAAAACAAGTGCTGAGAGCAGTTAATGTGCAGTGATAATAGTGGCATTTTACGGGTGAAGGTAGTGATTGAGGAGGGAAGAACAGAGAGAAAGTGGAACATAGAGGTAACGTAAAGTAGGGTTAAAGGTGGTAGGATGGGAGGCACAGATGGCAGTTGAAGAAAAGAAGTGGCATAAAACAGTTACTATAAGTTACAGAAAATGGCAGGAGGGGCAAGGAATCCAGGAGGATGAGAGAGCAACTGCTGTTGAGCATGTGATGGCTACAGAGAATGGCAGTATATTGGGGGCTGGAGAGATGGGAGGGAGAAGATTCTGGAGGGAGGAGGGATGAGAGGCAGTGTTGCAGAGCAGCTAAAGTATATGGAGAATGGCAGTGATTTGGGTGGAAGGACAGAGATCAACTGGCGAACAGCGGATAATGTAACGCCCCTCATGACTGTTTGCATTTTGGAGCATATGCATGATGAGGAATAGAAACAAAAGTAAAAATGTAATTTGTGAGACTGCAGCAGCATTTGTACAATGAACAGCTCAGTGAGAAATGTTTATGGTGGTGCACAAGACAGTTAAAAGCAGAATGAAGCACCTCAGTGGCCATGTAGCTGATATAATCATTATTTTTAAAATAATCAGAATGTATGCAAGAGAGGTATGCAGTGGTATTATTATTAGTAAAGCTGAGTAGTGCACTTAGAATTATACATACTTACATACAGGACGTATAAATTATGAGAGTAATGTGAAAGCAGTGGTGGCTGTATGGCAATTATATTCAATAACAAACATAGCAAGAATGGAATTAGTTGCATTGGGACTGAATCATTGAAATGTTACAAAGTTTATGAAACTGCATACTGGTGATGTGTTGCATATTAAACTGCATACTGGGTGATGTGTTGCATATTAAACTGCATACTGGTGATGTGTTGCATATTAAACTGCATACTGGTGATGTGCTGCATATGAAACTGCATACTGGTAATGTGTTGCATATGAAACTGCATACTAAGTGATGTGTTACATTACAAATTTTTTCTGACCACTTTTATGCAAGTTCAAGACAAACTTTATTACAAAGAAGCATTAAGGAAAACAATGACAAAGGAATGAGGAGATGGAGGAATTGGTGGACAGAAATAATTTAAATACATGCACCTCTTAATGAGTTTTCTTTGTTTATTGAAATCTATAGTGGAAGGGGTTGGGTTGCAGGCAGAGTAATGAGAAAGATTAGTTTAGCTCTTATAGTTAGGCACAGGAAGTGTAGGTGTGCAATATTGTTCCATAAACAGAACAAGAATCATTGAAGACAGTTTGAAATGGAAATTTACAAATGAAAACAAATTAATTGTGGCATATGAGACATGTAGATAGAAATGAAAAGAGGTGTACCTAAAGACAACAAGTATGTGGTGGTACTGTATTTGAAGGGTACTGGAAAAAGGAATAAGTTGATAGAAAGGTGTTATAAATGGTACAAACAACTATAGCAAGTAACAGGCAATGGATACAGACAATGGCAGCATAAGGGAGCAAGATCAGTGAGGGGACTGATAATCGAGCAAGTGCCACACAGTAAGCTAATGTGAATTATGGTGAATGGTGGCAGATTTGGGGAGATGAAGATTGGGAGAGAGGGAGGACTAAGTGTTGGAGATTGATGGGGGACAGCAACAACCAGAGTGGTTAATATGTAGGGAGAATACAGGCATGTTGGATGGGACAGAGATTGGGAGAAGAGAGCAGGTGCTGCAGAGCTGCCAATGTGTAAGGAGAATACAGGCATGTTGGGGGGCAGAGATTGGGGAGAGGAGGGATAGAGTACAAGGGCCTGATTCTCAAATGTTGCATCAAGACGCAAGGTGAATACGCCAAGCAGCAGGACGTAAGCAACATGCTGCACCAAGACACAAGCTTTAAGGAAGTATTTTTTCAGAGAGGGTTGTGGATGCATGGAATAGCCTCGGAGGAGGTTGTGGAGTCAAAATCAGTGGTGGAATTCAAGCATGCATGGGATAGTCATAAAGGCAATTCTGGGGGGTAGGGTGAAAAGAAAGTAGGCTGCTGGTTAACTAGGATCTGCAGCTTATCCAGTAGGTAGGGAAATGAGGCAGACTAGGTGGGCCAAGCGGTCCTTATCTCCCGTCAAATTCTATGTTTCTATGTTTCTATCTATGTTTCTATGTAAGCAAGATGTGATTCACAAATGCCACCATGCATGAATGCAAAAGACTCACTGCATCAATCACCCCATGCACCAGCACAGCATCAGAAAGCAGCTAGCACCATGACACATGGTGTGTTGTGACAGGAGTAGGACATGCAGGATGCAGAGTGCATTCACAAGGTGCACCAAACAGTAATTCAAACACCTGCTACCACACCAAAGAGCTGATCTAAGAGGGACAAAAAAGGAAGGGAAGAGGCAGGGTAGTGATACAGGACTGAGACATAGGACTGCAGCAGGACAGAAGACAGATGACTGCCAGGAGGATGTTAGCACCACTGGCCTTCTACTGGGCATACAGCTGGCCATGCAACACCATAGGTGATGTATTGTACCCACCAGGCTGCACAACAGGGTGGCGCTGCACAGCAGGTGCACAGACAGCAGCAACACAGACACTGGAGACATGACCATGGGTGTACCAGCCACCCACCCACATGGACCTGACTGAGGAGCAGTGCATTGCACGACATCGACTTAAGTAAAGCAGTCATAGCAGAGCTAAGGGCCCAGGAACTTGATGCCAACTCTGAGAAGCAGGACCTAGAGAGGCCATGCCATACCAAGGAGGTGAAAGGTATGTGCAGCCCTATGGGTATGGCCACTGGCAGATTCAGACACTGAGTGGTGACACTGGGCATCTCACAGCCCTCTGTATCACAGTGCCTGAGGGCAGTCATGGATGCTCTGTACACAGGCCGCCATTATCCATCCACCTACCTACAAGATGCCCAGGAACAACTGGCAATCAAGCAGAATTCTACAACAGCAGGATTCCCATGTGCTTGGCAGTAGACTGCACAATATCATTGCCATAAGGCACCACTGATGAACCAGAGACCCATGTCAACGGAAGGGCTTCATTCCATGAATACAGGTCACTCTGTGACAGCAGCAGCAGGTTCAAGATCCTCGACGCCAGGCACAGTATCCAGGGTCCACACACTGCGCGTGACATCTGGAAGGAACTGTGGAGTGTGTGAGGCCTTCCAGAGTGGAACACTCACAGATGGCTGGCTGATTGGTAAGGCACACAGCCACATGCAGCATGGGTGAGCATGGGACATATGTGGGCACAACATCTATATACCTCCTTCTCACAGGTGACAGCAGATACCAATAACAGCCCTGGCTGCTGACACTGGTTAGTATCCACAGAGTGTGGCAGAGTAATGGTAATAATGATGCCCACACAGCAACACGTAGTGTACACAAAGACATTTGGCATCCTCAAGATGAGGTTCCGTGCCTTGACAGATCAGAAGTGCACGGTGTACACCAGTAATAGCATACAAACTGTTCCATTTATGCTGCACAGCATAGCACTGAAATACACCACTCTCAGAGATGAGAGCACAGCGAGGATGGTGACACCACGGGAAGGAGGAGGAGAGGCAGCGGGCCTACCTATGACGACAACATGACCAGGCACAACACACTAGCTGAACAATGAATGCAAGCGCATTTGTATCACACTTGATGAGCACATAACACATGCACAGTGTGCACGGCCACAGGTACACCAACACCACCATGCTGTGTGTGCTGGCTATGGGACCACAGCCTCGAGACCATGGAAGAACACATGCATGCTGCAATGGCACAAACAGGCACACTAGCCAACAGTGCCATGGCATTGCGAACAACCAAGAAAGCGGAACCCACAGACCACCATGGAGGCACATACACGCGGACGAACAGCTGTGGTTAGACAGAAAGTAAAGAGCTTGGGCCACCACACAGGCAGTGGCAGCACAGTTGGCCAAAAGATGTGCCCAATTGTCTGTTTTCTGGCCCAGATGGTACGACAGTGACATGACAGCAGCAGGCGGCGGGTGTCCATTAATGCAGGGGTGACGTGCACAAACACAGCAATGGGGGATGGAGGGATGTGAGTCACATGCACAGCAGACAGTGCTAGCGCCCGACTGCACACGATGGGAATAGACCCCTGGTCATGTGGCATGCAGCACACTGGTGCTGGTGCTAACATGCAATGTCAGTATGTAGGGGCACCAGGGTAGGCACAAGGGACATGGAGGACAGTGTGGGTGGGAGGCTACACACCATGCAACAGTTGCAGGTGTTGGCAGGTGGGTGCAGTGTACCCACAGCTGCAGGATGCCACTTGCCACCCATAGGGCATGCCATGAGGACTGCACGGTGCCACTGGGTCATGCCCCCAGCACAGGTGTTAACCTGCACAAGCACAGCGTGCAGAGACAGGGGATGACCATGCACTGCAGGTTGCACTGTGCATCAACAATGGAGGACGCATATCCACTGTGTGGCAGCCAGCAATACTACTTGTATACAGAATTATCCATATGCAACGCACAGTGTAAGTTGCATGCCATGCAACATGATACGGGTATGTGCATCACAATGGGCAGCAGGAAAAGCAGGAACATGGAACTGAGCCACCAGAGCTGATAGCCATTCCGAGCCACACAGGACAGTGTACTGGGACAAGCTCAAATATACTGCAGAGGGAGGCAAGGGGAAAAAGCAGCCACAAGGGCAACAGCAGGTGGTTTCCCAGTTGCAATGGCACACTGGAGCAGGCACCTATCCACTGATAATGAGACAGTGCTTCTCATCAGCCTGGCTGAACAGTGAGCAGGTGCTTTCCAACAGGAGGCACAACAGTCAGCCTAGCAGACAAAGGGAGGTGTGGTCTACCAAACACAGCAGGCTCAGGTGTTGTCTGAATCAAAAGGACCATGCAACAGGTCAGACACCAATGGAATGACCTGGCCTGGAGGAGGGTACCCTGCCCACCTGAGGAGGATGGAATGAGGTCGATGTCCGTGTGGAGAATGGCCCGTCAGGTTTGTGTCACCAGTAACATGTCAGACAACACACTACAGTGACCTTGACTGCACAGATGGGATGATGACAAGCAACCATTAAGTCCCAGGAGGGCAGTGACACCAAGGCCAGGGCAGGCCAGGGACAGACTGAATGGACATGGCAGAGGACCCCACAGAACAACATTGCCAAAGTAGGTGCAGCAGTCTGACATGCATGCAGCTGTACTACTGTGTAGGGACCAGCAAGCAGAACACAAACACCACACACACACTGGCAGGCAAGCACAGGTGGCAGTGGCTGGTGGTTGCTGGTGAACACATGGACCATGGACAGGTGTGCACCCCATGGTCTGCCATGTCACAGCCCATGCAACATGTGACACAGCATGCGGTGGCTTGCCAGGCTTGCATTGATGGTTTGGCAACATACAGCGAGGCAATGTTGGGCTTGCAGTACCACAGGCTGTCATTGTTTTCAGGTGCTGATGGTGGTGTGAGGAGTGGCAGCAGGCCGTGATGCACAGAGCATTCCTCAAGTGCCAATACAACACAAAAAAGGCACGGACGTACAGACACAGCCAGGACCTGACGATGGCCTGGGAACAACGTCTGCAGAGACAGGGGATGACAACCAATACTGCAGGTGTGGAGGATGCAACAAATGAGGAGGATGTGGAGGAGATGGAGAGGATGTCCGGGTGACCAACAGAGCATCACAGCATGCAGAGACAGACGACAGTGCGGGGACTGCCTGCTGCAAGTGACACGCCGACAGGGCAACAGGGGGGACACCCGTGGCAGAGCTGGGCAGGGTGCTGGCAGACTGGGATGGGATGCCCATGCATGGCGGTGGTGATGCAACCAGCGAACATGGTCAGGGCAACCCAGGATTGAAAGGGACATGTCGCCAGACAGGGACAGAGATGATGACATGCAGCCAACCGTGACCCTCCGTGACTTTGTCTAGGGACTCAGACTGCAAATCAGCCCATAGCAAGGCTGGAGACAACCTACATGATGCAGTGCAAGCCCTGCTGACACCTAGACCAGACTGGTGACACTGGTGTCAGGCATGTATAAACATTGACCTGGCCCCACACATGTCAGACATGCCATGGACAGGGCTCATTGGGTAATATGGACAGGTCACTGGGACATCAGGGATATAGTAACTGTGCATGCAATGCAGTTAATGCAATACCGTTGTAAAACTATTGCTGTGTGTGAGCTGTGCCCACATCATTGTGTACCCTTGGAGCACCTTAACTGTTGATGTTGTGTGTTGTATGTGCTCCTAACCATTGCTGATCCATGTGCAATGTGTCTGTGTCATTCTGTACCGCATGCTCATCCCGTTATGCTGTGTACTGGTCGGTGCCAGCCAATAATAAGTACCACCACAGGGTCTACACAGGGCACCATGTGGACAGGGACCACTGCAACATGTGGAATGCACGCCTTGTGCCACAGGTATTGTTGATCGACACGCTGGGCACAGTGTCAGACACTGTATCACTGTGAGCCTGTGCCACAGCATTAGGATCCTTAGTTCCACAGTGGCATGCCACAGTAGTTACAAAACACAGTTGACAAGGCGGGATCCCACAGTTTGGGCCTCATATGTGTCGGTACAGACGCCTGGGGTCGTACGGTCATGGTATGTGGCAGCCAGGACCCAGGGGAATGCAGTGCACACTGTATGGCTGCCATAGTGGCATGCCCCACAATGGGTACTGTGTGAGTATTGGTGCCGATGGTATGTGCAGCCCCTTGTTGGTGAGGAGGCAACAGTTCTGCGGACCATTCACCCAGGTGTGGAAACAAGTATGGCAACATGGACAGGATATGGTGCCGTGTGCAAGGACCACACTGCTGGTACTGCACAACATGGTGTATCTGATCCCCCACTGGTCACATGGGGGCTTGTCTGTTTAGCGGTGGTTGGTGGTGCACGGGTCTGGTGTGGTGTGATAGTCTGTATGTCATGACATACACACAAGGCATCCAACTGATCCCAGGCCAGCTTGGGCTGTGCAGTTGTTCATATGTGCCATCTGGGATGGCAGTGCTTATCACTAGCGGTGGGGTGCCACTGTCTGGGATGCAGGCTTGTGTGAAATGTCCCATCTGCCGTGCCACCGCCAGGCACTGTACAGAGATATGGGGTACTGGTGCATACAGCACGGTAGCATAGCACGCCTGCACATCCATGTGTGGTGTGTTGTGTTAGTCCTGCCCAGTCCACCGCGTGAGTGCACTGGACCTGCATTAGGCTAGCCAGCATCACAGCCCCCGATGCACATGCCTGGCATGCTGTGCGCATCCTACCTGTGTGTGCGCGGGCCTCCTTCCTGCCCACGGTGTCTGGTGGCTCACTCTGGCAGTGCATGGTAGCTGTACCACCGAGATGCTGCCTGTAGCATCCTGCAGTGTGGCACACCCGTCTGCACCTCTGCCACAGGTGGCACTGTGTGCAGTGCCTCTGAGCGATGTCATGTCTGGGGTATTCATATGCTGCAGTGGTCTCGACAAACTCCAGCTGTTGTCCTAGTCAGTCCTGCCAGCTGCTGCCATCTGTGCAACAGGTGCTGCTGCTAGTGCTCACTGTCCATCCGCCTTCACAGGCCATTCTACCTGCCGGGTGGGCCCTCTGCGGCTCGGATCGAGTCTGTCATATGTTGTCCCAGCCTGTGCTGCACTGGGTGTTAACATGCCTGATGTTGTATCTGTACCACTCCTGTGTCTGTTCGACTGCTCCACGTCACTGACAGGTAGATGGATGTCCATCCTATTGCCCATCATGTTCAGCACCCCATGTATATGCACACCCTCAACTGTGTTACTGGGTGTTTTGCTGTGGTTGTCTTTCAGCCCAGTGTGCTGTGGCCCCCGCAGTGTGTGCTCCACTGCACCATGGCATCTTCCACCAGCATCACTATTGGCTCAGCCCATCCCAGATGTCTGTTGGGCCCACATGTCGGTCTTCAGAGGCAATTGCATCCATGTTGTTCCCATTCTCTGTGTGTTTGCTTGGTGTCACCAGCTCTGTCCTTGGGCACAGCTGTGCATGTCATGCTGTGTCAGCACTGTGTCTAGCTGTTGTCCACAGGCACCAATGGCTCAATGCCTGTGCACCCTCATGGCCCTGTCATCCTGTATGCTGACTGTGTCCCTATGCGGTCGTCATCTACTGCCCTCTGTTGTGCCACCACACATTGCAGTCTGGACATACCCAGGGACGGAAACACACTGGCCTGTTGTTGCATGCATCACAATCTCCTGCAATGCAGTTGCCATTGCGTTGTTGCTCTGTTCAGCGATATAACGCCCCATGCTGTGTTCCATGATCACGGTCTGCTGTTCTATGGCATCCGTTTGGCGCGTGATGCACAGATGTCCCGGAGTAGCCTTGTTGTCTGTGTTGTTTGGCATACCTTCCTGAATCCATGTATGATGAAAGCATGGATATCTGCCACTTCTGTCAGCTGCAGCTGCCCCATGTGTGTAACCATGGCAGTGGTGTGTTCCACATGCTGTCTTAGATCCCTGTCAGCTCACGCCGTTTTTAAGTTTCCTGGGTGAGCAGGAATCCTGGCAGTATCGTGACAGGTCTTCCTCAAGTCATCTTCAGCGGCAGTGGTGTTGCACCACGTTAGCCTGTCCCACCTGCACCCACGGTCCAGTGGCAGCGTGCCTGGCCATCGCTGGCTACAGTGGTGGGTGCATTACCTGCCTGCCCACTCCAGACCATCCTCATCCCCTCCCTGTATGTCCACTGTGGTCTGCGCTGGTCTGTAGTTCTGGCCATGGATGCTTTGCCCAATGGTGCTGCTGCTGTTGGATGGCATGGCATTACTGTCTTTTCACTCCCTGTTGGTCATCCACTCTATGTCACCCTCCTGGCCTGGCTCACTGTCACGGGTGGATGCCTGCTGTTTCTCATCACTGCTGTGCTGCTGTGTCAAGCTTCACCGTCACTGTGGGTCACAGCATGGTGTGGTGAGTTGCTGCCTGGCTGTGCATGTTGTCAGTTGCTGTGGTCAGGCACTGCTGTATACAGACAGATGTGCACAGTGCACCACCTCAGGTGCCCACGTGCCGGTATGTCCAGTGCCATGGTGCATGTCAGCCTGTGACAACAGTGGAGGTTGCCTCCATCTCCTCACTTCTGTATAGCAGCCTAGGCCACACTGTCCCTGCACCTGACCTCGGTCCTGTCCATTGTAGGTCCCTGGTGCCCCTGGGGTGCGCGGCCCACTGGTGGTGCCACCCTGTCTGCATGGTGGTTACCTTGCATGCCACATACATGCCAGTGCCCTGTGCATGTTGTTGCGATACAGGTCTAGCTCAGTGTCCCCCTGTATGCTGTGCATGCTGATCACACGTTCTCATATCTGCTGGAGGGGCTGTGGTTGTGTGAGTCCTCCTCCCATTGCCACTGTGCAGCGCCTGTTGTGGGCTGCCTTCTTCTTGGCATGACACTTGATGTCACAATGCCACTTCTGCAGCTCCTCACACCGCGCTAGCGGGTGCCACTGCATTCACCAGTCTGGCTACCCTATCCCATGCCTCCTGCCGCTGTGTCCGCTACCTTTTGGTCCTCTCCTCGACAGTAGCAGGTCTTCCTGTTGAGTGTCACACACAGGTCAGGGCCTTGCACCATTGCCCATCATGCTCTTGTACTCCTGACACTTGTCACACCTACCTGGGCCTCTATTACATCCAGGAGGATGTCTGTCTCCTGGTCCATGAAGTTCTTTTTCTGGAGTGCCCAGTCTTCTTCCACCATGTCCCTGGGGTTGGCTGCCCTCCTCTTTTTGCTGCATCCTCCATAGTTCAGCCATTCCTCCACCCTTGCATTTGGACGCTGCCACCTTCTGTTTCACCCACATTATTTATTTGATGCACTGTGCATTCTTACGCATGTGTGCACATCTGGCTTATGGTGCATTCCTTTACAGAATAGGGTGCATTGCCGATGATTTAGAGGGCTTTGGGCGTGATGGTGTATCCGCGTACTTACGCTCCGGCCTAAGGTCATCTTTGTGAGTTGGGCCCAGGTGTTGCAGAGTGGCTAATGTGAATGAAGGTGAGTGATGGCAGAGTTGGAGTGGGGGCAGAGATTAGGAAAGGAGAGAGAGAGAGCAAGTTCCCCATAGTGGCTAATGTATAAGGAGGATATGGGCATGTGGAGGGAGCAGAGATTGGAAGGACAGAATAGAAAGTAAGTGTTGTAGAGCCAAGCACAAAAATAACTGTGAATGGCAGCATATTAGAGCAGGCAGAGATTGGGAGGGGGAGAGCAAATGCTGAACAGTAGCTAATGTGAAGGGACAATGACAGCATGTTGGGGTGCAGAACTTAGGGAGAAGAGGATAGAGACCAGGGCTATATTCTCAAAATGATGTGAGACTAAGTCCCACACAACACCGTTGCAGACTGAAATCTCTACAGCTGCAGAGATTGGTATTCTCATCCACCACAGCTGGAAGATATTACGCCTGGTCCCACCTGTTGTGGAGCAGAAGAGATTGGGTAGGGGATGGATATACAGCAACTGGTAGCGGAGTGGCTAATGTAGAATTATGGCAAATGGCCACTGTTTGTGGGGCGGGTATCAAGGAGGGGAGAGAGCAAGTGCTATAGAGCAGATAATGTGAATGATGGGGAATGGGGCACATGGGGGCAAAAGTTGGGAGGGGAGAGAGAGAGAGAGAGAGAGCAAGTGCAACAGAGTGGCACATGTATACAGAGGATGGTGGCATGTTGGGAAGGTTAGAGATGGGGTAGAACAGGAACAGAGCTGGAGAGCGTAGTCATGCATATGGAAATGGCAGTACATTGGGAGATCAGGAAAGGAGGAATAGAGAGCAAATGGCACACATGGTAATATCAAGCACTGGAAGTGGCGAGATGCTTGAGGGTGGTGGGAGAGAGTAACTGCCACAGAACGCCAAGGTGTAGGGACATTGCTGGCAGTTTTTGAGGGAACAGATTTCAGGAAGGAGGAAAAGAGGTTAAGTGCACAGAGCAGCTAATGGAATGACAGTGCATGACAGCATTTTGTGGGGCAGAGATTTGGGGTGAAGCAAGTGCTGCAGAGTGACTAACATATAGGCAAAATGTTGGCATGTTGTGCAGGGCAGAGATCGGAGGGGATGGACACAGAGCAACTGGTACAGAGCTGCTAATGTGAATTACATTGAATGGTGGCAGTTTAGGGGCAGATATCGAGGAGGAGAGTGCAAATGCTACAAAGTAGGTAATGTGAATGATGTGGAATGGGGGCATGTGGGGGATCAGATATAGGTGGGGAGGAGCCTGCAAGTGCCACAGAGTGACGAATGTATACAGAGAATTTTGGCATGTTGGGGGTGCCAGAGATAGAGCAGAACAGGGAACCGCCAAAGAACGTGTCATGTATATGGAGAATGGCTGTGTGTGTTGGGGGAAGATCAGCGAGGGAAGGAATAGGAAAGCAAATTGTACACACAGCAGGTAATATGAAGTACTGGAAGTGGCAAGACATTTGAGGGTGGGTGGACTAGAGTAAGTGCCACAGAGCTGCTAATGTGTAGGGACAATGCTGGCATTTGGGGGGGCAGAAAATGGGAAGAGGAGAAATAGAGGCAAATTCTGCAAAGTGGCTAATGTGAATGACAGCATTTTAGGGTGGGAAGAGGCTGGGGAGGGGAAGAGAGTGCCACATAGCAGCTAATGTATAGGGAAAATGTTGGAATGTTGTGGGGGCAGAGATTGAGGAGGATAGATATAGAGCAAGTAACACAGAGCAGATAATGTGAATTATGGAGATGGCAGCAGTCTGGGGCAGATATCAAGCAGGAGAAGAAAGCAAGTGATATAGAACACATAATGTGAACAATGGGGAATGGGGCTATGTTGGACCCAGAGATCGGGAGCAGGCACAGAACCTCTCCGGTGCAACCAAGGAGGTCACGAGGGCTACAGCCAGCTCTCCTCCACCCCACGGAAACTGGAGCACTGAACCACAAGTGCATAAACCCTCCGTGCAACACAAGAGGTCGCGTGGCTACAGCCAGCTCTCCCCACCCCATGGAAACCCGAGCACCAAACCACAAGTGCCAGAACCCCTCAGGTGCAACCAAGGAGGTTGTGAGGGATACAGCCAGCTCTCCCCACCCCATGGAAACCAGAGCCCTGAACCACAAATTCCAGAACCCCTCTGGTGCAGCCAAAGAGGTCGGAGGGCTACAGCCAGCTCTTCCCCACCCCACGAAAATTGGAGCACTGAACCACAAGTGCCAGAACCCTGCGTGCAACCAAGGAGGTCACGAGGGCTACAACCAGCTCTCCCCACCCCAAGGAAACCGGAGCGCCGAACCACAAGTGTCAGAACCCCTCCGGTGCAACCAAGGAGGTCATGAGGGCACAACCAGCCTCCCCACCCAAGAAACCGAGCCAACCACAAGTGCAGAACCTCCGTCAACTAAGGAGGTCTGAGGGCTACGCCAGCTCTCCCCACCCCACAGAAACCAGAGCATCGAACCACATGTGCCAGGTACTTACTAAGCAGGAGCAGCCTCCCGATCCGACCGAGTGCAGAGACCGCTGGCTGTATTTGAATTTCTACTTTGGTGCCTTTTTTCCAAGACTTTAAAGACTTTAATCTGAATTTGTATCGGTGCAGTTGTGGAGATAGTTTTTTCCATTTAAATTAACTGTAGCATTACTGTATTTATTTAGTTATTTTGAGTTAAGGTATCTAGCTGTAGTAGACTCTGCCTTCATACTGCATTCATTAACTCCCTTAAGTTAATTTTCTATCGTAGAGAAGTGAATTTCTAGCATATTTCCTCCTGATACAGCCCCCACTGTGAAACTTCCCTCCCTACCTATTTTAACTCCCACTGTCTCTCTCTCTCTCCTCCACAAACCCTCCGGTGCAACCAAGGAGGTTGTGAGGGCTACAGCCAGCTCTACCCCACCCCACGGAAACCGGATCACCAAACCACAAGTGCCAGGTACTTACTAGCAGGAGCAGCCTCCCTGATCATGACCGGTGCAGGAACCGCTGGCTCTGCCCCACCAAACGCTATGCATTCAGCTCCCACCGCCCCACTACCACCCTTGGTCGGCATTCCAATATATACACTACCGGTCAAAAGTTTTAGAACACCCCCATTTTCCAGTATTTATTGAAATTTAAGCAATTCAAGTCCAGTGAATAACCTGAAATGGTACAAAGGTAAGTGGTAAACTGCTAGAGGTTAAAAAAAAAGATTAGTTAGCAAAAACTGCTTTAGAGAAATTGCAAAGAAAGCCAAGGTGTCAGTGAGTACAGTTTCTACACCATCAAAAGGCACTTGGAAACTGGAGGAAACTCTGACAGGAAGAGGTCTGGCAGACCCAAAGCCACAACAGAATCAGAAGACAAGTTTCTGAGTCAACAGTTTGCGGATAGGCGGCTCACAGGATAACAGCGCACAGAGTGACTGGCACCCTGAACCAAAAGGGCTACCACAGCATTTTGCAGCGCCATGCAATACCCTCTGGTCTACGCCTAGTTGGTCAGGGGTTCATCCTACAGCAAGATAATGACCCAAAACATACCTCCAGGCTATGTAAGAACTACCTTCGAGGAAAAGAACAAGACGGTAGGCTTCAAATCATGGAATGGCCAGCACAGTCTCCAGACTTAAACCCCATCGAGCTGGTTTGGGATGAACTGGACAGAAGGGTGAAAAGGCAAACCCACAAGTGCAACACATTTGTGGAACTTTGCAACAGTGTTGGAAGAACTTCGAACAATATTTGATGTCCATTGTAGGAAGAATGCCACAGTGTGTACGTGGTGGTTACAGTATATCTGCAAAAGTGGCTACTTTGATGAGTCAAAATTTAGATTAAATTTTGTTAAACAAAATGATTCTATGATTTCTTTTTATCTCCAATTGTTTATTTGTTCTATGCTTTAATTTCAGAGTACATTGGGACATTAACCTGTGTAAATTTCAATAAAAACTGGAAAAATGGGGTGTTCTAAAACTTTGACCGGTAGTGTAGGTAGTTTTCTGATCACTTGATCAACAAATGACCATCAGTTCAGTTTCTCTCACCTGCAACTTATATTCTCCCCCACCACTAGAGGCCCTTCTTTCATACTACAAACCTGACTCTCACATCTAGCTCTCTATCCCAACCATGCTCCCACTCACCCTCATCACCCTCCTCTTATTACTCCTTCAAACACCTCATCCTCTCACCCATAACGCGACAAAGGGAGCAAACTGCCACATCCTAGCCTCATACAGCCCGGCCTCCCCACCCCTACCCCCACACTATGCATGAGCTACCAGCCTTTACAAGCCCAGGTGGAAAACAGTCAACAGCACACCCTCCCACTACACCACACACATACACAGATACTTCAACATCTACAATCTCACCCTGTTTTCCATCTCCCAATGGCAAGAAACCCTCTGGGGCCCCTCCTTCTAGCCAACCCCTCCACACCCCTCACCACAGCGAACTCTCTTTCCCCACTTACTCCTCCTATCTGCCCCTCACCCTGAAACTCCCAATACCAACCATGGGACACATGCAGCATAAATGCCACAGACCAACTCTCTCGAGCTAGCAGCTACCGCCTCTGGTCCCTCATACTCATTCTCATTCTGCTTCTGACGGAAATGTCCACCCTAAACCTGGCCCACTAAATTCCTACTGTCCCAACCATCTCCAGGAAATGGGCTACGATTGCCTCACTAAACATCTGCAGCCTTCAAAAAATGGGACTCCTTTCAGGGTGGGTACTCCAGCATCTCCCTGATATCATTGCTCTGAGTGAAACCTGGCTCTCCCCTCGGTCTCTGACTCGGCAGTTAACCTCCCTGGGTACCTCCTCTCACCGCTCTGACCAAATAGGCAAGTGAGGGGAGCTGCGCTATCTACCTCAAGGACTCGCCTCTGGCCGCCCTACTTCCCCTGCCCAAACTAACTCCAGAGCTTCCAGGCCTCACCCTAAAAATTAACACCAGGTAAGTCAACTCCCCTCCCTCCTCACCACTGCATATGACCCTCCCCAAACCAGAAGCCAGCTCCTCCTCACCACTGCATATGTCCTCCCCGAGACCAGAAACCAGCCTTCCAATCCATCATGTCCTACCTCACTACCTTTCCTCCAAAGCATGAAGAAATGCTATTGGGGATTTCAACATAAATTGCTGGCCAAAACAGCCACCCCATACATCAACAGAGCTGTGGCTCTCACCTCTCAAGAGGTCATCACAACCCCCACCCGGTGCCACACGCTTGTAATGGGACATCCTCCCTACTAGACCTAGTATTCACCAACTGTCTCCCACAAAATAACCAGCACCCTAGTCCTCCCTGATGCCCTAAGTGACCACTCACCAGTACTCTGCAACTGGTCTGGTACTCCCTCAAAACCCCTCCTAAAATTACTTCACAACACAAACTAGGGCCTGGTAAACTAGCTCAGCTCAAGGCCCACCTCAGAGACTGGGACTGACACTCTAACAAACACCCTCGGACCCTGACCATGCCCTTGAACTATTTATCACCACTTTCAATGCAGCATGTGACCAGTTTGCCCCCACCAAAACTATGTCCAAGGGAAATCATGCCCCCTGGTTCTCGGACCACCTCCAAGGCCTACTACGACAATGTGACGCCTATGGCACCTTGCCACTGAGACCCATCAGCCTCTGGACAGGCAACGATATAGGGAGGCCCAAAACAAGTGCACCTGGGCCATACGCACCGCCAAAGCGAACTATTACAAAGCTACCTAACCTCCACCTGGGGCACTGGATGCAAGTTCTGGGAAAACATTAGGAGCTCTGTGGCAAGCCCCAAATCTGCCACCTGACCAAATGTAAGTTTTTTTTTTTAATTTAGTTGTTTAATCAGGTATAGCACACTAAGCTGAAAGCTTTTCAGGAAGCGACCTGGGAGCACAAGGAGGTTAAGTGACTTGCTCAGGGTCACACAGTATGTAAGTGGAAGCTGTGGGATTCAAACCTAGGTCTGGTCTGCTGGATGTCACCAGATTTGGAAGCCTCTCCACCCGACCCCTCAGTATAGCCTTGGCCCTTAACTCACGCTTACATGATCTCTCCCATGTGCTTCCCCAAACTTCTTGATTCCCCGCCAGCCCATATCGCCCCATCCTCCCCTTTGCTCTACCTTTCTACCCACGAGTTCTCACCGTGAGGCAGCTAAGCCCTACCTAACCAAAGCCATTAGCCACTATCACTATAGTCAAGATACCCTGGACCTCAGACTTCTTTGCCTCACCCTCCTGGAAGTCCTGGCTCCACTCACCCAATTCTAAACCACTCCCTCTGTCAAGGGAAATTTCAATCATTGGAAATCGGCCTACATCACACCCATCCATAAAAGTGGAGACCAAGTAATTCCACAAAACTACCATCCCATCTCCATTCTCCTCCCCTTTCTAAAGCTCTAGAACGAGACCAACTTACTGACCACCTTAATAAATACAATCTTCTATCCAGATAGCAGCATGGTTTCCATAAGGGTCATAGTACCACCACAGCCCTCCTTGAATTTACCTCCCATGTCCAGTCAGCCTTGGACCATGGTCACCTCACAGGCGCCATCTTCGTGGACCTATCTATGGCATTTGATACTGCTAACCATGCCATCTTACTGAACACCCTGGCTTATACGGGCTCTCCAATGATGCCATAAACTGATTCATCAGCTATCTCCTGATAGAACACAGGTTGTCAAGGTTGGCTCTGTTCTGTCCCCTGCCTTCCTATCCGCTTGTGTCCCACAGGGCTACATACTTGGCCCCTTACTTTTCAGCCTATACCTTAACTCCTCCCGCCGGCCTGCCCTGGGAACCTGCTCCTGTACGCAGATGATGTGGTCCTGTTTCACTTCTGACCCTGCACCCTCAACTCCACCAAACTCTCCAACACTCTTTCCGTGAAATCGAACACTGGCTCACCACTCAGCATCTTATAATTAACTACAATAAGACTAAAGTTATGATTTTCTCCCATCCCCAGAACCCACTCAAAAACCTCTGCCCCAATTCTCTCAATGCTAATCATACCCCTCAAACAAGTTAGCAACTTTAAATATCTAGGGGTCACGCTAGACTCTGCCCTCAACTTTAATCATCATATCTTGCAACTTTCAACAGCCCTTAGCTCCAGGCTAGGTGTACTCTGCCGGTACAAACACTGCCTCACCCTGAAGCTTTACAACTTACCATAAACTCCTCTATCCTCTCCTGCTAGACTACGGCATTCTAGTCTACAGTGCCACACCTCCACAGCTCTAGTCAGACTCCGCTTGTGCTCAACAAAGCCTGCTGTCTCATCCCTGGATGTGACCGCTCACATACACCTGCTCCCTCTACAGCGCCACAAACTGGCTAAACCTGGATAACAGAATCAGGTATCACACCTGCATAATGTCCAAATGGTAATCCTAGGCCTCACCCCCTGCCCTGGACCATATTATCCACCCAACACCACCTGGCAAAACTACCCATAGCACCTAACAAACTGCTGCTATGTACCTCTATGGCCGGACATCCCAATCTCCAGCAAACTTTCAGCTACAGAGCCCCTTCCTGGACTAACACACTCTTCTCCCAAATAACTGATGAAGCTAGGCTGGGCCCTTTCAAACCAGGCTAAGAAATCACCTACTGGTCTCCAACCTTTGTGACTGCAATTGACCCAGAGCATCTCTGAGTCCTCCATGCTAATGGCCTCTATGAGCAAACCTTTTTTCTGGACAAGCAGCCCCGCAATACCTCTTTGCTATCTTATGGCTGTGCTAATGTCTGTAAATCATGTATCCTGGACAAAGTAGGGCACCCACTGACCAAATGGGTAAACCATGTTAGTGAATTGTAATATAATGTTATGTACAGCACCCTGTAAAAATATTGTCCCTGTCTCCGCCCCACGATGACGTGAAACCTTTGTAAATGAGTCTCTGACTCAAAGGTCTTTCTGAATATCTCAAATAAATAAATAAATATGGAGCAGCAAATGTATACAGAGAATAGTGGCATGTTAGTGGAACATCAGAGATGGGGTAGAATAGGGATAGAGCTGAGAGTGTCATGTATATGGCAGATAGTGGTATGCTGGGGGTGGAGACATCAGCGAAGGAAGAATATAGAGCAATGTCACACAAGGGTAATATGAAGTACCAGGAATGATGAGACATTAGAGGGTGAGTGGAGAAAGCAAGTGCTGCAGAGAGTTAATGTGTAGGGTGCAATGCCAGCATTTTTGGTGGGGCAGATTTTGGGAGGGGAGGAATAGAGAGCAAGTGCCACAGAATGGTTAATGTGAATGACAGTACATGGCAACATTTTTGGGGACAGAGATGGGGGAGAAAGCAGGTGCCACGGAGCGGCTGAAGATATAGAAAATGTTGGTATGTGTAGGGATGCAGAGGCTGGGGAAGGGATGGATGCAGGTAAGTGGCACAGAGCAGCTAATGTGAATTATGGTGAATGGCAGCAGTTCTGAGGGCAGATATCAAGGATGGGAGAGAGCAAGCAACAGATTGGCAAATGTATAGAGAGAATGGAGGCATGTTGAGTGGTTCAGAGATGGGGTAGAATAGGGACTGAGCTGGGGGCATGTCATGTTTATGCAGAATGGTGGTTTGTTGGGGAAATCACAGAAGGGAGGAATAGAGAGCAAATGGCACACAATGGGTAATATGAAGTGCTGGGAGTGGTGAGACATTTAATAGTTGGGGGGACAGATTAAATGCTGCAGAGCGACTAATGTGAGAGAAAGGCAACAGTGGGGAGAGTGGAGATTAATGAGGGAAGGATACAGATCAAGTGACAAACAGTGGATAATGTGACTTAGTAGGAATGGGTGGACATTGTGGAGGGCAATATCATGGTGTAGGAGGAGAGAAAACAAGTGGCGAACAGCAGGTTCCGAGAATTATGGGGAATGGTGCCATTTTGGGGTGGGGGCTTAGACTGTGGGGTGAATGATAGCAATTTCTGCAGACTGGCAAGTGTGTATTATGGACTATGGTGGCATGTTTTGTGTGTGTGTGTGGGGGGTGGCAGAGATTGTGGAAGGATAGAGAACAAGTTGAGAAGAACAGATCCTGTGTTTCAAGGAGGGAATGGCAGAGATTGAAGACAGCTGTAAGGAGGAAGTGGCACTGAGTGGCAAATATAAAGTAGAGAAGAACGCCAATCTTGAGTGTGTTCACTACAGTGCAGTGTGTGTTGAAAGTACAGAAGTGGAACTAAAAGCAAGGACATGGTTTTGTACAGGTTTTAGGAACTGCACAAGAAAACTCTATATTGTATTTTCTAGCCTTGAGATTTGGGCAAGGTGTTCAACAGGAAGAGAAATACAGAGAGTGGGTGAAATTAGGAAGAAGATTCAGGCGCTGTGGTAGGTGAAGAGGGGTCACACCTCTGAAAGCCCTCTCACTGTTCAGACTGACATCAGTGTATTCATAGGCTTACTAGTACTAATATACAAATATTACCAACAGAAGAAGTCCTAGTAGTCTATCCAGTCTGCTCTGTTGCAAAGCTATCAGTGGCTATAAGCGCCCACTCCACTCCACCCTCCCGCTCCTCTTGATCCTGATTTTTCTCTACTTAAAACTTGCTTCCTGAGTGATATTTGTTGAGTCTTGTTTATTTGTGTTATAATGATCAAAATGCTTTACTTTTAGTATTCAAAACACCAGTAAGCATAGTAACTCCTGTAGCTCTTTACCTGAAGTGATAAATGAGTGCAGGAACATGTAAGGACATGTTTTAATTACTTTTTACCACATATGAGACTACATTAATTCTATGAGTTGCAAGCACTGCATCATGGCTATGCAATTGTATAAGTTGTGGAACATCTGTACCACTCCCTGAGAGACAAAACACCATACTGCACCACCTTATGAAACAAGCATTTGTCAATGCCGAATGTTGTCTTGCTGGCATTGGCATTGGTAGTGCAGGAGTTAGAGAGATGCATAATAGGAGTGGCAGTGAAGTATTCAACTGACGCCAACCCCACCCCACTCTGCAGAAACTGACAGGCATTGGGATGTGCCTTTGGGTGTCGGCCATAACGCTCATGCCATTGTCACCTCACTCTACCCTGCAGACACTGACAAGTTTCGTGTTGTGCCTTGGGGTCTTTGGGCCTTACGCTCACCCCATTCCATAAGGAAATATGCTGGAGATGGGTGCAGTATAGGAGAATGGGGTGAACTTTGGGGTTGAAGAGTCCAAGGCACACCTCGATGTCTGTCACTGGCTGCAAGGTGGGGTGGAGGTGAATGGCGTGAGCATTATAACCGACAAGCCCAAGTCACACCCCTGACACCTGTCAGCCTCGTACAGGGTGGGGCGCATGGTTGGAAACCCTGGCACCCCAGGCGTTTTGTTGGTAGTTTTCACTCCAAATTTTCAACATGAGCTTTTGTGGACCCCACCTCATGAACAGCGGCAATTATCAGTTTGTTAGTTGAAAGGTGAGTTTGCACAGCAACTGCGCCATTTGGTGCCACAGGTGCAAAAACACATTTCAGGCAGGATGTGAAAAATGAGAGCTGTACTGTTCATGAAGAGGTGTAAAAATGGCAATGTTGAAAATCTGGAGTGAAATATGAAAATTGGTGAAGTATGAGTATGAGAAACTCGCAATGCACACCCATAACGCAATTATTTTGGTGATTTTTTAACCAAATTTTCAACATAGGTATTTTGGGACCTCCAGTCATGAACAGTGTCATTGTGATTTTGTTAATCTGTCCCGAACATTGATTTCCCACAGCGACAGCCATTGTGCATCACATGCGAAACACATTTTGGGCAGTATGTGAAAATGGCAGCTGTACTGTTCATAAGGAGGTGTTAACATATGGCAATGTTGAAAATCTGGAGTGAAATACTAAAATTGTCAAAGTTACGAGTGTGCATGGAAACTGCATAACACACATGTTAACGCAGTTATTGTTTGGATGCCATCAATTTGCAACATGGATTGGGACCCCACCACGGTGGCACTGTCATTTTGTTAATTGATCCCGAAAGGTGATTCCATGCAGTGACAGTGAAATCACCTTTCTGGACCAAATAACAAGATGACAGTGTGTGTATGTTCATGAGGTGGGGTCCTAAGAACCCCATGTTGAAAATTTGGAGCCAAAATTCAAACAAATGGCTGAGATATCCACCCAACTTGAACCCCCTTATTTATGCCATCATGCAGCTTCACCGCATTTCTTCATTTTGCAGTTTGGCTTTGAAGAGTCCAGACCTGTTCTCGCTCCACTGAAGATCGCAGCACCGGACTCCGGAGGTAGTGTGGGAGGGGTGCAGAGGGTGGTGTGGTTGGGGTTATGGACAATGAGGGATAATTTCCTTTTTTCAGTCACAAAATAAATGGACCTCGTGGGACCGCTTTTCTTCTTTATAGGTGAAATAAAATAATGCTGGGCACACTGGGGTGGGCTCCCAGTGGCCCATGACTTTCAGGGGCGTGATGTTGGCCCACGTTGGGGTGGAGCTCCAGTGTGCCCACACAATGTGGGTGATGTTGGGGCAGGAACATGCCAATGTGGTCGTTTCTGTAAGTGGCGGCACACTAGGGTGGGCTCCAGTGTGCCACACAATGTGGGGGTTGGAAGACATGCTGACATGGGGATTGCACCCCTGGTGTCTTTCTTTGATTGTGTGGTGGTGGCAGGAGCTGCCCTGTTTATTGAAATGTTTCTCCAGGAAAGGCACATACTGGAGGCATGTCATCTGTGCTGCTGCATGATGACCTTGTCTCTGATTGCAGTGACCCACTTCTTTCAAGTGGTGGCACTTCACATAATTCTTGTGTCAGCACTAGCATGCTGGTTAATTGGGAATAAGGGATGCACCTACTAAGCGTGCCCTGCATTCTGCTTGTTATTACCTCTGCATTTCTGCTACTACCACAAGATGTTGCTTGCCTTTTCATAGAACAACATAAAAAGTAAACAGTAAAACATAAGTGGAATGGGAAGCTGGATGTAAGGTTTCAAGTAGTCAGAATTAAGAGTTATACAAGAAGCTTGCAGTTTGCATTTCCATTCTTGTGATTAGGCAAAGACATCAAAGAGAGAAGAGGAGTAAGGTGAAAATGGGTGGAATTAGGGAGGTGAGTTGGTATTCTGAAGCTGTGATAGGTGGATGGCCACGACCATGTAATCCACCCAGTGTTGGAATTACACTTTAGGAGCTTTAGGAGCTAGAGGGACCCATAAATGTGCTATCTTTAAATTAATCCCCCACTTCCCATTATAAGTCCAATGGCAGTGATGCATGAGCTATGGAGCTCATTTCAGAGCTGGGGCCAAGCCCTGGCAAGCCCGCTGTATTTTCAATGCCTTTGTGTACACCTGAATTTTCACTTTTTGAGCCTAAAAGCCGTCTTCAGTAAAATGACACATACCTGGTACCTTGTACCTTAAAATCTGTATACTGCTTTATTTTCTGCTTAAGTGGCAGCAGAAAACACCCCATTCACTCCAGTAGTCTTCTGTAGTTGGCGACAACTCACTAACTGTCACCGGGAGACGCTGTGGATGTCTCCAGTTTGCAAGTACAGTATACATATTTAGCCAGCCAATCAACACTGGGCTTATTTTAGTATTTCTAGGGGTACTTCACTACCTGCTTATCATGCATGGATACATAATTTGGTGTTGATATTTAACATGTTTTCCACAAAAAGGGTTTATGTTACTTTTTTAATTTTTAAAAAGTCAGTTTTTTGGTATTTTGGCTAATATAAATAACACAAATTGCTTAGAATTGATTGCATACCACCATTAGAAAGGCAATTTTGTGCTGGACAACTTTGCCTCTTGTACTTTGTTTGTAGCAGTTACTGTGTTCACGAGCTGTTCACATTTGTTTATGGTATGGTTGACTTTTGTCCACCAAGCCTCCTAAAAGTACTTTGAATAAAAAGGATAAAAATACATGTCTTGTATTAGAAAACTTACTTTTAATACAAAATTACGTTACTACCTACTTATCATGTATGGATACATAATTTGGTGTAGATGTGTTACTTGTTTCCCACCAAAAAATGGTTTATGTTGCTTTTTATTTAAATAAATCATTTTGGGGGTATTTGGCTAGCATAAAAAAACTCAAAGTGCATACCACCATTAAAATATGTTATTTTGTGCTGAACAACTTTGCCACTCATACACTTTGTGTGTAGCACTTACGGTTCATGAGGTATTTGCATTTGTTTATGGTATGGAAAGGATGGCTTCATTTTTGCTTAGAAAGGCCCAGGATGCAGTGTTAAAGTGTAGAGGGCACAAGGGTGGAGGTCTCAGGGAGTTTCTGGGAGTGGTTGAGTTAATATCCAGCCTCCCACAGATTCCCCTGAGTATAGGAAAGACTGTGATCATGTCCCCTGTTAGCCTCCTTCTCTCAAGGTGAACATGTCAAAGATGTTCAATGTCTCTTTATTGCTTTTGTCTTCCATGCCACTGATCATTTTGTTGGGCCTGTGTTGCCCTTCTTAGCTGTCTCATCGACTGTTTTGTTTATTGAGGAAACCAAAACTGCATGTACTGTAGTATTCCAGGTGGGACTAACTGTGGCCTTGTAAACTGGCAGAATATATCTCAAGGATAGTCATGATCCCAATACATCATACCCTACCCACCTCACACACAGAGTCACCCACTATATGTGCACCCAAAGAAGAATTGTGTCCTCTTCACTCACAAACGGTCATGTCTGTCTTTCCCCTACACACATACAAAGTGTGCACAGCATTTAAACCCATTTATAGTCCCCACACAAGTCATCATGTCTCCCATACAGTCACCAACCATGTGCACACATCTAAAACACAGTCACAGTCCCAAAACACAATGTCATGTCCTCCTTGCAGTCACCATCTCCTCTCACGCACAATATCATGGTCCCTCCCCACACACTCAGGCACCCACTATATGTACCGCATCCAAAACACAGTCCCCTAATGTGCTATTAGCTCTCACCCCACACACTCAGTGTTACCCACTGTGTGCACCACATCCAAAGCACACTCACAGTCTATCAACACACACACACACACACACACACACACACACACACACACACACACACACACACACACACACACACATATGACTGGTGCCCCTTCCCGACAAACACACTGACTTTGTTGGCTTTGCCTCTACTTACCAATGTTAAGCAGCAAAACCATCAAGCTGAAATCTGGAAAACTGGCACTCCAGTGGCGAGACTTAAACCATTACTAGTGGACACTGAGGTGGAGGGGTACACAGACTGTACCATGAGTTCCCATGGCAGGTCACTCTCTATGTTTTCACCGACTGTGACAAAGAGGAAGAATGGCTCACAGGATGCACACAGCTGTGCAAAAAGTGCTAAAATTAGTGAACAAAATTGAATCCTCCACGGCTGACCTCGGTATGGATTTGTGCAGTATAAATAAAAAAAGTAACAGCAACTGAGGGCAAGGTGGTGAACTCGCTGACATGCAGGAGGCACATGACAGAGTTTTGATTTACCTTCTTAAAAGAGACTGGGATACACAAGCACATTTGGAGGATGCCAAGAACTGATTGAGAAGAAATAATTCATGATTCATGGTATTAAGGAGGGGCAGAGGAAGACTAGCCTACAGCTATTGATTTCATCCAGTATATCATTAACTCCTCTAGCTCTCCCCACCAACATTCCATCAGTCAAGAAGAGGCACACTGGTCCCCAGTCCTCGACCGACAGATCCACAAGCATGTCCCAGCTTGTGGATAGTAAAGCTCCTCCATTTTCAGACCAAGGAAGACATCCTGTAAGAGGTGTGGCATCTTAAAGCGTGAAGTATAAGAATCAGAGGATCTTCTTTGATCATGATTTCTCATCAGAGTTACAGGCTAAAAGACAGCTAGTTCTCATGGTGGCCAAAGAAATCAAAGATAGAATGGGCATTAAGGCTTAGCTCAATTTTCCAGTGAAACTCAAGCTACATTTGGATTCAGGAGTAAAATCTATGACACTATCCTGGATGCAGTTCCCAAACTAAAGAGTAGAAGGCCTTCTCCCAGATCTACAGATAGAAGAGCTGGAAGCCAAACTGATCTGAATTGCCTGGGAAGTAGGAATAAGAAGAAACCAAACTTGATACCTCCCTCCCAAACATCTGACATTGGAGCTAACGGATCATTGAACAGCTCCAGCCAAAGTCATCAGACACCAGAAAGACTCAACAAGGTGGCAAGGCAGCTGCAGACTGAAACTGTGTGAGCAACATTATGTTGTTGGACTATTCTGCTGTTTACAGCCTAATGCTTGAAAGAGGACTCCAAAGTTTATCTTTCTTTGCCTGATTACTATTCAGATTGTCATGTGCTACTGGAATGGACTCAGCCAAAACCTCCAAATACTGTAAGTGTTGGGGGATTGTACATGGAGATCTGAGGAGGTGCCAGTGGTTAGCTGAGGCATTTACTTATTATTTGTATTTGGGGTGGGGCAGATTGTTCCACTCGGATTTGGGAAATAACTGATGCTCTGGGCTGCATGCCATGAGGCAAGACCTCCTTCTGTTCCTCATGGATTTAGGGAACTCAGTTTCATCCTGGTAACCGATCAGCTTGTAGGTGGGAGGGGAGGGGCTGTGTGCCAAGTGCTGCTGTCCAAAAGGCAGGAAATTTAGTCTCCTCTCTAGACATGTAAATCCTGGTTCACACATGCTGCAGTGACATGGAAGTGAGTGATGTAAAATATGATGCAATCAATGCCGACAGCACCTACGATGTCCTGACAGTCTACTGCCTGGGAGCGTAGCACCACATGACAAGAAGAACCACAGTGCAACATTGTGGGGTCCATCCTCAACCCCCACAGTAAATATAACAAACTCCAGGTCTTGGCACAGTGAAGAAAGGGCAACACTCAGGTGCACCTAAGCAGCATGGTTCTGTGAAACTGAAAACACAGCCCGACAAGAAATGAAGGTAGCCAACAAAATCTATGGCAACATCCCGTGACATAATCACAGTGCCAGTAATGAGTTGGCACATTAACAGAGTACCAGAAATCCTCAGACACTATTACTCCACATCCAGAAGCCATATTCTGGGAAGCAATTGCTGGTAGGCTGACCTTCACAAGAGGTACATGGTCTGATTATAGGAAAACAGACTGCTCTCCATCTAGGTGTAGTTTTGCTGAGGGCTGGATGATGATTGATTTCAAGTGAGAACTGGGGGGCAGCACAGCTGTGAGGGCTGGAGAATGCATGTGTGCCATGGAGGCCTATCCTAGTCTGCACTCTCATATTCATCATAGCATGTGCAGATCTCATACAGCCCTACAAACCTTCGTGGAATTTTGCCTTATAAGATTAAGCAACACCCACCCACCAAGATAACGATGTGAGTGAGACATAAAGGAGGAAGAGGATGGCACAGTTGTGAGGAATGGGAGTGGCTGCATTGCATGTCCTAGGTTTTATGTTTGTAAGGCATGCTGGAATAATGGCAATGGGAAATAGTGTTACTGGCATAGGGTTCATCCCTTCTCTGACAGTACGTGTTAGCAGGCACATTTTGGGCCATAGGGAGGTGGTGGATCTGGGCACGGGGTAGGAGACCAAGCTACTGGAACTAAGATGACCATTGTAGCACTGTGCACCTGCCTTTCACAGGAGGTCACAATTGAGTGGGCAACCTGTGATCCTTCCCTACAACACTGTGTTGAGACTACCGTAATGAAATGCCTTGGTCCCAGTTCCACTTTGACTCCTCGTGGAAGGCGGGGCACTTTGTTCATCACACTGTAATTATAAAGGTTGAGGGAGTGATTGGTTTACATTCTCTACACCACCTCAACTCACCCTTGTGATGCTACATCTTACTTATCTCCTCTTGTAGGGACAGATAGAGTAATGCCCTAGCTGACATCGGGAGCAAGAAGTGGATTGTGCCCACTATTTTCTTGGGCAGTACCACCAGCCCAAGAGGTAGTCTTTAGGACATTTGCACATAAGAAGGTGGCAACCTACCACAACTCTCAAGAAAAGGTCACTATCTGAACCTTGGTGAGTACACCCTAGAGCAAAGGAGGGAGAGAAGTGATATGATCGAAACATTCAAACACCTTAAGGGTATTAACAAGGTGAAAGAGTTCAACATGTTTCAATAAAGGAAAAATAGCAGGACAAGAGGACACAACATGAGATTAGAGGGAGGCTGATTAAGGGGTAATGTGAGGAAGTTTCTTTTCACAGAAAGGGTGTGGTTGGTGCATGGAACAGCCTACCTCAGGAAGTGGTGGATATGAATACAGTGCAAGGCTTCAAACAGGCATGGGATAGGCATAAGGAGCAATACAGATGAGTGTGAATAGATAGGCCATTGATAGAGCAAAGGCGATGGCACATTTATAAGGTAGAAAAGAAATGGGCAGACTGGATGGGCTTGGTCCTTATCTGCCATCAACTTCTATGTTAAAGACCAGGCATGTTCCTGATTAGTTTTTGTTGTGCCAAGAAGTTAAAATGGCATGCCCTGTTGTCTGTTCACAGTTAAGGTTCTTTCATTTTAAATGCTCTCTAATTACCAGTATCAGTTTACAGTGTATAGAGATATTTTCAGGTGGTTAAATCTGTGAACTGTAAATGGGTTAATTGCAATCAGTTTCTTACATTGTTAGGGGATCAATCCACCTGTTAAGACAACAGAAATACTTTCTGAGTTGAAACATCTTTGTAGCGATACACAGTAGCTGTCTTACAAGAGACCCACTTATCCCCATCTGAACATATAAAGCTGCGATGGTGCTGGGTCTGATAGCTTTTTGCTACATCACATCCATGGAGGAAAAGACATGGGTGGTAGTTTTAATGTAGAGGGTTGTCCTTTGAAGTGTTTTATTCAATCTGGGGCAGATGGTGGATTCATAGTTGTAACTGGCAAAATACAAGGGGAACTTATTCACCTAGTAAATATATATGCACACAACGAAAGATGCAGCCCCCTTTTCATATCCTCCTGCTGAACCAGCCGCCCACTAATTCGGCAGACAGCCTTTAACCCACCATCGCCACCCCCATTCTGTCTGTTGCTCCCCACCGCCTGGTTGATCCAGACATATCACTTCACTGGGGCCCCCTTGCCAGCAGGTACCATTGGGAGGGAGACAGGAGGTACGTAGGCGCGCCTTGCTTTATGCCGGGCAGGGTTATGCAGCTCAGGGGCTTCCTGGCATGGGAGGCAGGTTAGATGTCATCCAGTTGGGATGGATGGCCACATTTTATGTTTTCTCCTCCTACCCCTAACTTAGAAACATAGAAACATAGACTTTGACGGCAGATAAGGACCGCTTGCCCACCTAGTCTGCCCATTTCCTACCTACAGGATAGGCCGCAGATCCTAGTTAACCAACAGGCTATTTCTTCCTACCCCCACAAGAATTGCCTTATGTCTGTCCCATGCATTCTTGAATTCTCCCACAGTTTTAGACCCCACAACCCTCTCAGGAAGGCTGTTCCATGCATCCACTACCCTCTCTGTGAAAAATATTCCTCACATTGCCCTGGAACAGCCCCTCTGTCTTTAAATTGTGTCCCTTGTTCTTGCATGTTTCTTTTCTGAAAGATGCTACCTCTTGGACTTTGTTGATTCCACTGAGGTACTTAAAAGTTTCTATCATGTCCCCCCTCTCCCTTCTTTCCTCAGGGGTATACATATATTAAGCTCCTTTAGTCTCTCCTCAGACGTGGCTTCTCTTGCAGACCCTGCACCATTTTAGTTGCCCTCCCTGGACTGCCTTTATCCTGTCTATGTCTTTGCAGAGATGGGGTCTCCAGAACTGGACGTAGTACTCAGATGGGGTCTCACCAACTGTCTGTACAGAGGGATAACAACTTATTGTTTTCTGCTGGTGATGCTCTCCCAATGCATCCCAGTATACCCCCAGCCCTCCTACTGCCTTCTCACATTGCTTGCTAACTTAAGGTCATCTGATATGATTACCCCAGGTCCCTTCTCTTTTTGTTGTTGTTACAACCTCCTCCATTGTGTAATCTTCCCATGGGTTCTTGTTTCAGGTGCATTATTTTGCACTTCCTTGCATTGAATCTTAGCTGCCATACTTCTGACCATTCCTCCAACCTGCCAAGTCCCTTCTCATCCTTTCCACGCCCTTGTGTATCAACCTGTTGCAGATCTTTGTGTCATCTGCCTGGCATACTTTTCCTTCCAGTCACTTATAAGACATTAAAAAAGGACTGGACCCAGTACTGAACCTCATGTACTCCACTAGTAACCCTCTTCTTCAGAGTGGACCCATTTACAATTACCTTCTGTGTCCTGTTGTCCAGCCAATGTTTTACTTAGGCTACCACCCTGGGACCCACTCCAGGCTGGTTAATTTGACTATTAATCTTTGTGTGACTGTGTCATAGAAACATAGAAAGTTAGAATCGGACGGCAGATAAGGACCGCTTGGCCCACCCAACTCATGCGATTTCTACCTACTGGATAAGCTGCAGATCCTAAGCAACCAGCAGCCTACTTTTTCACCCCACCCCCAGAATTGCTCTTATGACTATCCCATGCATGCTTGAATTCCACCACTGATTTTGACTCACAACCTCCTCGGAAGGCCATTCCATGCATCCACAACCTCTCTGTGAAAAATACTTCTTAAATTATCTCTGAGCCGCTCCCTCTATCTTCAAATTGTGCCCTCTTGTTCTGCACACCTCTTTTTGAAAAGATGCTACCTCTTGACTTTGTTGATTCCTTGAGGTACTTGAAAGTTTCTATCATGTCCCCTCTCCCTCCTTTCCTCGAGGCTATACATATTAAGCTCCTTAGGTCTCTCTTCATATGTCTCTGGTGCAGACCCTGCACCATTTGTGTCCCCTCCTCTGGACAGCTTTATCCTGTCTATGTCTCTTGTGAGATGTGGTCTCCAGAACTGCACACAGTATTCCAGATGGGGTCTCACCAGCTGTCTGTACAGAGGGATAATAACTTCTGTTTTCTACTGGTGATGCCTCCCATGCATCCCAGTATCCCCAGCCCTCCTTGCTGCCTTCTCACATTGCTTGCCCACCTTTAGGTCATCTGATATGACTACCCCCAGGTCCCTTTCCATTTTTGTTGTTGTTAGTATCTCACCCCCATTGTGTAATCTTCTCTGGTTTTGTTTCCCAGGTGCATTATCTTGCACTTCTTAGCATTGAATCTAAGCTGCCATACATTTGACCATTCCTCCAACCTTGCCAAGTCCCTTCTCATCCTTTCCATCCCTACCCTGTGTATCAACTCTGTTGCAGATCTTAGTGTCATCTGCAAGAGACATACTTTTCCTTCCAGTCCTCTGCAATGTCACTTATAAAGACATTAAAGAGGACTGGTCCCATACTGAACCCTGCGGTACCCCACTAGTAACCCCTCTTTCTTCAGAGTGGACTCCATTTACTATTACCTTCTGTGTCCTGTTCTCCAGCCAATTCTTTACCCAGGCTGTCATCTTGGGACCCACTCCCAGGCTGGCTAATCTTATATATTAATCTTTGTGTGGGACTGTGTCAAGTGCCTTGCTAAAGTCTAGGTAGGCCATGTCCACAGCAACTCCCTGGTTCACTACTTTGGTCACCCAGTCAAAGAAATCTATTAGATCTGCCTGACATGACCTTCCCCGCAGAACCCATGCTGCCTTGGGTCCTGTGCCACTGGCCTCTAGGTACTCAACAATTATTTCCTTCAGAAGTGACTCCATCACTTTCCCTACCACAGAGGTCAAACTGACAGGTCTGTAGTTTCCTGCCTCTGTCTTGTCCCACTTTGTGAAGGGGAATCACATCCGCCTTTCCTCCAGTCCTCGGGTACCACACCATCCTCCCATGATTTATTAAAAGAGTTGTCAGTGGTTTCACTAGTTCTCCCTTTAATTTTTTAGAATTTGGGTGAATTCCATCAGGCCCCATTGCTTTGTCCACCTTCAGTTTTAGGAGTTCTTGCAGAACCCTTCTTCTGTGAAAGGGTGGGATCACCCCCTATCAAGAGTGCTTCTGTTAATTGGATTAGGCACTTCCCTCCTCTTTGTGAATACTGAGCAGAAATATTCATTTAGTATCCCTGCTTTTCACTGTCCCCTCTGCCCATCCATCATTCATTCTATTCAGCCCTCACTATCCCTTCCTTTGTCTTTCACGCTCTCGACATACCTATAAAAGGTTTTATCCCTTCTTAACAAAGTTACTATCTTTTCCTCAGTTTGGGCTTTTTCTATTCTGACTTCCCTCCTGCTTCCTTCTGCCTTAACTGGTACAGCTCCTGTCCTGCTCCTTCTGTGTTTCCTTATACTCCTGAATGCTATCTTTTTCTCCTGACTTTCCCAGCCACCTCTTTGAGAACCATAGTGGCTTTTTCTTTCATTTTAATTTGTTTATTTGTTTCACACAAAGCCTTGTTGCCTCTGTGATGGCAGTTTTGATGATTCCCCATTGTTGCTCCACCCTCCTTCTAGCCTGTTTTCTAGTGCTTTTCTGAGGCACGCCCCATCTTGCCAAAGTCAGCCCTCCTGAAGTCCAGTACCTCACTTTTGTATGGCTTGACTGTGTAGCTGAGTTTAACGTGAACTACACTGTTTGATGGTCACTTGTTCCAAGATGGCAACCCACTTCAGATCTGAGATTCTCTCACTGCCCCCATTTGAGAGTAAGGGTCTAAGATTGCTCCCTCATGAGTGGGTTCCAAACAAGCTGTCTGAGGCCTGCCACCTGTAGGGCATCGAATGGCCCTGCTTTTGGATGTGGCTGCAGCAAATGTGCTCCTGTTAACATCTGGCATATTCAGGTCTCCCATCAACAGCATCTCCCCTTTATCTGCCATCCTAAGAATGCCTTCTATCATATCCTTGTCCATTCCCCCGACATGGGGGTCTGTACCTAACCCCTGTGCGGATTGTGGTGCCCTTCCAGTCTCCAAGGTGACCTACAGTGCCTCCTCTCCTCTCTGTTTACTCTTTTGTTCAGTTGCTTTATCCCTTCCTTTACATAGAGAGCTACTCCTTCCCCTCTTCTCCCTTGCCTGTCTCTCCTGTAGGTTATGTACCGTGGTATGTTAACATCCCAGTCATGGTTCTCTGTGTACCATGTTTCTGTGACTGCTACGATATCCAGGCATCCCTCTTCCATCAAGACCACCAGCTTGGGACTTAAGCCATGGAGATTGGTACCATGGGGACAGGGATGTGCATGGTGTGTGTCGAGGCTTCATGCCACCATGCACGCCTGCCAATCTACCTCCGGAGGCACCGTGACTGATCCCACCCCCAGGAGGGAAGCGTCCAATGGACATTCTGGAATCCCTCCCGCCAGTCTCCACTCTCACACCTGGACTCGGGACATGAACCTGGGTCGCAGTGTACTAGGTGAACCCTTTGCTCAGTGCCATGGAGCTGACCTGCAGACCCTTTTTAAAGTAATCTTTGACAAAGTGGCAAAACTACAAGATGGACAGATTGTTATGGGAGGGGATTTTAACTGTGCACTGGAGGATCTTTCCTCTGGGCACATGGGCACCAACTGGGCTGCAGCAAAACCCTGATGACTCCTTTGAGGAGATAGGGATGACAGACATCTGGAGGCAGATGTATAAAAGGGAACACATTTTACTCTCTTCTCCCACCCACAGGCCACATACTCTAGAATGTATCTATTTCTGGCAAAAAGAACATTCCTACATACTATAGCAGAATCTGAGATCCATAATGTCACCTATCTGACCAAACCCCAGTCTCCATTTGGCCTCAGCTGGGTAGCTTGGAAAGATGCTCAAATCTGGAGATTGAATTCAATGCTCTTGAATGACCTCATCTTCAAAATGAAAATCAGTAAATGCCTCACAGAAACATTTGCACTGAATTGGGATCTTAACTTATGAGAAGCAACAAGCTGGGATATGGTTAGGCAGTGAACTGAAGGGCATGATCAACCATGCCTCAGCCAAAGCAAAACAGTGGAAGGTTGAGTATGACAAGCTTTTAAAACCATGGCAGATCTAGAACAGAAGCATGAAGAGAAATCAGAAGTAGGCAGAACACTAGCATATCTCAGCTAAGTGAGTAGAAGCTTAGGGAGACAGAGGATAGAAGTGCAGAGGGATACTTGAGATCTGCCAGTCACAAGTATTACAAAGCAGGGTGGGGGGAGCTGCAAACTCTAGCATTTCAGCTTAAAAGCAGGCAAGAGACCATGTAGTTATTGGCATAAGGGATATGACAGTACCCACCAAAATCTGGGTCACCCCAACAAAATTGTCCTAAGTTTCCAGAGAATTCTATCAAGCATTGTATGTTGAACCGAAGACACAAGACAGAGTTACTAGGCATACAGACAGGTTCCTTAACACCCTGAGGTTCAGCACCTCCCACATGAGATTAGTAGTAACTTGGAAAAAAGATTTCTGGAGAAGAAATCAATGCCACAATCACAGACTCCAAAAGTGGTAAGGCACTGGGCCAAACAGCTTCAATGCTGATTTTATAAAGCTTTCGGAGACCTGACCCTAGTCCTAGTGAAGGTTTTAATGCATGTATGGAGGAAGGAAAAACCCCAGACACATGGTAACAAGCCCTGATTATGGTTATCCCTGAGCCAGGCAAGGGTAGAGGCACATGTGCATATCAGGCCAGCTTCTGCTAAACCAAGACATGAAGCTCTTTACTAAGGTTTTAACAAACAGACTTAAAACCTGCATTGGAATACTTACACATCCTGATTAAACTGCTGCACTTCGAGGTGCCGCTCGGATGAGATGTTAAACTGAGGTCCCATCTGCCTGGATTGGTGGCAGTTCAGGTGGATGTTAAAGATCCCATGGCACTTATCGGAAAGAGTAGGGAATTTACCTATGTGTCCGCCAAATTTCCCTCATTCGCTAAAATACCATCAACAACTTAATCTGGTTCAAGATCGGTTGGCATTCATCTTATCCCTCCCAGGTCGTGTATGAAAAATAGGCAGGATTTGTCTAGTGCCCTACCCGGTCAACAAAACTAAATAAAAAATAGAAAATAAATAAAAACAAGGTTTATCCCTAACAGGCATCTCCGTAACAAGATTAGATGTCCACTATACATACTAGCATAGCATAGCCAGAGTAATCTAGCACTAATGGCCCTATTTTAGCTAATGGAAAGGTGTTTGATCCACCTCAATTGGACTTACTTACAAAATATCATAGTAAACCATGGGGTTTGGAGACAGCTTCATGTCCTGGATAGAGTGCTGTATGATGATGGCGATAGGGAAAGGTGAAGGTCAATGGAACATTTCTAAGAGATTCTGGATTGAAAGAAGGGATGAGACAAGGGTTGCCCCTCTCACCTTTGCTTTTAAGCGCTTGACCGCGAACCGCTAACGCCTTGGTGTAGCAAGAGGGGCTTTCAACTTATGGATATGACAACAGTATTTCCTTTACATAGACAATACATTAGTTTATGTAGGAGAAACCCCAGAGGTTAATGCCTACATTGCTCAACAAATTAGAACAGTTTGGAAATGCATCTAGTTTTAAAGTCAGTACTGACAAATTAGAAACCCTTATTGTCAGTGGAACATTCTCAGTTCAAATGAAGGGTGCACCTCCCTTTTAAATGGGTGAAGGACAAAATATGCTGCTTATACATACAAATCCCACCAATTAGCCAAACTTTACAAAGGAACTATGACCCCACAAACAAAAAGTGTTAGAGCCTCAATAGGTGGAGTGCCCTCCTATTAACTCTATTGGATAGGCCAGAAACAGTCAAAAGAACTCCAGCGCTGCTTCTGCCCATCCTGCAGAAGATTAGTAGAGCTGAGAAAATGTTCTCTAAATTTATCTGGGATGCAAGATGACTGCGTGTATGCTGGTCCATTCTCACTAAAAGTATGTAAAAGAAGGGGCATGAATGTGCCTAGCTCCCCTCAATACTACAAAGCTACACAGCTGGTGCACATTTATTTATTTTATTTGTTTTGGTAACCAGGTAATCACACTAGACAACAGCGTACTTATTTTCCAGAGTATGACCTGGTATGACACATGGAAATGATGGGTGTTTTGTGGAGAATGGGGACGGATGTAGAGCAAAACCTGCATGTGTCCACACCTCTATGGTGCTACTGTGGTTAATGACCCAGATAGAGTTAAGGAACATTAACAATACTTGGACAAAACAGCATACTAGTTGGCTTCAGATAAAAAATGGTTGGCAGTATCCAAACATATTTGGGAAAAATCCCAATACACTATCTACTGCAATTACCCATGTGAATGGGATAGTGGGTTTCAGGTGCAGGTCACAAAAGGTCTAGTACACCTACCACAACTACTTACAAACAATTAAATTAATAGCTTCCAACAGCTGCAACTAGAATTCAGCCTGTAGCAGGAATTGTCATAGATACCTACAAATTAGGATTTTGTGTTGAAAGGCCCTGGATCCAAAGCCTAACATCACAGATTTAATCTGGATGCTTTTCTTTGAAACAAAACCATGATGCCAGACCAGAGGACTTTATCTTGCATGAATACACACTACAATGGCTGGGGTGGGTAAAGCTTGGGATCACTAAGGGGAAAAGGACCCTTGAGTAATAGTGACAGGGAGCATAAACAATACTGCCCAATGCAGGAAAGCGGGTGGCAAGGGTGAACACGCTACTGGGGTGCATAGCATGGGGGTTCACATCCAGGCACAGGGAGGTAATCTTGCCTCTACAGGTCACTAGTTAGGCTGACTTGGAGTACTGTGTTCAGTTCTGGAGGCCATACCTGAGGCGGATGTCAAGCTGATGGAGGGATTGCAGCGGAGGTGACGAGGATGATTCATGGGATGGAGGGAGAGGCTGTGAGAATAGGCTGGGAGAACTGAATATGTACACACTGAGGAGAGGAGGGACGGGGAGGCAGATCGAAACCTTCAGGTACCTGGAAAGGAATCATCAAGGTGGGGAAAGGACGGGATTTAAACTAAGGTATGGAAGAGATACTAGAGGCCACGGCTAAGAATAGAGGGGTAGATTCAGGAGGGAGATGAGAGGCATTACTTCACAGAGAGAGAGGGTGTTGAGGTGAATGCTCTATCAGTAAGGGTGGTATCAAGCAAAATGTGGATGGCTTCAAGAAGGCATGGGACAAACAGAGAAGGTGGGTAAGGGTGGGTGAGGCAGTGGAAAACCAAGGGGGAACAAGGAGGGTGGGAGGGCAACTGCAACCTAGGGAGCTAGCTGCACCCGAGCAGACGTAATAGACTAGGAGGTCTGTTTCTGCTGGCATATTCGTATGTTCCTATGTTTGTATGTACTATGGGGAGGGACAGTATTGAGTATTTGCAGAGTAAATGTGAAGAAAAAGCTAATATACAACTTCCTCCTGTGGGATGGGAAACAATGCAGGAAATGCACAGCACAACAGCCTCCTTATCATGGAGGGAGTTCTGCTGGAAAATTTGTGCGAGGTCCTTTATCACCCCTGTAGTCTCAGAACTAATGCAACAGACAGATGTTGAGGGTTGTGGGTGGGTAAAGGCACCCAATACCATATTTTGGGAGTGCCCAGAGATGGAGTCTTTCTGGACAGAAGTGGTGAGTCAATTTGACAAATGTTGGCTGTCCCCTGATCCTCACATTTGAGAACCTGATGTTGGGGTTCCCCACAAGGGAGCAGACTCAGCACATAATAAATACCTGTTTGCATTCTGTTTGCTGCAGCAGGAAAAGTGATAACACAGCTGTGGCTTACCAGTTCACACCCACAGCTAAAGGCAGTGGTTCACTAATGTTCCCAAAATTAAAAGTATGAAGCCATTACTGCACCGTTACAGTTGAAACCAGACAAATTTAATTCCAAGTGGTTACCATTTTCATTAACAGTGAGGAGAGGACAATCTTCTGTACTTGAACAATTATTAAGTCAAAGGGCAAAGTCATGCTTCATCTAAAGTTACTAGAGTGGCTTCTGTAAGAACTTAAGACATGTGACCAACATTTAAAAGAGAGCCAATTTGTTTTTCTTGTATGGTTGAACTTTATTTTATTATAATGCATTATAGTTATTTGAGTTTTTCAAAATTGCAAGCCAATGGATAATGTATGACATAAGGCCCTCCTCTGAGGCCTGTTGGACTCAGTGGAGTTGGTATTGCAATATTCTTTACTCCTCTTAGCTCGACAAAGGTACAACAGTACTGCAGTGAGAACAAGAGCACCATTCATAAGGAAACAGGAAGAGGCTGGTTATTATACTAGGTGCACTACAAAGGTGATGTGGACTGTAATAGCTTGAACTGATCTACACGAGACCTGATGGGTCAGAGTACATGCAGATCTCCTTTGTGCATTTAAGAATAGTATGAAATGTTGCTATGTATGTTGTAACCTATGATTTTTTTTGCAATCAAATTTACAGTTTAAAAGATAAAAATCTAGGCAAACGAGGTTCTGTCATCATAGTTCAATAAACTAAGACTTTGACCCTGCTGATTGCCATGGGGAGTAATCAGAGAAAGAAACTGCTTATCACCAAACGTTATTATCAAAAGATCAAGCTTATCCTTTTTTTACCCTATCTAAAGTAACACAGTGCCTGTTTCCAGATACAGGCTTTGTAAATGGCAAGCCAGAGATTTATGTTTTATTAGGTTCATGTCTTTTAAGAAGAACAAGTGTAGGACGCTTGGAATAGACTTCCATAGTAAGTGATGTTATGTGGCACTGTTTCTACTTTCAAACTTAAACAAGATGGATACTATGAAGAAAAAGGGTGATTTGGTGGAGGAATGATGTAAGCAAGCCAATGGCCTTCTTTCTTGCCAAAAGTCCCATGTTTGTATAGTCATAAGTGCTTAGACAGCACATGTCAGGCAACATGCCCAACACCATGCTAGGTGAGGAATCTACATCGCACTAGATCTAACCATGTGCAGCAAGAACCACAGTATGACAGTGGAGGGCTGAGGCATGGCAGACTGGGCCACATGAAACATCCAATCAGCCAGCAGTGGGAGGGAGCATCCAGTCACATCCTTATCCAGTAACACACTTACCTTTAAGTCAAGCAGGATGGAGATAAAGGGAAGACACTGTAGGTTAGTTCAGGGCCAGTACTTAAGGTAAATATGAACTCTGAGGCAACAGTCTGAGTAAAGCATAGCAAACAACGGGACAACAGGAAGAGCACAGCATAGCAGAGAAGCCAGTAAAGGAGTCCAAGTAAATGATGACATCACCTCACCAAATACAACAGCACAAGGAAGCAGCCTGCAGGAGGGTCAAAAGAATCACTATGCATGTTCCAAGTGTAATGGCAATAAATGAGACATCACAAGTTCCCAGGGTCTATGCTTCCTAGGTATTGTACTGTAAGTCACCAGGCAGAGGAGTCAAACAGTCAATGGGAAATTGGTGGATGAGCAAGAAGAAAGAAGGACATCGGGTAGAGGTGGCAATCATAATTAAACTACAACTTGGCAGACAGGTAGGTATTCCAGTAAGCCAGGAGTTACTTGGTTAGGCAGCAAACAGAGATTTGTGGCAGTAGAAAACAGGAGGAGGAGAAGAAGAAACAAAAAGGCCCCCACCACAAGCAAAGCAGGAACTTACAATAACAGATGAGACCACCTCACTATAAACAGAACAGGCAGCTTCACATTTACAAGGCCTTCCACAGGTTGTGGGAGTCAGCTGATTGAGCCCCCCACCTATTTAAACTTAGGACAGTTGCACCTCTGGGCTCAGCTGCAAATATAGCATTAGTCCATGGAGCTCAACCTTTCCTTTAGTCAATTTCTTGGCAAGCCTCATCTGGTGGTACTGTTGTTTGTAACTGCAGTGCATCCTATTTGTATCTTCATGTTAGGTGTCTTTCGCTGTGCTTTTCTCTGCTTGGTTCTCAGTCTGGCGCTTCCTGTTTTCCATCCATGTTATTGTCCGTGATTTGTTATAAATGCTGCAATCCTTGCAGTCCATTGTCACTTTTGTTCTGTATGTTCTGGCTCATGGCTCGACATTCAAATTAGTTGTGGTGTGTATCATGCTACACTTTACCTAACTGCCTGCTTTTTCTATTTGTAAACCCAAGGCCTACATACAGTAGTGCTTTTCTCTGCTGAGGAATACCACAGTCTGCTTCTGCCAACATTTCATTAAGCAGTTTTTCTTTTTCTTCGCAGAAAAAGTGCCAGTTTACTCTGTCCTCTGCCTAACATTCCAGGATAGACATTTTACTGCTGCTGCACAGCAGCTGTCTCAGTGAGTCCTATTGTCTGCCAGCATGCTCTTCTGTAGATCCTCTGTCTTCAGTTCTGCTTTGCATGTGGTGTGTGGGATCATGCTATACTATACTGTACCTGGTTGGTGTGCATTGCTGAAGGTTAGGAGCCACTGCTTAAAGCAACATTGCAATGAAATTAGGCAACAGATGTAACTCTACATTTTTTATATAAAAGATTCCAGGCACCTTCCAGTTTTATTTGGTGTAAAAATGTTCTAGCGCTACCAAAATTTGAGTATTTTATAATTGTTTTATAAAAAAAATGTTCTCAAGAAAAAGATGACTCCACATTTGGTCTAGAAATACCAGAGTAAATCTAGAAAGGGTTAGGACTGAGAAAAAAAACATATGGTGTGTGCACCACAGGAGGTACCTAGAAAAGTGGATTAGACAGGTATGCTGGTATTTCATTAGTTGTAGTTGAAAGTAGCTTTTTCTGAAAAACATTTTTTCATTGCACTGGTGTTTTAAGGTCTCTTCTGCAGTGCACCTCAGCCACCATTCTCTGTGTTCTGAGTGGATCCAATGGAAAAGGTCTCACTGGCTCAGCACTTTGGGAGCTACAGGTCATCTGCTCTGTAGTTGTCCTGGAGCAGCTGAGATTCCTAACCCTGCTTTGTAAAGTGCCATAGGCTAGTTCTTGGTCCTAATACATAATGGCCATATATATTATAAACATTCCTTCTCACTCAGTTTGATTCCTGCAATTGACCAATGTGACAGACTCTAAAGAACTAGATAAAGACCTATTTGAAGCTAATGATATAGACTTGGTGTATCCCAAGAGGTCACACATGATATAGCTAAGAAAGGATCTTTTAAGTCTAATATCAGCTATAAAAACTAGACTAATTCAGTTAGTATGTGTACTAAAAAAACCTGGACCAGGGCTATAGACATCTTTGATGAAAATCACAGACTACCTAGAGGCTAGGCAAATGGTAAACTTAAGTGGGATCTGTCTTCTCCCCCAGAAAGGTGCAGGAGTCCCTAGGACACATTGAATCTGCCTTGGCTTTACAAGCAAAGGGTCAAAGGTTTGATTCCAGGTGAGAAGTCATATTTTTTATCATCTTATACGAAAAATAAAGTAGAGGGAGGATTGTAAGGTTAAGAAGGAAGGTGAGGACTGCGTAAAGGAGGATCAGGAAAAGCAGATATCCTGAACAAATACTTTGTTCAGTTTTCACACAAGAAGAGGAAAGGGAAGAACCACATAAAAGCAACAGGGGCACTGGAGAGAAGGAGATAGACACAAGTCCCTTTACAGAAGAGAGAGTCCTGAAGAGACTTGCAAATCTGAAAGTGGAAAAAGCTATGCGACCAGACAGGGTACACTCAAGGGTACTGAGAAAGCTCAGGAGGTACTGGACTGCAACTCTCTCTACAGTCCTTTTTAACAACTCACTGAAACAGGAGTAGTTCCAGAGGACTGGAGGGGGTAGATGTAGTCCTGCTTCACAGAAGTGCTTGCAGCTTGGAGGCTGGCAACTATAGGCCAGTCAGCCTGACATCAATGGTGAGAAAGCTAATGGAGTCAGTTCTAAAGGAAAGATTGTAGAGTATGTTGAATCCAGCATGTTACAAGACCCGAGGTAACACAGATTCATGGGGGAGGTCATGTCTAGACAAATCTGATCAATTTCTTTGGCTGGGTGACCAGGAAAATAGATCAGGGTGAGCGAAGGAGCGTGGTCTGTAGATTTCCATAAGCTTTCAACACTGTTCCACATAGAAGGCTCATAAAGAAACTCGGGCTGCTTATAAGTGGGTCCAAAGTGGTATTCTTGAGTAACAAATTGGTTAGCGGCATAGGTGACAGAGGTGATGGTAGTAAATGGAATCTACTCCGGGAAGGGGAGGGCGAATATCAAAGTGCATGGTATAGGCTCAGCAATTGACCAATCCTCTTTAATGCCTTTATAAGTGCCATTGCTGATGAGCTAGAAGGAAGGTCTGCCTCTTTGTGGATGACAACAAAATCTGCAATAGGGTGGATACCCAGAGGGGTGGAAAGAATGTGCAGAGACCTGAGAAAACTCAAGGAGTGGTCAAGAGCATGGCAGCTGGATTTCAGTGTGAAGAAGTGCACCTAGGACACTCCACGCACAGAAACCCAGAGGCGGAGTATATTGGAGAAGGGCATTGCAGTCACCAAACAGGAAAGGGACTTGGAAGTAATCATGTCTGATGATCTCAAGGTGGTGATGTCATGACAAGGCGTGGATGGCCAGTGGGATGTTTGGTTGCACAGGGATGGGTATCATCAGAAGAAGGAGGGAGGTGGTACTTCTGTACAGAAAACTGGTGAGACCTCCCCAGAGTATTATGTTCAGTTCTAGAGATCTCATCTCAGGAATGATATAGACAGAGAGGAGGCTGTCAAGAGGAGGCAACCAAAATTATGCAGGATCTGTAACAGAAGCCCGATGAGGACAAACTGAAGCACCCCAAAGTATCACACCATGGAAGTGAGAAGAGGAGAGGGGGATATGATAGAGACCTATAAATAACTCCACAGGGTAAATATGGTGGAATGGAGCCTTTTTCAGAGGAAAAGATTCATGAGAATGAGGGACATGCAGTGAAGCTGGAAGGGGGTAAATTCAAGAGAAATGTGAAGAAGTACTTCTTCACTGAAAGACTGATGGATGCCTGAAACAGTCTTCCAGTGTAGGTTGGGAGCCAAAACAGTGGTGGGATTCAAGCATGCACAGCATAGATAAAAGGAATCTTAGTGGAAGCAAGGGAAGGGAGCCAGAGATTAAGAGGAGTCTGTGGTGATAGTATATGCAGGGGAAAAATGAGCAGACTGGGTGGGCCAAGTGGTCCTTTTCTGCTGTCAAATTCTATGTTTTGTATTCTATGACTCTGTCATGGCCTCTACTGTTCCACTGTTCATAAATGACCTCACCAGCAAGCTGTATTTAATTGAAGTGGTACTATATGCAGACAATGCAGTTATTTACAAGAGTATCTAAACTTGACAGAAATCAAATAAGGACTGGGAAGTGACTTTATGAAATTACAGGTGTGGCTCACACAAAAATACATAACATTGTGTTAAACCAGGAAGAATCCAAGGCTATGTTTTTCAGTTCTTTCTTTCTTTATTTATTGAAATGTTTCACCAGGAAGGCACACTGTGCAACAGGTTGCTCATCTCCAGTGTGACCTGGGGAAGGGGCACAATAGGGATTAGTCATTTTATATTCAAGTTACAAAGATCAACATAGCATACAATTAATTAAGGCAGTTGTTACAAACAGCGTTACATACTTATGTAATTTGTGAGAACAATTAATAAGTGCAATGGTAATGAGTGAACAAGTGCTATCATGAAATAAGGGGTGAAGGAGAGGACAAGATGACAGATAGTGCAGAGTCGTGTCCCAGAGACACCCTTCAGGATGCAGGGAACCCTGCAAGGGGACAGAGGACTGAGTAGGGATTAGAGGGGGGAGAGAGAGAGAGAGAAGGGTGATTAACACCTAGGAGGGGTAATACGCTGACCCAAAGTGAGAACCCTTCAGGATGTAATGAACCCACAAGGGGCAGGGACGTTCAGGTGATTGTAAACCCTCCTGTGGCTAGGCATTGTAATTATAGAGGACAGTGTGAGGGAGGGAATGAGAACTAACACCTGAAGGGATGAGGCCTGATCCAAGGAACCCTCCAGGATGCTGGGGACCCTGCAAGGGGACCTGGAAGGCCAAAAGTAAGTAGATGGGGAAGACAAGGTGGCAGTGCTAGGGCACTCATAGTACCCTTCAGGATGCTGAAAACCCTTCAAGGGGAGTGTAAGGCTAGGAAAAGGGGACGAGTAGGGGAAAGGGAAAAGTGTGAGAACTAGCATCTAGGAGGGGCTAGGGTCAGTAGAGGCAGTAGAGTCGACAGGAGGCATTGGGTAAATTCAAGGAGGACAAACTGTAAGGAGCAAGACAAAGGAAAATGAAGGCAGGTCATGACAGAAACAGTTAGGTACAAGATAGTTGGAGAGGGCAGTGTTGATGGAATAGAGGGAGGAGGAGTGTCGGATTTTGGGAAGAGTTCACATTTTTAAAAGTTCTAAAGTAAAGGTAGGCAAAATAAGGAGTGACTGGATATCAGAATTGTTGGTGGAAAAGGGATGAAATGTCTTGACTTTACTTGGACCAGTACCTGTCCTTGATGTTCACTCGATTACATTATTACAACCTTTAAACAAAAATGTGGCTTATTGTATAGATAAGAGAGCATCTTGACCCAGGATTCCTGCACTGCAATAGCCCAGAGTATACTACTGCCTGTAAACAGATGAAAACACTGTGGCACACCAGGACAACGATGCAGCACCCAGGAAAACAATTGACAATGACAGCAGAAGTATAGTATGCAATTAAACAAAGTCAGTGAACTAGCTTTTTCTATCTGATGCCACCATTTTGGGTAAGATTGAGCAATGGATGGTTCTGACACCATATGACGCTAATGGATATAATGGCTAGGTAAATGCAAGCATGTAGTTTATTGCAGCGCAGCTATACAAACATGGACAGGCAGAAAAACCTCGTGCTTCAAATCCCTGCAGGTTGTGTATCAGGGGTGATGACAAGCACTGGTGCTGCTGTACAGATTTAATATAGTTCAAGTTAAAGAGACAGTACAGTATTAGCTGCAACAGCTAAAGACAAAGTAAAAAAAATGGTGAATTAAGTGATACATATAATGAAAACTAAGAAATAGTTAAGAAAGAATAAAAATATGAATGTTGTGAAATCAAGCTAGAGACCTAAAAGGCATAGAGTACAAAATCTATATCATATAGTCAAATTGATACATCAGTGTCAGTTTTATATTAAATTTGAAGCAGTAATACAAAGATAATTCACAGAAGAGAAAGGCTATAAAAGGTGCAGGCATCTTGATTATATTATTCCAGGCAGTATGGAATCTGAAATGACAAAAAGACCAAAATGTCACAGCAAATGCCAATATTGAATACCTAGTTAGACATTAAGTATAGCATCCCAATCTTCATTCAGGCCTAATGGGGCAAGGCACTAAGGGTGAATATAAATCTGCTCTTTCTTTGCAGGAGAATTCTCAGGCTATTGCCTTCTCTCTGGTGAGGCTTAGCATAGTCGATGCCCATGAACTTGACGGAGCTCAGATCAGAGTTGTGTATACAATGTCAGTGGTGCCAATGTGGTTGTCGTATTTATTACTTGTTACTGAATGCACATGTTCCTGTATTTCTTCTTGAGAGTATGTATAGTTCTGCCAACTTAAATGGGGGGGCAGTTTACACCATAAAGAGTATACCACATAGAATGTCTAATAAGTGGTAAGTTGGCAAACTTCATAGTGAGTGCCAGTAGTGAGGCTACAAAAAGAAGTACCAGTAACAGCAAAATGACAAGACATTACAGTTCCGACAATGGTATGCTCCACCTGGACAAAGTAATAGAGGAACAATATCTTTGGTGCTGTCAACAAAGTGGCTGCTAACTACTTGACCTCTGATACTCCGTACCCCTTTGTACACCACTCTAACACAATCACCCATGTCCTAAAGATCCTTGTATGCTTGTAGGACATTCCAAAATCTTTAACGGTCCCTGCTATTTTAGGGCTAACTGTGTTGTACTCTGTAATGAAATTGATGACATTGTCTCAGGTGGTGTCTTGCAGTTTCAGGGTTAAAACAGTGCTATGGTCCCTCCTGAGGGCACAGTCATGGGCTTCTGTCAAAAGCTGGGTTAGTAGCCTCTGTGGCTGGTCAAGTCATCTGCTTGGCATTAAAGGGTGATTCCTTAGACCAGGTCCTGTGCACCCAAAGAAATTGTCTCTTCGATATGCCCTTGAGGAGATGTAGAGGGTGGTAACTATCAAAACATAGCAGTATATTCCCAGCTATAGGTTTCCGATAGCTTTTAGTGACTATATGGCCATCCTTACCAACATTCAACAGGACATCCAGAAATGTAATTAATTTTGGATTAACAGTACAGGTAAACTGTAGATTCCAGTCATTAGTGTTGAGAAAGTTAACAAACTCAAGAGCTCGATCAAGTACAATTCCAGGTACACAACATTGTGTCAACATAACAACCCCAATACCGTATCCTTTTGCAATAGAGATTGACCTCAAATATAATTACCTCTCCTGCCAACCCCAAAACAGGCTGGCATAGGAGGGGTCATCGCAGATCCAATCGCTGTCCTGCATATCTTAGAAAAATTCAGAGTTAAAAGTAAATAATTAACTGTGCAGGATAAGGTCCAGAACCTTGATGATAACATCAGTATCCATGATACAATGAGCTTGAAACACATCCATAAAGAACTGTATTGCATGAAGTCCCAAATGATGTTTGATGGAGGTATATAGTGAAGTCACATCAGTTGCGAGCCACAGACAACCACCATCGAAATTAATATGCTGAGGCATCTCAAGGACCACCATGGTGTCCCTAAGATATGAAGGAAGGTGAATAACCATTGATTGTAAAAGAAGTATCTAGGAATCTATATAGTTTGTTGGTCAGAGATCCTACACTAGAAATGATAGGGCAACCAGGTGGTCTCTGATGGTCCTTGTCTACATTAGGAAGCATATAAAATGTAGGGACTATTGGAAAACTCTGAGACAGGTACTGGTATTCCTGTTCATCGATAGAACTCTATTTCATTCTGTTCTAGGGTTTTGAAAGTATTGATTGATGGAGTTACATGATAGAAATCAGTTAAAGACCGAAAAGTGACTTGAGAAAATTACAGATATGGCTCATAAAACTAACCTTAGCTCACACAAAAATAACCTTGTGTTAAACCAGCGAAAATCATCCAAAGCTGTTTTACAGTTCTCAAGTGAAGGTAAACAAAACTAAGGACTCACTCATTTTCAGAACTGTCCACAGATAGGGGATGGAAATTATATATTTGGGCCAGTATCTGTCCTTTGATGTTCATCTTGATCACATCACTAAAACCTTAAACAAAGAGTTTGACTTATTACATAGATCAGAAAGTATCTGACTAAGGATTCCTGCACTGCGACAACCCAGAGTATACTACATCCTATACTTTATTTTGAGATGTTCATCCTAGCAACCCTGCATGAACTCTGTCAGATGAGGGTGTTATCGACAGGATAAGGTGTTTTTCCTCAGCACCGATAAACATGACCGTCACAGCAGAGTGTTCACAGAGCTGGGAGGCTACCATTAGAGGCTAGGTTCCCAGCAGATTACACAAAAATCTGCAACAGGGTAGACACCCAGGAGGGGTGGAGAGGATGCAAAGTGATCTGGGGAAACTAGAGAAATAGTTTAGGAGTGACAGGTTTCAGTGCCAAGAAGGGTAAAGTCATGCACCTAAGGAGGGAAACCCAGGGGCTGAGTATAATTTGGGGGATGAGGTACTTACAGATACCAAGCAAGAGTGGATCTTGGGGTGATCATATCCGAAGATCTCAAGGTTTCAGGGAAGTGTGACAGACCAGTAGGCAAGAGCAGAGCAGATGCTGGGGTGCACAGGAGGTAATCTCTAACAGGAGAAGGAGGTGATGTTGCCTCTGTATCTCTCACTTGTGAGACCCCACCTGGAGTACTATGTCCAGTTCTTGAGGCTGCACCTTTGCAGGACATCAACAAGGTGGAAACAATCCTGAGGAGGGCTACTAAATGGTGCAGGGTTGCACAAGAGACCATATGAGGCGAGGCTGCAGTAACTCAACATGTACTCCCTGGAAGAGAGGAAGAGTGAGAGGGTACATGACTGAGACCTATAAGCACCTCACAGGTACAAGAGGTAAGTCTCTTTCACATGAGGAAGAGCAGCAGAACATGGGGAGCATGCTCTGAAGCTTGGGGGCTTAAGAGGGATATGGTGAAATACTTCTTCACAGAAAGGGTGGTGGATGCCTGGAATAGCCTGCCAGAAGAGAAGGTGGGGCGAAGACAGTGGGCAGCTTCAAACATGAGGGGATAGCACTTGGGTATAACAAATAGAGAAAGGGAGGAGGGAGGGACACTTGTAACCTAATAGAGCCCAGGGTGTAGTGTTAGGCAGAGAAAATTGGCAGACTAGATGTGTCTACCAGTCCTTTTCTGCTAACACATTCTGTTTCTATGTTTCTAAACTAAACTCTGTGTGCCTTCAAAACAGCTCTCAAATGTTATCCATGTGAAAAACAGCTGTATGTGTTTCACCTGAAATACAGGCAGTTACCTGTAAGTGCAATACCACGAGACATGTTAGCTCAGTAAACTTATTGATGTGTGACCCGCTTTTCTGTGGACTGTTTCTTTGTTGTACAGTACTCTGTGACTGAAATGTCTGTGAACAGTTTTTGCTGTCTGCTGCAGGTTGCTTCTGAAAAAAGGCTAGTCAGTGGGCCTACCTGGTTATCAAAAACAAGAAAATAAATAAAGTTACCAAAACCATATAAATAAACAAATACAAAATACATAAAATACCTTTCTCTGCTTCCACAAAGAGGCAGCATTTGACTTGTATTCAGTTACTTTAGAAGCCAGCTCTACAGAGGAAGATGTTTGGCCATCTCTTGCTCTTCTACAAGAGTTACAGGACCCGATTCTTCAGGTGAATTCTAAAATGGACAAGCTAGAAGAAAAGTGTTGGCTCTAGAACAATATATCTACTGAGGCCCTTGTCTGACTAGAGCAAGCAGTCTCAACGTGCCGGACAGCCCGTGCATTGGAGCCCAGGAATTTCAGAAAAGTATGGTCCCCATGCGAGGTTTCACCAAGATGCTCCCTACTGGAGTGTCAAGTCTTTTGTTGCTGATAGACCTGGCATGTTCTTGTACCCATTCTTGGGGCTTAAAACAGTAAAGCTCATAGGACAGGGCAACAAAAGAACCTTTTCTTAAAAGAGAAGCTTTTGAACCTTTAAGGTCCAGACTATCAAACTAAAGGTATCCATGATATGGCGAGTCAAACTGGCGGCTCAATTTGAGCGACTCAGTTTGACCGCCTATGATTACAGCAAGCAGGAAAGGATAGCGAAGAGCAATTACTGAAGTGTGAGGGCACAAACGGTGATGGAAAGAACAGAGCGATTGGTATAGGGAGCTATAGTGAGTGAGGATATGGAGGATGTTTAGCAGGCAGTTCCCAGCTGGCCATTTGGTGTTGTGGTATGAGTGATGCCTCTGGTGCAGGCTGACAAGGGGTTTGGAGCTAGGTGGGAATAATTGTGTTTTTGAGTTGTGGTACTTAAGCTGTTGTTTTTCCGCATTCCTCTACCCAATATTTGTGTTGTAGGGCCCCTGCCCTCCTGAATGTGGTCCCCATCACTGATGACACTCCCCCCTCGAATAGCCCCTCCTGCTATTGTTGCCTGTACCCTCATGTCAGGCTCCCCAGAGTTGATTATAAAAATAAGGGGGTGTGGGGGTCATAACCTCCCCATAAAAATATTTGTACAACTCGCCCCAGAGAGAATGTTGCAGAACTGCGCTTTATGGTTACGCTGTCATGCATATCACCATTGTTGTATTCAGCAATGTGTACTACCTCATGTTACTCTCACTATTTTGCATTGCTTATATCACATGGCACCCAAACCAAATAGGTTGAATGAATTTTGGAATCGTAAACCATTTTATGAGATATCTGAATTTGTGGTTCCTGCTGAGTATTATCCATTACTTTGAATCTCTGGGCATGAGTTTTGTGACTTGATACTTTAGAAGGGCTTTTCTAGTCTATTGAATTTGAATATACTGGCAGCAAGTTATAATCCTCCCTTCTGCTAGATTATCTCCCTTTGTTCTTCTTGGTTGATGAAACATTAGTATACAGTAGCATTGTAAGTTTAGATTTATTATATAAATTTTCCTTTAGCTCTCTTTTTTCAGGTACTGCAAGATTTCCTGGTCTTTATTTTTCCCTGTGCTTGTCCCACCTGATGCCCTATTACAGTTCATGTGGATCCCTAAATTTTCCCCAAAATGTTGTGGTACTGTGTAAACCCCTGTAAATGCTGGGCTTATATTCCCACTGTTTAGGCATCCCTTTCCCCTCCCGAGCTAGGAAATGGGTTTAGTGCTCTGGGGATATTGCTCTGGATGCCTCAAGGTGGCAGTAGAGAGTAGTTCATAGGTTATATAAGGAGACTGACAGGAAGTAGCGGGGCCTTTCCAGCCTGGGTATTAGGCCTGGGGTTGGAGGGAGGCTGGAAGAGTAGCATCAGGAACAGATAGAGTGAACAAGTAAGGAGCTCAGCGTCCAGGAGGGCCAGTGGAGAAACCCTCCAAAAGAGTGGTATGGCATGGCAGCTTAGATTCAATACAAACAAGTGCAAGGTAATGCACCAGGGAAACAAAACACAGGGAAGAGTACACAATGACGGGAGGAATTAACGACAAAATGGAAAGGGACCTGAAGGTAGTCATATCAGATGACCTAAAGGTAAGCAAGCAATATGAGAAGGCAGTAAGGATCACTGGGATACTGGGATGTATAAGGGAGGCATCACCAGTAGAAAACAAGGAAGCTGTTATCCGTCTGTACAGACAGTTGGTGAGACCCCATCTGAGCACTGCGTGCAGTTCTGGAGACCCCATCTCTGCAAGGACATAGACAGGATGGAGGTGGTCCAGAGGAGGGCAACTAAAATGATGCAGGGTCTGCAACAGAAGACATCTGAAGAGAGACTAAAGGAGCTAACACGATACCCTTGAGGAAAGGAGGGAGAGGGGGACATGATAGAAACTTTCTAGTACCTCAAGGAATCAACAAAGTCCAAGAGGGTAGCATCTTTCAGAAAAGAGGTGTGCAAGAACAAGGGACACAATTTGAAGATAGAGGAGGACAGCTCAGGGGCAATGTGAGGAAACATCTTTTCACAGAGAGGGTGGTGGATGCATGGAACGGCCTTCCTGAGGAGGTTGTGGGGTCAAAAACAGTGGAGGAATTCAACAATGCATGGGACAGACATACATAATTCTGGTCGCGGGTAGGAAGAAGTAGGCTGTTGGTTAACTAGAATCTGCAGCCGATCCAGTAGGTAGGAAATGGACAGACTAGGTGGGCCAAGCAGTCCTTATCTGCTGTCAAAGTCTATAATTTCTATGTTTCTATGTATGGAGCTCCATGAGGCACAAGTAACCAGGTCCTGCGTCATTGGGGGCTAAGGTGGTAGGAGGCTTTAGTAAGCCCAGAGAGAGTAGGAGCATTTAGGATGCCCGTTGTGATCACTACAATTCCTCCTGACCAATTAACATAACATATTGCATCCCTCAACGCTCTTCTAAATTGTTATGGCATTGATATGGTTTTTCTACTCTGGCTTCCCAGTCATGTCGCAAAATATCATCCAGTGATACGATGGGGGATGGGGTAGGGGGCTGGGGTTGGGCTTTCCTGTGGGGTTTTGTTGTTATTGTAATGTCTGTCTATATGTCTGTTCTGCCTTGTTTGAAAATCTAATGAAGAGCATTAAGTGAAAAAAAAAAAAAGGAAGCCTGTTGTGTGTGTTCCCAGGTCGCCAGAGCTGGGAGGGCAGTGACAAGACCCTTCCATGAGGGAGCGGTGGCAGAGGTTTCCTCATACCCACTGTGACAGGGTGGCTTGGGGTGCAGAGAGAGATGGAGAACCTTTCACCCAAAACATGGGACCTGTTTGGATGGACAGGTCCTAGGGGCTCCGCACATTGAAGGTCCAGGAGGGTCACAGGCCAATGAAACGGCAGACCTTGAAGGGTAGTCCCTGTGTTGGAGCTTAATGCAAGCCCAGGTGATGAAGAAGGGATGTGGGCCTGGCAGGGACCCCCGAGGAAGCAAGTATCAACAGAACACCTGGAGTGAATTGGGCCATGAGGTGCTGAGGCAGAGCCGTTAGGGACTGCTGCAGGTGTGTCCTTAGCACTGTGTATCATGCCAGCTGTTGAAGGACGGTTGGGGCCTGGGTCATCAGAAAAGTTCCAGGATGCTCCTGTGGCTTGGGCCAGTGCCCAGTGGTCCAGGTGAGGGAGGCAGCCGATTTTCTGCACCAGTTTATAAGCGGGCAACAAAAGCTAGAGGAAGGACCCGGAGAAAGAAATGAAGGTTGGCTTACTAGACCCACTAGAAGCCAGGAGATCGTAGGGATCTGAGTTCCAGGGTCTTGGGTATAGCACCTGAGAGAGCAAAATTATAGGCAGAGGAGAATCCTTGCTTGTGACTGCTGAATCATTGGGTTTCTGCTGTTTATCCTGTCCAGCCAGAATTATAAAAGTTAAAAGCCCCATGGAGCTGATTATTTATTTTAATGAAGAATGGTGACTCCTGTATTACTGTAATCACTTGTCATGCAGGTGCAAAATAAAATCCAGTTTGGGGAGAAATAGTGGATTGTGCCTTATTTGACTGTAGGGGAGGTAAATGAGATTGTTTATTTTCCCCTGTATTTGAGTCTAATTAATTTTCCACGAGTTGCATTTCAGGGGCAGAATATTCTGTTTCCAGCCTTGTTGGGCTTCAGGGGCTTCTGAGACCTCCGAAGGTGCAGGAGGTCTCGGTCCAGTGGACAGCTCTGGGAGGAGATCAGATGCTGAGAGAGAGAAGAGGTAAGTGCACAACTATGAAGACACCGTGCAGGTAGGAGACAACTGTTTTCCTGCTGTTTTAGTGCAAAACATCTTGAATGTTAGCAGTTTGAGTGCTTCCCTTTCTGCCTGGAACATCTGTGAGTGAAATGTTATGCCCTAGACAGGGCAGGAAGGAGGGGTTACACAGTGGGGTGCTCATCTGGGATGTTCCTGAACCCCAAAATTGCCACTGGACCCTGAGCCTTGTGGTCCATGGCAGTCCAAGGCTTCCCGGCCTGGGTGGGCCCTGTGGCGCACTACAGAATTGCTGTGGGGTAGGCCTGGGCAGGCATTAGACCTGGCCTGCTGGTGTAGCGTGCATGCATGACTTGCTGGTCATGTGACCTCTTGAAGAGTCCTGATCGGAGGATGGGTGAGAAGGAACTATAACAGCTGCAAGCAGAGCACCATCTTGGACAATCAGAGTGAGTGGAGCTGTGGGAGTGAGACCAGCAGTGTGAGGTAGACAGCCAGCTCTGAGTGCTTGAGTGCTGTATTAACTTTTGTTATTACATATAAAATATGTGAAGGAAAGTCAGTTTAAAGAAAAGGTTGTCTTACTGGAACTGACACATCAAGACCCACCCAGGGATAAGTTCAAAGAACAGGAGGTATTTTTAACTGCAGAGATCTGTGTGCAATTACCTTGTCAATTTGCTTTCATCCCAGGAAATAAGATTAGCCATTCATAATGCCCTCAAGGAGATCCTTTGACTTGCATGGTTACCAGGAAGAACTTGTGGGGAGGGATGTCGGAGAGAGGCCAGGATAGACATTTAAGAGGTTTGATGTCTGAGCCAGGAGGACCCAGACGGATTGGAATGTCCAAAATACATTTCCGTGGAACCCTTGAATTACATCAGAAAGACCTGAGGTGTAGATTCCAAGGTCCAGATGGGATTAAAGAGGCCAATACACATTTGCTTTGAATACAGTGACTTTGATCAAAGAAACTTTTGAGATGTATGTGTAACAGAGCACAAACCAGTTTTGACCAGTTAACCTATGGCAAGGAAAGTCAGTGAGATCATCTCAATGTTTTTTAAATATTTTATTTGGAGACCCTGTATTGTAAAATATAGAGTTTGATACACCAAAGTGAGTCAGTGACCTCATGAAAGGCGGCTCAGAAGTGTGTTTAATTACTAAGTGAACCTGACAGAGACACAAGAAAATATTTCTGACTGACACACGAGAATATTATCTGACTGAGGGAGAATCATCACAGCACTGAAAAAGAGTAAGATTAGACCAGTCTAAATGTATGTATTGTAGGAACAGTACTTTTCCTGTTTGTTTTAAGGCTGAGTGTGTTGGGATATACATAATTTGTTCTGTAATTATTGTTCTGTTTTGATATTTTTAAAGTAAAGATATGTTTTACAAACGAAACTGCTGGAGTGCCTTGACAATTCTTTTTATTTTAAGTGAGCTTTTAAAGGTTATAAGTACACTGTGTATGGGCTTATTGTATACCAAACTGGGAAATGGATAGAGTTCTCTAAAAGTCTTGAATTTAGTTCTAAGGGTTTATTTGAAAGACCTGGTTGGGTGCCCATAGGCAAAGATATCTGGCCCCTAAAGACAGAATTATCTGAGCCTGAGAATTGGGCACGCTAACAAGAGGTTATCAGTTTGAATCCTTCAGAGCTTGAGACTAAGGTGACTTGAACCCAAAAAACAGACAAGAGGTTACCTTGTCTGTTCACTGTACACAAATCATACACTCAGAGGTTGGCACTTTGGGAGTAGAGGGTTGACCAGCTGAGCGAGATTGTGACAGATTGGTTGACAGCAGTGGCATAAAAAGTTTGGTGGTATAAGCTTCATTGTTCACTGTGTTAGTTTGAAACCATTTAGCTCACTTGAAAAAAGAAAGGCACTGTTTTATTTCAAAGGAAACAGAACTATATCCCTTGACTTACAGTTAGGTTCCCACCCATTTAATTTTTTTCTGAATGCCAGTCAGCATAGTATTAGTAATGAGAGAAGAAGAAAATATCTTCCGACTACAGCAAGCACACTGTAGATTTCTTAAAAGCAGTTTAAGGGGACAGAGGAGTCCCATTTGGGGTGAAAGCCAATAAGCAGGAACCCCATGGAGGCCCTGATGGTAGCAGATACCCAGAGCAGCGAGTCACCAACCATGACTGAAAGGGACCAGACCTTGAGTGTGGCAGAACTAGTGGCCAGTGAGGGGTCACGAGCCAATGAGGTGGACAACAGGGCCACTGTCAGTGAAGGGCCACAGCAGCAGGGACATGTCACCAGTATCCTGAATCCGAAGTTCTCAGGTTGCAACTTGAGTTGCATAGGATGGAGCTGGAGTCCCAGGAGAGAGAGAAAGGAACAGAGGGAGGCGGACCGTGAGGAATGTGAGTGCCAGTGAGAGGCAGAGGAGAAGCGAGAGCGAGAATGCAGAGCTGCAGAGGAGGAGAGAGGGCGCCAGTGGCAACACGAGCTGGAAGCTACGACTCCAACCAGCAGCACCAGGACAGGTAAGTGGCTAAGGTTTAACTGGGACTGCAGGACTGGGTTACAAATTGAACTCTAAATTTATAGCTAAGTTTAAGGATGGGAAGATATAGACTGCTTTTAAATTCTTTTGAAAAGTTTGTATTCAGACTAAAATTTCTAGAGAGTCCTGAAGCTTCCAGCTATCCGCTACTTACCAGAAAAGCTCGGGAGGAATTGGGTCACATGGACAATAAAGACAGTGATGATTACAGCAAGTTAAAAGCAGCACTACTAAAAAGTTTGAATTAACTGCTGAATCATACAGAGCTAAATTCCATAAGCTCAGAAGAAGCTTGATAGGAGCTACGAGGAGCTAGCCATGAAACAACGTCAGTTTTAAAACGGTGGGAAGGAATTGAGGCAAACACTGTTGATAAAATTGAAGATGTGATTTATTAGAATAGTTTTATTGGGCATGCCCAACAGAGTTAAAAGCCTAGCTAGAGGACCGAGATCCAAAAACATTGCAAGAGGCTGCTGAACTCTCAGACCACTATGCCAAGAGCAGACCTGCTCTGAGAGCGAATGGGGCTAGCGTGGCAGAACAGAAAGGGAAAAGCGTGCCTTCAGGGCAGCTAAAACCCTCATTGTCTCCACCAAAACCAGTTAACCCCAGGTTTCAAAGAAAAGATTTCTCTGAAGTAAGAAATGTTTGTTGGTTATGTAAAGAAACTGGGCACATTGCCAGACAGTGTCCAGAAGGGCAAGCAATAATATGCAAAGTAATACCAGAAAGGAAGTGGGTTGTTTGTGTGTCCCTGGAAGCATGCCAGTGAACATGAGGAACATAGAACCCAGTCATGATAAATGGCATACAGATGCAGGGGTTAGGGACACGGGGCATCCTGACCTTGGTAAAAGGGATCTGGTACAGCCAGGTCAGCTTATACCAACAAATATATAACTGTACAAGGTCTTACTGGTGAAGAGAAAACATTGCTCCTGGCCAGTTGTTCTCCTGGACTAGGTGAAACAGGGAACTGTGCAACAGGTGGCTGTAACTAACATTAGCAGTGGATGTGATCCTGGGTAACAATCTCCAGCAGGGGTGGTATGTGCAGTTACCCTATACAGCTGCCAGGGAAAATAGTAGTCTCCGAGAGCCCCAGAAGCCATTGGGGAAGACACTGAGAGGCTGGTTCTCCAGCCTGTGTCTCCAAAGGGAGACTGATAAAAGCAGGGTGGAAATTTCCTCAGTAGCAAGTAACCACATAGCTACAGAGGGTTACTCCAAAGAGGAAGGGTGACCTCTTGTAAGAGGTTGAGACTGACAGTGATCCTGAGGGCCCTGACGCTAGTGCTAGGGACCCTAGTTTAGCAACTGAAGGGACCAGTTCCATGCCTTGGGAGGTGTGAGGGGTTTGCAGCTGCTCAGTGACCCTAGTTTAGAGAAGCTGAGGGCTTGGGCAGAATTGGATGGTGCACAGGGAGGTGACAGCAGACATAAGGTTTATTGGGAAAAAGGACTTATGTATACACAGGCAGTACAGACAGAGGGAGGGATGCTAGGCAGGCAGCTTGTCGTTCCCCAGGGATATCGTGAGCAGTTGCTCAAGGTTGTCCATGATATTCCCTTATCTGGTCATCTGGGAATCACACGAACTATGCGTGGTTGGCCCAGAATTTGTACTGACCTAACTCGCCCAGCAGGTGAAGGTATTGCAGGTCTTGTCACCGTGCCAAGAAATAGGAAGGCGAGCAAGAATACCCTAGCTGCCCTGATCCCTTGCCCATAGTGGAGGAGCCATTCCAGAGGTGGGAATGGATATTGTGGGGACTTTAAATACACCCAGCTCCTCAGGAAAAGGTTCATCCTGACTGTGGTGGATTATGCCACCCAGTACCTGAGGCAGTCACCCTTTCCTCACTGAGGACAGACAAAGTGGCAAATGCCTTGCTTGGGATTTTCTCCCATGTTGGGTTTCTGCAGAAGGTAATCACTGATTGAGGGGTTCCTTCATGTCGGACCTAATGAAATGTCTATGGAAGAAGTTTGGGTGGTGTAGAGATGCACACACATATCACCCACAAGCCAATGGGCTTGTGGAATGCTTCAATGGTACCCTAAAGTCAATGCTCCGGGTGTTTGCTGAACAGCATGGGAGGGACTGGGAGAAATACCTTCCTACTTGTTCACATACAGGAGGTGCTCCAAATGTCGACAGGAATTTCCCCTTTGAACTCTTGTATAGACACCATGCACGTGGGCCCCTAGACTTGATCCAGGAGGACTGGGAAGGCAAGCGCCACCCAGGGACTCTCATTGTGGATTATGTCCTAAGGTTTAGGGAAGGCTGAAGGAGCTTATGGGGACAACCCACAGCAACCTGGCAGCTGCCCAACAGAAACAAAAGTATGGTACGACCACAGAGCCAGAGCTCACTCGTACATGGTGGGTCAGGAAGTCATGGTCCTTATTCGGTCCGGAAGACAAAGCTGCAAGCTGAGTGGGCAGGACCGTACAAAGTGGTTAGGAAGGTAAATGATGTAAACTACATTGTGGAGTTACCTGACTGTAGACAGACAGAAAAGGATGTACCATGTCAACATGATGAAGCCATATGCAAATAGGGCTGACATGGTTCGCAGTGTGTAGTCATGGGGAGGGGACGGACGAAGGCCCCTTCTGGACTTGCTGGAGAGAGTAAGTGGGAGTCCTCTGTGGAGGCAATAAAATTGTCTTCCCAGTTGACTCAGGCCAGATCAGAAAGTGAGGAGGTTTTACCAGACTTTGCCCCTTGTGTAGCGCCAAGCCTGGACTAACCCCTTAGCAACACACGATGTGGAGACAGGGACACAGACACCCATACGGGCGGACAGCATATCGAGTGTCGGAGGCTGTCCAAAAGGACATTAGGAGGGAAGTGGAGGAGATGCTGGATTTAGGGTAATCCAGAGATCCCACAGTCCCTGGGCCTCACCCGTAGTCCTTGTACCCAAGCCAAATGGCTCGACTCATTTCTGTGTAGACTGTCATGGACTGAATGCAGTCACGAAGTCAGACGCCCACCCAATGTCCTGGATGGTTGAACTCCTGGACAAGTTGGGAGAGGCGACCTACCTTACAACCATTGACCTGACAAAGGGGTATTGGCAGGTAGAATTGATGGACAGAGCTAGGAGAGGTCAGAATTCATCACTCTGATAGCTTATTTGAGTTCAAAGTAATGCCTTTCGGAATAAAGAACACCCGGCCACTTTCCAAAGGTGGGTGAACCAGGTGTTAAATGGTGTTGAGGAGTACGCTGGTGTACCTGGATGACATTGCCATCTTCAGTACCAGCTGGGAGGAACACCTGTCACACCTTAGGGAAGTGCTGGGCGGAGTACAGAGGGCTGGGCTCACTGTCAAGCTCGAGAAGTGGCAGGTGGCCATTGGAGAAGTGGCATACCTCAGGCATGTGGTAGGCCAGGGACAGCTCGTCCTAACCAGGTAAAATAGAAGCAATACAGGCATGGCCAGACCAGAAACTCAGAAGCAGGTCAGGAGTTTTCTAGGACAGCAGGGTACTACAGAAAATTTGTACCAAATTACAGTACCCTGGCTGCTCCTATTTGACCTGACAAGAAACAGATGCCCAAGAAAATTACCTGGGTCCAGCCTGTGAGGAAGCCTTTACCAAACTGAAGGAGGCACTGTGCAGTGCTCCTGTTTTGACAAGTCCGGACTACAGAAAATCTTTTATAGTTCAGGAGGACGCCTCAGATGTGGGTATTGAGGGCAGTACTAAGCCAGACATCCAGCGAAGGAGGACACCCGATAGCCTACTTGAGCTGAAAGCTGCTCCCAGGAACAAGCATACTCCATGGTGGAAAAGGAGTGTCTTGCCCTAGCGTGGCCCTAAAGAAATTGAGCCATACTTGTATGGGCAGCCTTTTGTAGTGCAGACTGACCACAACCCCTGGTTTGGTTGTCACAGATGGGGAAAAACAATGGCAGACTGCTCAGATGAGTCTTGCTTTACAAGGGTATGATTTGAAAATCGTACATAGGGCTGGAGCCAAGAATAAGCACTCAGATGGACTGTCTAGGGTCTATGAGGAGTGAACTGATTTGGAAGCTCATTCCATGTAGAGGATGGAACAATTCAGTCTAGGTGGGGAGGAGTGTGACATAGACAGCCAGTGCTGAGTGCTCTGAGTGCTGTATTAATTTTGTTATTACATATAAAATATGTGACGGGAAGGTCAGTTCAAGGAAAAGGCTGTCTTACTGGAACTGACACATCAAGATCCTCCAGGGATAAGTTCAAAGGACAGGAGGCATTTTAAACTACAGAGATCTGGGGTGCACTTACCTTGTCAATTTGCTTTCATCCCAGGAAATAAGATTAGCTATTCATAATGCCCTCAGGAGATCCTTTGACTTACATGGTTATCAGGAAGGACTAGTGGGAGGGCATCAGAGAGAGGCCAGGACGGATATTGAAGAGGTTTGATGTTTGAGCCAGGGAGGACCCAGACAGATTTGGAATGTCCAAAATACATTTCCGTGCAACCCTTGAATTACATCAGAAAGTCCTGAGGCGTAGATTCCAAGGTCCAGAAGGGATTAAAGAGGCCAATACACATTTGCTTTGAATACAGTGACTTAGATCAAAGAAACTTTTGAGATGTATGTGTAGCAGAGTACAAACCAGTTTTGACCAGTTAACCTGTGGAGAGGAAAATTAGTGAGGTCATCTCATATGTTTTTTAAATATTTTATTTGGAGACCCTGTATTGTAAAATATAGAGTTTGATACACCAAAGGTGAGGTTAGTGACCTCATGAGAAGGCCGGCTCAGAAGTGAGCTTAATTGCTGAAAGAATCTGACAGACACACAAGAATATTTTTCTGACTGAGAGAAGACTCTCAAAGCACTGAAAGAAAGTAAGCATTTGATTATACCAATCTGAAGTTCTAAATTGTAGGAACTGTACTTTTTACCTGTTTGTTTTAAGGCTGTATGTATTGGGATATATATTTTTCTGTAATTATTGCTTGTTTTGATATTTTTAAAGTAAAGATTTTTTTACAAACGAAACTGCTGGAGTGCCTTGACATTTCTTTTTATTTTAAGTGGAGCTTTTAAAGGTTATAGTAACATTTTCTATGAGCTTATTGTATACCAAACTTGAAATGGACAGAGTTCTCTAAAAGTCTTGTATAGAGTTCTAAGGGTCCATTTTGAAATACCTGGTTGGGTGCCCATAGGCAAAGATATCTGGCCCCGAAGACAGAATTACCTGAGCCTGATAATTGGGTATGCTAACAAGAGGTTATCAGTTTGAATCCTTCCAGAGCTTGAGACTAAGGTGACTTGAACCCACAAAACAGACAAGAGGGTTACCTTGTCTGTTCACTGTACACAAATCATACAGCTCAGAGGTTGGCACTTTGGGAGTAGAGGGTTGACGGCTGAGCGAGATTGTGACAATCAGTAGCAGACAGATAATGCTAAAGGAAACAACAATAGCGAAAGCTCTGCTGTGTAACTAACTACAGGCCGCCCTGAAAAGGACCATCAGGCTCAGCGGACTTACCCAGTTATCAAAATTGCATAAATAAATAAATAAAAGAGACTGTTTCCTGAGCACATTATCAGAGCAGGCAAATTAAATGGACTGTACATTTCTGAAGCAATAGAACTTGGAGCTCCATGTGAGTGTGGGACTGGGAGGAAAAAATCAAGTGCAGGCATCCACCTTGGATTGGCAACAAGTGGCAGCATGGGGAGATGCAGAGAGACCTGAAGTGACCCCTCAGGAGAAACCCTGGGTACAGTTCCTGCCTCACTTCTCTCCTGGCTCTGGAAAGCTGGGGAAAATGCAAAGGACATGAATGCTGCATGAGGTGTGGATTTATGGGAGGCAGTAACCAGGTTGCCCATACACCCCCATTGTATAGGCAGTCCACCAGTCCCATGTAGGGCATGTATGCTCCCAGTTCCACTGCCAGCTTATTTATCCCATAGTCACCAGTCAATGAGATTCGGAGGGTTCAAGAGACTGTCCCTGGTAGAGAGCACTCGTGTCCAGTTGGATGAGACCAAGTGAGTCCCTGGATGTGATAGTGGAGGCTGTTGAGGAGGAGGGTGCAGGTGTATCAGAGAGGACAAAGGTGACGGGAGCACATCCATTTGCCCAGCTCTTCGCTACCAGCTATCCCACTGGCAGAGGGTGGGGCAGTTGCCTCAGACAACTGGTTGGGGATCCTCCAGGGCCCAGGGACCCTCACCACGGCCCCTGTCTGGTGGTACACACATGCTCTATCTAGCAAATTGGAGCCTGTCCGGGATCCGTGCAAAATTAAATCCTAGAGAGTGGCTTGAGCTGGGGCCTGCACCAGTGTCAGCCGGTGGAGGGTTGGTGACCCAATAGACCAAGGGAGCTGGATGAGGAAAATATGTCGACAGCCAGTTCCAGGGACTATATGGTGGCAGGACAATTCCCTAGGCCTTACCACTGCCCAGTTATCACCTTTGGAGATATCATCCCACAGCTCCTGTCGGGCTAAGCTCTCTGGACTTGGATAGATGGGTTAAACCCAAATGACCCATTGAACCTAAAATATCAATGGGGATATGGCTACCAATGGGACAAGCCAGGAGAACCAGTGTGAGGGACCTGTCCGAGTAGAGAGTGAGGCTGAAAGGTGGGTTCACAGGAGGTTGTGGGTAGAACATCCCAATCTGAACTATCTTTACGTGCCAGAAAGTATTTGTGATGTTATTGAGGAGATGTGGGAGGACTGGATTTTCAAGGAGCAGTTGGAGAGGTTGAAGAACTGTCCAGGAGGAGGACGTGCCCCATCTCAACAGTTGTTCCAGCAGCAGGCACGGTCAATGTGTTGCACAGGGACCTGGTCTGGACTAACTATATTCAAGCATTTCTCTGTGGTCCAGGACTTAACTGGGACTTGGACCAAGTACTACCCCTTGGACCAGGATTCAGCATGTTTGTAGTTCATTTGCATCACCAGGTGAAAAAAAAAGGTCCGGCTCCTATCGATGCACAGGGGAAATGCCGATCTTGCCCAACAACTAACACTGAAATCTGCCCAATGGAAAATCATGTACACAAATGTTCACAGTTCAGGAAACAAGATCCCAGACCTGCAGGCAATAAAGACAGAGGCTAAACTGGACATAGTAGCCATTAGCGAGACATGATTTACCAGTAACCACTCTTGGAGACTTCAGTACCTGGCTATGTACTGTTCAGAAGAGACCGAGGTGCAAAAGGGGGGGTGGTGGCTCTTTATGTCAATGTAAATATCAAAGCTACAGAAATTCAGAATACACATAAGGAGCCAAAAGAACTCTGGGTCACCCTGGAAAGAGGAAATGGGACAGTCATACGAACTGGGGTTGTGTACAGGCCTCCAGACAAGGGAGAGGACATAGACATGTTACTGTTAGAAGATATACAAAACATGATGGATAAAGGGAGGTTCTGATAATGGGAGGCTTCAACATGCCAGATACAGACTGGTCAATCCCAGCAGTGACATCTGCCAGAACTAGACACATGGTGGATTCCTGCAGGGAGGGCCTCAAACAACTGATACAACAACCCACAAGAGACAGGGCTATCCTAGATCTAGTACTGACTAACAGGAAAGGATCACAGATCTCCAGGTATAAGGTCACCTGGGTGCCAGTGACCATCACATGGTATGGTTCAATTTGGCCACTAGAACAAAATCAGCCTATTCCAAGGCAAAAATATGGTACTTCAGAGGAGCTTACTTTGATAAGATGGCCAACAGAGTTAAGCTAGCCCTGGCAAAAAGAAACACAGGTGAGAGGGGTACAGGCAAGTGGGCAAGCATTAAAGATGCAATATTTGAAGCAACATCCCATTGTGTTAGTGAGAAAGGAAGTGCAAAGAAGAAGGAAACCACTTAGTTCTCAAAACAGTAACAGAAAAGGTTAGAGCCAAAAGCCTGTCCTTCAGAAAATATAAGGAACACAGCAGGATGAAGATAGGGAGGCTACCAAACTTCCCTAAGGGAAGCAGGGAAGACAGTAAGGCAGGCAAAGGCCCAAACCGAGGAAACGCTAACACAAACAGTAAGAGAAGGTGACAAGACTTTCTATAGATACATTAGTGAAAGGAGAAAGTCCAGAGGGGGCATTGCTAAGATCAAGGGATAAGGGGGCATGGGAGGAGGAGGAGGGACCATGTAAAAGCATCTATCCTAAATAGATACTTGCTCAGTATTTACTGAAGAGAAGGTAGGGCAGGGCCCACAGCTTAGCACCATGGAACAGGGGGAGGGAGGTGAGCACTAGTCCCTTCACAAAGAAAGGGTCCTACAAGAGCTCGATAAGCTCAGAGTGGACAAGGCAATGGGACCTGATGGCATACATCCCAGGGTAAGGAGCTAAGGATGGAACTAGCAGAGCCATTATCAGAACTGTTTAGTGAGTCTCTGAGCACAGGAGAGGTCCCAGAAAACTGGAGAAGGGCTCATGTGATCCCTGTGATCGCCAAATTTTCTCACTGTAAGTATTACCTGAGCAACCGCTCCTGTCACACGGGCAAAACCACACCACTGGGTTTTGTCTTTAATGTCGCTTTTATTTGATCAAACCTTTTAGATGCATACGGAGTTCTACAAAGGAGAAGCTCCCTGATTACAATTTACAGCAGTTTTATACATACTTGGCATGGCTTTCACTTGATTTTTTCTGCTTACAACAGATGCACAGAACTTTATTATCAGCATATTTTCTTATATGGAGTTGTTTTCTACCTTATTCATTTTTTTTATTAGACAGCAACTGCCAGTTTTAACTAGTTTTATTTAGCTACACAGCTATATTTTTTACCTAAAGTAACCCTGCTTCAGCAAGCCTGGACATGCGCATTTATTTTAGCTACTTAATTAAATCATGTGAGACTAAGCATTATTTTATATTTTTTAAAATAAAATCCTCACACTCCCCTTTTGATACTTTGTATCAACTGGCTACTTATTTATATTGTAGTCACATCTGGCTCACTATAGAATGAGAATAGTTTGTTAAGTTTTATGGGGTCCTTTTGTTCTGGTTGCAACAATGGATGTAATTGAGTGGCGTCACGTGATGTCATAGCACTGCAGAGGTGTCTGGAGGAAGAACTTAATTAGGGTTATTAGTAGCCATAGTGCTAACATGGCCACTACAAGTTCTGCCATTTAATGGAGAAGAGTAGCACCCAGTCACCAACACGCTTGTAAGCCATGACCATGGGTCCCATATTTATGTGTAGCAGCTTAAAAAAATGCAAGGCTGGAATTTTCCAAAAACTAGACAGCAGAGCCTGGACACCTGTACATTAATACATTTTTATAATTAAAGTTTTTGATACATTTGTAGCTACAATTTTTGAGACATCCGTAATCAAATTTTTTGGTTACTAGATGTACCTGACATTTGCCAAGACAGGAGTTATTTTCACCCTTGGAGGAAAACAAATGGTGACAGAATAGTATATTTATCACAAATAACTTTTGTTTTGGGAGCCAGAAAGCATATGAGAGAAGTGACTAGCTTGCTACAAATGTCAAAGTAACCTTGTATCAGTAACCAAATGAGGTATCTTATTATTTTTATTAGTTTTTGTTAAACATATTTTTTTAACACAAGAGAATTATATGATGAGAAACTTTTAACAGTCAAGGCTAAACACAGCTGTGTGCATATTTTGACCACAGCCTCACCTTATGCTTTTAGCTATTTTTTTATTGTATAGAATCTTACAATTAACCCTTTTAAAGTTTTACACACATATATTAAGTGACATGGTGGTATTTAGCCACTTGCAGCCTTTGCTACTAGATATACTAATTTACATGTTGGCATCATTTAGTCATTTACTAACCATTTTAACCTTTTACTAGCCCTTTAGCAATCTACACTAGCCATTTTACACCTTTTTATTTTTTAATTTTTGGTTAGCCAACTACATATTGTTGATAAAGTGTGGTCACTGACTACTAAAACCTTGGCCACTGGCCACTTTAATAATTTTCACCTTGAAGATAGGAGGCTCCTGAGGGACTCAAACATTTACAAAATTGAATATAAATGTAAGATATTAGTTATTAACTGAAGGTTAAAAAAACTAAATATTTTACTTTTAGACTGTTAGACTAGGTGAATAGGTATATGATTTAAAACTGGTTGCCAGCATACAGATAGTCAAGGCATTTATAAAAAGCATTTTGTTTTGGAGTTGGTACAGGGGTGGTTACAGATGGAACACAAATTGTGAGTTTGTAAAACATAATACAGAATTGAGGATGTCAACACCACAATTGAAATATGTGAAAAATGCTAACATGTGACACCACATATAACACAATATAATATAACAATTTTGTTGATGAAAAGAGTTCATGGAATCCACTTTGAGAGTGAATAAGGTAGATGCTACCTTGTGTTGAGGTGTGCACACCCTTGGAGCTTGAGTTGAAGAATCTGTTGATAATGTCTCTTGACAGATAAGTCCATATAAAACATAATAGTCCATGAAATTAACAGTTCATAAGTTTATATAAGTAACCACAGGTTGGTGTAGTTACAGTACAGGTGAAATGTTATTTGCTGAATGGTGGTAACCCCACAAGGCATATGGGGCAATGCAGACAGTAATTTAAAACAAAACACCAGCATAGTAGAAAAGTCAGTGTTTATTTTGCTGGCTGCTGGATGGCTGATTAGCAGACACACTGGCCAGGGGTGCATTGAGTCCTTTTAATGGAGTAGCCACACACACACTGGCATGGCATTTGTGTTGTGGTAGTGATTACACCCGGCTAAAGATTAACAGTCCATAAAAAGGTAACAATTGACAATAAACCATTAAGAACACAGTCCATAACAGAGCAATAGGGTTGTAGAAAGTACCAGCCATGTCTGGAACAAGCAGCAGCGAAGAAAATGGATGTATTGCTTGAAGGTCAATTGAAGAAGAATCTTCTTGCTGAAGTTAGGGAATTGCCCTACCCCAGACTTAACTTTATAGTAAGCAGAAACAACAAGCTTGATTGCAGAGTCTGAACTGACTGGACCTTTTAGTTGATTTAATAATAACTGGATTTATGCAATAGTTCTTATAAGGAGCCAGTCAGGCACAAAGATGGTGATAACATCAAACTGTGGCAGTTGTTTTCTTTTAAGGAAAAGATGAAGGTCTTGGCAACTTAGATGAAAGTATTACTGCTGTTGAACGTGGATATCTTATGTGTACACACTGGAAAACCTGCAAACTTGCAAAGTGTGTTAGACACTGAGTTAAAACACATAAATAACATTCTTTTAAACCATTTACTTTTGTTTTGTAAAGAGTGTGACAGAGCCTAAATTCTGGCAATTGGAAGAGAAAATAAAATGGGACATTAACGCACACCTGGGGGTGCAGGCGAGGTTTAATTATACCATCTGACCATTTGTAAATCATGACAATGTTATAGTTACCTCCTGCTTTTAAATTATAGAAGCAGTTATGACAGTGATGAATATTATTTCCTGTCTGTTGCAAGCAGGCCTGACTGAGACCTGAGTTATAAAATCTTGTAATGTTACAATACACGCTTTAAACATATAGGGTGGGATATTCAAAGGGTTTACTACATGCGCAATAGGGTTACACCTGTGCAAGTCAAAGTGCACCATTCTGCGATATTCAGCTGGAGGCAGTTGCGCACTGAAAACATGCTGAGCAACAGCGCAATGCAAATGATGGCATGCGCAACCGAAGGGTGGATCCATGCATAAAGAGCGCAATGTGATATCCAAAGACTTGTATGTCGCAACAGCGGACCAAGCCGGAAGATGCGCTTCAGCAGAAATGAGCCAAAATAAAGGCTCAAAGAAGCGGCGCAAGAACACCACAGGGATGCCAAGTGGGAAAGAGAGAGAGAGAAAGACAGACAGTGACAGGCCAGGGCTGGCAAGGAAGCAGTGTGGGCCATAGGCTGCAGAGGCCAGTGGGGGGTGCCCAGTGCAGTGGAAGTAGCAGTCAGGACAGCAGGGGTAACAGAGCAACATCAGCCGGGGCACAAGCCAGGAGATGGACAGTGCCAGCTTCACATGGAAGCTGTAATGAGGGGTGAGAATGCAAGGTGCAGGGGCGTGGCCGTGGAGGCCCGTCAGAGTACGCTCCCAACAGGCAGTACCGTGCCCGCATCAGCTTTCAGTTGTACACAGAAGTAGAGATCGTGGGCCGGTACCGCCTGAACAGGGCAATACTGAGGCGGCTCTGTGAGCTGTGCAGTGATGTGATGCAGGCACCCTCACGACGGAGCCATGCTCTGTCAGTGGAGACCAAGGTAACAGCCTGCATGTGCCTGCTCATCACGGGCACCTTCCAGAGGCCAACAGGGGACACACAGGCATCACACAATCGACCACGTCACGCATCCTCACCCAATTCCTCAGCGCACTGCTGCCACATGCTGCGGAGCACATCCAGTTCTCCAGCACCGTGGGAGCATACAGCAAACATGCAGGCGTTCACAGGGTAGCACGTATGCCTGGCATGCTAGGGGCCATAGACTGCACCCATGTGGCCATTTGCCGCCACCTGGCCCCGATGGGGCCGTCTATATGAATCGGAAGGCTTCCCCAGTGTCAACTGCCAGGTGGTGTGTGATGCCACTGGGCGTATAATCAATGTCTGTGCACACACCCTGGTGGGCACATGATGCCTTCATATGGCATCAGTCCGCACTGTGCCATCGATTCGAGTGGGGACATCCCCACAGGCCATCCATGCATGTAGGGAATGTAAACTCGGGGCAAGGTGGAATACCACAGGTGCCATGGTAGTGGCACACACAGGGATATGGGCAATCTGGACCTGAACATGAGACTGATCTCCACTATTCACACAGGTGACAGCGGATACCACTCCGTCCCTGGCTGCTCACACACATGCTAGCCTTACATGCTTAAGCAACGCTTATGCAGCCATAGCAGCACATGAGCACATGTCGGGTGATTGATCAAGGCACTTCAATGCCTAGACACCTCCGGCGGTGCCTACAGTACAGCCCCTCAAAGACATGGGATATTCACAGCCTGTTGTATCCTGCACAACATGGCCAATGACTGTGGGATAGCCAGTACAGGTTGAAGAGGGGACAGCGATGGGGATGCCAGCTGGCGCCGGTGTTGATGGTGATGACCCTTGGGCGGCGGGACCCCTGACTGATCCGGCAGGCCCAGCTGCACTGGGACACCATCACGGAGGAGCATTATGCACAACACAGGTAAGTCAAGGGCCATGTGCAAACAACACTGTCCTGGCGCAACCCACAGGCACACAGAGTAACACACCAGGGTGCATGGCGGCAAGGAGGGAAGGAAGGCACACAAACACACCATCAGGGAGGCGAACAGTCATATGGACACACACACACACACAAACACACCAGGCACAAAGCGTACATGGGCAGGTGCACAGCAGAGCAGGAACAGACATGGCAAACACACAGATCCACAGACCACACCCACCACCTGTACTGTCCAAGCACGTGTGTCAGATGCTGGGCACCCTTGCACCTGGTGTACAGTACAATGCAGGCATCATCATGCACACCACTCTGGACAGCAGTCGGGATGGTGTGCAGGTGGTCCGTATGTTGGCGTGATGGGCAGGGCACCCACCAGTGCACTGCCCACCATGACGCACAGTGCACACAGGGCAGCACAGACAGGGCCCGCACTGGGAGACAGGTCAGTCATGTTGCACCGTTCCCACGGCCACGCGGATGCGTGGGCGGCCCGCCGTGACCAACAGCACTGGCAGGCTGAGCAGGGGCCACATGGGGTGGCACCGATGGACCACCAGGGTCCACTGCATGATCGCGACCTTGTCCGCACTGGGGTCTGTAGGATGCCAAACATACCTGCACCAGGGGTGCTCGGATGCCCACAGCAGAACCTGGCGTCGACAGGCCTGGGGTCGCACGACGCCTGGAATGGGGAGTGGAGAGCGTACTGTGGGGTGCGCGGTACAGGAGCACCTGCGTGTGTGCCCAATGCAGCCACGACAGCGACCAATGCCTGGGTCTGCCTGTCAATGGTGGCGGTCACATCCATCCGCATATGGACCATCTCTGCATGGTCCAGAGCACACTCCCTGCTGTGCCACTCCACAGCCGCACACAGTGCCTCCACAGACATTGCAACCGCCTTTGCTGCTGTACTGATTCCACAGCAGGCGGGTGTGCTCATCCAATGGGTACTCTGCCACAGCAGCATCCTGTCCCCAGGGTGTGGAAGGTCCTGATGCACAACACCCCCTTGAGGTGGGCGCTGTTTGCCAGGACCAGGAATGGGCATATCAAGGGTGGTGGGCATGTGCCACCACTGGACACTGTACCCCCAGACCTGGTGGGTGACTGCTGCTGCTGCCCTCCAACCGCTGTGCCCCAGGGACCACTCGTTCCACCGCTGTGGCGCAACAGTGCCAGACACCTGCACAGCCACCGGTGCTGCCCCACCGGTGCTGACAGGCACAGCCTGGGACTGTGCAGACATGCTGGCACACAAGTTGGAACCAGCAAGGCCCAGGGGCACGTGCTGGCCTGCTGTGTGTCCGTCATGGGACACACACATGTCACTGCCCATTGCAGTCCTTGCATCATCAATGGTGCAGGTACGAGCTACAGCCACAGTCACAGCGTGCTGGCATGCTTGCATGCCAGACTGCTGAGACACAGGCTGTGCACCCCCACACCGAATCACCGACACCAGAGTTGTCGGCCCAGCGTGCATGCTGGTGCAGTGCATGCTGGCTGGTGACAGAGGTGGATGGACCCTCCTCCATGTCCAGCAGGTCATCCTCACTGCCTGGACCCACCACCACCATCCCTGAAGATGAACAGGATCTGTAACAGAAAGAGAGGACATGTGAGTGCATGTGAACAACTTCCCCCAACACCACCACCATGTCATACCGCGCAGTGATGGGCTTCACCTGTCTGGAATCCACCTCCTGAGTGCCCTCAATAGCACTGCACTGCATTGATGCAGCCAGTCGGTCCTCAGCCGGGGTCAGCTCCACCACGCTGGCTGGCCCCGCCAGTGCCAGCACGTGCCGCCCTGAGGGCTGCCACCTCTCCTTCACCCTCCTCGGGTCTGTCCCAATCTTCTTTTTGCATTCCTGCGAGCACTGGTGGCTTTCGTGCAGGTTCACTGCGGGCTACCCCTCCCATGCAGCCGCACGGACCTGGGGTGCCCGCCATCCACTCAGTAGTGCCTCCTCCTCCAGGTAGGCCTGGAAGAGGCCTCAGTCTCTGCCGTGGTGAAGTTGGGCCTCCTCCTCCTCCTCCTTGCCCACCATCCTCACCCTCACCTTGGCTCTGCTCGGTCATGGCGATCTGTATGGGTGGAAGTGGACACCTGTCACTGTGCAGTCTACAGCGTTATCCCATGCCCATTGTCCAGAACATCCCACAGCATGCAACTCACCTCTCACCTGCAGTAACCGAATCTGGCCAGCGCAGCCCACTGTCGCACTTTTATAGCGCAATGCATGAAAATGAGGGTGGAGCAACTGTAATGAGATGCAAATCGCCTCTGCGCCTTTGAATAGCTGATCAGATGATTTGCATGTGTCGGCTGAATATCGCGCCATTGCGCTTTTCCAATCTGGTTGAGCCGGCTGAGCCAATAAGCGCAGATCTGTGACTGTGCGGTACACTGCATTGCACATGCCCAGGTAGCTACAGGCGTCTGCGCGCTGATGACGTGCTGTGCGCGATCGGCAATTCAGGCCATGGCCACCATTGTGCCAGTGGCGCTACAGCACTGGGCACTATATGGCGCTGTGCACTACTGCGTAATAGTCCACTGTGGCACTGTCACGCGGGTGATTGGTCCGCGCGAGGATGCGTAGACGTCAGATGGCGCTGTGCGTGGCCTTGCGTCATAGACCCCTGACCTGGTGTCCAACCTTTGCCCCCTGGCCTGTTCGGCTGCCATGTATGCGGCCCTATTGCGCTGTCTGGTGACAGCGCTATGTGACCGGACGGCTGTTACGAACAGCGTGATTGAACCTATGGTGGTCTATTGCGCAACATTTCCACGGGTTGCCGGCGCTGCGGGCGCCATATTGCCTGCTGTAAACTTGGAAGCATGGCACGCAGGAGGGCAGTGCAATGGAGCCGGTGGAGGTGGCCAACCTGGTGGCCCTGGTGAAAGCCCACTATGGGCACTGTATGTGAGGTCCCTCACCATGGCTAGAACCCAGGTCTGGCTGCGAAGTGGCCAATGACCTGGTGGGGGTCACTGGGCAGGCCGGTCTGCTGAGCAGTGCTGGCACAGGTACAGTGACCTCCGCGGGAGGGAGCCTGACCTGCATGAGCGGCTCACGGTCACGTGCCAGGAGGGGCGTGGTGCCTAGGCCAGGTGGGTGTACCATCTATGCACCTGTATTCTCTGTAGGGGTGTGAGTGTGTTTTGGTGGCTGTGCATGGGTGATGGCTCTGACATGGTTGGCTGTGTCACTGTGTGCAGGTGTGAGATGCATGGGTCTGGCTGTGTGGGCAGGCACTCTCACTGGGGCAGGGGCAGTCTGCTTTGGAGTCACACTGATGTTTTTCTCAACATTTGTCTCCCACAGGCGGGCAGAGAGGATGCAGGCCGGATGAGGAGGGCCGTGTTCAGGGCCCCAGTGGCGGTCGGTGGTGCTGCGGTGAGCCACAGCAGCAGCAGCAGCGTCAGCAGCCACAGCTGCTTGCGGGTGTGAGTATCATTACATCATGGATGCTATTGCATGCTGGAGGGGTGGACATGACCACCAGCCATGCACAACACAACCATGCACGACACAGGCGACATTCATCACTGTCCAGTGTCACTGCACGTCTGTGTAAAGGCCACTGGTGGTCCATGCATGCACTGGGCACATGGCTGTGGAACTGGCATCGCACCACATTGCCACGCCACTTGACAGCCTTGTTTGTGCTGTGATGGACATGGGCAGTGTGTGTGTGCAGTGGTGCACATAGCTGGTGCCGCCTGGTTGGGCTGGCCATGTGCATGTTCACTGTGGGTGGGTGCATACCATCACAGGTGCGGGACATTGGGCTATATGGCTTGCAGGTTGGGTGGTGTTCAGGGTTGTGGTCAGTCACAGCCATTGACTGTGTTCCCATTTTCCTAGGCCTCATTGTGCTCCGGAGGATAGGCGGGCACTGCAGCAGCTCACCCAGGTGTCCATGGACAACAGAACCATCCTCACCAACATCCAGCGCCATGGCCTCCGGAGGGAGCCAGGCCACATCACGGCACCAGCGGAAGAGACCAGCCTGCTGGGCCTTAGGCGGATTCCTTCCCACTTCACCCATCCCTCCCACCCTGCCTTCCCTCTCCAAGTTGTTCATCCTACCCTTGCCCACCTACCTTGTTCCCTACCCCTCTTGTAAATAGTTATGTTGTTGTTGATTTTGTAATTTACATTTTCTAATACATTTATATTTTGATATGAATACTGTGTTGGTCTCTGATTTGCAGCTGGCTATGGTTGCTCAGTTGCAGTGGTGTGCATGCCATCTGGGGTGGTATGGTCCTGGGTGTGTGTGTGTGTGTGTGTGTGTGTGTGTGGCGTGTGTGTGCATGGGAGGTGTCTCCAGTGTGGCAGTGACTTTCTGTTGGTCTTGCTCTGCTGCCACCACTGCTGGGTGCACAGGGTGGGTCTGGCTTGTGCTTCTCTGCTACGGGGTTGGCGTGTGCGGGGGATGCATGGTGTTTCCTGCAGTGCCAGTCACACATGGGTGGTGTCTTGGGGTCACAGTGCAGGGTGTGCTGTGCGATGGGGGCTGATGTGCACTGTGGTTGTCAACCCCTGTGTGTGGCAGTCTCAGCCTGCCAGTGGTTGTGCTGGGGCGTCATGGCCCTGCTGTGCTTTGTTGGCTTGTCCCCATGGGCCAGTAGATCATCCGTCCCACCCCAGTGTTGCTGTGCTTGGGGTGTGCAGGTGTCTTGTTGGTTCTGCAGTGTGTTCCTGTGCCCATGTGTGGCATGGCTGGCAGTGGGCCCCAGCCTGCCTCCCTGGTTGTGCAGTTCCATTGCTCTGCTGGGGGGCTCTGCTTGCGCTTGGCACCTCTGGACTGCTCAGCTGTGCTGCCCTTGTTGGCTATGGCGCAACCTTTCTGCTCAGCTTCCCTTCCTGGTTGCGCTATAGCGCGGTTTGTGCAATATTCAGAGCGTTGGCTGCTTGCGCAATTTGTTCTGCTCCATGTTTGAATATCGCGTCTGTTTAGCATATGCGCAATTGAATTGTGCTTGCTTCTGCTGTTACGCACATTTTGGGAGCAGTTTGAATATCTGGGCCATAGTTTATAGCAATATGCCTGTTACACAATGCAATTTGTGGGACAAATACATATGTTGTTGGCCTATGCCAATTTAATAACAATGCCTATTGCACCTGTGACAAGTGAAAGGTCTACCTTTTTACGCTGTATAGTGAAATACTTTAAAGTACTGAGTAGGGTAAGGCTTGAAGCATAGGTTTGGAGTACAATCTCAATTTTGCATATAATAGTTGTTAAATTTAAAATGACAAAACCTGCATAGAGTGCACTTATTTTTAGGGGTACCTGTGAGTGTATAAGACAAGCGGAGCATTAATTTTACTTTTGGTTTTGCTTTGGAACATATTGTAGGGTGGGTCAGCAATGCTGGCACCAGTATTTAGATTTGGTTATGAGCATTAAAAACGTTATACATGTGGAGCACTTTTTTGAATACACACATGATACAGTGTAGTAAGATGTATATTAAAACATTATAACATAAACGTGAAACATAAGTATGTTTGTAATAGAACAATTTTAGTATTGAGCATAATGCATAAAATACATTTTAAACAACACATATAGACTGTAAACTTAGCTTAGAGTCTAGAAACGTTAGAGTATTGTGAATTTACTGGTTGGATAAAAATGCATTTATTGCTGTAAGGCTATGACAAAAGTTGTTTTACATTTGTTTTGACAGGATAAGAAAGCTGAAAAGACAATTAAAAGTATGAATATGTGTGGACATACATACACAACTTTACCCTCCAGCGTAACTGATTACTTGCTGAGGGCAGAAGCCCTTGTACCAGTAATAGGTGTGAGATTTAACTGTTTGCACTAGAAAAAGCAGAAGGGCTTGGGCTGGGTTATGCTGTTAAAATACCTTGGGTCTTTTTTTTTTTTTTTAAACTTGTAAATAAGAAACAATTATTGGCAAATACACATTTGTTTATTTACCCCTTTGGGGACAGTGATATACCTTGCAACCATGAAAGGGTGCAATTTGATGTACCATCTGAAATTAGCATAGTGAGATCAAGTAGTAAATACATGCCTTCTTTTTGCCAGTAATAAGTGGTCCTAGGTAGCAGTGGGAACTGTGGGCTGAGTGCAATAGCAGAGCAGTTGCCAGAGGAGAATGACCCTTTAGGCATTATAGGAAGGGGAACACTAAGTCAGGTATGGCCACAGTTATCCGTGCATGTAGAGCTAAAGTAAGGAACATGAAAAAATAGTGACAGTCTGGTTGTAGGATCCTGGTGAAGCAGTAGCTCTTAAAGCTGTAAATATGATAGACAGATTTCTGGAATAACGCATTAGTCACTACCGTACTAACCAACAAGGTTTGACTGGACAGCAGGAAAGCACCTGGAAGCATTGGCTGTAGTTAAACAGCAACAGAGCTCTGTTGAACTACAGTGGATCTGGGCAGACTCAGTGAAGATGCTAGAATTGAGGTAGGTAACAGATGTGGAAGTAATTGGCAATATTTGGTGGGATTAATGACCACTCACCTACCTCCATAAGCATTTGAGACATAGAGGACATGCATAGCATTAGATGAGTATAGTCTTTCTTAAAGAAGGTGGAATTATGGTAGCCACTACTCTGTGCTTTATAAATTATAAAATTATTCTCTGTGTTCCCATTTTTGAAAGGACTAAATATATATATATTTTTTATCAGTTCCAGACAAAGGAAGCTCTTTACACTTAAATGGCCTTTACGGACTTCTGGTACATTTTATACTGGCTAACCTCTGAGAATTGCATCTTCCTATCAAGAAAAGCTCTTTCCTGTTTTGTACTGAATCTGCAAGATTCTCATTAATTGTTTGGATTGTTGAGGTGACTTTGGTGTGGACTGTAAAAGTCGTATAGTGTGAGACTAGTAGCAATCTCATGTATCACTGCTAAACAGGCCTATTAATCACTGGAAGAAGTGATCTTTGTCAGGTTAAAGTATGATTTTGTAGAAATTAAGTCTGTAGGCAATGGTACAATATGAAATCTGCTGCTTCTTCCGGGTGCTTGCAAAACTCAAGAGTACAAGGGGGGTTGCTTTAGATTCTCTTTCAAAAGAAACACAGTTCACTACTGAATCTACTGCTGCAGGGCACATACGCGAAAGCACTGGACGGGATGCCTGATGTGTGAGCTCCACTAGCCAAATGTAAAAGATCCTGCAAGATGTGATTCAAATCCCCTGCCTGAACTGCTTCAAACAAAAACCAGGAACGTCTGAGACTCCCACATGCTGAACCCAATGGATCTGTAAACCTAAGGTAGAAGCACTGGGCATCATCTGAATGTCATTCCTAAGTGACCAGAGGCTATCATGGGGCAAAGATGGCCACTGCAGTGCCCCAGGAAGCTCTGATGTTAGGATGCAAGGAAGGCAAAATCCAGGCACTTCTACTGTAATCCGAGCATGGAAGTGGCAGAGAACTGTGGCGAGGCCGCATGGTGGCCGAATGGGAGAAAAGGCCCAAAAGAACAGAAAGGGTGGGGAAGCAGGTGAGGCAGAGGAAAGAGGAACACACAATGAAGGTCCAGGACATGGGGGGATGGGAAGGGAAAAAAAAGCACAAACAGGAATGGGCAAGCATGGCAGGCAAAGAGGAGAAGAGGCGCAGCACTAACAGCAAAGATGAGGAGAAATATGGCAAAACAGAAACAGGAGGAAGCCCACAGCTGGCCAGTCACACAGCTGTGCCACTGAAATGCTCTAAGCAGAGCGGGAGGCAGCCTGGTGCTTATGTATGGAATTGGAGGAGCTATTCCCCCATCAACAACAGGCTAAAGCCTTCCAATTATAATGTTCCACTCACTACATGAATACAAGAGTTTAATGTGACACGTTCTAAGCACTCAGTAAGTAAAGCAGCTGATAGAACACACAGCTGGATTTTGTAAAATTACTAATCTGTGTGTGGTGCACAAATTGTAGTCTTTGCAGAAGATTTTCAAGGACTGCAGTCAGTGCTCATGTTAAGATGTGCACAGAACAATAACAGACCAACAGAGGTCTCTGAAAGCAGTAATATGCTGTATGTAACTGTCTCACAGAAATGTGCAGTACCATGACAGATCAATAGTGGCCTCTGTCGGATTCTGAAATTCCAGGGACCTACACCCAGTCACACTAATTGCCACAGAATGGTCACAATAACCACTTTGTGGCACATTTCTGACTTGCACCACTTCATGCTGTATACTGTACAAAAAGATCCAAGTGTTTTCTTGTACTAGTGCGAGATCAACATGTCAGCCCAGGGAAAGGGTTGGGGATGGAGACTTGGGTAAGTAGTGTGTCAGTGAGCAGGAAGGCACTGTGCCATGCACTGAGGCTTCCTGGTGCACTCACTCCCATTCATAACTGGCCCAGAGACCCCAATCTGTGTGAAACTGCTGAAAGTAGTTACTGAAGGGGTCGCAGCCTTGTGAACTGGAAAGCATGTTCTGACAGGGGGAGGATTAGCCCATGCACAGATAGAGCACTCAGTCCTAACAGAATGAATCAGATGTTTGTGGTATGCTGTTTGCAGTCTTTGCTGAAGATAATTTGCCGGGCTTTTTGGCACTAAAATGTCTGCTTAAAATAAGTATTTGGTATAGTGAAATGAAAATCGTTCTACCCAACTGCAGGAAGTAACAAAATAAATAATGATAATGATATTTTGAAAACTGATGATTTTCACTGCTTCTGTCTGGCTCAGGCCTCTACAAGAGGGAACTCCTAGTAACCCCGATGGTGCATGAGGCCTGCTTTACATATACTTATTCAAGTAGGCTGCACTAAATTTGTTTCTTTGCATAAAGTTGGTTTCTGTGTCAATTATATTGGTTTATGCAGCAGACATAGTAGAGTTTTAGAATCCAAGAGATAGAATTGTGAGAAAAACCGAAAAAAATGGACAAGAAAAAGTGAGACAAATTGTTTTGGCATCTCTTACTTTAGTACTATTTTTATGAACACCTGATAGTGCATGGAAGTAAGAATAGTACAGAAATTACATTTATATGAGACTTTTCTATCCAGCTTGCCAGAAAATTGGAAAGCAAAGAAAGAAAACTTACGGGACGCATAAGGAACTCCTCTCCTTTACTCCAAAGGACAGATTCTTTCAATGAAAGTTGCCTTCTGGGCAGTCCTACCTCCACGGCAGCATTGCTTTGGAGGCAGACATTGTGAATATGGCTTCCTCCAAGGCAGGGCCTTAACTCTACATCTAAAGAGTACAACTTTACTGTTGTGCCAGCTCAGTGGCTTAGTTAGGGAGGTCTACAGCCTGATAAACAAGAGACTGTGAGTTTGAATCCAGACAAGAGTCTCTTAGTTTTCTTTTGTCAGAATTTTACTAGACTGAAGGTGAAAAGGTCTATAGCCAAGAACAAGAGACTGTGAGTCTGAATCTAGACAGGATCCCTCAGTTTCTTTTGTCAGAATTTCACTGGAATAGTGATCCATGGGTTGCCATGGAGGCAACTTTCATTGAAAGAATCTGTCCCTTGCTCAGCTACTGGCAGCTTCTCTTTCTTCCCATTTCACTCAAGAGTCGTAGGGACCTATAACACATATCATCAACTCTTTCTCCTTGGTGTCCACAGACTGAACCCAACAACAAATAACATCATTTACCATCACTTCATGTGCTTGCACGACTGGGACACCAAGTTGGGTGACTTGGACCACTGAAGAAGTGACCTTTCTGGTAACCTCCACACACTTCTGTTCTGGGCTGCATTGAGCTTAGCTTGTAGGAAAACAGTGCAGGCCCTGGGGCTTCCAGACACCTGCAACAGCATTGCACACAGTTTGTGCTCTCCAGCAGAACCTAACTGGACTTTTACACTGCAGTCTACTAGTTAAAACTCTCCCTTCTCCCACTTTCTGACTCTGTGTTGAACACATAGTCCCTCGGTTTGTTGATCCTTGGCATAACATAACCAAGCCCTGGAATTCTGCAATTCCAAAACCAAGAAATGATCTGCAGAATTTGCACCATCTCAGAGAATATGTAGTGCCACAAAATCCATTGTTCTTTGTGATTGTTCATTAAAATGTATAGTTTTCCATTGTGCCTGCATCCCTTCCACTCGTTGTTTATCCGAAGTCTCCACCATGCTCAACATGTGATGTCATTGATCCCTTCCAGCCATCTGTGTGCCAGTCCGAGTGCACCTGTTGTTAGGGTGTCAAGATGTCAAATTTGCTGACCCTCCCAGAGGTCCACCCTCCCGAGTTGGAATATTTAGTTAGGTGGGTGGGGGCACAGTCCCACATGGGGGGTGGGAGGCAGAGCCCCACATATAAATGGATTGGCAAATTTAATCCTGGCACCCTAATGACGGGTGCACTCGGACGGGTGCATTCCGTGGGTGGAACTGTCATTGATTACATTGTGTAACCCCACTGTCGGGGTTTATCTGAAAGCCTCTGAAAAGGTTCATTTCCCGAGGGTTTGGTCCCACCCCATTCGTTTTTAAATGGCATCCTCGTTTTCCCATGTGTTCCTGCCATCTCCTGCCAGCCTCGTGTGGCATTTAAGCAAGTGGGGCCAGAGGATCTGTTTTTGCAGAGCTGCCACTCATTTCTGTGGCATTCTGGTGCCAGGCAAGCTCTGCACATGTGCAAAAGTGAATTTTCAGTGGCCGTGGTGCTGCTGGGGTTTTGGGTTGCCTCTCTGGTGGTCCCGTCCCAGGGCAAAGAAAGAGAGGACTGGGGACCCGGTAGGGGAGAGGCAAACTCGAGGGAGAGAAAAGGAATTTTGTGAGCCAGTCATGTTCGAGAATGGGAGCTACCTCATGAATATAATGAGGCACCATACCTTGAGAAGGATCTCGGAGCCTGTCTAGCGCTGGGGAAATAGAGAAAGTGCTAGTGACAGTCTGGGAGAATGAAATAAATAAAGAAGCTGGTGTGCAAGAGAAAATGGAAAGCTACCAGTCCGTGGGGAATAAATGTATTAAAATGTCCTACAGACTGCAGCCAGGGATTAACATGGGTTATGTGTGTGTGTGTGCTGCCTGATGGTTATTTGTAATGGCAGCCGTGACTGGAAAAGGGATGCACTGACAAATAAAAGGGTGCAGTTGCTATGTAGGGCACAGGGGTGGCTACAGCTGTGTGGGTAAAAGGAATAATAAAAGTAAAGAGTTTGGTGCAGGAATGTTTGAAACTTGGAGTTGGGACATTAGATAAATGTGTGGATACTGTTTACATCTAGCCACCATTTTGCAGCCATGTGACTCGTGACCAACCCGCATGCCAGAACTAGCCAAGAGGATTCTGGGGTTTGTGAACAGACTCTTGGGAGACAGCCTATGAGGCATCGAGGGAGCCTCATACATATGCATTTTACCTAAGGACAGTGGCTTCTGCCAATGGGGAGCTAGGGAAAGGGCTCCCAAAGTGAGATTGAGTCAGTTCAGGGAGAGCTCCTCCTGGGGGCTCTTATCCTGGAGAGATTGGGGCTGAGAGATGGCCTGCCTGGGGGCTGCTGGCAATTTGTCCCTGGGCAGGGATGGCCTGACCCATCTGGAAAGGAAAGAAGCAGCATGGAAGAGAAAGGAAAGCTGCAGGTTGAAAGAAAGAAGCAGCTTGGAAAAGTAAAAGGAAAGCTGCAGGGTGTGAAGCACCTGCATTGTTCTGAAGTTGCACCACAGCAGAGAGACAAAGAAGCAGGCCAGGAAAGGTTGTGTCCTGAGCCTGAAATAAAAGGACAAAGGTTGGGTCTAAACCTGAGGAAAGACCAAGGTTGCATTCTGAACCTGGGGAAAGAACGAAGGTTGCATCTAAACCTGTGGAAAAGATGGGGCACAGAGAATGAGGAACAAGGGTATATAAATGTGCTGAGAGAAAAAGAGGGATAGTGAACCTCTTCATTTCTGAGAATTGCCAGTACCTGCACAGTGAGAAAAGGGACTGAGTGTGCAGGGATGATGTGTGAGCCAGAGCGAATAGTATGAGTGTGTTAATGTTGAGAGACGGTGAAAGGAGAAGGATGGACAGGTGCTTTCTGGTCCAAGTGTCTGTGATCTGATCCTGAGGTACTGTATGGCCAAGAGAAAGGGATGGCTATGGCTACAAACGATAGCCAGAAGATAGAGAGAGGGAAGAGAAGTAGCAGAAGAGAAATGTGCTGAATGTTCCTGCTGGCACCCAGGGCCAGGTGGCGAACTTGCTAACAACCATTGAGTGGAGTCTGCCACTGCAGGGGTCACAGATCTCATACCCAAGTGCTAGGGTGCTCTGATTGAGGAGCTGGGCCGTGGGGCCACCCCTTCTGGGTCCTCTGTAGTGGTAGGCCTTGCCGTGCTCTGCACTGGGGCCTGTAATGGGCCAAAGGGGACAAGCTGCAAGATCCACAAGCAAGAGATGAAGGCAGTGCAAGCTGCAGTCTCTGTGCCCCTGTTAAGGAAATTGTGCCTGGTTCTGCCTGTGCCATCACTCCCCAGGATTCTTGTGAACTGTACCATCCATAGGACTGAGTTCTGCAGAACCGTGAATAAACAGTAGGAATTGCTCTGCACCTGGGGACTGTAAATAATTGAGCAAGCATACTAGGGCTGGTGGGAAAGCCAAGGAAAAGTGAGAAAAGGTTTAAAGTTTAATTCTTAAGCATGCCAATGCCGGCTACCAGCTGCACCTCAGGCCTGGAACTAAAACTGGGTACCCAGTAGGGACTTAAGGAAAATGGACTGGGACCTGCGGTCTGGGTTTGAGGCAACTACAGCAGATCACTAGACAGATAGATACAGATAGCTGCATGGATTGAAACATGGGAATGAATCAAGGGAAATGGGATTTGGGAAAATGCAGAATCAAAATGAAAATGTGTTGACCTCTATTCCACTACCCCATTCCTAAACCCTTTCCCTGTAAATAAACCCTGGAGTTATTGTTTTACAGCAGAAAAGGAATCCAGAGCCATATTTTAGTGAGCCTGTATATTGTTTAGATGAAAAGGTAAATGTAGGTAACTGAAGGTGGGGGTTGAATCCTGGTAAGTCCATGTCTGAGGTAACTGTTGGGAGGTGGGTTGGTACAACATCCCAGGGGTTGTACTGCTAGCTATCAGACCCACTTAAAATGTACTCTGGGTGGAGGCACTGCCATTTTATTTAACTTTTGGGAAAGGACCCCTTAGGTCAGCTATGGGAACCCAGGCCCCTGGGCCTTGTAGCGGCTGGCAAGCCAGGAGCAGTGGCCCTCTCCCATACAGTGCCGGAGTTGGGGTTACAACTGCATCATATTTTAGCCAATGGCAGGACTGCATCTGCCACAGAAATGAATAATTCTTGCCAGAAGAATCTACTAATGCTGGCAGAAGCTTATTAGCCTTGCATGAAAAATCAGCTTTGAAGTGTCATGGAGAACTAGAAGCCCTAGCCATAACCTCACATTTGGGCCAGGAAAACAATAATAATAACATCTGTATGTATTTGATATATGACCTCTAGTTATTTGCAATTAAAAACTTACTCCCTACCCGTAGGAGGGTGGAATGCATGCCAGGGATGATGGAAGGGAGGGCGGACTTCTAGTAGCACAGTGTGTGGGACAGGAGGAGGGAAACCTCACATTCTAGTACACCTGGGTATGAATGACCTTGCAAAATATGAGTGTAACCCCAGTGTGGCGCTATCCCAAGGTTCAAGGGCTACTACCTCTGCCTGCTTGGCTAGTAGCAGGTTAAGGAGCCCAGGTTCTGTAATGGGTGCCTCCACCCGGAGGTCAGGGTTGGTAGTGGTGCAAGCCAACCAGGCCACAGCCCTCTGGGACACTGTAACCCCTCTTTCCCTGCTTTGACCGCTGATACACCACACAAGTACCCACACTGTTTGCACTTACCACCAGGGCTTTCCTCTGGTCGGCCCTGGGGACCCCTGTAAAACAAGGTTATATACAGCTAATAACAGCAGTGTCAGGGTAAATGTAAAAAAGAGATCTGATTTATTTAAGGGACTTGAACAAGGAGGGCATAATCAGGTTAATTTGCTTAAAGGCTACATCAATCAAACAGTTATGCATGCACTTCAGGGTCCATAAACAGTAACACACCCTGCGTACCCAGATGGAGAATGGTGGGCTAGCCAGGAATGTTGCAGCTGGTTGGGACCTGTGATGAAAAAAAAACAACAACATGCACAACACACATGATTCGTAATCCGGAGCGGAGGGCTCAGTTCATGAAAAGAAACAACAAGACAATCAGATGACACACTTTTAGATTAGGCTGTTGAGGAGCTACCTGATGATTACTCATGATACCCAAGACTGGACACAGGCTGGACGAAAATCAAGACAGCAGGTGGTTAATCTGGAATGCCAGGAGAAGCAGGGCCTACATGATTCGCTGAGGCGCTGTTTCTGTTCAAGCGTGGATAAGGGGATGATCCCCAGGCAGGTCTCTTAGAAACATAGAAACATAGACTTTGACGGCAGAAAAGTACCACTTGGCCCACCCAGTCTGCTCATTTCCCTACCTACTGGATAAGCTGCAGATTCTAGTTAACCAACAGCCTGCTTCTTGCAACCCCACTATAATTGCTTTGTGTCTGTCCCAAGCATGTTTGAATTCCCCACTGTTTTAGACCCAACGACCTCCTCAGGAAGGCTGTTCCATGTATCCACCACTCTCTCTCCGTGAAAAGAATTTCCCACATTACCCTGAGCCGCCCCACTCTATCTTTAAACTGTGCCCCTTGTTCTTACACATCTCTTTTCTGAAAGATGCTACCCTCCTGGACTTTGTTGATTCCCTTGAGGTACTTGAACGTTTCTACCATGTCCCCCTGTCCCTCCTTTAATCAAGGGTATACATATTAAACTCTCTCAGTCTCTCTTCATATGGTTTCTGATGTAGACCCTGCACCATTTTAGTTGCTTTTGTCGGTGGCTTTCTCTGTGCAGTGGGGTAGTCTGGCAGGGCCAGCGTGGCATGGCCCAGGCTGAATGGAGATGAACATGGATTCAGTCTGATTAGGCCAGATAAAGCTTCCAGCAAGCAGAACACAGTTCACACAGTAGGGAACCAAATCATGACCCACTTTCAATACATAGCACATTTACATGTAAAGGATTCCACGGTACCAGCAAGCAAAACACAGTTCACACAGAGGGAACAAAATCATGACCCACTTTCAATACACAGCACATTTACATGTAAGGAAATTCTACTGTACCAGGCAATCTGTCTCCAGTCACGACTGCAAAGTCTGTGCACAAACCAGGGATTCAAAAGCAGGTGGAAATCCTGACAGGCTGATCACATTCAGCAAAATCTTCAGTCTTCTTCAGGTTAAAGGCTGGTCACAGTCCAGTGGCTTAAATAATCCTCACAACTTGGATTCAGTCCAAATAAACTCTATTTTCCTCTCAGGGACAGCAGGCAGACAGGCAGGCCAAAACTCAGCCCTTTCACAGTTCTGCCATGCAAACTACACAGAACTGCTGCTCAAAATCATTTGAGTTGTTACTTCTTCACTCTCAGCTCAAAACTGAAACTAGCTGCAGCAGCCTGGGAAATTCCCATGATCCAAAAGGTTTGGTTGGCTGATCCTCCTGTCAGTCACAACAAAGCTCCCCTTCAGGTGCAAAAAAGCCCAAAACTACAATTCCTACAGATTTTGACTCCAGACAGCTCCTGTAGTCCAGCTCCATTTAGGTCCCACCAGTACTGATTGGTCCAATTAGCAGTCCAGGACCAAGATAGTAGAGATAAACAAAACAGTCCTTGCTGCAAAGAAGGCAGGTTAGACAAACTACATTATCATTATCATTCTAAATGATTTTCAGTAAATAGTTACATCTTTCAACAGAGCTCTCTCTCAGATTACTTATGACTGCAATCCAGGCAGTTCTTAAAGAGACAGTACACAGAGGCTGTACAGGCACTCTCTGGCAATCACATTTAAACTGCTAAAATGCAGGATACCAGCCTGGCAGTGAGCATTTAGGCAAGCTCGAGGAAGACTTTTAGGAACCCCCATTTGTAGGGGATTACATGAGGAGTGGGTAGTGCAAGAGAGTTTCAAGGAGGTGGAGAGAATTTGCAGGGTGGAAGGGACATCAATAGTCTTCTCGGAGGTGCTTCTGGTCCTGAGTGCTAGTATGGCAAGGAAGATAAGGACTGCTGAATTTAATGAATGGCTTAGAGGGTGGTGTGAGGCAGAAGGGTATGGGTGCATTGGTGGTTAGGGGAGGCAAAGAATAACAAAGGCCTGTATGCACCAGAGAGGTTACACATAAGTAGGAAGGGCACAAGGGTCCTAAAGGGTAAGTCTGAGGACTTCTTGATTAAAATCTTAATTTAAACTGGCTAGGTGGGCAGTACAGTGCACAGCACCCTTAGTCATCTGGTGGAGGAAGCTGATAGTCCCACCCTCCTCAGTAAGAGCAGCATGAGGAGGAGAGATTGGAGAAGTGGGGAAGGATGGAGAGACCAAGGGAAGAGGAGGGTGGAAGTGGGCAGGTCAGCAGTGAGGTGTGTCCAGAGTCATAGTGAAGGGTAATGTCTCTAAATGCCAGAAGTCTGGGGAACAAAATGGCAGAACTGCAGTCATTGTTGGCCAAGGGAGAGGTGGACACAGCGCCATCACAGAGGCTTGGGCCATGCAGAGCCATGACTGGGACCCAGCAGTTCCTGTGTATATAATGTACAGAAAGGACAGGAGGACTGGAAGAGGGAGGAGTGGATCTGTATGCAAAGGAGGGATAACTTGTACCAGAGAGGAAGAGGCGGCAGGTAAGACTGAAACTTTGTGGACCAGGTACAATCCACTAAAGAGAGAAAACTAAGAATGGGTAGTCTACAGACTACCTTCCCAAGATGAGGAATTGGACAGGGTACTGGGGTCCTAAATCATGGATATGTCCAGCAGGGGAAGTAGTAATAATGGTGGATTTTAGTCTACCGGAGTGGACAGAAAAATCCTGCTATCTCTTGCACTAGAGAAGAAGTACTGCTGGATGCTTTCCAGGGCGTTTTTTGACTCAGAATTTTATGCAGCCATTAAAGAGAGGGCCATCCAGGACCTGGTCCTGTCTAACTGTGCACATGTAACCCCTTACAAATTGGGGTTTCCTAAAATGTCTTCCTGGGCTGCTGCATGCCCACTGTCAGGATGGTGTCCTGTGTTTGCAGAAGCTTTTATGCGCCTGCATGAGAGTGCTATAGAACCTCCATGCTTGTCTCTTTAAGAGAGTCATTATGCCGTGTAAGAAATTAGTCTGGGTTGGGTCCGAGTAGTTTAGGGCTCATGATTGGCCAGGTAAGTGGTATTTCTGCTCCATTCTGCAGTTGCTATATGCACAGAGGAAGCTCTGTTAGGAACTGTGTTCATTTGCTGTTTATCTGCCTTATTAATAATAGTATATAAGTTTGTTTAACCTGCCTTCTCTTGCAGCTTGGACATTTTTGGTTCTGGACTGCCAGAGTTGGACCAATAAACCTCAGGGGACCTAAAATGGAGACTGTCCCCAGAGGTCTTGTGGGATTGAAATCTGTAGGAATTGTAGTTTTAAGGTTTGGCACCTAAATGGACCTGGAGGGCCCTTGCTGTGATAGACAGTTCTCTTAGCCAACCAAACTTTTGGATTGCAGAGGAAATCCCCAGAACTGCCTGCAGCAGAGTCAGTTGTGAGCTGGAGTTTGGTGAGTGAACAGCTCGAGCCATCGAGCAGCTGCTCCTGCGTAGGAACACTGGAGAATCAGTGGAAGGCTGCACTAGCCTGCCTGTCACATCTTCCAGTGAGAAATCCTGTGAATGTGAAAGTAGGACTTAAACCTAATTCCTCTGTTTGAGATCTGAAGCCTGAAGAGAAAGAGAGTGATTGTTGCCTAAATTTGGGACTGAAGACTTGCTCCAGAAGCGATTGGCCTGCCAGGTACCGAAGTGAGTCATGGATTGAGAGGTTTGAGCAGAACTTCTGCTAAATGCAACTGGACTTTACCCAAACTATGATTAAGAGTTGTGTTGCTTATAAGCAAGGCCCCATGTTTTCTGCAATTCTGCAGTTGCAGCAGTGGCTGCAGAATTCAGAGCTGACTGCAGAAATCAGTGCTTGCAGCAGAAATCAGGAAAACCAGTCATACAGTCGCAGAAGTGCTAACTATGCTATGCGGTCACACAAGGCAAGGGTATAGCTACTGATATGTTATGTATACCATGGCATTCGTGCTCATTAGAAGGGCAGAAAACTGATGCTGTCCACTACAAAGCAGATAAGCTAGTGGCCACATGGCATCTTGACTTGTACTGACTCTTATTACATAACTCCATCCATCCAGTATTGTGGTGGGGGGGACTGAAGCAAGATAGCAGAGCTTGATTAGGTCCACGGCAGTTATGATTTGCTGCTATGTAGGTGTGGCTAGCTCAACTATGTACATTTTAATTGGGAAGCTGCTCATGGGGCACACTGAATCCTTGGAACATGAATCTGGAAGGAAGAACTGGAAGGCAAGCAGTAGTCAAGAGTGAGAAGATTCCAAGCGGAATCGATCTTGGTGTGGTGACAGGTATCGGAGGAGGGCTGACTGCAGAAACATAAGGCTGGCAGCAGACTGAGCAGAAGACTCGGTCCCTACCAGTGGACATCAATCACAGTTTTGATTTGTAGGCTGTAGATCTGTACCTGCAAGTGTGAGAGTAACTTATTGGCAGATTTGAACCTGCAGCCCAAGTGGTGGCATCAAGCTTGATTCTTAAGAAGAGTCAAGTTTCCCAGCTGCAGTAGAGTTGGGGACCAGGGTATACTAGAACTGGAGCAAGCATGTATGGAAGTAAATTGCAATGGAGAGTTTGATTGAAATGAGGGTCACTGACTGAAGAACATCACAGCCCCTGAGTTGCGAGGAGATGATAACATGCTAACCAAGGTTACTGCAGCTTAATAAGAATGACGTGCTTGCATTTTGTTAGTGTGTCCCCAAAAGAAACATCAGGATTCAACAAATCACTACAGACATTACAAGTTACACCCTCCTTCACTGGTATAGGAAGACAATTCCCCTCCCCCAACACACAGATTTGCACACTGCACTCAACATGTTTGTTGCAAGGCAGTTGGGGTATTCCTAGTTTAAAAAATAATCTAAAAGAAAATTGATCAAAACCAGAAAAATGGCTTTCAAGTTGGAGTCTCTCTTTATGTCTATTAACTGTAAATATAAACCAGAAGAAATCCAAGCAGGTTTTGCCTTCTGTGTAGCTTTAGTTAAGTGTATCTGTCCACCTCTGATTACAACCAAGGAGAACAGCAAAGGCCACCAGTTTTCAGAAGAAGAATAGATGAGCCTTCAGAGTCGGAGGTGGGAGAGAAGATTAATTAAAAGAGAACACTGATGCCCATGGCTGTGCCAAGTTTGGGTTATTCCTGTTTAATATTTGTGATAAGAAGACTACCTACTGTTAAATGGCCTGCTGTTCCACTTTCAGTGTAGCAGTGATTCCATGAAGGCAGCCAAAGGGTTAACTAAGACTTAATCCCATTGAGAGTATGCTGTTTAACCACAATTTATCTGCGTAGAAGGGCTGCAGAATCAGCAGTTGTTCTGCCAGAGAAAGTATGAGGTCCTGCCGCAGAGTGTAGATCCACTTTGCCACTGTAAACACGGGCCCTGCTTTTTAAGTGTGCTGAATGTGCTGTGGGGTTGCGATTTCATTCCCCACCTTCAAGTGTGTTATGTTAGCTGAAAACTGCTCCAGCACTCACACAGACTAAATCTGAACTGCCTGCTCTGGTCTGGGCCCTGCCGTCTCAGTCTAGACTGCCACTCCCATCACAGAGAAATTTCTGGCGAAAGACCTGCTCAGGGATCGGCTCCTGCTCAACACCATTGAACAGGTGGCGACCACCTTGGTGAGTCGTGTGGGCCCTGCTTCCCTTGGCAAACCAGAACACCATCCAGAGGACTTCATCTTGTCAGTCCTGCCTCCTGGTCTGAAACATAGAAACATAGTACCGACAGCAGATAAGGACCATAGCTTCCAGTCTGCCCATCTTTTTCTACTCTATAAATGTGCCATCGACCTTTGCTCTGTCAATGGCCTATCTATTCATACTCATCTGTATTGCTCCCTTATGCATATACCATGCCTGTCTGAAGCCCTGCACTGTATTCATATCCACCACTTCCTGAGGTAGGCCGTTCCATGCATCCACCACCCTTTTGTGAAAAAGAACTTCCGTACATTACCCCTTAATCGGCCTCCTCTAATGTCATGCTGTGTCCTCTTGTCCTGCTATTTTCTTATATTGAAACATGTTAGACTCTTTCACCTTGTTAATGCCCTTAAGGTGTTTGAATGTTTTGTTTCATATCACCTGTCTCCCTCCTTTCTCTAGGGTATACATATTGAGCTCCGTTAATCTGTCCTCATATGTTTTCTGATGCAGTCCTTGAACCATTTTGGATGCCCTTCTCTGGACTGCCTCAATTTGGTTAATGTCCTTGTGAAGGTGTGGCCTCCAATACTGCACGCAGTACTCCAGATGGGGCCTAACCAGTGTTTTGTAAAGAGGATTATTACTTTCCTCTTCTGGCTTGTGATACCCCTACTAATACACCCTAACATCCCCTAGCCTTACCTACTGTTTTAGTGGTCTGCTTGGATGATTTCAGGTCATCAGTGATGATGATGCCCAAGTCTCTTTCTTCATGTGTAACTGCCAGCAACTCCTCCCAGCCTATAGGTGGCTTCAGGTTTCTCTTCCCATGTGCATGATCTTGCACTTCTTTGCATTAAACCCCAGTTGCCACTCTTCTGACCATTTTGCTAGTTTATCCAGATCTCTTCTCATTCTGCCCACCCCATCAGGACCATCTACTCTGTTGCAGATCTTGGTGTCATCTGCAAACACACTAACCTTACCCTCCAGTCTATCTGCAATGTCACTGATGAAGATATTGAAGAGGACTTGTCCCAGGACTGATCCCTGAGGTACCCACTTGTGACTTGCATCTCTTCTGACTGCATACTGTTTACCACCACTCTCTGTTTCTGCCCGTCAACCAGTTTGCTACCCAGTTGACCAATTTCTGACCCACCCTGAGCCTACCCAGCTTATTAATCAATCTTCTATGTGGAACAGTATTGAATGTTTTGCTGAAGTCAAGGTAGGCGACATCAACTGCCCCCTTGGTCCACCACTCTGGTTACCCAGTCAAAGAAATCTATGAGATTAGTTTGACAGGACCTTCCTTTTGTAAACCCATGCTGTCTTGGATCCTATGTTCCTATGGATTCCAGATGTTGCACTACCCTTTCCTTAAGGACTGCCTCCATAATCTTGCCCACTACTGAGGTAAGACTGACTGGTCTGTAGTTCCTGCCTCCTCCCTGCTACCACTGTTGTGAGCGGGATCACATGAGCCCTTCTCCAGTCTTCTGGGACCTCTCCTGTGCTCAGAGACTCACTAAACAGTTCTGATAATAGCTCTGCTAGTTCCACCCTTAGCTTCTTTAGTACCCTGGGATGTATGGCATCAGGTCCCATTGCCTTGTCCACCCTGAGCTTATCGAGCTCTTGTAGAGCCCTTTATTTTGTGAAGGAATAGTGCTCACCTCCATCCCCCTATGTCCATGGTGCTGAGCTGTGGGCCCTGCCCTACCTTCTCTTCAGTAAATACTGAGCAGAAGTATCTATTTAGGATAGATGCTTTTACATGGTCCTGCTCCTCACATGCCTCGTTATCTCCTTTGATCTTAGCAATACCCCTCTGGACTTTCTCCTTTCACTAATATATCTATAGAAAGTCTTGTCACCTTCTTTACTGTTTGTGCTAGTGTTTCCTCGGTTTGGGCCTTTGCCTGCCTTACTGCTTCCCTGCTTCCTTAGGAAGTTTGGAATGCCTCCCTATCTTAATCCCGCTATGTTCCCTTATATTTCCTGAAAGTCAGCCCTTTGGCTTTGACCTTTTCTGCTACTGTTTTTGAGAACCAAAGTGGTTTCCTTCTTCTTTGCACTTCCTTTTCTCTCTAACACAATGGGATGTTGTTTCAAGTATTGCATCTTAATGCTTGCCCACTTTGCCTGTACCCTTCACCTGTATTTCTTTTTGCCATGGCTAGCTTAACTCTGTGACCTTCTTATCAAAGTCAGCTCCTCTGAGTAGCATTAGTACTAAACAGGGTAGCTCCCTACAACAAAGCTGCAGTCATTGTGTGTCATCTGATTTACTTGTTTGGGTTTATTATCACAAACTGATCAGCCACCAGCTCGGATTACAAATTCTGGGTTGATGTGCATGTAATTGTTTTCTTTCTTAAGGGCCCCAACTGCAGCTGCAACACTGGTCTATTCCAGGCAATGTGTCAGGCTAGCCTACATTTACAACTGGGTACCCAGAGTGTGTGACTGTGAAAGAGGGACTCTTAGTGCATGCGTGCTCAACCTAAATCAATCAGAATTAATAATCACTTGCTAAATTATTGCCCCACCCTGTCAAAGCCCCTGAATAAATCAGAATTTGTGCTGTTGCATTTAACCTGGCTAACGTGTGCCTTCATGGTGCCATTGAACTGTTGTATAACAGATCTTATTTTACAGGGGCCTTCAGGGCCTTTGCAGCTGGTCCAGCCCTGGTGGTAAGTGTACAGAATGTGGGTTTAAAAGTGCTATCATATGGTATTTGTGATTGTTTATTTGCTGCTATACTGTTGAGGCCACTAGAGGGGTTGGTGGGGGTTACAGCATCCCGGAGGGCTATACCAACAGCAGTTACATTACCCCAGAATCATTCCTCCAGGTGGAATCACCTGTTCACTGAACCTGAGCCCCTCAACCTGTAGGCAGGGTTACACACATGTTCAGGATGTGAAGGTGGATGTGCTGCTGGCAGGAGTGACCACCACACTGTATGGTTCCACCTTGACATGGCCAGAGGGAAGGTCAGGACCAAGATGAAGGTCTTGAACTTTCAGAGGCCTGACTTTGGTAGGGTGAGAGAAGTTCTGATGGGCTACCTTGCTGGGACCATAGTGGGAATGGATGTGGAGCAGAAACTGGCCATAATAAAGAGAGATTGATGGAGGCTACTAGTGAGTGAGCAAGCCAAAATCAAAAGTAATAAAGCTAAGGCCAAACATCCCAGCTGGGTCAGCAGGGAGGTGAAAAGTGGTAGGGGAAAAAGGACAGCCTTTAGAAAGTACAAGCATATCTAGAAGGAGGAGGATAGGGTGGACTACTCTGCTAAATCAAAGGAGGCGAACAGGGCAATAAGGGAGGCAAAGGCTACAAGAGAAGTACAGCTGACACGGGGATAAATGTGGGTGAGAAGGCCTTTTCTTGCTTATAAGGGAGAAAAGGAATATTAAAGATGAGACTGTCAGGTTAAAAGCGAGGGGTTGGGCAGAGGTTAGTGAAGAAAAAGCAGAGGTGTTTAAGAAATACTTCTGTTCAGTCTTCACTAGGAAGAAGGATGGACCAGTACCACAAAGGAGGCGGGGGGCTGAAAGGGAAGTCATGGATGGCGCAGTTCAGTTGTCAGGGTATTCAAGGGCATAAGGGCCTAAAGGTGGACAAATCTCCAGGGCCAGATGGCACGCACCTGAGGGTTCTAAGAGAACTGTTTTAAATTCTAGCAGATCCCCAGAAGGGCAACCCGTGAAATAGGTGACTCAAATTGAGCGACTCAATATGAGCAACTCAATTTGAGTGACTCGATTAAGAGTGACAGTTACAGAAGAACGAGGAGGAAGGAGAGCAAATGGAGAAGAGAGTGAGATATGGCATAGCGAGGAATGGTATGTGGGAGAACCTGGAAGAAGGTTGTAGGGGATTTGTTTGGGAGGGATGATCGAGCTGGCTGTCTGGTGTTGTGGGTAGGGCTGTGGTCTGTGATGATGGTGGTCTGCAGTTTGGTACTGGTGTGGGGCTTATTTTTATGATCGTTTTGGTGTGCTTTTTATATTGGCTCGTAGCGATCATGCCAATATTGTGCAATGTGCTTGAATTTGGAGGCGCGGGGTCACTGTTGGGGAATGCAGGACATGCATCAGTAGGTGTGTCCCTCATTCCCCAATAAGCCAGCATGCAGGTGCCACATCAGGAATACATAATGTGGCGAGCACATCTAAGAAGAGGTCCACTGCAATGACAGCCAAGCTCGTCACACAGGCGGAACCAAAACGCGCCTCCCTACGTACCTTTCCTGGTGAAGCCCTTTAATTAACATGGCAGAGATGACTGCTGCAGCGTGGAGAGCAGACTTCAAGGGTGCCCAGTCCCCCTATCAGCATGCCCCAACCACGTCATTTGAAAATAGGGAGCCCACTCCCGTCAGCATAATGGCACCCTCATTTCAAGCTTGCGGCCAGGGTGGTGCCCAATCCCCCTCGGCATCATGTCCCTCTTCCCAGTTTAATTTGCTGATGGGGAGCCCACTCCCTGTTGGCATAATGCCCCCCATTTGTTGTGTGCTGACGGGGGTGCCCAATCCTCCATTGGCTACAGAACACCCCCAAAAAACACTCAGGTGGCATGCTGGGAGCCCACCTCAGTGTGACAAATGCCCCTGTAAAGAAAAAACATCCCACAATGTTTTTAAACCTGCAAAGTAGAAAACAGTCCCTCATCGACTCCAGTGGCCCTCCTCCCAATCTGCGGCCACCCTCTGTGCACCTCCTCCCCACCAACCTCACCCCCATACTTACCTCCGGAGCATGGCACAATGATCTTCTGTGGACTGGGAACATGTCTGCACTCTTCAAAGCTGACCATGAACTGAAGAAATGCCGTAAGCTGTATAATGGCATAAATATGGGGTTTTCAACTTTGGTGCATATCTCGGCATTTACAGTATGGAATTTTAGCACCAAATTTTCAACATGGAGTTATTGGGACTCCTCCTCATGAATTCAGTACTGTCATGGAGTTATTCTGTCCCAAAAGGTGAGTTGCAAATTTGGTGGGATAAATCCAAAATGGCTGTTTTATGAGTGTGCATTGCACAGTTTCCACACTGCTTCAGTAACTTTGTGAATTTATATTTTCACTCCAGATTTTCAAAATTGACATTTTCCACACCTCCTTATGAACAGTACATCTGTCATTTACATATCCTGGCAAATGTGTTTTCGCACATCCAGCACAGAATAGCGCCATTGCTGTGCTAAATTAGTTTTCGGGACAGTTTGAGAAAATGATGGTGACACTGTTCATGAACAGAGGTCCTAAAATGCCTTATGTTGAAAATTTGGTGATGAACATCCATAAATCACTGTGTTACAAGCTGCATTGCGCAGTTTCCACACACCCTTGTAACTTTGCAAATTTGCAATATTTTCATGCCAGATTTTCTACACTGGCAATTTTTCACACCTCCTTATGAACAGTACAGCTGTCATTTTCACAGCCTGCCCAAAATGTGTTTCTGCACCTGTGGTACAATGCATGGCCACTGTGGGAAATCAACTTTTGGGACACATTAACAAAATCGCAGCACCACTGTTCATGAGATGAGGTCCCAAAATGCCTATGTTGAAAAAGTGGCTAAAAAAATCCCAAAATAATTGGGTTACGGACGTGTGTTGCACAGTTTCTATGCATGCTCATGACTTAGCCAATTTTCATATGTTCCTCCAGATTTTCAACGTTGCCATTTTTTACACCTCCTTGTGAACAACACAGTTGTCATTTTTCACATCTTGCCCAAAATGTATTTTCATCCCTGTGTCACCAAATGGCATAGCCGCTGTGCAAAACCACCTTTCAGCTAACAAACTGATTGTGTTGCTCTTCATGAGGTGGGGTCACAAAAAGCCTATGTTGAAAATTTGGGTGAAAATACCAACAAACTCCTACGATGTTAGGGTTTCCAGCTGTAACACCCACCCTGTAGAGACTGCCAGGCATCAGGGTGTGACTTGGGATCATTGGCCGTAATGCTCACGCCATTCCACCCCACCCCACCCTGCAGCCAGTGACAGGCATCGAGATATGCCTTGGAATGTTTGGCCCTAAAGTTCACCCCATTCTCCTATATTGCATCTGGCTCAGAGTATTTCCTTATGGAATGGGGTAAGTATAAGGCCCAAAGATCCCAAAGCACACCACGATACTTGTCAGTGTCTACAGGCAGGGTGAGGTAAAATGGCATGAGCGTTATTGCTGACATCCCAAAGGCACATCCCAATGCCTGTCAGTCTCTGCAGGGTGGGGTGGGCTACATCAGTTGAATACTCACTGCCATTCCTATTATGTATCTCTAACTCCTGCACTACCAATGCCAATGCCAGACAGACAACATTCGGCTTTGGCAAATGCTTGTTTTTTTTCGTGGTGGTTTTTCATGCTGCCCTGACTATGTGTACTGCCGCCCACAGGTTGCTGCCCTATGTTCTCCCCTGCACACTGCCATCCCACTGAGTAGCCCTCTCCGTGTTTACCTATTTTTCCCAGTGTCCTCCCCTGGAGCTGGTTATTCAATAATGGGGTGGGGGCACAACCCCCTCATACATGTTTCCATTATATACAATATGTGTATGGTTAGTTTTGTGTTGTGCTGTTGCTTTTATTTCTGTAGGTCTTGTGCTGATCGCCAGAAATGTTTTTGGCAATTTGAGGTCACTGTTATGAGACTCACTATTGTCTCTAGCTCTTATCACATTGTACCCCAAGGACGACCTGTTTAATACATCTCTGGAGTTGGGAAATGTGCCTCAGGACTGGAGAATGGAGCATGTGGCCATAAATGTGGGATGAGCTATGCATCAGGGAATGACAGTTCAGTCAGCTTGTCTTCAGTAGTGGTTAAACTGATGGTGACCTCCTGAAAGAGGCACTGGTCAGCTTTCTGGGAAATGGCTCCAGGATGTAAGGCAGCATGGGTCTGTGTCAGGCAGGTTCTGCCAAACTAACCTGGGAGAAATAATCACAAATGATCTGAAACACTGCACACTGCAGGAGAACAGCAGCCAAAACAAATCTGATGCTGGACTGCATAGCCTGTGGAATTATCACCAGGAAGTCAGAGGTCATTTTGCCACTGTACAGGACACTGGTAAAATCACACCTGGAGTACAGTGTGCAGCTTTGGAGCACATATCTTAAGAAGGATATCAACTTGCTGGAGATGGTCTAAAGAAGGGCAACCAAGATGATCCAGGACCAGCAGGGCAACCTTAGGAGGGGAGACTCAGAGGGCTCAACATACACTGTTTTGAGAAAAGTAGGAGGGAGACATGACTGAGACCTTAAGTACCTCGAGGGTTTAACAGAGTGAGGCTGAAAAGGCCTCTGTGCTCACTCTGCAGTGTGCAGAGTTTCAGATCACCTGTGATTATTTCTCCCCAGGTCCTTTTCTTCCCCGACCTGGTTACCTGCACACTACCCAACCAGTATCTGGTCCTTGGATTCTTCATCCCAAGTGCACAACTTTACACTTTTTAGTGCTGAATCCAAGCTGCCAAATGCCACACCACTTTTCTAGCCTAGCCAGGTCCTCCCTGAAATCCTGTCTTCCTCCTCTGTGTCCACCCACCACCCACAGAGCTTGGTGTCATCTGTGAACAGGCAGATTTTACCTTTGATCATATCTACAATGCCACTTATGAAGATGTTAAACAACACCAGACTGAGCACCAAGTGCTGTAGGATGCTACTGGTCATAGGCTTCACTTCTGAGAATTCTCCTCCATCTATCACTGTTTGGCTTCTGTCCTGTGACCAGCTTCTAACCAGTCCCATGAGTTTAGCCCCACCCCTGGGTCTTCCATCTTTCTGACCAGGCTCTATGAGGCCGAGTTGAAAACCTTGCTGGAGTCCAGATACAGGACAACAAACACCTGGCCCTTGTCCAATATTTTAATGATTCACTCAAAGAAGTCACTTAGGTTAGTTGGGCAGGACCTCCACAGACACATGACCATGCTGCCTTATATCCTGGAGCCATTTCCCAGAAAGCTGACCAGCCCCTCTTTCAGGAGGTCACCATCAGCTTAACTACTACTGAAGTCAAGCTGACTGACCTGTAGTTCCCTGATTTGTAGCTCATCCCACTTTTATGCACATGCTCCATTGTCCAGTCCTGGGGCACATTTCCCGACTCCAGAGAGGTACTAAACAGGTCTTTATTGAGTGTTTAATTGGATTAACTGAAAAAGTATTGTGATGCAATAGCTTTATTTTAAACAGTGTTCACTATTTACAAATCAAGGGCACAGCAATCGGGTCTCCTTCACAACCCCCCCAAAAAGCACAACAGCAACAATCATAAAAATAAATGCAGTAAGTCCCACACCAGTACTGAACTGCGGACCACCATCGTCCACAGACCTCAGCCCTACCCACAACACCAGGCGGCCAGCTCAATCGTCCCTCCCAAACAAACCCCTTCAACTTTCTATCGGGTTTTCCCATGAACATCCCACATGTAGATGGTCTGGAAGCATTACGTAATACTTTATACACCCAGACAAGTTATACAAATGCCTTTATTGCATTATGCAAACATTTATCTGGCATGGTGGGAATGCCAGTTTGTATTATCAGATACACATCCATATGTGTAGCACCTACATTTTATGGGTGCTTCATTGATGACATATTTTTGGTGTGGAGGGGCACCTGCAGATTTATTGAACTTGGTTCCTTATTTAGAATCAACAAATTGTAATTTAAGATTTTCTTAGAATATGGATTTCTCCAAAATTCAATTTTTGGATTTGGAGATTTCAAAAAAATGGTGCGGGGGAGGGATATGTGCAAAACTATACAGTAAGTCAACATCCAGAAATGCTCTTTTAGCATATGAAAGCTGCCACCTGAGACACATCTTAAAGAATATCCCAAAAGGACAGATGATGAGATTAAGGAGAAATACAACCAGCTGAGAACAGTTTGAAATAGATGCAGGAATGTTGGCCAAAAGTTTAAAGATAGAGCTTATAATGAAAATGAAGTTACATTGGTAAGATACTCCATACAAAATATGAATATAAATGACCTCTTAAATTCAAAAGATAAGAGATACTAACAATGTTCTAAATTTTGTTAGAGTATAATCCTCAGAGTTACATCATTAAGGATATTCTTAAAAAGAACTGGGACATTTTGAATCTGGAACCTAATTTGAAAGATGTGTCAAAAAGTTTTCTGAGACTGGTATACAAACGGGCAGGAACATTTCTGAGCCAGTGATCAGGAGCTTGTATGTGGCATTGACTGAGAAGAGAGACAACAATTCAAAACATCCAGGCAAAACTTCCAATGGAACATTCCGTTGGGAAATTGTTCTTATTGTGGACATTTAAATACAGGTAGCATTTTTAAGTATCCCACCACAGGTAGGATCTATCATAATAAGCATTTTGTTACATGCTTTTCAGAATTTGTTGTTTAGGTAGCTATTTACAACTGTTTATATTTTTACATAGGAAAACTAATAGTCATTTGAAACTTAGGATTGCAGAGCATTTACAATGTATTAACAATAAGGATACAAAGAATGCTTTATCTTTACATTGCATGATGGTAGGACTTGGGCATACCTTCTAATTTCAAGCTTTGGAGGAAACGTTACCAAATGCCTGAGGGGTGGGGTGGGGGTTTAGATAATCTACATTTGAGAACGGAAAGCAGATTGCAATATGAGCTACACACCCAAAAGATAAAGGCTTAAATGCCAGTTTCAGTATTGTGCCATTTTTGAAATATAAATAGGCTGTCTGTATATATGAATATAATGAATTTGTAGTAAGTCTAATTGCCTTTGTAGTATGGTGTGTAATTACAGGGATGTGGATTCAAATGCCAGTTTCAATGTAGTGTCTCTTTTTGACTTATATTTAATATGCACTCTGCATATATGATAATGTATTTGGGATATAGTTTTAATACCTTTATTTGTATTTTTTTTTTTTTGTAGTATGGTGTGTAACTATTATATTCTTGCTGTCACTTTAAATTATTCTTCTGTGCTTGTTTATGCTGTATGTAAAATGTATGTCTGGCTCTTTAAGAGCTCACTTTAAATAGTGATGTTGCAAGCACACAAGCCACACCTGGAAAAAGCGTCAGAGCGACATGAAACGTTGGCTGTGTACACAGGAGAGGAAGCTGCTATGTACTATTTGTCTAGTTTTAATAAACAGTTTCAACTAGACCAAACGTTCATGGTCTGTTTTCATTGCAGTGCTGAGCTGCCCTATTCTTTTATTGCTGCTCTAATTTAAATTGGTGTCCAAAGTTTTTAGAAGTGTTCCCCAGAAGCTGCCAGGTTTATTATCCAGTCACAAAGGGCTTTATCCATTAGTTTGCAAAACAAATAAAACGAAGACCAGACTGATTTGATATTCTTTAATTTTAGCTGTTGTAATTTATAAAACAAAGATTCTGACTGCTATATCATATTTAAACTGGTTTCTTAACTGCCTATATTTATGTAAACTCTACACCCCCCTTTTATTGGACTTCCAGAATTTATCCCTCACCCTCATATTTGTTATTGAAATGTAGTGGTGGGTTAGTTAAAAGGACTGTCTAGCAGATAATAACTACATCTGGGTGTCCTACCTTGACTCATATCATAGAATCCACTTCATGGGAAGCACTGGATAAAGAGAATGATTTGTGCCTGAGCCCTTCCTGGTGGGGTGGCATGCAGGAAGGCATATAGGTCTCAGTAGGGATGTACTCATCCTCCTGGGGACTTCAGCAGCATGTGTCTCTGTAGCATACACCCTAATGCTCATATACTGAAGGTCACTGACTCCTGAGTGAATGAGTCAGTGGCCTTCACCCTCACTGTGGGATGAGTGGGAGACATAAGCATATGCACTTTGGTGAGGGGCTGTAATCCTCTTCTAGAGAGACAACTTTGCCTAAAGGTCAAAGCACAGAGCTGTGAACCAGAAGACCCAGGTTTAAATCCCACATCGGCCACTTACTCACTATGTGATCCTGCTGAGCTGGTCACTTAACCATCCCAGGCTTAAGGGTCACTCAACAATGGAAACTGAACAGCCATATGCATTACTTATTCAAAATTACCCAGTTATTTTATTGTTCGTCTCTTGTATTGGGATCCAGATTCTAAATGTTGTTGCTTTATTGATTTATCCAAAACAAAGAATGGATATCATTTAAGGAACAATAAGTTGGTTTATCCATATAGGCGAAAGAATAGGTTCAGTTTAAGCTTTGCTCTTTATGTGGTCAGAACATTTGGTAAAGCAAAATATGAACATACGAATATACAAACATGCCAGCAGATAAAGGTCTTACTGTCTATCTAGTCCACTCAAGTGCACAGTTCCCAATATCGTGCAGCAGGAATTACCCCCATCCTGTTTCCCTTCTGATGTCCCTTAGCTTCCACTCTCCCAACACATGCCCTCTTCTTCCACAACTTCCTCTTCACCCTGTCACACCCCCTGAAGCCGCCCACCATTTTAGGGATACCACCTCTTCTGGCAGCTGATTACACTTAATAGTAAAATATTTATTCATAAACAAATTTATGAATTGGATACACTCAACTGAGCTCTTGCTCATTTACAATGAGGTCCACAGATTACATCAATTACAATCATAATCAAATACAAAACATTACAGGTTACAACCGTAATTAAGGATAGTTATCACCCTCTGTGAAAAGTACCTCCTCTTCTCCCTTCTGAATCATTTCCCACCAGCTTTAGGCTGTGCCGCCAATACTCCTTTTTCAACATATGTTAATGTATAATTAAGCAATAAGGCATGACAGGGTGTGGTATCATGGGATATCATCACGCCTTTGGGTGGGCATAGGTCACAGGTCGAAAGCGCCCAACCACCCGAGAAGTGAAGTTATCCCATGATATACCACACCCTGGAGTGACTTATTACATATAGAACTGAGTTTCAAGTTTTTAAATTAAAAAATAAAAGAAACAGGTTTTAAAACATTTTATGAATGAGTTTTTGGGTAGTATGAGTACATTTGAAAAAATAGTTCTCAGACAGTAGCGTAGCAAGGAGGCTGGTGGCACCGAACTTTTGAAGCTGTGATGATGTAGTCAGATATCATCACGGCTTCAAAGAGCTCTCGCAAATCGGCTTCCTCTATTTGTGATCCTCAGTTCATAACTAGAGATATTGACTGCTCATGTTTTATCTATCTGCTCCATCGGTAGTTCCTTCTGAAGTTCTGTCCCTCCCTGATTCCATCATCTGCCTGACTCTTGTCTTCTTCCTTCTCCCTTCCCTCTGGTACTGCTCCTTGTTGGTCTCCTTCTATTTGAAACTGTACAAATCGAGGGCTGCATGTCAATGCCTTCTGTGCTGGAATTTCAGGGAGATTTGGATAACAGATTTTTTGTGTTTCCCCTGTGGTTCTTGCAATACTTAATGGGGTGAGGATAGGGTGAGGTGGGGAATCACAGGTGTTGGCATGTCCAAAATAACCATTTGCTGTGATGTTCTGGCTTGTTCTCTCATTATAGATACTTGTAGAGCCTGTTGATTGGGGGTGAGAGTTCAATTCCACCTCCTCTCTGGCTAAAATACGTTTTACTATATTGGTGTCCCCATTGAAAGTTTCATCACCACTTGCTTCTTCCAATTCAACCTGAACTGCTGGTATATGTATCAGCCTGTTAGTCTGTTTTCTTTAAAATAGATCTGGGGTTATGATTGTTGTATCTGTTGTTTTCCTTTTCCCACTCAAAGATATGCCCCTCAAGGTAGTCTCTCGATCTCTTTCAAATTTGTGTTCCTTAATTTTTTGAATTCGTGTCGTGTCTTTTAACAGCTTCTCAAGCAGCTCTCTGTATCTAGAATAATCAGTATCATTTTGAAAAACTGTGTTTGTTTCTCTTTTCAACAATCTGTCATTTTACTTCAGCTTCTTGTCCTCTGCATCTTTTAAAATGATATGTATCAATCCAGCACTATAATTTAAACAATGTGTTTGCTAATCAGTTAAAAATTGTATTCTATCCAAGTCAAAAGCAGGTTGCTTTTGAACCCTAGACCTCATGGTGCTCTATTGACTTCTAAGTATGCAGTCAATGTAACATGTTGCCAATAGAACCTGCATGCTTTTAAGACTACCCTTTCAGTTGTGCAAAAGCTTCCTTTATAGTTAAGGGAACATTATCTTCAGTTCTTACATTCATTATATGCTTAGAGGATCTACCGGTACTATTTACTTTTAGCAATAATGGATTGCATCCCCATGTTTAAAAAATAGGGATTCCACAAAGTCATAGCAACAACACAATGCATTTCTGTATTCTGAGCTTTTATTGATATAGAACCTTGCAGACCAATTTAAATGAAATGAAATCTACTTTACTTTCAGTAATGGACTAAAAAAAAAAAAGAAAAAAAGACAGCTTGTCTTCATCCTAATGAACAATTCAGTTCTGTCTCTTTCTCTAACTAACTGAAACAGAAATCTTCTCATGCTTGTTCATCCTATGCACTTTATTTGGCTTAGGTATTGCTTGTCAGCACTCCTCCCCTGAGAGACAGCCATCAAGTGTATCATCCAATCCAATGAGGTTTTAAAGCGCAACTTTAAAACAAAAGGGGTTTAGTACAAATCCCATCAAAGCCCCAGTCAAAACCTGTGTTGCTTTTTTTGTTGCAGGGTTGTAAAGCGATTTACAGGTGAAGGAAATGGGATTGGATACACATACTCTCCCTTCAGAGCTGTGCCCATGGCACACTTGGTAAGGGCCAGAGATCTACCCTCCTGAGAGAAAAAATCTCCATTACCATGCTGGATACCTACCAGTGGTGCACATCAAATGAGAAAGGCTGCAGCACCAAATACAGTACCATCTAGTGACATGGGCATTGGTATCCTGCAAAGCCTGTAGCCACTTGAGGAGGGCATGGTCAGTGATGAGGGTGAACTTCTGCCCCAACAGGTAGTAGTGTAGGGTTATCACTGCCTCTTACTGCCAGACACTCTTTTCCAGCATGCTATACCATTTATCCCAAGGAAAAAGTTTCCAAGATAGATATAGGATGGGGTGAATGCCATTCTCAATGTCTTGTGATAACACTGCTCTCAACACCACATCATAGGTATCTGTGTATAAAATGAAGTGATGATTAAAATCTGGACTTTGTATGACTAGCCCTCACACAGTACACTTTTGAGGGCCTGGAATTCCGATCTGACACTCAGGTGACCAACAAACTTTATTTGGGCTAATTTTCATGGTCAGGTCAGTCAATGGGGTAGCAAGAAATGAGAATTCCAGAATAACCATTGGTAATACCCTACAAGTCCCAGAAGGACCTAACCTGCTTCTTAGTAGCTGGGATAGGGCAGTCAGCTAGGCCCTTTACTTTGTCAATAGCTGGATGTCCCAAACATGTACCCCAAGTATGTCATCTCCTGCCTCCCTAGGGTACATTCTGTGGCACTGGCCATGAGACCTGCCTTCCTGAACAGTTGAAGTACCATGGCCACATCCTGCAGATGACTATCCCAGTCGGGCTTAATAACCTGGTTTAATTATTTTGAAGCATATCTACAGGACGGTGTGCTTTATTATCTGTTTAGAGAGAGATTCATTCCCCCAAGTATTGATTTTCCCATTTGCTCGTTATACCATTGGGCCACTAGGGTCAACATAAACTTCACTGTCCCATTGTAGTCTGCTTACTTAGTGAAGATTACTTACCTACCTTTGGAGGTCAGTGCTGACCCTCTCTGCCCCAGCTTTCTTCCTCCTCTTTATGCCTGTGACCCTGCCCCCAGATTATCCTGTCTATTGTCCTTGTTTTCCCTCAGCTCTGCACCACTGTGACCTAGCCCCCCTCCCGGTTAAGCCATTCTCAACCAGGAAACATAATCTGTTTCTGTATCTCTCCCTGTGCCTCTTCCTCATACTTTTCACCCTGGTCTCTCTTCCATCCCTTCAATTGCTAAATACCCTGTCATCTCTGTTTGCCTTGAAAATCGTGTTCTGTCTGCTTCTCTCCATAAATTTCCTTTCTCTTCTTCCATTCTATCCTCTGCAATTTTCGTTCCCTCTTTCCATTCTTTCTCTTTTACTCCAATCGCTGTAAAGCTTGAATATCTATGTTACACTAATAGCTACCAATTACTATTGGGTCAACTAACCATCTAGTGCTACATACTGTTGCCACGTTATTATATGTGTTCCAGTTACCAATTTGCTATATTTGTCTTCATATCTACTATACTTAACTGTTGCATTGTTAGCCAGTGTTATCCACCTGTAATTAATTAATGTATTTATGTCTTTGGTAACGGGTAGGTGCACTGATCAAGGACCATTTTCAGGCACAACCGGGCCACAGGGGTGGCAGCAAAATAGGAAAAACAAACAAACAACAAGCGATACATACAGAGTCAGGGAATACACACCCTGAGCATGAGGTGGTGTGGGAAATAAAAATATACAAGTGTATAAAAATATACAGTTGAAGACATTCTTATAGACAATATACAAATGTATTGTGTTCCTTACAATAAAACAAAATGTACAAGTATATAAATAAGCAGTTGATGATGCATTACATTAAACCTAGTAGAGTTAGACTAGAGGATAAAGGGAGACAAGCATGACTGTGCAGAATAACGGATAATGGCAAGGATGTCTAAGATCCTTACTATACATTAGAGCTAGCTTGGGACAGGAGACACACCTATGTTAACGTATTAACTATACACAATAGTACAGTTTCTAGGCCAAGGATAGAGGACCTATGCCCTCCTGCTCTCATTCTATGCAAGTAAGCAAATTATATAGACAATAATGCATGGGGTGGTGTGTTTAACGAGATTTTACACACACATTCAGTTGATGCTCAAATAAACCCCTTGAGAGAAGCTCAGGGGTTTGTTGATCCAACACCGAGGACCATGTGTAAAATCGAGTTAAACCTTGACTAATTTCATGTTTTATGTTATATAATTGCTGGGAAGCATTTTCTCACCACAGCAATTGTATAAAATAAAATGGTCAGCCTTCCAGTAAGGATGAAGCCTGTTTGTGGTCATTGGCTGAGTAGCTGTAGCAAGCTTTTGTTTTTCGTCCCTCCGCCAACTGAAATGGAGCTTTACTGAATAACAAAAGTGAACCTTTTTTATGCACTTACTGCCGATGATGCAGAGTGATGGTGGCAGCTAGTGTCCGCAACGCTACGTGAGGGGAGAGTAGAGTGAGGCACATGCGGAGCGAGGTAACCCCAGCTTGTGTTCACAGTTATAACCCGCTGGTTATAATGGGGAATTATTACCTGAGTTCCCTATGGGAGAAATGCTCCCAGCAATTATATTCCAGTATTGTAACATTTCTGTGCATTCTATCCCATTGATCCCTACCCTCCAGGTCGCGACTGCGAGATGAGCAACTTGTTGCTCAGCATGCCTTCCTGGTGAAACATTTCAATAAATAAATAAAACTTCCACTCCCCATCACAATTCCCTTACAAACTCTACTGCCTGTTAAACCCTGCTTCAACCAAGTGACAGCTCCAACGCCTTTTTATCATACCTGGACCCATTTCTCTACATGGCCTTCCACCCCACTCACGCCTTTACCTCACTCCTTCACTTTACTGTGCATCCTTAAATTTCAGCTCTCCACCTTCAGTTATGTCAGCTGGCTCAGTTGGTAGCACATCCACCTCTGGACCAGAAGATCGTGGGTTCTCGTCCCACACTGGGATTGGACTTGCACCTAAAAATTGCAGGCATCCAATGCAGTATTGGGGTGCTGTACTGCTGGGTATGCCATGCTTAAGATGAGATGTTAAACGGATGTCCCTTCTGCCAGTCCTGGTGTTGTCTCGTGGGTGTCCAGGTAGAAGTAAAGAACCCAGGGTACTTTTCATAAAGAGTAGGGAACATTCCTGGTGTCCTGGCCAACATTCCCTTCCCATAAACTGATTCATGCAATTATCCAGGCTGTGTGTGGGTGATGATGCTATATGGCCGCCACCACACATTCAGTCATTCACTACCAGTCTAGCATTGCTTGTAAAGCACTTTGAGATACACTGTGTATGAAAAGCACTATATAAATGCTGATTATTATTCTTCTATTCACTTCGCTCCCTAAACCATCTAACAAACCTTGGTTCAAGAGTACCAAGCTGCATTTCATCATTATCTCTCTTTTACTTCTCTCAGCAGGAGACATAAATCCCAACCCAGGTCCAACACTCAGTAAAACCCTACCCCATCCACTCCCTCATCTCAGCCTCTACTCCAACACCAGTTTCACTCCCCATGGCTTAAAATCCTCCACCTTAACATTTGCAGTCTCCTCCTAATTGACCTGCTACTCCCACTTGTAGCATCCCTCAATCCAGACATCCTCATTGTATCAAAGACCTGGCTAACAAACCAAACCCTGATGCTTCTATTACAACTTCTGGATATGCGATCACCTGGCCAGGACCCGACTGGTAGGGGTAGGAGCATAGCTATTTACTCCTCCTCTCTCTCCAATCCAGCACTCTTCTATCTACCACTAGCCCCAATGCCTATGAAGCCCTCATCATTAGACTGTCTCTACCCTTTTCCTTACCAATATTTATCACAGGAGCATATTGCCATCATGGTCTACACCACTCTGTAGCCACTGATCTAATCACCACTATTGGGTCCCTTACCTCCTCAGGTGAGCTCTATCTGTTAGGGGATCTAAACCTGAACTGGTTGTCACCTACCTAGATAAGACTCATACTGAAATAGCTGCCCTTAACCTGTCCCAATTAATCACAGAACCTACTCACCTAAACCGCAAATCCCATAACCACACTCTCATAGACTGGGCTCTCACCTCCCTTCCTCAAAGAGTAATCCAGTTGGGCCTACTGCCAGATGCTCTTAGCAATCCTCATATGATCTACATAGTTAGGAAAGTACACAGACCTAAGGCACCCTACAAACTACTAATGATCCACTTACAAAATTTAGACCTTGCCCTCTACATCATAATTTAACTCACATTGACTGGGCCCCTATTTCCTCAGTCAAAACTATTGATCATTCCCTGGCTTATTTCAAAGATAATTTCATCAACGCCTGGAACAAACATGCTCCCTGAAGCAAGTTAGAGTGCGAGGTAGTCACCTCCCTGGGTAACCCCTGAACTTCTGGCCTGTCAACAAGCACGTGATAAAGCATGGAAAACCCATAAATCCTCTTAACTCCTCATGACTATGCTATCTACTGGTCACTCCAAAATGCCTGTATCAAAGCCATCTGCCTGACCAAAGCGAAATATTTCCAGTCCACCTTTAATACTAATGTAAACAACCCACTAAGGTTTTGGAAAGTAGTTCACTCACTTTTCTCCCCAGACTAAACCCCATCCCCACTGCTCAAAACAAACAACCAGCTCATTGCCACCCATCCTATAGTAGCAGGGAATTTAATTCCTACTTTACTTCATGTGCCTTCATCCTGTTAGCCTCCCTCCACCCCAACCTACTACCTCTTCCCTCCCTCCTGATTCTTCCCAACACCACCAATTAGTGAAGAGATTTACCTTTTCACCCATCTCTCCTAACAACACCTTAAAGGCTATGTTCTCTATCAACCCAACTAAGGAGCTCCTCCAATGGACTTGACCCTAAGCTGCTGTACCTCTTTGCTCCTGCTATTTTCCTCCTCTCGCTGATCTCCTCAACCTGCCTTTCCACACTGCGACTATTCCTATAGCCTGGAAACATGCTACAGTTCTCCCCTACCAAAGGGAGGTGATCTCTCATCTCCTGGGAATCACCGCCCCATCTCACTTCTACCCACCCTGGCTAAGCTTCAGGAAAGCCTTGTTATCTTCCAACTCTCCTCCTTTTGACGACTCCTCCTTCACTCCCTTCCAATCTGGTTTTGGAAGAATCACTTCACAGCCACTTCCCTAATTAAACTCACTGACTCCATCCATTCTGCCATGAATAGAGGTCACATTACTTTCGCTATCTTTGTCAACCTTGCCAAGGCTTTCAACACAGTCTCCCACTCCTCCTCCTTGAAACTCTCTCTTCAGCTGGCTTGTCTCTGTCTGCCTGCAACTGGTTCAGAAGCCTACTTGGTGTAGGAACCCAATCTGTTAAAATATCTGACTCCTACATCCCTTCCACTACCCCATCTCTACAGGTGTGCCTCAAGACACCCTACTTGGCCCACTTTAGTCTCAATTTTTCTAAACAACCTACCATCAGTATGCTCCTCATCCTCTATCCATATGTATGCTGTTGACACGGTCTTGTTCACCTCTGGCCAATCTCCCTTGATGTGACTTCCAGACTACAGCTTGACTAATAATGTTCAGTGCTGGCTAAGCTTGCATCAACTCTTCCTCAACGCCAAGAAGACAGTCTCCATGACCTTTGGCACTAGGCAGAGACTCTCAGTCTGCCTTCCCTTCCTCATTTCACAACCTTGACAGGACAACACTAGAGAACAGCACCTCTTTCAAATACCTGGGTGTCTGGCTTGACCAACACCTTAACTTTTCTGCACGTATTGATGCCACCCTGAAAAACTGCGCCAAGCTCAGCGCCTTTACAGGAACAGTAGTTCCTTACCACTATCGGTTAGGCATTATCTTGTTTAGAAATGATACTCCCTATTTTGATTATTGCAACATAGTTTACAGTGCTGCTCCTAAGTCTTCCCTTACCAGGTTGGATACTCTCTTCAATGTTTTCTATCGCTTTGCTCTTGATTCCCCCTTCCACACATATCACTGTACCTTGTATCATTCTCTCGCTTTCCCACACTTGCATGCAGGTGTCTCTCTCACTGCACCAAGTTCACTTCTAAATTCATTTTGGGACTCTCCTCTTACGCCTCCTTACTGTCTGCTCAGCCTCCCTCCTCCCATCCTCAGAATCCACTGGCGTCGCACTCTGCTATTCCTCATCACTCTACCACCATAGGCCAGGAGAAATTTCTCCTCGCTGCCCAAAGCTTTGGATCTCACTACCACCTCCTATCACACTTTTCTCTTCCCCATTTTCAATCTCCTTAGCCCTTTATAATTTCTGTCCCCTAACTGCACTTGTTCTTAGCCCCTTCAACCCTCCCAACCCTGGCTCATTATCCTTTAGCTCTACTTTAGTTCCATTCTCCTAACAGTACTTGTTATTAGCTCCCCTTCACAACCCTCTGCACCCTTGCACATTATCCCTACTCTCTATCCCTGACTTACCTCCTGTCTTCTAACTGAACTCTTCCTCTGATTACTTCCTCACATGCTACCACCTATTATACCCTCTTCCCACCCCTACCACAAACTACTGTGCCATTTTGACTCTATTACCATCCACAACCTACTGTGCTATTTTGACATCTCTGCTGTCCTCCCCCACTACCCCATCCCCCACTGATGCTTTCCCTTTTTCCTTTCCTAGTTTACTGCTATTTTCTTCAGCCTCCCTATTCCTAATCCTCTCCTCCCTTCTGGTCACCAGCCACATTCCACTCCTCCTCCCTGCCCCCTTCTCTCCCCTCCTTTTCTGCCTGGTCCTGTCCCCCTTGCAGTGTTCTCTATCATCCTGAAGAGGTATAGATCCTTGCTCCCTCTCTTCTACCTCTCTTCCTTTCCCCCACTTTCTAATTCTACCCTTGCAGGGTTCTCTGCATCCTGAAGGGGTTTAAGTAGCACTCTCCCTTTCCCCAACTTTCAAATCCATCGTCTGCCCACATCCCTACTTCACTATCCCTCTCCTCCCTCCTGTTCCTCCACCCTCTCTCCTACCTCCCTGCTCCCTTCTCTACCCCCTCCTTTCTGCCTGGTCCTGTCCCCCTTGCAGGGTTCTCAGCATCCAGAAGGGTTAGAGCTTGCTGTCCTCTCTCTCTCCCCTCTTCCATCCTCCACCTTATACCCCTTACCTGTTCACTTCCCACTTGTCTTATAACTGCCCTCTCTTGGGTATACAATTGCACTTCAAACTGTGTGCTCAGCCTACTACTCCTAGCACTTCAAATGTGTTATCCATCCTCTAACCTTTACCCTACTGGATCACCTGCTCTTGGGTTGTTGCAATGTCGTTATATCCAAACGTGGTTTTGTTCACCCTGGTCAGTCTGGTCTGAGTTATTTCTGCTCTCTAATTGTACTACACTGTTTTGTTTTAGTAATTGTACTTGTATTGCTCTGTTATTGCTATGTGTTTGCCTGTTCTCCCAATTTTTTATCCCCCGGACACTTCTGGAAATGAGCTGTTTACAGCTCATGTTGTCTTCCTGCTGAAACATTTTCCAAATAAATAAATAAATATGGCAACCTTATCTAGGTACAGTGCTGCATACAGCCCATGGGGATGGATGGTGCAATCCATCATGCTCTGGATTGTAGCCAGGGCTCCATGCAGTCTGAAGGGAAGCACACTAAATTGATATAGAACAACTGGGGTGACAAAGGCTGTTTTCTCACTGGACTCAGGAGTTAACAGGATTTGAGAATACTGCTTAGTCAGGTCCAGGGTATTAATGTAATGAGCCTTCCCCAGCTGCTCCAAAGTTTGTTTACCCTTGGCATAGTGTGCATTGAACTTGGATGCAGCATTAATTCTGGAAGTCTATACAAAACTGGATGGTCCCATCTGGTTTTGGACTAGCACAGGGCTAGATCATTCACTCTGGGATTTCTCAATGACTCCCAATTCCAACATAGACTGGATTCCTCTTGTACTTTCTCTTGGATTTATTCAGGTAGATGGTACAGCTGTTGTAGTTCTGGACACCAGGTTCTGTGTCCATGTAATGCTGAATTACATGGGTTTGTCCTGGCTTCAGGAGAATACATCCCAACATTCTCTACCAACCTCTGGGCTTCTTGCTTTTGGCTCTGGTTCAGTCAGTTGTCCAATGGGATAGCATGCGAGTCCTTTACAATTTAGGTCCTAAGTCCAGAGTGCCATCATCAATGTTCTCATCTGTCAGTGAAGTTGGGGGCCTTTAGTATCTTCCGGTCAGTGAGCAATACCTCTCTGTTTTCTAGGGTTTCAACAAATTAACATAGTTTGCTTTTCCTTTTTCTGTCTGGTTTTAAGACCTGTAATCAACGTTCACCTTTCTGAGGGACCTCCTATATGTCCTGACATTTAAGCCAGGAGTTTACTTTCAGAGCTAGGCAACAGAAAGTACTCTGTCACCAGACTTGAACTTCTGTATCCTGGCCCCTTGGTCATAGTACCCTGCCTGGGTTTGCTGCGCTTTTATTAAATTTTCTTTGGCAAATCTACCAGCCATGTCAATTTTTCTCTCATTTGTAATGTATATTTGAGCATGTTAAGTGGATTAATGTGCCTGTTCTTCCCACATCTCTTTTACAAGATCCAGCAACCTCAAGGTTGTCACCTGTCCAACAGTTCAATGGGTGAGAAACCAGTGGATGACTGTGGCACCTTCTGAATGGCAAACATCATATAGGGTAACAATTCATTTCAGTTTTTACCTTAGTTGACATGAATTTAGATAGCATACATTTTAATGATTTATTAAAGCGTTCCAGTAAGTTGTCAGTATGTGAGTGATACACTGATGTTGAATGGCCTTAACCTTCAGGAAGCACAGACCTCCCTTATAAGTTTTGACATAAAGTTCGTGCCTTGATCAGTTAGGATCTCCTTTGGCAGCCCAAATCAGGAAAACACTTTTATCAGTTCTTTTCCACTGGCCAGGCTGTAGTTGAACATAGAGAAATAGCCTTGGGTAACAAGTGGGATAATTCAATATAACCAGTATATACTGAGACCCAAATGTATTTTTATCAAGAGTCCCACCAGATCAACTCCCGTTCTTTTAAACAGGGTGTCTATTATGGGTATAGGGATCAAACAGGCCCTTTCTATACTTCTGGGGACCACAACTGACCCTCGGCAGGAAGCACAAATATCTGCTACTTCTTTCCATATTCCTGGCCAGAAGAACCGGGCAAGTATGCATGCCTCAGTTTCTCTATGCCTAGATGACTACTAATAGCTATAGTATGGGTCAGTCTAACTATCTCCCTTCTTGTAGACCTGGGAACCACTGACTGCTAATGTAAAGTCCCAGTTTGATTCTCGGTTCTTCCCTGTACAAAATAACACACTTCAGTTCAAATCCTGGAAAACATTGTACTTTTGTTCATCTGCTATTTACCATTTACCACACCTAAGTTCTGATAGGCATTCCTGAGAACCTCATTAGCCCTTTGTTCAGAAATTATGTTGGCTGGGTTTTGAAAAATGTCTGGTTTGACCTTTGGAAGGATCTCAGGACCTCCTGTAACTGTGTATGCCAAGTTCCCAATCTGAGCCACCTTAGGCCTTCCTTGAATGAGAGTAGTCCTTGTGGAATAAGGAGGGCAGTTCTGTGGTCCCCAACCACTATAATCTCAAATAGTGGAACCCTTCCTTTTTCTTTCCATTTCACCCCTGGACTTCTTAAGCTTCCCTTCTGGGTCAATAGTCAATTCTGTGTCTAGTACACCCACTGTTAATCAAAAATCAATAAATAAATAGTTCAGAGTCAGCAAAGGTAAATACATGGTCTAGTCCCTCTGTGTGGCCTACTGTGGGCACAAACTCTCAATATTGCTTTGCAGGAGGGTATGAAACATAGACTTTGATGGCAGATAAGAACTGCTTGGCCAACCCAATCTGCCAAATTCCTACCTACTGGATAAGCTGCAGCTCCTAGTTAACCAACAGCCTATTTCCTCCTATCCCCCACTAGAGTTGCCTTATGTCTGTCCCATTCATTCTTGAATTCCCCACTGTTTTTGACCCCACCACCTCCTCAGGAAGGCTGTTCCATGTGTCCACCATCTTCTCTGTGAAAAATACTTCCCCATGTTGCCCCTGAGCGTCCCTCCATTATCTTAAAATGGTGCCCCTAGTTCTTTCACATCTCTTTTCTGAAAGATGCTACTCTCTTGGACTTTGCTGATTCCCTTGAGGTGCTTGAGCTTCTATCATGTCCCCTCTCCCACCTTCCTCAAGGGTATACATATTAAGCTCCTTTAATCTCTCTTTGTATGACTTTTGGTGTAGACCCTGCACCATTTAGTTGGCCTCCTGGACTGCCTCCATCCTGTCTATGTCCTTGTGGAGATGGGGTGTCCAGAACTGCATCTGTACTCCAGATTGGGTTTCACCAGCTGTCTGTTTTCTACTGGTGATGCCTATCCTATGCATTCAAGTATCCCCCAGCCCTCCTCCCCTTGTTTCTGTCATCTGCAAAGAGGCGTGCTTTTCCTTCCAGCCACTCTGCAATGTCACCTATAAACATTAAAGAGGACCCGGTCCCAGTACTGAACCCTGTGATACCCGCTAGTAACCCACTTTCTTTGGGTGGACTCCGTTTATTATTATCCACTGCATCCTGTTGTCCAGTCAATTATTTACCCAGGCCACTACCCTGGGACCCACTCCCAGGCTGACTAACTTGTTTATTAATATTTTGTGTGGGACTGTGTCAAATGCCTTGCTAAAGTCTAGGTGGGCCACGCCCATAGCCCCCTCCCTGATCTACTACTTTGGTTACCCAGTCAAGAAATCTATTAGATTCATCTGACATGACCTTCCCACTGTGAATCCATGCTGCCTTGGGTCCTGTGCCACGCTGGCCCCAGGTACTCAACAATTCTTTCTTTCAGAAGTGATTCCATCATTTTCCCTACCACTGATGTCAAACTAACACATCTGTAGTTTCTTGCCTCTGCCTTGCTCCTGCTTTTGTGAAGGGAATCACATCCTCCTCCTCCAGTCCTTGGGTACCACCATCCTCCCATGATTTGTTAAAAGGGTAGTCAGCGTGTTATTAGTTCTCACCTTAGTTCTTTTAGAATTCTGGGGTGAATTCTGTCAAGCCCCATTGCTTTGTCCACCTTCAGTTTTAGGGTTCTTTCAGAACACTTTCTTCTGTGAAAGGACTGGGATCGCCCCCCTATCAAGTGCTTCTGTTAATGGGATTTGGCACCTCACCCTCCTCTTTTGTGAATACTGAGCAGAAATATTCATTCAGTATCCCTGATTTTCACTGTCCCCTCTGCCCACCACCGTTGTTATTCTATTCAGCCTCACTATCCCTCCCTTTGTCTTTCTCTGGCTCCTTGATGTAAAACTTCAGTCGGGCCATGTCATATCCCCTATATATATATATATATATATATATATATATATATATATACTGTATATATACACACATATCATCTCCCCCTTCAGCATAAAGTCACCCATGCACCAATAAAATCATTTTGTTATTAGCATCTAGGCAGAACTTGTCTGGACAAGCGTGGGCATGCTTGGGTATTGCATTCTACACATTGGTTTCTGCTAGATCCATATAAGGACATGTAGGCTTATGCTGTGGTATGTTGCTATGGTGTAAGTGAAACTCATTGTTTCCCCTAGGTCAAGTTGACGCACTGTGCGCAGTCAGGCAGTTTGGAGCCAGTGGATGATGACATAGGTACATTTATATGGTTACAAACATGGTGCTGTTTAATGTCGCCAAAAACCTGGCCCTAACCATGCACGAGACTGTGACCCCACCCCCACCCCAAATGCTGGGCAGGTGTGTTTCAGGTGTAGTCTAGTGGACCCACCTCCTCCTGATTGCCCCCCTGTGAAATAGTATTACTGATAGTCCTCCCTGGCATGTAGTGCACACCCTGATTGCCTCTGTAAAATAGTATTACCAATTGCTCTCAGTGGTGTCTAATGGACTTCCCCTTTATGTGTGCAGACCCCTCCCAAGTGTCACCCCCCCACTTAGCCACCTACTGAGGACCCCCCACCTTGCAACCCTCCTCACACTGTTCACCAGCTGGCACAGCCCTTTTCTCGCCTCCTCGGGTGGCCACAGTCTGACATGCAGAGTGTGATCAAGCACAGTACTCACAATCATGCTCTATGCATATCAGATGACTGTTGGGCAAGGAAGTAAGCTAGGTGGTTGTGCCAGTTAGCCATCGTGGATGGAATAACCTGTGATCAGGGTGGGGGGTTCTTAGCGAATGATCAGGTTGGGTGGGGTGATACATGGTTGGGGACCATTGACATGGGCCACTAGACACCATGGAGGATTGTGACTAATACTATTTTAATGGGTTGGTCAGTGATTGGGGGGATCATCAAGGGAGGGGGGTCCACTAGATGCCAGGGAGGGCTTTCGGTAGTACTATTTCACAGAGGCGATCTGGGGAGGGGGGCCCACTAGATGCCAAGGATTTCTTACATCACTTGTCCTCTATTGGCGCGCTAGGGGGCTACTGCATTCATGCATATGAGCAAACAATGGGCATGCAAATGGGTCCTTAATGTCATACTTGCCCAGTGAACACTCTTGCTGAATATGGCCCACAGAGCCCCTGGCACTATACTGGTTTGGGTCCACTATCCCCTGTGATCTTGTGCAGCCATATTCACTGCACTGACATGGCCCCATATTCATTCAGTTAGCATGCTCCATTAAGGTGTACTAACTGGATGAATATTGCTCCAAGCTGACTGTGTGCTGTTTCTATGCATGCTTGTGACCTCACCAGTTTTTTTATATTTTTACTCCAGATTTTCAACATTACCATTTTTTTATACCTCCTCACGAACAGTACAACTGTCATTTTTCACATCCTGTTCAAAATGTGTTTTCGCACCTGTGGTGCCAAATGGCACAGTCGCTGTGCAAAATCACCTTTCGGCTAATGAACTCATAGTGTCACTGTTCATGTGGTGGGGTCACAAAAAGTCCATGTTGAAAACTTAGAGTAAAAATACCAAGACATGCCCAGGATGTTAGGGTTTCCGACCATAACGCCCTACCTTGTAGGGACTGACAGGTGTCAGGGGTGTGACTTGGGATTGTCGACAGTAATGTTCATGCCATTCTACCCCCACCCTCTAGTGCAGGCATCAAGGTGCATCTTGGACTCTTTGGCTCCAGAGTTCACCCCATTCTCCTATACTGAACCCATTTCAGCATATTTCCTTATGGAATGAGGTGAGTGTAAAGCCCAAACACCCCAAACTACACCTTGACACTTGTCAGTGTCTGCAGGGTAGGGTGAGGTGAAATGTCGTGACCGTTATGGGTGACTACCCAAAGGCACACCCCAATGCCTGTCCATCTCAGCAGGGTGGGGGTGGAGTTAGCGTCAGTTCAATGCTTCACTGCCATTCCTACACTGCATCTGTCTAACTCCTGCACTTCCACTGCTAATGTCAGCAAGCAAACATTCGGCATTGAAAAATGCTTGTTTTACTAGTACTACTCATAGATTTAGTATGCTCTTTTTTCTGTTTCTTTGAGCTGTTACAGAGTGCCTATTATCAGGATTTTCATCAGGTCCTCAGCAGACAGCAACTTTTTAAGGGAGCAAATAAGTCACAGATTTACAATGATGTTTTTCTATCATTCAAATGAAAGTTTCCATTTGAAAAGTGCAGGCATTTGCGAACTTAGAAGAAATCATTATATTGTAAAGGAGCCCATGTGTTAGTCTGCATTGTAGGTATTTTCACACTTTATTAGTGCACATCTTTTAAGACCTTATAAAGATGAGAGACAACACCAGTCTAGCTTGGAAATCATTTCTGCTTTGATCCTGGAGCTAGTAATGGGTACTCCCAAGAGAATATAGAGCATGGACTCTGCTGCTCCATTAGCTGATTTAGTATACCATAAGGACAGTATAACAAAAACTGCCCCCCTTTCTCTGACAACATCTACAGTACATAATTCTGTTTCACACACGCTGCTTAGCCCCAGAACTACTCCAGCCTTGAGCCCTGTTTTAATGAGAGATTGAATACTTCTGGCAACAGGATGTGTGGGAAATCTGCTCTGCAACACATGGAGACCTGCAATGAAATGGAGGTGTGGGGGCTGATTCAAATTAAGCAAAGTAGACTGTTTGCCTGCATACTGTGAGGACACTATACATTTATCCACACCGTCACTTTTTTTTCACTTTATATTTTTATTGAAATTTTCAAAATGTTTCAGAATATACATCACATAAAGATTTGAAGTATCCTCCAAATACTGGGAAAAGAACAAAGGTGAATAAAGTGCACATGACAATATGATTAATATAATTACAGACTGTTACCAAGAAATGAGAAAAACCAGTAAACAGTGATATCAAATAGTGATAAAGGCATAATACAAAATTGTGTGTATATTATGTTAAAGATATCCTACATATATAAGGTCAATACAAGGCAATATCTAAAATTTAGCCTAGTAGTAGTAGTAAGGGGATGATTCAAGAAGAAGTACAATTAATAAACTGTAGAAGGAGGATATGGGTAAGGAAGAAAATATCCCATACAGAAAAAAAAAGAAAAAAGAAATACGAGGGAGCAGAGAGAAGGAGGAAAATAGGTAAAAGAAAGGGGAGAAAGACAGAAAAGAGACATAACACACCATCATTTTTGAGGGGAGAAAAAAGTATGGAAAATATGCTCATGCAGAAACCAATCCATTTGTATTTATTTATTTTTTAATTTTAATTAATTTATTTATTTATTTAAAATTGGTGACCGGGAAAGGCACACTGAGCAGAGACTCGTTTTCAGGTGCAACCCATGTACAAAGTGTACAATGTGGAAGGCAGAGAAGTACAAGCAAATACCAAGTTACAGGCAAAATAGTACAGTATAAGGGCATTTCATAGTATTAGGCAGCAAGGTTACAATTTTTGTTGGAACAACCAATGGGAAAACATCGTGACATTTAATTTCTAAATAATCGTTTATGCAGTATATTACAAGTGCATGTATAGACGTAGTTACAGTAGTGGTTTGTCCAGAGTGTGGACTAACAAGGAGAAGGTACAGTGGAGGGGGGGGGGGTTAAGCAGTTTGAGCTGGCGTGTGGAGTAATAGTTTACCTGCAGTGGCCACTGAGGGTAATACTAGGCCCAAGGAAAGAGGGGTCAGATGTGCAGCTTCCGCAGGGAGTGGGAGGTAGAAGCCTGAGTAGCTGTTTAAAGGCTAATAGGGAAGGGGGCCTGGTGAAGGTTGGGTGGGAGGTTGTTCCAAAGGAGTGGCAACCAGTAGGAAAAGGCAGCTTGCCCAGAGGCAGAGAGGGGGCATGAAAGGTGGAAGGTACATGCGTGTCTATGGCAGAGTGAGTAGCCTGGGGATATAGCTTGAGAGAGGCGGGAGGAGAGGTAGGGGGGAAGGGAGCCAAGCTAATATTTAGCTATGAGGGAAGCGCTGTGGGCAGTCATGCTTATGCGAGAGTGGAGTCAGGGATAGAGTGGAGTATAGGAGGCAGTGATGAGGGAGTGGGGGGGAGGCAGTGGCGAATCGAATGAAGGAGTTGAGCAGGACGTCAAGTTTTGAAAGGGAGGAGGTAGGGACTGTGCCATAAATCATGTCCACATAGTCCAGCACTGGTAGGATGGTTTTGTGCACTAGTTCACACCGAGAGGGAAGGGGGAAGGCTGGATTTGTGGCAATAGTGGATGGCGAGTTTGGGTTGGAGTTTGGTACAGATGGCATCGACATGGGTGGAGAAGTTGAGGTTGGTATCCAGCCAGACTCCCAAGTACTTAAAGGTGGGTACCAACTCGAGGGGAACTTCGTCCAAGGTAGAGATCGGAGGTGGGGCATGTAGGGGGGCGAGCTTTTGTCTGCTGCCGAATACCATAGAGTCTGTTGTTTTTGCATTAAGTTTTAGCTGGTTTTTCAGGAGCCAGGCTTGTACTCAGTTAAAATCGCTTTGGAGATTTGAGTGTACACTGTCATGAGAGGGGCCTGAGGTGTAGATAATGGCATCATCAGCATAAAGATGCATGTTTGAGGAGAGACAGGCAGATGGTAAGTCGTTTATGAATAGGGAGAAGAGGATGGGGCCAATAACAATAATAATAAACTTTATTTTTAATGCCCCTTTCAGATGTCAAGGTGCAGTACAAATTTAAAACAGTTTAAAACCAGTGCTGCAATCACAATAAAAAATATACAATACAGTTAGAATCTGTCGTCCTCAACACCATTTGCCCTGTTCCACAAATGCTTCTTTAATGCCTGTTTAAATCCCCCCATGGTCATGCACTCCCTAATCCGACAGGGTAGAGAATTTCAGAGGGTTGAGGCCACAAACATAAATTCCTGGGCCCCAGAAGATTTTAAAGACACCCTCAGAATCTCCAGCAACCCCTCGTCGGCCGAGCGGAGTGGTCGCTCAGGGTGGTAAGGAACCAGAAGCTCTTTCAGGTAGTCAGGGCCCAGTCTGTGTAGGGCTTTGTATGTCAGTAATCCAACTTTGAAGGTGATCTGCCACTGAACTGGCAGCCAGTGCAGTTCTCGCAGCACTGGTGTGATGTGGGGAGATCGAGAAATCGCCATCAACAACCAGGCTGTGGAATTCTGCACCAACTGCAGGTGGCGGATATCAACTCCCAGAAGCCCAAAGTAAAGGGAGTTGCAATAATCTAGACGTGAGTTCACAAAGGCATGGATCAATGTAGGAAGGTCACCGGACAGAACAAGGTGCTTGATCCTAGCAATGTTCCTCAGATGATAAAAGGATAACTAAATGACAGCCGACACCTGCGATCAAAATGTCAACCTGTCATCAAGTATCACCCCTAGGTCTTGCATCTGTTCAGAGGTAGGAAGCTTGGAGTCCCCAAGGAATAATCCTGCGGGTTGACCTGCCCCCAACCCGCCTATCTGGCAACCTGGGTCCACAACCATCACCTCCGTCTTCCCAGGGTTCAACTTCAACCAGCTGGACGTCATCCAATCCTGGATTTCAGCGAGGTATTCATTAAATACCGAGAGTGCTCCATCCTGGTCAGGTGCAAAAGACAGGTAGAGCTGGGTATCATCAGCATAGCAATAAAACCTCAGCCCATACCATCTTACAATGTCTCTGAGGGGAAGCATGTACACCACAAACAACATGGGGCACAGCACTGAGCCCTGAGGAACCCTGCAAGACAGAGAGATAGGGTCGGAGGAAAAAAAAAAATGACACTACCCTCTGGGTTCTACCAGTGAGAAATTATGTAAACCATCTGTGGACCAAACCAGAGAGCCCACAGATGAATCTCAGGTGCTCAAGCAGAACCCCATTGTCAACTATGTCAAAAGCTGATGACAGACCAAGAAGTACCAAAATGGACCATTTTTTTCCGGTCTCTCACCATCAGCAGATCACTGAGCACCCGAACCAGCGCAGTCTAGGTACTGTGCCTCTTTTGGAAACTGGATTGGAGAGGTTCGTAGATGCTATGGATGGTCAAATGGTTCTCCAGCTGTGCAGCCACTACTTTCTCAACCACCTTCCCTACAAAGGGAAGGTTAGAGATAGGCCTGTAGTTTGCGAGAGAGTCTGAGTCCAATGAAGCCTTCTTCAACAAAGGTGTCACCACTGCCTCCTTCAGGGAGCAGGGGTACTCACCAGAGTCAAGGGAGCACCAGACTATCTGTGCCAGAACCAGGCCGATAGCAACACCACAGCCCATTATCAGGGATGTAGGACCCAGATCTAAACTACAGCATGTAGGATGCATACCCTGGACAATCTGCATGACATCCACAATTTCCAGCCAGTTGAAGGAACTCCAGGAAAAAGGAGGGACAGTGGGCAAGCATCGACCATCAACAACTCCATAGTGTGTGCTGCACAGGTCTCCAACCTGATTTCGGCCACCTTATCAGCAAAGAACCGAGCAATCTCTTCACACTGCAATTGTGAAAATGCTCTTCAAACTTGCAGACAGGCTGGGTTGTACAGCCTGTCTACAGTTTGAAAGAGCTGAGCTGGTCGGTTCTGAGTGGCAGCAATTTCTCCGGACAGGAACTCTGCCTTTTTATCGGAAATTTCTGACTGATAGAGTAGATAATGCTCTAGCAGTCTAAGATGGTCGGCATCTAAGCCAGATTTCCACCAGCACCTCTCTAACCTTCGTTCTAGTCACCGCAACTCCATCAAATCCTCATCAAACCATGGAGACCGAGGGCGAAGGGAAGAGAGGATGCACACGGATGGGAGCAATGGAATCCAGGGCTGAGGTAATGGCATTATTATAGGCCAGAACCAAAACCTCCAGATCCATGCTTGCCACAGGAAATTCTGATAGATCAAGCACTGCAGCTAGATCATCAGGAGTCACATCCTGTAAAGGGTGGTACTTGACCATCTCCGCAGGGGTTGGCCTACGAGGAGGGGTGCAAAAATTGAATTGCACAGTGTAGTGGTCAGACCATCTGATGGGTTCGACCCCCATGTCAGTGGCCTCAATCCCCAGGAGGAAAACCAGGTCAAAAGAATGGCCATATTTATGGGTAGCAGAGGTAGCCCCCTGTGTGAGGCCCAGTGAATTCATCAACTGGAGGAAGTGTTGTCCAAATTGCGAGAGTTCGTCGTCGATCCAGGCATTGAAGTCACCCAGGATCATCAGCCTGGGTGACTCAAATGCCAGGTCGACCACAAAGTCCGCCACCTCCTTAAGGAATAGCTTCCCATCCCTGGATGGATGGTAGATGAGAGCCATCCTATAACCCACACCTGCTACTACAACACATTCAAATGATCTGGTCTCCTCAACTGGTACACTTGTGAGATCCAATTCGGTCTTGAAACAGACTGCAACCCCCGCAGTCCAATCTCGGGTGGTGTATCACTGAATACCCAGCCAGAATTGCAGCCTCAAGTATGGGGCCCGCATTACCATCCAGCCAGGTTTCGGTGATGCACGCCAGATCTGTTGTCCCGATAAGATCTGCAATAATTGCAGTCTTGTTCTTAACAGATATGGTGTTGCATAACACCGCCCGAGTTGGACAAAACTCCTGGGCTGCCTCGACCACCTGCCCACCACCAATGGTGGTGCCCTTGGGTATGGAGACCAGACAAGATGGCCCACATTCTAGACTCCATTTCACCCCAGTGCATCTTCTGGGCTTAAGAACCCTGATGTGAGCACCACGCTCTTCCACCCTCCACTGTTCACACCCCCCACCCCACCAACCCTCCTGCGAGCAATGCCCAAAGCCCGACAGCGTTGACAAGTGGAAAAAAGCAACAGTGGGTGGAAAAGGGGCAGAGGGCACGAAGAGCCGAGGCTGAATAGCACATGACCTGGGGGTGGAACAATGACATCTATCCCAGGCCCAAGGCATGGCACAGGGAGAACCAATACAATTCAGAGTTAGCCTATAAACACCAATTTACACAAACTTAAATAGTATAAAGCCCCATAAATCTTTCCCCTTTCCTAAAATTCCCTACTCACTTTCCCCACATAAGATAAAAAATCTAAAGAAGATAACACAAACCAATCATTAATTCCCACTAAAAACTTAAAATAACATACAACTAAATTAAATAATTAATTTAACCACCTAAATACATAAACATTCCTTAAAACATTATTTAGCCCACAGGTCCTCTCACTACCTGGGGCCCTACAAAACCTAAACTAACTAATTTAACTAAGTACAACCATAAAACATTTATTTAGCACAGGTCCTCTCACTACCTGATGCTCTACTTAGTCTAAGCACACTCACTGCTTATTACAAAACAATAAATACATACTAAAAAATAATAAACTTAAAAAATAAACTTAAGAGGGGGATTTGAGGGAAATATTGTAGAAAAACCACCCTCCAGACAATATCTCTCACATATATCTGAAATAAGCAGATTCTCAGCTGTTACCAAGCACTCTCACTGCTGACAAAATTTCCCAAAAAGCTTGCTCAACGGATTCTTTCCTGCAATAAACTTGAACTTGAACTTGAACAAAGTACTTGCGGTCAGAGAAAGTCCAGCCCAGCCGTAGACTCATCAGATAGACGACCTTTCACACACTCAAGTTGCAGAGTCTCCAAAATACCGGTCCCAGTATCATCATACGTGTCCAATAGGCCAAACAAATCCCAGACTTCCAGTCTCAGAATTCGAACGCAGGTCCCAGAAAAACCATCCACCAGGCCGCAGGTTCCTTCCAGAAATTCAAGAGGTAATTACCACAGACTACACTAGTGGCCCACTACCTCGACTCTGAGTTAAATCAGCCCCCAGCTGACTACCCTAGGAGTCTAGAGGAAAAAGGACGCCGGGCCAGTCCTACAACAGGCCCCACTCCCAACCCCGGTGTGTTACACCAACCCTAGGGCACCTCGGGAACCCTGCAGACCTCAGCCACGGAGGTCCAGGACCAAGTTCAACCAGGTCACCAATACACAATTTTTATTCCAGTGCTCCAAAAAGATGATGCAGATTCTTCTTAACCTTCTTCACAAACTTGTTAAGTCCAAAACTAGTACATCCAAACTCATCGATAGTTTTTATCCCCAATGATCCCTTGATCATTCCGATTCCATTCATGGCCCAAATTAATCCTCCTGAAGTCCTGAGAGATCACGCTCAGGGGACACAAACACCAGCCGAATCCCCACACTGAGCGACAGCCACCAGGCCACTGGGCCACTCAATCCCCCATAGCAGTCCCAGCACCAATCCACACAGCGCACGACTAGACGCTAGGCAGGGTGGAGAATTCAAACCGGGGAAGTCCAAAATCACAGTCTGAAACAGCAAAAGTAAAATGAACACTAAGTGAGTCAGAAGTTTAAAAACTCCACGGCTTTCCCCTGCCCACACGCTCAGCCCCAACAAGCAAACACACTTGGAAAAAACAGCAGGAGCGCAAGTAAAATATTTAAAACAACAAAATAAGACTAAAATGGCAAATGGCAACGATAAAACAGAAAGTGCAAAAAACAGCACAGCAAGCAGTGGTACGACAGCTATCCGAGCGTGGCCGCCATCTTTAGTTATGGATGGAGCCTTGGGGGACACCTGAGAGGATCGGTAGAGGGGTGGAGAGGGAGTCGCCTATTTGTACTTGCTGCATCCTATTCTGGAGGTAGGAGTGGAACCAGTTTATGGAAGGTTGGGCAAGACCGAAGGAGCTTAATTTGTAAAGCAGTAGAGGGTGGGAGACTGAATCGAAGGCTTTTGCCAGGTCAGTGAAAATGGCGGTAGTGGTTTGCCCATTGTCCATAGCGGAGAGAATAGTGTCGGTTACACATAATAAGGCTGTGGTTGTAGAATGAGATTTTCTGAAGCCTGAGTGAAAGGGGGAGCTGTTTGTTGAGAGGAAAGGGACAATTTGGATAGCATGAGGGATTCTTGGATTTTGACTAGGGAAGGGAGAAGTGAGATGGGTCTGTAATTTCCCGGAAGGGAGGGGTCGTCACCTTTATGGAGAGGAAGGATTTTGGTGAGTTTCCAAGTGCAGGGGACCATGGCTGTGGTGAGTGAGAGGTTTAGTATATGTGTTGGAGGTGCGACTATGGCCAAGGTGGAGATACGGAGCAGCCTAGGATGCAAGCCATCTGGGCTGGTTTTGAACTGGTTCAGAGAGGTGAGAGTGGTGTAGACTTCCAGGGGTGTGAATGGTGGAAAGTGGAAGCCATGGTGTGAGGGGAGGGGAATTTGTAGAGGTGGTTGGAGGAGGGGGTGAGTCAGGCAGGGCAGAGGAGATGAAGAAAGAGTTGAAAAGTTCAGATACAGAGGCAGGATCGGAGACGATTTTGCTGTCAATGTTGAGGCTTGGACTGGCTTGCTTGGCTGGTGGGTCAATGAGAGAGTTAATCACCTTCCAGAAAGATGCCGGGGAGGCTTGGTGAAGGGTAAGTTGAGCCTTGAAGTAATGGGCCTTAGATTGTTGAATTGCTTTGGTGCAGTTGTTTCTGAGAGTTTTGTAGGATAGGAGGTCATAGGAGGCGAGGGAGGTTTTGTATCGCCTCCAGGCCTTGTCTCTGGTGCAACACAAGATTTAATGATGTCATCCTGTGTAAAAATTCCAACTCAGTAACATAGTACAGTAATTTAAGGTCAGAAGGGACACTAAGTCCATCAGGTCTGCTACCTGCTTCATGAGCATGAACCAACAAGACTGCTGTGCAAACATTGGGAGGGCTTTAAGCCTGTGGTTTAATGGGGGGAAATAGGCTCCTCCTACTTCCCCTTTAAAAACCCACATCTCGCAGCACTCCGTGCTTGGAATCTGAAACTCATTTTTTTCATCCAGTTTCCCTGAGCTCCTGCATAGAGTTTGGATTTGTCCTTCTGCTTATATTTTGTTTTTTCATTCCTGCGTTTGAACCATCTGCAGCCATTACCTAAGTACATTGCGCAGTTATTCATTTCTTCAACCGTTCTGGAGGAACTGCCAAGCGGCCGTTTGGCCATACATGCCTGCTAATTAAAAAAATCTCCACATTTCGCTGTCTGTCACCCTGCTTCAAGCCTAGTACCGTACCCAGTCTTTTCAGCATTCTGCATCCCATTTGCGACTTTCCTTCTCTTATTCTTATTTTCCCTTCGATGTTTCCTCATCTTGCACTTGCTCATATTTCACCTACTTCCTATTTGGGTACGGGGAAGTCACGATAGCCCCGTGTAGCCCGCGGTGGGGATGTGGGGGGGGGTCACTGTCACCTGGAGCATACCGTGAGGCAATACTAAAAAAAAATAAAATTAATAAAGTCTGGTGGAGCGTTGTTTCCTGTCGCACAACAGGGGGGGCTCTCTAGTTTTTCGTGCACTCTCGTTCATTGGTGTTTTTCGTGTGTGGGGTCTCCTTGTTTTATGGCTCTGGTCCAACACTGAAGTTTGATTCCGGGTATCAAGCCACAGTATGCTTCTTAGCTTTCAACGTCAGCCTGTTCTTTTGTAAATTCCTTTATCACGCTTCTTCTTAGTACCGCCTCCTTCACTATCTGGAAGTTCAAACCTAACCACAACGTTAGTCTGATCAAGGGCATTCTGCACATCAATTCAAAACAAACAAAAAAAACATCTCATTGCCCCTGCATTTTCCGTAGTTTTCTTCCCATTTCTGCTGCCGAAGCATGCCTTGGAACACCTATATAATCCTACTTGACTTTATTTCTGCATTCCTTTCATACTGTATTGTGCTTATTCTTTCCTGATTACTATAAAAAAAAAATTAAATTTTTTCTCCCCAACCCTTCCATCTCTCTCTTTTTTCCTGCCTCTTCACACCTTGTTTCTTTATTCCAGATCTGTGGTACCTTCCATCGAGATTGTTTCAGTAATTTACCGGAGCCCATCGTCTAGAGCTACTTCCTTGCTAGGATTCAACCTCCAATGGTAAGTTTCGGTACTGCTCCTCGGATGTTCGTTTCCCATTCCCTTCATGCCTTTCTGATGTTCCCTGCCCTCATCTTCCTTCCTTCATCTCAACCTCATCATTCTTAAGTTAATTCTTGTTGCTTCCACTATTCTCTTTCTCATCTCTAGATATTCTTCTGAACAATGTCGTCCATCAACGATCCCTCCATCGAAGATCCTCCGACATCTGCACTGCCCTCTTCAGCTCCCATAAGTCGAAATCGCGCTTCCAAGTCCCGTCATTCCATCAAGGATTGGACAGTGCCTCGGCTCATGTCGGAGTTGACCAGAAGAGGTATCTCCTACTCTATTTCTGCTCGGAAGCAGGTGCTCTACGACCTCCTCATGGAAGCATTATCACAGCCTAGACCTGCCCCTGGCCCCAGCCAGCCTCTTCCTCAGCCTGACTCTACTCCCCTGTCGGACATTTGGGACTTTATGGCTCAAATGACCACTTCTATTTCAGACATCCAGACTCACCTTTCTTCGCTTGAAGCCCATCCTGCAGTCCCTCAGTCTTCCCCTCCGGCCCCTGTCCTGCCTGCTTGCTTGCCTTCCATGGACCTCATCTCACCTCCGAACTCCAGTCTCCCCCTGGTAGTGGTGCCTTCTCCATCTATGCCTCCTGCAGTTCCTCCAGGTTTGTCCCTCTCTCCTCAGCCTCCATTCATCTCTCCTATTCACCTTGTGCCTGTTCACCTCTGCAAAGATATCCTGGACAGTAAGGACGTCAACTTGGTTTCGCTGCTCATCTCTTCCCATGACATCTTGGATAATCGTATTGTGTTCTGTGGGGATGTTTCTGTCATCCAGAAGTCCAATGATTCTCATCTCCTTCACAAGATGACCATGGCCAAATTTGTGCTTGCTTTCAGCCTCTGTCATGACATTATTTGTTCCTCCTTTCCAGATCGCCGTGAAGAATTGGATACTTATCTTTATCTCCTCGTTGACCTTAGTGTCTGGTATGATGGGACTCATTTCTACGATTACCATCGCTCCTTTTCTGCTAAGGCCACCTCTGCATTGAACCACTACAACATCAAGCTCAACTGGCCAGTTTTGGACAACAAATTATTTTGTCACCACTTCACAGGCCAACGTGCCTACTCTTGTTCTCTGTGTGGTTCCTTCAACCATTTCGCTCCCCTTTGGCCCCTGACAGTGTCTTCTCCTTGACCCTCCTCATCCATCCCAGACCCCTCTGGCTCTTTCGACTCCTCTTCCAATTCCAGCCTGACTCACCCTGTCCCCAGTCAGTCTGCTCATATCGACCGCCACGGTCGTCCCATTCGTACCATTGGCAGCAAGTCCATCTGTAATAACTTTAACTACCATGGTTGTTCAACACCCCCAATGCCAATTCCTACACTTGTGCTGCATTTGTGGCGATGCTCACGCTCGCTATATTTGCCCTAAGGATTCCAAATCCTCCAGATGACACCAGGTCCATCCATCTACCTCGGTAGACCTCAGTGCCCTTGCTCACCTGCTGACCACTTACCTTAACCAGGATGCTGTGTGCTCTCTCCTCTCCAGTTTTGCTCATGGTTTTCACACTGACGTTTTCATTCTCCCCTCTTCGTCACATTTCTGCCCTAACCTTCAGTCTGCCATCCAGGAATCTGCTGTGGTCTGCTCCCTCCTTCAATCGGAAGTAGACAAAGGCTTTGTCTTGAGCCCTTTCCTGCACCCTTCTTTCCCCATCTATGGAATCAATCCACTCGGTGTTACCACTCGGAAGTTCTCTGGTAAAAAACACCTCATTATCAACCTTTCTGCTCCTCATCATTCTTCCACTCTGAGCGTCAATTCTCTCATTCCAGCTGATGATTTTTCTTTGACATATGCCCGCATCGACGACGCCGTCACCATCATTAAGCGGTCTGGCCATGACTCCTGGTTGTCCAAAGCCGACATATCCGATGCCTTCAAGCTGCTTCCCATCCATCCTTCTCTATGGCACTTCAATGGCATTTATTAGGATTCTGTTTTCTATTTTACTGTCCACCTTGCCTTTGGCTGCCATAACAGCCGTAAGCTGTTTGACAATTTTGCTGAATTTCTATGCTGGGCCCTGCTTAATGTTTGCCGGCTGCCTGCTGTGCTTCATTTGCTGGATGATTTCCTCCTCATTGATCCGCCTCATGCCATCCCCGGAGTTAGCATTTCAGCGCTTCTCCACCTGTTCAATACTCTGTCAGTTCCTGTTGCGGCCGAGAAGATATCCGGACCTTCCACATCTCCTGAGTTTCTGGGTATTGTCTTAGATTCCGACCACATGGAAACTCGCCTCCCACTGGATAAGCTTTCTCGAATTCATACACTGGTGTCTTCATTTTCTACCCGGGAGGATTGCACTAAACACGAGTTACTTTCCCTTTTGGAGTACCTAAATTTTGCAATGAGAATCATTCCACAAGGTCGTTACTTTATATTGTACCTACTCATTCAAGCTTCATCTGTTCTAGAGCTACACCATCACACCAGAATCACAGCTTCTGCCAAATCCGACTTAGCCATGTGGTCCCTCTTTCTCGCAAGATGGAATGGATACTCTATGTTTAGAAATGATCCATCACCTCAAACTCATCCTCGCATATTCACAGATGCATCTTCTGCTCACGGATATACAGCTATATTCTTTAAGGCATGGATCACAGCCCCTTGGCCTCCAGATGTCTCATTACTGACTAATTTTGCTTCCACTTCTCTGCTGTTTGAAATATATCCCATCATAGCAGCCGTAGCTCTATGGAGGAATTTATGGTCCCACCAGTCAGTCTCTATATTCTCTGATAATCAGTCTACGATAGCTATTGTTAACAAAGGTCGCTCATCCTCTCCTTCCATCATGTTGTTCATGCAGAGGTTAATATGGCTCTCTCTCAGTCACAATTTCATCATCACTTGCCATCATATTCCTGGTGTTCAAAACCAAGTGGCTGATGCTCCTTCTCGATTTCAATTTCAGGAATTCTTTCAGCTCCATCCTTCAGCAGATCCCATTATGACTCTGCCACCATCATACTACGACCTAATTATGACATAAGCTATTATCGATATCAGGCATCTATTATTATGTGGTCATCTTTAGCTTCCTCTACCAGAGCTATATATTCAACAGCCTGGAACAAATATATATCATTCTGTGCTTCATCATCAACACAACCAACTATAATTTCAGTCGATCGAGTTTTGGCCTTCCTGACATTTTGCCATCAAGCTCTACATCTTGCACATGGCACAATCAAATTGTATCTAGCAGGCATCCAGTTCATTCTCTCTCAGTATTCTCCATTTTCACCATCCTTATTCTCCAATCAATCAATCAATCAAACTACTATTACTAGGATTCAAACGATTATCCACTCCAAGTTCCCCTAGTCGACTTCCAATCAAAGGACCACTACTTCGAAAGCTATTAGACTTACTGGACTCTAATCCATTTGAACATCATTCAAATATCATGATCTCTTTGGCCATCACGCTTGCATTCTATGGATTCCTTCATCTGGGAGAATTCACTATATCATCAGCTCGCTTATCTGCCTTCCTCAGAGTATCTAACCTCGAAAGGTATAACGACACCTTCATTTTTAAATTACCTTCATCAAAAACCAACAGACTTCAATCCGGGACTCCCATAACCTATTACTCCACATCAAATAAATGGTGTCCTGTCATAATTCCATCAAAACTCATGAGGTTTCACTCAAGTTCAAATCCATCATCTCCCATTTTAACATCAGATGCCGACACACCCATGACAACAAAATGGTTCATTGGCCATACAAGAATCCTGCATCAGAGATTCGGACTAGGTCCATTTTCCTTTTTAGGTCATTCACTCTGAATAGGAGCAGCCATTTCAGTGTCTCATCATAATATACCTGTTCACATCATCAAAAGATTTAGAAGATGGAAATCATCTGCCTTTGAAATATACATCCCTAATCCAACTTCCGAACTCAAAAAATGCTTTTTCTATTATCTCTTCTTAGTTTGCTCAGAGGAAGAGCAGATCAGTAGCCATGGGTCCTCAGAGGTTTTCCCCAAAGGGGTTTTTCCCTCTCCTGAGTGCTCCTGATCACACTCTCTGGAGTTGGAGGAAGTAATCCTTTGTGGGCTTCTATTCCCTACAGCTACCCAGCTCATCTACCAAGGGTGGGAATAGAGAAAAGCCATATTATATTCAATATTAAAATACTCACAAACCAGCTCAGTATCACCAAGCACTACATATTTCACCAACATTGAAGTACTAATTTAAAGGGATTCCCCACCCACTTTACTACCCAGCATACCTTGTGATTCCCCTTGGTGAGCAGAAATGTGTCCAGTAGCACCTTTAAGGCCTTTACTGTCTTCATTTTCACTGCCTTCACTGGTTGGCTGTTCCATAGTTTTACCACCAGCTGAGAGAAGGAGTGACTCCTAACCGTCCCCCTAAATGTATTACCTCTGTTCTTCAGGGCATGTCCTCAGGCCTAAGTAAAAAGATAAACTAGAAGATACAGTCCAAGTGAAAGATAGGAGCTGATTTCAAAGGTGCATAGGTACCGACTGCACTTATGCTGTACAGGCCCACTTTAATTTCTCATTTGCAGCTGTCAGGGCTTTGTGTCTGAAATGATATTTGATTATATAGTTACTGTCTCTTTTATTTTTTTCATTCTGTTTATGTCCCCTTCATATTCTAGTACCAGACCTTCCTTGCCACTTAGCTAAGGGTCACTTTCTCCTGGCTGCCTTATAGCCTTGGTTTCCCCCCTGGGCAGGGTCAAGGGTGGAGGATCCCCCAACAGAATGTGTGATTTTGGCCTCTGTCCTGGAAGATGACCTTAGCCAGGGTTGGAGGTCAGATATCCTAGGGCTGCTGCCCTTGGTGCCAGGGCCCCTGCTTTTTTCTTGTTCGTCCCCTGGTCCCAAGGTGGTACAAGTCTGTGGTGTCATGGTGCACTTGCACTGACATCTGCAGCCACCTCCTTCACCAAGTGTGCCTTCAGCTGCACTACCACCTGTGGTCATTTGGTGGCAGTACTGCAGCAGAGGCAGCATCCCTCTTTCCCCGGAGGAGGAGTGCGTCCTCTGGGATGTTTAATCCTCCTCCCCCTGGCAAGCCCCAATGACCCATGATCACCCTCGATCCCGGTCACTGGCATTGCAAGTGGTAGTGCTACTGCTGCAATGACAGGCCGTTTATATAGTTAGTCTTTAGTCAGCGGGCTCACAGCAGACTTATCTTCCCAGACTGACACAATGGACTTAGTTAGTTAGTTGTTTAAATCAAGCTTTTTTTCGTGCAGTCCTTGGCTCCAGCAGGATCATCAGCCCGACCCTCACCCTACTGGCAACTGCTTCCCCTCAAACATACCTGTACTTCTGTGGATTCCTCCAATGGAGGCACCAGGGGAGGGTGGTCCAGCCTTCCTGCCCCCAGGTCACTTTTCAGTTGGTGGTTCCGGGCAGCAACGTGGGTCAGGCAACAGGCCTGGTTTTATACACTGGAACCAGGCTCCTTTCACTTACTGGTTTCCCATGTTCAGTGGCATACAATGATGCAGGCATGTGTGAATGTGGAGGCATGGATGCACCATGCACCTATGGCCAGATGTCCCTCTCTCAGATGCACCTACTGCTCTGCCACCAAACATCCATGTTGTGGCAATATAGGAGTGGTGCATTATGTCCCCCCTTCCTGGGAGAGGAGAGAAGTCCCACCCCATCTTCTCCCACCTGACCAACTCCTGGCGGCCAAAGCCCACTCCCCAACTTGGGTCGCCAGCATGTTGCCTCAGCCCTCCACACCACCAGGCTGAATGGACAGTATTTTAAAAAGGCTTCAGCACACCAGCATCTCACACATTGTAACTTAGATGTTGACCAGCTTACTTTATTGCATCCAGGAAAACCTGACAGAAGTTCTTATCAGTACATATCCCTCACACAGCACATAACCTAAAATTGTAAACCACTAAAATAGATGTATTATCACAAAAAAAAGATGGCAGACATTCATGTAAAATAAAACACACCAGTGCCAAAAGGACAGGATTATCTTATTCTGATGCACTCAATGCCAGCGGTGTGCCCACATGCTGTACAGATATATTTCTCCACACTGTCCTGTTCACCATTAAGGAGCAAAGCTCCCCAGACATGCTGTGTTGAATTTGCATAGGATTTTTCATGCAGCTTGTTATTTTTTTTTTAAATCTAACTGAATTCTTAACACAGTGCCTTAGTTTTCGACATACAGTGACAAAGTTACAATAGTATGAGACAGGCTTCAAACCACAGGATGTCTTTTTTTATTACTGATTCAGCACCTGCAAAGTTTTTTCACCAGGGATTTAATGAACAACATTAGTACTCTATATTTAAAATTGGAGTGGATCTGCAGAGTGTAGCTGTCTGCAAGCATTTTTTATTCTTATTACACCCGAGGTATGAAACATAGACTAATTTAATGTTACTTTGCAGTACTACCTCCAATTTCAAACATTTTAGAAGTGACACTGTGTCCCTATTTTTAACTGGTGTTTTATCTATACTGTCTGTTGTTTTTGCAAATATATTTTTCTAGCTTGTTTGTAACCATGTACCACCCTTATTCTTTGCCTGTCTAGACCTAGGTCATTCCTAAACAAGGTCCCTCAGACCAGTGTACTTACCTGGTCAGCAAATGAATGAATGAATAAATAAATAAACAAGTCTTCAAAAAGATGCGAAACACAGAAAGTAACATGAAGGGTTCCACCAAGCCACAGCAATGGAAAGCACATGAATGTCCTTTACAGTGACACAGTCCTGCTGACATCCATGACACCGACGCATCCTGACAATGACCCGCAACACACTGACACCAACCGCCACACTCAAGCACATTAATGCAGGGGACTGTGACCCCCTGCACCCCCATGCAGGGGGCTGTGTCCCCCACACCCCTCTACTTTAAATATCTAACTCCACATCGCACAGATAGTGGAGTTAGGTGCCAATCCTCCCCATCGAGGCCGGGGAGATCAGAGGGCTGTGGGTTCAGTTCCCACATCTGGCACTTGGGTTAATATCCCAGTACTGACACTGTAATGCAGCATGAGAGGGGTGCTGCATTTCTGAGGTGCCGTCTTTCGGATGAGATGTTAAACCAAGGTCCCATCTGCCTGGATTGGTGGTAGTTCAGGTGGTTGTTAAAGATCCCATGGCATTTATCGAAAAGAGTAGGGGAAGTTTTATTAAAGAAAAACATAACATCACAGAAGGAAATTTACAAATTTAAATAGTATCTCATATTGTAACTTCAAAAATTGAAAGAACAACAACAAAAAATAAGGTATCTTAATACATTATAAAGTTATAAAGTTTTGCCAAAACAAATCAACTTTAGATTTAGGAAATTTATCCAAATCCCTGGTTTTAACAGAACGTAAACCATTTTCAATCTGAATAAACAAGGTATTAGTTAAAATATTTAATTGTTGAAAAATGAATTGACAACGAGCCTGCCAAAGATAATATTGTATAAATGCAAAGAAAACATTTAAAGTGCTTCTATTATAGTGACACCAAATCCCAGTTTAATTGCCCAAAACTATGGTCTGGTATGTAACATTGGCTAAAATAGGGAGGTTCCAATGTATAGCAGCGTCCTGCCAAAATTTTTGACTGAAAGGGCATGAAACAAAAAAATGAACCATAGTTTCTTCACAATTAACGCAGGTGGGTCATAAACAAAATCATTCGGTAGTAGGTTTGTATTTTAGATTACCACGAACGCCCAACTTCCCTTGCATAGATAGCCATACAGCATCCCAGATATATGGGGGAATCCTAAAATCTGTCAATTTTCTAAGAGTGAAAATCATTTGGGTGGGTGCACATTCTGGAAATAGGGGGCTACATTTTTGTACTTCAAACACAACATATCTATAAAAGGTTTTCCTAGAAAGGGTGAGTAGATGTGGAAATGATATCTTCCATTGCTGTAATTTCTTAAATGTAGTAATACCATATGATGGTAAGGAATTTTTTGATAATATCTTAGGGGGAAGAAGTGACCATTTATTTAAATAAATGGACCACAAAGAATTGGACCATTTATGTCAAGACATAGTAGTATCAGACCAGAGATAAGAAAAAGAATCAAACAAAAAAACAGAGTGCTAAAAAACAATAGGGTTACTCGTACCCAAACCGCCCTTATTAATGGGAAGATAAGTGATATCCCTACACACTGGGTTTAGTCTATTACCCCACAACATTTGGAAAAAAATACTTAACAGTCTAGTTTCTAACTGAAGGGGAGGTGGAAAAATATAACTAAATATAAAAAAAGAGGTAACACAAATCTTTTTATAATAGCAATCCTCTTTTTCTTTCCAAATTTCCATCCTTTCCATCTATGAATTTTAAATTCTCCAATATATAGTTGTTTTTCCCAGTTATATGTGGCTAAATCTCCGGCCCCAAACCAGATACCCAAGATCTTACGTGGAGATGTCGCTACAGGAATACCTGCTATAATAGTGGGGTCTGTATATGTAGGTTGTAAAATGAAAATGAAGCTTTTATGCATGTTAATTTGGGCTCCTGATAATGCCTCAAAATTAGAAAATATATGTAGTGTATTTTGTAACGAGGAAATATCGTTCGGGAATAAAGTAATGTCATCTGCATATGCAGTAAGTTTCTCCTTTTGTAAATTAGGAGAAGGGGACAAACCTATAATATTTGTATCCCAAATAATTTGTCTAACAACAGGATCCAGAGCAAAAGAATATAAAAGTGAGCTTAATGGGCAACCCTGCGAACTCCAACTGATATAGGTACCTCTGTGCCAAAAACCATTGACCATGGGAATGCAATTAGCATTTTTATATAAAGTTGAAATCCAACGAACAAAGGAGAAGATACCGTATCGTAAAAGTACAGAAAATAAATAATCATGTTTAACTCGATCAAAGGCTTTAGCCTGATCCAGAGCCACAATATACCCTGAGATCTGTTTCTTATTACCAAGCTCAAATAAATCCCGTAAGAGATATAGATTATGTTGAATTCTTCTATAGGGTATGGCACATGTTTGAGCTGGATGAATAAGAGACTCAGCTACTAATAATAGTCTGTTGTTAAGAATCTTAGTAAGTATTTTATAATCACTATTCAGCAGACTTAAAGGTCTCCAGTTGGTTAATGAGGCCTTGTCTCCTGATTTATATAGAAAAAAGAGAAGTGAAGTGTTAAACCCAAAAAGTTCAATTGAAGAAAATAATAAAAAATTAAATACTTTAGGTAAAAAAAATATCATGTGTGATGAAAGTAGCTTATAAAATTCGTTAGGAAGGCCATCCCACCCTGGTGAGGTATCTTTACTTAATTGTGTAATTGCTAATTCAACTTCCTGAGAAGAGATAGGTTGGATCAATGGGATAATTTGGGATTTGGACAAATGAGGAATAGGAGCACTAAAATCAGAAAAATCAGAAAGAACGGAATTAGGGGTATCCTTAAAGGAAGTTTCTACATGTTGCTGGACTATAGTTAATATGTCCATATCTGTAGTAAATATAATACCAGTAGGTGCACGAAGTTGAGTCATAAGGGTAGTTTCTAACCTATGTTTACATGCCATAAAAGGATCAGAGGCTGGTGTAGTTTTAGTGCCAAATTTAAACTCTAAATCCAGAGATTTTGCCCTATCGTATTGATAGGTTTTCATCTGTTCTTTCAAAATTTTAATTTGAGGAAGTAATTCTTGAAGATCTTTAACAGGGGATGACATTAATTTATATAATTGATTACGAGTAAACAGGTATTGTATATATTTAGAGTTAGCTCTAGTCTTTCCAAATGATAGAAACAGTTTTTTCAGTTCTCGTTTGGTATCTATCCACCAAAGTAAGGAATTTGAGTATGCACAAAAAACAGATTCCCTACAGGCAAACAGAAATTCAGTCTGAGATAAAAAATAAGGGTTATCAAAAAGGGAAATATTAAGCCTCCAGCGGTTGTATTTAGAAAAAATTTTGGGAGGGATAGAATGTAAACTAAATGAACAAAGTAAAATATTATGATTGGAAAATTCTGATAATTGAGATTGACAAAAAATAGGGTGTAGGTATTTGGAGAAAAAAAACATATCAATTCTAGTAGCATAAATAAATCTATGATAGGTAGCTCCAGAATTTTTGGGATGTAATTTCCGAAAAGCATCCTGCATATTTGATACTGTGAGAATTTGCTTTAAAGCATTAGAATCCCAGTACATTTTTTTCTGGGTGTCTTCAGACAAAGGGGTGTCTAATGTACAATTAAAATCTCCTCCCCAGATAACATGTAATTTAGTGAAAAGAAAGGGTTTAATGTCATTAAATAATTCAACCCTGGCAGATTTCGTTTGTGAGGCATAAATATTAATAAGCCGGAAAGAAAAATCTCCTATAGAGCCATCCAAAATCAAGGTTCTGCCAGGAGAAACATCTATTAATCGAAAAATATGAATATTGGTGGTTTTGAAAAGAATACCAAGCCCGTCTGCAGATTCTAAGCCGAAAGACCAAAAAGAGGGGCCCCAGTGCCACCGTTTTTTAAGTATGTCAATCTCATTGAGTGAGGAAATACGACACTCCTGCAGGAAAATAATATCCACAGGGAGGGTTGATAAATGGGACAGAATAGAAATCTGTTTCCTATATGTTTTTAAACTACAGACATTGAAGGATAAGAATCGTAATGCAGACATAAAGTGTCAAAAGTTCAGCCAATTCCCCCCTTTGAATTATTACTAGCTTTCTTTTTTTTTTCCTTTCTTACCTCCTTTTTTTTCTCTGTAGTTGACTCTGTAGATTTTCTATCCTCATCTTCTGTAATTATTTCAGATCTATGAGATGTATTAGATTCTAAATCTGATTCTCCTAAATCTTCTTGTAAAGGTAAAAAGATATTGAAAGTTGGAAGAGGGTCAGAAATAGGTGTTTTTAGAGATGATCTGGTAATTCTACGCCCTTTTACAATCTCAAATTTTTGAGGGGCATGTTGAGCCTACCTGGTTTAACCCTATGTCAGGGATCTGAGGTAAATCAGAAAGAAGGTCAGTTGTCGGTGTTGGTGATATAGTTATTGGTGCAACAGATACAGAAGGACCAGGCACATGTAACCTATCCTGTGCTTGGAGTACTAGATCATCATGATCCCATCCTTTAGTTCTCTATTCGTTTGGCCCAGGGCATTGATGGAAAGCATGCCCTTTTGTCACATAAGTTGCACTGGAAAATATTCTGACATAGATCCATAGAGTGACCAAAACCCCACAAAGTGAACATTTCATCATGTCACAGGAACTACTAATGTGAGATCGTGAACCACACTTATAACAGGCCCGAGGTTGACCGTTATAAAAACACACACCCCTATCTTTTCCAAGAAAAAAGCTATTAGGGAGATGTATTATATCGGAGTTTACCTGGAACAATTTAACTTCAAACTTCCAGCTCCCAGTCCAAATACCTTCTAGATCTAATACGGCTTCAGGGGGGCCTAAAATATCACACCGTTTCTGCATCCAGTGATAAATATCACTCACATTCACCCCTTCATTTCTAAACATAACAATGCATTACCTAATTTGTGGTCTAGTAAGAGGGATAGCTAAAAAAGGAAGCCATAAAGGGGTATTTTTAAGATTTGAATATTTCTCCCAAAATTTCTCTAGGCTATTATTAAGTCTGAAACTTATGTCAAAAGAATCTTCCCCTGAAACATGAATAAGTGCAAAAAGGTCAGATGGAGAAAAAGCCATAGAGTTTTTAAGCAAAGTGTTAACAATATAATACCTATCAGGGTGAGAGACTAAACCTCCTCTGTACCTTAATCTAACAGCATTTCTCCTAGGAGCCTGTTCAAGTTTGTTTTTAAATAAGTCTGCCATAGAAACTCGAGAAGGCAGATTGCTAGATTCTATATCTGGTTTTGAAACATTATTTGTTACTGTAGGTACATTAAGTTTTCCCCCATTACAGGTACAGTGGGGCTATCAGTAGCCTTCTTGTCCTGTGACATTTGGTGCGCACCTTTAGTTAAAACAGAAGGTTGAAAAATGTCACTACCTGAGCTCAGGGCGTTGGCATGCTGAGGAGAAGTGTAGGCGACCGGCTTCCACATTGGATCAGGTACCCAAGTCCCTTTGTCATCCTGAGTCCAACCAGCGTTTAAAAGGGAATCCTCCTCTGACCAATCCTTCAAAAATAAATCCTGGGATTGTAATTTAAACTGCTTTTTTAAAGTTTGTGAGGTCGTCGGCATTTGTACTGAAGTCGCAGGACGTGTTTGTAACAGCGGTCCATCTGCGGGTGCACCCGGAAGTGTGTTGCGATCAATAGAGTCCATGTGGGAAACAGACTGCTCTGAATCCAGATTTCCTTGACTCGAAGCCATCTCTGTGGAAGCCAAAGTTATTTCATTATCCATTTCGGAACCTCCAGGTACCGGATTAAATTTTCCTTTTTGTCTCCCGTTTGCATGCTCAGTAGCATGCGTTTCTCCTTGTACTAAAACAATTTTGGGTTCCGTAACAGGCCTCACCTGTATTGCTGCCTCCTGTAGCTCCATCGGCAGAGCTTCCGTCTGCACGTCTTCCTCCATGGCTGTCCTCTCACAAACTGAGAGAAGGGGAATTTCCCCGGTGTCCTGGCCAAATTTCCCTCATTCACTAAAAATACCACCAACAGCTTAATCTGGTTCAAGGTCAGTTGGCATTCATCTGTATTCCCCTCCCCCGGGTCGTGCCTGAAAATAGGCAGGATTTGTCTAGTGCACTTACCCGGTCAACAAAAGCTAAATAAAAAAATAAATAAATCGATGCAAAGTCCATACATGAGAAATCCCTGTCGACGTCAGGGTTTCGCTGTGGGGGTTTTACTGTTGGGGTGTCGATGTTCCGACAGTATATGAACACAAGTACATTAGCAGTGATGCACAGTTTTAAAGAGTAGCTGTAATAACATATAAGCTATAGAATTAAACGTATTGATTGATATGGAGCTGTGGTTAAGACTTACCTGTATACCATCTTTAGTTACGTTTATGGGTTCTCATATACAGTTCTCCTTCATATGACAGAAAACATGTAATTTATCTACCCAGGATCGCTCAACTGAGATGCAAGCAGTTCTCTGTCAGTGGTCCTGCTTCTACCTAGTCCAGCGGTTGACCAGACTGAAGGATAGAGAGGAGACATGACTTGCTCAGGGACATAAAGTGATTTAGTGGCTGTGGTGGGGCTTGGACATGGGAAGTTCAGTATTAAAGCTCAGTGCTCTAATCACTAGATCATGCCATCTAACTAAAAGCCCTCCATATGGCCTTGCTTATAAAGTATAAGAACATTAATAACTTGTGACTTAAATATTACATTCCAGAATACTTTTATGTTCCTCTCCTTACAAACTGGATTCTAAAACAATTTCATGTCCATCTCACTCATTCCTAATTATTCGACTTTTACTGGCGCATGATGGCTCTTGTACATATTTGCTTTCTGCATGTAAAGCATGCATTTTGCAGGTAGTTTAGGGATTTGATATCATTTAAAGCCCCTCCCCCAATCAAAGCCTTTGTCATTCATTTCTATGTGAAGCAAAGTTAGCATGAGCTTGCCAGAACAGGGTTGGGAGATGCTGGTCACTGGTGTCAGTGCTAGCCAGTTGACATTTTTACATTGTGGGCAAACTACTTACTAATCTCCCTACTGGCTTAAGCTGCACTGTATGCCCTTAAAATGTTTAGTAGTTTGATCTAGACTAGAGATGCAATGAAGTCTTAATTTGCCTGCAAAATTAGGGCAGATTGCAGAAATCCACCTTCCTGGAGAATTTTGTGAATTTTTGTCCATAGGTTAAAAATGTGCTTTTTTTGTAACTTCACATTGCATGTTCACCCTTAACTTTGCCTTTAGTGTTGCCAAGGGCACATTTTTGTGAAAATGGTGTTTTTGGTAAACAACTTGTCTCACAGTCACATGGAAGAACTTTTGCAGGTCACACAGTACATTTCTATAAACTGACCGTGCCTTAGTTGCTTCCTGTTTTTTATGTTAGCCATGCACATTAGTCTTCTGGCATGGAGGATGCCGCCAACTGTAGAGAGAGGGGAGTGACCGAGTCAGCAGCTTCAGAAGGCAAGACACAAACGTGAGTGAGTGTTGCTATAGCAATGGTCTCTTCTGAAGTCACCGACTCACTCACTCTCCTCTCTCTGCAGTCGGTAACTTGTTTTACAGATATCTAACTATTCTTAAGTTACAAAAAGGAGTTTACATGCTTTTTTAACAGAAGATGACTTATTTTAAACTTTTGCCAGCATGTTCTTCACCATAATTAATACCACTCAGTCGTGCTACACTACACCAACAGAACTCACTCACTCTCCTCTCTCTCTCTACAGTCTGCAGCTTCCTTTACAGATATCTAAGTAATCTTAAGTTAAACAAGCATTTGTCAATGCCGATTGTTGTCTCGCTGGCATTGGCATTGGTAGTGCCAGAGCTAGAGATGAATAATAGGAATAGCAGTGAAGTATTGAAGTGATGCCAACCCTACCCCCACCCTGTAGAGAGCGACAGGCATTGGGGTGTGCCTTTGGGTCATCAGCTATAACGCTCACGTCATTGTAACTCACCCAACCATGTAGACACTGACAAGTGTCATGGTGTACTTTGGGGTCTTTGGGCATTATACTTACCCCATTCCATAAGGAAATGCATGGATGTGGGTGCAGTATAGGAGAATGGGGTAAATTTTGTGGCCAAAAAATGCAAGACACACCACAATGCCTGTCAGTGGCTGCAGGGTGGGGGTGGAATGGCATGAGCATTACATCCGATGATCCCAAGTCACACCCCTGGCACCTGTCAGTCTGTACTGGGTGAGGTGCTACAGTTGGAAACCCTTACACCGTATGCGTGCGGTGGTATTTTCACTCCAAATTTTCAACATGGGCTGTTTGTGAGCCGACCTCATGAAAAGCGACACAATCAGTTTGTTAGATGAAAGGTGGTTTTGCACAGCAGCTATGCTATTTAGCGACACAGGGATGGAAACACATTGTGGGCAGAATGTGGAGAATGACAACTGTATTGTTCACGAGGAGGCATAAAAAATGGCAACGTTGAAAATCTGGAGTGAAAATAAGGAAAACTGGTGAAGTCATGAGCATGCATAGAAACTGTGCAACACATGTCTGCAACCCAATTATATTTGGGAGTCTGTCACCCACATTTTTAACATAGGCATTTTGGGACCTCCCCTCATGAACAATGGCGCTGTGATTTTGTTAATCTGTCCCAAAAGTTGATTTCCCACAGCAACCTCGCCATTGTGTGCCACAGGTGTGGAAACACATTTTGGGCAGGATGTGAAAAATGACAGCTGTACTGTTCATAAGGAGGTGTGAAAAAAATGGCAGTGTTGAAAATCTGACATGAAAATATTGCAAATTTGCGAAGTTACAAGGGTGCGTGGAAACTGCGAAATGTACGCTTGTAACACAGTCATTTTATGGACTTTCGACACCAAATTTTCAACATTGGCATTTTAGGACCTCTGCTCATGTACAGTGTCACCGTCATTTCCTCAAACTGTCCTGAACTCTGATTTCCCACAGCAACCGCGTTATCCTGCGCCGGAAGTATGAAAACACATTTTGGCCAGGATATGTAAAATGACTGTTATATTGTTCAAAAGGAGGTGTGGAAAAATGCCAATGTTGAAAATCTGACATGAAAATATTGCAAAGTCACGAAGTTATGAGCGTGCGTAGCAACTGCACAACGCACGCTCGTAAAACAGTCATTTTTTGAATTTGTTCCACCAAATTTACAACATAGAGCTTTTTGAGAGCCTCCTCATGAACACTGGCACTGTCATTTTGTTAATCAGTCCCAAAGGTGATTCCACGCGGTGACTGAAATCACCTTTCCGGGCGAATAATGACATGACAGTGGCAGAATTGATGGGTCTCCAAGCCCATGTTAAAATTTGGTGCCAAAATCAAAAAATGCCTGCGATATGCATCAAAGTTGAAAAAACCCTCAGTTCACGGTCAGCTTTGAGACTGCAGATGTGTTCCCAGTCCACCGAAGATCGTTGTGCCGGACTCCGTAGTTAAGTATGGGGTGGGGGGTGTGGAGAGGCAGGATGTGTAGAGGGTGGGCGCAGGTTGTGGAAGGGGGTTAGGGAGATGGCGAGGGACCATTTTCTTTTTTTACAGCTTAAAAAAAAAACCAATGCGGTATGTTGTTTTTATTTTGCAGGGCATTTGGCACATTGGGTGGGCTCCCAAGCATGCCACCTAAGTCTTTTGGGGATTGTATAGCTGACAGAGGATTGGGCACCCGTAAGCACATACTGAGGGAGGCATGAGCCGAGGGACTGGGCACCCCTCGGCAAGCAACAATGGGGAGGATGCATCATGCCCGACCCAGAGGTAAGGCTCCCGAACGGCAAACTACAAGGGATGGGGATAAACGCCGAGGATTGGGCCCCATCGGCAAACAAAAACTGTTGGTGGGCGCATGATGCTCAGAGGGACTGGGCACCCCTTGGCATACATTCTAAATGGGAGGGGGCACATTATGTCAATGGGGAGTGGGCTTCCCCGTCGGCATCGTGACAGGCAGCGGAGGCAGTGACTGCCGCCATGTTGCCTGCATGTCGGGGAGGCAAGTTATGGTCATGCTGCATGACAGCTTCACTTTCATTGCAGCGGACCTTTTCTTTATTCTGGTGGCCACATTAGGGATGCGTGAGGTCACCGTCTGCTGCTGGCTGATTGGGGAATGAGGGGGCGCATCTTCTGATGTGTGCCCTGCATTCACCCAACAGTGACCGTGCTTCCAAATGTGCCACTACCACAAGATGTTGGCTGGCATGCACGCACGCGAGCCAACATAAAAAGGCAGTTTACATACTTTTTTAACACAAGATGCCTTATTTTAAACCTCTGCCAGCATGTCCTTTACCACCATTAACACCACTTAGTCATACAAAGCATCTAGTACCCCAGGGCTTCTATACCAGTGGTGAACATCCGGCATTGACACATGCTTGTTTTACAATGGGACAGCTGACTGACAACAGTATCATATTAGCCTGCCACTGACCTAGAAATACAAAGGGGATCACTCCTGCACTACAGAAATTATCTTTCAACAGATAAGAAACTCTACATGATAGGTAACTGCCACGATATTTGTTACAGTATACAAAGTGATTTGTAGATCAAAGTTCTGGCTAGGTCAGCTGTAGTAAAAGTCTGAAAAGAGCTGATCATAACTGCCAGTTCTGGTGCAAGTGAGATTGCTTGTAGGTGCATGTGTAGGCAAGGGGACAGGATTATTTGGTATAGCCTGCTACTCTCTCACAAGCACTTTATTCATATCAGTAAGCTATAAGGAGTACACAGGGTAAACAATGAAATGGTTTACTAGAAACAGCATTAGAGACTAAATACACAATCATGAAAACAAAGTCACAATAAAATCACTCTGCAGTAATGTGCTGTCCACAGAGGCAAAAAAACACCACCATTAGAAATGATGGAAAGGAAAGGGCAGGGTTAGAGAATATGTGGTGGGGAAGACGAGGCAAAGGGTATGGGAAAGGTGACTGAATGGCAGGTGGAGAAAAGAAGAAGCAGTGGTTATGGCAAATGAAATTATGAATAGTACGTGGTGTGTTTCTAATTTATATAACTTTTTTTAATATTGACCAATACAGGATCTAAACATTTTAAAATGTCTCACTGTGCCCACATGCAACCCATCCCAAAAACATTATTCAGCCTTTCTTCTTTTTGAGTGCCAGAAACTGGTTGCTATTATAGAAAATGAAGAAGGGTATGTTTCAACAACTTAATTAAGATGAAAAGAGACAGTTGTTTAAAACTTGCATATGACCTGCATGTTGCACACAGCATGCTGATATAGTATAAATGCACTGTAATATAATAAAAGCTACATTTTGTGTGAAAAAAATATTTATGCAAAAAGATCTTATGGCAAATGCAAACAATGGTAAAGTGTGTGCATTTTATTAGTGATGGAAACAGCTTGTTCCAGCCACCAGGTGCAGTTTCTCATCAGCAGCCACTTTAAAATGTTTAAATCCTGTATTATTCTATGTTAAAAAATAAGTTATAATATATAAACTCACTACTTGCTATTAACAATTTCATTGGTGGTTTGCCATTACCATTGCCTCTCCTTTATTCCTCCCTCTGTCCCAAATCTGTCCCACACTGGGAAGGCGCTGTACACTCAGAATTTAAAGCAAAAGTTCTTACAATTTTATGGTGCTAAAACAAAATTAAACTTTGCACAATAAAAGCACTAGTTCTAGGTTAGTAAGTTTGTTAAAGGAGAACTCCTCCAAGGTGTTAGTATAACTGCAAACTGCATATGAGCTCACAGGAGTCCAGCATGAGCTAAGCATCGGAGGACATCAGAGAAGTTAAGATGACTGTAATCTAAAAAGTGGGATGGGGGCTTGTGAGCATGTGCATCCAAATTACTTCAGTACTATTGCAGTAGAAGCCATTGCGGCTCTGACCAGAGTTTGTTAAACCTAGCCTCATCAGTTTTCTCTTGGTTCCCTGGTATTAATGTCGCCACTTCCTGTGAACAGCTTTGGGTGTGCACTTTGTTTATTCCCTCCATGTATTTAAATGTTTCAATCATGCCCCCCGCCCCCACCTTCCTGGCCTCCTGAGAGTTCATGCTGAGGCTCTCACTCTCTACTCATCGTCCTACCCTGCTGGCCTTGTATCATCTTGGGCAGCCTCCTCTATAGCAACTCCAGTTTGTTTATGTTTTTGTGGCAGTGCAGGGTCCAAAACTGCATGCAATAGTCTAGGTGTGGTCCCCCAGTATTCTGTACAGAGGCAAATGACTTCTTTACTCCTGCTCCAGATGCCCTTCCCAATGCACACCAGCATTCTATTTGCTTTCCATCTCACTTTGTTACATTGCTTTCCTAAAACTCATCTCCCCTGCCATTGTCAAATCCCTCACATTCATCTTCAACCTTGCCCTCTCATCTTCCACTGTACCTGATTCCTGGAAACTTGCACACATTGTTCCAATTTTCAAAGCTGGTGATCCACCAGCCCCAGAAAACTATAGGCCCATTTCTCTCTCCTCCTGCACCTGAGCAAATTACTTGAAAAAATCATTCACCACCAGTTATCTGAACACCTGGAAAAGTACAACCTTCTGTGTCCCCTCCAACATGGCTTCTGCAAACATTATAGTACCTTCTCGGCCCTGACACTTTTTACTGACCACAAACTTAAAAATAAGGATAAGGGTAAGGTCACAGGTGTGGTATTTGTGGATCTATCTAGACTACCAACTTGTCCACTCCACCCTGAGCAGCTTTGGATGTTCACCTAACACTACATCTTGGTTCTGCATTTATCTATCTGGCAGATCCCAGACTGTCATCATAGGCAAAGATCACTCTTCCACTTTACTAATTTATATTGGTGTCCCCCAGGATTCAATACTTGGCCCTTTACTTTTTTCCATGTTTATAAATGCACTCCCAGCAGACAGCCTTAATTGTAAATCACTCCTCTACGCCGATGATTTAGTCTTATACCATGGTGACAAATCGCTCTAATCCATTTCATCCACCGTAACTATCAGCTATGGCACTGCTCATGACTGGTTCCTCTCCAATAAACTACTGGTCAATGACAAGAAAACTAAGGCTATGTGCTTTGGCGCCAAACCCTTCCTGCCCAAGGCTGCCAAAGCCAACTCGTCCCTCCTGGTTCACACCCCGGTAGGTCCCCCCCCCAACAATGTCCTCTCTTTTACGAACATATGAAATTTGCCATCAGATAAAGGCCTAGAGGTCAATCAAGTCTGCTCAAATGTGCAGCTAGCACCCCTTATTCTGAAGCTGCCCCTCCCTTCCACCGTTCCTCTTCATTGACCCTCCTCCTTGTCCTGTCCCATCCCATTTTGAAACAGTCCACTGTTCTACTGGTTACCACTTCTGCAGTTAATGCATTCCACCCAGCCACCACCCACTCTGTGAAAAAGTGTCTCCTCGTCTCTCTCCTGAACCTTTCTCCCTCCAGTCTCATATCATGGCCCCTGGTGTCCCTCCCCTCCATTACTTTGAACAGCCCCTCTGTACCTGTCTTGTTTATTCCTTTCATGCACTTAAAGGTTTCAATCATGTCCCCCCTGTCCCTCCTCTCCTCCAGTGAGTACATGTTCAACTCTTTCAGCCTCCTCTTGTATGATAAGTCCCCCAGCCCCTTGATCATCTTTGTCGCCCTGCACAGCACCCCCTCCAGTAACTTAATGTCCCTCTTCCAATACAGATGCCAGTACTGCAAGCAGTACTCCAGGTGCGGTCTAACTAATGACTTATACAGTGGCAGAATCACCTCCTCCCTCCTCGAGGATATACCCCTTGCAATACAACCCAGCATTTTGTTGACCTTTGCAGCTGCCTTCCTACATAATGCCGAGTTGTTCATTGACCCTGTAATCAGCACCCCCAGATCCTTCTCCTCTGTCTGGGCTCGCTGCACTCCCCCCAGCTGGTAACTCCTCCTTGGGTTCTTCATCCCAAAATGCAGCACCTTGCACTTTTTGGCATTAAACCCCAGTTGCCAGGTGTCTGACCAGGTTTCAAGCTTTGCCAGATCATCCTGCAACCCTGCCTTCCCCTAGGTCATCCACCACCGCTCCTACCTTGGTATCATCAGCAAACAGACTGATCTTGCTCTTGATGTCCAATGATATGTCTGCAATGAATATCCCAAACAACACTGGTCCCAACACCGAGCCCTGTGGAACACCACTCGTCACTACCCTTGGGTGTGAGAGCTCCCCACCCACCACCACCCTCTGTTGCCTTCCTGAAGTCAGTTCTCTACCCATCTCACCAACTTTTCACCTGCCCCTGTGCTTATTAACTTACTTCCCAGCCTTCCATGTGGCACCGAGTTGAATGCCTTACTGAAGTCCAGATACAGGACATCCACTGCATGGCCCCTGTCCAGTTGCCTAGTTACCCAGTCATAGAACTCCACCAGGTTGGTTTGGCAGGATCTGTTCCATATGAAGCCATGCTGTCTGCTGTCCTGTAGTCCTTTGGCCTCAAGGAGGGCCACCAGCCTCTCCTTCAGGATAGTCTCCATTAGCTTGCCCATGATGGATGTGAGGCTCACTGGTCTGTAGTATCCCGGTTCATCCTTGGGGCCACTCTTGTGGAGGGGCACCACATGGGCCATCCACCAATCCTGAGGTACACACCCCAAATGTAGTGAGGCATTAAATAGGTCTGCCAAAGGTCCTGCAAGGACCTCTGCCAGCTCCTTCAGTACGCTGGGGTGGACGCCATCTGGGTCTTGCGCCTTATCCACCTTCAGTGCCTTCAAACCCTCCCAAACTCTGCCCTCCATGATTTCCCCATCTGTCACCCCCTTCCCCCGTTTCTGCCATTTCTTCCCCCCTTTGGTGTCACTCCCCCCTTCTCTTTAGTAAATACTGAGCAGAAGTACTCATTAAGTGCTTCTGCATTATCGCACCCTGCTTCCACCCAATCCCACTCCTTCCTAATCCTTACTATGTGGTCCTTACAGCTCCTTTTCTCCCTGATGTACCTGAAGAAGTCCTTCTCCCCCTTCTTAATGCCTTGTGCCAGCCTGAGTTCCGTAGATGCCTTGGCTCCCCTTACTGCCCTCGTCACCTCCTTCAATTCCATCAAGTACTCCTCCCTGTCCTCCCCCTTCCTGTTTACTTGTACTTCCTAAAGGCAGCTCTTTTGCTCCTTACCTTTTCCATGACCTCCTTGCTCAACCAGCTCGGTTTCTTAGCCCTAACCTTCTTGCTCTGGGCCTTGCAGCAAGTTTTGGTTGCCTCCACTATCCCCAGCTTTATGAGCTCCCACCTCTGGTTAGTGTCCAAACTAGATTGAATTCTGGGCAGGTACCCTTTTACCACTTCCCCCATCCTCCCAAAGTTGGCCCTCCTGAAGTCCAGCACTCTTGTGCCAGATTCCACTTCTTCCTTGCCCATATCCAATGTGAGCCATACTGAGTGGTGATCACTCCCTGACAGCGGTTCCTCCACTATAAGTTCTCTCACAAAGTCCCCATTTGCCAGCACAAGGTCAATGGTATTCCCTAATCTGGTTGGTTCACTGATCATTTGCAGCAGGAAGCTATCCTGGAAGGCATCCAGCAGTATCTGCTCCCTTCTGTTCCTGGTTGTTGGGGTACTCCAGTCCACTCCTGGCATGTTGAAGTCCCCCACAATCACCACACTACCCTTCTCACAGGTCCTCCTGATCTGTCCCGCTAGTTCCTGTCTAACTCCTCTGTCTGAGATGGTGGCCTGTACACCACTCCCATTCTAAGAACCTATTCTTGAATCCTGATTTGCATCCAAAGTGACTCTGTACTACCCTCCTCCCCTTCCTCCCTTACACACTTCAGTCCTTCCTTCACATATAGTGCCACACCCCCTCCTTTCCCAATCCCTCTGTCCCTACAAAATAACCTGTACCCTGGTACAGACAGGTCCCAGTCATTGTATTGGGTGGCCCATGTTTCTGTGATGGCTGCAATATCCACCTCTCCCTCTGCCATGAGCACCTGTAACTCTGCAGTTTTCCTCCCAAGGCTCCTAGCATTAAGGGTAACCACCTTCCACCCTTTTCCCCCTCTCCCATCCTGCTCTCCTTTACTAGCATCACCAATAGTACTTGCCATTTGTCCGTTGTCACTGTTATGGGGGGTTAGCTCATATGGTTTCCCAACCTGTGGTCTCTGCATGTCTCTTGCCCAATTGCCACCCCAGCTCCTAGTTTAAATTCCCTACTTCCTCTATGTACCTCTTTTAAGTACCTTGGTGTTACCTTGATCTCTGTCTTACTTTTTCAGAACACATCAATAACACCATGCGGAAAATCCACCAAAAGCTCAGTGCTGCCTGCAGACTAAAACAACTGCTGTCTACGGATGCCTGCCATGCTGTCACATGAGGCAACCTTCTGCCCCTGCTGGTCTACTGCTCCCCTGTCTACTCTCTCATGTCCTCCTCACTGCACAACCATTTAAACACTACATACAATTCCATATGTCACTTTGTGCTTCAAGCTCCATTCTCCACCCACCACTGTGCACTCTACCGGTCTCTAGGGTGGCTCCCATTACAGAGTCGCTTTGACCATACCATGTGCTGTCTAATTGACAACTCACTTAGGAGCAACCAGTTTTCTCCCTACTTTTCTCTACTCACTGACAGAGTGGTACCTAGGAGCCTCAGGGTAGCCTCTGTTCCCCCCTTGAAGTTCCATGTACATCTTCTGTCATGGGCAGCCAAGCCTTTTCCGTCTTTGCCCCCACCCTTTGGAATAAATTACCTTTATCCATTCACTCATCTGCCTCCCAACTGTCCTTCAAAACCTAATCTATGTACCTGGCTACTAACTGAGTTATTCTGTAACTACTCCCTAGACAATACCAGAGGAAGCAAGCTATCAAGGTGCTAGGACCTGTTGCACCTTTTTTATGACTGTGGGCAGAGCCTACAGGAGTATTGCATGTACAAAAGGAGTGATGTCATGTTTTCTGTCTGTGGAACTGACTGAAGGTGTAAATAGTCTCCTTCGCCTTACCCTCCTTCAAGAAATGTTTTCCGCCCTCAAATAAATACACTTTCATGTTAGTCAATGGTTGCAGGGTACTATTTTCTTTCTTAAATGTGTGGTACAAGAACTGGAACCTGAGTAGTGGGAGGCAGCATTGTTTTTTGGGGGAAGTAATATCCAACCCACCTCCACCAAGAAGCTCCTAAAAATCCAGCCCACCTTTTTGTTTATTCATGTGGGAGGGGCATGATGTGGATCCTATCATGCTGAAAGAAGAGTCACTAGTTTGGTATCTGGCCAAGGAACAGAACAAATCTGTAGAATCCAGAACAGATACTACTTAATACATTCAAACTGACTTAAAAACCCTTGGAACAAATGATTATCAGAGTCACCTGGTGTCTCAAAAGGAAAGACTCAACTTTCAGGTATTTCTTAAACATTTATATACTAAAAACAAAGTTCAGCTTTTGGGATTATATTTGTTTACCATATTCTATATATATATATATATATATTCAGTGTTAGGGTTGAAAGTACCCTTTGGACCCCTTGCCCACACCCCCAACTGGCATCTGGGTGCTGTTGGAGTTGCCGGCCCTAACTCTCACCCCATCAGATGTGTGAAGAAGCAGAGGAACAGGAGAATGGGGTGAGAGTTAAAATCGACAACCCCAATGCACCCCTGATGCCAGTTGGGGTGGGCGGGGTCCAAGGGGCTAACCCTCATACCGAATTTCCTCGCTTTTGTCACCGTGGAACAACCCTAACTAATGCATTAAACAGAGTTTTTTTGCCTCTAATTTCCCTTCTTTTTGAGAAGGATCATGAGAAATAGTGAATGTAATGTGGCAGTGGGAGCGCGGGGCACTTTGGGCCCCAAGGTTCCGCCACGTGATGTCTTGTCACATAGTAACACGGTGCCCACAAACGCAAATGGTAATGCACATGGTGATGCAAAGTAAAACAAAAAGATAAACAGTACTGTAGACACAAATGGTTAAAACAATGCAAACGCAAGCACAAAATGAAAACGCAAAGGGTACATGGTACCGTAGACGGGAACAGTAAGTGAAACAGGTACGGAACCGCAAGTAGAAGCAGTAAGAGTAACAGTAATGTAAGTGCACAGGCTGGTTTTCCCCAAAAGCTGCATAGAGAAAGACAGTGAGTACAAAGAATGTATGCATAATAATGGGTCTCGGAGCAGAAAATGAGGAGTTGGAATACTAAATTGCTTATATCTCAGGAACCGTACGACGTAGGAAAAAAAATTTAAAAGTCATATGATTTATGACTTTTCTGACTAGTTTTGCACTTAGCTCTTATTGGGGGGGCTAAGCATTTTTCCGAAGAAAAGTCTGTATCCCGCACCATTTCCGAGATACGGGCCCTGAAAGGCACCGCGAATGCCATAATGTTATCCTATGGGAAAAAAAGAGAAGTTTGGAGTGCCATAACTTTGGCTCCCTGTAATATTTTTCACCAAACCACTGAAAGGCACATCTGTGGGATGTTGGCTTTCTTTCCTCCAAATTTCAGCCTAAAAGACCAAACTGTTATTTTGCAGCAGGGCGGCAAAAGATTCCTGTAATGCAGCAGACACCATAATGTTATCCTATGGGAAAAAGCATCAACTTTGGAGTGCTGTAACTTTGCCGCCCTGTAATATTTTTTCACCAAAACACTGAAAGGCACATATGTGAGATGTTGGCTGCGTTCCCTCCAAATTTCTGCCCAAAAGACCAAATTGTTCTTTTGTAGCAGTGTGGCAAAGAATTGCTGTCATTTTCCCACAGCCTGGAAAAGTACTGTCAAACTTTGTGACAGCTTTCACAAATTCATTCAACAGTGTTGCAAATGCAAAAGTACTTTGTGAAAGTACCTTTTCCAGAAATCTGAAAAACATATTTCTGGGGTATTTTACCCCAAAATAAAGACATGCCTAGCATCCTCAGGGTCCGACTAGGTGAATACAAAAGGAATTGGGTTGCTAGAGGATCCCAAATTTAGATGCCAAGCATTTTTCTGATGACCAACTGAAAACAAAATGGCAGATTTGCGACAGTAAAAGGGCCATTTGCAAAAGTAAAAACTGCATTTGCGACACCGTCAAACTTTTTGTTAACTTTTCCCATTGACTTATAATGGGAAATTGCTTTTTGAATAACTTTTGAACCATGTAATATTTTTTCACGAAGTTTTCAAAAGGCACATCGGGGACCCTGGCCACACGTTCCCTGAAGATTTCAGACCGGTCGCACAAACCATGCAACCTGTAAATACGAGCAAAGAATTCCAAGAAAGCATAAACGTATGCGCAGATCATGCTTAATAACTCCGCAGCCATATATCCAAACAGTACGAAAGTTGGCAGATCCCAAGATGTATGGTTCTTGATCATGTATTCCAAATTTCAGGCAAATCCATTGAACAGTTGCAAAGTTATTAAGGTGCAATATTTTAGGTTTAACATGTAAATGGCACCTCAACCCTAACTGTGGTAGCACTACCGTGCTACTATAATATCTATATATATATATATATATATATATGTATATATATATATATATATAGTTTGTCTTTTTAGTAGTTTCAAACCTTGAAAGCATTGGTTAGTAATGCATTTAGAAATACATTTTAATTGTCTTTACAGATAAATCATGCAGGTTCATGTACTTGGTGTAAGTAGTCTGTGATGAAATGTATTTTACTTTTTTCCTGGCTCAGTTTCTATCAGTGAAAAGAAAGACTGGAAAAACAATCAGAGTTGCCATCCACCTAACATTCCTGCTGAGTTTATGCTCCTTGGAACCTGTTATTCCAGTTTCTGTGCCTGTGTGTAGTACAGTATATACTGTAGGAAGCTTTAGAGCATGACCCCTGGGGATCTCTGTAACAAATGTTTTTATTGGCTTTCTTTCTCCTATGATGCCCCCTGTCTCATGTGATAGTGATGTAGCCATGCCCTTAGATTTAGCATGTGTACTGCTTTAAAAATAGTTTAGCAACACCAGAGCCTTGTAACTGTTCTAATCCAGAGAGCACAAATTTCAACAATTAGCAGACACCTGAGAGCAAGCTAACTGGGGTTTCTGTAAGACAACAGCTACTAAATAGCTCTAATTCACTACTTTTGTTTTCTCTGTGCATCAGGTCTAGCTAGTAGGAGTGTTTTAACATCAAAAACACAAATAATGAATTAGAGCTATTTAGCAGCTGTTTAAAGAGCTGCTCCCTGGAAAATTACCTGGTTTTGGGGTGGGGGTGCCACAAGTGGAATGGAACTTCACGGATGGGGGAGCTCATAACAGCAGAAGTAGCATGTTGGCATTAAAAGCTTAGTGGTATGGATGTAGAAGCACAAGTATTTAAGCATGACTTTGGTAGAGGATTAATTGTGATGGGGGAGTGAGTCTTGGTATTTTAAACATAATGATTTTCTAAAACTTCAGCCTTCAATGGGTTAGACTTTGTAGCCATCTGTACAGTATATCACTAAGCCACATGCAGTGGGGTATGGGTAAAACCCAGATCACCAGACCCAGGCCAGAGCTGTAAAATCTGGACTGGGCACAGCTTGTGCAAATATTACTGATCTGGTGGAGCAGCAATAAAAAGATAAACTATGCAATACCCTCAATAACACACCTACCCCAGTTTACATTTACCTGATGCCCATTTTTAGGCCTTATATAGTAATATCTTCCTTCAAGAGAACAACTTGTAATGAAATGTGGCATTTGGGCATATGCACTTTTATATCATATGAATTGTGTGTGTGAACTGTATATCAGGCTCTAAAAAAATATAATCAAACACATCAAATGTCTTCAAAAACTTGCCTCAACATTGTGTTTATCTTCCACGTTGTCACAACATACAGTTGTCTCAGCAGTGTTTTCAGTTAGGGGTACAGTGCCTTCATGTATATGATGGCCTGGTTCTGTTGAGTTGATTGCTATAACAGTGCATAGAATACATTGCAAAACATATAGGTAACCATAATACAGATGGTGGCATTATTTTTAATTATACAATGGCAAGGAAAAATGTAAGAAGCTGATTGCCTGGTGACCCATTGAAACAGTGATGTTATTACACAGTAACTTTGGATTTGACTCATTCCTTGCATTTTCTGTTAAGAAATATTTTTCCACACTAACAAAAATATCCTTTAAATTCTGCATATAACAACAAGCCATTGTATAGTTGCAATAAGGCACTCCAGGGTGTGTGTTATCATGTAATAACGTCACTCCTCGGGTGGTGGAAGCACTCGGCTTCGCCTCTGTTTAAATATGCCCTTTCTCAATGTACTGTACTTTGATTCAGTTAGTGTATGCAACAGCCTTTGTGTGAACACTCTGGGCTTCTCTTTGACTCCTGATGTCTATTTGCTTTAGCTATTGTATATTGTTTGAACTGCTTTGGTCTTGTTGATGTGGTGCCTGTGTAAATGAGTATCTGACTCAAAGGTTTGTAAATCTGATATTTTTTAAATAAATAAAGAACTGTTTATGTTTAAACCCATGAAACATCCTTATCTAGTTAATGCATTCACAGTCGTAATGGCTCTGCGAGAGCTTGTTTCTAAAGGGCTGGATTACCCAGTTGGGACCTCTCCCACCTCCTACATTTTTACCTCTCCCACCTCTATTTCTCCTTTGCATTCACTGCCTGCATGATGCCTTGCTGCACTCTCTGCTCTCCTAATCTGTTCTGATCTCTTAGTAGTAGTGTTGAACCTATTATTAGAATTCTCATACAAGACTGAGTCTATGCACCTTATTAATTCAACCTATTGTCAGCTTGTACAGCATGTAGGCATTTTATTTTTTTGATTCTGAAATGTGTGCTTGTGAATCTGATTGAATTATTCCACTGTGTGCTATTTACCTCATGCTGAGGTGTGTTTCCTATCCTGTATTACATGTGTTACACTGTACTATTGCTGTTTATGTATATTGTTACTGCTGTTTATGTTTATTTTGTAGCCACATCTGTGGCCCGGGTCATGATTGAAAATGATCCTTTGGATCAGTGCACTAAACTGGTTACCAAAGACATAAATAGATAAATAAATAAACAAACAAATAAACATTACACTGATGATTTGAGGTTGTCAGTAATCACCACCCCCAGATCTGCCTCTTTAATCACAGCAATCTTTTCCCCTTCCAGACTGTATTCAGCCACACGGTCTCTGATGCCTACATTCATGACCTTACAGTTGTTTGGCTTTGAAGCTCAGCTGGCAGACCTTTGACCCTTTTCCAGATTCTCCAGATCCTCCTTCACCTTGAAGATGCCCTACTCACAGTCTACACTGTCACAGAGCTCGATGTCATTTGCAGACAGGCAGATTTTTCCCTCTGATTCCCTCTCCTATGTCACTGATGAAGATGTCAGAGTACTGGCCCAAAGACCAAAACCCAGCAGGACCCCACTAATGACCTTCCTCATCCCTAAGTTTTCTTTATTTACCACCACCTTCTGTGTTCTCCCTCCTTAGCCAGTTCCCAACCGACCATGTTAGTCTGCCCCCCACTCCAAGATCCCCTAGTTTTCTGACCTGTGTAGAAAGGAGTCAGACACATTGCTAATGTCCAGATACAGTATATCAAGCACCTGGCTTTATCAGCAGCATTAATCAACTGTAGAAGATGTCACAGAAGTTTGTTTGGCAAGATCAGCCTGACACGAACCCATGTTCTCTTGTGTCCTTTAGCCCATTTGTTACCAGGGACTCCACTGGCCTCTCTTTGATAATAAGATTACAGCAGTTTGGCTATTATTGAAACTGACTGGTGTATAGTTCCCAGCTCATCCTTTCCACCTCTTTCATGCAGGTACCCAACATCCACCACTCTACAGTCTGCAGGACCTCTCCAGACTCCAGTAAGCAGTTCTATAAATCTGCCAGGGATGCTGCCGCTACCAGTACCTTAGCACCCTGAAGTTTATTCCATCCGGCCCTGGAGAATTACTGACCTTCAGGGATGTGAACCCCTTAAACACCTTTTCTGCAGGTATCAGCTCCATGTGCAGTTTACCCCCAAATCTGGTCTAATGCTAACTTTCTCCTCTGGTAGTGGGCCTTCCTTCTCCTTTGTAAATGCCAAATACATGTATTCTTTCTGTATTGCCACCTTGCCCATATCTTTTTCCAGCCACTTCTCATACTGCCTCAGCTTGGCAATGCCCACCATTGTTGCTTTTCCCTAATGTAGTGAAAGAAGGCCTTATCACCCCACTTAACCTCTTCCGCTATCCTTAGTTCCAGTTCAGCTTTGGCCCTCCTCAACACCCTGTTGGTCTTGCTTGGCTTCTGTAGGTATAATTCCCTGTTGCTCTCCTCATGGAGCCCTTTAAATCTCCTGAAAGCCACTCTCACTGCTACACCCATCTCACCTGTAAACCAAATTCATTTCCTGTTTTTCTCACCCTTCTGCTTTTACTCCAGGGTGGAGCCGGAAACCTCTAGAAGGCTTTTCGTGATTATGTCACAGGGTCAAAACCCTGTCCCAATTTTATAGGGAAAAATACAATTTCTAAAAACTAGGAGTTTGTTAAAAGAACAAATCAATTTGAAGGAAGGGATTTATGTTTTCCAGCCTTTGCTAGAGTTTGTTTTCTTACTTGTTTGTTAATCCCAGGACATTTAGAAAGGACAGTTAACTGAGTGTTATGTTCTGAGAACGTAGGTCAGGGTGGTCAGATCAGAAAATCAATAAAAAACCCTAGAAGGCCAAGGCGGGGGGGGCTCTTGACACACAAATCTGAACCTTCTCAGAAGAAGGGGAAGGTGGCTGCCTAAGAAGCTGGAAACAAAAAAGATCTAACCTAGTCAAACAAGTTAACCTGAAGCTGCAAGGCATTACTTTGTACTGTTTAGAAAGGGGGGGGGTTACAATTTTGAAACAAGCAAGAACTTTGACAGCAGATATGGAGTGCTAACGACTTTGCTGAAGTTTCTGTTTATAAATGATGTAAAGCAGCTGCCAGATCAGTTTTTTTAAATCTGTTTACTATTCTGAAACCGTCCAACAAAATGGATTTTTTAAATGTGTTCTGAATAAAACAAAACTGTTTGCACCTTGTGTAATCCCTAGGTGGCGCTATCCCAAGGGCTACTACCCCTGCCTGCTTGGCTAATAGCAGGTTAAGGAGCCTGAGTTCTGAAATGGGTGCCTCCACCCAGAGATCAGGGCTGGTAGCAGTCAAGCTAACCCTGGCACAGCCCTCCGGGACACTGTAACCCCCCCTCTTTCCTTACTAGTGACTGGAACAATACACAATAATCACTTTCACAATACCCCTGATACACCACACAAGTACCCACACTGTTTGCACTTACCACCAGGACTTTCCTCTGGTCTGGCCCTGTGGACCCCCTGTAAAACAAGGTTATACACAGCAAATAACAGCAGTACAGTACTCTTGCATAAACTGAAACCACAGTCAGGGTAAATGCAAAAAAGAGTTAGATCTGATTTATTTAAAGGACTTGAACGAGGGAGGGGCGTAATCAGCTTATTTGCTTAAAGGCTGTATCAATCAAACAGTTATGCATGCACTTCAGGGTCCATAAACAATCACACACTCTGGGTACTCAGATGGAGAATGGTGGGCTAGCCAGGAATGTAACAGCTGGTTGGGGCCCTGTGATGGAAGAAAACAACATGCACAACACACACTGTTTGTAATCCAGAGCCAGAGGGCTCAGTTCGTGAAAAGAAAACAACAAGGCAATCAGATGACACACTTTTAGATTAGGCTGTTGTTGCAGGGAACTACCCTGATGATTACTCACGATACCCAAGACTGGACACAGGCTGGCTGAAAATCGAGACAGCAGGTGGTTAATCTGGAGTGCCAGGAGAAACAGGATCCACACAAATCACCGAGGCGCTGTTCCTGTTGAAGCGTGGAGCAGGGGGCTGATCCCCAGGCAGGTCTCTCATCAATGTTTTTCTCTGTGCAGTGGGTAGTCTGGCTGGGCCAGTGTGGCAAGCCCCTGGCCAAATGGAGACAAATTCTGATACAGTCCATTTTGGGCTGGATACAGCTTCCAGCAAGCAGAACACAGTTCACACAGTGGGGAACCAAACCTTGACCCACTAACAACTCACAGCACATTTACATGTCAGGAAATTCTACTGTACCAGGCAAACCGCTCTCCGGTCACGATCGCAAAGTCTTTATACAAACCTGGGATTCAAAAGCAGCTGGAAGGCCTGACAGGCCGATCACATTCAGCAAAATCTTCGATCTTCTTCGGGTATGAGCCTGGTAAAAAATCAGTGGCTTACTTCATTCTCACAACTCGGATTCAGCCCAAATAAACTCTTTTCCCTCTCAGGGACAGCAGGCAGACAGGCAGGCCAAAACTCAGCCCTTTCACAGTTCTCCTATGCAAAAACTACACAGAACTGCAGCTCAAAATCACTTGAGCTGTTGCTTCTTCACTTCTCAGCTCAAAAACTGAAACTAGTTTCAGCAGCCTGGGAAATTCCCCAAGATCCAACAGGTTTGGTTGGCTAATCTGTCTGTTAGTCACAACAAAGGCTCCCCCTTCAGGTGCAGAAAGGCGCAAAAAGCCCCAAACTACAATTTCTACAGATTTTGACTCCAGACAGCTCCTGTAGTCCGGCTCCATTTTAGGTCCCACCAGTACTGATTGGTCCAATTCACCAGTCCAGGACCAAGTTAGAGAAGATAAACAAAACAGTCTTTGCTGCAAAGAAGGCAGGTTAGACAAACTACATTATCATTATCTCTCTAAATGATTTTCAGCAAATAGTTATGTCTTTCAACAGAGCTCCCTCTCAGATTACTTATGACTGCAATCCAGGCAGCTCTTAAAGAGACAGAACACAGAGACCATACAGGCACTCTTTGGCAATCACATTTAAACTGCTAAAACGCAGGACACCAGCCTGGCAGTGAGCATTTAGGCAAGCTCAAGGAAGACTTTTCGGGAACCCCCATTTGTAGGGGAGTTACACTTGTACATTTCTCCATGGTCTGTGTATTTCCTGACTTACCCTTCTACCGCAATATAGAAACTGAATGAATTCATAAACAGCCCCTGATGTTCACTGAGGAATATCAGCTTCTGATTGGGCCGTCTGAGCTGTCAATCCTTCTTGGTAGGGATGGAGGTCTGTCACTCAGTGGACGATTGGCCACACATGGGCTCTAGTATTCATTATGTCCTCCAGTTTTCCATGTGCTTTTTCACTTTCTCTCTGTAGGCTTATGCAGACGAATTGGCTTTGGTATAGCCCCTAATCTCTGTTGTCATGTTGATGAGGGTCAGGGTACATAAAAATGGCAGATGCCCTTGCTGTTGTGGGGTACTGACCCCAAAGTCTTTATTTTTAAGGACTTCTACCCTTTAACAGTTATCTCTGGCCCCACTTTGTTATGCGTGGTTTTGCTTAGTATCTGGTGCTGTTGGGGCAGTGATTGGGAGATCCCTGTCAAATGAAGTGCAAATGCTAGCTTCATTGTCAGTGGCAGGTAGGCACATTTATGTATTACCTGCACCTGCTTATACTCCTGGCTCCCTTCTCCCTCACTCCCTTGTCTGGTCCCTGCTGCAGTTCAAGTGTGTTGGGGACAGCGGGGACAACAAAGTGGGTGGCTGGTGCTGTGGATTAGGCTCTGTGGAACCCTTAAAGTAAGCCCTACATGGGATGGTACATGCTCCCCTGGCTAAAAGCTTGAGTCCACATCAAGTGTAATCCAACAGAGTCCATCTATGAAACAAACATACCAATACAGCTATTGAGTATACAAATGCTTCCTAACAAAGCATTATTCAGCAGCAGGAGTAGGTTGTCCATACAACTGAGTCTTAGGTAGTGTGGGTTAATTATCAGTACATCCTCTCTAGACACATAGGCTACTATCTAAACATTTCAGTATGTCCAAATTCACCATGTAATCTACAAGGGGCCACCCAGGGGCATTACCAAAAACCACACAGGGCAAGGACCTGAATGTAACATATATACCTCTGTGAAATAAGTGCATGAGCAGGTTGGTGGTGGTACCTGGAGAGTCCTAAGTTAATTTGATTAATGGTTTGATGGCTCTTTCAGAGCAATGTGGCAAAACTTACGATTATCCAGAATCCAGGTGCATGCTTCCTGTCTCCTTAACGAGTGAACGAGAGTTCTCAGTTGGAATGGGCTCCATAACCTCTTCTGGTTCAAGGGATTACCCATCTACTGTACCTCCTCAGTGGCAATATCCTTAGTTATGGCCCCAGTATCCAAAGGCACATGTGGTATAGCACTGGGGTCCAGCTGGGAATCTGCAGCATTGGCTCCTTGAGAGGTATCACTTCAGCGGTTGCTTTCAGATCAGCAAGTAGACTGAGAATATCTATGGTATATTAATACCTCACCATGTCTTGCTCCTCATCTGGCTGTTTCTGGGCATCAATTAAAGTATCCATTAGTGCCTGAACTGTTACCTTACATGCTTCTTATGTCTGCAAGTAGCAGGTCTAGTTATGGTGGTTGGGAGGGGGGTCATCAATTCCAGCATCAAAGCTGGGAGTCAATTGTCTGATGGGTGAAAAGTGATTCTTTTTTTTTCCAGTGAATAGTCTGTATTCCACTTTATTCTACTTCAGGACATATCTTGTACACAAACATGTCCTAGTGTTTTCACATCTGTCAGTGATCTTATGGTTTCTGGGCAGTCCTAGATTTCTCAACAACCCTCTGTAACCTGGCAAAAGTGTTGACCTTGACCTTTTTTGTCATATTGGTCTTGTTGGCTCTGTTTCTCTTGGCAACCTCCTCCAAGGCCTACTTGTAGGATGTGTCCAGTTGATCTTTAAAGTGTGGGATGTATTGTAGGTCAGTATCTGGCTGGGCTCCTTTGGCAGAAACTCCAAAACATATCTCCACAGGTAACCTCACTTTCCTGCCTGACATTAGGTAGCAGGGTGAGTAGCATTGCTTTTTATGCAACTGTTTATGTGTACATGTGCACTCACTTATTGGCTCCCCTTGACCTGTCTTTGGGGTCCAACGCATCTAACATGTTTAGCAATGTCCAGTAAAATCTCTCTGGTTGTGGATTACCTTGGGGGGATAAGGTGTGCTTCAGGATTTATGTGTCACCCACGCAGATAATAGCTCTTTTATGAGTCGGCTCTCAAAAAAAGAATCCTGATCTGAATGGATCCTCTTTGTCACTACACAGTGCAAAATAAACTTTGCCATCAAGATTTTGGCACCCATTGTGGCTTTCTGCTTGTTAGCTAGATAGCCTCGGGCATACCTTGAAAACAGGTTACCACAAGTATACTGGCAGCATTTCAATACATTGCAATAATCAAGCTCTAGAATGAAAGGTCAATGCATACCAGTTTTGTGGGGCACTGGTATAAATATTCACAAGAGGGGTGTCCCTCTTTGGCAGGGTTTTTGCTGAATGCATCTACTGCACTGCCTGTAGTTGTGCTCCACATCACAGCCAGTAAAAGTGAGTCTGTATTAGGTCCAATGTCCTCTTGCATCCCAAGTGTCCCATGTCATTGTGCTGGGTGCCCAAGACAACCCTCCAGAACTTTCCAGGTAGAAGCAGCTGTTGCTGCAGGTATGGATGAGGTCTTTGTGTCTCTCTGCAGAGCAAGTTGTTCTCTAACTTTAGCTTTGGCCACTCCCTCAGTAACAACTGAGTATCCCCATACTCTTGACAGTTGTCTATCCTATGGGGCTCACATTGACAATGTTGCCAAAGTGACTAACACACATATTGGCTTACTTTATAGGCATAGGCAATGCCTAACTCTGGAAGCCTTAAGGATCGCAGTTCAGAGCTCAGTGATCTCAACTATCGACTATAGCCTCATCATCTATGGTTCCGCTTCCACCACCGCCCTCAGGCGCATATCTATGGCTTTGAACAAACCTTGCCGACTCATCACTGGATCCCATCGTCTCACCCATATGTGTGACCTATACTCCCAAACTGGTTGGCTTCAACTCTCAAGCCGCATCAAGTATCTAACATGCATAATGGCTAAAAAAACATTGATGGGCTTTGCTCCTCCTGGAGTTCAAGCTCTGCTACAACCTGCACAGAATTTCTGCCTCACCAGAGGCTCTGAATCTCAATTACTGCATATTCCAAGATTCCGGACCTCACAGGGACGAAGATTCTTTGCCTACAGAGCTCCCAGAAGTGGAAGTGCTTAATAGCTGTCTCATGGAAATCAATGACTGGATGGCCTCCAGCTGGTTGCAACTGAACCCCAATAAGACGGAGGTACTGGTGGTGGAGTCGAACAAAGGGCATGGTAGGTTGTCCTCTGGTGCAGAGACTGGGCTTTTTCTCGGCTCTGTACCATTGAAGGCCTCCTCTAGGGTGCGGGATCTGGGCGTTATTCTCGACAGTGGATTGACACTGGAGTATCAGGTGTCTTCCACTGTCCATTAGTTTTTATCATCTGAGGAATATCACCAGGATAAAGCCCCTAGTTCTGCTGCTGGACCTCTCCACCTTGGTACATGCCTTCATGACAACAAGGCTGGACTACTGTAATGTACTCTTTCTCAGGGTCTCTGGGGTACCCTGTGCCGACTGCAGCTGGTGCAGAACGCAGCAGCAAGGTTGCTTACAGGACAGTTTAAGTACTGTCACATTACCCCGGTGCTGTGTCAACTGCACTGGCTGCCAGTTAGGTGGAGGGTCCTCTTTAAGGCCGGTTTACTCACCTTTAAGTCCCTACATGGCCTGGGCCCTGGTTACCTGAAGGAACTTCTCATTCCTGTGTCTCAACCCACTCCCTCTGCTCCTCCTCCTCTAGGGGCCTTCTTGCGATTCCCAGGATGAGGTTAAGAACAGCAGGCGACAGATCATTTAGTGTCGCCGCTCCCGTCCTGTGGAATTCACTTACTCCAGCTATTAGCTATGGGACCGGTCCTATTCAACATCTTCATCAGTGACATTGCACAGGATATAGAAGGCAGAATTTCACTGTTCGCTGATGACACAAAGCTCTGTAACAGAGTAGACACACCAGAGGGTGTAGACAGAATGAGAAGGGACCTGCAGAAACTTGAAGAATGGTCAAGGGTTTGGCAGTTGAAATTCAATGCAAAGAAGTGCAAGATAATGCATATGGAGCACAAAACCCTGGCACAATATATCAGTTGGGGGTGAGGATATAGCATGCACCAAGCAGGAAGGGATCTTGGGGTTGTCATCTCTGATGACCTCAAGGTAGGGAAACAGTGTGACAAGGCATCAGGTAAAGCAAATAGGATGCTGGGATGTATAGGCAGGGCATCACCAGCAGGAAAAGGAGGTCATAATTCCGCTATACAAGACACTAGTGAGGCCCCACCTGGAGTACAGTGTAAGGTTCTGGAGACCATACCTCACGTAAGGACATAGACAGGGTAGAGAAGGTTCAGAGGAGGGCAACAAAGATGGTGCATGGGTTGCATCACAAATCCTATGAAGACAGGTTGAAGGAACTGAACATGTACTCCTCTGGAGGAGAGGAGGAGAGAGGGATATGATAGAGACATACAAGTATCTTACAGGGAGGAACAGGTGCAGGAAAACACTATTTTTAAGCGAAAAGATGTTTCAGGACTAGAGGGCATGGGATGAAGTTGGAGGAGGACGATTCAGAGGAAACATGAGAAGAATTTCTTCACAGAACGGGTGGTGGACAAGTGGAACACCCTGCCAGAGGAAGTGGTGGGGGCTGAAACAATCACGGGATTTAAGAATGCATGGGATAGACATAAAGGAATTCTAGAGGTCAGGGGTAAGGGGAAATAGACTTCTAGGAAAACAAACTGAACTTACAAGCTCAAATGGGCAGACTAGGTGGGCCATAGGCCCTTATCTGCCGACACTGTCTATGTATCTATGTATGTATCTATGTATCTATGTATTAGGGAGGCCCCTTCAGTGGAGGTATTTAAGGCCTGCCTCAAGGCCATCTTGTATAATCAGGCCTTCCCAGACTGAACTGTATAGTTCCTGCTTCTTGTTAGAATCTCTGTTTAGGTTAGTTCTGGCGTTTTAATATTTGTCATTGTTTAAATTAATGTTTATACACATTTTGGTTGTTTTTTAGATGTTTTTTGTGCTGTTTGAGATATCATTAAATATTATATTTTATTGTGTATAATATTGATCTTTAATTGTTCGGCACCCAGAGCCCCCGGGATGGGCGTCTTTTAAACTAGGGACATCTCCTCCCTACCTAAGCTAGGCCTGTTCAAATCTAACCTCTGCCTATTCCTCTATGCCTCTAGCACATGTGACTGTCTTCTATAACCTGCTGTTCCTTTTTTGACAGTTGTCCCTTCTCATCTACCCCACTACTCTCCCCCTCTACCCCCCCACTTACTTGCACTTTCCAATTGCACTTCCTGTGTGTTTTGACAATTGCCTCTGGCAGCATCTTCTTCTCATATCTCACCAAGTTCTCGTTAGTTATCCATGTCCTGTGTATGCCCCTAGTACCACCTAATCTGTATGTACTGATGTGATGATAAACAACTGTAACCTGTTATCCTGTAATAGTTAATGTCCTGCTTGTTTGTTCTCATCCTGACACAGAACCTTTGTAAAAGAACCTTGGCTCAAAGGTAAATGTAATGCTAGACTCTAATAAATAAATAAATAAATACTGGGATACCTATTGATTAGCATACTGTCCCTTCTACAGGACACTGGTGATATCTTGGAAACTGGAGTGCAGTGGCTGATCTCACTGCAACTTCTGAATGGGATACATTCTCCAGATGCTTTTAGGCTATCCACAAGAAGATGTGGGTTAGTCGGCGATAGTTTATTATCCGTCTCATTTCATAGGGATTTTATTGTGGTTTCAGGAATATATATTGTATCTTCTCCTTCTCCTCTGGAGATGAACTTGCTGGACATTTTGGCAATGCATCAGCATCCACATGATTCAGGCCTGGTCTGTAGTCATAAGTGGACAACCTTGATAATCATTTGCATCCAGTAGCATCCAGCTTTGTCATAGTCTTTACGCATGTAAGTGGATAGTTATAGGTCTTAAGGGTAATGCGAACTCCATACAGATACCAAAACTGGTCCACAATTGCCCATTTGAGAGCCAATAACTCCAACTTGTGGACAGGGTAGTAATGCTCTAATGGCATCAAGCTTCTACTGGTAAGGGCCACAGGTCTCATACCCTTTGGGTAGGCTTGGTAGAGAACTGTTCTGAGTTCACAAAGGCTGATATATGTATTTAGGGTGTATGGCTATGCTGACTCTGCATACACCAAGACAGGTACATCTGTCAACCTGTGAATGATTTCCCAGAATGCTTTCTCACAAGATGCTTCACACTGAAGTCCAAAGGGCTCAAGACTTGGAAGAAGTATTTGGTATCATCCTTCACAGATGCACTCTTGGATTTTTTGGTTGGTAGGTATACCTGAATTAAGATCTTCAGTGGTCTCACTTCTTAGCTATAGACTTTAATAAATCACCGGAAATATCCACAAACTCTGATAAGTCATTATAGACTGCAGTTTATAAACCACTTCCAGACACCATGGGCTCAATTTTCAAAGAGTCCTAAGATCACTGCAAGTTGCAGCAATCCTGGGCTTCTGTGCACCCCGGGTGTATCAGGGATGATGCACTCAATTATGCAATATCAGGGGTCCCTGCACTGAAAACCCAGGAGTCGCTGCAACTGCAGTGCTTCACCAAATATAGGGCACACTGTGGTGTTTTACAGAGGGATCCATCATTCTCCTCCTCCATGCAAGTTGATGGGACATCTAGAGGTGGGAATGGGGTGAACCCCTGGCAGGAAGGTGGTGAAAGAGGGCTGCTGGGGCACCAATGGTGCCATAGGGCATGAGGGGGCACTGTGGCGGTTATAGGGAGTGGAGGAGGCACCTGGCAGAAATGCCATAGGGCATATTGATACACCCTAAGGCACCTCTGCCAGATTCCACTGTGTCCCTATGCCTGCCACAGTGCCCCCCATTCCCTGTGGCAACCCTCAGTACCCCAGCCACCTCTGTTCACCACCTTCCTGAACCCCTGACTTACCTTCTGTCCTGCCAGTCTCTGGCACAGGGATGTTAAACCATCTCTGGGTTGGTCTTACTTTTGTCCCCTGTTGTTGGCATGGTGGGGCTTATGGAATCCAATATAAGGGGATGTTGCAGCCCTGCCATGGCACAAGCCCCCTTGCAACACGGCGCAGGGGCAAGTTTGCCGCAAGGGTGGTGCAGGGAGGCTTTGCCATAAGCAACCTGATTTCATCACAACCAGCCTTTGAAACTTAGGATCACCACATTCTGTGACACAAGGTGCCACTTGCATCATACACCCTTGGCACAGGCAACCTGCGTCACAGAATTTCCTTTGAAAATCTAGCCCCATATGTCCCACATATTTAAGAGAACTCTAGAAAAATTGGCATTTTCCAGTGGAGAGGTTGATCTTAGACTCCTCCAGTCAATCCAGCACCATGAACAAGTATGTTTCATGTTCCTCCAGGGTCTTCCAACACAGTGACATCATTGAAATAGACCAGGCATTCCAGTAAATTCTTATCTCCTATGACACATTCCAGTAGGCATTGAAATGTGGCTGGAGTGCCAGCTATATAGTACCTTGGGGAATTTATAGGAACTTGGTGGAATCCTAGAGGACAGACAAAAGCATTGTTTTTTATATCTTAGTGAGCCATGGGTATCTGGTAATACCCGCTCCTCAGATCCAGTATGGCGAACAAATGTCTCCCATTTAGGCAATCCAATGGTTAGCCAATTGAGCAATCTGTAGTTCACGCACATTTATACAGCCCCATTCTTTTTTTTGATGACCACTAAGGGTAATGCACAGGGGCTTAAAGATCCCTGGATGATACCAGCAGCTAAGAAAAATTGTCAGTGTCCACTACTGCCAATCATCAAGATCTCTCTTGACAAGGATGGTGGACATTCAGGTAGATGTTATGCTCTTTCTCTGTCACATATCCAATGTCCCAGTCACTCAGTAGGAATACATTGTGCCTTTTGGCTAACTTATGACTCATCCTTGTCTTCCATTCTTCATTCAGGATTGAGTCTCCAAAATCAAATGTGGCAGGGTCAGTACTTTGCTTGGCTCCTCCAGCTGTAGGTTTGGGTGGTACTGCCATGTCTACACTGTACACTCTGGCCAGTGTATGTCCTGTCCTGACAGTATCATTATCTCATGTTAATCACCTGCACAGTGATCCTTCTGATGAATGCGTCCGGGTGTACTGGCAACACAATGGACTTGACCAACAGTCACTCCAACAGGCCATGTTCTTCTGGCATATCAGTCATAAAAATCTGATTCTTTATTTCCTTCCTGAGCCTCAATACTCCATTGATTGTACACTATGTGTTCAGTGGGAATACTAATGCTTCAGTATCCCAGTACCACACTATGCCAACTGAGTCTTCACTGTGTCTAAACACCTTCTGGACCTACTTCTTGAAGGGTTGCCTTACCAGTCCATGCATGGGCAGTGCTCATCCTTGCTGCAGGGCTTCTCTTCTTTGCATAGTTGGGCCAGGTGCCCAAACTTGTGCACATTCATTCCACTTAGGACAGAAACATTGTTGTCATTCCTGATTTGGGGTATACCCATGCCAAGGTATCCAGTAGTACTCAGCTCCAGTTACATTCACTGGAAAAATGATCCATGCGTTCACATAGCCTCAGTAGGGGTGATACGACTTGTCACGCAGCCTCCACATATCCAATCATTCCAGAGGTTGCAGTTGCCAATCAGATAAATACTTGTCATATCAGTCCGTAAAGATCATTGTGATTTGAGAGACACTATCCAGTAGTACTTGGGTACTTACTCCATCAGTGGCAATCTTAATCTCTGAAGAACATCATATAAATTCAGTTAATGCTGTAGGCAAAGCAGGAGTTAGCTTGGCTGATGACTTTGGAATGGCTTGGATCCAATGTCTGATGTCTGGGGCTTCACTGCACTCCTTTTCCAGGCCCCACTGAAGTTTTCCTGCATCATAGCTTGTTTCATGAACTGTCTGTTCACTTTCCTCAAATCCTCTGTGGATTGATGATCTCCTGGAAGACAACCCTCTTCCCCACACTGATAGTAGAAGATCCCATCTCTATTTGAACAGTTACATGGCAGACCATCTGGGGTTCTTCAGTGCTTGCCCCTGCCTTTTGGTGATTCACACTTAGCGCATTGAGAGGAGCACATACAGCAGCAGGTTCTCCCTCGGTAAATCCTCCATCTTCAAAACTGTTTCTTAAGGGTTACACCTGTGCAACTCAGCCATTAGCTCATGCAGTTCCTGAAGCTTCTGGCTCTCAGTGGTGGCCCCAGGCTTACAGTAGGTTCCAGAACAGTGGGTCCCTACAAAGGTGACTCCACAACCTGGGAGTTGCTGTTATGCTTCTTGAGTACTATCAAAAGCTCTTTCAATTCTCTTATCTAGTTTGCATATCACTGACTGCTAATCCACCTGCTAAGATCAAGGGTAGCATTGATAAACATCAAACTGTGAGCCACCCTTAGGGATGCTTGAGGATTCTCTCCTTTTAGAATCCATTTTTCTTCTTGCTCCCATACTTCCTGTACTAGTTCTTCATATGGTGGCAGCTGATTGATACAGTCCTTTAGGCAAAAACTGGTCCAGATTTGATAGGAGTGCAGAGCTCCTTGTAGCACTTTTTCCACCTAGGAAAAAAACCAGCAAACAAGCTTCATTTCTGGTATGCACTCTATACTATCTTCCCCATTCTCATCTGGATGGCAGAGTACCTCTCATGTTCTTGCTGCTGCATCAAGGTCAACTTGGTCAAAACTCATCCAGGTTTCTCCAGACACCTAAACATACTTTTCAACATGTACAGATAGTCCAGTGGGACACCATAATGTCTAATATTTTTTAACTTAATCATTATTACTCTTGCATTAATCACAACAACATTGGGGATCAGATAAACATCCAGACATTTCATATAAATTCCTAAATACAACATAGTTCATTCTCAATTACTGAGAGTAAGATAGTCAAAAGTAGTTATAGTCAACCTTAAACCATTTCATACAACTTAAAAAATACTCATAGTCTATTTACAGCATGCATGGTTATATTTTTAGTGGAGATGGTAAAATACTACATAGTTCATTCCACAATGTATCCTTATAATCATATGTATAATTATAATTCATAAACAATTTTTCACAGCTTGATATGCTTTTTACATTATTATGCCTTTTATGTAAATTAAAGGGTAGAACAATTGAATTATTCCAAGTTTACAAAAGCAACCTTTTCATGATCATAGTAATTAAAGCAAATTAAACTTTTTGTTGTTTATTAAAATTTAAGCTAGAGAAATCATTTAAAATAAAAATTTCAATGGACATCAGTATCTCCCTTTCTAGACTTTTAGTTGCTTCTTCCCTTGTTTTCAACTATAGTTGTTTAATCTTAGGCCAAGACCAGACTTGATGGTATAATGTACTGTTTTAAGAACAGTGCCTCCATCATGCAGTGATCTCCTTATACACCATTATATATAAATGATGTGGAGTGAAATAAGCCTTTGAAATTATTTTTATTTGTATGGATTTATTTTTGGCAGATTTATAGTATTTATTTGTATTCTTCCATATTTGTCTCCAATTAGATTAATATATATTTGGTACCCCTTCTATGTTCCAAGATTCCAGTATATTATTTTTATAATTTGCAGATTTATATTCCTTTAAATTCAGTAGTGCATTATATATTTTGTCAGTTTTTTGGACAGGATCCAAGAGGGTCTCCTGACACAGCTGGTAACTGTACCTACTAGGCTAAAGAACAGTTTAGATCTGGTATTGTCGAATGGGGGAATAAAGGTAGAGGACCCACTCGCCAACAGTGATCACCAAATGGTGTGGTTTAATATCACGTTGTGCAGGGAGCCAGAGAAATCAGTTACTCGGGTGGTAAACTTCAGGGGGGCAGACTTTGGGAGGATGCAGGAAGTACTGAAAGAGAAACTGGAGGGCATAAGGCAGGAGATGGACATGGAGCAGAAATGGGATATTATTAAACGGGGGGTTACAGAGGCAACAGAAGCCTGCACCAAGGCACAGAGTAAGAGGAGCAGAGCAAGAAAACCATGCTGATTGACCAGTGAGGTTGTGGAGGTGGTGAGGGCAAAACCAGTGGCGCACCAGAGGTTTATGAGGACAGGGAAGGAAGTGGACAGGGAGGAATATGCAAGATGGTCCAGGGAGGTGACCAGAAAAGTTAGAGAATCCAAGGCTCAGAGGGAGCTGAGACTAGCACAGGGAATTAATGGGGGGGAGACTTTTTCAGATACATCAGGGAGAAAAGGAAGTACAAGGAGACAACAGTGAGGCTAAAAAGGGGTGAGAAGTGGACGGAAAAGGGGGAGGAGCAGGCAGGAGCAATGAATGAATACTTTTGCTCAGTGTTCATGGAAGAAAGGGGGGGACCACTACCAGCAAGGGGCTGGGAGGGTAGGGAAAGGGGGAGAGGAGGTGACAGATGGAAAAATTGAGGCAAGTAGAGTTCTAGAGGGACTGAGGGCACTGAAGGCAGACATGGCACCAGGGCCAGATGGTATCCACCCCAGGGTGCTGAGGGAGATGGCAGAGGTGTTGGCGGAGCTGCTGGAGGATCTGCACAGCACCTCACTGGAGTCAGGATGTGTGCCACTGGACTGGAGGATGGCACATGTAGTACCATTACACAAGAGCAGGCCAAGGGATGAACAGGGTGATTATCATCCAGTAAGTCTCACCTCCATAGTGTGCAAACTCATGGAAATGATACTAAAGGAAAGACTGGTGTTGTACTTGGAGGACAATGCCCTCCAGGATGTAAGGCAGCATGGGTTATTTTCAGGGAAGTCTTGTCAAATCAAACTCATACAATATTATGACTGGGTGATAGGTGAGCTGGATAAGGGTCATGCGGTGGAAATTCTTTTCTTGGACTTCAGCAAGGCCTTCGATTTGGTGCCTCATGGGCGGCTTGGGGAGAAGCTAACTGGTGTAAGGGTAGGGGCAAAAATGATGAACTGGATTACAAGCTGGCTGAGTGGCAGGCTGCAGTGGGTGGTGGTAAGAGTGGAGCTCTCAACTCCAAGACCGGTGATGAGTGGGGTGCCACAGGGCTCTGTGTTGGGGCCAGTATTGTTTGGGCTCTTCATATTAGACATTGCACATGGGGTGATGAGCAAGGTAAGTCTGTTCGCTGACGACACCAAAATCAGAGCAGTGGTGGATGGAGAGGATGAATGTAAGCAGCTGTAGGGGAACCTACACAAGCTAGAGAGGTAGCAGCTGGGGTTCAATGCAAAGGAGTGTAAGGTTATGCACTTTGGGGTGAAGAGCCCAAAGACAGAATACTGGTTGGGAGGGGGTTAAGCTGGGGATCACTGAGGAGGAGAAGGACCTAGGGGTAATGATAACAGGGACCATGAACAACACTTCCCAGTGCAGGAGAGCGGCTGCAAAAGTGAATAAAATGCTGAGGTACATAACGAGGGCTTTTTCGTTCAGGCAAAGAGAGGTGATCTTGCCCTTCTACAGGTTGCTGGTAAGGCTGCACTTGTAGTAGTGTGTGCAGTTTTGAAGACCAAACCTAAAGCATGATATCAGGCTACTGGAGGGGGTACAGAGGAGGGCAACAAAGATGATTTGTGGAATGGAGGGGAGAGACTATGACAGCAGGCTGGGAGAACTGAATATGTACACCCTGGAGGATAGAAGGGACAGGGGGACATGATAGAGACATTCAAGTATCTGAGGGAAATCAATAAGGATGGGGCAGATGGGTTCTTTAAGTTAAGGAGGGGGAGGGTCACCAGGGGGCACGGGCTAAGAATAGAGGGGGGAAGATTTAGGAAGGAAATGAGGAGACACTATTTCACAGAGAGGGTGGTAGCAAAATGGAATACCCAACCAGAATGTGTGGTATCATATAAATCTGTGAACAGCTTCAGAAGGGCATGGGACAGGGAACAGGGGAGAGTGAGGGTGGAGGAGGTGTGTCAGTTAGAAGAATAACTGCTAAAGTAATAAATCAGATTCGTTCTATGTCTACAATGTTAGCCAGAGATAACACTCACAAGTAGTCGTAAATAAAGTATTTTTATTATACTCACAGCCATGCAGGATAATAACTCACAGATAATGGTGACTTGCCAGTCTATTTGTACGTACAAAGCTTCTAGAGAGCCAGAAACTGGCAAGACAGTGTTTTATATACTAAGATAAGAACTAGCTTACTGATACACAAAACCATATGTATTGGTTCTGAACTATAAACATTGTTACACAATACATTCTCTATTGGATAATCACTTAGGAGACAGAATACTAATGAGTATAGGAAATAATGCTTCTAGAGCATAAACCTTAGACAAAGAGATATGCTGACACTTCCAATCTACATGTGCTTAGATGATAGACTAAACAAGGGATCTGTCTCTTGTTAGTAGAAATAGAGAATTGCTTACAAAGCTATATTACACATGACATATGTGCCTGAGTGTACATACATATAATTATATGAGAGTATAAGTACATAATAATCACTGATGATCCTTCAAAGACATCTAAGCAGTGATTAGGTTAACTATATATGTATTATATATGAAAAACAAACATCATCTAGATAAATGTAATATAATGAGGTATAAATGAACCATGCATAGTACATTAGCAACAAAGCACATTCCTAGCACTCATGCTTATACGATGTGTGCTAAATCTATAATGTTAGTGCAAAATAGCAATATCACAGTATAATAGACCAGAGGTATAGTGTAAGACATATATGGGATAATAAGGGCATAACCCAGGCGCAACAGGTGGGGGTGGCAGTGGGATGGCAAAGGGGAGGGGCATAGGGCAGCTGCAAACTGGGGGTGTTGGCTGCACACTGGAGCAGACTTAGATAGACCAGGTGGTCTGCTTCTGCTGGCACATTCGTATGTTCATAACTAATGTAACAATTATTACACCACTCTGTATTATCTATGGTCAATTTTCTAAGCAAATCATTATGTCATTTATTAACCTGGACATATGCCAACCAGTCAAAATACTGAATTTTATACTTTGCTTTTATTTGCTCTAATGTTAATAAGTCTTCTGAGTTTGTTATATCCAGGGCCCCTAGTGCTCTGCGGCAGAACTTTCTGATTTCAGCGGCAGGGCTTCTTGGTTTCTGCAGCAGCATTTCTGATTTCTGTGGCATGATTTATTCATTTCTAAATATGATGTGGTGTCATCAATGACATCATATGCCGAGCATAGAGGAGGGGCTTCAGGATAAACAAGATGGGAAAGAAAGTCTGGCACTATGGAAAAACAGTATATTTGAATAAAATTCACCAAAAACAGTGAATTCTGTGGCACTATATACATTCTGCAGCATGATGCAAATTCTGTGGAAAATTCTGCAACTGCAGAATCACAGAATTCCAGGGGCCTTGGTTATATCACACCAAAAGAACACCCTTGCATTATTAAGTGGTGTGTTAATAATTTGTAGTTCCACATATTTTGTAAATTTCAATGTATCTAAGCCGCTTGGTATAAGGGTATATAATGTTCTAATATATTTACTTTCTTTAATCTGGAAAGTATCCAAGGTAATTCCTTAATGACCACAAGTTTGCTTCTATGAAACTTCTCAGGAAAAAAGAGTATTGCTTGAATTGGCATACGCTGTTTCTGTTTCTGCAGTAATGTATTCCATAGCTGTGTGGCAGAATAATCTTGTTTTGAGATATTATTTAAACATTTCCAAAACTGAGTGATTCCTGCTACCTGATAATATATATTGGGGTCTGGAGAACCCATTTCTCCCTTGTCCATTGGCATGGTAAACACTTGCCATGCTACACACATAGGCCCAAATATTTAAAAGGGTTGTGCCATGTGCAACAGAGATGCACCAGCGCAAGTCTGAAAATGCGCCATTCTGCGATATTCAGCAGGAGGCAGCTGCACCCCCCCCCAAATTGCAATGTGCAAGAGTGCAATGGTAATGAATGCATGTGCAACCATAGGGGGAGGGACCATGAATAAATGGCACAATGCGATATTCAACTGCATGCGCCATGCGTAATAGGGGAGCAAGCGGAAGTTGCACGATAGCGGAAATGATCCAAAATAAAAAGGAACAAGAGAGAGGCACAAGAACGCTATAGGGAAGCCAGAGGTGGGAGCAAGGTGATAGCTACAGAAGAGAGGGAAGCAGTGAGTGGGACTGGAAAGGAGCAGGACAGGGCACACCCAGGAACAAAAAGCAACAGGACAGGAGTAGGGAGCCTGTGCCACTGTGCAGGAAAGACAGGGGAAGTGCCACAGTGGACTGAGGGCAGTGGCAGTGGACAGGACAGCCAAAGCTCAGAGGTGTACTCGGTGCAGGGGGAGTATCACAAAGGACAGCAGGGGGAATGGGATAACAGCTGCAGGGGAGGAAACACGAGCCAGGGACATGGGCAGTGCCACCTTTCAGATGGAGGCAGTAATGAGGGGTGTGAGAAGGAAGGCAGGCAGCAGGGGGGCACGGCCGTGAAAGGGCCCATCGGCGGTATGCCCCCAATAGGTGGTACCGAGCCCGCACCAGCTTCGAGCACTACAGTGACACAGAGATTGTGGGCCAGTACTGCTTGAACCAGGCAATCCTGAGGCGGCTCAGTGAGCTGTGCAGTGATGAGATGCAGGCACCCACATGACGGAGCCATGCTCTGTCAGTGGAGACAAAGGTAACAGCTGTCATGTGCCTGCTCACCATAGGCACCTTCCAGAGACCAACAGGGGACACAACAAGCATAACCCAGTTGGCTGCTTCATGCCTTCTCACACAACTCCTCAGCGCACTGCTGCCACATGCTGTGGAGCGCATCTGTTTCCCCAGCACACCGGCAGAGCACACAGCACACATACAAGAGTTCCACAAGGTAGCACGTATGCCTGGCATGCTCAGGACCATTGACTGCACCCATGTGGCCATCTGCACACCACCTGGCCCAGAAGGTGCCGCATACATCAACCGGAAGGGCTATGCCAGCATCAACTGCCAGGTGGTGTGCGATCCTAGGAGGCGCATAACCAATGTCTGTGCCACGCACCCTGGGGGAGCACATGATGCCTTTATCTGGCACCAGTCTGCCCTGTACCACAGGTTCGAGAGTGGGGACATCCCCACTGGACTCCTAGTGGGTGAGTATGCAAATCATGCAGGATGACATGGATCTTGGAGGGGGCATAGTCAGAGGTGCCATGGGTACTGGCCTTGATGGCCCACGGCAGGGTGACGCTGATCACCAAACTAATGTCCACCCTCTACACACAGGTGACAGTGGCTATCCACTCCATCCCAGGCTGCTCACACCATACCGGTGGCCCATGACCCCATTGCAGCAACAGTACAATGAGGCACATGCCACCACACGCAATGTCATTGAGTGGGTGTTTGGGATGCTGAAGGCACGTTTCTATTGCCTGGACACGTCTGGCAGTGCCCTACACTATAGCCCCTCGAAGGCCTGCGGGCTATTCCTGGCCTGTTGCATCCTGCACAACATGTCCAATGACTGTGAGATAGCTGTAGAGGTCGAAGAGGGGGACAGCGATGGGGACAATGAGGATGCCAGTGCAGATGGTGATGGGCAGCCGCCCCTTGGGCGAAGGGACCCCTGACTGATCCGGATGTCACAGCTGCACCAGGACACCATCACAGAGGAGCACTTCAACCAACCCAGGTAAGTCATGGGGCCATGTGCAACCACCAATGGCAAGGGCACAACCTACAGACTCGCATGGACAAACCCCAGGGGCACATGGCAGAAAGGGAATTGGCTGAGCATGGAACCGCACACGCCGTCAGGGATGGGCAAGGCCTAACATGGCATGCGGTCACACGCACACACACACACACACACACACACCCTGCAACACATGCACAAGGGGTAGGAGGCACACCGACCCCGACCGCCACCCCTAGCCACACACAGGTCCACAGAAGACCACACCCAGTGCCCATCAATGTGTGTGTCTCAGACGCTGGGCACCATTGCACAGTGGCAGACAGTGCAACGCAGGCATCATCATGCACATGCCATAGCGGCAAGCAGCCGGGAGGGTGTGCACATGGATCGTGTGTGTGTGCAGGGCCAGGTACCCCACCCATGCATTGCACGTTGAACAATACATTGCACATAGGAAAGTGTCAGAGAGTAGCCATGGTGGGAGACAGGTCAGTCACGCGGCACAGTGCCACGGCCACCACGGATGCGTGGGCAGCCCCACTGAGACCTGCCAGCCGCGACAGACTGACCATTGGCCTTATGGGGTGGCACCGACGGTCCCCCAAGGGTGACGCTCCGGGAACGCAACCGTGCTCAAGCAGGAGTCTGCAGCTCACCGAACATGCCTGTGCCAGGCGTGCTCGTGATGCCCACAGCTGAACCTGGTTTTGACATGGAGGGTGTCACACGACACCGGGAATGGGGGGTGGACATGTCACTGTGCGGTGTCCGCGGCACATGGGCAACAAACTGTGTTCCCAATGTGGCCATGACAGCTGTGAATGCATGTGTCTGCCTGTCAATGGCAGCGGTCACATCCTCCCGCTGCCAGGCCATCTCTGCCAGGAGCAGAGCATGGTCTCTGCTGTGCCGCTCCTCTGCCTGGCACAGAACCGCACTGAGTGCATCCACCGCCCTGACAAGCTGCGACTGCTGATCCACGGATGCCTGGAGTAGTCGGCTGTGCTCATCAAAGAGGTCATCCGCCGGATCAGCATGACGTCCCTCATGGTGTTCCTGGGCCTGCTGGGCATCACCCCTTGATGATGGGTGCTGCACACCAGAGCCATGCCAGGGAATAGCCACATGTGGTGCACTGACGCCACCCCCTGACACTGTCCCTCCGTCGCCATTGGCCGACTGGTGACACTGCCCCTCTGGCCACTGCTCACCAGAGCTCAACGGTGCTGCCGCAGCGGCTGCAACAGCCCCACTGTCCTGGATGCACACCAGTGCTGCCCCACTGGTGCAGACAGGCACAGGCTAGGACTGTGATGTCATGCAGGCCTCCATGGCAGTACCACCCATGGCTATGCCCATGCTGTTACCTGCTGTGGGGCCATCCTGTGGCCCACACGTATCACTGTCCATGATGTGAGCTCCATCATCATCGGTGATGGATCCGGCACCAGTCCGAGTCTCAGCATGCTGGCATCCATGGACGCTGTCATGCTGGGACATGGGCAAGGCCTCCTCCACACCAGCTCCACCAACTTCAGTCCGGACAGCCAGGCAGGCACACTGTTGTCCTGACCCTCGGACACCTGTGGAGGTGGATGGGCGCTCTTCTTTGTCCAGGGTATCGCCCTCAGTGGATGAACCCACCACCGCTGACCCTTGTAGATGCTCAGGAGCTGTAAGGGAACACAGTAGCATTAATGTCTCTGCCCTACCCTTTGGCATTCCTCCCACCCCCCACACAGTGACAGATCAGGATCTACCATGCAGTGATGGGCTGCCACCCATCTGGAATCGACCACCTGGAACACCCTCTAGGGCACAACGCCACATGCTGCTAGCAACCCGCTCTTCCTGTGGCATCAGGCGTGGCACGGCCAGCTGTCCACCACCAGTCGCAGCCTGTGCTGCCCTGATGGAAGCCACCTTATCTTTTATCCTCCTCTTGTCCATGCCCACCTTCTTCTTGCACTCCTGCACGGACCACTGGTGGCTGCCATGCTGGTTGATGGCACACGCCACCTCATCTCATGCCGCAGCACAGGCCTGTGGTGTTCCTCGCCGTCCACTGAGCAGCAGTTCCTGGTCAAGATAGGCCTCAAACAGGGCATCTGATTCTGCCCAGGTGAAGTTGGGCCTCCTCGGTCTCCCACGTCTCTGTTCCTCCTCCTCCACCTCATGTTCGGTCATTATTGATCATGTGGGAATGACAGGTGTTACCTCTGAATGTGCAATCCCATGCATCTCCCACACACCACAGTCCACACTGGCAAACAGCATGCAAATCACCACAATAGACTGCAATACCAGACTATGGCCTCTGCAGCCCCATGTCGCATTTATATAGTGCAACGCATGCAAATGAGGTGAGGCTCAGTTTTAAGTGGATGCTAATGCAGTAGCTGTGCCATTGAATTGCTGATGAGCTGATTTGCATATGCCAGCTGAATATTGCGCTGTTGCATCTTGTGCAATTGTGTTGAACGTGCTCAGGCAGGGGCGCAGCTCTGTTACATGCGCACCCTGTAGACACCGAACAGTGCATGCCCGGGGTGCTGATGCTGACGCCTGCCATGCTGCTGACGTGCTGAGCATGGGAGGCAGTGCAGGGCACATCCACCACTGTGCCAGTGGTGCTAGGGTGCTGTTCACATGTATAGTGCTATTGCCCTGGGGCACCGTAGGTGCCGTGGTGCCACAGTGTGGTAGGCCACTACAGGAAGTGTCACACAGGCACCCTACCACGCTACACACGGTGAGTAACAGTAGCTCTGTGGTGGTCCGTGCACAAGGTGTGACAACTCACCTCTCCCTCTGGGCTGAAACAGCTTTTAGAGTGGTGTCTGTCCTCGGGTATTCGCTGCCACCGGCCAGACTTTCCTTCCGGCACCTCTTTCAAGTGTACAAACTTGAATAATTAAATGTGCAATTGCACAAGTTAAAGTCTGGTAGTGTGTCTCTCTCGGGTGGTGGATGCTACACAGAGTTTACCTCAGCCAGTGGAAACTAAATATTACGTTAGAAAAATGACATCACAGTCACAACTGTTGAGCAAATAAATAGCTTTTACTTAACAGAAAGTGCACTGAGCATTTAAAGGATATATATTTACAACACAAGAGAATAACACTCATACAGGAAAAGTAAACAAATGTTTTTAAATAACAGATGGCAAAAGAAGAAGGCTATTACTGAAATATGCTATCACTAAACTTACCCTTCCCTGTCCTTACAAGAGACACTGGACCCTGTTCTAACTGCCAGCTCACACAGACATAGCTAGAAGGTAGGCTCCAAACTTATGTTTCCTCTCCCAGCTTCCAAAGCACAAGAGAGCCTTCTCTGCCTTTCAGAAGGTTATATACTCTGTGGAGAATAGATCATTCCTATTCTCCCTTTAAATGCACCAACCAACTAATATGTATGTATTTAATTGTCCCAATCAGAGTGAACACCTGTCAGCGATCAATTATATTCCCTTTTACATTAAGTTTATATTTGCATGATCCAATCCATTCAAACTGCCCTGTGTCCATGTCTGCAGTCTGTGTGTGTCTGGAGATGTCCACTGAGATTTACGGACCCAGCTCTTATCTAGCAGCTAGGAATTCCACAGCTGGATGCTGCTGGACAGAGGATTTCAAGCCTGACTGTGTTTTTCCAAACTTAAAAAATAAGGCACTTACAGAATCCAAGCCATTAACTCTTTTCTGCCCATTTGTCACATCTCCCCAGATAATGAAGATGTGTCTCTTGGGCCACCAAGTGAACGCTGTTATACATGCAATTATTGGGAGTGCCCAAAGTATCCAGCCTGCCATTAGCCCTGTCTAGATAGCCCATCTGCATTTGCATTTTGTTTGCCACTGCGATACTGGATGGTCATGTTGTATGCCTGCAGTACCAAACTCCAATGTAGTAGTTCACCATTTTGCCCACTGGACCTATAAAGCCAAATCAGGGGATTATGATCTGTGACCACAGTAAATTCTCTCCCATATAGGTAAGGCTGCAGCTTCTGAAGGGCCCACACTATTCCCAAGCATTCCTTCTCAATTGTGGTGTATGCCTCCTCTCTGGGCAAAAGCCTCCGGCTGAGGTAAACAACCGGGTGCTCCTCCCTCTGCTGGGTAACTTGGCTCACACAGCCCCCAGCCCATGATCTGAGGCATCCCATGAACCGTGAAACTTTAAACTATAATTAGGGCTAGCCAATACAGCTGGGCTGCTCAAGGCCTTTTAGCTCCTGAAAGCATCCTCCACAGCCTTCTGACCATCTTCACTGTATCTGGCTTTCCTTCTTGATTAAGTCTGTCGGGCTTAGCCAGATCGCTATAGTGGGGAACAAACCTTGGTAGTACCCTGCTGTCCCTAGAAATGCCCTGACCTGTTTCTTTGTGGTAGAGTACGCCAGGCCAGGATGGCATCAACCTTGGCAGGTCTGGACGGATGTGTCCACTACCCACCGGATGCACAAGGTAGGATACTTCTGCACAACCTATCTGGCACTTCTCTGTCTTGACTGTCAGACCTGCCTTCTTTTAACCTGTGGAACACATCCGCACATTCTTGATGTGCTTATCCCAGGTCTGTCTGTATGTAAGCTATATCATCTATATAAGCCAATGCAAACTCACTACCCCAGATAGAATGCGATCTACAAGCCGTTGAAAGGTTACAGGTGCATTCTTCATTCCAAATGGCATTACCTTAAATTTGTATAAACCAAATGGAGTAACAAAAGCTGATCTTTCCCTGGCCACAGGGGTCAGAGGTACCTGCCAATAGCCCTTTGTTAGGTCTATTGTGGTCAAATACTTGGCTCCCCCAGTTGCTCCAGGGTCTCATCTGTTCTGGGCATGGGATAGGCATCAGACTCCATGCAGCCATTAAGCTTCTGGTAGTCCACACAGAATCATGTGGTGCCATCCCTTTTGGGGATCAGTACCACGGGTGATGCCCAGGAGCTACTAGATTCCTGGATTACCCCCAGTTCCAGCATCTCTTTGAACTCCTCTTTCACAGTCTGCTTAACGTGCTCAGGTACCCTGTAGGGGGACTGTTTCAGGGGAACCTGGGACCCTGTATCCACATGGTGCTCTGCCATCGGGTGTGCCCCGTTTCCCCATGAACATGTCCTCAAATTCTCTCAGCATTACCCTAATTTCTTGCACCTGGGCTGGTGTCAGCTGTTCCAAGAGGGTAGGTTGTCCAGAGGATGCAACCCTGGCTTCCCAAGTAGGTCCACCAGTGGATCTACCTCAGTTTCCTCCTCTGGGGCACTGCATACAGCGAGGACCATTTCCTCCCTGTCATGGTAGGGCTTCAGCATGTTAACATGATACACCTTTCGTTTGCGTCTCCTATCCAGTAGCTCTATCATGTAATTGACATCAATAACCCTTTGGACAGTGGAGAATGGCCCCTCCCATGCTGCCTGTAATTTATTCTGTTGGACAGGGATGAGTGCCATCACTCGCTGTCCCACCTCATATTCTCTGGCTCGGGCCCCACGGTCGTACCCAACTTTCTGCCGGTGTTGTGCAGTGGCCAGGTGCTCCTGAGCAAACCCCATGAGCTCCCTAAGGTGGGTCCTGAAGTTCAGGACATACTCCACAACTGACTCCCCTTGGGAGGCACGGTCACCCTCCCATTCATCCTGAATCAAATCTAGGGGCCCCCGCACCCTATGACCAAACAGGAGCTCAAAAGGTGAGAACCCTGTGGATTCCTGGGGGACTTCCTTGTATGCAAATAGGAGATGAGGCAAATATTTGTCCCAGTCCCTCTTATGCTGGTCAGCAAAAGTCCTTAGCATGGTCTTAAGGGTTGAATTAAATCGCCCACCAGACCACATTAGCTTGGAGATGGTATGGGAGGTTTTGAGCTGCTTTACCCACACTTCTCCCACAAACTATTCATTAACCCTGACATAAAATTGGCACCCAGTCTGACAGTATCCCTGGGAAAGCCCACCGGCTAAATATTCTAACAGTGCATCTGCCACTGATTCTGCCTCAGAGGATGTTAGGCCACTGCCTCTGGGTATCTGGTGGCATAGTCTACAACTACTAGGATATACCACTTGCCAGTGTGACTTGGGGTGTTCAATGGCCCCACTATGTCCACCGCTACCCTCTCTGTGTTCATCAATACTGGGCAGGGGGCACCAAAGCTGCCTTGGCCTTGTCCCCATTTTCCCACTCCGCTAGCACTGTGGACAAATCCTGCAACATTTGCCACATCCTGCCATACCAGGCCAGAAGAAATTGTTGGTTGACGCTTTTTTGTGCACCTCACCCCCAAGTGCCCTGAAAAAGGGATATCATGGGCAAGGGCCAAAAGCTGCTGATGGTGAACCTTAGGGACTACCAGCTGCTGGAGTACCTCACCATCTAGCCCTTCTTCTATTGTATATTCTCTGTACAACAGCCCATTGTCCCAGTAAATGGACTATTTACTCCCCATGAGGACACTCAGCCCTATGAGCTATTTCCCTCAGTTTTTCCAGGATAGGGTCAGTTCACTGTGCAGCACTCAGCTGCCTCGCTCTGACCCTTCCCAGTGCCCCTTCTGAAGGAAGTCCTGTAGGCTCTCTATTTGTGACTGGGGTTCTGGACTGCTGCTTCTAGCCAGCCCTCCCTGTGCTAGACACTTCCCACAGCTGCTGAGGGTGTGGCTGGACCACCAGAGTCAACCCTCTTCACCCTCAGAAGCTTGCCCTTGTGCCTGACTATGAGTTACAACACACACCAGTTTTTTACTGGTGTCCAAATCCTTCCCCACAATCATACTTACAGGTAGGTCCTCACAACTCCACCTCCTTTTCTCCATGGCCCCTTCCAGCTCAAGGAAGACTCTAGCCATTGGAATGGGACTGGTGGCTGTGAATGCCCGGGACCTTGGAGTATTTCCCAGGCACCATCTGCTCTGCCCAATGAGATCCTGCCTTACCAGGGAGATGTTAGTGCCTGTGTCTCACAGTCCTGTGTTACTATTCCATTAACTGTAATGGGACGCAGATTCTCATCAGAGGAGAGTGGTTCTTCAGACTGGACACACCCTTAAAACACACCAGTGCTCTTTTGATTACTGCCTCCCCCATATCTCGGCCTCTTAACCAGTTTCTGAGGGCAGTTATATCTCAAGTGTCCCACTTGATTGCAAATATGACATTTCTTGGGTCCTATTTCTTGAGTCCCCTTAGAACCAGAGGCTCTACTTTGGGCTCAGTGCAGGTTGAGTTTCTTTGGCTGCCTCATGGGATCCCTTTAAACCATGTGTTGCCCCCACCATAAGACTTCTACGCTGTGTATGGTCAGCTAGACAGATACTGCCAGCTCTCCTGCCATTAAGAGGCGCATGCCCTGTCTATGAGCCATACACGCATGTCCTCAGGTACAATTTAGGGAATTGTTCTCTCCCCAATACATCTTTAATCAGTTCCACAGTAGTTTCTTTAGCCCCCTCCATCCACCTATCAAGGTAAGTACACAGTTTAACCTGCAGTTCTGCATAACTGTCTTCTGGGCTTTTCTTTAACTTCCTAAATTTCCTTCTATAAGCCTCAGGGGTTAATTCAAAATGTTTCAGCAACACTGTTTTCACTTTATCATAATCAGCATAGTCTTCATTACTCATTTTAGCAAATGCATGCAATGCTCTCCCGTTACTGAGGGTGTGAGATAAGTTGACCAAGGAAGCCTTAGTCAATTTTAATTGGTGCATCTCAAATGACCTTAAAAATAAGTCAAGGTCATCTCCCTCTTAAAACTGAGGGAACAATTTAGAATTCATTTTGGCTTCTTGAGGTAAACTCTACTCCACCATTCTCACGGTTTGCTGGCTGCAGGGTAATGCCCTTCGTAAGGTCGTTTTTTTCTCTCTTTCTTCTACGCTGCTCTTCTCCTTTCCTGATGTTCTTCTCTCTGTCTGCCAGTCTCTTTCTTCAGGTTCTTCTCTAGCTTCTCGTCTTCTGGTCTCTGCTTCCCATCTTTTTGCTTCAGCTTCCAATCTTTTTGTTTCTGCATCCAACCTTCTTGTTTCTACTTCAGCATCCAGTCTTTTCACCTCCAATGCCCTTTCTTGCAGCACCAGCTGCAGTCGCAGGGCCTCAAGCTGGTTTGTGGGGGTCTGCTGCCTCAGTTCCTGACTCACCCCAAGTGACTGTCTGCTGCAGATCATGTGCCAAGAGAGTAGCTATGAGGTCTGCCTTTTTCTTCTGCTTTAGACCTTCAGGCTTAATCCCCTTGTCCTGGCACCTTTCCAAAAGCTGTGGTACAGTAAGTGAAGTCATCACTGTGGAGCTCATTCTCTACTGCTACACTTTACTGTGCTATCTAGAAACTAGCAAAACTGTTGTACAACATGTATCCTCTCTGTATATCCTGTTTTGCAATGCTAAGGTAACTGTTCTGCTGGCAAACTCTGTATCTCAGTGTGCTGCCATGAGTCCGCTATCATCACCCCATCACTGCCAACCAATATGTGACAACCCACCTCTCCCTCTGGGCTGAAACAGCTTTTAGAGAGGTGTCTGTCCTCGGGTATTCGCTGCCACCGGCTGGACTTTCCATCCGGCACCTCTTTCAAGTGTACAAACTTGAATAATTAAATGTGCAATTGCACAAGTTAAAGTCTGGTAGTGTGTCTCTCTTGGGTGGAGGATGCTACACAGAGTTTACCTCAGCCAGTGGAAACCAAATATTACCTTAGAAAAATGACATCACAGTCACAACTGTTGAGCAAATAAATAGCTTTTACTTAACAGAAAGTGCACTGAGCATTTACAGGATATATATTTACAACACAAGAGAATAACACTCATACAGGAAAAGTAAACAAATGTTTTTAAATAACAGATGGCAAAAGAAGAAGACTATTACTGAAATATGCTATCACTAAACTTACCCTTCCCTGTCCTTACAAGAGACACTGGACCCTGTTCTAACTGCCAGCTCACACAGACATAGCTACAAGGTAGGCTCCAAACATATGTTTCCTCTCCCAGCTTCCAAAGCACAAGAGAGCCTTCTCTACCTTTCAGAAGGTTATATACTCTGTGGAGAATAGGTCATTCCTATTCTCCCTTTAAATGCACCAACCAACTAATATGTATGCATTTAATTGTCCCAATCAGAGTGAACACCTATCAGTGACCAATTATATTCCCTTTTCACATTAAGTTTATATTTGAATGATCCAATCCATTCAAACTGCCCTGTGTCCATGTCTGCAGGTTTGTGTGTGTCTGGAGGTGTCCACTCGAGATTTATGACCCAGCTGTTATCTAGCAGCTAGGAATTCCACAAGCTGGATGCTGCTGAACGGAGGATTTCAGCCTGACTGTATTTTTTCCAAACTGCTAAAAATAAGGCACCTACAGAATCCAAGCCATTAACTCTTTCCTGCCCATTTCTGTCACACAAGGGACCCTTGACCCTGTGCCCAACCTTTGGCCCCTAGGCGCCATGCATCCATATGGGTGCACCCCTATCATGCTGTTTGGTGACAGCACGATGGGGAATGGCAGCACAGTACTGCGCAGCATCCACACGTGGTGGATGTGTGCTAGGGAGCGCCATTTTGATTCTGACTCGGTGGAAGGATGGCACGGAGACGGGCATCTATCTGGAGCCAGGTGGAACTGGCTTACCTTGTGTCATTAGTTGAGCCCCTGCTGGTGCTCTTTGTGAGGCACCCTGGACAGGGCCAGGAGTGCGTGTGGGAGGGTGGCGGCAGCCCCGAGGAGGTGACAGACCATGAGAACAGTTGAGCAGTGCAGGCACTAGTACCAGGACCTCCAGCGGAGGGACCCGGACAGGCTTGCCCACCTGCTGGCATGTGCCAGGAGAGGAACTGTTCCACGGCCAGGTAGGTGCCTCATCCATACACTGGTTGTGTCTGTATGGATATCACGGTGGGCATGTGTCCACCACACAGGGGGTGGTCTGTCCAGTGTGGGCAGTGGTAGTGGTGGTGGTGGTGGTATAGGGGTGGGAGGCTGAATGGTTTGGCTGTGTGAGTTGCACACACCGGGGTGGGGAGCCTTTGCTACTGGATTGTACTGATGTTCTTTCTCCATGTTTGCACCCTAGGCCCTGGAGGAGCATCGCCATGTGAAGGAGGAGAGGGCAGCGGCATGGGGAACATCCTAATGCTGGTGGTCTCATACCAGCTCAGTGCCAGGAGCAGCCTGATGGTGAGTGCCTACATCCAGGATTTTCTGTGCATGCTGTGTAGCAGGGCAGGTGGTGGGGCATGCACCATCCATTGACACCATTGCTGTGCACACCACATAGTACAGTCAGCACTGTCCAGTGGCACTGCATGTCTGGGAGTGTATCACTGGTGGTCCATGCATGCACCGGGTACATGGCTGTGCCACTGCCTTCACACCACAAAGCCATGTCACTGTACAGCCACAGTGGTGCTGTGCTGGACTTGGGCGGTGGGTGTGTGCAGTGGTCCGCATGGCTGTGTGCACCTGGGTGGGCAGGTCTGGTGGACATGATCACTGTGGGTGGTCGCACACCATCACAGGGGCATGTCCCATGGCTGTATGCCATGCACAATGTGTGGGCTGCAGGAGGCTGTGCATTCACACCTATTGACTCTGCTCCCTTGTCCTAAATGGATGGAGGATGGTCCGTAGTGAGAGGGTGCTGCAGGAGCTGCTCCAGGTGGCCAGGCCTCTCTGGCCATACTAGAGATGGTGGATCAGCATGGCGTGTGGAGAAGACATGGCAGGAGGCCTATAGGAGCAGGGAGCGGGGCTCCCACTGAAGAAGGTCCACCCATGGACTATGACAACCCCCCTGGACCCACCCTTATACCCCTCCTGCCCCTTACCCACCTCCACCCAGTTTGTGGCCCTCACCCCTTATTTTCTGTAAATATGTATATAGTTTTGTTTATACTTCTAATACATTTCTTTAGTTATGCCTACTGTGGTGGTCTCTGATTTGCAGTGGGCTAATGGTGCTCAGCTGCAGTGGTGTGCATGGTGTTGGGGTGGTGCTATCATGGGGGTGTGTGTCCATAGGGGAGGCAAGTTTGGGTGTGGGTGGCTCTCAGTCACTGTCTGTGGTTTTGTGTGTTGTTCCCTGTGCACTGGATGACTGTGTGTAGTGGTACACGGTGTATGCGCTGTGTCCATATTGCACCTGTCAGACCATCCATGGCCTGTGCAGCTGCCACCCTTGCATGTCTGTGACCTGCACAGTCCACTGGCATGTCAGTGGTGGCTGCCCATGCTGGACTGCCACTGTACCCAGCGCGATGCCGGGTTGCCTCCTGTCACTGGTGTGGTGCACGTCTGCCTCGGGTGGCACTGTTGCCTCCACTGTTGTTGTCCCACCTCGATGCTGTCACTTGTGTCTGTTGCAGGGATGTGCTCCCTACTGTCACTTGTGCTCCAGCCGTATGCTGGTGGCTGCACAGCATTGTGGTGCCTGCACAGGGTTGCTGGCACACCTGTGCCATGGAGGGTTCTGGCCATGTGTACACGGCTACCATGGCCACACACTGTGGGCTTGGTTGACCTGCTACTGTGTCCCTGTGTTGGTGTGCACTTGGGTATGGGTGGTTGTTTGTCTGTGCACTGTGTTGCATCCTGTGTGGCGCATGCTTCCATGCAACACTGTGGGTGTCTGCGCTGGCTGTTGTGGCCAGTGCTGGGATGGGGTCTGTTTTTGGGAGGGTGTGCAGGGTGCTGTAACACTGGTGGTGGGGTCCGGGGCATGCCCTGTCACGTGTGTGGTACCTCGTGTGGCGATGCATGGTCAGCCTCACAGCTGTACCTGGGGGACGGCATGGTGGCACTGTATGCAGACATTACCGCTGTCTGCTGCTGCCCACTGTTGGGTGCTCGTGGTGGGCTGCCTTGCATGGCTCTGTGGTGCACAGGGTTATATTGTCACAGTGGGGTGGTGGCATGCTTGGGGTGTCCTGCACTGTTGGGCGCTACTCCTGGGCATGGTGTATGGAGATCGTGGTGCAGGGTGTGCTCTGCATTGGTGTTCCATGGCATGTTCCATTTGAGTTTATGTAACTCCGAACTGGTTACTAGTTACATAACTTTGTAGTTTCATGAATGTAGGGGAAAGAAGGGGAGAGCTGCAGGACATGTTTTTTTATTAGCGGAGGAGCTGAACCAGGATCGTGGCAAAGCCTTTTGTGATTGGCTGCTGCATTCCTTAGGGTGCAGCTACCTCAGCCCTGGCAGATTTGAATGTCTGGAATACACAGCAATCAGGAAAAATCAGTAAGAGTAAAGTGGAAGACTCATGGAAGAATCTGCAGCATGGCCACAGAAGCAGCCCAAGTTGTAGTAGCGGCTAATAGCAGAGGACTCAGTCCCAACTCCTGGTCCCAATCAGTGGTTATATTACGACTGATCTCTAACCTGTTTCTGTACTGATTCTTGTTCACCAGGTTTTTCTTTGTATTTACTGTTGTCTACATGCTCTCTGTTGTAACCTCCCGTGTTGTACCTGAAAATAGGCAGCCATGCTGTCTAGTGTGCCTACCCGGTCAACAAAAACTAAATAAATAAATAAATAAAAATATATGCTGTGATCTCCATGGTGGTGGTGGCAATCTCTGGACCCTGTTAATTCCAGGATAGGTCACAGAGCTCCGAAGATTCACTCTGTCTAGTAGGCTGGGGAAAGGTATATCACCAGAATCAGAAGAGTCCAAGAATTAAAGTACAGTGGTAGTTATTAGGAAGTTCACTGGTACCTCAGTATAACATGTGGTGCAGTTGTGTTACTAACAGTAATGCCACTTTGTGCCATGATAACGCACAGTTGATTCTGCAGTAGGCTCATTATAAAATGCCATTTCCATGTGTTAGCCGCTTGATGGCAACCATCACTTGGTTGTATTACAGTGCAAATGTGCTAATGTCATCCTTTGTTCCAATTTAGTCAGCAGGTGGTGTATTATATGTGCAATTTAAACACTCATTTTTATTTATTTTTGTGTCTTGTTCAGGTTGTGGACTTTAAGGATGCTCCTTTGACATTGTGTGGTTCCAGCGTGTGGACAATATCACTGCATCTCTATCTGTATACAGCATAAATAATATATATAATTTCCCCTCTGAGTGTCTTTGTGGGGTTCAAAATCGGAGCTTTAGTACACTTTTTGTTGGTGTCTTTTATTATTTTACCTCAGTTTGTTATTCACTGGTAGCAGCGGGTCTTCAACATTGTCTGCTGTCTGACACGTTGGCCGCCAGTCTGGCTCCCTCACTTGGTCTTTGACTGGGTCCTAGTTCTCAATCCCAGTCCCCCTTCCCTCCCTCCCAACATTATGTGCCATTCCATACAATGGACACCCATGTGATATCTGTCCTTCACTTCCTTCCTCCCTTCATATCACTGACTGGAGTAGAGAATGGCGGTTGCTGTCTGTGGTGGAGCCCCGGGCCTTGATCCCTCTCCTCCCTCTCTCATGACATTAATACATTAATTATTAATTATATTAATTATGTCCTGGCTGGTGCACCAATCAATTTCATATTTTACCAATGCTCAGTATATTGTGGTGGATCTCTGGTTCTCAATCCTCCTTGGCTTAGCAGATGGGAAAGAAACATAGTCCAAAAGCTATGATAAAATTGGAGTGAAGGCTGCTCCTTTTTTCATTTATTTTTTGTTGAGCTTGGCAGATAGTCATTGTGTTTGGAAAGATGGGAGGCACGTCACGCAACCCTTCAGATAGTTGGGATTGTATGTATACCACTTGTTTTTGTATTGTCCAGTACAATTTGTCATATGTTTCGATGCTCAGTTTTTCAGGTTATTGTATTTTGACTATCCAGTATCTGTGAGACAGTCAGACTACTCAGCGTTGTGTGTGAACACTAGCAGGGGAAGTATCAGGCCATTCAAATAGTTCACTGTGCAGCACTGATACAACCCATTTCTGTCATCTGCACAGAATAAAGGGAGTTCTGACTGAAATACATACTGTATTATCTGCTTCTTACTGCAGATCTGCATCTGGGTTGCAGAAAATGATTCAATAATTTTGACCTCTTGACCCCCCCCCCACACACACATCAGACTTACTGCTCAAAAGAAAAACAAAGAGTAAAAAACATCAGATGCAAAGATAAAATGCAGTTTCTAAAATCAAGTCTCCAGCTCAGATCTCTGTCACTAATTACTGTGTGTGATAGATTAAATAAATAAGTAGGATTTTTGATAAAAATGCTACAAGCTAGCTCCTCTAATTACCCACTCAAAGTTGATGTGTGGCATATGAAGGCCATCTTTTTTTACATGTCAGTAATGTGAGTAATGTAGGGCATGGGGGGGGCAAGAGGTAACTATCAGTGAATGAAAAGGTGATACAGAACTTGACTGCAAATCTGACACTGCCCATTTGCAGTTCTGCATAAAGAGACAGATAACTATTTACTTTATTGCGTGGGACAATGCATATATAGTTAATATTCACTGATAGCAGTGGGTCCTCAATATTATCTGCCGTCTGGTGTGCCAGCTGCTGGTCTAGTTCCTGTATCTCGTTCCCTTCCTTCATCTGCAGTGGGGCCCAGTTCTCGATCCCAGTCCCCCTTTGCTCCCTTCCAGCACTATGTGCTGTCCTGTACACCAGATACTCATGTGATTCTAGTCCCTTGCTCATTCCCTCTATTCATGCTGCTGATTGGAGGAGAGAACAGTGGTTGCCATCTGTGGCAGGGCCCCGGTTCTTGATCCCTCCCCTCCCTCTCTCCCGACATTAATTAAATTATTTATGCCCTGGCTGGTGGACCAGTCATTTACACATTTTACCAATGCTCAGTTTATCATGGCAGATCCCCCGGTGTCGATCCCCCTTGGCTTCACATATGAGAAACAAATGTAGTCTATATTCTATAATAAAATTAGACTGGTCCCTTTTTTCCTTTTTTTGTTGAGCTTGGCAGATGGTCGTTGTGCTTGAAAAGATAGGAGGTGTGTCAAGCAACCCTTCAGATAGTTGGGAGTGTATGTGTGCCACTTTTTATATATTGTTCAATACAATTTGTCACATGTTTCGATGCTCAGTTTTTATGGTTACTGTATTTTGACTGTCCAGTATCTGTGAAACAGTCAGACTACTCAGTGTTGTGTGAATACCTGCAGGAAAAGTATCAGACAGTTTAAATAGTTCAGTTCAGCACAGATGCAAACCCATTTCTGTCATTTGCACAGAATAAAGAGAGCTCCTACTGAAATATATACTGTATTATCTGCTTCTTACTACAGATCTGCATCTGGCAGATTATTAAATAAGTTCAACCACTTGACTCTCACCCCCCCCCCCATCAAGCTTTTTAATCAAAAAAAATCAAAGAGGACAAAACATCAGAAGCAAAGATAAAATGCCCATTTTTAAAATCTGGGCTCCAGCTCAGATCTCTGGCACCAATTACTGTGTGTGTTAACCTTCTCTCAGCCTCTCAGCATGACTTTAGAAAAGGTCATAGTACTACCACTGCTGTCCTCAAGTCCATTAATGACACCAAAATTGCAATGGATAACAGCCTTTTAACTATTGCAGTCTTTATTGACCTAAGGCCTTTGATCTTGTAGATCACACATTACTTAATGTCAAAATGCTTTCCTTTGGTTTCTCCCCGAGGTTGTTGCTTGGCATGACAGTTACCTCTCTGACAGGCAGCACTACGTCAAATATTGCTCTGCTATTTCTGAACCCTCCACTGTCAACATAGGGGTACCCCAAGGCTCCATCCTTGGTCCACTTCTCTTTTCTATCTTTAACAATATTTCTCTCAATGCCTCTCACTGTTCATCCCTACTGTTTGCTGATTACCTTGTTCTCTACCACAGCTCCAAGAACATCACTGACCTTAACACTTCCTTTTCTTCCTATTTTCATTACATTCAAGTCTGGTTTTCCAGGAGCAAACTGGTATTCAACTCTAGTAAAACCCAGTCTATTGTTGTAGGGTCTGCTCCTAGATGAAGGAAATGCCCTAGTCAGCTATCAGTCTCCTGCTCTGATGGCTCCTACCTTGATAATGTCTTCTCCTTCAAATATCTGGGTATTACCCTACACCCCTCTCTTGACTTTGACCTCCACATCTCCATTACCTGTAAAGCTGTCAACTCTTAAATGTAACTGGTCTATAGAACTTGCCATGCACTTACACCCTCCGCCAGAGTCGCCATTGCCCAAGGCATACTTCTTCCTGCCCTCACATATGGCTCTGTAACTTATGTTGATGCTACTAAAGCTAGTCTCCACAAATTTGACACCACATATCATAGTATATGTCATTTTGAGCTGGCCTCACATCGCCGTACCCATCACTGCCACTTTTACTGTATCCTTCACTGGCTCTCCCCTGCAGCAAACTATCTCTAATCACTTGGCATTAAGACTGACAGTATCTCTTGCTTAGGAGTTTCCCCTACAATAGCTCAGATGCTGATTCCTCAGAGCTCCCACTATGCCCTCTTCTCTGGTGATCAGATACTTTTTCAAGTCCCTAGATGTAAAACAGCTATGGGAGCTCAGGCCTTTTCCCACTTTGCACCTCTACATTGGAACTCCTTACCAACTGACATCTGCCTCACCTCTACTCACACTAGCTTTAAGCATCAGCTATGTAATCACCTCTTACAGACCAACCCCTGCACTTATTTACTTCTCCGTGAACTCTCCCTGGCACTTCCCTCCCTATGCTGGGCCTGCTCTAGGTCCTATCCTTACTCCTTTTGCACTTCTGCTTACTGCCTTAAGTCTATTTCGCTCTAACTAATCTCTATAATCTTACCTATACTCTCTCCCTTCCTCAGTGCTATCTAAACTTCCTCCTCCCACCTGGGGGTCTTCGGCCAACAGTTCTGCACTTGATCCTCTAAGAAATGTTATATTAGTTTTCCTGCTGTTGTTCATTTAGTGATTAGCATTCTACTATGTTTTGATTATTGTACACTGCTGATGTTTAATACTTATCTCTAAGACTTCTGTACATTACTGTTGATTGCTACTTACTGTGATATTTTGTTGTTCCCCTGCCACTTGATCATGTATATTGTATATAGTGTACTTCTCCTACTCCTCTACATTGACTGTACTTGACTTGTACTCTCCTGGGTTGTGCCTGAAAATAGGCATTTTCCATGTTTAGTGCACCTCCCCGGTAATCAGAAAGATATCAAAAAAAATAGACACAGAAATGAATAACTGGGATTTTTTCTGTCTGTTTTTTAAGAATGTGAATGTGCTTTGATGTTCCAACATGTAACTCCATGGCCCTTTTGAATCCACATCAAATCTCTATATCTGACATGTTATTCAGCTCTGTTTTCACTGACCTGAAGAAGAGTATTATTCTCAAAAATACGTTTTGTTAGTCCAATAAAAGGTACTACCTGAAACATATTTGTTTTGTTTTTCTTCTTTCTTCTGCATCATCGACTGGACTAATATGGCTACCACATTTCTTTGTCAAACATGGAGGATACCACATTTAGCCATAAAAAGTGGAAACTGAGCAAGCAGTCCAAGAAGGAAACCAGACTTAACAGTGACATAGTCTTCCTCTCAACCTGCAAGAAAAGGGACATTATTCATAGAGGTCTCTTCATCAAGAACCCACTAGCCACAACATATAACTCATGGTATGCGCAACAATTCTGCTTGCATACCAGTGAGAAACTGTGAAATTAACTTATTTATTTATTTCTCAGAATTACACCTCTGAGCCAGAGACTCATTACAAAGGCTCTACGTCATGGATGAGTGAAAAACAAATGGATAATTACACAGTACAGTAGACTGAATGGTTATACAATAAACAATAAACATAACACACAATAACAGCTGTAATAAGTGCCAAGGAAGATTGCAAAGGTTACAGGCAATAATACTTATATCCACAGTTACAGAGATGACTGTACAAGAAAAAGAAAATGATAAAATCACAAGCTGGCCTAATATTGCAAACTTTATGACAGCAAAACAGAAATAACAACATTTGTCAATGCCGAACGTTTGCTTGCAGGTATTTGCAGTGGTGTTTGGCATGTATGGTGCTTTACCCTAATGCCCTGTGCGATTGCTGGTATTTGCACAATAAATTGTCAGCATGATCTTTTTGTTACCCCCATTGTGCGCTACATAGGCGGAAACACGTTTTGGGCAGGATGTGAAAAATGACAGCTGTACTGCTCATGAGGAGGTGTGGTAAAATGCCAATGTTGAAAATCTGGAGTGGAAATATTGGAAAATTGTGAAACCCATGAGCGCATGCGTGGAACTGTGCAACACACTCGTGAAACAGTTATTTGTAGGAATTTTTTCACCAAATTTTCAGCACAGTCATTTTAAGACCTCTGCTCATGATCAGTGTCACTGTGATTTTCTTAATGTGTCCCATATATTGAGTTCAGACACCGACTGTGCCATTGTGCGTTATACGGCAGAAACACATTTTGGGCAGGATGTGAAAAATGACAGCTGTACTGCTCATGAGGAGGTGTGGTAAAATGGCAATATTGAAAATCTGAGGAAATATTGAAATTAAAACGCACGTAGCCGCATGAGGAACTGCGTAATGCACGCTCAAAACAGTCATTTTAGGAATTTTTCACCAAATTTTCAACATAGTCATTTTAAGACCTCTGCTCATGAACAGTGTCACTGTGATTTTCTTAACGTGTTCCATACATTGATTTCACACACCCATGGGCGGAAACACGCTTTGGGTGAGATGTAAAAATGACAGCTGTACAGCTCATAAGAAGGTGTGATAAATGGCAATGTTGAAAATCTGGAGGAAAATATTGAAAATTCCAACTTATGAGCTCGTGAGGAACCGCGTAACACACGCCAGAACAGTATTTTGTTTTTTGCACCAAATTTCAACATGGGTTTAGGACCTTCTCATGAATGATGTCACTGTCATGGCGTTATTCGAGGCTGAAGGGTGATTTCATGCAGTGACTGTGCAGTGCCTGAAAAATCACCCTTCAGGCCCGAATAACACCATGACAGTGACATCATTCATGAGAAGGGGTCCCAAAAACCCCATGTTGAAAATTTGGTGCAAAAATTCCAAAAAATGACTGAGATATGCAATAAAGTTGAAACCCCCCTATGTAGCCCATTATGTAGCTTACCGGCATTTCCTCAGTTCGCGGTCGGCTTTGAAGAGTGCAGAGCGTGTTCCCGGTCCACACAAGATCATGCGCTGGAGTCCGAGGTAAATATGGGTGGGGGTGTGGGGAGGCTGGGTGTGCAGGGTGGGCAGGTGTGGGTGGGAGGCGATGACCGGGACTGTTTTGTTTTACAGGGAAAAACAAAAACAAGATGACGAGGATGTTTGCCACGCTTGGGTGGGCTCCCAGTGTGGCAGAAGATGTGGGGGGCCGAGAGCCGACGGAGGATTGGGCACCCTGTCAGCAAACTACGGGGGGCCGAGGAGCCGACGGGGATTGGCACCCCTGGCCGGCAAAACAAACGGCTTGGCTGCGCAGGATGGCTTGAGGGGCTATGGAGCCGATGGGGGATTGGGCAATTTGTCGGCAAAAACAAACAGCATTTGCCATGCTGGGGTGGGCCCTGCGTGGCAGGAAAGCTTTGTGGGGGGCCGCATGACGCGATGGGGGAGCACGTGACGGAGGGGACGGCGGCGGAGCTCAATATGGCAGTGGTGTTTTCCTTGAAGCACAGGTAACACCACTGCTACAGCTGAGCCCTGCACCCATTGGTGCAGGATCGCCACGCCTGCTCAAGGGAGCAGTGCATTGCGTGAGAGGCACACCTCCGCGTGTTACTCTCCCAAAACGTTCCTTGTGCATGCGCGCAAGTGAACGTAAAAAGCAGAAGAATTAGAAAAGGATCTCCAATGCTTCTACATCAGAGAACAGCAAGCTGCAATTGAAAGGAAGAAAAGGAAACTACAATCTCCTACAGAAAGAAAGAACATGATGGCTTCATAACTCACAATAGCAATGACACAGAAACTGAGGACCTTACTTTCCTGTAGACAGATCCCAGAATAACATAGAATAAAGAGGAGCCGGGTCACAGTGCACATGGCATCCGGCCTTAGAGAGTACCCAAGGCCTTCAATATCTTGGAATTCAAACCATACGGCATACAGAGGACCCTACCTTACCACATACCAGCAGCCAAAGGGAAGTGAATGTACACCCCAGATATTGATCCACAACGAACCCTGAACCAGACCTCACTAAACTCGCAATCATGTGACCATGCACAATGGAATAATTAACCTCTCCAGCTATCAGGACCCCCTCTCCCTCCATGGACCTGCAAGGTCTTGGCCGACCCAACACCCACAGCCACCAGAGCCACTGAGTCCAACCAAGCAGCCAATCACTGCTGCTGCTGAATTTCATGCACCAGTTGTAAATTATGAACAAAGTTGGTGCCTTAAATAGCATGTCTGAACGCTATTTCAAATAGTGAATTTGGACTTTTCTGTGGTAGCCTGTGATGATGATGACCATGATTGAGTGCTTTCAAAAAGGGTGACTCAATCACAGCACCTGTGCGCAGGGCTAACGGGCAGGGAGGGAGACAGGATAGGGGGTTGGCGAATATAGAGAAAGGATGTCGCTATATATACACATGTGTGGGGTGGTAGGGAGGGACCAAGCTGTGCAATGTGTGGAAGGGGTGTGAGGATTTGTGGGGTGTAGTGTGGTGGTGGGCTGCTGAGCTGGCCATGTGGCATGGTGGATTGGTGGCAGGCTAGGGTTGGGAGGGTGCCGGGTTCATTCTGGGTGTGCTTGTGTTTTGCGCCAATCCTGGATTTTTTTTTCTCTTTTGCACCCCCCAACATGCACCCCCCTGGAGTTGAGAATCCTTTAGTAGGGGGGTGTTGGGGCTGAAGCCTCCGGCGCCCTTTTGCTGTGCACCGTGAGTGTACTGTACATGGCTGAAATTGATTTTCAGTGATGTACACTCGTCCAAATGGCGATCACCTTTCTACAATCACTGTTATCACATGGAACCCTTTTCTGCTGGGGCACAGGGGGCTTGGTCCAACAATCGACACCCCCTCTCCTCTCCATGGACCCACAAGGACATTGTTGCAAGGTCAGTTTTGACCCGGCTTGCCCACAACCACTGGAGCCACTGAGTCCCACCAAGCAGCCAATCACTGCTGCTGCTGAATTTCAGGTGCCAGTTTCAAATTCTGAACAAAGACTTGGTGCCTTAAATAGCCTGTCCAAGTGCTATTTTAAACAGTGAACTTGGACTTTTCTGCTGGGGCAGAGGAGGCTTGGTCCTACAATCAGGACCCCTACTCCCCTCCACAGACCCACAGACATTTTTGGCCTCCTCCAACCTCCTCCCACCCACAATTCTTCTGCTTTTTTTTCTGGTCTGGGATTGGATTGTTGTTTGAAAGAGTTTTGGGGTGATATTTAAGAGTGGGAGGGGTCAGAAAAACTCCGCCCTATGACTCTGAAATTGTGGTAGGTTTCTGCTGATACCAGTACCACTCTGAAAACTGCAAATTGCATTTGCCTTTGTGTTTTTCTTTTTCCCATTATACATTTTTATTGATTTTAGTTACATAAGAACAACCTTGAAATAGAGAGCAAAATTACAATTATACAATAGTATTACACACAAAATAATTAACAGATTTGAACATTGATAATTCAATCCTTACCAAAGGAAGAAACACCTAGATTATCACAAAGCTTTAAGCATCTAACACAATCCTACAGGATAATACAATAGAAAAAAAAAGATGTAGAATCAGCTAAAAAGGTTTAAAATTTACAACTTGTAACAAACGTCAATACCCCAAATGACAGATCTTAACCTAATAAATCTAAAAAAGGGCTCCATATTTTATGAAACAGATTAAGTTTGTCCAAAATACTATAACTAATGCATTCATTGTTAGCTAAAACTACCATATTATCATACCAATCTTTCAGGAGCGGAACATTTGGAGATTTCCGATTCCTCAACAGAAGTCTTTTTAGAGTTAAGGAAGCTAAACAGACCCTTGTACAATCATGTGCATCTAAGTTACAATCATCTGCAAAATAACCCAATAAATAAGTTTCTGGAGAAAAAGTGAAGGGAGATTTAGTTACGTTACTGCATATCCTGTGTATGGCCAACCACAAACTTTTAATAACCGTACATCCCCCATAATATATGAGCCAGTCCTGCATCTGTTTGCTTGCAGCGCCAGCAATCAGAATTTCATGCTAGACCCAGATTGTGCGGCTTAAGTGGTGAGTAATAAAATCCATGCAATATCTTAATGGGACACTGTCAACCTATTTTTCATCATATTATTTCTAGTTGAAACCCCACATTTTATGATTGCTTACCCTCTCTAAAATTCACTGATGTTGCTGTTTGTTTTGTCTGTCTCCTTGTTTAGTAGAACTGAAATGCATAGTAATGTATATTTGTAAACAACTTTGTTTTGTTTACAATCCTGGATCTGTTCTTACTGCATACTTCCTGAGTATTAGAAACACACCCAAACAGAGCAGTCACTCATAAGGCAGTAGCCTCCTGAACTCTCACTGCATCATGAGGGGCTAGACTGTTTTGTGGGTGTTCCCAAGTCCAGGGAAGATGCATTTGGAGTTGATCAAGGAATGTAAACAAACCTGTTTCGGTGTGATAACACCAGTATGTTGGGCAGTTGTTTTTTCACTATTTTAAAGAAAATAAGAGTCAGAATCAAGCTACCAGCTACATCAACAATCTTTACAGAATTTTGGCAATCATAAAATATGTTTTTTAAACTAGGGACACTTTGAGACCTAAGGGGGTTGACAGTGTCCCTTTGAACTGAATTAGCCTACCTTGAAGTTCTTTATAGCTCCAACAGGCTTGTTTTCAGATATTCCCCAGTCTTCCAAACTGATGGATATGTCTAATTCACCTTCCCAGAATTCCTTTGCTTTATTGGTAGAGTTTAAAGAAAATGTAGCAGATGTCAAGAGTTTATAGAGAAAACCTGCATGTTTCTTGAAAGCACCCAGCTGGATTAGTTGATCCTATTCTACATTATTTTCCCATAAATGATCATGTGTTGGATTCAGTTTATTAAATACTTCCCTGAATTGTAAATACTGGCAAAAATGCGATTTATGGATCCCATATTTAGTTTGAATCTCCGTAAAGGAAAGTAAGACACCCATTTCCATATTTATCATATATTGTACCCTAATAATGCCTGCTTTTCTCCACCTATCATTGTTAAAAAAAATTTATTATAAGCTAACAAATGGTTAGACCACAAGAGCATAAAGTTTAGGGGTCTATTATCTGGGTAAATAATACTATTGACCCGTTTAAGTGTGCACAATGAAAACTTCAAACAAGTATTATCTTTTCATCTATCTGGCTTACTAAAAAAAAAAAATAGTCTATGAGGATATTAGAACTCAATAAGGAATGCTCCATTTGTAAACATAAAGGTGTATCTACCCCATGTGTGGATGTGTTAATCAAATGTGGCAGTGTTAACGTCAATGCAAATGCCAGCTGGTACTTTTCCCACCATGGTAAAGCTAATCCCCCCAATTTCCTTGGGTGCTCTCAACATATTAATGCCCAATCTTGGCTGAGAACTACCCCAAAGAAATTCTCAAATGTGCCTATCAAGGTTTTTAAAAAACTTTTTCTAGGAAATATTGGGATATTTTGAAAGAAATAAAACAGTTTAGGAGCTGAACTCATTTTAATTGTATTAATTTTCCCCCATAGAGATAAATTAAGCTTAGACTACCTAGCCAAATCTAAAGCTAATTCCTTCAAAAATGGGGTATAGTTTAATTATATAATAGAATCTAAATTAGTGGAAATATTTAGCACCAAGTATACTATGGAATTTCTAAACCATTTAGAATCTAATATCATTCCTAACTCTGTTTTAATAAAGGGAGAAAGATGTTTATATAACACTGGGGTTTTGTCCCAGTTGATTGCCAAACCTGATATTACAGCAAACTCCCCTACTAGTTCACAGAGAGCTTTGCAAGAGTTAACATGTCTTGTCATAGTCAGTAGTGAATCATCAGCAAAGGCCAAAGATTTGTGATCCACATTTCCTAACTTAATACCTGATATACATTTATCTTTATTGATAGCCTGAATAAGAGGTTCAAAAGCTAAAATAAACAGGTAAGGGGATAAGGGACACCCCTGTCATGAACCACAATGTAGATTAAAAGAGGGTGAGAGTAATCTGTTGGTAATAACTTTAGCCGATGTTTTTTTATATAGCATAGAAATCCATGATATAAATTTCTCTCTGAATTCAAATATTTGTAACATCTTATGTAGGTAATCCCAATGAAGAGCATCAAATGCTTTAAATATATCCAAAGATAGTACTACATAAGGATCTTTTTCTTATTTGCCAGCTATAATAGGCTAAAAAGCCATCGCATGTTGTCTGATCCTGATCTACCATGGACAAAGCCTACTTGCTCTTTGCCTATCAATTTAGTAATTATATTCTGAACCCTTTTGGCTAATATTTTCATCAGTATTTTATTATCAGAGTTTAACAAGGAAATGGGTCTATAACTAGAGCAGTCAAGAAGATGTTTCTCTTTCTTGGGCACAAGCATTATAAAAGCTTCTTGCATAGAGTTAGTGGGCTCACCATCACCATACAGACCAGACAATATAGAATGAAATATGGGAGCTAGGGTAGGACATAGCTTTTTTGTAAAATTTGCCCTGTAAGCCATCAGGACCTGGAGTTTTACCAGAAGGAAGTGAATAAAGGGCCCTTTCCACCTCTTGTTGTGTAATGCCCCTATCCAGATCTAACATGTCTTGATCGGAGAGAGAAGGTAGGTCTAGGTTACTGAAAAAGTTTTCATATTTTCTAAAGTCATTTATCCTGGAATGATTATAAACATTTTTCAACAAAGAAAGAAATTGTATGTTAATATCCATATTACTATACTGGAGAGTTCAGCAGGATATGAGTCAGTGTTGATGACCCCAGTCTTACGAGCCGATCTGTCTAATGTAGTTCGAGGTGCATGTCTGACGTGATCAGCTGGTAGGAGCTCATGTCTTTCATTTGAAAAATGCAGGGTTCTCTGAGGTAATTGAGGCCCACTAACATCTGATGTATTTGAATTCAATCGTAAACAGTCCCAAGCATCATCAGGAGTATTACAGATTACAGTAGTGCCTCTAGCTTCCCTTATAATCAAGGTTGCAGGATACTTAAAATGATAATGAATATGTAACCTTTGTAATTCCTGTTTGTTTTTTTTTTTAAAAAAAAAACCCTTCTCTTCTCCACCAGCACTTCTTAAAGGAGTAGTCCACCCAGAATGTGCAAAAAACGTATGTTATGTAGAGTGTTTTGATATGTATGTTACATCCTAGTGTGTCCTTCTCTGTCTGCTATTTGGAGTTTTTCCTAAATTGCCTGATAGCTTTATGGTAGTTTTACGACCCCTGGGGATCTCCATAACAAATAGTTTTATTGGCTTTCTTTCTCCCAGGATGCCCCCTGTCTCATGTGACAGTGATGTAGCCATGCCCTTAGATTTAGCATGTGTATTGCTTTAAAATTAGTTTAGCGACAGCAGAGCCTTGTAACTTCTTATCCAGGGAGCACAAATGGCAACACTTAGTTTAGCAGACACCTGAGAGCAAGCTAACTGGGGTTTCTGTAAGACAACAGCTACTAAATAGCTCTGATTCACTATTTTTGTTTTCTCTGTGCATCAGGTCTAGCTAGCAGGAGTGTTTTAACATCAAAAACACAAATAATGAATTAGAGCTATTTAGTAGCTGTTGTTTACAGAAACCCCAGTTAGCTTGTTCTCAGGTATCTGCTAAACTAACTGTTGCCATTTGCTCCCTGGATAAGAAGTTACAAGAAGCTCTGCTGTTGCTAAACTAATTTAAAAACAATACACATACTAAATCTAAGGGCATGGCTACATCACTGCCACATGAGACAAGAAAACATCTGGGAAGAAAAACCAATAAAATGGAAGACTTCAAAGTGTCTTTTCTATAAAACTATCAGAACAATTAAAACTCAAATAAACAGAAAGTTACACTAGATATATTACATATCAAAACTTACTCTACATATTTAACCGTTTTGCCTAGGTGAACTGCTCCTTTAACTACTATATGTCCACTGTGATAAGAAATAGCAATTTTGCCACTGTTGTATCTTACCTACATTTTTGCTACTTTTGATTCAATTGCTGCTATAAGTACAGCCAAATTTAAACTACATCTGCCAGGGCTAGGATTGGGATTTGTTTCAGCCTTTTTTGCTACTGCTGTTTTTTGTAATGCTGCTACCATAGATTGAAATGCTGCTATAGGCACATCCAAACTTAGACTGCATTCTCCAGGGCTATGGTTGGGATTTGTGTCTGCCTTTTGCTACTACTGTCCAAAATGCTGCTGTAGTCTCTACCCAGTCTCACCTGAATTGCTTACTACAAACTAACGTAGTTATTAGATGCTCAGTATCCAGTGATAATGGTGATCAAATATGGGTGACCGTCAAAACAGCAACTCTATATTCGGCACTATTGGGATAGGTAACCCACAAGGGCAGCAACTACTGCTACTGTGAAGGTAGGGTAAGGCAACTGGAAAGACGGAATGGCGGGGGGAAGGGGAGGGATAGGGAAGAGGGTTATCTGGAGGAACTGTGCCTGCTGCCACCGAGTCAGCCATGTGGTGAGGTGGTGAGGGAGGCTGGCTATGGCACAGTAGGTACTGGGTTTGGGGTGGGGACAGGAGGGTCTGAATTTTGCCACTGCCTGTGGCTCTCAGACTTAATTTTTCTTTTTGAAATTACTCTTTATTCCTCCTCCCAGCCTGCCACCTCCGACCCTTCAGGGAGGGCAATTGGACATCCCACTGCCTGGAACCCTACCCATACAGACCACCAGACCCCATGGAGCCTCGGATTACCCCCCGGGCGGGGACGAGGTGGGGGATCAAACCCCGTTACTTACGTTTCGTCGGTCTGTGGTCTGCTGGGCAGGCACAGGCAAATCGTGGGCACGGCCACAGTCCTCCCATCTTCCCGGCTGAGGCAGGCTTGTTACTCGTTTTCTCCCTCCCCGAGCAGCCAACGACCTCCCCTGACGTCATGACGCATGCGCCGACGTCCGTGCTGCTCAGGTCAGCCATCTGAGTGGGGCTTGCAGTTCCTCAAGCCTCCGCTCGGGGTAAATAAATGTCGGGCATCGGCCGAATCCCTCCCCGGAGAAGGCGAGCTGTTGTTGGACGCTCAAGCCTGTCTCCCCCCCAGCCGACCCACCGACGACCCAAGTCCGCTCCCGAACCCGGGTCGCCGGCATGGAGCGAGGTGTGGCGTCCAGCGCCTCAACCCTCAGCGCCACCGGGCCGAGACTTAATTTTTTCTTGCAGCTGAATTTGTGCCCCCTTCCCAACATGCACCCCCTTGGAGTTAAGAATCTTAATTCAGGGAGGTGCAGGGGCAAATCTCCCCCCGCAAAAACACTTTAGGTTGCCAGGTGTCTGTTCACCAGTAATTGTATATCGCCGATTTGCTTTTCAGTGATATACACATGCCATAATAACGATTGCCATTCCACGTTCGCTATTATGACATAGAACCTAGATGCTCATGTCAACATTGCCTTGTTTAGACGAGCACCTTATTCTATACATATCCTTTAGCTGTGTCTTGTTTACTCTTCTCACCATCATGGCCTCCCTCCCATCTACTATTTTATGGTGCTCAGTCCTGATATCCTTATGTTTTATCTCTGACCATATCTATGCCCCCTCCTACCTGCCTAAAAAGGCTAACATGCTGGACCTCAATGACTTCTCTTTCTCTAACTCCCCAGTAACTCAGGCGTCCTACCTCAATCTGACTGCATTACTGCCATAAATGTCTGTGTAGGCCTATTGTATCGGCACAAGGATTGTCTACCTCCAGAAGCCCTTAATCCAGCTGTCACCTCCTCAGTCCTCTCCCTAGTCAATTATGGGCTCACTATCTACTTGGCTGCAGACCACACAGCCCTCAACAAAATCCACCTTGCCATAAACAAAGCATGCAGACTCCTCTCTGGGGCAGACAAGCGTACCCATACCTGTACCCTATATGCAATGACAAATCTCTTCACCCTGGATGAAAGGCTATTTTATCAAACATGTCTCCTCACAAAGAAAATACACCTGGAGCTTACCTCCTTGGGGGTTTCTGCCACTCTCCTATCCTCCCACACCTCAATGAACACCCACACTGCCAACCGACAGGTGTGGTCCATCCCGAGGGTTAGAACCTCCTTAGCCTAAAGGTCATTTCCACACAGGACCCCAGCCTGGTACAATGCACTTCCCTCCAACATCTCCTCCATTTCCAAATCAGGACCTTTCAAGTCAGCCCTCAAAGAGCACATTCTTGCTTCATGGCGCTGCCAATGTACTAGTGCTGGGTCATCTATCTATCATCTTACGGGACCACCTCGCCACTGAGATCCTACCGATAGGGCTACCAAACATTACCTATTAACAATGCCTCCTTTGGCTGCACTCACAAGATATCTGTCTAATTCTGTACTTCGCTGTAAATTTCAAACCTGTTACTCCCCCCCCCATCAGCAAACTTATTTTTCTCTTGAAAACTGTAAAATACTGCTCTTGGTAACACGTTCAATGCAATGTATAGCTGATCTTGATTCTGTAATATTGTATAACTAAAAAACTGTAACAGTTAGCTGCCATTCTATGTCTATATGTATTAAGTGTTTATATTTGTTTTTTTCTGAAGCAGAGCCTTTGTAAATGAGTCCCTGACTCAAAGGTTGTAACCCTAAAGTCTGTTAAATAAATAAATAAAATACAAATTACTATATTCTGGTAATTTGTGCCTGCTTATAAAATTTATGACTAAGCACCACTATCACTCACTATTTGGCTACCCTATCTTCTCTGTCCTTTGTGACCTATGGTACCTTTGCCTTATTTCCCTGATTTTATCTGGTGATGTTGAATTGAACCCTCATCCCCTTTCCCCTCTAAACAACTCTGACCCTCACTGTTCTGGTGTCAAGGGCCTCAAAATCTTTCATCTAAAACTCCAGAGCTTGCTTTGTAATCTACCTGAGTTAGAAGTCTGAGTATCATTATACAGTTCTGATCTTCTATGTGTATCTGAAACTTGGCTCAGGCTCTCTATTTCTGACTTGGCCTGCTCCATACCAAAATACAACATGTTGAGATGTGATTGCCTTTCCTTCAAAAGAGGAGGCAGTGTTGCCATTTATAATAAGGAGCATCTAAATCTCTCAGTGCTTCCCATTCCTCACCTTTCCCTCTGTGAGGCTCTGCATACCATTCTCCTCCTGGGGGGCACAAAGAAACGTCACATCATTTGTGTCTATAATCCTCCCAAAGGGGGTGTTGCAGGTCTTAACAAGCTTCTCTCTCAATCTACCTCCTTACCTGGCAATAATAAAACTGTCCTACTTGGTGATCTCAATCTTGATTGGGGAGGTAAATCCTTCAAATCCTTTGATGTACTAGTGCAGAAACACTATTTGTACCAGCTCATCTCTGACCTGACTAGACTTTCTCTGGCCTCTGACAATCATACCATAACAGACTGGGTCCTGACAAACCAAATTGACAGACTATCAGGGGCTGGCACCTTGTCCATTGCAATTTCTGACCACTCCCATGTTAACTGCATCTGGCAGGCTCGTGCACCTTCCTGCTCCCCTAAGGTAATCTCTTTTCATGATTTCTGTAAGCTAAACCCTGCTGCTTTCCTGGCCAACTTATCCATGATTGATTGGAGGCCACTTTATTACTCTAACAATGTAAATGAGGCCTTAAATTATCTCATTACCCATTTCTGTGCTCTCCAAGACTTGTACATCCCTATAGTGTCATGCAGGATCTGAGGCTCTCCTACCAAGTGGCTTCACAAAGACCTCCTTGCCCACTAAAGGCAAGAGACAAAAGCTGGACTAAATTTAGGACCTCAGCTTACAGCTGATTTGACTGACTACAGAGCAAACAGAAATGCCTGTAAAAAGGCATACGCCTTGCCAGGAGCTCCTATTGCAAAAATCTGGTGCTCAATGCTACTGGTGACTCCAAAAAATTCTGGAATCAATTTAAAAGTTGTATTGGGGGCGGGGCGGTATGTGCCCCAAATCCACTAATGATATGATGCTTGATAGTTTGCACTGCAACAGCTCTGTCACAATTACCTGTGCCTTCAACCTTCACGTCTCTGACCTTTTCAGGTATACCTGTCTGACCTTAATACTCCCTGCTTCAATCCCCTTCCTCACCAAGGACACTCTCAATTCCACCTCTCACTTCTACTTGCAAACAGTTTCTAATATGGAGGTGCATTGGCTACTAAACTCTATCTCTGTCTGCTGTAGTGCTGGCTTGGATGGCCTTTAATCAAGGCAGGTAAAACTTGCTGCCTCTCTCCTTGCCTCCTCTTTAATATCAATATTTAATCTGTCCCTATGCACAAGAGTCATTCCTAATATCTGGAAGATTGCCAAGATTGTCCAAGTTTTAAGGAAAGGTGACCTAAATCTATCACCAGTCATCACCCCATAGCCATCCTTTCAGTCCTGAGCAAACTTCTAGGAAAAATTGTCTCCACCCAAACCATCAACTATCTTCTTTACTATAACTTCCTGTCTGAAGCCCAACATGGCTTCAGAAAAGGCCATAGTATCGCTACTGCTTACTCACTAACGATACCAAAGTTGCCATGGAGAATGGCCTGCTAACAGATGCAGTCTTCATTGACCTTACAAAGGCTTTTGATCTAGCAGACCATTCTCTTCTTAATCTAAAATGCTATTCCTTGGCATCTCCCCTGACGTGGTTACCTGGTACGACAGCTGCCTTACAGACAGGCAACAATTTATTAAATGTATTTGACCCATTCACCATTAACATTGGTGTTCCTCAAGGATCTATCCTTGGCCCCCTCCTCTTTATTATTTTCATAAATGACCTATCCCTAAATGTCACATCTTGATCCTCTCTGTTCTATGCAGATGAATTAGTTCTTTAGCTCAAATTACCTCACTGACCGTAACACTACTTTTACCTCTGATTTCTGCAAAATCCACTCCTGGCTGTCTCATAACAAGCTATTACTAAATTCCAACAAAACCTACTCTATGCTGTTTGGCTCTTCTCCAGATTAAGAAAGTGTACTGGGCAACTACCTATCTCCAGCTGTGACAGCTCCATCCTTGAAAATGTAATGACCGTTAAATACCTTGGAATTACATTTGACCCCTCTCTGGACTTCACCCAACACATCTCCAACACCTGTACAGCTGTAAACTCCAAGCTTGGCCTGGTCTTTAAAACTAGCTATGCCCTTACATCCTCTGCTAGAACTGCCATTGTGCAGGGCGTCCTTCTTCCTACCCTCACCTATGGCTCTGTCACCTTTGTAAGTGCTGCCAAAGTTAATCTCCATAAATGAGACACCTCCTACAACAATATTTGTAATTTCCCTCTGATATCTTACCATCTTACCCACCGCTGTCAGCTTTACAGTGGTCTAAGCTGGCTATCCCTTGAGGCTACTCACTCCTATGCTCTTGGCACCTTAACTGATACAATTATTAGAACTGGGCTTCCCTCCTCCCTGGCCTTATTGCTGACTCCTCAAGCCTCCACTACTCCTTTCGCTCCAGAGATCAGTTTCTACTAACTACTGTTACAGTATGTGCAGCATGACCGTGGGATCCCAGGCTTTCTCCTACTTTGCCCTGAATTTTTGGAATTCCCAGCCTGTGTCCATCCAACTCTCCCTTTCCCATGCCTGCTTCAAAAAGGGGCGTCACCACTGCCTCTTAGCCTCTGACCCCTGTACCTGCTTCCTTCCTCCTTGATCACCTTAAATATGCTACCTGACTACTGCTTGTCCCTGCTGCCTAACCTGGTGCACTTATGTATGCTGACCCATTTCTGTTTTAGCCACTTTGTTTTTGTTCATGTCTGGGTTTGCTGTTCTTGTACTGATTTTTCTCCATTACACTGTATCTATTTTCATGCTGTTTTGTAGCTGCAATTACTTCACCCCCTACTTTGTACTTTTTACTATTGTACTGTGTTTCATTATTATGTATGACTTTTTCTTGTTACCTTGCATTTACTCATTCAGCTACTTTGTATTCTGTTACTAGTTTACCCTTCACTTTGTTCACTTTAATTGTTTCTCTGTTCTATGTGTCATGATTGTTTTTATGAGTTGTACTTTCCCGGTTGGGCCTGAAAATAGGAATATTTAATGTCTAGTGCAATTACCCGGTTATCAAAAACCAAATAAATAAATAAATAAGCTATGACAGCCAGAAATGTAAGTTCTCTCTAAAGGTATGACATTCTACCCCTCTACAAAACTTGATGAAATACAACTATACTCAGATCTGGAGGAATTCTTTAGAAGGTTACGACTGAAAAAATTGTTTCACAGTCAAGAGGGCTCATCTGCTGCAAGTTACAACAACAAAATGAAACACTCTTACTTTGCTCCACTAAGAAGTGGTGAACAAAGTTAGAAAAATTTACTTTGGGAAGAATTTCACTAATTTTCTGCAATTCATGAAATTACTTATTCTTTTTTGGTAACCGGGTAAGCCTCACTAGGCACAAGTGCCTGTTTCCGGGGTGACCTGCGAGCACTGGGTGGTTAAGTGATTTGCTTAGAGTCACAGAGTATGCAAGTGGAGGTTGTGGGAATCAAACCGAGGTCTGATGGATGTATCAAGCTCATTCACAGCTTGTTACTGTAATCTCCAGGCTATTTCCAGTTCACCTTAAAGAAGAAATTCATGAATTGTGGAAATAGCCCCTCCCAGCTATCTACGGGAGGGTGCTTGCCCTTAGGCCCAGAACCAATCCCTTGGCCCGACTTTGCTTGGCATATTGTCCAGAGGAGGTTGGGCCAATTGGCTGGAGTACTGACCCTTAGGGGCAGGGAGTAGCCCCAAGGGGGGAGGGACAAAGGCAAACATTACAATGTCCAGGCAGGAGAAACCCTACCTCTTTCTGCCTGGACGTCTGAAGTGACAATAAGCCAAGAGGAATTCCTTGTTCTTCCCACATCACCAAAGGAAACCAGGAGGAGAATTCAGCAGACCCAGGTAGGCATTGGTGCTGCATAGGGGAGGGCTACACCTGGTAGCAACTTCCACTGCTGGGTTATTTTATTTATTTTATGGATATTAGAAAATGCTGAGCATGGCTGGGCAGGGTGATTCCCCCCCTCCATGCACTGGGTCTTGAGGTAGCTACAGCATGAGGGTCATGATGTCCCCCCCTAAAAAAGAGCTAATTATAACAATATACCAGGTGTTTTCCTTACGTCCGGGTGCCTGAATTCCTGGTGGCCCCAGCAGCCTCTAACCCTAATAGTCACTGGTGGCTCCTGCCCCCCCCTTCTAACCCCCTTGGTAAAGTAAATAAAATACAAACAAGTGCATTGGTAAAACTCACCGCTTTGGCTACGACTCCTACTTAGCACCAGCGGGGAGGTGGCGGTTTCAGCACATATGAATGACCCACATTCTATGTTGCTTCAGGTGGGGGGGATGGAAATTGTGCCTTATGCCACATTTGAGGTCCCTGTCAGGGGGAAAGAGTGAGGTCCAGTATGCATGCTGTTCTTCCCACTGCATAAGAAAGGGGAGAGCACTGGGGGCTGGCTCAGAGTCACACAGTATGCAAGTGGAGGATGTGGGAATCAAACCCAGGTCTGCTGGATGTATCAAGCTCATTCACAGCTCATTAATCTAACCTCTAGACTATTTCCAGTTCACCTTAAAGGAGAAATTCACGAATTGTGGAAAATGTTGACTTCACCTACCTTTACCTACGGAATTATGGTTATAAGGCAAAGTTAGCAAGGATACATGAGATAGAAGGTCACATGGTGCTGCTATGAACTGTTTTGTCATACATACAGTAGGCTGAATTCAGTGCAGCATGAAGAAGAGAGAGTTGCAGTTAGCCATGCTCCAGAGCTGTGTGACAAACAACCTTATAAAACTGTTTAAAATAAAAATATTTGACCAAAATAAGTCCATAAAGTGTGTACTATACATTGTGCCTCTAGATCACCAACAATTTGTGGATTTTTTTGTTACTTACCTAATTTAAAGTAGTAGTTTCCATTTCTGTATTACGGACTGTGTAGTGTGCTGTGGGATAGGGGAGTTTATCTGCAGCAACCTCCAGCAAGAAAAAGGCATTCTTGCCTTATAGCCTAGGCAATGTTTAGCAGTAGTGCTGTTTAGTGTTTTTGGTGAATATTTTTTCCTGTTTTTTGTGCTGTTTTAGTTTACTCCTTTAGAACAGTTAGGTTTGTGTTACTGAATTACTTTTGTCACCATAGTTTGACTATATTGATTTCATTTGTGTTGCTTGATAGAAGTTATCTTTAGTTTGTGTACTCCAGTCCTCTAAATCCCTGTTGTATATTGTTATTCTTAAAATCCGAAAAATAAATTATATTCATTTTTTTTTGTGCTGGGAATGGCTTCTTCTTTCAGCCCTAGCCCTGCCTGTATTCCATCAGTCTACGGGGCTGACCCTTCCTGGTGTTCCTCCGTGGCTTACTTTCCAGGGTGGGGCCATACAGGCCTTCCCACTTACCCCCTTGGATGCCACATTCGGTGTCTAGGGAGGCATCATGGTTGACTGGAGTGGAGTTGGGGCAAGGTGGGCAGCATTGTGCATGTCCGGCATTTTGCAATGCTGGTAATGGGAGAGACGTGATATGCAATAACGCCGGGGTGTGATGAACACCATGCATCTGTCATGCCTCTCAACACAGTGAGCTCAGACTTGCTAGAACCCCAGCCTCTGCTAAGGGTCATACAGGCACCAGCAGCTCCCCCTCCCTGGAGGAGGAGAGCAGTCTATAGGATGCTAGATCCTCTTGCCCCAGCTGGATCTCCAATGCCCGAACTCCCTTTTGAACCCAGGTTATTGGAAGAAAAAATATTTCTGGTGATGTCGTTCAGTGTCTGTGTAAAGTCTTGTAAACTGTGTTGTGTAGCCTTGTGTAGGTCCCCCTAGCCCCTTAAATCCCTGTTATGCATTGTTTTGCTAAAAAAAAAAAGAAAAAACATATTTCTAGTGTTGTTGTTTCTGTGAGAATCTTGTAGAGTGTTGTGTAGTCTTGCGTGTGCCCCCCCAAGTCCCTTAATCTTTAAATCCCTGTTGTATATTGATTTTGTTTAAAAAAATAAAAAAATTGGTGGTGTTGCTATCATGTATTGTTCGTATACATCAGTAAACAATTGTAAAGTGTTGCATTGTTGTGTTATGAAATCTATGAGAAAATGCCCATAAAGAGATGCTCTGCTAAAGGACTTTCTGACAAAGGCGCTGCTGACAAGAACAGCATAGCTTCTGTGGTTCAGAAAGAAACTGTAAGGAGTTGTGATGTCACAGCTTCATCAGGGGCTGGTACTGGTTGCAGTACTTGTCGACAAGGAGTAATGGCTACAAGTGGAGTCATTAGTGTGGCCACATTTTTCTCCGCAAAATCTGTGGCATCAATGCTGGTGGGTGCTGGTGGTGGCAGTGCAAGTGGTGCAGGCAGGGACCACAGGAGTAGTGCTATATCCCCAAAAAAGTCTTCCTCTGGGAATGTGGGTGAGGATGAGGACTTGGAGGAGGTTGATGTCCCCAAAAGTGTTGTAGAAGAGCCTGAGTCTGAGCCACAGTGTGATGTAGCACTGGCAAATCTGACTGTTTCATTGTGGAGGGGCAGGGAATCAGATGCTGCTGAGAAGGAAACACAAGGTGACAAAAGTCAGGATGAAGAGGAGGAAGAGGAGGACATATCTCAGGAGGTTAGCATCATAGGTGATGATGGGGATGATGATATGGCCCCTCTATGGGAACCAGAGAAAAAGAAAAGTAAGGACCAGGGACAGGGAATCAGTAAAGATCACCCTTCTCAGTTCTCCAGCTGTTATTGGCTGTGTTGAACTAGTAGTAATAAGAGACAGTGACTCAGTGGTTTTGGCAGAGCAGAAATCATGCCACAAAATACCCATTTCTAGACCACCAATAATGTTCCAGAATCTGGTTCACTGTCATCTTGTAAAAACAAGAGGTACAAAATCACTAGTTTAGGTATTTTTGTATTCTGGACCCAAAAGACGAAACAGTGGCCATCTGCCAGCTATGCCAAGCATGTGCGCACCATGGGAAAAAGGGTAGCCACCTTGGCACTGGTGTGCAACACACACACCTCAAGTCTAGGCACCTTTTATGCTGGTCTCAGCACCAAAGAGAATCTGGTGCAGGGGGGCCTTCTCCCTTATTGACCTCATTGAGCAAAGCATCCCAAAGTGGCATAGATAGAGATCCAGGGTGGGATTCTGAAGTAACCACTAAGGATTACTACAGACATGAGTATTAAGACTTGGTGGGATTTCCTAGTAGAGGACAGAGTAGCAGTGGTGGTGTGAGTATTAGTAGCCAGCGTCAATGAAACACATCAAGCCCTGTCCCTAAAATATCCAGAATCACTTCGTTCATTCATTCATTCATACATTCATTCATTCAGCATATGTGACCCCCCGAGACCAAAACTACACCATCATCCCTGCTGCCAGTTTAAAGAGCCCAGCTGTTTAGTATCTCCAGCCCAAAACCCCGAAAAGTGCAGCCTACACTGAACAGCATGTTTGAGCATCACACCAAATACCCACCAAATTATGGCGTTGCATGTGAACTTAATGCATCAAATACAGAAATGCTGGAGATTGATCTGTTGCCATTCTCTTTTGTGGGGAATGCAGGATTCCACAGGGTGATGGCTTGTGCATCTCCAAAATGGAAAATACCACCATGCATGAATTTTTCTATCTGTGCTGTTCTGGAACTGTATAGGACTGTGACACACACAGTTAGCCAAACCTTACATCATTCCACTTCACCATACATCCACCTTAGTATGGATATGTAGATAAGTGGCCAAACAGCTGGTAGTTCTTATCTAAGTATTACAGCCCACTGGGCACAGGTACCCAGGGTAATATTTGGTGCTGGAATGGGAAAATACTGTATGAAGCCCAACTGTGGTGGTAGCAAAATTCTGGGTATTTGTCAGCATGCCACGCTGGTAATGAGGAGTGTACTAGGCTCACACACTAGTCAAAAAAATGTTAAGAAGTGCTCCTGAGTGGCTGCGCTCACTGTCCCTGAAAGCAGGTTTTATAGCCAACGATAATGGCTCGAATGTGGTGAATTGCATCAGCAATGGTGGATTTCTCAAGGGTCCCTGCATGGCACACTGTCTTAGTCTTGTAGTGCAGGAGTTTCTGGCATATCCTGAAATCAAGGCAATGTTGACTGTGGCCTACCTCATCTGTGTCAACTTTGCTTGTTCTAGAAAAGCCTGTGACCAGCTTAGGCAGCAGCAGATCCAAAACAAGCTGTTTCAGCACTGTGTCAAGATGGAAGTTGTCATGAGATGGAACTTGACACTGTGTATGATTGAGCACTTATACAAGCAGTGCAAAGCCATCTTGGAATCCCTGCTGCTGCACACAAGTTGTGGCAGTTCACGAGCATCCATGTGTCTCACAACCAAGTAATGGAGATTCATGGGTGGCCTGATCATGATTCTGAAGCCATTTGAGCATGCCACACATGCAGTGAGTGGGGGACACAGCCCCTATTAGTCAAGCCATCCCACTGTTAAGGGTGCTGAGGCAGATCTTGTTAAATGTACAGCAGGTGCTAGAGGCAGGCGGAGCTAGGGCTAGCTGTGCATTAATGGAACACATGTTGCAAATATTAGACTGCAATACCCATATTTCAAGCATTCTGTAGTCTTCCGATTTTGGAATTGCCACCATGCTGGACCCATGATATAAAAGGGGGCCTGTCATCCATACTTGAAGGTGGGTGTGAGAAGGTACAAAATCTTACTGATCAGCTCGTAAGAGGGGTTCATGGGGCACAGATGTCATGGGCACATTTCTGCGAGCCACAGCATGACAGCAACAGACTGGATATTGCTACTACCTCAGTGAAGTGTACTGAAAAAACAAGGCTATTCATGCAAGAACAAATGACCATCAATCCATTTTGGGATGCTTTGTCACAAGTGGGAATTGCAGACATGGAAGAAAAGGGAGAGGATGCTAATGATTTGGCAGGATTGTGTGCAGCACAGCACATGGCGAATGCATATTTGGCAGACACCAGGCACCTGAACATACTGAAAGAGCCACTGCTGTACTGGAGCAGCAGGGTGACTGACTGCCCAGCACTGACCTCCATAGCAGTGAAATCTATGAGCCATCCTCCCTCTAGTGTAAGCATGGAGAGAGTATTCAGTTCAATGGATGGCATTATGAAGGACAGGCATACAAATCTGTCACCTAGAAATGTTGGCATGCTAACATTTATTGAAATAAATGAAGCACACATTCCACCTAGGACAAGTACATCTGTTTTTGTACTACAGGATGGCAGTTGTGATGAGGAGGAAGCAGAACAGCATGCTGGTGGCAGCAAACTACATTCCTTTGAGGTGGATAAGGCACTTATTGAGAAAGAATTCCCAAATGGGGACAAGTCCAGTCTGGAAGACTGTGAGGACAGCTTCCTTGATGCTAATGATAACAGTAGCAGTGCATAAATAAAAAACAAATTTTTAGATCCTTCCTTTCCTCCTTATAAATGTAATCCTTTCCATTATGATTGAATTTTTCCCCTGTCAATATTTTTCCCAAGTTGTGCCATGCTTCTGTACATTCATATAAATGCATCTGATTAACACCATGATCACCATCTGTCCAGTGTTGTATGTAATGTCTTGGCCACAGACACAGCATAAGATCTTTAGTGACTGCCTCACCCACCAAACCTCAGAGTGCAGTAATGTGAACAGGTAACAGACAGGGTAACCCTCCTGTCTGCTTTTGGATCCGAATCACCTTTAGTCTCAAATTCTGGGGGGGATTCAAACTGTGAACCTTATGCTAGCATACCCAATGTACAGGCTCAGATACATACCCTCTTCAGGGATTGCGGTACAATCTTTCACCAGGGGCACCAAGCCAGGCTTTCAAAATGAGCCCTTAAACTCTATAAAAGACCTTAGGTATATTCTTGCCTTTTCCCAGTTTAGTAACACCATCAAGCTTTTAAACAATTTTTGCCAGTCTTAACCCACTATACGTCACATGCCAAAAAGAACTGGCAGACATCCCAGACAATCTTTTGGGAAAAAAAAATACTTTACTACAAGATGATAAAAATATGAAAAATGTAAACACAGAGCAATATATCAAAGAGCATACAATCACTTAAAAGAACAAGAGTAAAGTACAAAACATAAACCCTACCACAATACAGTTAGACCTTTGCTGTCTAAGGTGTTACCTCTGTACAGTGCTTAAGTTAGATCAGAGAGCTCTGTATCTTTTTAGAGTCCCAAGATGATATGTCATATTCCCCAGTTACAAGGATACATTTCAACTCCATCTCCCCACCCCTTTGGTGAGTCATTTAGCTCCTCCTTTTAGAATATGAAATTACAAAAAAATTATTTCCCATCAGGAGATATATTAAATAATGTGACATCAGCAAAAACTCATTTCCCAAATTATGAGTCTTTGATCAGCCAGTTCCTTTTAAGTTTACAACCCTGCAGTTCTCTCACCTAGGTGCAAGATATCTGGCAGGAATCAGCTTAATGGTGTTCTGTTTCTGAAGTCATAAAATGTATATTTTAGTTCCCCAGCTTCAGAGTAGTAACAGGTCATAAAATGACCATAAAATGCAATGTTTCAAGGAAGTTAATTACATTATAGAGATCTCCTGGTCAATTATACATCTTGTAGTTTTCACTGAAACCTGGTGGTGGTGGTGGTGGTGGTGGTGGGGTCACCCAGGAGCACAGGTTGTCTTATGTGAGACAATCACCTACTATATTTTTATATTACAAATATCATACAGCAATCATAACCAGCTGGCCAAGCATCACAGCCAGCACTCCAGCCATCAGTAACCCCACCAGCCAGCCTACTGTTAGTGGTCCTGCCAGTGACAGTAATCCCACCAGCCAGCCTGTTGTTAGCTATCCTGCCAGTGACAATCCCATCAACCATCCCGTTAGTCATCTTGCCAGTGATAGTAATCTCACCAACCAGTCCCCTGTTATCCATCCTGCCAGTGACAGTAATCCCACCAGCCAGCCCCCTGTTATCCATCCTGCCAGTGACAGTAATCCCACCAGCCAGCCCCCTGTTACCCATTCTGCCAGTGACAGTAATCCCACCAGCCAGCCCACTTTTAGCCATCCTGCCTGCAACAGTAATCCCACTAGCCAGCTCACTGTTACTCACCCTGCTAGTGACAGTACTCTCACCAGCCAGCCTCTTAGCCATCCCACCAGCAATCCCACCAGACCACCCGGAAGCCATCTGCCAGCAATCCAAACAGCCGGCATGTGAACCATCCCATCAGCAAGACCACCACCAGCTGGCTTTGCAAGCTGAAGTCAGACTGCAAGCTGAGCCTACAGCCACACCAAGCCCATCAATGCATGAACACTTGATCTACAGCAAAGGCCAAGAGTGTATGCAGTAATGGAAACTTCATTTCACTTAAAGCAGCAGTCTTTGTTGGTTGGCAAAAAATGTCATCCTATGCTTTTTGGTAAAAAATGTATTTCTGAAATCCTAAATCATCATGCTTTCTCTATTCTTAGGTCCTGTACACACTTACCAGGTGGGTTTTAAACCATTTTTTAAAACGGTTTAACTCTTACCATGTTAATGCAGCCACACTGCTGCCTTAATCTGGTTTTTGAAGTGTTTTAAAACCTGTATCGTGTTCACATACTAGAACCTCACAGAGCGATACCTGCAACTGTGCTGTGCATCGGAGGGCTGTGCATAGTGGAGGAGCAGCAAAGAACAGGATGAACACAGCAGCATGTACACACTGGTAAGTGCAACCGTGCTGTGCATCGGAGGGCTGTGCATAGTGGAGGACCAGCAAAGAACAGGATGAACATGGCAGCATGTACACACTGATAAGTGCAACCATGTTTAGCTTAAACCATTTCTAAAACCGGGCTAAAGACTAGGTACCTAGCAGGGTTTTAGCACTTTTTTAAAAAACGGTTTCAATGATCCTGTAATGTGTCCACATACTGTGCCAGCGCTTCTTAAACCATTTTAACATGTTTAAAATGGTTTAAGAAGCCTAGTTTGTACAGGGCCTTTGTTTTCACAGATATTGTCAAAAGTGCTTTTAGAGCTAATGTTGTAATTAACAACACACGTCATTAAAGATGGCCACCATTCGCAGTTTGTTAAAATTTGTTCTATTGAGGATACCCCATTTATTAAGATGTTGTTAATTCATGTTTCTAATACGGTAAAGAACATAGCACTGTGCTGTGATATGTCATTTCTTCATGGCATGTGTGGCACGGAACTAGGAGGTTTTAAACACTTTAAAATCCTGTATCTTCTCTCAGGAATTAAATAAAACGAAAAACAACATGGGATCTTAATATTTTCGGCAAACAAATATTATTGTTGAAGAAAACTATAGAGTCAGTAACAAGTTCTGCTGCTTTAAACGTCTGTTTCTTTTCCTTATGTCTCCCTCTCACTTTAGACAGCACAGCGCAGTACAAGCCATATACTAAGGACGTGTCTTCCGGCACCACTTCTTATCTTTTTCCTGCCACAGGTGAACAGTGACACAGTGACCATGTCAAGTCCTGCTAAATAATCTCACTTTCTTTCTTTCCAGGTGACAATTTCTCATCCATCTTGTGTCTGGAAAACCTCCATTCCATGGCAGGGCCGGGCCATCACCTATGTGATGGTAGGTATCCTTTTAGAAAATTATTTTCTGGTCTACTTTTTTACTTATATTTTCCTTTCACAGGTCTACTGCAACCCAATATGAAGCGTACTACAGAGTCTAAATAATTCATATTTTGTCTTCACATCAGGTCTGACAGTGGTACATCATGCTTGCAGCAAGAATATCAAGTCCTTCTACAGCAAGCAAGCCATTGCCACCTGTTAATTTCTGCCAACTCTACTCTACTCCTCACGCTTGGATTATTGCAACTCCCTCTACCTAGGGCTTTCTGGGGTAGAAATCCGTTGCTTGCAGCTGGTGCAGAATGAGGCAGCCCAGCTTTTGACAGGATCTGCTTGATCCTGTCATATTTCACTGGTGCTGTGCGAACTGCACTGGCTGCCAGTACAGTGGCGGATCACCGTTAAAGTCGGTTTACTGACTTTAAAAGCCCTACATGGACAGGGCCCGGACTATCTGAAAGAGCTCCTGGTCTCCTACTACCCTGGCCAATCACTCCACTTGGCCGACGAGGAGTTGCTAGAGATCGCAAGGGTGAATTTGAAATCATCTGGTGCAAGAGCCTTTGCGTATGCAGCCCCCACCCTTTGGAATTCTCTACCCCGTCGGTTACAGGAGTGCTCAACTGTGGAGGGATTTAAGCAGGGCTTAAAAACCTTTTTGTGGCACCAAGCCTTCTCAGCTAATTGAATGTTTTGTTTTTCTGATTTATTGTTATGTGATTTTAATTGAATTGATGTTTGTATGATCTTGATTTGTTTTTATATTGTTAAGCGCCTTGGCACTAGATAAGGCACCTTATAAATAAATGTATTATTATTATTATTATTATTATTATTAAATGATGTTCATGGGTTCAGCCTTGCCAAGTATTGCCTCTTGGAGATTATTGTCCTCCAGCACTGTACGTTGTATACAGTCAGCATGTCCTTTGCTGTGCATCCTCATGCAAAACATTTCACCAACTGACTGCTGCCTCAGTTTGCAATACTTGGTTAATTGTGCTTTTAGAAAATGGGCTTTTTATTTCCTGGTCTCAAATTGGCTGGAACTCCTGCCGGGGGGGGGGGGTACATTAACTTTCAATAGACAACCAGGAAATAAAAAATTCAAACCTGCCATGCCTTAATGTGTTTAACTGAGATCCCTGTGCCAGTCTGAATTTTAAAACTCAGTAGCTGCTATTTTTTCCTCTTGCTTTGTGAGAGGAAAGAGCAAGTCAGACACACACACACACGCACACCCACACACCCACATACCCCGCCCACAACTCCATTGCCATTCATATGTTACAAAATGTCGGGTATTATTGTTTGCATGTCGCCGGTATTCAGCATGTCAGAGAATAAAAGAAAAATACCCAAACACATCCTGTAAAGCCCACTCTTGGTAAAATACCTGCAAGATAAACAAAAGCCTCGGTGTGTTAATTAATTATAAGTAAATCTGCTAAGTCACCTGTTTGTCGGTACATTAAAAAAATAGCATGGGCTGACCTAATGGAAATCATCAAGACAAAAGCCCCTTTGGTCCTCTCCCTTTTGGGTTCCTGTTCAAATCTGTCCAACAACTTCAATGCCAATTACAGCAGGGTCTTTCCTAACACCACCGTCGCCAAACCAACTCATTGCCCTCAACACAGTTTACCTCTAAAGCTGACTCAACCCAGATTTTTCAATTTCTCTCTAGATGACATGCATAGGTTTACACTAACTTCCAATCAGTTCCCGCTGGGCTTCTGCTCATCAGTTCAAACAGTGCCAACCTTCACCATACAGCATTATGGAGTGCATTTAAAGAAATACTGTTGGGTATTATTGCTTGCATGTGAAATACCTGAAATGAAAGAAACAGCAGAAGACAACAGTTATCATGACTCCTGCTGTATGGCTATGGTCCCATGATATTAGGAAAAAGAAAGAAAAAATACTTACCTTCCCATGCTATGGAAGAGTCCAAAATCAAGTAATCATAGGCAACACACCCATGCAGCAGCAGTGAATCACCATGATAAATCCCTGCAAGGAGAGAAACAGTGACAAAATATGTTTACAAAGACAATGGTTTAAATACCCTCTAACACCCACAGAACCCCCAAAAAGGAAAAAAATACTTATCTTTGCTAGTATTTCAGTACAGTCACATGGTAAGGGGTCAAAATGTCGCATGGAAGAATGCCGTGTGACTTAATCGCGTTGCGTGATTCCATTATTTCTTTTATTCTGTGGGGGGCATTGCCCCCACACCACCTGTTACGGGGGCTGCACCCCAGACACCCCCACTAAGGATTCTAACTCCAGGGGAGTCCAACTCAGAGAGCGCACAGGTCCAGGATATGCCAAAATGCAGTACACTATTAAGCATACAACATTATGACCTGGTAGGCAGTCACAACACCTATTAGTCAGCAGCAGCACATAGCAGCAGCAAAGCAACTTCTCATTTCAGCTTCTCATTTCTGCACATCAGGAGAATTTTCCAAAACAAGGTAGTGAACTTTTCCTTCTCATCCACTTTTGTCCTGCATTTTCACAGCAGCAGCACACAGCAGTAGTAAAGCAAAGAACAGTTACATAAGAACTTACCATAATAATAGGTCTTCAAGAGACTCTCTTGCAGCAGGTCACACTTTAGGAACCTTGGCTGTCCACATGGAAGCTTTTTTGCAAGCAGTCTAACTGGGGCCACCTGTCCACCTATATAACCATTTGTGGCCCCACGCTCTCCTCATTTCCCCACCAGACCATCCAGCAAGGATGCACCTCCAAGAGAACCGAAGAAAGAACCCACCAGAAGGAATATGAGGAGCCAAAGAGTCACCATCCTAGAGAAGAGAAACAGGAAGAGGGAAATTCCAAGGAAAGGGGAAGGAGGGAGGGGTGGCATGACCTGGTGCAAGAGATTTTCTCGAAGACCTACTTTTATGGTAAATTCCTACATAACCGTTCTATCTTCTTCAATATCTTTTGCAGCAGGTCACATCTTAGGAACGAGTCTCAAGCAGTATTGCAGGACAGACTAGAAAAGGAGGTTGGAAAATGGTGAGCTAGGAGAGAATGTACTGCAGCACTGCCAGGCCAAACTTGGCACGGTATCTAGAGGCCATGTACAGGCTGTAGTGCTTCATGAAAGTGTTGATGGTACTCCAAGTGGTAGCAGCACAAGTCTCTGTTGCTGAGACACTCCTGAAGCAGGCAGCCAAAGTGGCCATGCCCCTGGGAGAGTAGCCCTTAACAGCCCCAGGAAGTTCCATTCCATACTTCCTGCAACAAAAGGTGATGCAGTTGGCCAACCATTTGAACAAGTACTGTTTTCAAAACTGGCATGCCCTCTTTCCCAGGGGTGAAAGAAACAAACAGCAGTGAGGACTACTCACATTCCTTCATATGGTGTGTATAGTAATGCATCCATGGAGCAATGCTTCCCTTGGATTGGCATGCTGTGGATAATAAATAGGCAGGTGGATGGGTGTCTCAGTCATCGTATAAACTCTTGAGTTCTTGTTCTCATCATTGCCAAAATACCTCCCTCCCTAATACTATCTTATTCTATAAAATACTATATTGATATAGTTTGTTGATTCATCTATCTGATGTCAAGACCAAAATAAATGGAAGACATACCTCTTCAAACCTACTGCTCAGCCTAAAATCCTGGTTGAATGTAATCTGCTGCAATATACCTTTGTGGGTCAAGTTTTAAAACTGTATATTCTGTTATTTGTGTTCACTCGCTAGTGCAAGTGCTTGGAGCCCTGTTACCAGGGCAACACAGCCCAAACAGGAAGGGGGGTCAGACTTTCGAGGTCTACCTGGCTACTTGGGCATTTTAAAGCTTTTTTAGTATATCTCTTGGCTTACTAGGGCTATCTTGCCCATTTGCTAAACAACTGCAAGTTAGAAACAGTAAATTAATTAAAAGAAGGCTTTCTTCCACTCCGTGACCCCTGGGAAACACTTCCAGGTCACTTCAGGGCATAAAGAAAGAGCCCTGCGGCGAGCACAATTAATACTGCTCAGCCTAAAATCCTGGTTGAATGTAATCTGCTGCAATATACCTTTGTGTGTCAAGTTTTAAAACTGTATATTCTGTTATTTGCGTTCACTCGCTAGTGTGAGTGCTTGGAGCCCTGTTACCAGGGCAACACAGCCCACACAGGAAGAGGGGTCAGACCTTTGAGGTCTACCTGGCTACTTGGGCATTTTAAAGCTTTTTTAGTATATCTCTTGGCTTACTAGGGCTATCTTGCCCATTTGCTAAACAACTGCAAGTTAGAAACAGTAAATTAATTAAAAGAATGCTTTCTTGTGCTCTGTGACCTCTGGGAAACACTTCTGGGTCACTTCAGGGCATAAAGAAGGAGCCCTGCGGTGAGCACAATTAATACTGCTCAGCCTAAAATCCTGGTTGAATGTAATCTGCTGCAATATACCTTTGTGTGTCAAGTTTTAAAACTGTATATTCTGTTATTTGTGTTCACTCACTAGTGTGAGTGCTTGGAGCCCTGTTGCCAGGGCAACACAGCCCACACAGGAAGAGGGGTCAGACCTTTGAGGTCTACCTGGCTACTTGGGCATTTTAAAGCTTTTTTAATATATCTCTTGGCTTACTAGGGCTATCTTGCCCATTTAGTAAACAACTGCAAGTTAGCAACAGTAAATTAATTAAAAGGAGGCTTTCTTGCCTCTGTGACCCTAGGAAACACTTCGTCACTTCAGGGCATAAAGAAAAGAGCCCAGCGGCGAGCAAGGGCGAGACTGCGTGCTAGCATCAGTGCGCGTGAAGACGCGCGCAAAGACACGCACATCAGTGCGTGTTAGGCATGTTTGGAGGGTTAAGAGGGACACCAAAATACATAGACGTTCACCATAACAAAGGTAATTTGAGCTATAGTATTCATATCATTACTAGGCACTTGCTTAATCATACTAGGTCGATTTTGAAGTTAGTAAATTCAAAATAGCCTCGAGGAAATACTTTATTACAAAATGGAAAATGTATTAACAGTGAAAGAGGATGAGAACCTGATACAATGTACCAGTTGTTCAATGTATCTGCTAACTAAACAAAATTTGACAGAAGGTTTTAAGTGTGTAAAATGTACACAAAATGATGATTTAATAAAAGAACTAAACTCCTTCACTGACAGATTACTTCAGCTTGAATCCAGTCAAAGAAATATGGCACATAGACCTGGAACAAAACTGGATACTAGGCATAATGAGACTCTCCCTGACACTCCTTTACTGTTACCCATCCCAAATATAACCAATATGTTCACAACTCTAAAATATCCTGACCTCCATGAAAAAGGAGGCTTAGAATTTAATAACAAGAAAAACAGTAAAAGAGCAAGAGATGAAGACATTACACATAATGAGGATGAAGAATGGTACAATATCCAATTCTCTAAACCAGTAAAAAAAGGAAGGCATGCTACAACATTTGAAATCCCCATAGAAAACAGATACTCATTATTAGAGTCTATCCCCGAAAACATTCAAATATCCACCAAATCAGTCCAGGAGACCTCTGATCTCTTAACTATAACAAATAATAATACCAATTATAGGCCCATTAATCCAACTGATGGGGAAAGTAATACAAACTTGGTTGACATGGAAACCAACAGCACCAATCATTCAAACCATAGAAATGTTCTGGTAATAAGTGATTCTATGATCAAAAGAATGTATAGGAACATATGTAACCCAAATAAATCTCACAGGACTCTATCAGCATTTAGTGGAGCAAAAATTGCTGACCTAACTAGGATGTGCAAAGAAATGGTTAACGGATTAGGACACATGCCCCTAGTACTTACACATGTGGGAACCAACAATATGTTTAAGGACTCCCTAGAAGAAATAAAACAGGATATGGTGGCACTAACCAATAGGTTAACAAATCTTGGCTATGAAACTATAATCTCTGAAGTACTCCCCATACCGAAAGCCTCCTCCCATATCAATCAAAAAATACATAACTTTAACAACTGGTCACAAAAATGGACTTTCAAACAAGAGATTCACTGCTTAACCCACTGGGAAAAATGTTATCTTAAAGAAGAATTTTTTTTCTTTCGATGGATTACACCTAAACAAAAAAGGGAATGATTTACTCAGTGAAACGTTCCTTTCCTCAATAGATAAACATTTAAACTAGATCGGGGGGGGGGAAGGTTCATGTAGGAAATGTGAAACAAGTCGGACAACCCAATACTAAAAATGCTGATTCTATAAATAATATAATTACAACTGAAAACCACACTTATTTACAACATCAGAAAAGTTAAATAAAAGTGTTACTTTTAAATGCTAGAAGCCTGACAAATAAAATGGATGAACTTTGATATAAAATGCATAAAGAAAACATCTCTATTTGTGGGGTTACAGAAACATGGTTCCAAGATGTTAGCTGGAACAATGACATAACAGGATTTAATAAAATAACAAAAAACAGAAGAAATAAACAAGGAGGAGGTATTGTGTTATACATATCTGAAGAATACCCATTTCACTGTCATACAGAATCAAATTATGAAGCTGAAATATTGTGGACAGATATTAATCTGCCGTCCTTAAAAATATGTATTGGATTATCTTATCGGTCTCCTAATCTAAACAAAGAACAGAATATTGAATTTCTAAATCTAATCGATAGTTTTCAGCCAAAATCAAATTACATCCTAATGGGTGATTTCAATTTTCCCAATATTAACTGGGAAACTCACACCTGGAAGGGAAACATTGAGAAAGAATTCCTTGATATTACTATAAATCAAAACCTAGATCAAAAAATCAATGAAGGTACAAGAAATAATAACATCATCGATCTCGTATTAACAAACATGGGGGCTCTAGTAAGTAACATCCAAATTCTGGAACCTTTAGCAAACAGTGACCATGATATGATTTTGTTTCACATACTAACAAGGGTCATGGATACAAAAGGAAACACTTTAAACAAAGATTTCACAAGAGCAGACTATATACAAATCAATCAACATTTGAATTTATGGGATTGGAAGTCTGAATGGATAGGGCTCAATGTACATCAAATCTGGGACAATTTATTAGCCAAACTAAAATACTGCATTGATAGCTGGGTTCCAACTAGAAAGAAATACAATAAGGGATATAGAAATCCGGTCTGGTGGAATAACAAAATAAAAAAATTGATTGCTAAAAAAAGAAAATCTATAAAAAAATATAAAAACCAATCCACACAAGAAAAATGGGAACTGTGCAAAAATATATGAATAAAGTAAAATTAGAAATTAGAAATGCCAAAAAGAATACAGAAATTAAGCTAGCTAGTGACACACTGGATAATAAGAAAAAATGTTACAACTACACTGGATCATTGAGAGGTTCTAAAGCAACTATAGGTCCTTTACTTACTAACCCAGGAATGATAAGTAACGAATTACAAATAGCGGAGGAATTTAATGAATATTTTCAAAAAACCTTTTCTAATAAAGAACATTTTTACAACAACCCAAACATAGACCTTAATTATACAGTTGTTAAACCTATCTCCGAAGAAGAAACCATTAAAGAATTACAAAAATTAAAAATCACTTCCTCACCAGGACCGGATGGGATACAACCTTTCTTTCTCAAAGAAACCTCCTCTTGTTTATCTGGCCCACTGAGTAAATTATTCAACTTATCCCTTGAGAAAAGAGTAAGCATAGCAGATTGGAAAGAAGCAGTGGTTATCCCTATACATAAAAATGGTAATAAATCTGAAGTTTCTAATTATCGGCCTATAAGTCTGACCTCAGTCATAGGGAAAATCTTTGAAAGATTAATATTATATAGAATAGAAGAACATATTAATCATTATAACTTATATGACTCAACACAGCATGGCTTTAGAAAGGGAAGATCATGCCTAACTAATCAACTCAACTTTTTTGAGAATGTGAGTGCTGCTCTTGATAAAGGACTCCCAGTGGATATTGTGTTCCTAGACCTGTCCAAAGCTTTTGATAAAGTATCCCATAGAATTCTTTTAGAACATTTGGTTAAGCATAAATTTCCATATGTCCTAATCAGGTGGATTAATTTGTGGTTATACTGCTGTAAACAGCGAACATCTGTTACGGGGGCATTATCCTCCTGGGTAGAAGTCACTAGTGGGGTTCCACAGGGTTCCGTTCTGGGCCCTGTTCTTTTCAATATCCTAATAACATCTATGCAACCAACTAATAGTGTATGGATATCTAAATATGCTGATGACTGCAAAATTGGAACTACTGTTAATACACAAGAAGCAACAGATACCCTACAAAAAGAACTAAAGGCATTAGAATTCTGGGCAATAGAAAATAAAATGAAATTTAACAAACAAAAGTGCAGGGTAATGCATTTGGGACATAATAACCAAAAAAGGGTACTTATTAAATAATGTAACCCTACAGATAATGGACAATGAAAAAGATCTTGGAATAAATACAGACAATAAATTAAACTTTGAAAACAATACCACTCTCAAAGTAAAAAAATGTCAGCAGATTATGGGTAGTATATGGAAAAACATTAAGAGCAGACAACCACAGGTCATTCTACCATTATATACCAGCCTAGTAAGATCACATCTGGATTACTGTGCCCCCTTTTGTGCACCTACTATTATACATGGAATGAAACAAATAGAGGGTGTTCAAAGAAAAATGACCAAAAAACTTAACGGCATGTCCGATAAAACATATGGTAAAAGACTGAAAATATCCGGCCTATACTCAATCAAATATAGACATCTTAGAGGAGATTTATGTATGATTTATAAATCATTCAAGGAACCAGGACTAATAGAAACATTAGGCATTGAAAGAAAATTCTGTGTATCAAATACCAGATCGCACAACATGAAACTAAAAGGAACTAAGTGTCAAACAAAAAAAAGATTAAATTGGTTCACTCAGAGAACAGTTAACCTCTGGAATACACTACCAGGCTCAATAGTAGAAAGTAAATCCGTGAACATCTTTAAAAATAAACTTGACAAACATATGGGTAATAATAAATTTGATTACATAGACACTTAAAACCACCTTTGGGAGGCAAGTTCAAAAATAGGCTCTGCCTCCCGAACTTGTAAATTACTATGAAACTATGAAACCTCAGAGGTTCATTCTATAATTTATAAAATGCTTTCTCCACTTTACTCATGTCTAGCATTAAGCTTAACCATTCTAGATAGTTTGGGGCCATTGCATCCTTCCAATGCTGAAGAAATATCTTTTTCATAACCAGAAATCCCATATTAATCAGAGTTGCTAGGTTATGGTCTACATTTCTGTTTTGCCCACACCCGAACAGTACAATTCCCGGATCGAATGGAAAATCCTGGCTAACAGTTTTCTCAAAAATGGTGAAGACCCTTTCCATACATCTCTGATGATCCTACATGAAATTAGCATGTGTCACTAAGTGCCTTTTTCTTCTTGGCATCTCTGACATTTATCTGATAAATTCACATTGACTTTATTGAGTCTAGCTGGGGTCTGATATGTCCTATGTAATATATTGATATGGATTTGTTTTAATCTATTGTTTTTAATTTCTACAGCTGAAAGATTGAGAAATTGCTCCCATTTATTTCTGCAATGTATTGATTACTATCTTTTTTACAAGGATGTTTTAACCCTTCCAATCCTATCTTGTGCATATCTCTAAAGGTCTTGTAAAGGGTACTGTATCTATTACATGTTTAGCTGAATCTAAATTAACCATAACCTCTTCTAAAACAGATAATGCAGGTAGATCCAGTTTTCTATTCTTTTTAAACAAATAAAGCTAGATATTCAAAAGAGTTGCACCTGGCTCAACTGAGTTGCACCTGCGCAACTCCAGAAATGCACCCTGGGGCTGTATTCAAAAGGAGGAAATGCACTGCACAATTCCCGATGTGCCGCGGTGCAAAGATAATGTATGTGGTGCATCTCCAGGGGGAATGCCCATGCATACGCGGCACACCTTGATATTCAGCAGAGATGTGCGGCACATCTGCCGGCACATCTCGGAGATGTGCTGCATACATAGGCACAAAGTTACGCCTGTAAAAAATAGGCCTAACTGGCAGCCACCCACAGGTGGGCTGATGTACTGCAAGGTGCAACCCAGCAGCCACCAGCCCCTGGGTGGCTACCTCCCAAGCACCAAGTCTGATCCCTGTACAGTGCAACATAAAGACCCCTGGTAGTCTAGTGGTATACCCTCCCCAATCCATGCCCCAATCCCCATAAAATAAATATTTTAATATCCCAGCTAGTCCAGTGGTTCCACCCTCCCCGCTCCATATCCTGATCCCTGTAAAATAAATATTTTAATATCCCTGGTAGTCCAATGGTTCCCCCCAACCCACTCCATGCCCTGATCCCCGTAAAATAAATATTTTAATATCCCTGGTAGTCCAGTGGTGTCCTCCTCCCCCACTCTGCACTCCGATCCCCATAAAATAAATATTTTAATATTTCTGGTAGTCCAGTGGTTCCCACATTCACAAAGTTGTGAATGACTATTACAGTACACACTGCAAGCCCGTTGGTCGACAGTGTGGACCAATGAGCTTGCAGGTGTTACTGTAAGCTGTCATTTGATAGGCAGCTGCAGAGGGTGAGTGGGTGGGTTTGCTGCCTGACAATGACCTGGGTGGGGAGTGGGGTGGGATAGAGATCCCTATTGAGGTGGAGGTACCACTAGACCACCATGGATGTAATTTTCTCGATGTCACTATGATCGGGATTTCATGTGGGGGGAAGGCAATCCACTGGACTAGCAGGGATCATAACAGATTTATTTTATGGGCATCGGGGTTTTGTGTGGGGAGGGGATACTACTAGACTACCAGGGACATCAAACATGCTGTGTAGGGCACCAAGTGCATTATGCCGGCCAGCCCTCACAACTCATGCAAATAGGACCATAATGACATAGAAATGGCCCCATTTGTGCCTTGCATGTATAATGACCCCATTTGTATGTTCAGGTCTGAATATCTGGAAACTGCACCCTGTTCATCTACAGATGCGCTGGCACATTCCCATTCCAGGTATTCAGACCTGTCTAGGGGAATGTGCTGGTGCATCGTATTTGCGCCACCAGCAGAGTTTGAGATATTCAGAAGAGATGCGCCATTGCTCATCTCTTTTGAATATATCCCTTTGTTGCTCCGGGCCAAGTCAGTTGCATGGCACAACCACTTGTGCCATTGACAGGCGCAGTTTTCAATATCGGGGCCATCATTTTTAATTTGTAAATATTGATATCTAATCCTATCTGAAATATGTATTTATTTATTTATTTATTGCATAAGATCGGAATTACAATCCTTTGAGTCACAGACTCTTTTGCAAAGGCTTCACGTCGGTTACAGGGGGTGGAGGGAGTGAATAAAATACAGGGAAACATACACAGTCAAGAAGTATTCAGGGAAAACATACATTAGCAGTCAGTATTCATAATCAGTACTGGCAGTGCAGTCCAGGCTTTAACTTAGTTTACCAGAGACAGTGGTAGGCAGCTTTCAGGATTTCATAAGTTAGAGATGGGTAGGAAGGAGATTCATAGGGTCTAGGAGGACCCTGTGTCAGTTAGGGGGTTGGGGGCACCAGGGTGGGCAGGTAAATTAGCCACAGTCACAGTTTGCAGTCTCAAGTAGGTGAGCTTTGAGGCCTGCTTTGAATAGGGAAATGCTATGGGTCTGAGAGAACTGGGGAGGTAGAGCATTTAGCCGAAGGGGAGCATGGTACCGGAAAGATCTTTTGCCTAGAGATGTTCTACAGTGGGGGACCTGGAATGAGGAGTTTGTTGCGAGCCGTGTATTACGCCTGAGGGGGACTGGGCTGATTATGGGGAGGAGGCCAACGGGGGCAAGCTGGAGATGTTTTTTTTTTGCGGGGACGCAGGTGTGAAACTTTAGTCTTTGTTGGAAGTTTAACCAGCTGGCCAAATCATATAGGTCACAGGTATGGGTTAGCCTGTCACTGCCGGTGACTAGTCAGCAAGCTTTATTCAGGGCAGTGTTAATACTACGTTATGCGATGGGTTCAGCTGATCCATATATTGTTATCCCGTAGTCAATTAGGGAGAGGATTGACGAGGAGACAGCTAGATGCATGGCCTGTGTGGGTAGGCAGTGTTTGAGTCTGTAGAGTATGCCCACTCTAGCGTTGACAGCTGAGGAGAGGTGTTGAATGTGACTATGGTAGGAGAGGGAGGTATCTAGTGTAATACCCAGATATTTGAAATTTGTAACGTGTTCAAGGGGGGTGCCTTGTGAGTTTTTGATTATTATACATATGTTGCAAAGCTTCAAAGGAACAGAGAGTTTCTTCATCAAATATATATTCTATCTGATATATTCCTTTTTTTTGAAACCCAAATCTGAGTGCTTTATCAATCATTGAGGGTTTAAAGTGAATATTATTAATTATTGGAGTGCACCTAGAAAAATGATTTGCATTACCCAGCATTTTTTGTGCCATATACCATGCTTTATTTGTTGTTTTGGTGGCATTTAAAATATATTTATAGCAAGAGGATTTATTCAGATTTGCTGCCAATGAGTTTTTCAGTTCAGCAAAAAGAATGTTTACTGCCTCAATAAGAAAACAGGTAATTTCTGGTATTGTGTTTCTAAACCAATAACAAACACATTCTAGCTGTGCAGCCAAGTAGTACCACCAGAAATTGGAACACCCCAATCCCCCCTTCTCCTGTGGGAGATATAATTTACTTAGAGCAATTCTTGGAAGTTGATTGTTCCATATAAATATCTGAATATTTTTTTCCCCAACTCATCAAAAAAAAAAGTTTCCCCAGAATAATTAGAACAGATTCGAAAAGAAAAAGCAGAGTAGGGAGAACATTCATCTTCAATATGTTTATTCTTCCTATTAGGACTAAAGGAAGGATGGAATTGCCATTTTTCCAAATCTTCCTTAATCATTTCTTGTTTTTTTGAAATTCAGAATATTTTATTTATTTTGTACAGTCGGCCTTAAAAGGCTGTATTACAACACAGCATGGTTACAGAAAATAAGACAAAATAATACAAACATCCCAGATAGATCCCTTCCCTCTCAAGCCCATCCCACCCATGGTATCAGGAATGCAACAGTAAACTCAGCTGCAAAAGATGCACTCTTAAGCATTTACTATGTTTATTAAAGGGAGTATAACGTTTGCAGCTTACTTCAATACTTCTTAAACTTGGGCATTTTGTTGTGTACGCTAGCAATTATCTTCTCTACTGAGAGATTGAACAAGACTTCCTGCAGCCACTCAGTATAAGATATAATATCCATGTCTAGCCAGTGTCTAAGTACTAACTTTTTAACCGACATTGCTATCATTGCTAGGTGATATTTCTTTTCAGTAACATTTATATGGGAGTAGTCCCCCATCAGACATGCCCCCCGGTTCAATGTATTCCGTGATGCTAATAGTGGATCTGTTCTCTGCTTTATAAGGGCCCATAAGGGAGCCACTTTGGGGCATTCTCAGAAAATGTTCTACAGAGAGCCTACATTTTGCATACAACATCTGCAATTCGGGGAAATAGACTTATTCATTCTAGTCAGTTTCACTGGAGTACAATACATATTGTTAAGAATCTGAAATTGCATCAGACGTAACCTATCCTGCGAAATTAACTGGTGGGTGTCTTTCCAGACCTTCTCCCAATTTAATGCTACTTCCAGGAACTGGGAATTCCAGTAGCGAGAGGACCTATCTTGATGTAGGAAAGCTTTTTCTATTAGTATCTTATATATACCAGAAACCACATGTTGCTAAGTGACTAGTGCACTGAGTGGTTGCAGGTTGTTTGTTTTATTTGAGAGGCAGCCAGCATATGTCTGACTTGAAACACTTTGAAACTTGAGTGGGGGCCTAAATGATATCTGTTGAGGATGTCCATTGTTGATCTAACTTGGCCCTCATGCCATAAGTCAACAATCTTGGCATGTACCAATTGGGGAAGCCAGGAAGCTTTCACTAATCTCCCACCTATCTTAAAATTCAGGTTACCCACCAAGGGTTGGATCAGGTCTTGTGTATGTTTATAAATGAGCAATGCACATAGCTGAGTGTGGACTTTGACTGAAGTACCAACCGGAGTATCAGCCAATGCATGGGGAAGCGAGTTGAGTGGGGCATGATAGAGGGTTGGGGAAGAGATGCCTACTGAGGAAATAAGCTTGTTTTCCAACTCTAACCATATAGGTATATATTGGTCTGGTTTTGAATTTTCGAGCTTGTCTGACCATCTCAGATATTTTGCAGCATGACTGGCCCAATAATAAAATTTGAAATGAGGGAGTCTCAGTCCTCCTTTTATTTTAGGGACTGTAAGCTTCCCATAAGCCCTACGGGCTTGTTTACCCTTCCATAGAAACCCCGTGATCAGTGAGTGAAGCCTGGAAAACCAGGCATGAGGCAACCAGATGTTTAACATATTGAGGGGATAGAAGATTCGAGGTAGGATATTCATTTTGATTAGACTCACTCTCCCCCATAGAGATATTGGCAACCATCTCCATCTATTTAAATCTTGTTGGATTACTTGAACCAAGGTATCCAAGTTATGGCTTCTCAAGGATTTAGAGTCTCTGGTCAAATATATACCAAAATATTTAAGTTTTTTAGGTTCCCACTGTAACCCTAAACCTTCGATTTCCCTACAATAAGTGTGAAAATTAAGAGGGAAGATTACGTTTTTTTCCAAATTCAGTTTGTAATTGGCCAGAACTCCAAACTCTTGAATTAGATCCAGGACCCTGATAATTGAAGCCCTCAGTTTTGATAAGTGGAGGAGAATATCATCAGCATATGCTGAGAGTTTGAGCTCCTGCCTTCCTACCATCACACCCTTTATCACTGGGTCCATTTTAATCTGCATCAGGAGAGGTTCTAGATACAGATTTAACAATAGGGGGGATAAGAGGCAACCTTGCCTAGTACCAGGATGGAGGGAGAAATAAGAGGAAAAAGTTCTATTGCAATATATCCGTGCAGTAGGATTAGTGTACAGAGCTTTTATCCATTGCACAAAGAGGGGAAGAAAACTGAACTGACATAGTGTCCTAAAAAGGAAACACCAATCCACTTTGTCAAACGCTTTTTCAGCATCCAAGGACATCAATATGGCAGGAGCCACATTAACTTGGGATGTAGAGAAAATATGGTCTAGTTTTCTCACATGATCTGAGGCTGATCTGCCTACCATGAAACCCACTTGTTCTGTACAAATCAAAGAGGGCATAACCCAGCCTAATCTATTTGCTAGAATTTTAGCGAGAATTTTAATGTCATAGTTCTATAGTGAGATAGAGCAGTAATTCAATACTTGTTCTGGTTCCTTCCCCTCTTTGTGCAATACTACTATTAGGGCCTCAAAAACATGGGGGTCCTGGCTCTCTTCCACCAGGATGGACTGGAACAGATGAAACAGCCATGGGATCAGTTCCTCCTCCAATGCCTTATAGAAACTGGCGGAGAAGCCATCCCGGCCAGGGGCTTTATCAAGTGACAGACTACGAATGGCCTTTCTAATTTCATCTTCTAAAAGTGGAGAGCTCAGGAGGGATTGTTGATCCATGGACAGGACGGGTAAATTCAGAGTATCCAGGTATTCATCTGTCTTGGTCATTGAAGGGGGGGTCGGACCTGACTCCATATAAATCTCTATAGAAGGTATGGAATTCGGCTACAATTTTACTCGGAGTAGTTAGAAGGAGGCCATGTATCCTGGAACGGACTGCGTTAATCAACCTTGAGGTTTCCTGCTGCCTGACCCTCATGGCTAACAGACAACCAGCTTTTTCCCCTTGATCAGTTTATGTGGAGTTTGTTTTGAGGGTTGCATATTCTGCCTTGACCGCCAGCAAATCATTGTACTGTGCCCTAACTCAGATCAACTCCTGATGGAGCATTTCCATGGATGATGGGGAGATATTCGTTTCCAGTTGCCTGATTTTATCCAGTATTTCTTTAGCCTGACCTTCCCTCTTGCATTTCTGTACAGAGGCAATCCTGATAAGTTCCCCTCTAATACACACTTTAGAGCCCCCCATTCCACATCAGGGTGACCTGTAGAGTTCAAATTAATTTGCGTATATTGTGCAATACAGGCCTCTAACTTATCTAACACCCATTTGTCCTTCAATATCTGTTATTGATTTTCCAAGTTGTTTCTACACAGTGGTATGGGGTGATGGAGATGGTACAAGACACTGAGGAGCAGTCCCGAGATAACTTCTGGAGAAATTTGACACACCGTAAGACCTGGGAGAAGTTGTTTACTCGTTAAAAAATTGTCTATGTGGGAGGAGGACCCATGTACTGGAGACCGGAAAGTATGTTCCCGCAGGTTGGGATATAGAACCCTCCATGGATTGCACAGTCCTAAGTTGTCTATTAGGTCCCTGATGGCCCTTTGAGCCAGTGATAAACTGGCCTTCTGTTTGCCCATCCTGTCTACATCCGGGGAGAAAGGGAGGTTCCAGTCTCCACCTAACAAAAACGGAACACAGAGGAAAGGCAACAGAAGATTAAGGATCTCCATAAAGAAGGAGGGGGTGTCTGTATTTGGACCATAAATGGATCCAAGAAGTATATCAGCCCTCTCCAGTGTCCCTACCACAAATACATATCTGCCCAGGGGGGTCCGCAATGCACTGACTACATTTAAAACCCAGATTCCTAGACACCAGTATCGCTACACCTTTACTCTGTGAATTGGATCCAGCAACAAAAACTTGTCCCTCATGCAGCCTTCTCAACACTTTAGCCTCAGACTCAAGAAGATGGGTTTCCTGCAAAAAAATAGATTTGTCCCCTGACTATTTGCAAATGTTTCAATAGTTTATATTGTTTCTGCTTATTACGTGTCCCTTTAACATTCCAAGATTAAATATTCACATCACTAGCCATATCTTCTTAGGCTTACTGTAAGTTCTGTAATACATTTTAAATTTCCATACTAAGCCCTTTATAATGATACCATGGGTTTCCCCCTCCCCCACCCCTATATACAAAACAAACCATGTCTGACCCCCTCCCCTTTTGATCCCTCACAGCCGAATTAAGACACTTATGTGAAATATGTGAAAATATTCCTCTCAAACTAGACATACATAAATCAGAAATTACTGGTAGCGATAACGAGAGGGCTACCCTTCCCCTCAATATGGTACGTGATGCTGCCAGATGGAGCATATAAAGCTCTCATCCCCCCCCCAAACATAATGACTTATAACAGGAACTTGTTTAACATAAATTCAAACAACCTAGAACAGAGAAACTGGCATGAAACAGCTCTTTCATTGTGAGAGATAACCCCATCAAACATCCCCCTTTCTACCTAATAATCAAAAGGCTGTATGGATAGATACAGTGAAATTAACTAAACTCTCTACATAATGCTGCCTTATCGTAATTTGTGGGGCTGGTGACTGCAACTGATTCTCATAGGCAGAATAGAGTGTCACAATACAAAGTAAGAAAGCTGAAAAAGAGCCCTTCCGCCATCAATAAGCAGCAATCTTAAAGTTAGGAGACTATCCAGTGCTGTTGTGTGAGTGTGTTGTGGAAGTACTCTACTTCGAGGAAGCTGCAGCAGAACTGAGCAGCATTGGCTGCAACCCCATGATCATTTGAACACTCGCATTGAGGCTCCATGCTAAATAAGCGGTTGCACCCGCCCGTTTATGTGCATTCCTGAGGAGCCTCAGTTCTACTCGCTCTGCTATGCCGCTATACAGAAAAGAATACATACAGTACTGCTGAGCTGCCAATATCCAAAAGACCACACAATAAGGCAGGGGAGACAGTGTTGGAGCCAGATCCAGCGTCTCTTGTTGGCTCAGTCACTTATTCCTACACAACGACGCTCCTCCAAGTAAGCTGTAGGCAGTAAACCCTCCATTAAAGTATGGTCAGAGCTCTTGTGAGGATATGCCCCAGTCCGATTCAAGTAGCCAGAAATCCACAAGTCTCACCCTACCTTAGTGCCCATAAAACAAGGTAGTTCACCAACTTAAAAGATATCCAAACAGTGAGACCCTTTTCACTTTTTAAACAGATCTGGTAACAGCCCTTGCAGCTCCTTTACAGCCTGTTCATTATTCTCAAATAAGTGCCATTTCTCTTGCGCACGAACTTGTGCTATGCAGGGTACAGCATCTGAAACTGGATTCCAGCTGGGATAAGCTGAGAGATCGTATGATGAAACGTGCCCTTCTTTTGCCTGACAGACGCTGGTAAGCCTTGCGAAATTCTTATCTTGTGCCCTTCCCACATCAAAGCCTGTATGCCCCGTAGCTTCAACGGAATATGCTGCTAGTCTAACTAGTTCAGTAGCTTCAGCAAGAAGGGACGAGGGGGTAAACCAGGAGCTGGCTTGGGGCCTAAAGCTCGGTGGGCCCGCTCCACAATATATGCAGACCCATTAGGTGAAGGGACAGCTACTTTATCCAGTAGCTTCTGGGTGAAGACAATGGGGGAGGACCCTTCTTCCAGATTGTTGCCGCGGCTGCGGCCCTCAAGGTCTTCCAGTTTGAACTCCATCTTGCTCATTTGTTTTCAGAGGGCTACAATCTCCAGGTCCGCAGTCACCCTCCACTTTTCCAATGAGACTGCCCATGCCTCTGTGTCTCTGGCCTGTCTCGACATGTCTTTCATGTCTTGCTTTAGGGTGGCTATGTCCATTGTCAGTGTTAGTAAAGCCTTCTGAAGCGGTTTCATTTCTAGCAGAAAGCACTCTTCTGTGAGTGGGACAGCGGTAGGTTTAGGCGTAGGAGAGACCGCAGACTTTGCAGGCTGTCTGGATTTTTTCGCAGCCTAGTTAGGGGAAGCTGAAGGGATATGCTGCGGGAGCACTTGCCTCATCTCTGCCTTCATTTTTCCAATTGCTGTGTACTGCTCTCGATGATATGCTGTCTGGTTATCAAGCAGGTCGACTTCAGGAGAAGAAAAGAAGATTTTTTAGGCTATTTTAACTTAGTTTATAAACGAAAAGCTGTATGATGTAGCGGGAGAGAGACGAGAGTGCTGCTTCCCCTTAGCTAGACATCACGTGACTCATCTCCTTAATCATTTCTATAACTGGCAGGAAATTTAATTCATATGTAAGTACTGGATCTTTTGTAATTTGGACACCCAAATGTTTTTACAAGTGGTAACATAGCTTGAACTTGCAAAAATGCTGGGTCATACCCCATAAATAACATTTTACCTTTCTCCCAATTAATCTTATATCCAGAAATGTTTCCATATTCAGTAAGTATTTGTAATAGATGTATCAATGAAGACTTTGGTTCATAAAGGAATAATAAAATATCATCTGCATATCAGGATAGTTTTTTTTTTGTTTTATATACAATTTTTATACAACTGATATTTTCACATTCCCGAATTTGGATTGAATTTGGATTGCTAATGGCTCTAAAAAGATTACAAACAAGAGTGGGGAGAAAGGGCACACCTGTCTGGTACCCCTGCATAAACAGAAAGAGTCAGAGATGTCAGAGTTTGTCTTTACCCTAGCCCTATCTAAAAACCTGCCATCGAGTCCAAAGGCCTTCAATATCTCAAAGAGATAGGGCTAAGGAACCCTATCAAAGGCCTTTTCAGCATCTGAAGAAAAGACCACTTTTTCTCCCCTAAGACAGATTCAGTAATGTTGAAAGCCCTTCTTATGTCATGCTACATCCTTCTCCCCTCAATGAAGGCAAGTGAATGGATTGATTCAGGGTAAACTCAGATACCACCTTAGGAAGAAATTTTAGGATTAGTCTTTGTGGAAAACCAAATAGGTCTTCTGACACATGAGCACCTTGAGCTCGGAAATCGTTTGAGCAGAAGTAATAGCAACTAAAAATAACACTTTCCATAACAGAAAGCATAGCTTGCAAGTAGAGATGCAGTGAATTTAAATTCCGCTGGTGAAGTGAACGCAAAGTGGGCACTTCATGTTGCCAATCCGCTACATGGAGTGGGCAATGCAAAGTGTTCACTCCGCCTTGTTATTACTACTTCGCGTTAAGGCAGAATGGCAATGTGAAGTAAGGCAAAGTCACTGTTTTTAATGGACTTTGAGTTTCTCATTATGATTCTAAGTGATCCACTTGGTGTTTCAGATTTGGCAGCCCCCCCCCCACGTATCACATGGCTTGTAGTACTGTAAGTCATATGCTCTTTAACTAGGCAGGAAGAAACTGAGTCATACAAGCAGACACTTTTGCTTTCTCCTGTGCAGACGGAGAGAGAGTAGTGTGTTTTGTGACTGCTGATACTTTGAGATCAGAGAGAGAAGGAGATTTAAACTTTAATTTAGACCCAACAACTTTTTTAAAAGCTACATTTTTTTGTCTTTTCTGTACTCTTTTTTACTTAATTTGTTCTTTCTATAAATTTTATTTTTCTTACCTTTATAAGTAGTTAGTTGTTTGTCTGTGTAACTGTGTGTGTGTGTTGTGTGACAGTGTGAGTAGTAATTGCTCAGACTGAGGGAGCTCAGTAGGAGAGATGGACCAGGGTGAGGGAATTTCTGGGGTGGGGGCAGCTCTGGTAGTGGTAAGCATCATACCGTGTGCATGTGTGGAGGGCATGGGCACCCATTCCTGTAGGACCGCTCGATACTTGTGAGTGTCCCCCCCCCAGAAGCAGGACTAGCACCGCCTCCTGTCCTGACTCTGAGGCAGTTGAACCACCACCACCACCAAGTCCAGGTTCTCTGGAGCAGGATGTGCCTATTCCCCCGGGCCCAGGTGTGGATCCCATCCCTGTTCAGCACTGTGACCAGCCGGCTGTCAGTTCATCTGGCCATCCCCTGCCTGTGCCTGGTCCTCCCTGCACCTCCATTGTTTGGCAGTTTTTTTACTGTGGAGGGGGACAGCAGTGTGGTCAAGTGTTGCCTATGTGAGGTGGAGGTGCGCCGTGGCCCCCGGGGGACTCACCTGGGGACTGAGGGCCAGTGTACCCATATGCTCAATCACCAGCAGTTGGGTGGCAGGCTGCCACAGAACAGACCATGCCTGCACCTGCTGGCCATTCTGTGGCAGAGGGGTGCAGCTGTGCATGCAGCATCCCTAAGAAGGAGGGCCAGCAGCACCTGCTGCTCCACCAGCACCCCCTCCCTACCACCACCACCACCACCACCAGCAGTTCAGCCTGTAGAATGTGTGGACCCCAGAGAACTGCATGTAACACTGGCTGACTTGGCAGTTCTCTGGAGTGCTGTTGAGGATAACAATGAGAGGGTGAGTGCTGTGGAGCAGTGGCTGGATCACATAGAGGAACATCAGTTGCAAATTATGTCCATGCTGAAACTGCTGCTGGATCACCATGGGATCCCACATTATTTTTTTTTCCTCACACCATGTGCCCCCCCACACCTTCCTTGTTGTGTTATGAAATGTATTCCTCCACCATCCCCGACCCTTATGTAATTATGCCCTTTTTGTTGTCTTCCGTAACGTGACACTTTGTATTCTGAGCAGTGCAAGTATACTGTACTAAACTGCATGGCCCAGATATTCAAAGGGTTGCATGGGCGCCAACTGGTGCACCATGTGCAACCCCACTGATACTCTTGAGTGCGATATTCAAAGGAAAAGTCGCGCCACAAAATCCCGATGCACCAGAGCGCATCACGGTAATGTATCTGAGTGCCGGTGGGGGGTGTGCCGCATCATACCCTGCAGCCCGATATTCAGCCCCGGATGTGCAGAGCCATGCATGCGCCAACCCCTACCTGCGCCAGCACAAAGTTGATTAAAAAAAGGAAAATTTATGGCCACCCACAGGTGAGCTGCCACATTGCGAGGCGCAACACGGCAGCTGCCACCTGTGGGTAGCCCCAACTCCGGCTGCACCTGGCGGGCGCCCACATGCAATTGCGGGCATTTGTAAAAAAAAGAAGAAATCTGTCAATATCCCTGGTGGTCAGTGGACCACTGTGTATGATCGCAGGCATTTGAAATAAAATAAAGATGAATTATGTCCAATATCCCTGGTGATCCAGTGGACCACTGTCTGCCCGATCGCGGGCATTTGTATAAAATAATAAATAATATCAATATCCTGGTGGTCTAGTGGTGCCCCTCACCACCCGCCCACTGGGCCCTACCGCCATGCTCCCCTCGGTCAGCTGGTGGGTGGCAGCACCACCACCTACCACCCGCTGCCCACCGACTGACATCGTCGCGTGGGGCTGTCACGCAACTGGTCCTGGCGTGAGCCAATGGGCATGCAGCCCGTACTGTACTACTCCCATTCCAGATATGCGAATGATTCATTCACATATCTGGAGATGTATGTCTGACAGAACTGCAGCCCGATAGCTCACGCTGTAGTCTAACAAGCGTACAGCCCTACCGGCAGTAATCAATCCAGTGAAGGCGGCCAAGCGACAGTGAGGTGCTGCCACTGGCTGACCAGGGGCGGGAGGTGGAGGCTCAGTGGGCGGGTGAGGGAGGGTAGCAGACCACCAGGGATATTGGTATATTTATTATTTTATTTCAAATGACCACGATTGGGCACACAGTGGTCCACTGGACCACCAGGGATATTGGACATAATTCATCTTTATTTTATTTCAAATGCCCGCGATTGGGCACACAGCAGTTCACTGGACCACCAGGGATATTGGACATAATTCATCTTTATTTTATTTCAAATGCCCGCGATCGGACACACAGTGGTCCACTGGACCACCAGGGATATTGGACATAATTAATCTTTTTTATACAAATGCCCACAATCGGGCACACAGTGGTCCACTGGACAACCAGGGATATTGGACATTGATCTTTATTTTATTTTAAATGCCCGCGATTGGGCAGACAGCGGTCCACTGGACCACCAGGGATATTGGACCTAGTTCTATACTTTTAACACATGCCCACGATCGAGCAGACAGTGGTCCACTGGACCACCAGGGATATTGGACATAGTTCTATATTTTTAACAAATGCCCATGATCGCGCAGACAGCGGTCCACTGGACCACCAGGGATATTGGACCTAGTTCTATACTTTTAACAAATGACCGTAATCGAGCAGACAGTGGTTCACTGGACCACCAGGGATATTGGACATAGTTCTATATTTTTAACAAATGCCCGTGATCGGGCAGACAGCGGTCCACTGGACCACCAGGGATATTGGACATAGTTCTATTTTTTAACAAATGCCCATGATCGGGCTGTGGAGCACATTGCCAGCTGCAGGGGGCGTCGGTCCCCGACGGCTGCTGCCAGGCGCAAGTCGTAGAGGATCGGCGCACCTGCATGCAAATGGGGCCATAATGACATGCAAATGGCCCCATTTGCTGCCACCATTATGGCTTGTTGCATGTCAAGTTTTGAATATTGCGGTTGCTGTGCATAGCGCAATGGAACTTGCTAAGCGCATCCCCACGCTCCAATCTGGCCACTTGCGCTGGTGCAGTGCCACTGCGCCATGCACACTGCAGGTGGCCAGGGTGTGATATTCAACGTTGCTGAGCCATGGCGCAGCCCTGTTGAATATCGCCCAGTTCACACCCCTGTGCAGCCAAGTTGAGCTATGCCCAAGCTTGCGCCACAGCCTGGCGCAGTTTGAATATCTGGACCCATATGTGCATTCAGTCTTCTTTCCAGTCTGTGTATGTACTGCAGACACTGTCCAACTCCCTGACTTAAAAACAAACATTAATGAGTACAATGGTGGGGTGGTGAAGCATGGAGAGATACTACAAAACAGGCTTACAATACATCTAAGTAACTAGAAAAAAAATTAATGTGATTCGTGACGTGATCGTGAATCATGATTTGTGACTACATTTGTGACCGTGATGATGAAGAAACATGAATGCCTACCGCCTATGGCTGTACTTCCCGATGAGCTGTAGCTTAAAACTCCCAGACTTAAAACACGTATCAATAGTACAATGGTGGGGTAGGAAACCTGGAGATACTACAAAACAAGCACAATACATCCAAGTAACTAGAAAAAAATTAATGTTGTGATTTGTAATGTGAGCGATGCGTGAATCGTGATTTGTGACTGCATTTGTGACCGTGATGATGAAGAACATGATTTGTATCACGAGTGACTCGTGATGATGGTCCTGACTTAAAAAAGCATATTAATGAGTACAATGTTCATGCAGAATTAAGCACCACACCTGTCCAGTACTCTGAAGGGAAGTCAAAGAAACAACTGTGACTTAAGATACAGATGGAGATTTGGCCCTAAAGAGATGCAAATGCACAGATAGATTAAGATTGCACTGTGCACTGAAGACATGCAGACACAAAGGCACAACACCTAACCAGTGCTCACCATCAGAAATTCAAATCTGGAAAAGAATACCTTTGTCGGTTGGGGCAGGCCGTGGGGGGGGGGCAGTGTAATGCACTGCTGCAGTAACAGTCACTAGTACTAGTACCAGTAAAGATACCACAAAGAAATACAAAAATCACACAGCTGCAGTGGATAGCAGCTTCACATTGCTGAAATTATTATGTGGCACAATAAAAGGTGTCTGATTTGATGACACGCGTCACACTCATACTCACACACACACTAAGTAATGAATGCAAATTGAAAACTTCAGTAATATAACCACATATTTTAAACAAACTAAGATTATGCACTGCTGCACACAACAATCAGCAAAAAAAAGGCAAGAAATATTGAAACTATTACTGTGTGTACATTAACACAGTTATACAAGAAAAATATCACCAAAACAGAAAGCACTGTCTTTTTCTCCAAGTTAATCTACCTACACCACAGATACACCCCTCCCCCAAAGCACACTTCCACTGTCTCTCAGTACACAGACTGAATGTTGTACATTAACATTCAAAATCCATACACAAACAATAACGCTCAATGTATGAGCACAGGAGGGTTTCCTATAATCGACGAACTAAAGTTTCAGCAAAAAACAATGACTCAAAAAGGCTTTTTTAACAGCTTTTTGAAGGTTTGAATTGCAGAGAGCTCTCAGAGCAGATTGTCTCCTACAGCTTCCTACACACACTACCCAAAACTGAGGCTGTGCAGAACAATCTAGAGCCCATGTGACCTGAAATCCCATGAAACACTGCAAAATTCACCTTTGGAGCATAAAACCAAGGCAAAGTAAGGCGATGTACATTGTTTTCAGTGTACTTCGCCTTAAGAATTGGTGGAGTAGTGGTTTGGGAAGGCGGAGTAAAGCGAAGTCATTGTTTTCCATGGACTTCGTGTTACTCATTAATAACGTAAAGTACTCCGGCTTAGGTATTCTCCGAGCACTCCATAAGTCGCCTTCACTCCACAAATCACTCTGCGGAGTGGTGGAGGTCACCAAATCCATCACTACTTGCAAGTCACAGCAGGCTGAAAAGAAGGCAAAGTAAATTTCTCCAAAACAAAATTCAAGTCCCAGGCTGGGACAGGGTTACAGACTGGAGGTTTCAAGTTCAGGATCCCTCTCAGAAAAGTATGGCCATGTCAAACAGGGCTAACATCCTCCCGTCAATGGGCATATGGAAGGCTGATATAGCCGGCAAGTGCACCTTGAGCAAAGAATACTTAAGACCAGCATCAGACAGGGATAGCAGATACTCTAGAATCTGGTGCACTGGACAGGTGAACAGATCCAGATTTTATTTTTATTTACTTCGATTTGTTGACGGGGTAAGAAGCATTGGGCCACATGGCCCTTTTACAGGCTTGACCTGGGTTAAAAGAGAAACATATATTACAATAGACATGGAATACATCTCTGAAATATCAGATAGTAAACATGCAAGGCAGTATAAACAAACAACAATGAATCAAAATTCTATCACATTGCTAAAATCCTAGTCGACAATGAATTCAAGTACATTTACACTGTGCCTCATTTATGAATAACTCATTTAAAGAAGTCTTAAAAATTGTAACCATTCTGCAAATGATGTAAATGATCTGGTAAACCACTGGCTGTGTTGAGCCATTCCATATTTTAACTGCAGTTTGCTTGAATTCTTTTAGTTTTTAGTGGTTTTATACATGTGTATTGTTAAGGTTATTAGGCTCTGTTTCTGTTCGGAGAAAGCTGACAGGATTATTGGGTAAACAATGCAGTAAACTGAGAACAAAACAGGACATTTGGAGTCTGTCGTTTTGTTCTACTGATAACCAGTTCAATCTGCTGTATAAGATACAGTGATGCTCTCTGGTTTTAGCTCTTAGAGCAAATCTGCATATTGCGTTGTAAAAGTAGATTGTTGTATAATTTTTTCTGATGTTCCCCCCACCCCCAACTAATCTGCTGTACTCTACTGTTGGAATAAAGCAAGTTTGTGCTATCATTTTTCTTGCTTCATTTGTTAAATAATCACTTACTTTGTATAGTGTACCAATCTTCCTGTGTAATTGTTTAGCTATGTTCTCTGCATGTATATTGCAATTTAGCTATCTAGGGTAATACCCAAGTATTTTAAATCAGACACTATGTTTAATTTCTCTTCCTCTCCAATCAGTACCTCAGATGGTTCATTCATGTGATTTTGTTTATGATTAGAACAAAATAACATTCCATTTTTTTTATTCATTACGAGTTTACATAGAAACATAGAATTTGACAGCAGATAAGGACCACTTGGCTCACCTAGTCTGCCCATTTTCCTACCTAACAGATAAGCTGCAGATCCTAGTTAACCAACAGCTTACTTCCTCCTACCCCCCAATTTTCCAGTAGCCATTTTGCCATTTTTCTAAATTTGTATTCTAGATTTTGATTTAATGTCTTAACATCTTTATTAGCTGTGCATAACATGGCATCATCAGCATATAACACCATTTGAGATCTTGTACATATGGTTGGAAGTTTGTTAATGTACAATGGAACAGCATAGGTCCCAATATTGAACCCTGGGGTACCCCATAATGTATATCCTTAATGTCAGATATTATTTCAAGTACTCAGGCTTGTTTTCTGTTTGTTAAGTACTGTAGCTATGTACCAAATTTAACACAGGGTCCCCAAAGCCAATATTGCATAACTTAATTTCCAGTAGGGGATGATCCACAAGGTCAGATGCCTTGGTCAGGTCCACGAATGCCACTCTTGTGTATAATCCTGCCTCCATATTTTCCTGCAGGTGGTTTATGAATCTAACCAAGTCAATCGCCATGCTACACACCCTCCTGAAACCATGTTGAATTGGTGTCAGTCTGTTGTATTTCTCTAAATAATCCACAATTTGTAAGTGCAGCAGCCTCTCCTGAATCTTATCAATCAGTGATACAAGTGATAATGGCTTATAGTTGGATTGGTAGTCTGTCCTCCTTTAAATATGGGAATCACATATGCTTTCTTCCAAATGTCTGACACAGTTTGAGTAGTTAAAGATTTATTGTAAAATATTTGTAAGGGGCAGACAAGTTCCTCTGCTGCCTGCTTCAAAATATTTGCCTCTGCCAAGTCTGGTCCTGATCCCTTTGAGTCATCTAATAATTTTAAGTATTTATAAACTTCCTGCCATGTAATCCATTTGAAGTAAAACTTACGGCTGGTTTCAGTATTTTGTTCCTCAGTTTCACTTGACATTTCTTTGAAATCACTCAGATATTTAGTCAAATCTGTGAAAATCTCATTTACGTGATTAACTATTTCTTTGTTGTCAGTTATCTCTCAGTCCTCTTTAATTACATTAGTTATGTTTGCTTTCTTTTTTGGAGCTAATAAGTTATTCATTCCTTCCAAGAACTTTTTTTATCTTGAAAATTTGGCAGTTGTTCATTTTTGTAAAAGTCAGCTTTCACCCTTTTAATTTCTTTTTTACATGTATTCCTTAATTGGCTAAATTGGTTCAAATCCCTTTCTTGTTTTGAGTTCTTATAATGTACCTAGGCAGCGTCTCTGTCTTTAATACATTTGATTACTTTGTTGTTTATCCATTTGTAACTTATACCTTTGATTCTTTTCTTTTTTAAGGGGGCTCTCTTATTAATTATATCATTTAATTTCTTTAAAAACAAGTCTACTGCAACATTTACATCATTTGTTTCTTCCAGCACCTTCCAGTCAATTTTAGTTAAAGAACAACTAAGCAGGCATTTTATCAGAAACTAAATGAGCACAATCTGAAAAGACAGGGCTGTAGTCTAAGCCCTAACCTGCGCTATGCTGTAGTTCATTTCATCCAGAAAATCACTGCAACAACATTTTGTGATGTTTAAAAAAATGTAAACAAATCCCAACTGTTTCAAAATGCCAGCTTCATGACAGCCTAAGATGGCCGTGACGTGCTTTACTTACTGATGTAAGTGGAGCCACAGCACTCTGGAGCGATAATAGGAGCAGTATAGGGACCTGTGAAACATATGTCTTTGACCACCCTTGGACTGCATATATGGGTAAAATCCTTTACTGTGCAAGTGTGAAAAGGGCATCACACATGCACAGTAAAGGATTTTACCCAAATATGCAGTCCAAGGGGGGTAAAATACATATGTTTCACAGATCCCTATACTGCTCCTATTATTACCTTACCCTAAGACGTCACAGAAATGCCGCTATCTGGAATTATAAAGCTACTGTTAACAAATTGCCTAACTACATCTCTGCCTGCTTACCACTTTGCACTTTAAGTAGATATGCCCTGAGAAGTGCCTCATATATTACCTTAAAGGTAACAAAGGCTAGATCCCCTTTCGGCTGTTCTTCCATTAGCCACACGCTCCCCAAGCTATGAAATAACCTGCAAAAAACCCTGAAATTAAACTATATAGTCAGCACCACAACCTTTAAAACACTCTACTTACAGCATAACACAGAATCCTGCGCTTGCTACTCTTGATCAATTGCCTCCCTCTCTTAGGGTGTCCCCTGATCACTCTTGCATAGACCTATCCCTGGATCCCGGTAACAGTTTCTGCATGGTCACTTTCCTCCCTCCCCCCACTCCACTCCTCTCTACCTAGTTACCCCCCCTTCTGTCATCCTGACCTCAGTCTCTGCCTGGCCCTCTCCCTTTCTCCCCTATCTACTCTCCCCTCCTCCTTATCTTCTCCTCTCTACCCTGTTCCTTATTCTATATCCACTCTCATCCTCTCCCCCCTATCTAGCTCCCCTCACCTGGTTCCTCATCTCCGCTACCCTGGTTCTCATTCCCTCCCCTTTGGCCCCTGACCTATGCACACTCCATCTCTTTCCCACACCTCTACACCTACTCCATTCCCCTGCATGTGCCTAAGGGCCCGGTTGACTGGTCACAGTAATCCAGGGCACAGTCTACCTGTTTTGGTATTCCAGGGTCCCTGTCTAGTCACTATGGCTCTTGTCACCCCATCTCTTCACATTTGCTGACCCTTCAGAACTACTGTTGCTAGATCAGTTTACTATCTGCTAAATTTTTATATCATTTACCCTGTATGTCTGCTAAATATTGTGTTACTTATCCTGTATCTGGTCATAGTGCTGACCTTACTGAATCACTGTTACTAGCTCAATTCACTATCTGCTAAATATTGTGTTACTTATCCTGTATTACTGCAAAATATTGTGTTAATTTTTCCTGCATCTCCTTACAATTCATTGTCCACGCTTATGTTGACCATGCTTGTGTATTGCTATTCTTATGTATTACCCTGTTATCTGTATTTTTGCCCTCCCAAGTCCACCTTGAAAAAGAGCTTTGCTCAATGGTGTTCACCTGGTTAAATAAAGATTTTGATTGATTGATTGCTCTGGAGTGCTGTGGGTCCACTTACATCATCACGTAAAGCATGTTGTGGCCACCTTAGGCTGTCATGGATTGGGTGTTTTAAAACAGTCAGGATTTTTTTACATTTTTTTACACATTACAAAATGCTGTTGCAGTGATTTTCGGACATATGAACTACAGCATAGGGCAGGTAAGGGCTTAGACTACAGTCCTGTCTTTTCGGATTGTGCTCATTTGGTTTCTGATAAAATACCTGTTTAGTTGTCCTTTAAGTCCTTCCTTATACTGGATATTTTATCATTATGTAATGTCCTATTTTCTACCATTCTTCCTTTTCCTTTTGGTCTTTTGCTACTCCATATACAAAAGGTGTGTAGGTGGCCACTTATTGTATCTGATAATACCCCTGTAGCTTTATTATTTCTTTCATTACCTTCTAGTGTCCAATCAAGTAATGTCAGCTCCCCAGTTCTATTGATAAATCTTGTTCCTTCTTTTCCCATTTGATTTAGATGAACTTTCTGTAATAATTTCTTATACTTGCTAACTTCAGTCCCTAGCAAGTTTAAATTAAAATCACCCATCAATATTAGTTCTCTATTTCTGAGATCTTCTCATAATTTAATCAATTCTTCTAAACTTTGAATTTTTGATTTTGGGGGGCTATAAATGCATCCCACAAGTAATTTCTTTGTATTACCAAGAACTAATTCTATAACAACATTTTCACATCCAGAGTTTAATTCCTTGGTTTCTGCTTCCTTAACTACCAAATGTTCCTTTGAATATATCATTATTCCACCCCTCCTTTTTACCCTGTCTGTCCCTCCTATTAATGTTGTGACCTTCAATAATCTGCAATATGTTTTATTGATTTGGGGTTTTAACCAAGACTCAGTATCCATCATGACACTGGGGACATCATGACAGATGATGGGAAGCTGCACACAGGACAAAACACTTCCACTTCCACTTCATAGAATAAGTCACCCTAGTGGAAGGCTTCTTAGTGGCCACCAGGACATCAGCCACTTTAGGAGAGCCCCCAAATCTGGCAATGGCTATGTCTTCAGGAGCCAAGCATGCAGGTGGTGGGACTGGGGGTTCAGATGGAGAAGGGTCCCCCATTCCTGTGGCAGCAAGCCTGAGCACAGGGAAGAGGTACTGGAGGCTCCACTGTCAACTGCTATAGCAGTGGAAACCAGATCTGATGAGGCCAGGAGGGAGCCACCAAGATTAACATGGTGCACTCCATCTGGAGCTTGTTCAGAACTCTCTGGATCAGTGGGAAGGCATAAATAAAACCTCCTTTTCCAAGAGAGGGACAATGCACCCTGCCAGAAAACTCCAGGCCCTGGATCAAGCTAGCAGAAAAGCAGCAGTTTTGCATTGAGTGAGGACGCTAAAAGGTCAACTCTGGATGACCCCACCTGTTGAAGAGATCTTTCACCACTGAGGTGAGCAGTTCCCACTCATGCACTCTGGACTGCAATTGACTTAAATGATCTGCTGGGATGTTTTGGGTGCCTGGAACATGAATGGATGCCAGCCCCAGGTCATGGTCCAGAGCCCTGTGACAAACCCTCATCACTTCCCTGCACAGAGGGTAAGAGTGAGTTCCTCCCTCCTTGTTGAGGTAGTGCATGACACTGATATTGTCCATTTGCACCAGCAGAGGGCCTGGAGGCAGGTGGTACTGGAAGGCCTGCAGGCCATACATGACCACTTTCATCTTGAGGACACTGATGTGCAGTGAGGCCTAGAGAGGACACCATGTCCCTTGAGTCTGAAAAGGACCCAGATGGGCACCCCAGCCCATCCCTGAAGCATCCTTGATGAGGATTTAGCAAACAGAGGGAATGAGGAAGGGAACCCCCACTAGTAAGTGGGTGGGTTCCATACACCACTGGAGGACTTTCTTGACTGGGGAGGAGACCAGGATCAGCTGCTTCTGGTCATCTGTCTGCTGGTCCCACTGCACCATCTAGATCCATTGAAGGAAGCATATATGTAGCCTCCCTAGAGGAACCGTAGCGATGACCATGGCCATCAGACCCTGCAGTCTGGGGTATGTTCAGGCTGTGACGTATCAGCTGTGAAAGACTTCCCAGCCTGCACTATTAAGCACTCCACCTGATCCAGGGGCAAGAAGGCTGAGCCTCAAACTGTATCCAGAAAGGCTCCAATGTACTGAAGATGCTGGCCAGGAGTCAGCACCGTCTTGGCCAGGTTGACTGTAACCCTCATTTAGTTAAACAGCTGCAGGGTACATGCCAAGGTCAAGGACAACTGCTCCCTGGACTGGGCCTTGAGCAGCCAGCCATCCAGGTATGGAAAGACATAGAGGTCCTCCCTCCTGAGGGCCACTGCTGCCACCATGAGGCACTTGGTGAAGACCCGAGGTGCTGAAGATAAGCCAAAGGTGAGGACTCTGAACTGATAGTGCCCTCCAAGGAACAGGAATCTGAGGTACTTCCTGTAGGAAGGACAAACCTTCATACGCAGTTAAGCGTCCTGCATACCTAGGGAACAGATCCAGTCACCCTCCATGAGCAAGGATTATAGACCAGGGAGGATAACTATCCTGAATGTTTTGTATTGAATGAAATAATTCAAGTTGTGTAAGTCCAGGATGGGTCTCAAGTCCCCTGTGGACTTGGGGATGAGGAAGAAGTGGGAGTAGAACCCTATGTTTCATTGTTCCTCAGGACTGAGGTTCTGTGGCCTTCTTTAATAGCAGTGCTTGGACCTCCACTTGCAGCATGGACATGTGCACAGGAGATGAAGAGGAGGGTCTTGGTTGAAGCTCTGGAAGCATCTCCATGAGTTCTAGACCATATCCCTGATGTATTATCTGAAGCACCCATTTGTCAGATGTAATCTCCCCACCACCCATCGAGATGAAGGAAGAAACTACCCCCTACCACCACATCCTGAGGAACCACATGGTGGGTCAGGCAAGGAGTCAGGCCATGGCAGTGCCAATGGTCGGGCCTGCTCCTCCATCTCTTCTAGAATTTCTGGAGTTGATGGAGGGAGTGGGCAGGGTGGCAGCTGCCTTTCGCTTGGTGGGCTGCTTAGAGGCAGCTCTAGGATGGTGGGTGGCATGCCAAAAGGGCACCCTCTGACCACTCTTCTGATAGGTGTGGTACAGGGAATGGACTGAGTGCAGGGCTCTAGCTGAAGCCCGAAGATCATTGAGAATGTCCTGTACATCACCCCTGAACAGTTTGTGGCCCCTGAGGGGGAGCATTCATGATGGACTGCTGGACACTGGTTCAAACCCTGACACTCTGAGCCAGGAGTAGCACCTGAGACAAATACCTACTGCCGAAGCACTAGCCGAGGAATCCATGGTGTTGTAGGCAGCCAGCAACAAATGCTTTCCAACATCATCACCAGACTGGAAAGCCTTAAGCATTTCTTGCTTTTGGGGACCCTCAGGAAGAGACTGGTTGGCCGACCTGGCCGCACCCCAGAGATCAGCCTGGTACTTCAACATGTGCTCACATAGTTAAGGATCCTAATGGCTAGGGTAGAGGATGCAAAGACCCTTTTTCCCATTAGGTCCAGATTGTTGGGTTCCTTATTGGGAAGAAAGGAGCTAAGGTTTTGGGGCCTCTTCAAATGGTTGTGTGCCAATTTATGACCATACAGTCCACCTGTAGGGGCCTGGAGAAAAAGGTTTCCCCTGAGGGGGCCTGGTATCGCTTGTCCACCTTCTTGGGTATGGGGGGACCAGGTGTGGCCTATACCAGGCTGCTAGAATAGTGTCCTCATAGGCATCAATGATGGGGTATAACAAGGGGAGGAGACTCAGGCAGGCATAGGTAGTGCACCAAGTTCTTACGATAGGCATCCTTCTCTGCAGAGTCAAAGCCCATGCCTGTCTGCAGCTGTCACATCATGGCAGCAAAAGATGGGTCATGGGGGGGGCCAAAGGATATTGTTGGAGGAGTCCTCCTATGATGATGAGATCCTGGAGGTGCTGGAGGGGGTTCAAGCCCCTGAATCCTCATTGTCATCTTCCTCCTCCTCCTCCAGATGGAGGAAGTCCAAGTGATAATTGTTGTTGTTGTCCCCATGCTTGGAAGGGGGAACCGAAGACATTGATGAGTGGGAAGGAGTGGGCCTCATCAACTACCATTGCTGGGGCACCACAGTCAGTGGAGCAGATCCTCCCAATAACAGGGTAGGAGCCAGTACCACTCTCTGAACAAGGTCCAGGACTGAGGAGAACAGAGCTTGGATGTTGACATTGTCAGCTGTTGATAGAGTACCCTGCAGCAGAGATGGGCAGAACTGAAACCCCTGCAGTGATGAAAGCATGAGAGGAAGCAGTGATGGAATGGAGGCAGGCTGGGGACTAGCTGGGGGCCTGCATCCCCAGAGTCTCTGGAAAGGAAAGAGGCAATGATGGGACAGGTCTACCATCTGACAAGAAGTGACCATCTCTGGCGACAAAGAGACCAGTGCCTATCCCTGGCTTAACCCCTTCGGGGGCATTTAGCAGGGGCAGGTGAGTTGGAAGGGGCAAAGAAGGAAGCCCAGCATTGATGGAGCCTACTGGTCTCACTGTCAAGGTTCCCTCAGTGGCAAATAGGGTGAGGGAGGCAGTGGGGATCACCAGCAGAAGGTTGGAGGAGCCCACTGATGAGGAACTACCACTGAACTGGGTGGTCCCAGCATCAAGGGCTGCCAGAACCTGCCCTGTAGCTAGAAGGGTCAGAGAGGCAGTGGGAGTTGTCATCGACCTGGTCGATAACTCAGCATCAGTTAGCACAGGGAGCGGTAATGGGGACCACTCATGGGAGGAATGACTCTACTCCCAATGGTGGTGCTTCCCTGATGATGATTTGTCCCGGGCTTTGCCAGGGTGTGAGCCTGAAGATGGGGCCGGGGAAGTAGAGGAGCCCCTGACCTGGAGCTCCTTCTCTAAGATGGCCACCTTTTGCTCCATAAAGAATGCCCTGAGCTCCTTCAGGCAGTGTTGAAAGGTGACTTGGCTGAAACTGCTGCAGATCCCGCAGGCCTGGATGTTGTGGCCGGCGCCAAAGCAACAGACACAGGAGTCATGGAGATCCTTATTAAAGATTTTTTGCCTGCAGCTGCAGCAACAGAAAAGTGAGTCCGATCTGGACATAAATGAAGAAAGGGAAGGACGAGTCACTTTAGGGGCTATAGTAATAGAGCACTAGGGCAAGAAAAAACAAGAGATGAGACAGTAGCAAAATGGTGGTCAACTGAAGCGATGGTGCTTTGTGGAGTCTGATATGATGGTCGATGGCAGGAAAAGAAATGAAGAGGGGATGGGGCCACCCACTGCAATATAAGAGATGTTGATGCAGTGATGACACCTTGGGTGGCCCCAGTTAGACTGCTTATGAAAATGTTTTTGTGTGGTTCTGGCATCTGACGACTAAGGTTCCTAAGGTGTGACCTGCTGCAAGAGATATACTAGAAGAAGATCTTCTCATTTCAACTTCTCATTTCTGGATATCAGGAGAAATTTTCAAGGCACGATTATTTATTTATTTAAAATTTTGGTGAAAAGCACACTGAGTCAAAGCTGGTTTCCAGGTGCAGCCATGGGGTACAAACAGTTAAATGTACAACATGTAGATATAATGCAATAGGTGTACATACAGTATGCGAGGCAAATTCAATACAGAAAATCAACAGAGTAATCCTTGGATTGATAACACTTGCAACAAAACACACAGTGCAAAAAGGGAATACATATGATGACAAACACTTAAAGTGCATCAATTTTGTAAAATTAGTGCAAACAGATTCTCATACATAAACTTTCTGGCCAAGAAGGCTGAGCTATGGAAGTGGAGACCTAAAGGGATGAAAAGTCAGGAATAGGGGCTGAGGGGGAGGGGAAGGAGCACGCCTAGGTGGAGGGGAGACAGGTGCAGGGTGGAGTTAGGAGGAAGCGAACAAGTTTTCTGAGAGAGAGGTAGGTGGCAGAGTTTTAATGCTCTGGGATGAATTTATTCCATAGAAGAGGTAGATGGTAGAAGAAAGCACTCTGTCCACTGTAGAGAGGGGGTTGGGGATAGAGAAGGGGCAGGGGTCCGAAGAGCAAAGACAGTACAAAGGTGGGGATGCGAACTAAGGCAGGAGGAGAGGTAGGGAGGAAGGAACCCAAACCAGAATTTGGTGATGAAGGTTAATGAGTGAACATACCTCCTGTGCATGAGGGGAGCCATGGAGAGAGCAGAGTTCAGGGAGCAGTGTTGCGAACGGGGAGGAGAGTTTGAGGCAAATCTGCAGAAGGCGTTCAGAATGGTGTCTAGTTTAGAGAGGGATGTGGCGGTGGCTGTACTATAGACAATGTCTGCATAGTTAAGGGATGGGAGGATCATTTTAGAGACACGCTCGTGCTGAATAAGGAGTGAGAGGGAGTTTTTATTTTAATAGAGGAATCCTAGCTTGGCTTGGACCTTGGAGATTATTGCATCAATATGTGTAGAGAAATTATGATGTTTATCAAGCCATACCCCAAGGTATTTAAAAGCCTGAATAGTGTCTAGGGGGAGTTATCCTGGGTGTGAAATACTGGTAGGGACTGGAGCCTGCAAAGCCTTTGAATAGAGCCGAAGGTCATTGAGCCTGTTTTTTTGTTATTTACCTTAAGATTGTTAGCTTGAAACCAAGCCAAGACGTTGTTGGAGTCCTGCTGGAGGAGTGGCTGTACATCCTTAGTGGAGATTACCAATGCAAAGATAACAGTGTCATCCGCATACATATGAATGAGGGAATTGGAGCAGATGGAGGGGTGATTGATGATAAATATAGAGAAGAGTAAAGGGCCTAGTATAGACCCCTGACAGATGCTGCCATGATGGGGAAAGGGGGGGAGAGGTGGAGTTGTCCAGTCATGCTACTTGCTGACTACCAATAAAATAGGAGTTAAACCATTGAACAGAAGGGGGTGACCCACGGAGTGGAGTTTGTTCAGTAATAGTGTGCACAAGATAGAATCAAAGGCCTTGATGAGGCTGATGAAGATGGTGGCTGTGATATGGTCTTTGTCCATGGCAGAGTGAATAGCGTTTGTGACACGTAGTAGGAAACAGACAGAGTGATGTTTCCAAAACACTGATTGGTAAAGGGAGAGTATGTCAGATGAGATAATGCAGTCTAGTAGTCTTGAGTAGACTAGTGATTCCTGGACCTTGGTGAGCGAGAGAAGGAGGGAGATGGGGCGGTAATTTCTGGGGCATGATGGGTCACCGTCATAATGAACTTTTCCTTCTCAACCACTTTTGTCCTGCATTTTTTCTAGAGCAGAATGTAGCAGCAGCAAAGCAACTACTCATTTCTGGACATCAGGATCCAAGACAAGACAGTGAACTTTTCCTTCTCATCCACTTTTGTCCTTCATTTTCTCAACAGCAGCAGCAGCAGTACATAGCAGCTGCAAAGCATTTTCCACTTGTGTGAAATAACTGCTCACTTTTGGACTTCAGGAGAATTTTCCAAGACAAGATAGTGAACTTTTCCTTCTCAGATACTTTTCTCTTGCAATTTATCAACAGCAGCAGCAGAACATAGCAGAAGCAAAGCGTTTTGCACTTGTGTGTGAGAACTTTCCCAATATCAGGAGAATTTTACAAGATGGCAATGAACTTTGGTGTCTCTTGGGTTATCGACAGCAGCAGCAGTACTTAGCAGCAGCAAAGCATTTTGGCATTTGGGCCACATCTTCTCATTTCTGGGCTTCAGGAGAAGTTTACAAGATATGACAATTAAATTTTGTTTCTCAGGAACTTTACTCATGTGCGTGTTCTCGACATGTGTTGGCAGTTGCACAGCAGACCAGCAGCAGCACCTAGCAACAGCAAAACATTCTGGAACTTGTGGCAGAATTTGTCATTTCAGGGCATCAGGAGAATTTCCCAAGACAAGACTATAACTGGTGTCTCTTGGGCACTTTTCTCTTGTTCATATTATTGACATCAGCAGAACATAGCAGAAGCAAAGCGTTTTGCACTTGTGTGCGAGAACTTATCATTTCCCAATATCAGGAGAATTTCACAAGACGACAATGAACTTTGGTGTCTCTTGGGTTATCGACATCAGCAGCAGCAGTACTTTACACAGGGTCGGACTGGGGTACAGAGGGCTCACCTGGAAAGAGGATACAAGGGCCCACCTGGAAAATCAATAGAGGAGGGCCCAGGGTGACAGTCATATCGATATTCCACTTCAATCTGACACACTAACTCTGTCTTTGCATCTTACATTTATCAACAGTGTCCCAGATACCCCATTTAATTAGAAAAAAGATGATAAAGGCAAAAGTTTTCAGAGTTCAGAAGGTAACCACTTACACAACTGAGGGGGCCCACCTGGAAATTTCCAGGTATCCAGGTGGGCCAGTCCGATGCTGAGTACTTAGCAGCAGCAAAGCATTTTGGTATTTGGGCCCCAACTTCTCATTTCTGGGCATCAGGAGAAGTTTAGAAGACAAGACAATTAAACTTGGCTTCTCAAGAACTTTTCTCATGTGCATGTTCTCAACATGTGTTGACAGTTGCACAGCACACCAGCAGCAGCACCTAGCAGCAGCAAAGCATTAACAGTTTTCCAGTTACGTAGTATGAACTATGGTGTGACAGCATGATGTAGCAGCCTGCCCAGTCTTTTACCACACTCCAGAAGAATTCAGGGATAAGAGAATTTATGTAAACTGTGATTTTGGCACACTTCACCGTAACCGACTAGCACAACGACAGTGTTGGGGCACTCTACAAACACACAGCATAGTACCATGTAGCTGTAGCTGTTGCAGAGTGCAACATATTTTGGTAGCAGAGAAAAATTAAGGCAAGAGACAGCCAGATAGAGACATACAAATTAGACAAGGGAAGACACAGGTAAGAATGTAGGAAATATAACACATAGAAAATATACTAATATTTTTGTATTTTTTTTAGAAAAGATGCCAGTATTTTTGCATTTTTATACTTTTTTGGGAGGAAGGAAGGAGTCTGAAATGTCTAATGTCAGACAGACTATAAAGAAGATAGGAAAGATTTGTTTTGGCCTTTTTAAACTTTTATTTGGTATTTTTCTTTTCTGGGGGAGAGAACAAAGAAGTATGACACTTGTAACTTTGAACAGACTACAAAGAAGATAGGAAAGTTTTTTTTTGGTATTTTTAAACTTTTTTTTTGGTATTTCTCCTTTTTTTTGGAGGGGTGGATATAGAACTATGAAACTTGGAAAGAGTGATGACTAGAAGAGGATAGCACATGAAGGAAAACTTTACTAAAAGAAAGATAAGACATCAAACAACCCCACCACTACCACTCACACCACCACAGTGAAACTCTTCCAGGCCCACAAGAAGCTTTGTCCTTATTCTCCAGAATTACTTTATGGTCCTGCTGGACCTCATTGAGCAGTCAGTGGAGGTCACCCACTTCCCCCTCCCCAACTGAGGCCAGCTCAGCTGCTGTTGCTATTACTGCTTGCAGCAGTGGTGGCGTGGATGCTGCTCCTTCAAGGGGAGGAGGAGCTGGAAATACAGGGGCTGCTGCTTCTTCTTATGCTTGCAGAACCATGGCTCATGAACTGGCATGTCTCCATGCACCCTGGTCATGGTCATCTGCCCACTCAGATTGGCCACTATCCCCACTCCCATGTCCTGCTTCCCAAAGCCTCACTTCCCACTCCACTCATTGGTGTAACTTTAAATGGGTTCTATGGCCACAGTATCAACATGGGTACCTTTCTTCCCTCTGCACACCAGTTTTCTACATACTGTACATTATAAGTGACCACACTGTGTTCACTTGGGTCACATGTAAAGAATATCCACACTGGTGAGGTTTTTGGATACAGATGCTGTTGCTGATGTGCTGCCAATGGACTGGGCTGCTCTGCAGGGGAATGATGCTGATGGTGACGGAATGAGAGGGGGGCCTCAGGCTGCTGCTGCTAGTGCTCCTGCCGATGGTTCAGGGCAATGCTGCTATCCTCAGCTGGTGGGTCTGCTGCTGCTGCAGTTTCACCATGAGACAGTATGGTTTGGGGGCTGCCTCACTAAAAAACTGGGCCCATTTAAGGCGGATGGTGCCAAACCTGCCACAGGTCTTGGGACTATGATTCCCAGCCCAGGTCCATGAACTCCACACTGTGCCTGCTGCTCCATGTAAAATAACTGAAATTACTAAAAATCCCCCCCCACCAAAAAAAAGAAAAAGAGAGAGAGAGAGAGACAGACAGACAGACGAAAAAAATAGCTCAAAATGATTGATTAAGGAAAGTCAAGAATAGCACACGAAACACAAAAAGATTGAAATTTAACTGTTCTAACAGTTAAAACTTGTTTTTCTCACTCCCAAGCTTTAAGCGGCAGATCGCTAACACACTGAGTACTGCAAATGAGAACCTGAAATCAAGTCACACTTCCTACCTGCTGGGAATGTAGCTTGTGACCTGCAGAAGCTTTGCCATGTGACACAGATTTTATGTGACACAGATTTTCCCCCCTAAACTTCACCTTTTAAATGATAAGACAAAGTTATAAGGTGAAGCTGAAAGGTGAAGTCAGCATAAGCAAAATTCCCCTTGAAGGGGAAATCTTCGTGAACTTATCCGTGGAAGCAGAATTGGTGACTTCGCTTGAACTATCACAGAGTGGGTGTAACTCTAACCTGGCTAACTATATAGACAGTTTCAGACGCAGGGTAAAATTGCAAATCTTTAGCAAATGGAAAAAACAATTCTATACAACCTCTCACCTTTGGAAAGAACAGCATTTGGTAACCTATAAAACAATGAAAGTATCACCATTAAACCTGCAGATAAAAGGGTGCAGTTCTGATCATGGATATGGACAACTACATACAGGAAGGCTACAGACAACTTTTGGACAGCACCTACTACAGGAAGCACACCTCAGACCATATAAATAAATTCATTAAAGAATTAAAACAACTAATTAGCACATTTCTAGAACATACACACAATGAACTGGAAAATCTGATAACAACAAGGCCAACACTAGAAACGTTCTACACATTACTAAAAATTCACAAACTTGGAAACCCTGGCAGACCAATTGCATGGTAGAAGTCATTTAATTGGGATGCCCTGGTGGCAGGCTTTTCATCCCGATTAAGCAGTCATCCCGTATAAGAGAAGGCTATTTATTTTTTTCCATATAGATTTTTATCAGCTTTTTCTCCCTTTTTCTCAACGTCCCTGTGCCCTGGGTGTGCATGTGCCTGTGGAGGCATGTGCATGCTATGCCTTGGGGTGCCCTCCTGCTACACTGCTGCCTCTCCCACCTATGCTACCCACTGGGCCTCCACCGGGTGGGAGCAGAACTATGGGGGGGCCACGACCACCCTGGGAGAGGAGAGCTGCCTTTTGGTTGCTCAGTCCTGCTTCCTACCCCCCATGCTGGCTCTCCAATGACCCGAGGTCATTCCTGAACCCAGCTTGCCAGTGTGGTGCAAGGTAAGGCATCCAGTGCCTCAACCCTTAGCACCACCAGACCAGCTAGAGAAGGCTATTTAAAATACTTATGTACACATAGGCACATTACCAACTCTCTCTCTCTCCCAACCCTCTCTCTGCCCCTAAACATAGATTAAACATAGCTTTGAGCATCCAGCTCTGAACATCCAGTCCTGTAGTAGTTCTCACTCTCTCTCTCTCTTGTTCTATCTCTCTATCTTCTCTCTTACAGTGTGGTGAAGCTCATGAGAGAGACAGAGAGAGAGAGAGAGAGAGAAAACAATGAGAATGAGAGAGAGAGAGAGAGAGAGAGAACTCAATGTGAATGAAAAAAAAAGTCAGATCACTTCCCACTAAGCAGAGAGACAAGTGGATATCATGCTCCTACCATTTCATGATGTTGAGATTTTTCTTTTACAGGTGCCAGATAGAGTGAAAAAAAAAGTGCAAACTCACTCTCACTATCACTCTGCCATCTTACAGAGTTGCGTGGCTCACGAGAGAAAGAGAGAGTGAGAGAGAGAACTCAACATGAGTGTAAAAAAAAAAGATCACTTTGCACTAAGCAGAGAGACAAGTAGATATCATACTCCTACCATTTCATGATGTAGAGGTATTTCTTTCACAGGTGCTAGATGTTGTGACAGAGTAAAACAAAAAGTACAAGCTCACTCTCACTTTCTCTCTCTCTCTCTCTGCCATCTTACACAGCAGTGTGGCTCACAGGGGAGAGAGAGAGAGAGAGAGAGAGAGAGAGAGAGAGAGAGAGAGAGAGAGAGAGAGTAAATGGGATCGTAGAAAAAAATAAGCAAGTGAGACTAACAAGACACTCTAACAAAGGTACGAGCTGGGTAAAGCAGGAGGGGGGGCAGACTCAGATAACCAGACTAGACCATGGGACAAACAGGAAGTCAGTGATTATCACTGATCGAGTATCACTGAGTGAGTAGGAATGGGCAATCAGCACCTAATTAAGAGACAGTTAATGAGACACAATCATCCCAATTACCCAGGATACCCATCCCCTTTATCCAGATCCTGTCTCCATTGGAAATAATGGCCACTTAATCGGTTCCCGGTGGGACATCCCAATAAAGCGGACATCCCTATTAACTGCATCCCAATTAAGTGGCTTCTACTGTATCAGGAATTCAATTTTCAAAAAATTATCACATTAAAAGAGGAGATTTCTAGACTCATATAGGGTATACTTAAACCACTAGTGCAAAACACAGACAACTTCATTCAGGATACAATAGACTTTTTAAACAAACTGTACAGTATCTAATAGTTACATCCTGACACTATCTTAGTCACCATGGATGGTGAATTCTTATACAGCAACATCCCTCACAGAGACGGCACAATAGCTTGCTATGAATGCATGTGAAAAGCAACCAAGGAGAGCAAATATCCACCTTATGTGATAGCCAAACTTATTGAATACATCCTTGCACACACAATTACTTCAGCTTTAACACTGATATGTACCTTCACAATATGGGGACAGCTATAGGCACCAGGATGGCACCATAGTACGCAAGCCTCTTTATGGCAGATCTAGAAGAAAAATTCCTCAGTACACAACACCATAAACCATTAAAATATTATCGATATATTGATGATAGCTTCATGATATGGACAGCAGGAGAGAAAAACTTAAAACATTTTTTTGATGACGTCAATAAATTCCATCCTTCCATAAAATTCCAAATACATTACCCATCGTGTGTGTATTTCCTGGATACCACAGTCACACTAAGAAATGGAACACTGCAACCATCATTGTACAGGAAATGTACAGTCAGATGCAGTTACCTTCACAGCTCGAGCTGCCATCCTTCACACACCAATACATCCATAATACACAGGCCATCCAGTACTATTGCATTTTCTCAAACCAAGAGGACCATGACAGACATCTTAGTACATTAAAAGAATCCCTCAGACAGAAGGCATATAAATCCAGCACCACTGACAGGAATATCCAATCTGTGCTCTGTATGCCTAGAGAAGAACTAGTAAGGTACAAGCCAAAGAGAACATCTGAATGCACACCTCTGGTAGTAACATATAATCCAGAAGTGTAAAAACTATTGGAAATAATAAAGGATTTACAATCACTATTATCTGAAGATGCGACTCTAAAAATATATATTTCCCACACCGCCAGTGATTAACTTCCACCAGCCACCAAACCTGAAGCAGAAACTGGTACGAAGCACACTTCCCCCAGATCTCCAGCTAGGCAACAAAGGTACAAAAGCATGCAAAACACCTCCCTGCAAACTATGTACACACATCTCTCCTGAGACACCTGTAATTTTTAATGGAAAAATGTTTAAAATTCAAAATTCATATTCCTGTTCTACTAGCAACGTAGAATGTATTATACAATGTACAAAATGTGAGAATGGCTGCCATATTGCTGAAACTGGACAGAAGCTCAAAAGAATGGACCACCACAGATTCACAATCACCCACAAAGATGAAGATACACCAAATAGGGAAACATTTCTCAAGACCAGGCCACTCCATCAGTGACTTTACTATCAGAGTATTAAAAGGTATCTTCAAGAACAGTCAGGAATGGCGGACATTTGAACTGAAAATGATCCGACTTTTAAATACTAAAGAAAAAGCACTTAAAAAAGATGTTGACTTTTTGGCAAATTACCAGAGATAAATTCAAAAAATGCTTCAGATGTTCCTACTTTCATCCTTGAACCATCACATCAGCGCCACCCCCCCAACTAATAACATGTAACTATTACTTTGATCTTAAGGTTGGTCCTTCAGCAGGCCTCTAATGACAATGGGATTCTTCCTGGGCCAGATTTCTGGAGCATGGCGCAAGTATTGTATCCAGCCCTGTGCCATGATACTTTGGTTTTGGCAGTATGCCAACTCCATTGCTGCAACTGCACCCAATTTTGCAGTCTTGGTTGCAGTTGCAACAGTTTTCACGAGTTACGGCAGCTTGCGCCACATATCTGGCACAAGATCCATAACAGAGGCCCCCAGGAGTGCTGAAAGTTAGACCAGGAAAAGTTGGTCTAACTTGTGGCAATTGCTGCATGGGATGGAAAATCCCTTTAGGTCACTGCAAGCCCCATGCGCCATACCATTGGAGCACCAGGGCTTGAGGCAATCTAAGAGTTTTGAAAATCCAGCTGCCTATCTGTTTTTAACAAATGTGAATTGACTGTAGTGTTTTAACATTTTAACATGCCACACCACGGCCCTTTTGAATCCACATCCAGCCTCTTTATCTAACATGTTACTCAGCTCTGTTTTCTCAGACCTGAAGAAGAGAATATTTTCTCTTGAAAGCTAGTCTCAGAAATAATTTTGTTAGTCCAAGAAAAGGAATCACCTGCAACATATAACATAGCAACCAAACTTCGACCACAACTTGGAATCCTCTACCGTAACCGAGACTCTCTACCCCTCCCTGTATATCATGAACTTCTGAATTATTATGATATTGCCAGTCATTGACTATGCAGACATTATTTACTGCACTGCACCCTCCTCCTCCTCCCTCTCTCGACTCGACTGCCTATACTACACCTTCTGTCGCTTTGCCTCTAACTCTCCATATAGAGCCCACCACTGCTCCCTTCTCTCCTGCCTGGACCTCCCTCCACTCTCGCACAGATGTCTCATCCACTCTTTATCATTCATCTCTAAATTCTGGTTCAACTTGCTCGCCTCCTACATCTCTTCCCTCCTCTCTTCTGGACCTACCTCAACATATTCCCTACGCATCAGGGACTCACACTCCCTACCCCATCTTTCAACATAGGCAAAATTGCTTTTAACTATCACCTCCCCTCTCTGTGGAACTCTCAAACCCCTCTACAATGCAACTCTCCTTCACACTTCTCATTCAGAACTCTGCTACGCCTTCTACCCCTCCACATTTGCTCCCATAACATCTCATAGCACTTTACTCTTTACTCCCACTTACTCTGCTCCTTATTACTCCTCCCTTACACAGATACCATCATAACTTTATATATCTGAGTAGCCTGTTGAGTTGGTTTAGTTATCATGAAATGTATTAGTTGCTTCCTGTAGTGATCCACTGTAATTGCATGCTTCTTGCACTATTCTAATTGTACTATTTGTATTATATTTGTATGCCTCCTGCACAATTGCTTAATTTCTGCAGTTTATTTGAATACTTATCTTGTAATGTATTGCTTGTGTATCATGGTAACCGTACACTTGATTCCATGTTTCCACTCCTCCCAGGTAGCACCTGGAAACGAGCCTTGGCTCAGTGTGCCTTTCCTGGTCACCAAATGTTTAAGTAAAATCAAATAAAAATATTTGTTGTTTTTATCTTTTTTTCTTCTATGTGTGTGTTAGACTAAACAAATAAATAGGATTTCTGAAAAAAAAATACTACCACTTAACTCCTATAATTGCCCATTGAAAACTGATTTGTGGTATTTGAATGCCATCTTTTTTACCTTTTTCCATGCCAGTAGTGTGAGTGATATAGGGATGGGGGAATGGGGGTTGCAAGAGGTCACTATCAGTGAATGAAAAGGTGCTACAGAACTTGACTGCAAATCTGATGCTGTCCATTTGCAGGTCTGCATTAAGAGACAGATAGTTTGTCTTTCAGAAGTGGTTTGACATCTGAGCTGCATTGTATTGGTCTCCGTTTGTAAGGCACTTTACTGCACCAGTGCAGTCTACAGAAAATGCTACAGATGTGACAGATGCAAAGCTAAAAATACCCAATTTTATGTTGTCTTGCGCATGCGCAAGCAACATCTTGTGGTAGTAGCACATTCAGAGGTGTGTCTGTGTTGGCGAATGCAGGGAACACTTTAGTGGATGCGTCCCTCAGCCACCAATTAGCGAGCATGCTATCAATAATGAGAAACTTCAAAGAGAGCCAAAACCTTAAAAGAAATCTGCTACTCAAATGAGGTGCAGTTTCCTCACTGGAGCTTCAGATGACAAGGCTCCATTAGGTGCCTTTCCTAGTGAAACATTCCAATAAATATGGTGGCTCCTGCTGCCCGCCGCATAATCCCCATAAAGCCAACACTGGGGATGTCCAGTCCCCGTGTCAGCATGTCCCCCCAGTTCAATTTGTTTGCCAATGAAATTGCCAATCACTGGCATCATGTATCTCCCCCCCAAGCTTTCTTTGTCGACTGGTGTGTCCAATCCCCATTGGCATCATGTCCCCTCAAACTCATGGCACACTGGGAGCCCACCCCAGTGTGCCCCAAATCATTTTTCTTTACCTGTACATAAAGAAAACCATCCTGCGAAGTCCGTTTTTTTTACCTATAAAAAAAAAAAGGTCCCTCATTGTCCCGCCGTGCCCCCTCCCCCAACCTGCACCCACCCTCTGCGTACCCCAATTCCCCACACTCCCCTCACCCCATACTTATCTCCAGATGGCCGGCGCTGTGATCTTCTGTGGAGTGGGAAGCTGGGAACACATCTGAACTCTTCAAAAGCCGACCAGGAACTGAACAATCAATCAATAAATCAAATCAATCAAATTCTTTATTTATCCAGGCGAATATCATTGAGCAAGCTCATTTACAAGGTGGACCTGCATTACACAAGTCAAGTAACAATGCATTTATATACAGACAAATAGATAGTAGATGCAAGAGTACAACAGTACAGGTAGGCCTGCAATAGACAGGATAAGTAAAAATACATTTGGGTTCAGGTAAAAGACAGTCGGTAAGGGTATACATAACAATAGGGTAGCAAGTCAGTAAAAATTTATACCAGATACAACAAGATACATGGTTTAGTATTCCTGTAAGGTAAAGGCATTATAGTCCAGCGAAGAGATTAGTTGAAGTGGATGCTACAAGTGAAGAGACATACATAGTCAGTTTAAAAAGACCCAGGCGTATCAAGGGGGGGGTACAAGTGTCGGGAGAAGTGGGCAGCCAGTGTAGGGGAGGTCTGGAACTGGGATAATACTAGGAGCGAAGGAATGAGATGCTGTGGGTAAACAACATGCGGTAAGCTTTATAATGGCAGGCAATGGGGGGTTTCAACTTAGGTGGACATATCAGCTATTTTGGGGGATTTTGATACCAGATTTTCAACATGGGGTTCTTGGGACCCCACCTCATGAACACATGCACTGTCATCTCGTTACTCGGTCCAGAAAAGGTGATTTTGCGGTCACTGCATGGAATCACCTTTTGGGACTGATTAACAAAATGACAGTGCCACTGTTCATGAGATGGGGTCCTAAAAAGACCATGTTGCAAATTTGGTGAAAAAATTCCAAGAAATGATGTGTTATGCAGTTCCAATGCACGCTCATAACTTCGACAATTTTTAATATTTTCACTCCAGATTTTCAACATTGACATTTTTTCACACCTCCTTATGAACAGTACAGCTGTCATTTTTCACATCTTGCCTGAAATGCATTTTCGCACCTGTGGCTCACAATGGTGTGGTCACTGTGGGAAATCAACTTTTGGAACAGAGTAACAAAATCACAGTGCCACTGTTTATGAAGGGAGGTCCCAAAATGCCTATGTTGAAAATGTGGTTAAAAAATTCCCTAAATATATACATTATATATGCATTGCACAGTTTTCATGCACACACGTGACTTCACCAATTTTTCATATTTTCACTCCTGATTTTCAACATTGCCATTTTTTAAACCACCCAAAATGTGTTTTCATACCTTTGGTGCCAAATGGCACCATCGCTGTGCAAAATCACCTTTTGGCTAACAAACTAATAGTGCCACTGTCCATGAGTTAGGGTCACATAAAGCCCACGTTGAAAATTTGGAGTGAAAATACCAACAAACACCCAGGGCATTAGAGTTTCCAAACATAACGCCCCATCCTGTACAGACTGACAGGAGTCAGGGGTGTGACTTGGCATCGTCCGCTAATGCTCACACCATTTCACCCCCACCCCCACCCTGCAGCCAGTGACAGGCATCAAGGTGTGCCTTGGAGTCTTCGGCCCCAAAGTTCACCCCATTCTCCTATACTGCACCCATCTCAGCATATTTCCTTGTGGAATGCGGTGAGCATAAGGCCCAAAGACTCCAAGGCACACTGCGACACTTGTCAGTGTCTGCAGGGTAGGGTGAGGTGAAATGGCGTGAGCATTATGGCCGACAACTCAAAGGCACACTCCAGCGCCTGTCAGTCTCTGCAGGATGGGGATGGGGGTGGCATCAGTTCAATACTTTCATTGCCATTTCAATTATGCATCTCTCTAACTCCTGCACTACCAATGGCAATGCCAGCAAGACAACATTCGGCATTGACAAATGCTTGTTAAAATCAGGGCTCCAGCTCAGATCTGTCACTATTTACTGTGTGTGTTAGACTAAGCAAATGAATAAGATTTCTAATATAAGTTTATGGGTCCATTTGGAAGGCCGGTTATAGATATAAGAGTGTTGCCTTGCACATTCTTAGGACCAGAGGACTGTGAACTGAAGGTGAGCAGTTCTGTGGTCCTAAAGGCACAAGAGGCAATGCTCTTATTTCCATAAGAGGCCCTCCAAACAGACCCATAAAATTATTATAGATTGCTAACTGTATTAAAAACAAGCATTTGTCAATGCCGAATGTTGGCTTGCTGGCATTGGCACTGGTAGTGCTGGAGTTAGACAGATGCATCATAGGAATGGCAGTGAAGTATTGAACTGATGCCAACCCACCCCCACCCTGGAGAGAGTGACAAGCATTAGGGTGTCCCTTTGGGTGCTTGGTAGTGCAGTGCGGGAAAACATGTCGGGCAGGATGTGAGAAATGACAGCTGCACAGTTCATAAGGAGGTGTAAAAATGCCAGTGTTGAAAATGTGGCATGTAAATATACCAAATTTGCAAAGCTACTAGGGTGTGTGGGAAATATGCAATGCACGCTTGCAACACTGCCATTTTGTGGGCGTTCGGCACCAAATTTTTGACATAGGCATTTTAGCACCTCTGCTCATGTACAGTGTCACTGTTATTTCCTCAAAGTGTCCCAAGAAGTGATTTTGCACAGTGACCACGCTATTCTGCGCCGGAAGTGCGAAAACACATTTTGGGCATGCTATGTCAAATGACGGCTGTACTGTTCATCAAGAGGTGTGGAAAAATGGCAATGGTGAAAATCCAGACTGAAAATATCACAAATGCACGATGGTACGAGCGTGTGTGCAATCTGCCAACGCATGCTCGTAACATACAGTTATTTTATGGAGTATCATCACCAAATTTTCAACATAGGCATTTTAGGTTCTCTGCTCATGAACGGTGTCACTGTCATTTTCATAATCTGGCCCAAACACTGATTTCCCACAGTGACTGTGCTATTGTGCGCCAGAAGTGCGGAAACACATTTCGGGCAGGATGTGGAAAATGACAGCTGTACTGTTCACAAGGAGGTGTACAAAAATGACAATGCTGAAAATCCAGCAGTAAAATATTGTGAATGCACGAAGTTGCAAGCCTGTGTAGCAACTACTGCGCAACGCACGCTCGTAAAACAGGCATTTGTTGGATTTTTTCCACCAAATTTGGAACTTAGGCTTTTTAAGAGGGCACCTCATGAACACTGCCACTGTCTTTTCGTTAATGGGCCCCGAAAGGTGATTTTGCGCAGTGACTGCGAAATCACCTTTCGAGGCTGATAAACGCCATGACAGTGACAGAATTCATGAGGAGGGGCCCCAAAACCCCATGTTGAAAATGTGGTGCAAAAATTCCCAAAAATGCCTGAGATATGCAACAAAGTTGAAAAAACCCTATCTAGCCCATTATACAGCTTACTGGCATTTCCTCCATTCGCAGTCGGCTTTGAAGAGTGCAGGCGTATTCAGTCCACGAAGATCGTCGCGCCCGGACTCGAGCAAAGTATTATGGGGTAGGGGAATTAGCTTAGGGGAGAGGCAGTGCGCAGTGGGTGGGTGCGGGTTGTGGGGGGCAGGGAGAAGCGCCGTGGGACCGCTTTTAATTTGCAGGTTTAAAAAAAAAAAGATGATGCAGGATGTTTTCCATGCTGGGGTGGGCTCCCAGCATGGCAGAAGGATGGCTGGGGGGGCGTGGAGCCAGCGAGTTGGGCACCCGTGGCCATGGCATCAGTTGCCACACTGGGGTGGGCTCCCAGCGTGGCACCCTGTACTGGGGGGGAGGACAGTGGAGCCGATGGGGGATTGGGCACCCCCATCAGCCATGGCATCAGTTGCCACACTGGGGTGGACTCCCAGCATGGCACCCTATACTGGGGGGGTACGACACGTAGTAAAGTGGACATAACTTCTAAACAAAGTGACGCTGCATGACGAGCTTGTCTCTGATTGCAGCAGCACTTTGTTTAGAAATGTTGTCCACTTTACATAATGTTGGTGTCAGTGCAAGCATGCTGGCTTATTGGGGAATGAGGGACGCACCTACTGATGCGTGCCCTGCATTCTCCCAACAGCAGCTGCGCCCCCAAAACTGCACTCTCCCAATATGTTGACTGCCGCGCAAGCGCGGCAAGCCAACATAAAAATAATCCTCTCTTATTTAACACAGTTAACAACATGAGCAGTCAACAAGATGCCTGTTATAGTAGCTTAGCGTTTGTGGTACTCTTATGGTAAAAAGAGTACCTCATGTGCAACTGAAGGGAGGCCTGTGAATGGTCTGGGATGCTCCCGCGATCTATAATAAAAAATACTACCAGTTATCTTTTCTAATTGCCCATTAAAAATACTGCTGTTTAAAATAACTACACTCACTGTGATACTACATAAATAAATAGCAAGTGACATGAAACCACCTTTAGCTTCCCCAAGGAATGCATACAGCACATTTGTTAACCTAAAACTTAATTGCCAACAAATATTTGCCATTGCTCTTTTAGGATTTAATAATCTGCCTTTTCAGTCTTGTAGCACTTTATCAGATTGACAACAGTGTGAGCTTTCTTAACAGAGCATCTATTGGCACTAGGGAGACATGCAGTCAGTCCCTTCTCTGTCTATTCTCAATGTCAGGTATTGCCTTTGGGAGGAAACATCACTCCATTTGCATGACTATATGTTGTCATGGTCACTTAGGCTTTCCTCTCAAAAGAATTCACATTTCAAAGGAGGCCAGCTTTGTTTTGCTTACCAGTGAAACCGGTTTCCTGTGAGGCCAGTCACAGGCACATTATGAATGTAAGAGCCATCACACTGCTCTCAACAAATAATGACTTAGGCTGCAAACCAGCGACACTTGGAATTTTTAAGCCATGCAGTCAGTATAGGAAGGTACTGTGATCAGCATCATCCAAGAGAGCTAAAATGGAAAACCATAAATACTATAAGCAGTGCCTAGTCAAGATATTTCAGTTTTTATTATTATTTGTCAAGCAGTGGGTTACTTATTTCAGCTTTGTGCAAATACTAGGGGTCTAATGTTCTGTACAGATAGTTGTCTCAAGCAGTGATAACATTCTCAGGAAGGGGGGACAGAGATATCAGAATCAGCACTGTAAAGGAGATCGCTTACAAAAAGCTGTAACTTATTTAACAGGCACTGCTACTTACTCTTTCTGTATACTGTACATTAAACATATAAAGAGTTATCCTATGAGAAGAGACTGAGGAATCTCAACATGTACACTGTGGAAGAGAGGAGAGCTATGGGTGACATTATAGAGACCTACAGGTACCTCACAGGTATGAACAGAGTGCAGGAGGGGAGTTTCTTTCAAATAAGAAAGAGTTCCAGGACTAGGACACTTGCAATCACAAGAGTGTGGTGTGCATATTTATGGGACACATGTTCCTCTGTGTGATTGAAAATGTAATTATCTGTGCTCTGCTTAGTTGTGCATTGGAGAAAGGGTAATGTGCCCAGTTTCCAGCTGCCTTGGTGGCCAGCTGGTAACACAACCAGAATGGTATTTGGGGCAGTCTGGGTTTAAGTCCCAGCTGAGGGCACTTACTTCTTTCTTTTCCTCTGTTTGTATGTGTTCCATAAATGTCACCACAATCTTGTGATTGAAAATGTAATTATCTATGCTGCACCAGGTTGTGCATTGGAGAAAAGTAACATGCTCTGGGATGCCCAGTTTCCAGTTGTCAGTTGTCTTTGTGGCACAGCTGATAGCACAACTGGAATGGTATTCCGGGTGGCCTGGGTTCAAGTCTCAGCTGAGGCACTTATTTCTTTCTCTCCTCTGTTTGTATGTGTTCCATAAAGAGGCTCGAGGCTATTAGACCCAATACTTCTACAGGCAGAGACAGAGTTCAGTAGTTAATTTATCTACCTGATAGTTACAGTATGTAGTCAGAAAGGGGGTAGAGAAAGGGTGGAGGGGGCACTGGAACAGCAGTAACCAGGAGTGTGGAAGGTATGCTGGGGGCAGCAGGGGAGACTGAGGTAGCGGACAGTTGCATTCAGACAAATCTGAGAAATGATGGCTGAAAACATTAGCAACAGTAGCAAGGTTATTACAGTTCATGCCATCAGGCGCCATATCATTAGTGGAGGGAGTATGCATCCCATAAAGCCCTTAATGTGGTTCCAGAATTTCCTAGCATCAGCTGCAGCATTTGAAAGCAGGTTCTTACAATAGGGGCTCTTGGCAAGATGTATAACCTTTTTGTAGGCGTTCCTCCGAGTCCTGTAGGTGACCCAGTCAAATGGGAGACTTGATGATGTAAACTTGGCCCAACTTTTGTCCCTATCTTTCAGAGCTTTAAGATGGCCCATGTGCAGCCACCTAGTGAGTGTACATCTGACTCTGCATTTCACCAAAAGGGTATGCTGGTCTTAGATGGCACCAATGCAGGAGATGAAATAATTTAGGGCTTCTGTGGCATCTTTGGTACAGTATAGAGGTGTCTAGTCAATTCTAAATAGGTCAGTGAAGAAGAAGACAGTTGGGTCAAGTGTAGAGATTTCCTGCAGGAGATTTCTTAGGAGGACTTGAGGTTGAGCACATCCTCCAGATGTAGTAGACAGGAGAGTGGTCACTGATGGCATCAGCAAGGATGCCAGATCCAGGGATCCTGTCCTTTCTGCTAATGAGGGTCCAGTCAATCGATGTATGATGACTTGTAGTGGAGAAAGTCTGGTTGGGTCAGAGATGAGTTGGATCAGGGACCATACCTCTCCACCCCTTGCCTCATGAATCAGGCACAAGGCTTAAAAACATCAGGGACAAAGACCCAAAATCAGGGACACATCTTAAAAAGTATACTATTCACTCAAAAGTGCTGTTGGAATGAGAATTTATCTTAAGATGCATTTTCTGAAGAAGAACAAGTCTGTAATGTTAATGTTTGACATTATTTTGTGATTTTAATCCACACTGTTCTGTCACGAAAACACAAATTTTACGAGGGACAGAGGAAAATTCTGAGGCAAAATCAGAGGATAGTTGAGAGAGGTATGCAGGGGCTATTTTTGCACTAGTTACTCTAGAGATATAGATTATTTACTCCACAAAGCATCACAATGATCAGGACACTAACTTGTTCTGGGAAAAAGCCAGTCAGTGTGAGCAGTCTGTTAAGAACAGTTGATCTACTTGAGCGCCACTGAACATTGCTCTGTATTTGGCGTCAATGGAAGACTCAAATGGAGCAGACAGGACTAAAAATGAAAACACTTGAGGTTGGTACAGATGGAGTCAAAGTTGTTATACAGTATTCCTATGTAAAGAGTAAAAGATGACAGTAATATGTGTACATTTGAAAACATAAAAATATTAATTTCTATGGATTTGTAATGAATGAAATCTGGGCACAATCAATTAAAAGTATAAGCCATTGATCTAGTGTCATATTGCATTTTACAGAATAGCAGTGTATAGTTTGAATGGTTTTGTTCATATACATATCTTACATTTAGGTGAACTGGAGTGCAATCCATGGCTCCATGTCAATTCGGCAATGGAATTATAGCGAGGACAATATCGGCGATACTACGGCGAGTCCAATTAAGGCACCCAGTACATATGGGCGAACAGTGTTACAGTGACAGTTTGTAAAATACTTGCTTCATGCGGACTTCACCCCCCAAGCCCCACACATTCCCCTTACTAAATTAACCAACCCCAAGGTTGTAGCACTTCTGGGAGGGGGAATACCTTTGTTGTTGTAACGGTGCTCACCTATCTTTACAGGCACCATAATTGCAGTTGCTGACATTGCCATCACCGATATCATCCTCACTATTATTCCATCTCTGAATTGACATGCTACCCATTCCATTTGTTTGGGAAAGTAAATGTTAGGGACAATGCCAGCATGTTGTGGGTAGAATAGATTGGGGGAGGTAGAACTCCAAAAAGGGAGAGCAGATAATGTGAATGATGATGAATGGAATGGTATGGGAAGAGTAGAGATTGGGGGGGGAGAGAAATCATGTAGCACAGATCTGTCAAGATACAGCGTATCAAGTAAGGGAGAATGCTGAGAGTCAGAGATGAGATAGAAGAGAGGTACAAAACAAGTGCTGAGAGCAGTTAATGTGCAGTGATAATAGTGGCATTTTACGGGTGAAGGTAGTGATTGAGGAGGGAAGGAACAGAGAGAAAGTGGAACATAGAGGGTAACGTAAAGTAGGGTTAAAGGTGGTAGGATGGGAGGCACAGATGGCAGTTGAAGAAAAGAAGTGGCATAAAACAGTTACTATAAGTTACAGAAAATGGCAGGAGGGGGCAAGGAATCAGGGAGGGATTGAGAGAGCAACTGCTGGTGAGCATGTGATGTATACAGAGAATGGCAGTATGTTGGGGGGCTGAGAGATGGGGGGGGAGAAGATTCTGGAGGGGAGGAGGGATGAGAGGCAGTGTTGCAGAGCAGCTAAAGTATATGGAGAATGGCAGTGATTTGGGTGGAAGGACAGAGATCAACTGGCGAACAGCGGATAATGTAAACGCCCCTCATGACTGTTTGCATTTTTGGAGCATATGCATGATGAGGAAATAGAAACAAAGTAAAAATGTAATTTGTGAGACTGCAGCAGCATTTGTACAATGAACAGCTCAGTGAGAAATGTTTATGGTGGTGCACAAGACAGTTAAAAAGCAGAATGAAGCACCTCAGTGGCCATGTAGCTGATATAATCATTATTTTAAAATAATCAGAATGTATGCAAGAGAGGTATGCAGTGGTATTATTATTAGTAAAGCTGAGTAGTGCACTTAGAATTATACATACTTACATACAGGACGTATAAATTATGAAATAATGTAGAAACGGTGGTGGCTGTATGGCAATTATATTCAATAACAAACATAGCAAGAATGGAATTAGTTGCATTGGGACTGAATCATTGAAATGTTACAAAGTTTATGAAACTGCATACTGGTGATGTGTTGCATATTAAACTTCATACTGGTGATGTGTTGCATATGAAACTGCATACTGGTGATGTGTTACATATTAAACTGCATACTGGTGATGTGTTGCATATGAAACTGCATACTGGTGATGTGTTACATATGAAACTGCTTACTGGTTATGTGTTGCATATGAAACTGCATACTGGTGATGTGTTACATATGAAACTACATACTGGTGTTGCATTGCAGTTTTTTTCTGGACCACTTTTATGCAAGTTCAAGACAAACTTTATTACAAAGAAGCATTAAGGAAAACAATGACAAAGGAATGAGGAGATGGAGGAATTGGTGGACAGAAATAAAAATTTAAATACATGCACCTCTTAATGAGTTTTCTTTGTTTATTGAAATCTATAGCGGAAGGGTTTGGGTTGCAGGCAGAGTAATGAGAAAGATTAGTTTAGCTCTTATAGTTGGGTACAAGAAGTGTAGGGTGTGCACATTGTTCCATAAACAGAACAAGAATCATTGAAGACAGTTTGAAATGGAAATTTACCAAATGAAAACAAATTAATTGTGGCATATGAGACATGTAGATAGAAATGAAAAGAGGTGTACCTAAAGACAACAAGTATGTGGTGGTACTGTATTTGGAAGGGTACTGGAAAAAAGGAATGTAAGCAGTAGAAAGGTGTTATAAATGGTACAAACAACGCATAGCAAGTAACAGGCAATGTATACAGACAATGGCAGCATAAGGGAGCAAAGATCAGTGAGGGGACTGATAACGAGCAAGTGCCACACAGTGGCTAATGTGAATTATGGTGAATGGTGGCAGATTTGGGGAGATGAAGATTGGGGAGTGGGAGTGACTAAGTGTTGGAGATTGATGCCGGGGGACAGCAACAACCAGAGTGGTTAATATGTAGGGAGAATACAGGCATGTTGGATGGGGCAGAGATTGGGAGAAGAGAGAGCAGGTGCTGCAGAGCTGCCAATGTGTAAGGAGAATACAGGCATGTTGGGGGCAGAGATTGGGAGAGGAGGGATAGAGAACAAGGGCCTGATTCTCAAACGCTGCATCAAGACGCAAGGTGTGTGCGCCAAGCAGCAGGACGCAAGCAGCATGCTGCACCAAGACACAAGCAAGATGTGATTCACAAACGTACCATGCATGAATGCAAAGACTCACTGCATCAAGCACCCCATGCACCAGCACAGCATCAGAAGGCAGCTAGCACCATGACACATGGTGTGTTGTGACAGGGGTAAGACATGCAGGATGCAGGAGTGCAATTCACAAAGGTGCACCAAACAGCAGATTTCAAACACCTGCTACACCACACAGAGATGATCTAAGGGGACTTAGAAAAAGGAAGGTAGAGGCAGGGTAGTGATACAGGACTGAGACATAGGACTGCAGCAGGACATAGACAGATGACTGCCAGGAGGATGTTAGCACCACTGGCCCTACTGGGCATACAGCTGGCCATGCAACACCATAGGTGATGTGCCCACCAGGCTGCACAACAGGGTGGCGCTGCACAGCAGGTGCACAGACAGCAGCAACACAGACACTGGAGGCATGCCATGGGTGTGTACCAGCCACGCACCACCCACATGGACCTGACCGAGGAGCAGTGCATTGCACGATATCGACTTGGCAAAGCAGTCATAGCAGAGCTATACCAGGAACTTGATGCCAACCTGAGAAGCAGGACCCAGAGAGGCCATGCCATACCAATAGAGGTGAAGGTATGTGCAGCCCTACGGGTAATGACCACTGGCAGATTCCAGACACTGAGTGGTGACACTGTGGGCATCTCACAGCCCTCCGTATCACAGTGCCTGAGGGCAGTCATGGATGCTCTTGTACACAGGTCACACCAATACATCCACCTACCTACAGATGCCCAGGAGCAACTGGCAATCAAGCAGGGATTCTACAGCACAGCAGGATTCCCACATGTGCTTGGTGCAGTAGACTGCACACACATTGCCATAAGGGCACCACTGGATGAACCAGAGACCCATGTCAACTGGAAGGGCTTCTATTCCATGAATGTACAGGTCATCTGTGACAGCAGGTTCAAGATCCTCGACGTTGTGGCACAGTATCCAGGGTCCACACATCATGCGTACATCTAAAGGAACTGTGGAGTGTGTGAGGCCTTCTAGAGTGGAACACTCACAGATGGCTGGCTGATTGGTAAGGCACACACAGCCACATGCAGCATGGGTGGGCATGGGACATATGTGGGCACAACACTAACCTATACCTCCCTTCCCACAGGTGACAGCAGATACCCACAACAGCCCTGGCTGCTGACACCGGTTAGGCATCCACAGAGTGTGGCAGAGCAATGGTACAATGATGCCCACACAGCAACACGCAGTGTGATACAGCACATTTGGCATCCTCAAGATGAGGTTCCGGTGCCTTGACAGATCAGGGGGTGCACTGCAGTGTACACCAGTAATGGCATGCAAACTGTTCATAGCACTTTATGTGCTGCACAGCATAGCACTGGAATATAGCACACCACTCTCAGAGGATGAGGAGGCACCCAGCGAGGATGGTGACACTGCGGGGAAGGAGGAGGAGGAGGCAGCGGGGCCTGCCTATGACTGGCAACAGCAAGACCAGGCACAACACACACTAGCTGGACAATGAATGCAAGCGCAGCTCATTGTGTCACACTTTGGATGAGCACATAACACCATGCACAGTGTGCATGGCTACAGGTACACCAACACCACCATGCTGTGTGCTGGCTATGGACCACAGCCTTGAGACCATGGGAAGAACACATGCATGCTGCAATGGCACACACAACAGGCACACTGGGCAGCAGTGCCATGGCATTGCAGGGAACAACTAAGCAGTGCCAGGAACCCACAGACCACCATGGAGAGCACACACTGCAGGTGGACTGGAACAGCTGTGGTTAGACAGAAGTGTTGCCGCCTGGGCCACCACACAGGCAGTGGCAGCACAGTTGACACAGATGTTCCCAATTGTCTGTTTTCCGGCCCAGATGGTGCAATGCACAGTGACATGGACAGCAGCATGAGGCCGGTGTCCATTACTAGCAGGGTAGCGTGCACAAGCACTGTAATGTAGGGATGGAGGGATGTGTGGGGTCCCATGCACAGCAGCCACAGTGCTAGCCAGCATAGACTGCACATGATGGGAATGGAACCATGGTCATGTGGCATGCAGCACACTGGTGCTGGTGCTAACATGCAATGTCAGTATGCAGTGGGCACCAGAGGTAGGCACAATGGGATATGGAGGACAGTGGGTGGGAGGCTGCACACACCATGCAAGCACAGTTGCAGGTGCTGCACATGAGCTGGGTGAGTGCTGCACCAAGGCTGCAGGTGACATGGTTGTGTCATGGCACACCCATAGGGCATGCCATGAGGACTGGCACGGTGCCACTGGAGTCATGCCCCCCCAGCACAGGTGTGGTAACCTGCACAAGCACAGTGTGCAGAGACAGGGGGGATGGCAACCAATGCACTGCAGGTTGCACTGTGCATCAACAATGGGAGGACGCATGTCACACTGTGTGGCAGCCACAGCAATGCTACTTGTATACAGAATTATCCCATATGCAACGCACAGTGTGTTGCATGCTGCATGCCAACGCATGCTGCGTAGCATGTGCATCACAGCATGTGACTGGCAGGGAAAAGCAGGGAACATGTGGAACTGAGCCACCAGGGCTTCAGTAGCCATTCTAGGCCGCACAGGACAGTGTAGCACAGGACACAGCTCCAAATATACTGCAGAGGGAGGCAAGGGGGTAAAGCAGTCACAAGGGCAAACAGCAGGTGGTTTTCCCAGTTGCAATGGCACACTGGAGCAGGGCACCTATCTTCACTGATAATGAGACAGTGCTTCTCATCAGCCTGGCTGAGCAGTGGAGCAGGGTGCTTTTCCAACAGGGGGCACAGCAGTCCAGCCCAGCAGACAAGGGGAGGGTGTGGTCTAGCATAGACAGCAGGCTCCAGATGGTGTCTGGAATCAGAAGGACCATGCAACAGGTCAGACACCAATGGAATGACCTGGCCTGGAGGGAGGGGTGGCTCCTTGCCCACCTGAGGAGGATGGCATGAGAGGCCGATGTCCAGATGTGTGGAGAATGGCCACGCCGGTCAGGTTTGTGTCACCAGTAACATGTCTGACACACAACACACTACAGTGACCTTGACTGCACAGATGGGTACTGATGATGTCACATACCATTAAGTCCCCACAGGAGAGGGCAGTGACACCGAAGGCCAGGGCAGGCCCAGGGAACCCAGACTGAATGGACATGGCAGAGGACCCCACAGGGAGCAACATTGCCAAGGTAGGTGTGCAGCAGTCATGACATGTATGCAGCTATGTAGACTACTGTGTAGGGACCAGCAAGCAGAACACAAACACACATACACACACACACACTGGCAGGGCAAGCACAGGTGGCCGTGGCTGGTGGTTGCTGGTAGGGCACATGGACCATGGACACGTGTGTGGGTGTGTGCCCCACACATGGTCTGTGCATGTCACAGCCCATGCAACATGTGACATGGCATGGTGGTGGCTTGCCAGGCTTGCATTGGTGGTTTGGGCAACATACAGTGAGGCAATGCATGGGCGCTTGCGGTGCACTCACAGGCTGTCACATTGTTTCCAGGTGCTGATGATGGTGTGATGAGTGAGCAGCAGGACAGTGATGCACAGAGCATTCCACTCAAGAGTGGCAATACAGCGCCTGAAGCATAGTGCGGACCTTGCAGGCGTACACAGCCAGGACCTGGATGATGGCCCTGGGCAGGCAACAGTGTGCAGAGACGAGGGGATGACAACCAATGCACTGCAGGGTGTGGAGGATGCAACAAATGAGGAGGATGTGGAGGAGATGGAGGAGGATGTCCCGGGTGACCAACAGGAGCATCGACAGCATGCAGGGCCAGGCGACAGTGCTGTGGGACTGCCTGCTGCAGGTGACACGGCCGACATGGCAACAGGCGGGGACACCCATGGCAGAGCTGGCCGGGTGGGTGCTGAGCAGACTGGGGATGGGGATGCCTCCATGCATGGCGGTGGTGATGCAACCAGCGAACATGGTCCAGGGCAGCCCAGGATTGAAAGGGACATGTCGCCAGACAGGGACACGAGGAGTGATGATGACATGCAGCCCCAGCCGTACACCCTCCGTGACTTTGTCTAGGGACTCAGACTGCACATCAGGCCCATAGCAAGGCTGCTGACCAACCTACATGATGCAGTGCAAGCCCTGCTGGACTACCTAGACCAGACTGGTGGACATTGAGTGTCGGGAATGTGAGTGCAACATTGTCCTGGCCCCACACATGCAATCGCGAACATGCCATGGACAGAGCTCATTGGGTAGTATGGACACAGGTCACTGGGACATCAGGGATATAGTAACTGTGCATGCAATGCAGTTAATTGCATTACCATTGTAAGACTATTGCCGTGTGTGGAGCTGTGCCCATCTCATTGTGTACCTCTTGGAGCACCTTAACTGTTGATGTTGTGTGTTGCTTATGTGTTCCTAATACATTGTTGATCCATGTGCAAGCTGTGTCTGTGTCATTCTGTACTGTGCATGCTCATCACCTGTCTATGCTGTGTACTGGTCGGTGCCAGCCAATGTGTGGGTACCAGCCCACAGGGTCTGCACAGGGCACCATGTGGACAACAGGGACCGCTGCAACATGTGAAATGCACCGCCTTGTGCCACAGGTATTGTTGATGCGACACGCTGGGCACAGTGTCAGGACACTGTATCACTGTGGGCCTGTGCCACCCAGCGTTGGGATCCTCTTAGTTCCACAGTGGCATGCCACAGTGGTTAAGCAAAACCACCAGTTGACAAGGTGGGATCCCACAGTTTGGGCCTGCATGTGTCGGTACCAGACGTCTGGGGTCGGGTGGTGTGTCATGGTATGTGGCATACCACAGGGCCCACCAAGGGGGAATGCAGTGCGCAGCTCTGTATGGCTGCCATGGTGGCATGCCCCACAATGGGTACTGTGTGTGAGTATTGGTGCTGGGTGGTATGTGGAGCCCCTTGTGTGGTGGGGAGGCAACAGTCCTGCAGAGACCATTCACCTGGGTGTGGGAGCAAGTATGGCAACATGGACAGGCATGGTGCCGTGTGTGCCAAGGGACCACACTGTGCTGGTACTACACCATGGTGTGTGCCACTGCTCCCACTGGTCATAGAGCTTGTCTGTTTGAGGTGGTGGTTGGTGGTGCAGGTCTGGGTGTACAGTGTGAATGGTCTGTGGCATGTCATGGTGTACACACCCAGGTGCATGCAACTGATCCCAGGGCCGGCTTTGGGGGCTGTGCAGGTGTCCAGTATGTGCCATCTGGGATGGCAGTGTGCTTATCACTAGCATGTGGGGGATGCCACTGTCTGGGGATGCAGGCTTGTGTGAATGTCCCATGCTGCAGTGCCATGGCCATGGGCACTGTACAGAGGATATGGGGTACTGGTGCATGCAGCACAGGTATGCATGGCACATGCACCTGCACATCCATGTGTGGTGTGTGTTGTGTTAGAGGTCCCTGCCTATGGTCTGGTGTGCACTGGACCATTGCATTGTGCTAGCCAGCATGGTTGGTGGCCCCAATGCTGTGCCTGGCGTACTGATGGCAGCATCCTACCTGTGTGTGTGCTGGCCTCCCTTCCTGCCTACGGTGTCTGGTGGCTCACTCTGTGCAGTGCATGGTGGCTGTACCACTGAGATGCTGCTCTGTGGCAGCATCCTGCAGTGTACACCCTGTCACACCTGCCACAGGTGGCACTGTGTGCACCCTGTGCCTCTGTGGCGATGTGCGTGGCACTGGGGTATCCTGTTGTGCTGCAGCGGTCCCTGACAAACTGGAAGCTGTTGTCCCCTAGTCTAGTCCTGCTGCCAGCTGCTGCCATCTGTGCAACAGGTGCTGCTGCTGGTGCTCCTTGCCTGGCCATCCGCCCTTCACAGGCCATTCTACCTGCCTCAGGGTGGGCCCTCTTGCTGCCTCGGGATCGGTCTGTCATGTGTTGTCCCAGCCTCCGTGCTGCATTGGGTGTTGACATGGCCATGATGTTGGCTATCACTGTACTGTTCTGTGTCTGTCCAGACTGCTCCACGTCACTGACAGGTAGATGGATGTCCATCCCCCTGTGCCCGCATGTTCCAGTACCCCATGTGCCTGTGCACACCCTCAGCTGTGTTACTGGGTGTTTTGCTGTGGTTGTCTTCTGTGCCCAGTGTGGCTGTGGCCCCCTGCAGTGTGTGCTCCACTGCACCATGGTCATCTTCCACACTAGCATCACTGTGTGGCTCCAGCCCATCCCTGATGTCTGTTGGGCCCACGTGTCGGTCTTCAGACGCAATTGCATCCAGCTGTTGTTCCCCATTGTCTGTGTGTTTGCTTGCCGTGTCACCCACAGCTCTGTCCTTGGGCACAGCTGTGCATGTCATGTGCTGTGTCAGCACTGTGTCTGGCTGTTGTCCCATAGGCATCAATGGCTGCTCAATGCCCTGTGCACCCTCATGGCCCTGTCCCACATCCTGTATGCTGACTGTGTTCCCCATGCTGTGGTCATCATCTACTGCCCCTCTGTTGTGCCACCACACATTGCAGTCTGGACATACCTGTGGGACTGGTGCCACACTGGCTGCCTGTTGTTGCATGCATCTTGCAATCTCCTGCAGTGCAGTTGCCATTGCCGTTGTTGCCTCTGTCTGGGCGATATGCTGCCCCATGCTGCGTTCCATGATCATGGTCTGCTGTTCTATGGCATCCGTTTGGCGTGTGATGCACAGCCATATGTCCTGGAGTAGCCTTGTTGTCTGTGTTGTTTGGCATACCCCTTCCTGAATCCCATGTATGATGGCTGCATGGATATCTGCCACTGTCAGCTGCAGCTGCCCCATGTGTGTAACCATGGCAGTGGTGTGTTCCCATATGCTGTCTTGTATCCCTGTCAGCTCACGCTGTGTTGCCTCCTGGGTGAGCAGGACATCCTGGCAGTATCGTGACAGGTCTTCCTCAAGGTCATCTTCCAGTGGCAGTGGTGTTGCACCATGTTCGCCTGTCCCACCTGCACTTCCATGGTCCAGTGTGGCAGTGCTGTGTGCCTGGCCATCGCTGCTCTACAGTGGTGGGTGCATTGTTTGCCTGTCCCACCACAGGGCCATCCCCTCTGTCCCCCTCCTGCTGTATGTCCACTGTGGTCTGGTGCTGGTCTGTAGTTCTGGCCATGGATGTGCTTTGCCCAATGGTGCTGCTGCTGTTGATGGCATGGCATTGCTGTCTTTGTCACTTCCCTGTTGGTCATCTGCCTCACTATCTGTCACCCTCCTGTGGGCCTGGCTCACTGTGCTGTCACTGGTGGATGCCTGCTGTTGTTTCTCATCACTGCTGCTGTGACTGCTGTGCTCCAAAGCTTCACTGTCACTGTGGGTCACAGCATGGCATTGTGGTGGTGTTGCCTGCCTGGCTGTGGCATGTTGTCTGGTTGCTGTGGTCCAGGCACCTGCTGGGTATACAGACAGATGTGCACAGTGCATTACCTCAGGTGCCCACGTGCCGGTATGTGTCCAGTGCCATGGTGCATGTCCAGCCTGTGGCAACCAGTGGAGGGGTTGCCTCCTGCATCTCCTGCTTCTGTATGGCAGCCTAGGCCATACTGTGCCCTCTGCACCTGACCTCGGGTCCCTGTCCATTGTGGGTCCCTGGTGCCCCTGGGGTGCGTCGGCCTCCACTGGTGGTGCCACATCAGCTGTCTGCATGTTGGTTACCTTGCATGCCACATGCATGCCCAGTGCTTACCTTGTGCATGTTGTTGCAGATACAGGTCTAGCTCAGTGTCACCCTGTATGCTGTGCATGCTGATCTACACGTTCCTCATATCTGCTGAGGGGCTGTGGTTGTGTGAGTCCTCCTCCCATTGCCACTGTGCAGCGCCTGTTGTGGGCTGCCTTCTTCTTGGCATGACACTTGATGTCACAATGCCACTTCTGCAGCTCCCTCACACTGCGCTTGCTGGGTGCCACTGCATTCACCAGTCTGGCTACCTCATCCCATGCCTCCTGCCGCTGTGTCCGTACCTTTTGGTCCTCTCCCTCGGACAGTAGCAGGTCTTCCTGTTGAGTGTCACACACAGGTCAGGGCCTTGCACCATTGCCCATCATGCTCTTGTACTCCTGACACTTGTCACACCTACCTGGGCCTCTATTACATCCAGGAGGATGTCTGTCTCCTGGTCCATGAAGTTCTTTTTTCTGGAGTGTCCAGTCTTCTTCCACCATGTCCCTGGGGTTGGCTGCCCCCTCTCTTTTTGCTGCATCCTCCATAGTTCAGCCATTCCTCCACCCCTTGCATTTGGACGCTGCCTACACCTTCTGTTTCACCTACATTATTTATTTGATGCACTGTGCGTTCTTACGCCATGTGTTACATCTGGCTTATGGTGCATTCCTTACAGAATAGGGTGCATTGCCGATGATTTAGAGGGCTTTGGGCGTGATGGTGTATCCGCGTACTTACGCTGGGGCCTAAGGTCATCTTTGTGAGTCGGGCCCCAGGTGTTGCAGAGTGGCTAATGTGAATGAAGGTGAATGATGGCAGAGTTGGAGTGGGGGGCAGAGATTAGGAAGGAGAGAGAGAGAGCAAGTTCCCCATAGTGGCTAATGTATAAGGAGGATATGGGCATGTGGAGGGGAGCAGAGATTGGAAGGACAGAATAGAAAGTAAGTGTTGCAGAGCGGCTAATAAAAATAACTGTGAATGGCAGCATATTGGGGCAGGCAGAGACTGGGGAGGGGGAGAGCAAATGCTGAACAGTAGCTAATGTGAAGGGACAATGACAGCATGTTGGGGGTGCAGAACTTAGGGAGAAGAGGGATAGAGACCAAGGGCTATATTCTCAAAATGATGTGAGACTAAGTCCCACACCGCAACACCCGTTGCAGACTGAAATCTCTAGAGCTGCAGAGATTGGTATTCTCATCCACCACAGCTGCGGAAGATATTACGCCTGGTCCCACCTGTTGTGGAGCAGAAGAGATTGGGTAGGGGATGGATATACAGCAACTGGTGCGGAGCAGCTAATGTGAATTATGGCAAATGGCCACTGTTTGTGGGGCGTGTATCAAGGAGGGGGAGAGAGCAAGTGCTATAGAGCAGATAATGTGAATGATGGGGAATGGGGGCACATGGGGGGCAAAAGTTGGGGAAGGGGAGAGAGAGACAGAGAGAGAGAGCAAGTGCAACAGAGTGGCACATGTATACAGAGGATGGTGACATGTTGGGAAGGTTAGAGATGGGGTAGAACAGGAACAGAGCTGGAGAGCGTATCATGCATATGGAAAATGGCAGTACATTGGGGAGATCAGGGAAAGGAGGAATAGAGAGCAAATGGCACACAGCTGGTAATATCAAGCACTGGAAGTGGCGAGATGCTTGAGGGTGGGTGGGAGAGAGTAACTGCCACAGAACGGCTAATGTGTAGGGACATTGCTGGCAGTTTTTTGAGGGAACAGATTTCAGGAAGGGAGGAAAAGAGGTTAAGTGCCACAGAGCAGCTAATGTGAATGACAGTGCATGACAGCATTTTGTGGGGGCAGAGATTTGGGGGGTGAAGCAAGTGCTGCAGAGTGACTAACATATAGGCAAAATGTTGGCATGTTGTGCAGGGCAGAGATCGGGGAGGGGATGGACACAGAGCAACTGGTACAGAGCTGCTAATGTGAATTACATTGAATGGTGGCAGTTTAGGGGGCAGATATCGAGGAGGAGAGTGCAAATGCTACAAAGTAGGTAATGTGAATGATGTGGAATGGGGGCATGTGGGGGATCAGATATAGGTGAGGGAGGAGCCTGCAAGTGCCACAGAGTGACGAATGTATACAGAGAATTTTGGCATGTTGGGGGTGCCAGAGATAGAGCAGAACAGGGAACGCGCCAAAGAACGTGTCATGTATATGGAGAATGGCTGTGTGTGTTGGGGGAAGATCAGCGAGGGAAGGAACAGAAAGCAAATTGTACACAGCAGGTAATATGAAGTACTGGAAGTGGCAAGACATTTGAGGGTGGTGGACGAGAGAAGTGCCACAGAGCTGCTAATGTGTAGAGACAATGCTGGCATTTGGGGTGGGGGGGCAGAAAATGGGAAGAGGAGAAATAGAAGGCAAATTCTGCAAAGTGGCTAATGTGAATGACAGCATTTTAGGGTGGGAAGAGGCTGGGGAGGGGGAAGAGCAAGTGCCACATAGCAGCTAATGTATAGGGAAAATGTTGGAATGTTGTGGGGGGCAGAGATTGAGGAGGGGATAGATATAGAGCAAGTAACACAGAGCAGATAATGTGAATTATGGGAGATGGCAGCAGTCTGGGGGGCAGATATCAAGCAGGAGAAGAAAGCAAGTGATATAGAACACATAATGTGAACAATGGGGAATGGGGCTATGTTGGACCCAGAGATCGGGGAGCAGGCACAGAACCTCTCCGGTGCAACCAAGGAGGTCACGAGGGCTACAGCCAGCTCTCCTCCACCCCACGGAAACTGGAGCACTGAACCACAAGTGTCAGAAACCCTCCGGTGCAACCAAAGAGGTCGCGTGGGCTACAGCCAGCTCTCCCCCACCCCACGGAAACCGGAGCACCAAACCACAAGTGCCAGAACCCCTCAGGTGCAACCAAGGAGGTTGCGAGGGATACAGCCAGCTCTCCCCCACCCCATGGAAACCAGAGCCCTGAACCACAAATTCCAGAACCCCTCTGGTGCAGCCAAAGAGGTCGTGAGGGCTACAGCCAGCTCTTTCCCACCCCATGAAAATTGGAGCGCTGAACCACAAGTGCCAGAACCCTGCCGGTGCAACCAAGGAGGTCATGAGGGCTACAACCAGCTCTCCCCCACCCCAAGGAAACCGGAGCGCCGAACCACAAGTGTCAGAACCCCTCCGGTGCAACCAAGGAGGTCATGAGGGCTATAGCCAGCTCTCCCCCACCCCACAGAAACCAGAGCATCGAACCACATGTGCCAGGTACTTACTAAGCAGGAGCAGCCTCCCCGATCCGACCGAGTGCAGAGACCGCTGGCTGTATTTGAATTTTCTACTTTGGTGCCTTTTTCTCCAAGACTTTAAAGACTTTAATCTGAATTTGTATCGGTGCAGTTGTGGAGATAGTTTTTTCCATTTAAATTAACTGTAGCATTACTGTATTTATTTAGTTATTTTTGAGTTAAGGTATCTAGCTGTAGTAGACTCTGCCTTCATACTGCATTCATTAACTCCCCTTTAAGTTAATTTTCTATCGTAGAGAAGTGAATTTCTGGGCATATTTCCTCCTGATACAGCCCCCTCCACTGTGAAACTTCCCCTCCCTACCTATTTTAACTCCCACTCGTCTCTCTCTCTCCTCCACAAAACCCTCCGGTGCAACCAAGGAGGAGGTTGTGAGGGCTACAGCCAGCTCTACCCCACCCCACGGAAACCGGATCGCAAACCACAAGTGCCAGGTACTTACTAAGCAGGAGCAGCCTCCCTGATCATGACCGGTGCAGGAACCGCTGGCTCTGCCCCACCAAACGCTTATGCATTCAGCTCCCACGCCCCCACTACCACCCTTGGTCGGCATTCAATATATACACTACCGGTCAAAAGTTTTAGAACACCCCCATTTTCCAGTATTTATTGAAATTTAAGCAATTCAAGTCCAGTGAATAACCTGAAATGGTACAAAGGTAAGTGGTAAACTGCTAGAGGTTAAAAAAAAAGATTAGTTAGCAAAAACTGCTTTAGAGAAATTGCAAAGAAAGCCAAGGTGTCAGTGAGTACAGTTTCTACACCATCAAAAGGCACTTGGAAACTGGAGGAAACTCTGACAGGAAGAGGTCTGGCAGACCCAAAGCCACAACAGAATCAGAAGACAAGTTTCTGAGTCAACAGCTTGCGGATAGGCGGCTCACAGGATTAACAGCGCACAGAGTGACTGGGCACCCTGAACCAAAAGGGCTACCACAGCATTTTGCAGCGCCATGCAATACCCTCTGGTCTACGCCTAGTTGGTCAGGGGTTCATCTCACAGCAAGATAATGACCCAAAACATACCTCCAGGCTATGTGTAAGAACTACCTTCGAGGAAAAGAACAAGACGGTAGGCTTCAAATCATGGAATGGCCAGCACAGTCTCCAGACTTAAACCCCATCGAGCTGGTTTGGGATGAACTGGACAGAAGGGTGAAAGCAAAGCAACCTACAAGTGCAACACATTTGTGGAACTTCTGCAACAGTGTGTGGAAGAACTTCCAACAATATTTGATGTCCATTGTAGGAAGAATGTCAACAGTGTGTACGTGGTGGTTACAGTATATCTGCAAAAGTGGCTACTTTGATGAGTCAAAATTTAGATTAAATTTTGTTAAACAAAATGATTCTATGATTTCTTTTTTATCTCCAATTGTTTATTTGTTCTATGCTTTAATTTCAGAGTACATTGAGACATTAACCTGTGTAAATTTCAATAAAAACTGGAAAAATGGGGGTGTTCTAAAACTTTTGACCGGTATTGTAGGTAGTTTTCTGATCACGTGATCACGAATCAGTCTACTTTCTCACCTGCAACTTATATTCTCCCACCACTAGAGGCCCCCTTCTTTCATACTACAAACCTGACTTTCACATCTAGCTCTCTATCCCAACCATGCTCCCACTCACCCTCATCACCCTCCTCTTATTACTCCTTCAAACACCTCATCCTCACCCATAACGCGACAAAGGGGAGCAAACTGCCACATCCTAGCCTCATACAGCCCGCCCGGCCCTCCCACCCTACCCCCACACTATGCATGAGCTACCAGCCTTACAAGCCCAGGTGGAAAACAGTCAACAGCACACCCTCCCACTACACCACACACATACACAGATACTTCAACATCTACAATCTCACCCTGTTTTCCATCTCCAATGGCAAGAAACCCTCTGGGGCCCTCCTTCTAGCCAACCCCCCTCCACACCCTCACCACAGCGAATCCCCCCTTTCCCCACTTACTCCTCCTATCTGCCCCCCTTACCCTGAAACTCCCAATACCAACCATGGGACACATGCAGCATAAATGCCACAGACCAACTCCTCGAGCTAGCAGCTACCGCCTCTGGTCCCTCATACTCATTCTCATTCTGCTTCTGACGGGAAATGTCCACCCTAAACCTGGCCCACTAAATTCCCTACTGTCCCAACCATCTCCAGGAAATGGGCTACGATTGCCTCACTAAACATCTGCAGCCTCAAAAAATGGGACTCCTTTCAGGGTGGGTACTCCAGCATCTCCCTGATATCATTGCTCTGAGTGAAACCTGGTCTCCCCTCGGTCTCTGACTCGGCAGTTAACCTCCCTGGGTACCTCCTCTACCGCTCTGACCAAATAGGCAAGTGAGGGAGGCTGCGCTATCTACCCCAAGGACCTTCGCCTCTGGCCGCCCTACTTCCCCTGCCCAAACTAACTCCAGAGCTTCCAGGCCTCACCCTAAAAATTAACACCAGGTAAGTCAACTCCCCTCCCTCCTCACCACTGCATATGACCCTCCCCAAACCAGAAGCCAGCTCCTCCTCACCACTGCATATGTCCTCCCGAGACCAGAAACCAGCCTTCCAATCCATCATGTCCTACCTCACTACCTTTCCTCCAAAGCATGAAGAAATGCTATTGGGGGATTTCAACATAAATTTGCTGGCCAAAACAGCCACCCCATACATCAACGAGGCTGTGGCTCTCGACCTCTCAAGAGGTCATCACAACCCCCACCCGGTTACACACTTGTACAGGGACATCCTCCCTACTAGACCTAGTATTCACCAACTGCCCCCACAAAATAACCAGCACCCTAGTCCTCCCTGACGCCCTAAGTGACCACTCACCAGTACTCTGCAACTGGTCTGGTACTCCCCTCAAAACCCCTCCTAAAATTACTTCACAACACAAACTAGGGCCTGGTAAACTAGCTCAGCTCAAGGCCCACCTCAGAGACTGGGACTGGACACTCCTAACAAACACCCTCGACCCTGACCACGCCCCTTGAACTATTTATCACCACTTTCAATGCAGCATGTGACCAGTTCGCTCCCCCTCACCAAAACTATGTCCAAGGGAAATCATGCCCCCTGGTTCTCGGACCACCTCTAAGGCCTACTACGACAATGTGACGCCCTATGGCACCTTGCCACTGAGACCCATCAGCCTCTGGACAGGCAACGATATAGGGAGGCCCAAAACAAGTGCACCTGGGCCATACGCACCGCCAAAGCGAACTATTACAAAGCTACCCTAACCTCCACCTGGGGCACTGGATGCAAGTTCTGGGAAAACATTAAGGAGCTCTGTGGCAAAGCCCCAAATCTGCCACCTGACCAAATGTAAGTTTTTTTTTTTAATTTAGTTGTTTAATCAGGTATAGCACACTAAGCTGAAAGCTTTTCAGGAGCGACCTGGGAGCACAAGGAGGTTAAGTGACTTGCTCAGGGTCACACAGTATGCAAGTGGAAGCTGTGGGATTCAAACCTAGGTCTGGACTGCTGGATGTCACCAGAGATTTGGAAGCCTCTCCACCCGACCCCCTCAGTGTATGGCCTTGGCCCCTTAACTCACAGCTTACTGAGTCTCTCCCATGTGCTTCCCCAAACTTCTTGATTCCCCGCCAGCCCATATCGCCCCATCCTCCTTGCTCTACCTTTCTACCTACGAGTTCTCACCGCGGAGGCAGCTAAGCCCTACCTAACCAAAGCCATTAGCCACTATCACTATAGTCAAGATACCCTGGACCTCAGACTTCTTCGCCTCACCCTCCTGGAAGTCCTGGCTCCACTCACCCACATTCTAAACTGCTCCCTCTGTCAAAGGAAATTCCCCACCCGCTGGAAATCGGCCTACATCACACCCATCCATAAAAGTGAGACCGCAATTCCACAAAAAACTACCATCCCATCTCCATTCTTCCTCCCCTTTCTAAAGCTCTAGAACGCAGACCAACTTACTGACCACCTTAATAAATACAATCTTCTATCCAGATAGCAGCATGGTTTCCATAAGGGTCATAGTACCACCACAGCCCTCCTTGAATTTACCTCCCATGTCCAGTCAGCCTTGGACCATGGTCACCTCACAGGCGCCATCTTCGTGGACCTATCTATGGCATTTGATACCGTTAACCATGCCATCTTACTGAACACCCTGGCTTATACGGGCCTCTCCAATGATGCCATAAACTGTTCATCAGCTATCTCTCTGATAGAACACAGGTTGTCAAGGTTGGCTCTGTTCTGTCCCCTGCCTTCCTCTCCGCTTCGGTGTCCCACAGGGCTACATACTTGGCCCCTTACTTTTCAGCCTATACCTTAACTCCCTCCCGTCGGCCTGCCCTGGGAACCTGCTCCTGTACGCAGATGATGTGGTCCTGTTTCACTTCTGACCCTGCACCCCTCAAACTCCACCAAACTCTCCAACACTCTTTCCGTGAAATCGAACACTGGCTCACCACTCAGCATCTTATAATTAACTACAATAAGACTAAAGTTATGATTTTCTCCCATCCCCAGAACCCACTCAAAAACCTCTGCCCCCAATTTCTCAATGCTAATCATACCCCCTCAAACAAGTTAGCAACTTTAAATATCTAGGGGTCACGCTAGACTTGCCCTCAACTTTAATCATCATATCTTGCAACTTTCAACAGCCCTTAGCTCCAGGCTAGGTGTACTCTGCAGTACAAACACTGCCTCACCCTGAAGCTTTACAACTTACCATAAACCTCTATCCTCTCCCTGCTAGACTACGGCATTCTAGTCTACAGTGCCGCACCTCCACAGCTCTGATCAGACTCGCTTGTGCTCAACAAAGCCTGCTGTCTCATCCTTGGATGACCGCCTCACATACACCTGCTCCCTCTACAGCGCCACAAACTGGCTAAACCTGATAACAGAATCAGGTATCACACCTGCATAATGTCCAAATGGTAATCCTAGGCCTCACCCCCTGCCCTGGACCATATTATCCACCCAACACCACCTGGCAAAACTACCACATAGCACCTAACAAACTGCTGCTATGTAAAATTCTATGGCCGGACATCCCAATTCCAGCAAACTTTCAGCTACAGAGCCCCTTCCTGGACTAACACACTCTTCTCCCAAATAACTGATGAAGCTAGGCTGGGCCCTTTCAAAACCAGGCTAAGAAATCACCTACTGGTCTCCAACCTTTGTGACTGCAATTGACCCAGAGCATCTCTGAGTCCTCCATGCTACTGGCCTCTATGAGCAAACCTTTTTTTCTGGACAAGCAGCCCCATCAATACCTCTTTGCTATCTTATGGCTGTGCTAATGTCTTGTAAATCATGTATCCTGGACAAGTAGGGCACCCACTGACCAAATGGGTAAACCATGTTAGTGAATTGTAATATAATGTTATGTACAGCACCCTGTAAAAATATTGTCCCTGTCTCCGTCCTACGTATGACGTGAAACCTTTGTAAATGAGCTCTGACTCAAAGGTCTTTCTGAATATCTCAAATAAATAAATAAATATGGAGCAGCAAATGTATACAGAGAATAGTGGCATGTTAGTGGAACATCAGAGATGGGGTAGAATAGGGATAGAGCTGGAGAGTGTGTCATGTATATGGCAGATAGTGGTATGCTGGGGTGGAGACATCAGCGAAGGAAGAAATATAGAGCAAATGTCACACAATGGGTAATATGAAGTACCAGGAATGATGAGACATTAGAGGGTGAGTGGGAGAAAGCAAGTGCTGCAGAGAGGCTAATGTGTAGGGCAATGCCAGCATTTTTTTGGTGGGGTCAGATTTTGGGAAGGGGAGGAATAAAGAGCAAGTGCCACAGAATGGCTAATGTGAATGACAGTACATGGCAACATTTTTGTGGGGACAGAGACTGGGGGGAGTAAAAGCAGGTGCCACGGAGCGGCTGAAGTATATAGAAAATGTTGGTATGTAGTAGGGATGCAGAGGCTGGGGAAGGGATGGATGCAGGGTAAGTGGCACAGAGCAGCTAATGTGAATTATGGTGAATGGCAGCAGTTCTGAGGGCAGATATCGAGGATGGGGAGAGAGCAAGTAACAGATTGGCAAATGTATAGAGAGAATGGAGGCATGTTGAGTGGTTCAGAGATGGGGTAGAACAGGGACTGAGCTGGGGGGCATGTCATGTTTATGCAGAATGGTGGTTTGTTGGGGGAAATCACAGAAGGGAGGAATAGAGAGCAAATGGCACACAATGGGTAATATGAAGTGCTGGGAGTGGTGAGACATTTAATAGTTGGAGGGACAGAGTAAATGCTGCAGAGCGACTAATGTGAGAGAAAGACAACAGTGGGGAGAGTGGAGATTAATGAGGGGAAGGATACAGATCAAGTGACAAACAGTGGATAATGTGACTTAGTAGGAATGGGTGGACATTGTGGAGGGCAAATATCATGGTGTAGGAGGAGAGAAAACAAGTGGTGAACAGCAGGTTCCGAGAATTATGGGGAATGGTGCCATTTTGGGGTGGGGACTTAGACTGTGGGGTGGGAATGATAGCAATTTCTGCAGACTGGCAAGTGTGTATTATGGACTATGGTGGCATGTTTTGTGTGTGTGTGGTGGTGGGGGGGAGGGTGGCAGAGATTGTGGAAGGATGAGAACAAGTTGAGAAGAACAGATCCTGTGTTTCAAGGAGGGAATGGCAGAGATTGAAGACAGCTGTAAGGAGGAAGTGGCACTGAGTGGCAAATATAAAGTAGAGAAGAACGCCAATCTTGAGTGTGTTCACCACAGTGCAGTGTGTGTTGAAAGTACAGAAGTGGAACTAAAAGCAAGGACATGGTTTTGTACAGGTTTTAGGAACTGCACAAGAAAACCCTCTATATTGTATTTTCTAGCCTTGAGATTTGGGCAAGGTGTTCAACAGGAAGAGAAATACAGAGAGTGGTGAAATTAGGAAGAAGATTCAGGCGCTGTGGTAGGTGAAGAGGGGTCACACCTCTGAAAGCCCTCTCACTGTTCAGACTGACATCAGTGTATTCATAGGCTTTACTAGTACTAATATACAAATATTACCAACAGAAGAAGTCCTAGTAGTCTATCCAGTCTGCTCGTGTTGCAAAGCTATCAGTGGCTACTAAGCGCTCCACTCCACTCCACCCTCCCGTCCCCTCTTGATCCTGATTTTTCTCTACTTAAAACTTGCTTCCTGAGTGGATATTTGTTGAGTCTTGTTTATTTGTGTTATAATGATCAAAATGCTTTACTTTTAGTATTCAAAACACCAGTAAGCATAGTAACTCCTGTAGCTCTTTACCTGAAGTGATAAATGAGTGCAGGAACATGTAAGGACATGTTTTAATTACTTTTTACCACATATGAGACTACATTAATTCTATGAGTTGCAAGCACTGCATCATGGCTATGCAAATTGTATAAGTTGTGGAACATCTGTACCACTCCCTGAGAGACAAAACACCATACTGCACCACCTTATGAAACAAGCATTTGTCAATGCCGAATGTTGTCTTGCTGGCATTGGCATTGGTAGCAGGAGTTAGAGAGATGCATAATAGGAGTGGCAGTGAAGTATTCAACTGACGCCAACCCCACCCCCACTCTGCAGAAACTGACAGGCATTGGGATGTGCCTTTGGGTTGTCGGCCATAACGCTCATGCCATTGTGCACCTCACTCTACCCTGCAGACACTGGACAAGTTTCCGTGTTGTGCCTTGGGGTCTTTGGGCCTTACGCCTCACCCCATTCCATAAGGAAATATGCTGGAGATGGGTGCAGTATAGGAGAATGGGGTGAACTTTGGGGTTGAAGAGTCCAAGGCACACCTCGATGTCTGTCACTGGCTGCAAGGTGGGGGTGGAGGTGGAATGGCGTGAGCATTATAACCGACAAGCCCAAGTCACACCCCTGACACCTGTCAGCCTGTACAGGGTGGGGCGTCATGGTTGGAAACCCTGACACCCCAGGCTTTTGTTGGTATTTTCACTCCAAATTTTCAACATGAGCTTTTTGTGACCCCACCTCATGAACAGCGCAACTATCAGTTTGTTAGTTTGAAGGTGAGTTTGCACAGCAACTGCGCCATTTGGTGCCACAGGTGCAAAAAACACATTTCAGGCAGGATGTGAAAAATGAGAGCTGTACTGTTCATGAAGAGGTGTAAAAAAATGGCAATGTTGAAAATCTGGAGTGAAATATGAAAAATTGGTGAAGTTATGAGCATGCGTAGAAACTGCGCAATGCACACCCATAACGCAATTATTTTGGTGATTTTTTTAACCAAATTTTCAACATAGGTATTTTGGGACCTCCAGTCATGAACAGTGTCATTGTGATTTTGTTAATCTGTCCCGAACATTGATTTCCCACAGCGACAGCGCCATTGTGCATCACATGCGAAACACATTTTGGGCAGTATGTGAAAAATGGCAGCTGTACTGTTCATAAGGAGGTGTTAACATATGGCAATGTTGAAAATCTGGAGTGAAAATACTAAAATTGTCAAAGATTCTACGGTGTGTGTGGAAACTGCATAACACACACTCATAACGCAGCCATTGTTTGGAATTTTTCTCAAATTTGCAACATGGGATTTTAGGACCCCACCACAGTGGCACTGTCATTTTGTTAATCGGTCCTGAAAGGTGATTCCACGCAGTGACAGTGAAATCACCTTTTCTGGACCAAATAACAAGATGACAGTGTGTGTATGTTCATGAGGTGGGGTCCTAAGAACCCCATGTTGAAAATTTGGAGCCAAAATTCAAACAAATGGCTGAGATATCCACCTAACTTGAACCCCCCCATTTATGCCATCATACAGCTCACCGGCATTTCTTCATTTTGCAGTTTGGCTTTGAAGAGTCCAGACCTGTTCGCTCCACTGAAGATCGCAGCACCGACTCCGGAGGTAGGTGGTGGGAGGGGTGCAGAGGGTGGTGTGTTGGGGTTATGGACAATGAGGGATAATTTCCTTTTTTCAGTCACAAAATAAATGGACCTCGTGGGACTGTTTTCTTTCTTTATAGGTGAAATAAAACAAAGCTGGGCACACTGGGGTGGGCTCCCAGTGGCCCATGACTTTCAGGGGCGTGATGTTGGCCCACGTTGGGGTGGAGCTCCAGTGTGCCACACAATGTAGGTGATGTTGGGGCAGGAACATGCCAATGTGGTCTTTCTGTAAGTGGCGGCACACTAGGGTGGGCTCCAGTGTGCCACACAATGTGGGGGTTGGAAGACATGCTGACATGGGGATTGCACCCTGGTGTCTGCTTTTTGATTGTGTGGTGGTGGCGGAGCTGCGCCCTGTTTATTGAAATGTTTCTCCAGGAAAGGCACATACTGGAGGCATGTCATCTGTGCTGCTGCATGATGACCTTGTCTCTGATTGCAGTGACCCACTTCTTTCAAGTCGGTGGCACTTCACATAATTCTTGTGTCAGCACTAGCATGCTGGTTAATTGGGGAATAAGGGATGCACCTACTAAAGCGTGCCCTGCATTCACCAACATTGACACACCTCTGCATTTCTGCTACTACCACAAGATGTTGCTTGCGCACTCGCAAGACAACATAAAAAGTAAACAGTAGCACATAAGTGGAATGGGAAGCTGATGTAAGGTTTCAAGTAGTCAGAATTAAGAGTTATACAAGAAGCTTGCAGTTTGCATTTCCATTCTTGTGATTAGGCAAAGACATCAAAGAGAGAAGAGGAGTAAGGTGAAAAATGGGTGGAATTAGGGAGGTGAGTTGGTATTCTGAAGCTGTGATAGGTGGATGGCCACTGACCATGTAATCCACCCAGTGTTGGAATTACACTTTAGGAGCTTTAGGAGCTAGAGGGACCCATAAATGTGCTATCTTTAAATTAATCCCCCCACTTCCCATTTATAAGTCAATGGCAGTGATGCATGAGCTATGGAGCTCATTTCAGAGCATAGGGGCCAAGCCCTGGCAAGCCGCTGTATTTTCAATGCCTTTGTGTACACCTGAATTTTCACTTTTTGAGCCTAAAAGCCGTCTTCAGTAAAATGACACATACCTGGTACCTTGTACCTTAAAATCTGTATACTGCTTTATTTTCTGCTTAAGTGGCAGCAGAAAACGCCTCATTCACTCCAGTAGTCTTCTGTAGTTGGCGACAACTCACTAACTGTCACCGGAGACGCTGTGGATGTCTCCAGTTTGCAAGTACAGTATACATATTTAGCCAGCCAATCAACACTGGGCTTATTTTAGTATTTCTAGGGGTACTTCACTACCTGCTTATCATGCATGGATACATAATTTGGTGTTGATATTTAACATGTTTTCCACAAAAAAAGGGTTTATGTTACTTTTTTTTAATTTTTAAAAAAGTCAGTTTTTTTGGTATTTTGGCTAATATAAATAACACAAATTGCTTAGAATTGATTGCATACCACCATTAGAAAGGCAATTTTGTACTGGACAACTTTGCCTCTTGTACTTTGTTTGTAGCAGTTACGGTTCACGAGCTGTTCACATTTGTTTATGGTATGGTTGACTTTTGTCCACCAAGCCTTCTAAAAGTACTTTGAATAAAAAGGATAAAAATACATGTCTTGTATTAGAAAACTTACTTTTAATACAAAATTCGTTACTACCTACTTATCATGTATGGATACATAATTTGGTGTAGATGTGTTACTTGTTTCCCACCAAAAAATGGTTTATGTTGCTTTTTTATTTAAATAAATCATTTTGGGGGGTATTTTGGCTAGCATAAAAAAAACTCAAAGTGCATACCACCATTAAAATATGTTATTTTGTGCTGAACAACTTTGCCACTCATACACTTTGTGTGTAGCACTTACGGTTCATGAGGTATTTGCATTTGTTTATGGTATGGTGCGTATGGCTTCATTTTTGCTTAGAAAGGCCCAGGATGCAGTGTTAAAGGTGTAGAGGGCACAAGGGGTGGAGGTCTCAGGGAGTTTCTGGGAGTGGTTGAGTTAATATTCAGCCTCCCACAGATTCCCCTGAGTATAGGAAAGACTGTGATCATGTCCCCTGTTAGCCTCCTTCTCTCAAGGTGAACATGTCAAGATGTTCAATGTCTCTTTATTGCTTTTGTCTTCCATGCCACTGATCATTTTGTTGGGCCTGTGTTGCCCTTCTTGGCTGTTTCATCGACTGTTTTGTTTATTGAGGAAACCAAAACTGCATGTACTGTAGTATTCCAGGTGGGACTAACTGTGGCCTTGTAAACTGGCAGAATATATCTCAAGGATAGTCATGATCCCAATACATCATACCCTACCCACCTACACACAGAGTCACCCACTATATGTGCACCCAAAGAAGAATTGTGGCCCTCTTCACTCGCAAACGGTCATGTCTGTCTTTCCCCCTACACACATGCAAAGCGTGCAGAGCATTTAAAACCCATTTATAGTCCCCACACAAGTCATCATGTCTCCCATACAGTCACCAACCATGTGCACCACATCTAAAACACAGTCACAGTCCCAAAACACAATGTCATGTCCTCCTTTGCAGTCACCATCTCCTCTCACGCACAATATCATGGTCCCTCCCCACACACTCAGGCACCCAGTATATGTACCGCATCCAAAACACAGTCCCCTAATGTGCTATTAGCTCCTCACCCCACACACTCAGTGTTACCCACTGTGTGCACCACATCCAAAGCACACTCACAGTCTATCAACACACACGCACACACACACACACACATATTGACTGGTGCCCCCCTTCCCGACAAACACACTGACTTTGTTGGCTTTGCCCTCTACTTACCAATTTTAAGCAGCAAAACCATCAAGCTGAAATCTGGAAAAACTGGCACTCCAGTGACGAGACTTAAACCGTTACTAGTGGACACTGAGGTGGAGGGGTACACAGGCTGTACCATGAGTTCCCATGGCAGGTCACTCTCCATCTTTTCACTCGACTGTGACAAAGAGGAGGAAGAATGGCCCACAGGGATGCACACAGCTGTGCAAAAAAGTGCTAAAATTAGTGAACAAAATTGAATCCTCCACGGCTGACCTCGGTATGGATTTGTGCAGTATAAATAAAAAAGTAACAGCAACTGAGGGCAAGGTGGGTGAACTCGCTGACATGCAGGAGGCACATGACAGAGTTTTGATTTACCTTCTTAAAAGAGACTGGGATACACAAGCACATTTGGAGGATGCCAAGAACTGATTGAGAAGAAATAATCTGCACATTCATGGTATTAAGGAGGGGGCAGAGGAAGACTAGCCTACAGCTATTGATTTCATCCAGTATATCATTAACTCCCCTCTAGCTCTCCCCACCAACATTCCATCAGTCAAGGAGAGGGCACACTGGTCCCTCAGTCCCCGACCCACAGATCCACAAGCATGTCCCAGCTTGTGGATAGTAAAGCTCCTCCATTTTCAGACCAAGGAAGACATCCTGTAAGAGGTGTGGCATCTTAAAGCGTGAAGTATAAGAATCAGAGGATCTTCTTTGATCATGATTTCTCATCAGAGTTACAGGCTAAAAGACAGCTAGTTCTCATGGTGGCCAAAGAAATCAAAGATAGAATGGGCATTAAGGCTTAGCTCAATTTCCAAGTGAAACTCAAGCTACATTTGGATTCAGGAGTAAAAATCTATGACACTATCCTGGATGCAGTTCCCAAACTAAAAGAGTAGAAGGCCCTTCTCCCAGATCTACAGATAGAAGAGCTGGAAGCCAAACTGATCTGAATTGCCTGGGAAGTAAGAATAAGAAGAAAACCAAACTTGATACCTCCCTCCCTAAACATCTGACATTGGAGCTAACGGGGATCATTGAACAGCTCCAGCCAAAGTCATCAGACACCACAAAGACTCAACAAGGTGGCAAGGCAGCTGCAGACTGAAACTGTGTGAGCAACATTATGTTGTTGGACTATTCTGCTGTTTACAGCCTAATGCTTGAAAGAGGACTCCAAAGTTTATCTTTCTTTTGCCTGATTAATATTCAGATTGTCATGTGCTACTGGAATGGACTCAGCCAAAACCACCAAATACTGTAAGTGTTGGGGGGGGGGATTGTACATGGAGATCTGAGGAGGTGCCAGTGGTTAGCTGAGGCATTTACTTATTATTTGTATTGGGGGGGCAGATTGTTCCACTCTGGATTTGGGAAATAACTGATGCTCTGGGCTGCATGCCATGAGGCAAGACCTCCTTCTGTTCCTCATGGATTTAGGAACTCAGTTTCATCCTGGTAACCGATCAGCTTGTAGGTGGGAGGGGGGAAGGGGCTGTGTGCCAAGTGCTGCTGTCCAAAAGGCAGGAAATTTAGTCTCCCTCTCTAGACATGTAAATCCTGGTTCACACATGCTGCAGTGACATGGAAGTGAGTGATGTAAAATATGATGCAATCAATGTGCCGACAGCACCTACGATGTCCTGACAGTCTACTGCCTGGGAGCCGTAGCACCACATGACAAGAAGAACCACAGTGCAACATTGTGGGGGTCCATCCCCCTCAACCCCCCACAGTAAATATAACAAACTCCAGGTCTTGGCACAGTGAAGAAAGGGCAACACTCAGGTGCACCCAAGCAGCATGGTTCTGTGAAACTGAAAACACAGCCCGACAAGAAATGAAGGTAGCCAACAAAATCTATGGCAACATCCCGGTGACATAATCACAGTGCCAGTAATGAGTTGGCACATTAACAGAGTACCGTAAATCCTCAGACACTATTACTCCACATCCAGAAGCCATATTCTGGGAAGCAATTGCTGGTAGGCTGACCTTCACAAGAGGTACATGGTCTGATTATAGGAAAACAGACTGCTCTCCATCTAGGTGTAGTTTTTGCTGAGGGCTGGATGATGATTTCAAGTGAGAACTGGGGGGGGGGGGCAGCACAGCTGTGAGGGGCTGGAGAATGCATGTGTGCCATGGAGGCCTATCCTAGTCTGCACTCTCATATTCATCATAGCATGTGCAGATCTCATACAGCCCTACAAACCTTCATGGAATTTTGCCTTATAAGATTAAGCAACACCCACCCACCGAGATAACGTATGTGAGTGAGACATAAAGGGAGGAAGAGGATGGCACAGTTGTGAGGAATGGGAGTGGCTGCATTGCATGTCCTAGGTTTTATGTTTGTAAGGCATGCTGGAATAATGGCAATGGGAAATAGTGTTACTGGCATAGGGTTCATCCCTTCTCTGACAGTACGTGTTAGCAGGCACATTTTGGGCCATAGGGAGGTGGTGGATCTGGGCACGGGTAGGAGACCAAGCTACTGGAACTAAGATGACCATTGTAGCACTGTGCACCTGCCTTCACAGGAGGTCACAATTGAGTGGGCAACCCTGTGATCCTTCCCTACAACACTGTGTTGAGACTACCGCAATGAAATGCCTTGGTCCCAGTTCCATCTCTGACTCTGTGTGAAGGCGGGCACTTGTTCATCACACTGTAATTATAAAGGTTGAGGGAGTGATTGGTTTTACATTCTCTACACCACCTCAACTCACCCTTGTGATGCTACATCTTACTTATCTCCTCTTGTAGGGACAGATAGAGTAATGCCCTAGCTGACATCGGGAGCAAGAAGTGGGATTGTGCCCACTATTTTCTTGGGCAGTACCACCAGCCCAAGAGGCAGTCTTTAGGTACATTTGCACATAAGAAGGCGGCAACCTACCACAACTCTCAAGAAAAGGGTCACTATCTGAACCTTGGTGAGTACACCCTAGAGCAAAGGAGGGAGAGAAGTGATATGATCGAAACATTCAAACACCTTAAGGGTATTAACAAGGTGAAAAAGTCTAACATGTTTCAATAAAGGAAAAATAGCAGGACAAGAGGACACAGCATGAGATTAGAGGGAGGCTGATTAAGGGGTAATGTGAGGAAGTTCTTTTTCACAGAAAGGGTGGTTGGTGCATGGAACAGCCTACCTCAGGAAGTGGTGGATATGAATACAGTGCAAGGCTTCAAACAGGCATGGGATAGGCATAAGGGAGCAATACAGATGAGTGTGAATAGATAGGCCATTGACAGAGCAAAGGCCGATGGCACATTTATAAGGTAGAAAAAGAAATGGGCAGACTGGATGGGCATTGAGGTCCTTATCTGCCATCAACTTCTATGTTAAAGACCAGGGCATGTTCCTGATTAGTTTTTGTTGTGCTAAGAAGTTAAAATGGCATGCCCTGTTGTCTGTTCACAGTTAAGGTTCTTTCATTTTAAATGCTCTCTAATTACCAGTATCAGTTTACAGTGTATAGAGATATTTTCAGGTGGTTAAATCTGTGAACTGTAAATGGGTTAATTGCAATCAGTTTCTTACATTGTTAGGGGGGATCAATCCACCTGTTAAGACAACAGAAATACTTTCTGAGTTGAAACATCTTTGTAGCGATACACAGTAGCTGTCTTACAAGAGACCCACTTATCCCCATCTGAACATATAAAGCTGCGATGGTGCTGGGTCTGATAGCTTTTTGCTACATCACATCCATGGAGGAAAAAGACATGGGTGGTAGTTTTAATGTAGAGGTTGTCCTTTGAAGTGTTTTATTCAATCTGGGGCAGATGGTGGATTCATAGTTGTAACTGGCAAAATACAAGGGGAACTTATTCACCTAGTAAATATATATGCACACAACGAAAGATGCAGCCCCCTTTTCAATCCTCCTGCTGAACCAGCCTCACTAATTCGGCAGACAGCCTTTAACCCACCATCGCCACCCCATTCTGTCTGTTGCTCCCCACCGCCTGGTTGATCCAGACATATCACTTCACTGGGGCCCCCCTTGCCAGCAGGTACCATTGGGAGGGGAGACAGGAGTGTACATAGGCGTGCCCTTGCTTTATGCCAGGCAGGGTTATGCAGCTCAGGGGGCTTCCTGGCATGGGGAGGCAGGTTAGATGTCATCCAGTTGGGATGGATGGCCACATTTTCATGTTTTCTCCCCTCCTACCACCCTAACTTAGAAACATAGAAACATAGACTTTGACGGCAGATAAGGACCGCTTGGCCCACCTAGTCTGCCCATTTCCCTACCTACAGGATAGGCCGCAGATCCTAGTTAACCAACAGGCTATTTCTTCCTACCCCCCACAAGAATTGCCTTATGTCTGTCCCATGCATTCTTGAATTCTCCCACAGTTTTAGACCCCACAACCTCCTCAGGAAGGCTGTTCCATGCATCCACTACCCTCTCTGTGAAAAAATACTTCCTCACATTGCCCTGGAACAGCCCCCCCTCTGTCTTTAAATTGTGTCCCCTTGTTCTTGCATGTCTCTTTTTCTGAAAGATGCTACCCTCTTGGACTTTGCTGATTCCACTGAGGTACTTAAAAGTTTCTATCATGTCTCCCCTCTCCCTTCTTTCCTCAAGGGTATACATTTTATTTATTTATTTTTTATTTAGCTTTTGTTGACCGGTAAGTGCACTAGACAAATCCTGCCTATTTTCAGGCACGACCTGGGAGGGATACAGATGAATGCCAACTGACCTTGAACCACATTAAGCTGTTGGTGGTATTTTTAGTGAATGAGGGTAATTTAGCCAGGACACTGGGGAATTCCTCTACCTGCATTGCAGTTCGCGTCCAGAGTAGCCATGGAAGAGGACGCTCAGGCGGACGCCTCCGCCTGTTCGCAGACAGGAATCGGAATCGAGACCCAGGATGCCTATGGAGATGGCCACTGATTTTCTGCAGGAGGCTTTGCATGCTTGTGTGCAAGCAAACGGAGTCAAAACACGGACAAAGCTAGCATACCTGAAAATTTTGATATGGAGGTCGCCGCGCCACGGAGCTACCAGGAAGGCTATGCTGGAAGGAGACAGGATTCGGACGCTGTTTAGAGGAGACTACGAGGAGGGAGGCTGTGACTGCACTTGAAACCAGGATTCAGCTGTGTCGCAGGGACCTTTACTTCATGGAAACAGCGGGTTGCTACATCGGAGGACAATCGGTGTCGCGACATGTTCAAGTGCACCCATGAGCCGATCCTCGCTACACAGGACTGCCAAACAACCCAGCAACGATAACAGCATCTCTAAGCAGTGAAGGCACAGTTCAAGATTCAAACCCAGGACTCAAATTTATGGGACTGGTCAGAAGAGGACTCTCTCACGTAATGCAGGATGGATTAAATGCAGACTGGAACTTGGACTCTTGACCTAGACTGGAACCCAGTCGCCTATACTTCACCGAAGCATGCCACTGAACTGAGCTCAGGTAGTGACTTTCCTACTATTAAAGGTGTACACTGCTTATTGCAGGACAAGGATGCTACTAGTAGCTCCAAGTTTCCTTTCATGGGGGGTACAACTAACATGTCTAAAGGAACAAATGGTAATGCTGAACCAGAAAGGGAGCATAATTTACCCCCTCCATGGGTTTCTATGGCAGACCTTTTCAAGCAAAAGCTTGAGCAGGCTCCCAGGAGAAACGCTGTGAGATTACGTATATAGAGGAGGTTTAACCTCACACCGGATAGATATTATATAGTTAATACTCTGCTTAAAAAATACGATGTCTTTTTCCCCTGCCTGATTTTTTTGCACTTATTCATGTGTCTGGAGAAGATTCCTTTGATGTAAGTTTCGAACAAATAATGGTTTGGAAAAGTTTTGGAAAGATATTCCAATTTGAAAAACACTCTTTATGGGTACCTTTTTAGCCATTCCTCTAACTAGGCCACAAATTAGTACATCACAGTAATGTTTAGAATGAAGGAGTAAATATTAGTGACATCTATCATTGATGCAAAAAGATGTGATGTTTTAGGCCCTGAGGCCTTTTAGATTTGGAAGGTATTTGACAGGAGTTGGAAATTTAAAGTTAAATTATTCCAAGTAAATTCAGACATAGTCCATCTCCCTAACAGTTTTTTCTAGGAAAGATAGGGTGTAGTTTTTATAATGGTCAACCCAGGGCCTGTTATAAATGTGGATCACGGTCTCATATTAGCAGTTCCTGTGAAATGATGAAGTGTTCACTTTGTGGAGGCTTTGGTCATTCAATGGATTTATGCCAGAACATATTCCAATGCAACCTCTGGTGATGAGAAGGACATGCTTTCCACCAATGTCCCTGGGCCAAGCAGAATAGAACGGAGGGTTGGAATCATGAGGAATTGGTACTTCAAGCACAGGATAGAACTCTATAGGCCGGGCCTCTACAGACATACTACACCAACCATAGCACCAGTAACAAAAACAACTACTAGGTTCCCAAAGCATCTCAGGACCGAGAATTGAGCCTAGCACAGCCGGTTAATATGTCACTTCCCCAAAAACAGATTTTGAAATTGTGAAAGGAAAAGGTTTACTAGATCTACTTTAAAATGTCTGTTCCTGACCCTCTTCCAACATCTAATATTTTTGCCACTACAAGATGATCCAGGAGAATCGGATTTAGAATCAAACACATCTCACAGATCTGAGATGATTATTGAGGATGAGGAAGGAAAATTGATAGAGGTCATGAAGGAAAAAAAGTAAAAAGGTAAAAAAGGAAAGCTAATGATAATTTGAAAGGGGGAATAGGCTGATTTGGAATACCTGATGTCTGCATTACGCCTTTTATCTCTTAACGCGAAGTTTAAAACATATAAAACAAATTCTGTCCTGACACACTTATCAACCTTACCTGTAGATGTCTTTTTTTTGCAGGAATGCCATATTTCCTCTTTTAAAGAAATAGAGGTACTTAAAAGACTGTATGGTACTGGGGGCTTCTTTTTGGTCTTTCAGCACGGATATAGCAGATGGATTGGTATTTTATTCAAAACCACTAATGTACATATTATTCGCTTAATAGATGTAAAGCCAGGTAGAGCCTTAATTCTAGATTGTTTAATAAGAGATTTTTCTTTTCGACTTGTTAACATTTATGCACCACAAACCAAATCTGCTAGAGTAGATTTATTTGGTGATATTAAACCTTTCTTTTTACTAAACGGCATATTGTTTGGGGAAGGGATTTTAATTGTTCTTTAGACACTCCTGTAGCTACGACTAAACAAAAAAAAATATATTGTGACTCCAATGCTTTAAAGCAAACTTTAGATGTTTCAAATATGCAGGATGCTTTCCGAAAATTACACCCCAATGATACTGGTGCAACATATCATAGATTTATTTATGCCACCAGAATAGACATGTTTTTGTTTTCTCAATATTTACACCCCAATGTCTGTTATTCTCAAACAATGGAATTTTCTGATCATATTTTATTTTGTTCATTTCATTTACAGTTTCTTCCACCAAAAATCTCTTCTAAATATAATCGTTGGAAACTTAATGTATCTCTGCTTGATAAGTTATCCTTTAAAAACCAAACTGAATATTTATTTGCTTATAGAGATTCAGTATTTTGTGCATATTCTGACCCTCTACATTGGTGGATGGACACAAAACAAGAATTAAAAAAGCTATTTCTCTCTTTTGGCAAAATTACAGCTAACTCCAAATATATAAAATATTTACTTGCTCGTGAACTAATTATATAAATTAATGTCATTTGATTTAAAAAGACTCAAGGGTTGATTCCTCAAATTAAATTATTAAAGGAACAGATGAAAGAATACCAGTACGATAGAGCCAAATCATTAGACTTAGAGTTTAAATTTGAGTTAAACTACCCCAGCTTCGGATCCCTTACAGCTTGTAAACACAGATTAGAAACCACCCTTATGACCCACTTCACGGGCAGTAGTACTGAGAAGTATGTACAAAGGATATGGATTATTTAGCTGTAGTACAAAATATGTGGAATTATCCTTAAAAATGCAGAAGTATCTACTCCTCCAGATTTTTCCTTCTTTACGCCCCTGTTCCGGAACTACGGAGCACTACAATGTTATCTTTGGATACAACCAATAGTGCCACAAGAAGTTGCATAGTAATCCAACAGTTAAGTAAAGATACGTCACCAGGATGGGATGGACTACCTAATGAGTTTTACAACTTTTTCTCCTATATGACATATTTTTACCTAAAATATTTAACTTCTTATTATTTTCATCTGGTGACTTGTTGGGTTTTAATACTTCACTATTGTTTTTTCTATATAAATCAGGGATAAGGCATCACTTATTAAACTGAGGCCTTTAAGTTTATTAAATAGTGATTATAAAATACTTATGAAAATTTTGAATAATAGATTATTGTTAGTAGCTATAAGCTAATTCACCCAGCCCAAACTTGTGCCATCCCCATGGAAAATTCAACATAATTTATACCTTTTACGAGAATTATTTGACCTAAGTAGTAAGAAACAGATTTCAGGTACGTCGTAAGCTTAGATCAAACCAAAGCTTTTGACCGAGTTAATTATAAATACCTGCTTTTCAGTACTTCTAATGCACGGAATCCACCCCTTTTGTACACTGGATTTCGGTCTATATAGACAAAGCCAACTGTATTCCATGGTTAATAATATATTTGGGACAGAAGTACCTATATCAATTGGAGTAAGGCAGGGATGCCCTTTAAGCCCACTACTATATGCTTTTGCCCTGGATCCTATTATCAGGCAAATTGTGGGACATTTAATATTATAGGCTTAACTTGCCCTGGTTTACCGAGGAAAAGATAACTGCATATGCAGATGATGTTACTTTACTCTTACAGGATTTACCTTCATTACAGAGGGCCTATTTCTAGTCTCTCAGTTTGAGTCATTATCAGGAGCTCAAATAAACAGGAAAAAAGCTTAATTTTATTCTACAATCTACAGACTCAGATCCAAACCAGTATTACAAATATACCTGTAGAATCAGCACAATCGTAAGATTTTAGGAATTTGGTTTGAAATGGTCATTTAGCGACATACAACTGGGAAAACAATTATGCATTGGAGAATTTAAGATTCACAGATGGAAGGGATGGAATTTGGAAAAGAAAAGGGTTACTATAATAAAGAAGTTTGTGTTACCAATCTTTTTATATTTAAGTTATGTGTATCCGCCTCTTACTTTAGAAACTAGACTATTAAGTATTTTTTCCAAATGTTATGGGGTAATAGATTGAACCCAGTGCTTAGGGACATTACATACCTTCCAATTAATAAGGAGGCCTTGGGAATGGTTAATCCTATTGTTTTTACCATTCCATCTTTCTATTTGATTCTTTTCATATTTATGGTCGGATGATACTAAAGACTTGGCAAAAGTGGTCCAAATCTTTATGGTCTGTACATTTAAAAAATGGTCCTCTTCCTCCTAAAATACTTGGTAAACATTTACTACCATCATATGGAGTACTTACTTTCAAAAAATTACAACAATGGAAAATATTATCTACAATTGCTTACCTTTTCAAGGAAAAATTTTTATAATTTTGTGGTGTTTGAGGCAAAAAATGTATTCCCTGTTTCAGAATGTGTGCTTACGCAAATGATTTTGAAGCTGTTAGAAATTAATTGATTTTTAGAAAATTTCTTTCATCTGGGATGTCATTTGGTTATCTACACAAGGAAGTTAGGGGCAATGTAAGTGGTAATTTGGAAGTATAAACCTATCACTGAAAGATTTTGTTTAAGAGACACATGTATAACCGTGAGAAGAAACCATGGTACATTTTTTGTCTATTGCCTTTGAGTCAAAAATTTTGGTAGGATGCTTATTCACTGAATCTTCCGATTTTAGGTAATGTTACTATCAAACTATAGTTTTAGGGAATTATACTGGCTCATGAAACGTCATTGCTAGGAGCAGCTTTAAATGTTTTTTTATTTACACAATATTATCTTTGGCAAGCCAGGTGTCAATATATCTTTCAGCAGTTAAATGTGTTAACTTGGTCACTTTGTTTATTCAAATTGAACAAGGCTTACTTTCTGTTAAAACCAGGGATTTGTTCTTTCCCAAATCAAAAGTTGATTTATTTGAAAATTTTTTTCTATTTGATGCATTAAGTTTATATTGGGACGTTTTGTTATCTCAACATCATGTTAAAGACAAACATATGATGTATTTTTTGTTTATATGATTTATTGTGATGTTATGTTTCTTGTCAATAAACTTTTCTCTTTTTTTGATAGTGCCGCTTGGGATCTTAACATCCACCTGAACTACCACCAATCCAGGCAGATGGGACCTCGGTTTAACGTCTCATCCGAGTGGCACCTCAGCGCAGCACCTCTCATGCTGCACTACAGTGTCAGTACTGGGATATTAACCTATGCCAGATGTGGGAATCTAAACCCACAGCCCTCTGATCTCCCGCCTCAGAGGCGAAAAGGCCCATCGAGCCACTGACACTGGTAATTAAAATATTAAGCTCCTATAGTCTCTCCTCGCACGGCTTCTCTTGGCAGACCCTGCACCATTTTAGTTGCCCTCTCTGACTGCCTTTATCCTGTCTATGTCTTTGCAGAGATGGGGTCTCCAGAACTGGATGCAGTACTCCAGATGGGGTCTCACCAACTGTCTGTACAGAGGGATAACAACTTATTGTTTTCTGCTGGTGATGCCTCCCAATGCATCCCAGTATACCCCAGCCCTCCTACTGCCTTCTCTCACATTGCTTGCCAACCTTAAGGTCATCTGATATGACTTACCCCAGGTCCCTTTCCTTTTTTGTTGTTGTTACTACCTTCCCCCCATTGTGTAATCTTCCCACGGGTTCTTGTTTCCCAGGTGCATTATTTTGCACTTCTTTGCATTGAATCTTAGCTGCCATACTTCTGACCATTCCTCCAACCTTGCCAAGTCCCTTCTCATCCTTTCCATGCCTCCTTGTGTATCAACCCTGTTGCAGATCTTTGTGTCATCTGCCTGGCATACTTTTCCTTCCAGTCCCTCTGCAATGTCATTTATAAAGACATTAAAAAGGACTGGACCCTATACTGAACCCCGCGGTACCCCGCTAGTAACCCTCCTTTCTTCTGAGTGGACTCCATTTACATTACTCTGTGTCCTGATTCTCCAGCAATTCTTTACCCAGGCTGTCATCTTGGGACCCACTCCCAGGCTGGCTAATTATGATATTAATCTTTTGTGTGGGACTGTGTCAAGTGTCTTGCTAAAGTCTAGGTAGGCCATGTCCACAGCAATTCCCTGGTTCACTACTTTGGTCACCCAGTCAAAGAAATCTATTAGATCTGCCTGACATGACCTTCCCCGTAGAACCCATGCTGCCTTGGGTCCTGTGCCCACTGGCCTCTAGGTACTCAACAATTATTTCCTTCAGAAGTGACTCCATCACTTTCCCTACCACAGAGGTCAAACTGACAGGTCTGTAGTTTCCTGCCTCTGTCTTGGTCCCACTTTGTGAAGGGAATCACATCCGCCTTCCTCCAGTCCTCGGGTACCACACCATCCTCCCATGATTTATTAAAAGAGTTGTCAGTGGTTTCACTAGTTCTCCCTTAATTTTTTAGAATTTGGGGTGAATTCCATCAGGCCCCATTGCTTTGTCCACCTTCAGTTTTAGGAGTTCTTGCAGAACCCTTTCTTCTGTGAAAGGGCTGGGATCACCCCCTATCAAGAGTGCTTCTGTTAATTGGATTAGGCACTCTCCCCTCCTCTTTTGTGAATACTGAGCAGAAATATTCATTTAGTATCCCTGCTTTTCACTGTCCCCTCTGCCCATCCATCATTCATTCTATTCAGCCTCACTATCCCTTCCTTTGTCTTTCTCACGCCTGACATACCTATAAAAGGTTTTATCCTCTCTTAAACGAGTGCTATCATTTTTCTCAGTTTGGGCTTTTTCTATTCTGACTTCCCTCCTGCTTCCTTCTGCCTTAACTGGTACAGCTCCCTGTCCTGCTCCTTCTGTGTTTCCTTATACTTCCTGAATGCTATCTTTTTTTCCCTGACTTTCCCAGCCACCTCTTTGAGAACCATAGTGGCTTTTTCTTTCATTTTGATTTGTTTATTTGTTTCACACAAAGCCTTGTTGCCTCTGTGATGGCAGTTTTGATGATTCCCCATTGTTGCTCCACCCTCCTTCTAGCCTGTTTGCTAGTGCTTTCTGAGGCACGCCCATCTTGCCAAAGTCAGCCCTCCTGAAGTCCAGTACCCTCACTTTTGTATGGCTTGACTGTGTAGCTGAGTTTAACGTGAACTACACTGTTTGATGGTCACTTGTTCCAAGATGGCAACCCACTTCTAGATCTGAGATTCTCTCACTGCCCCCATTTGAGAGTACGGGGTCTAAGATTGCTCCCTCATGAGTGGGTTCTGAAACAAGCTGTCTGAGGCCTGCCACCCTGTAGGGCATCGAATGGCCCTGCTTTTGGATGTGGCTGCAGCAAATGTGCTCCTGTTAACATCTGGCATATTCAGGTCTCCCATCAACAGTATCTCCCTTTATCTGCCATCCTAAGAATGCCTTCTATCATATCCTTGTCCATTCCCCCGACATGGGGGTCTGTACAACCCTGTGCGGATTGTGGTGCCCTTCCAGTCTCCAGGAGACCTACAGTGCCTCCTCTCTCTCTGTTTACTCTTTTGTTCAGTTGCTTTTATCCCTTCCTTACATAGAGAGCTACTTCCTCCCCTCTTCTCCCTGCCTGTCTCTCCTGTAGGTTATGTACCGTGGTATGTTAACATCCCAGTCATGGTTCTCTGTGTACCATGTTTCTGTGACTGCTACGATATCCAGGCATCCCTCTTCCATCAAGGCCACCAGCTCAGGACTTAAGCCATGGAGGTGGTACCATGGGGCAGGGATGTGCATGGTGTGTGTCGAGGCTTCATGCCACCATGCACGTCTGCCAATCTACCTCCAGGTACCGAGACTGATCCCACCCCCCAGGAGGGAAGCGTCCAATGGACATTCTGGAATCCCTCCCTGCCAGTCTCCACTCCTCACACCTGGACTCGGGACATGAACCTGGGTCGCCAGTGTACCGAGTGAACCCCTTTGCTCAGTGCCATGGAGCTGACCTGCAGACCCTTTTTTAAAGTAATCTTTGACAAAGTGGCAAAACTACAAGATGGACAGATTGTTATGGGAGGGGATTTTAACTGTGCACTGGAGGATCTTTCCTCTGGGCACATGGGCACCAACTGGGCTGCAGCAAAAACCCTGATGACTCCCACTGAGGAGATAGGGATGACAGACATCTGGAGGCAGATGTATAAAAGGGAACACGATTTTACTTTCTTCTCCCACCCACAGGCCACATACTCTAGAATGTATCTATTTCTGGCAAAAAGAACATTCCTACATACTATAGCAGAATCTGAGATCCATAATGTCACCTATCTGACCAAACCCCAGTCTCCATTTGGCCTCAGCTGGGTAGCTTGGAAAGATGCTCGATACGGAGATTGAATTCAATGCTCTTGAATGACCTCATCTTCAAAATGAAAATCAGTAAATGCCTCACAGAAACATTTGCACTGAATTGGGATCTTAACTTATGAGAAGCAACAAGCTGGGATATGGTTAAGGCAGTGAACTGAAGGCACATGATCAACCATGCCTCAGCCAAAGCAAAACAGTGGAAGGTTGAGTATGACAAGCTTTTAAAAACCATGGCAGATCTAGAACAGAAGCATGAAGAGAAATCAGAAGTAGGCAGAACACTAGCATATCTCAGCTAAGTGAGGTAGAAGCTTAGGGAGACAGAGGATAGAAGGGCAGAGGGATACTTGAGATCTGCCAGTCACAAGTATTACAAAGCAGGGGTGGGGGGACTACCAAACTCCTAGCATTTCAGCTTAAAAAGCAGGCAAGAGACCATGTAGTTATTGGCATAAGGGATATGCAGTACCCCACCAAAATCTGGGTCACCCCCAACAAAACTGTCCTAAGTTTCAGAGAATTCTATCAAGCATTGTATGTTGAACCGAAGACACAAGACAGAGTTACTAGGCATACAGACAGGTTCCTTAACACCCTGAGGTTCAGCACCCTCCCACATGAGATTAGTAGTAACTTGGAAAAAAAGATTTCTGGAGAAGAAATCAATGCCACAATCACAGACTCCAAAAGTGGTAAGGCACCGGGGCCAAACAGCTTCAATGCTGATTTTTATAAAGCTTTCCGGGGAGACCTGACCCTAGTCCTAGTGAAGGTTTTTAATGCATGTATGGAGGAAGGAAAAACCCCAGACACATGGTAACAAGCCCTGATTATGGTTATCCCTGAGGCAGGCAAGGGTAGAGGCACATGTGCATCATACAGGCCAGCTTCTCTGCTAAACCAAGACATGAAGCTCTTTACTAAGGTTTTAACAAACAGACTTAAAACCTGCATTGGAATACTCTCAACACATCCTGATTAAACTGCTGCACTTCTGAGGTGCCGTCTTTCGGATGAGATGTTAAACTGAGGTCCCATCTGCCTGGATTGGTGGTAGTTCAGGTGGATGTTAAAGATCCCATGGCACTTATCGGAAAGAGTAGGGGTAAATTGCTTCTTTATTGAAATAAAGCATGGAAAAAACACATCAAGAAAAACAGCAGCAAAAAGCACAAAAGCTTATACAAATCAACAAAGGTACTGGAACAAAAAGCAAGTGATACACGGTTATCTTTTAACAAAAAGCATAAAAGAAAAGAAAGTAATCTCGTCATTTAAATTTTATCATGTGCTGAAACCCCTTCCACCAGATTTGAACTTTTTCTAGTCCCATAAATCTGAGCATCTTTTAGATATACTTTATTTAATTCACAAATAACATAGTGGCTGAAAAGCCTAAAAAGTTGGCTTTTTGATACAAAACCACTGGCATCTAACTTGCCATAAACAAAATCTAAGACATGCTAAGAAAATGTGTACAGTTGAAGTATGAAATGTAGCAAGACATGGGGGGTAAAGATCCCAATACCAATAATTAGAGAAGAAATATGTTTCAACCATGGAAGTGCCAGATAGTTGCCAATACACCCATAGTTTAGAGGCAAAGAACAATGAATAAAAAAATGTTCCATTGTTTCTTCTTGTGCCATACACTCTAAATAAGGACAAAACCTTTCTTCTTTCATTTTATACTTAGCTGTCCCTCTAACTTATGACGACCATACATTATCAACTATTGCATCTCCCACATGTAAGGGGGGTAGCAGAGGTTATTTAATTGTGCTAATACACAAGATGGGTCATAGTACCTAGGCAGTTTTGAATGCGAATGAGGATAGATTTGAGAAATAATAGTGGAATATAGTTTTGTTGGAGAAATTAATTAATTTGTGATTTGGACAATTGCCACATATATAATTTCCAACAATCAGTTTAAAGAAAAGGGTAGAAAAGGAAATATTAGGTTTTGAGTTAATCCAATCCATTTCGATGAATACTTGGATAGTAAGAATTTCAACCAGCTAAATTCTGGAATATTGGGGGTTAAAGTACAGTTCCAAAAGAAAAAGCAAGAAAAAGGGAAGAACAGAAAACCACAGGATCTACCATCCCACCCTCCCTTGACTTTATCCAGGTAAGTATAATACCTTTTAATGGGATTTAACCTATTTCCCAAAAACTGAAAACTAATACTGTACAGTTTCACTTCCAGGTTAGTTGGGACAGGGTACAGAAATGCCAAATATTGTAGGACAGGTAACGGGAATTGTTTAAAATCTGAACTCTCTTCAGTTTCGAGAATTTATAATGTTTCCACCTCTGAACTTTATTATCCATTTTATTTAAAACTGCAAAGCCAAATCTCTGCTCAGGTAAAATTTTTGGGAACCGAACAGAACCCCTAAATGGAAATAGGTGTTGTAGTGAATGAAATAGTTCTGGTGCAATAGGCATAATGTATTCGCCCTATTAACAACCCTTTAGATTTTGAAAATTAATTTTGCGTTTAGACAAGGTCTGACACCTTGTGAAATAACTTAAAGAAAACTTCCAGCTGGCCTTGTTGTTTAAAAAAATAAACAGATGTCATCCCAAGAAAACTTGTACATTTCTAAAGGAGTCAGAAAAGGGAATGTTTGGACCCTCCCAACCAGAAACCAACTGTAAATGTCTAATAAGGGGTTCTAAGGAGCAAATATATATAATAAAGGGCTCAGTGGACAGCCCTGCCTGACACCAGCTTTTTAGCCATCAACCTTTCCTAATTTTCCTTTAATAACTGGACAGATTATTGAATTAGAATATACATTTTGTAAAATTGTAAGAATCTCAGGGCATTCCTAAAAAGGCCAAGGTTTGGAAAAGGAATGAATGACTAACCTCTATCAAAGGTTTTTTCTAAGTCTACATGATAGTAGAATACCAGTTTGTTTGCTGTGATGTAATATTTCAATAAAATCTCTAATATAACAAAGTACCTAATGTATTACGTCTTTGAGAAACACCACAGAACTGAACTGGAGAAATCACTAGAGTAGCCCAAGATTGAAGTCTGTTATTAAGCAGCACTCTAAAGATTTTATAGTCAGAATTTAACAATGTGATAGGTCTCCAGTTTTGATCTCACTTCTATCTCCTGTTTTTAAAGATATAAAACTTGTAACCCTTTTGTGAATGCAGGATAGATCTGTCCTCCAGAAAGAAAGAATTAAAACACCAACTAAACAGGGAACCAGCTCATTTGCAAAAGTTTTATAAAAGGCATTAGATAACCCATCTACCCCAGGAGACACATATTAGCTTAAGTTTAGAAATAACATCCACAATTCTTGTAAAGAAAAGGGTTCAGGAAGAACAGCTGCCATTGAGGCATCAATGACAGGGCCTGTAACACCTTTCAGAAAATCCTGAAAGACGTCAGTTTGTAAGTCTATATGAGGACCTAAACTTTGGAAATGTCGGAATATAATATGACTTATATCCAAGGGTCAGTATAATACTCGTGAATTACTGACTAAACAATCTAGTGTAGAAATTATCTCAGACGGTTTTACAACACAAACTATAGGGTCCCCAATCACTGTTTTGACGTGTAGTTGTTAATTAAGGCTTGCAGGGATCTGGCTCTATCATATTGAAACTTCCTCATCTGTAATTTAACATGCTTAATTAAAGGAGATAAATCTTCTGAAGAAGTGTTAGCTCTAGTTAATAGAGACTGTAATTTTGAACGTAATGTGAGGTAATGAAGAAAATTATCGTTCTGGGTTTTTGTCCATAAGTTCTAAACCAATCCATGCAGTCTTAGTTAGTTTCTTCCCACCAGATCCCTAAGTCCGAATATAAACATTGCAACGATAGGCGGCAGTTATAATGAACTATAGAATGTTTGACAAAGTCATTTTGTAATGATGAGGTATTTAATGCCATCTACTTTTGTAGGGCTTATAATTTATCTTGGGATTTCTATTGCAATTTTAAGTAGGAGATATCTGAAAATTCAAAAGGCTGTCTAGAAAACTGTAAATATATATATTTTGAGGTGAAAAGGTAATCAATACAGGTACCAGTCTTCCTTTACAAAATGTATTTTTAGGGGTTGGATTCTAGAAGTATTGAGACTCTGAGGTCTGCCTCTCTAATAACAGATTGTAAAAAGTTAGCATCACAATAAATTTTTTTCCACTAGATTCTCCTGTCAGTAAGAGAACAGTTGAAATCCCCCCCACAGACTGGCACTGGCCTGTAGAGCAGAAAAGGTTGTATAGTTTTCTTATACACTTTATTCTGGCTGTTTTACCTGTGGATTATAAATATTAATAAGTCTATATAGGACAGATTCAAGAAAACAGTCCACAATCAAAACCCTCCCTGGAATGCAGTCTATTAATTTATGAAGTTTAAACTGGAAGGTGGAAAAAAGAATACCAATGCCGTCAGCTTTATCCTGACCAAATGACTAATATGAAGGGCCCCAGGCCAATCCTTTAAAGGCAGTAACATACTTATAGAACATCCAAGTTTCTTGTAAAAAGCAAACAGTAAATCTAGAATTATGCAACATATGAAAATAGCCTTCGCTTAGCTCCATTTAAAATGCTATGAACATTCAAAGAAGCCCACAGAAAACCCATATAGGTACCAAAAAAAGAAGGAATTTATTTTATTTTTCTTTCTCTTTCTTTTTCTTTCTTATAAGAACCTTGGGAGGGTTCCATGGGGTCTTAGGTAGAGATTTGGGAATCCTAATCCACAACATCCATTGCTGTATCCCCCAAGAAGAAAGAAGAGAGAAAGGATTAGAAGTTTTCACTGAATCTGTAATCATGCATCAGGTACTGATTTCACATTCCTCATGGACCTTCTAGGAGGCAGAGAGAGAGGGTACACTTTGAGGGGGGTTCTACGTGCCTGATCTAAAGTCTTAGCAATACTCACCCGCATTTTACAGTCTGGGACAGCAGAGGGTCCTGCAAAGTAAAGAACTATTAGGCTTTGTACAGGCCTTGACAATGATGAAGAGGAGTGGGGAGAACTCAATCCATTGTCACAGGAGTTACAGGTTTCTTACATCAAGAGGGGTTCCCAGGAAAAGTGGGAGGCGAATGAGAGAGTAGGTCTTCCGTGCTTTCTTGTAAAAACCACCTGTGTACACCCCTGATACTTGTTTTTGCAGCCCAATTGACAGGTGTTGAATGTGTGAGAATCCACTCCTCGCGATAAATACACATTTCGCTAAGTTAGAAGATTGAATCAGTGGAATGCCCAATTGGCCACAATTGTCACATCTAGGACTAGTCAGCAAAACACTCAGACAAATGCTGCCCGGTGGAGCCACATACATTTATAGCAGGCCCCTTGGCTGACCACTATAAAAACAAACACCCTATCACGGCCTAGTAAGAAGGAGTTTGGATACTGCATAAAACCATGTTCATTGTGTCATATTTGACCTTTATATTTCCATCCGCCTGTCCAAAAGCCCTCTGAGTCTAAAATAGGCTCTGGATCCCCTGTACATCACATTTATTGGACAACCAATATGTAATATCATCCACTGACACCCCTTCATTCATGGAACATTACTGTAACAAACTTGATGGCTGGTTGAGAGAGGGAATAATCACAAACGGGACCAAAGGGGAGAGAACTTTACCTGAGAATACCTAATCCAAAATAATTCTAACAAGGCAGCTGATCTAAAACTGACATCATAATTATCCTCTCCTGAAATATTGATGATGGCAAACACATCTCTAGGAGAAAAATGCAAGGATTCCTTAATTAAATGTCTCCCAACATAGTTTCTATTAGGCCTTTCAGCCATGCCCCTGTATATCTATCGACGCATTCGCCTGGGACGGATTCACGTTTGTTTTTTGCAAATAAGTCAGATAATAAAGGTCTTTTATCAGATACAGCATTATGAGACTCTACAGAAGCAGGACTAATAGTATCATTAGAGACATTAAGAACCAAATCTCAGAGTCTGAGCCCTTTTCTAGCAGATTGAATCAGGCTTTTCTGGGTTCCACTTAGGGGAATGAGAGTTTATGTCAAATGAAGAATCCCAGGTTAAGTCAGCAGCCCATTCTCCTGAAGGAGTTTGTTTCCACCCTGCTGCCATTAAAGCTGAAGCAGGAGTCCAGTCACTCTCATGTAGAAGAGGAAGTCAAAATATCAGAGTGAGGCATAATGGGCTGAGGAACAGAACTTTTAACCTGCTGCAAAGATGTAAAGCATTCCCCATATTTCGGTCACCAAAAAGAAAAAACTGTTGCTTCCTCCTGTTCATTTGGCTGTCTTTGATAAATAATCTGAGCAGTGGAAGAAGAAAAAACAAACCCTGCTTGTTTAGTCAGTGTTGGAGCAGTTCCACCACATACTTTTCCCTGGTTTCAGTTTCTTTGTTTATCTTGCTGCAGTCCATTTTCCCACTTCCAACAAATCCCCAAACTATTGGAAACAAGTAGCGCTTCAGTTCTAGGCAGGAGACCCCAACTGACCTGTTTTTTGCTGGAGCAGAAAGATTTCGATCTTTGAACTGCCATTGCTCCTGCAAACAGCAGAAACACCATTCTCCAGCTGAATCCCTTCCGTGTTCAGTAGCATGACATCATCCACAGGCAGTGCAAGGTCTTAAAGAACAACACCATCTATAGGTTTTGTACAAGAAAGTAGCTGAACAGACTTTAAAAGGCAGCATTTTCTTTTCAGGCTCTGCCAAGGCTTACAGGAACTTTTGAATCCTTCAGAAGATAAGGCATCCAGAAATAATTCTGCATCTTCTAGCTCTCTGCTGAAGGAAAATTAACCTTTGTAGAATCCTTGTCTATGGTCTCCTTCACATCTGCAGACTGAACTTGCTGTGGCTCCTCTACAGCGTCCATCTTGGAAAGCTGACCAGCACTCCTGCTGGCAGCCATCAGCTATCAGGAAATTTCCCGGTGTCCCGGCCAAATTTCCCTCATTCTCTAAAAATACCACCAACAACTTAATCTGGTTCAAGATCAGTTGGCATTCATCTGTATCCCCCTTCCCCAGGTCGTGTATGAAAATAGGCAGGATTTGTCTAGTGCCCTTACCCGGTCAACAAAAACTAAATAAAAAAATAGAAAATAAATAAAAAACAAGGTTTATCCCTAACAGGCATCTCCGTAACAAGATTAGATGTCCACTATACATACTAGCATAGCATAGCCAGAGTAATCTAGCACTAATGGCCCTGTTTTAGCTAATGGAAAGGTGTTTGATCACCTCAATTGGACTTACTTACAAAATATTATGCAAACCATGGGGTTTGGAGACAGCTTCATGTCCTGGATAGAGGTGCTGTATGATGAGCCAATAGGGAAGGTGAAGGTCAATGGAACCATTTCTTAGAGATTCTGGATTGAAAGAGGGATGAGACAAGGTTGCCCTCTCACCTTTGCTTTTCGCCTTCGGCATGGAGCCGCTGGCCGCAGCAGTGTGGCAAGCGGGGGCTTTCCAACTTATGGATATGACAACAGTATTTCCTTTACATAGACAATACATTAGTTTATGTAGGAGAAACCCCCAGAGGTTAATGCCTACATTGCTCAACAAATTAGAACAGTTTGGAAATGCATCTAGTTTTAAAGTCAGTACTGACAAATTAGAAACCCTTATTGTCAGTGGAACATTCTCAGTTCAAATGAAGGGTGCACCTCCCTTTTAAATGGGTGAAGGACAAAATATGCTGCTTATACATACAAATCCCCACTCAATTAGCCAAACTTTACAAAGCGAACTATGACCCCACAAACAAAAAGTGTTAGAAGACCTCAATAGGTGGAGTGCCCTCCTATTAACTCTATTGGATAGGCCAGAAACAGTCAAAAGGAACTCAACGCTGCTTCTGCCCATCCTGCAGAAGGATTGGTAAGAGCTGAGGAAAATGTTCTCTAAATTTATCTGGGATGCAAGATGACTGCGTGTATGCTGGTCCATTCTCACTAAAAGTATGTAAAAGAAGGGGGCATGAATGTGCCTAGCTCCCCTCAATACTACAAAGCTACACAGCTGGTGCACATTTATTTATTTATTTGTTTTTTGGTAACCAGGTAATCACACTAGACAACAGCGTGCTTATTTTCAGGTATGACCTGGTATGACACATGGAAATGATGGGTGTTTTGTGGAGAATGGGGACGGATGTAGAGCAAAACCCTGCATGTGTCCACACCTCTATGGTGCTACTGTGGTTAATGACCCAGATAGAGTTAAGGAACATTAACAATACTTGGACAAAAACAAGCATACTAGTTGGCTTCAGATAAAAAATGGTTGGCAGTATCCAAACATATTTGGGGAAAAATCCAATACACTATCTACTGCAATTACCCATGTGAATGGGATAGTGGGTTTCAGGTGCAGGTCACAAAAGGTCTAGTACACCTACCACAACTACTTCAACAATAAATTAAATTAATAGCTTCCAACAGCTGCAACTAGAATTCAGCCTGTAGCAGGAATTGTCATAGATACCTACAAATTAGGATTTTTGTTGAAGGCCCTGGGATCCAAAGCCTAACATCACAGATTTAATCTGGGATGCTTTTCTTTAGAAACAAAACCATGATGCCAGACCAGAGGACTTTATCTTGCATGAATACACACTACAATGGCTGGGAGGGTAAAGCTTGGGATCACTAAGGGGAAAAGGACCCTTGAGTAATAGTGACAGGGAGCATAAACAATACTGCCCAATGCAGGAAAGCCGGTGGCAAGGGTGAACACGCTACTGGGGTGCATAGCATGGGGGTTCACATCCAGGCACAGGGAGGTAATCTTGCCCTCTACAGGTCACTAGTTAGGCTGACTTGGAGTACTGTGTTCAGTTCTGGAGGCCATACCTGAGGCGGGATGTCAAGCTGATGGAGGGATTGCAGCGGAGGGTGACGAGGATGATTCATGGGATGGAGGGAAGAGGCTGTGAGAATAGGCTGGGAGAACTGAATATGTACACACTGGAGGAGAGGAGGGACGGGGGGACATGATCGAAACCTTCAGGTACCTGAAAGGAATCATCAAGGTGGGGAAAGGACGGGGATTTAAACTAAGGTATGGAAGAGATACTAGAGGCCACGGGCTAAGAATAGAGGAGGTAGATTCAGGAGGGAGATGAGGAGGCATTACTTCACAGAGAGAGAGTGGTGTTGAGGTGGAATGCTCTATCAGTAAGGGTGGTATCAAGCAAAATGTGGATGGCTTCAAGAAGGCATGGGACAAACAGAGAAGGTGGGTAAGGGTGGGTGAGGCAGTGGAAAACCAAGGGGGAACAAGGAGGGTGGGGGAGGGGCAACTGCAACCTAGGGAGCTAGCTGCACAATCGAGCAGACGTTAATAGACTAGGAGGTCTGTTTCTGCTGGCATATTCGTATGTTCCTATGTTTGTATGTACTATGGGGAGGGACAGTATTGAGTATTTGCAGAGTAAATGTGAAGAAAAAGCTAATATACAACTTCCTCCTGTGGGATGGAAAACAATGCAGGAAATGCACAGCACAACAGCCTCCTTATCATGGAGGGAGTTCTGCTGGAAAATTTGTGCGAGGTCCTTTATCACTCCCTGGTCTCAGAACTAATGCAACAGACAGATGTTGGAGGGGTTGTGGGGTGGGGGTAAAGGCACCCAATACCATATTTTTGGGGGAGTGCCCAGAGATGGAGTCTTTCTGGACAGAAGTGGGTGAGTCAATTTGACAAATGTTGGCTGTCCCCCTGATCCTCACATTTGAGAACCTGATGTTGGGGTTCCCCCACAAGGGAGCAGACTCAGCACATAATAAATACCTGTTTTGCATTCTGTTTGCTGCAGCAGGAAAAGTGATAACACAGCTGTGGCTTACCAGTTCACACCCACAGCTAAGGCAGTGGTTCACTAATGTTCCCAAAATTAAAAGTATGGAAGCCATTACTGCACCGTTATAGTTGAAACCAGACAAATTTAATTCCAAGTGGTTACCATTTTTCATTAACAGTGAGGAGAGGGACAATCTTTCTGTACTTGAACAATTATTAAGTCAAAGGGGCAAAGTCATGCTTCATCTAAAGTTACTAGAGTGGCTTCTGTAAGAACTTAAGACATGTGACCAACATTTAAAAGAGAGCACAATTTGTTTTTCTTGTATGGTTGAACTTTATTTTATTATAATGCATTATAGTTATTTGAGTTTTTCAAAATTGCAAGCCAATGGATAATGTGTAACTGAATAAGGCCCTCCTCTGGGGGCCTGTTGGACTCGGTGGAGTTGGTATTGCAATATTCTTTACTCCTCTTGGCTCGACAAGGTACAACAGTACTGCAGTGAGAGACAAGAGCACCATTCATAAGGAAACAGGAAGAGGCTGGTTATTATACTAGGTGCACTACAAAGGTGATGTGGACTGTAATAGCTTGGAACTGATCTACACGAGACCTGATGGGTCAGAGTACATGCAGATCTCCTTTGTGCATTTAAGAATAGTATGAAATGTTGCTATGTATGTTGTAACCTATGATTTTTTTTGCAATCAAATTTACAAGTTTAAAAAAGATAAAATCTAGGCAAACGAGGTTCTTCATCATAGTTCAATAAACTAAGACTTTGACCCTGCTGATTGCCATGGGGAGTAATCAGAGAAAGAAACTGCTTATCACCAAACGTTATTATCATAAAAGATCAAGCTTATCCTTTTTTTTTACCCTATCTAAAGTAACACAGTGCCTGTTTCCAGATACAGGCTTTGTAAATGGCAAGCCCAGAGATTTATGTTTTATTAGGTTCATGTCTTTTAAGAAGAACAAGTGGTAGACGCTTGGAATAGACTTCCATAGTAAGTGATGTTATGTGGCACTGTTTCTACTTTCAAACTTAAACAAGATGGATACTATGAAGAAAAAGGGGTGATTTGGTGGAGGAATGATGTAAGCAAGCCAATGGCCTTCTTTCTTGCCAAAAGTCCCATGTTTGTATAGTCATAAGTGCTTAGACAGCACATGACAGGCAACATGCCCAACACCATGCTAGGTGAGGAATCTACATACGTACCAGATCTAACCATGTGCAGCAAGAACCACAGTATGACAGTGGAGGGCTGAGGCATGGCAGACTGGCACATGAAACATCCAATCAGCCAGCAGTGGGAGGGGAGCATCCAGTCACATCCTTATCCAGTAACACACTTACCTTTAAGTCAAGCAGGATGGAGATAAAGGGAAGACACTGTAGGTTAGTTCAGGGCCAGTACTTACAGTAAATATGAACTCTGAGGCAACAGTCTGAGTAAAGCATAAGCAAACAACGGGACAACAGGAAGAGCACAGTACAGCAGAGAAGCCAGTAAAGGAGTCCAAGTAAAATGATGACATCACCTCACCAAATACAACAGCACAAGGAAGCAGCCTGCAGGAGGGTCAAAAGAATCACTATGCATGTTCCAAGTGTAATGCAAATAAGTGAACATCACAAGTTCCCAGGGTCTATGCTTCCAGTTATTGTACTATAAGTCAAGCCAGGCAGAGAGTCAAACAGTCAATGGGAAATTGGGGATGAGCAAGAAGAAAGAAGGACATCGGGGTAGAGGTGGCAATCATAACATTAAACTACAACTTGGCAGACAGGTAGGTATTCCAGTAAGCCAGGGGAGTTACTGGTTAGGCAGCAAACAGAGATTTGTGGCAGTAGAAAACAGGAGGAGGAGGAGAAGGAGAAGAAACAAAAAAAGGCCCCCACCACAAGCAAAGCAGGAACTTACAATAACAGATGAGACCACCTCACTATAAACAGAACAGGCAGCTTCACATTTACAAGGCCTTCCACGGGTTCTGGGAGTCAGCTGATTAAGAGCCCCCCCTCCCCCACCTATTTAAACTTAGGACAGTTGCACCTCTGGGCTCTAGCTACAAATATAGCATTAGTCCATGGTGCTCAACCTTTCCTTTAGTCAATTTCTTGGCAAGCCTCTATCTGGTGGTACTGTTGTTTGTAACTGCAGTGCATCCTATTTGTATCTTCATGTTAGGTGTCTTTTCGCTGTGCTCTTTCTCTGCTTGGTTCTCAGTCTGCGCTTCCTGTTTTCCATCCATGTGTTATTGCCTTGCATTTGTTATAAATGCTGCAATCCTTGCAGTCCATTGTCACTTTTGTTCTGTATGTTCTGGCTCATGGCTCGACATTCAAATTAGTTGTGGTGTGTATCATGCTACACTTTTACCTAACTGCCTGCTTCTTTTCTATTTGTAAACCCAAGTGCCTACATACAGTATGCTTTTCCTCTGCTGAGGAATACCACAGTCTGCTTCTGCCAACATTTCATTAAGCAGTTTTTCTTTTTTCTTCGCAGAAAAAGTGCCAGTTTGCTCTGTCCTCTGCCCTAACATTCAGGATAGACATTTACCGCTGCTGCACAGCAGCTGTCTCAGTGAGTCCTATTGTCTGCCAGCATGCTCTCTTCTGTAGATCCTCTGTCTTCAGTTCTGCTTTGCATGGTGGTGTGTGGGATCATGCTATACTATACTGTACCTGGTTGGTGTGCATTGCTAAAGGTTAGGAGCCACTGCTTAAAGCAACATTGCAATGAAATTAGGCAACAGATGTAACCCTACATTTTTTTATACAAGATTCCAGGCACCTTCCAGTTTTTATTTGGTGGTAAAATGTTCTAGCGCTACCAAAATTTGAGTATTTTATAATTGTTTTTAATAAAAAAATGTTCTCAAGAAAAAAGATGACTGCCACATTTGGTCTAGAAATACCAGAGTAAATCTAGAAAGGGTTAGGACTGAGAAAAAAAAACATATGGTGTGCACCACAGGAGGTACCTAGAAAAGTGGATTAGACAGGTATGCTGGTATTTTCATTAGCTGTAGTTGAAAGTAGCTTTTTCTGAAAAACATTTTTTCATTGCACTGGTGTTTTAAGGTCTCTTCTGCAGTGCACTCAGCCACCATTCTCTGTGTTCTGAGTGGATCCAATGGAAAAGGTCTCACTGGCTCAGCACTTTGGGAGCTACAGGTCATCTGCTCTGTAGTTGTCCTGGAGCAGCTGAGATTCCTAACCCTGCTTTGTAAAGTGCCATAGGCTAGTTCTTGGTCTAATACATAATGGCCATATATATTATAAACATTCCTTCTCACTCAGTTTGATTCCTGCAATTGACCAATGTGTTTGCATCTCTTAAAGAACTAGATAAAGACCTATTTGAAGCTAATGATATAGACTTGGTGTATCCCAAGAGGTCACACATGATATAGCTAAGAAAGGATCTTTTAAGTCTAATATCAGCTATAAAGACTAGACTAATTCCAGTTAGTATGTGCACTAAAAAAACCTGGACCAGGGGCTAGACATCTTTGATGAAAATCACAGACTACCTAGAGGCTAGGCAGCAAATGGTAAACTTAAGTGGGATCATGTCTTCTCCCCCAGAAAGGTGCAGGAGTCCCTAGGACACATTGAATCTGCCTTGGCTTTACAAGCAAAGGGTCAAAGGTTTGATTCCAGGTGAGAAGTCATATTTTTTTATCTTATACGAAAAATAAAGTAGAGGGAGATTGTGAGGTTAAGAAGGGAAGGTGAGGACTGCAAAGGAGGATCAGGAAAGCAGATATCCTGAACAAATACTTTGTTCAGTTTTCACACAAGAGAGAAGGGAAGAACCACATAAAAGCAACAGGGGCACTGGAGAGAAGGAGATAGACACAAGTCCCTTTACAGAAGAGAGAGTCCTGAAGAGACTTGCAAATCTGAAAGTGGAAAAAGCTATGCGACCAGACAGGGTACACTCAAGGGTACTGAGAAAGCTCAGGGAGGTACTGACTGCACCTCTTACAGTCCTTTTTAACAACTCACTGGAAACAGGAGTAGTTCCAGAGGACTGGAGGGGGGTAGATGTAGTTCTGCTTCACAGAAGTGCTTGCAGCTTGGAGGCTGGCAACTATAGGCCAGTCAGCCTGACATCAATGGTGAGAAAGCTAATGGAGTCAGTTCTAAAGGAAAGATTAGGAGTAGGTGAATCCAGCATGTTACAAGACCCGAGGTAACACAGATTTATGGGGGAGGTCATGTCAGACAAATCTGATCAATTTCTTTGGCTGGGTGACCAGGAAAATAGATCAGGGTGAGCGAAGGACGTGGTCTACTTAGATTTCCATAAGGCTTTCAACACTGTTCCACATAGAAGGCTCATAAAGAAACTGGGCTGCTTATGGGTGGGTCCAAAAGTGGTATTCTGAGTAACAAATTGGTTAAGGCATAGGTGACAGAGGATGGTAGTAAATGGAATCTACTCCGGGAAGGGGAGGGCGAATATCAAAGTGCATGGTATAGGCTCAGCAATTGACCAATCCTCTTTAATGCCTTTATAAGTGCCATTGCTGATGAGCTAGAAGGGAAGGTCTGCCTCTTTGTGGATGACAACAAAATCTGCAATAGGGTGGATACTCCAGAGGGGGTGGAAAGAATGTGCAGAGACCTGAGAAAACTCAAGGAGTGGTCAAGAGCATGGCAGCTGGATTTCAGTGTGAAGAAGTGCACTTAGGACACTTACGGCACAGAAACCCAGAGGCGGAGTATAATATTGGAGAAGGAGCATTGCCGGTCACCAAACAGGAAAGGGACTTGGAAGTAATCATGTCTGATGATCTCAAGGTGGTGATGTCATGTGACAAGGCAGTGGGTATGGCCAGTGGGATGTTTGGTTGCACAGGGATGGGTATCATCAGAAGAAGGAGGGAGGTGGTATTGCTACTGTACAGAAAACTGGTGAGACCCCCCCAGAGTATTATGTTCAGTTCTAGAGATCTCATCTCAGGAATGATATAGACAGAGAGGAGGCTGTCAAGAGGAGGGCAACCAAATTATGCAGGATCTGTAACAGAAGCCCCGATGAGGACAAACTGAAGCACCCTCAAAGTATACAACTAGGAAGTGAGAAGAGGAGGAGGGATAAGATAGAGACCTATAATAACTCACAGGTGTAAATAGGTGCGTGGAATGGAGCCTTTTCAGAGGAAAAGATTCATGAGAATGAGGGACATGCAGTGAAGCTGGAAGGGGGTAAATTCAAGAGAAATGTGAAGAAGTACTTTTCACTGAAAGACTGATGGATGCCTGAAACAGTCTTCCAGTGTAGGTGTGGGAGCCAAAACAGTGGTGGGATTCAAGCATGCACAGCATAGATAAAAGGAATCTTAGTGGAAGCAAGGGAAGGGAGCCAGAGATTAAGAGGAGTCTGTGGTGATAGTATATGCAGGGGGAAAAAATGAGCAGACTGGGTGGGCCAAGTGGTCCTTTTCTGCTGTCAAATTCTATGTTTTTGTATTTCTATGACTCTGTCATGGCCCTCTACTGTTCCCACTGTTCATAAATGACCTACCAGCAAGCTGTGATTTAATTGAAGTGGTACTATATGCAGACAATGCAGTTATTTACAAGAGTACTCCAAACTTGACAGAAATCAAATAAGGACTGGGAAGTGACTTTATGAAATTACAGGTGTGGCTCACACAAAAATACATAACATTGTGTTAAACCAGGAAGAATCCAAGGCTATGTTTTTCAGTTCTTTCTTTCTTTATTTATTGAAATGTTTCACCAGGAAGGCACACTGTGCAACAGGTTGCTCATCTCCCAGTGTGACCTGGGGGAAGGGGTACAATAGGGATTAGTCATTTTACATTCAAGTTACAAAGATCAACATAGCATACAATTAATTAAGGCAGTTGTTACAAACAGCGTTACATACTTATGTAATTTGTGAGAACAATTAATAAGTGCAATGGTAATGAGTGAACAAGTGCTATCATGAAATAAGGTGAAGGAGAGACAAGATGACAGATAGTGCAGAGTCGTGTCCCAGAGACACCCTTCAGGATGCAGGGAACCCTGCAAGGGGACAGAGGACTGGAGTAGGGATTAGAGGGGGGAGAGAGAGAGAGAGAGGGTGATTAACACCTAGGAGGAGAAATAAGGCCTGACCCAAAGTGAGAACCCTTCAGGATGTAATGAACCCTACAAGGGGGCAGGGACGTTCAGGTGATTGTAAACCCTCCTGTGGCTAGGCATTGTAATTATAGAGGGACAGTGTGAGGGAGGGAATGAGAACTAACACCTGAAGGGATGAGGCCTGATCAAGAGAACCCTTCAGGATGCTGGGGACCCTGCAAGGGGACCTGGAAGGCCAAAGTAAGTAGATGGGGAAGACAAGGGTGGCATGTTAGGGCACTATAGTACCCTTCAGGATGCTGAAAACCCTTCAAGGGAGTGTAAGGCTAGGAAAAGGGGACGAGTAGGGGAAAGGAGAAAAGTGTGAGAACTAGCATCTAGGAGGGGCTAGGGTCAGTAGAGGCAGTAGAGTCGACAGAGGCATTGGGTAAATTCCGAAGGAGGACAAACTGTAAGGAGCAAGACAAAGGAAATGAAGGCAGGTCATGACAGAAACAGTTTATTTATTTATTTTTATTTATTTAGTTTTTGTTGACCAGGTAAGTGCACTAGACAAATTCTGCCTATTTTCAGGCACGACCCGGGGGGAGGAGGATACAGATGAATGCCAACTGACCTTGAACCAGATTAAGCTGTTGGTGGTATTTTTAGTGAATGAGGGAAATTTGGCCAGAACACCGGGGAAATTCCCCACTCTTTCGATAAGTGCCATGGGATCTTTAACATCCACCTGAACTACCACCAATCCAGGCAGATGGGACCTCGGTTTAGCGCCTCATCTGAAAGACTGCACCTTTGGAAGTGCAGCACCCTCCATGCTGCACTACAGTGTCAGTACTGGGATATTACGCAAGTGCCAGATGTGAACTGAACCCACAGCCCTCTGATCTCCCGGCCTCAGAGGCGAGTGTGCTACCTACTGAGCCACTGACACTAAAGGCTATGTTAGGTGCAAGACAGTTGGAGAGGGCAGTGTTGATGGAATAGAGGGAGGAGGAGTGTCAGATTTTGGGGAGGTAGAGAGTTCCATATTTTAAAAGTTCTAAAGTAAAGGTAGGCAAAATAAGGAGTGACTGGATATCAGAATTGTTGGTGGAAAAGGGATGGAAATGTCTTGACTTTACTTGGACCAGTACCTGTCCTTTGATATTCACCTTGATTACATTACTACAACCTTAAACAAAAAATGTGGCTTATTGTATAGATAAGAGAGCATCTGACCCAGGATTCCTGCACTGCAATAGCCCAGAGTATACTACTGCCTGTAAACAGATGAAAACACTGTGGCACACCAGGACAACGATGCAGCACCCAGGAAAACAATTGACAATGACAGCAGAAGTATAGTATGCAATTAAACAAAGTCAGTGAACTAGCTCTTTCTATCTGATGCCACCATTTTGGGTAAGATTGAGCAATGGATGGTTCTGACACCATATGACGCTAATGGATATAATGGGCTAGGCAAATGCAAGCATGTAGTTTATTGCAGCGCAGCTATACAAACATGGACAGGCAGAAAAAAACCCTGTGCTTCAAATCCCTGCAGGTTGTGTATCAGGGGGTGATGACAAGCACTGGTGCTGCTGTACAGATTTAATATAGTTCAGTTAAAGAGACAGTACAGTATTAGTGCTGCAACAGCTTAAAGACAAAGTAAAAAAATGGTGAATTAAGTGATACATATAATGAAAAACTAAGGAAATAGTTAAGAAAGAATAAAAATATGAATGTATGAAATCAAGCTATGGAGACCTAAAAGGCATAGAGTACAAAATCTATATCATATAGTCAAATTGATACATCAGTGTCAGTTTTATATTAAATTTGAAGCAGTAATACAAAGATAATTCACAGAAGAGAAAGGCTATAAAAGGTGCAGACATCTTGATTATATTATTCCAGGGCAGTATGGAATCTGAAATGACAAAAAGACCAAAATGTCACAGCAAATCGCAATATTGAATACCTAGTTAGACATTAAGTATAGCATCCCAATCTTCATTCAGGCCTAATGGGGCAGGAAGCTAAGGGTGAATATAAATCTGCTCTTTCTTTGCAGGAGAATTCTCAGGCTATTGCCTTCTCTCTGGTGAGGCTTAGCATAGTGATGCCCATGAACTTGACGGAGCTCAGATCAGAGTTGTGTATACAATGTCAGTGGTGCCAATGTGGTTGTCGTATTTATTACTTGTTACTGAATGCATGTTCTCGTATTTTCTTCTTGAGAGTATGTATAGTTCTGCCAACTTAAATGGGGGGCAGTTACACCATAAAGAGTATACCACATAGAATGTCTAATAAGTGTAAGTTGTCAAACTTCATAGTGAGTGCCAGTAGTGAGGCTACAAAAAGAAGTACCAGTAACAGCAAAATGACAAGACATTACAGTTCCGACAATGGTATGCTCCACCTGGGCAAAGTAATAGAGGAACAATATCTTTGGTGCTGTCAACAAAGTGGCTGCTAACTACTTGACCTCTGATACTCCGTACCCTTTTGTACACCACTCTAACACAATCACCCATGTCCTAAAGATCCTTGTATGCTTGTAGGACATTCCAAAATCTTTAACGGTCCCTGCTATTTTAGGGCTAACTGTGTTGTACTTGTAATGAAATTGATGACATTGTCTCAGGTGGTGTCTTGCTGTTTCAGGGTTAAAACAGTGCTATGGTCCCTCCTGAGGGCACAGTCATGGGCTTCTGTCAAAAGCTGGGTTAGTAGCCTCTGTGGCTGGTCAAGTCATCTGCTTGGCATTAAAGGGAGATTCCTAGACCAGGTCCTGTGCACCCAAAGAAATTGTCTCTTCGATATGCCCTTGAGGAGATGTAGAGGGTGGTAACTATCAAAACATAGCAGTATATTCCCAGCTATAGGTTTCCGATAGCTTTTAGTGACTATATGGCCATCCTTACCAACATTCAACGGGACATCCAGAAATGTAATTAATTTTGGATTAACAGTACAGGTAAACTGTAGATTCCAGTCATTAGTGTTGAGAAAGTTAACAAACTCAAGAGCTTCGATCGAAGTACAATTCCAGGTACACAACATTGTGTCAACATAACAACCCCAATACCATACCCTTTTACAATAGAGAGTGACCCTGGGGCCATAAATCTTCACCTCCTCCTGCCAACCCCAAAACAGGCTGGCATAGGAGGGGTCATCGCAGATCCAATCGCTGTCCTGCATATCTTAGAAAAATTCAGAGTTAAAAGAATAATTAACTGTGCAGGATAAGGTCCAGAACCTTGATGATAACATCAGTATCCATGATACAATGAGCTTGAAACACATCCATAAAGAACTGTATTGCATGAAGTCCCAAATGATGTTTGATGGAGGTATATAGTGAAGTCACATCAGTTGTGAGCCACAGACAACCACCATCGAAATTAATATGCTGAGGCATCTCAAGGACCCCCATGTTGTCCCTAAGATATGAAGGAAGGTGAATAACCATTGATTGTAAAAAGAAGTATCTAGGAATCTATATAGTTTGTTGGTCAGAGATCCTACACTAGAAATGATAGGGCAACCAGGTGGTCTCTGATGGTCCTTGTCTACATTAGGAAGCATATAAAATGTAGGGACTATTGGAAAACTCTGAGACAGGTACTGGTATTCCTGTTCATCGACAGAACTCTATTTCATTCTGTTCTAGGGTTTTGAAAGTATTGATTGATGGAGTTACATGATAGAAATCAGTTAAAGACCAAAAGTGACTTGAGAAAATTACAGATATGGCTCATAAAACTAACCTTAGCTCACACAAAAAATAACCTTGTGTTAAACCAGCTGAAAATCATCCAAAGCTGTTTTACAGTTCTCAAGTGAAGGTAAACAAAACTAGGACTCACTCATTATTAGAACTGTCCACAGATAGGGATGGAAATTATATATTTGGGCCAGTATCTGTCCTTGATGTCTATCTTGATCACATCACTAAAACCTTAAACAAAGAGTTTGACTTATTACATAGATCAGAAAGTATCTGACTAAGGATTCCTGCACTGCGACAACCCAGAGTATACTACATCCTATACTTTATTTTGAGATGTTCATCCTAGCAACCCTGCATGAACTCTGTCAGATGAGGGTGTTATACGACAGGATAAGGTGTTTTTTCCTCAGCACCGATAAACATGACCGTCACAGCAGAGTGTTCACAGAGATGGGGAGGCTACCATTAGAGGCTAGGTTCCCATAGCAGATTACACAAAAATCTGCAACAGGGTAGACACCCAGGAGGGGGTGGAGAGGATGCAAAGTGATCTGGGGAAACTAGAGAAATAGTTTAGGGAGTGACAGGTTTCAGTGCCAAGAAGGGTAAAGTCATGCACCTAAGGAGGGGAAACCCAGGGGGCTGAGTATAATTTGGGGGATGAGGTACTTACAGATACCAAGCAAGAGTGGGATCTTGGGGTGATCATATCCGAAGATCTCAAGGTTTCAGGGAAGTGTGACAGACCAGTAGGCAAGAGCGAGCCAGATGCTGGGGTGCACAGGGAGGGTAATCTCTAACAGGAGAAGGGAGGTGATGTTGCCTCTGTATCTCTCACTTGTGAGACCCCACCTGGAGTACTATGTCCAGTTCTTGAGGCTGCACCTTTGCAAGGACATCAACAAGGTGGAAACAATCCTGAGGAGGGCTACTAAAATGGTACGGGGTTGCACAAGAGACCATATGAGGCGAGGCTGCAGTAACTCAACATGTACTCCTGGAAGAGAGAAGAGTGAGAGGGACATGACTGAGACTCATAAGCACCTCACAGGTACAAGAGGTAAGTCTTTCACATGAGGAAGAGCAGCAGAACATGGGGGCATGCTCTGAAGCTTGGGGGCTTAAGAGGGATATGGTGAAATACTTCTTCACAGAAAGGGTGGTGGATGCCTGGAATAGCCTGCCAGAAGAGAAGGTAGGGGCGAAGACAGTGGGCAGCTTCAAACATGAGGGGGATAGGCACTTGGGTATAACAAATAGAGAAAGGGGAGGAGGGAGGGACACTTGTAACCTAATAGAGCCCAGGGTGTAGTGTTAGGCAGAGAAAATTGGGCAGACTAGATGTGTCTACCAGTCCTTTTCTGCTAACACATTCTGTTTCTATGTTTCTAAACTAAACTCTGTGTGCCTTCAAAACAGCTCTCAAATGTTATCCATGTAGAAAAACAGCTGTATGTGTTTCACCTGAAATACAGGCAGTTACCTGTAGGTGCAATACCACGAGACATGTTAGCTCAGTAAACTTATTGATGTGTGACCCGCTTTCTGTGGACTGTTTCTTTGTTGTACAGTACTCTGTGACTGAAATGTCTGTGAACAGTGTTTTGCTGTCTGCTGCAGGTTGCTTCTGAAAAAGGCTAGGTCAGTGGGCCTACCTGGTTATCAAAAACAAGAAAATAAATAAAGTTACCAAAACCATATAAATAAACAAATAAAAAATACATAAATACCTTTCTCTGCTTCCACAAAGAGGCAGCATTTTGACTTGTATTCAGTTACTTTAGAAGCCAGCTCTACAGAGGAAGATGTTTGGCCATCTCTTGCTCTTCTACAAGAGTTACAGGACCTGATTCTTCAGGTGAATTCTAAAATGGACAAGCTAGAAGAAAAAGTGTTGGCTCTAGAACAATATATCTACTGAGGCCCTTGTCTGACTAGAGCAAGCAGTCTCAACGTGCCGGACAGCCGTGCATTGGAGCCCCAGGAATTTCAGAAAAGTATGGTCCCCATTGCGAGTTTCACCAAGATGCTCCCTACTGGAGTGTCAAGTCTTTTGTTGCTGATAGACCTGGCATGTTCTTGTACCCATTCTTGGGGCTTAAAACAGTAAAAGCTCATAGGACAGGGCAACAAAACGAACCTTTTCTTAAAAAGAGAAAGCTTTTGAACCTTTAAGGTCCAGACTATCAAACTAAAGGTATCCCATGATATGGGCGAGTCAAACTGAGCGGCTCAATTTGAGCGACTCAGTTTGACCGCCTATGATTACAGCAAGCAGGAAAGGATAGCGAAGAGCAATTACTGAAAGTGTGAGGGCACAAAACCGTGATGGAAAGAACAGAGCGATTGGTATAGGGAGCTATAGTGAGTGAGGATATAGGAGGATGTTTAGCCAGGCAGTTCCCAGCTGGCCATTTGGTGTTGTGGTATGAGTGATGCCTCTGGTGCGGCTGACAAGGGGTTTGGAGCTAGGTGGGAATAATTGTGTTTTTTTGAGTTGTGGTACTTAAGTTGTTGTTTTTTTTCCGCATTCCTCTACCCAATATTTGTGTTGTAGGGCCCCCTGCCCTCCTGAATGTGGTCCCCATCACTGATGACTTGCTCCCCCCTCGAATAGCCCCTCCTGTATTGTTGCCTGTACCTCATGTCAGGCTCCCCAGAGTTGATTATAAAAATAAGGGGTGTGGGGTCATAGCCTCCGCATAAAATATTTGTACAACTCAGCCCCAGAGAGAATGTTGCAGAACCTTGCTCTTTATGGTTACGCTGTCATGCATATCACCATTGTTGTATTCAGCAATGTGTACTCGCTCATGTTACTCTCACTATTTTTGCATTGCTTATATCACATGGCACCCAAACCAAATAGGTTGAATGAATTTTGGAATCGTAAACCATTTTTATGAGATATCTGAATTTGTGGTTCCTGCTGAGTATTATCCATTACTTTGAATCTCTGGGCATGAGTTTTGTGACTTGATACTTTAGAAGGGGCTTTTCTAGTCTATTGGAATTTGAATATACTGGCAGCAAGTTATAATCCTCCCCTTCTGCTAGATTATCTCCCCTTTGTTCTTCTTGGTTGATGAAACATTAGTATATAGTAGCATTGTAAGTTTAGATTTATTATATAAATTTTCCTTTAGCTCTCTTTTTTTCAGGTACTGCAAGATTTCCTGGTCTTTATTTTTCCCTGTGCTTGTCCCACCTGATGCCCTACTACAGTTCATGTGGATCCCCTAGAATTTTCCCCCAAAAATGTTGGTACTTGTGTAAACCCCCTGTAAATGCTGGGCTTATATTCCCACTGTTTAGGCATCCCTTTCCCCCTTCCCCGAGCTAGGAAATGGGTTTAGTGCTCTGGGGGATATTGCTCTGGACACCTCAAGGTGGCAGTAGAGAGTAGTTCATAGGTTATATAAGGAGACTGACAGGAAGTAGCGGGGCCTTTCCAGCCTGGGTATTAGGCCTGGGGTTGGAGGGGGAGGCTGGAAGAGTAGCATCAGGAACAGATAGAGTGAACAAGTAAGGGAGCTCATGTCCAGGAGGGCCAGTGGAGAACCCTCCAAAAGAGTGGTATGGCATGGCAGCTTAGATTCAATACAAACAAGTGCAAGGTAATGCACCAGGAAACAAAACACAGGGAAGAGTCACAATGACGGGAGGAATTAACGACAAAATGGAAAGGGACCTGAAGGTAGTCATATCAGATGACCTAAAGGTAAGCAAGCAATATGAGAAGGCAGTAAGGATCACTGGGGATACTGGGATGTATAGGGAGAGGCATCACCAGTAGAAAACAGGAAGCTGTTATCCGTCTGTACAGACAGTTGGTGAGACCCATCTGAGCATCATGCAGTTCTGGAGACCCCATCTCTGCAAGGACATAGACAGGATGGAGGTGGTCCAGAGGAGGGCAACTAAAATGATGCAGGGTCTGCAACAGAGGCATACAAGAGAGACTAAAGGAGCTAGACACGATACCCTTGAGGAAAGGAGGGAGAGGGGACATGATAGAAACTTTCTAGTACCTCAAGGAATCAACAAAGTCCAAGAGGGTAGCATCTTTCAGAAAAAGAGGTGTGCAAGAACAAGGGACACAATTTGAAGATAGAGGAGGACAGCTCAGGGGCAATGTGAGGAAACATCTTTTCACAGAGAGGGTGGTGGATGCATGGAACGGCCTTCCTGAGGAGGTTGTGGGGTCAAAAACAGTGGAGGAATTCAACAATGCATGGGACAGACATAACGCAATTCTGGTCGCTGGTAGGAAGAAGTAGGCTGTTGGTTAACTAGAATCTGCAGTCCATAGGTAGGGAAATGGACAGACTAGGTGGGCCAAGCAGTCCTATTCTGCTGTCAAAGTCTATAATTTCTATGTTTCTATGTATGGAGCTCCATGAGGCACAAGTAACCAGGTCCTGCGTCATTGGGGGCTAAGGTGGTAGGAGGCTTTAGTAAGCCCAGAGAGAGTAGGAGCATTTAGGATGCCCTTGTAGATCACTACAATTCCTCCTGACCAATTAACATAACATATTGCATCCTCAACGCTCTTCTAAATTGTTATGGCATTGATATGGTTTTTCACTCTGGCTTCCCAGTCATGTCGCACAAATATCATCCAGTGATACGATGGGGATGGGGTAGGGGCTGGGGTTGGGCTTTCCTGTGGGGTTTTGTTGTTATTGTAATGTCTGTCTATATGTCTGTTCTGCCTTGTTTGAAAATCTAATGAAGAGCATTAAGTTAGAAAAAAAAAGGAAGCCCGTTGTGTGTGTTCCCAGGTCGCCAGAGCTGGGAGGGCAGTGACAAGACCCTTCCATGAGGGGAGCCGGTGGCAGAGGTTTCCCTCATACCCACTGTGACAGGGTGGCTTGGGGGGTGCAGAGAGAGATGGAGAACCTTTCACCCAAAACATGGGACCTGTTTGGATGGACAGGTCCTAGGGCGCCGGTACATTAAGGTCCAGGAGGGTCACAGGCCAATGAAACGGCAGACCTTGAAGGGTAGTCCCTGTGTTGGAGCCTTAATGCAAGCCCAGGTGATGAAGAAGGGATGTGGGCCTGGCAGGGACCCCCGAGGAAGCAAGTATCAACAGAACACCTGGAGTGAATTGAGGCCATGAGGTGCTGAGGCAGAGCCGTTAGGGACCGTTGCAGGTGTGTCCTTAGCACTGTGTATCATGCCAGCTGTTGAAGGACGGTTGGGGCCTGGGTCATCAGAAAAGTTCCAGGATGCTCCTGTGGCTTGGGCCAGTGCCCAGTGGTCCAGGTGAGGGAGGCCGCTCGATTTTCTGCACCAGTTTAAGGGGGGGCAACCAGTGCTAGAGGAAGGGACCCGGAGAAAGAAAATGAAGGTTGGCTTACTAGACCCACTAGAAGCCAGGAGATCGCAGGGATCTGAGTTCCAGGGTCTTGGGTATAGCACCTGAGAGAGCAAAATTATAGGCAGAGGAGAATCCTTGCTTGTGACTGCTGAATCATTGGGTTTCTGCTGTTTATCCTGTCCAGCCAGAATTATAAAAAAGTTAAAAGCCCCATGGAGCTGATTATTTATTTTTAATGAAGAATGGTGACTCCTGTATTACTGTAATCACTTGTCATGCAGGTGCAAAATAAAATCCAGTTTGGGGAGAAATAGTGGATTGTGCCTTATTTGACTGTAGGGGGGAGGTAAATGAGATTAAGTTATTTTCCCCCCTGTATTTGCAGTCTAATTAATTTTCCACAGTTGCATTTCAGGGCAGAATATTCTGTTTCCAGCCTTGTTGGGGCTTCAGGGGCTTGACTCGAAGTGCAGAGGGAGGTCTCGGTCCAGTAGACAGCTCTGGGAGGAGATCAGATGCTGAGAGAGAGAAGAGGTAAGTGCACAACTATGAAGACACCTGCAGGTAGGAGACAACTGTTTTCCCTGCTGTTTTAGTGTGCAAAACATCTTGAATGTTAGCGGTTTGAGTGCTTCCCCTTTTCTGCCTGGAACATCTGTGAGTGAAATGTTATGCCCCTAGACAGGGCAGGAAGGAGGGGGTTACACAGTGGGGGTGCTCATCTGGGATGTTCCTGAACCCCAAAATTGCCACTGGACCCTGAGCCTTGTGGTCCATGGCAGTCCAAGGCTTCCCGGCCTGGGTGGGCCCTGTGGCGCACTACAGAATTGCTGTGGGGTAGGCCTGGAGCAGGCATTAGACCTGGCCTGCTGGTGTAACGTGCATGCATGACTTGCTGGTCATGTGACCCTCTTGAAGAGTCCTGATCGGAGGATGGGTGAGAAGGAACTATAACAGCTGCAAGCAGAGGCACCATCTTGGACAATCAGAGTGAGTGGAGCTGTGGGAGTGAGACCAGCAGTGTGAGGTAGACAGCCAGCTCTGAGTGCTTGAGTGCTGTATTAACTTTTGTTGTGCATATAAAATATGTGAAGGAAAGTCAGTTTAAAGAAAAGGTTGTCTACTGGAACTGACACATCAAGACCCCCCAGGGATAAGTTCAAAGAACAGGAGGTATTTTAACTGCGGAGATCTGGTGTGCAATTACCTTGTCAATTTGCTTTCATCCCAGGAAATAAGATTAGCCATTCATAATGCCCTCAGGGAGATCCTTTGACTTGCATGGTTACCAGGAAGAACTTGTGGGGAGGGATGTCGGAGAGAGGCCAGGATAGACATTGAAGAGGTTTGATGTCTGAGCCAGGGAGGACCCAGACGGATTTGGAATGTCCAAAATACATTTCCCGTGGAACCCTTGAATTACATCAGAAAGACCTGAGGTGTAGATTCCAAGGTCCAGATGGGATTAAAGAGGCCAATACACATTTGCTTTGAATACAGTGACTTTGATCAAAGAAACTTTTGAGATGTATGTGTAACAGAGCACAAACCAGTTTTGACCAGTTAACCTATGGCAAGGAAAGTCAGTGAGATCATCTCACATGTTTTTTTAAATATTTTATTTGGAGACCCTGTATTGTAAAATATAGAGTTTGATACACCAAGGCGGAGTCAGTGACCTCATGAGAAGGCCGGCTCAGAAGTGTGTTTAATTACTGAAGTGAACCTGACAGAGACACAAGAAAATATTTCTGACTGACACACGAGAATATTATCTGACTGAGGGAGAATCATCACAGCACTGAAAAAGAGTAAGATTAGACCAGTCTAAATGTATGTATTGTAGGAACAGTACTTTTTCCTGTTTGTTTTAAGGCTGAGTGTGTTGGGATATACATAATTTGTTCTGTAATTATTGTTCTGTTTTGATATTTTTAAAGTAAAGATATTGTTTTACAAACGAAACTGCTGGAGTGCCTTGACAATTCTTTTTATTTTAAGTGGAGCTTTTAAAGGTTATAAGTACACTGTGTATGGGCTTATTGTATACCAAACTGGGAAATGGATAGAGTTCTCTAAAAGTCTTGAATTTAGTTCTAAGGGTTTATTTGAAAGACCTGGTTGGGTGCCCATAGGCAAAGATATCTGGCCCCCTAAAGACAGAATTATCTGAGCCTGAGAATTGGGTACGCTAACAAGAGGTTATCAGTTTGAATCCCTTCAGAGCTTGAGACTAAGGTGACTTGAACCCAAAAAACAGACAAGAGGGTTACCTTGTCTGTTCACTGTACACAAATCATACACTCAGAGGTTGGCACTTTGGGAGTAGAGGGTTGACCAGCTGAGCGAGATTGTGACAGATTGGTTGACAGCAGTGGCATAAAAAGTTTGGTGGTATAAGCTTCATTGTTCACTGTGTTAGTTTGAAACCATTTAGCTCACTTGAAAAAAAAAGAAAGGCACTGTTTTATTTCAAAAGGAAACAGAACTATATCCCTTGACTTACAGTTAGGTTCCCACCCATTTAATTTTTTTTCTGAAGTGCCAGTCAGCATAGTATTAGTAATGAGAGAAGAAGAAAATATCTTCCGACTACAGCAAGCACACTGTAGATTTCTTAAAGCAGTTGTGCGGGGACAGGGGAGTCCCATTTGGGGTGAAAGCCAATAAGCAGAACCCCATGGAGGCCCTGATGGTAGCAGATACCCAGAGCAGCGAGTCACCAACCATGACTGAAAGGGACCAGACCTTGAGTGTGGCAGAACTAGTGGCCAGTGAGGGGTCACGAGCCAATGAGGTGGACAACAGGGCCACTGTCAGTGAAGGGCCACAGCAGCAGGGACATGTCAGCAGTATCCTGAATCCGGAAGTTCTCAGGTTGCAACTTGAGTTGCATAGGATGGAGCTGGAGTCCCAGGAGAGGAGAGAAAGGGAACAGAGGGAGGCGGACCGTGAGGAATGTGAGTGCCAGTGAGAGGCAGAGGAGAAGCGAGAGCGAGAATGCAGAGCTGCAGAGGAGAGGAGAGAGGAGCGCCAGTGGCAACACGAGCTGGAGAAGCTACGACTCCAACCAGCAGCACCAGGACAGGTAAGTGGCTAAGGTTTAACTGGGACTGCAGGACTGGGTTACAAATTGAACTCTAAATTTATAGCTAAGTTTAAGGATGGGGAAGATATAGACTGCTTTTTAAATTCTTTTGAAAAAGTTTGTATTCAGACTAAAATTTCTAGAGAGTCCTGAAGCTTCCAGCTATCCCCGCTACTTACCAGAAAAGCTCGGGAGGAATTGGGTCACATGGACAATAAAGACAGTGATGATTACAGCAAGTTAAAAGCAGCACTACTAAAAAAGTTTGAATTAACTGCTGAATCATACAGAGCTAAATTCCATAAGCTCAGGAGAAGCCCTGATAGGAGCTACGAGGAGCTAGCCATGAAACAACGTCAGTTTTTAAAACGGTGGGAAGGAATTGAGGCAAACACAGTTGATAAAATTGAAGATGTGATTTTATTAGAATAGTTTTATTGGGCATGCCCAACAGAGTTAAAAGCCTAGCTAGAGGACCGAGATCCAAAAACATTGCAAGAGGCTGCTGAACTCTCAGACCACTATGCCAAGAGCAGACCTGCTCTGAGAGCGAATGGGGCTAGCGTGGCAGAACAGAAAGGGAAAAGCGTGCCTTCAGGGCAGCTAAAACCCTCATTGTCTCCACCAAAAGCAGTTAGCCCCAGGTTTCAAGAAAGATTTCTCTGAAGTAAGAAATGTTTGTTGGTTATGTAAAGAAACTGGGCACATTGCCAGACAGTGTCCAGAAGGGCAAGCAATAATATGCAAAGTAATACCAGAAAGGAAGTGGGTTGTTTGTGTGTCCCTGGAAGCATGCCAGTGAACATGAGGGAACACATGAACCCAGTCATGATAAATGGCATACAGATGCAGGGGTTAAGGGACACGGGGCATTCCTGACCTTGGTAAAAAGGGATCTGGTACAGCCAGGTCAGCTTATACCCAACAAATATATAACTGTACAAGGTCTTACTGGTGAAGAGAAAACATTGCCCTGGCCAGTTGTTCTCCTGGACTAGGGTGAAACAGGGGGAACTGTGCAACAGGTGGCTGTAACTAACACATTAGCAGTGGATGTGATCCTGGGTAACAATCTCCAGCAGGGGGGTGGTATGTGCAGTTACCTATAGTCTGCTGCCAGGGAAAATTGTATTCTCGAGCCCCAGAAGCCATTGGGGAAGACACTGAGAGGCTGGTTCTCCAGCCTGTGTCTCCAAAGTGGAGACTGATAAAAGCAGGGTGGAAATTTCCCGTAGCAAGTAACCACATAGCTACAGAGGGTTATCCAAAGAGGGAAGGTGACCCTTGTAAGAGGGTTGAGACTGACAGTGATCCTGAGGGCCCTGACGCTAGTGCTAGGGACCCTAGTTTAGCAACTGAAGGGACCAGTTCCATGCCTTGGGAAGTGTGAGGGGCTTGCAGCTGCTCAGAGAAGGACCTTAGTTTAGAGAAGCTGAGGGCTTGGGCAGAATTGGATGGTGCACAGGGAGGTGACAGCAGACATAAGGTTTATTGGGAAAAAGGACTTATGTATACACAGGCAGTACAGACAGAGGAGGGATGCTAGGCAGGCAGCTTGTCGTTCCCCAGGGATATCGTGAGCAGTTGCTCAAGGTTGTCCATGATATTCCCTTATCTGGTCATCTGGGAATCACACGAACTATGCAGTTGGCCCAGAATTTGTACTGACCTAACTCGCCCAGCAGGTGAAGGGGTGATTGTCTTGGTCACCGTGCCAAGAAATAGGGAAGGCGAGCAAGAATACCCTAGCTGCCCTGATCCCCTTGCCCATAGTGGAGGAGCCATTCCAGAGGGTGGGAATGGATATTGTGGGGACTTTAAATACACCCAGCTCCTCAGGGAAAAAGTTCATCCTGACTGTGGTGGATTATGCCACCCAGTACCTGGAGGCAGTCACCCTTTCCTCACTGAGGACAGACAAAGTGGCAAATGCCTTGCTTGGGATTTTCTCCCATGTTGGGTTTCTGCAGAAGGTAATCACTGATTGAGGGGGTTCCTTCATGTCGGACCTAATGAAATGTCTATGGAAGAAGTTTGGGGTTGTGTAGAGATGCACAACACTATATCACCCACAAGCCAATGGGCTTGTGGAATGCTTCAATGGTACCCTAAAGTCAATGCTCCGGGTGTTTGCTGAACAGCATGGGAGGGACTGGGAGAAATACCTTCCCTACTTGTTCACATACAGGGAGGTGCTCCAAATGTCGACAGGATTTTCCCCCTTTGAACTCTTGTATAGACACCATGTACGTGGGCCCCTAGACTTGATCCAGGAGGACTGGGAAGGCAAGCACGCCACCCAGGGACTCTCATTGTGGATTATGTCCTAAGGTTTAGGGAAGGCTGAAGGAGCTTATGGGGACAACCCACAGCAACCTGGCAGCTGCCCAACAGAAACAAAAAGTATGGTACGACCACAGAGCCAGAGCTCACTCGTACATGGTGGGTCAGGAAGTCATGGTCCTTATTCCGGTCCGGAAAGACAAAGCTGCAAGCTGAGTGGGCAGGACCGTACAAAGTGGTTAGGAAGGTAAATGATGTAAACTACATTGTGGAGTTACCTGACTGTAGACAGACAGAAAGGATGTACCATGTCAACATGATGAAGCCATATGCAAATAGGGCTGACATGGTGTTCGCAGTGTGTAGTCATGGGGAGGGGACGGACGAAGAAGGCCCCCTTCTGGACTTGCTGGAAGAGAGTAAGTGGGAGTCCTCTGTGGAGGCAATAAAATTGTCTTCCCAGTTGACTCCGGGCCAGATCCAGAAAGTGAGGGAGGTTTTACCAGACTTTGCCCCCTTGTGTAGCGCCAAGCCTGGACTAACCCCCTTAGCAACACACGATGTGGAGACAGGGACACAGACACCCATACGGCGGACAGCATATCGAGTGTCGGAGGCTGTCCAAAAGGACATTAGGAGGGAAGTGGAGGAGATGCTGGATTTAGGGGTAATCCAGAGATCCCACAGTCCCTGGGCCTCACCCGTAGTCCTTGTACCCAAGCCAAATGGCTCGACTCATTTCTGTGTAGACTGTCATGGACTGAATGCAGTCACGAAGTCAGACGCCCACCCAATGTCCTGGATGGTTGAACCCTGGACAAGTTGGGAGAGGCGACCTACCTTACAACCATTGACCTGACAAAGGGGTATTGGCAGGTAGAGTTGATGGACAGAGCTAGGAGAGGTCAGAATTCATCACCTGATAGGCTTATTTGAGTTCAAAGTAATGCCTTCGAATAAAGAACACCCCGGCCACTTTCCAAAGGTGTTAAATGGTGTTGAGGAGTACGCTGTGGTGTACCTGGATGACATTGCCATCTTCAGTACCAGCTGGGAGGAACACCTGTCACACCTTAGGGAAGTGCTGGGCGGAGTACAGAGGGCTGGGCTCACTGTCAAAGCTGAGAAGTGGCAGGTGGCCATTGGAGAAGTGGCATACCTCGGGCATGTGGTAGGCCAGGGACAGCTCCGTCCTAACCAGGTAAAAATAGAAGCAATACAGGCATGGACCAGACCAGAAACTCAGAAGCAGGTCAGGAGTTTTCTCGGGACAGCAGGGTACTACAGAAAATTTGTACCAAATTACAGTACCCTGGCTGCTCCCCTATTTGACCTGACAAAGAAACAGATGCCCAAGAAAATTACCTGGGGTCCAGCCTGTGAGGAAGCCTTTACCAAACTGAAGGAGGCACTGTGCAGTGCTCCTGTTTTGACAAGTCCGGACTACAGAAAACTTTTATAGTTCAGGACGGACGCCTCAGATGTGGGTATTGAGGGCAGTACTAAGCCAGACATCCAGCGAGGGAGGACACCCGATAGCCTACTTGAGCTGAAAGCTGCTCCCAGGAACAAGCATACCCATGGTGGAAAAGGATGTCTTGTTCCTAGCGTGGGCCTAAAGAAATTGAGCCATACTTGTATGGGCAGCCTTTTGTAGTAGACTGACCACAACCCCTGGTTTGGTTGTCACAGATGGGGAAAACAATGGCAGACTGCTCAGATGGAGTCTTGTCTTACAAGGGTATGATTTGAAAATCGTACATAGGGCTGGAGCCAAGAATCAGAACTCAGATGAACTGTCTAGGGTCTATGAGGAGTGAACTGATTTGGGAAGCTCATCCCATGTAGGGGATAGATCCCCCAAATTCAGTCTAGGTGGGAGGAGGAGGACATAGACAGCCAGTGCTGAGTGCTCGAGTAAAGCTATTAATTTTGTTATTACATATAAAATATGTATGGAAGGTCAGTCTAAGGAAAAGGTCTTACTGGAACTGACACATCAAGACCCTCCAGGGATAAGTTCAAAGGACAGGAGGCATTTTAAACTACAGAGATCTGGGGTGCACTTACCTTGTCAATTTGCTTTCATCCCAGGAAATAAGATTAGCCATTCATAATGCCCTCAGGGAGATCCTTTGACTTACATGGTTATCAGGAAGGACTAGTGGGGAGGGGCATCAGAGAGAGGCCAGGACGGATATTGAAGAGGTTTGATGTTTGAGCCAGGGAGGACCCAGACGGATTTGGAATGTCCAAAATACATTTCCCGTGCAACCCTTGAATTACATCAGAAAGTCCTGAGGCGTAGATTCCAAGGTCCAGAAGGGATTAAAGAGGCCAATACACATTTGCTTTGAATACAGTGGCTTAGATCAAAGAAACTTTTGAGATGTATGTGCAGCAGAGTACAAACCAGTTTTGACCAGTTAACCTGTGGAGAGGAAAGTCAGTGAGGTCATCTCATATGTTTTTTTAAATATTTTATTTGGAGACCCTGTATTGTAAAATATAGAGTTTGATACACCAAGACGGAGTTAGTGACCTCACGAGAAGGCCGGCTCAGAAGTGAGCTTAATTGCTGAAAGAATCTGACAGACACACAAGAATATTTTTCTGACTGAGAGAAGACTCTCAAAGCACTTGAAAGTAAGCATTTGATTATACCAATCTGAAGTTCTAAATTGTAGGAACTGTACTTTTTACCTGTTTGTTTTAAGGCTGTATGTATTGGGATATATATTTTTCTGTAATTATTGCTTGTTTTGATATTTTTAAAGTAAAGATTTTTTTACAAACGAAACTGCTGGAGTGCCTTGACATTTCTTTTTATTTTAAGTGGAGCTTTTAAAGGTTATAGTAACATTTTCTATGAGCTTATTGTATACCAAACTTGGAAATGGACAGAGTTCTCTAAAAGTCTTGTATAGAGTTCTAAGGGTCCATTTGAAATACCTGGTTGGGTGCCCATAGGCAAAGATATCTGGCCCCCTGAAGACAGAATTATCTGAGCCTGATAATTGGGTATGCTAACAAGAGGTTATCAGTTTGAATCCTTCCAGAGCTTGAGACTAAGGTGACTTGAACCCACAAAACAGACAAGAGGGTTACCTTGTCTGTTCACTGTACACAAATCATATGCTCAGAGGTTGGCACTTTGGGAGTAGAGGGTTGACCGGCTGAGCGAGATTGTGACAATCAGTAGCAGACGGATAATGCTAAAAGGAAACAACAATAGCGAGAGCTCTGCTGTGTAACTAACTACAGGCCGCCCCTGAAAAGGGACCATCGGGGCTCAGCGGACTTACCCAGTTATCAAAATTGCATAAATAAATAAATAAAAGAGACTGTTTCTGAGCACATTATCAGAGCAGGCAAATTAAATGGACTGTACATTTCTGAAGCAATAGAACTTGGAGCTCCATGTGAGTGTGGACTGGGAGGAAAATCAAGTGCAGGCATCCACCTTGGATTGGCACAAGTGGCAGCATGGGGAGATGCAGAGAGACCTGAAGCGACCCCTCAGGAGGAAACCCTGGGTACAGTTCCTGCCTCACTTCTCTCCTGGCTCTGGAAAGCTGGGGAAAAATGCAAAGGACATGAATGCTGCATGAGGTGTGGATTTATGGGAGAGGCAGTAACCAGGTTGCCTATACACCCCTATTGTATAGGCAGTCCACCAGTCCCATGTAGGGCATGTATGCTCCCAGTTCCACTGCCAGCTTATTTATCCCATAGTCACCAGTCAATGGGAATTCGGAGGGGTTCAAGAGACTGTCCCTGGTAGAGAGCACTCGTGTCCAGTTGGATGAGACCCGAAGTGAGTCCCTGGATGTGATAGTGGAGGCTGTTGAGGAGGAGGGTGCAGGTGTATCAGAGAGGGACAAAGGTGACGGGGAGCACAGCCATTTGCCCAGCTCTTCGCTACCAGCTATCCCACTGGCAGAGGGTGGGGCAGTTGCCTCAGACAACTGGTTGGGGATCCTCCAGGGCCCAGGGGACCCTCACCACGGCCCCTGTCTGGTGGTAGCACACATGCTCTATCTAGCAAATTGGAGCCTGTCTCGGGATCCAAGTGCAAAATTAAATCCGTAGAGAGTGGCTTCGAGCTGGGGCCTGCACCAGTGTCAGCCGGTGGAGGGTTGGTGACCCAATAGACCTAAGGGAGCTGGATGAGGAAAAATATGTCGACAGCCAGTTCCAGGGACTACATGGTGGCAGGACAATTCCCTAGGTCTTACCACTGCCCAGTTATCACCTTTGAGATATCATCCCACAGCTTCCTGTCCGGCTAAGCCTTTCTGGACTTGGATAGATGGGTTAAACCCAAATGACCCATTGAACCTAAAATATCAATGGGGGATATGGCTACCAATGGGACAAGCCAGGAGAACCAGTGTGAGGGACCTGTCCGAGTAGAGTGAGGCTGAAAGGTGGGTTCACAGGAGGTTGTGGGTAGAACATCCCAATCTGAACTATCTTTACGTGCCAGAAAGTATTTGTGATGTTATTGAGGAGATGTGGGAGGACTGGATTTTCAAGGAGCAGTTGGAGAGGTTGAAGAACTGTCCAGGAGGAGGACGTGCCCCATCTCAACAGTTGTTCCAGCAGCAGGCACGGTCAATGTGTTGCACAGGGACCTGGTCTGGACTAACTATATTCAAGCATTTCTCTGTGGTCCAGGACTTAACTGGGACTTGGACCAAGTACTACCTTGGACCAGGATTCAGCATGTTTGTAGTTCATTTGCATCACCAGGTGAAAAAAGGTCCGCTCCCTATCACGATGCACAGGGGAAATGCCGATCTTGCCCAACAACTAACACTGAAATCTGCCCAATGGAAAATCATGTACACAATGTTCACAGTCTGAAAACAAGATCCCAGACCTGCAGGCAATAAAGACAGAGGCTAAACTGGACATAGTAGCCATTAGCGAGACATGATTTACCAGTAACCACTCTTGGGAGACTTCAGTACCTGGCTATGTACTGTTCAGAAGAGACCGAGGTGCAAAAGGGGGGGTGGTGGCTCTTTATGTCAATGTAAATATCAAAGCTACAGAAATTCAGAATACATAAGGAGCCAAAAGAACTCTGGGTCACCCTGGAAAGAGGAAATGGGACAGTCATACAGAACTGGGGTTGTGTACAGGCCACCAGACCAGGGAGAGGACATAGACATGTTACTGTTAGAAGATATACAAAACATGATGGATAAAGGGGAGGTTCTGATAATGGGAGGCTTCAACATGCCAGATACAGACTGGTCAATCCCAGCAGTGACATCTGCCAGAACTAGACACATGGTGGATTCCCTGCAGGGGGAGGGCCTCAAACAACTGATACAACAACCCACAAGAGACAGGGCTATCCTAGATCTAGTACTGACTAACAGGGAAAGGATCACAGATCTCCAGGTATAAGGTCACCTGGGTGCCAGTAACCATCACATGGTATGGTTCAATTTGGCCACTAGAACAAAATCAGCCTATTCCAAGGCAAAAATATGGTACTTCAGAGGAGCTTACTTTGATAAGATGGCCAACAGAGTTAAGCTAGCCCTGGCAAAAAGAAACACAGGTGAGGGGGTACAGGCAAAGTGGGCAAGCATTAAAGATGCAATATTTGAAGCAACATCCCATTGTGTTAGTGAGAAAAGGAAGTGCAAAAGAAGAAGGAAACCACTTTAGTTCTCAAAAACAGTAACAGAAAAGGTTAGAGCCAAAAGCCTGGCCTTCAGAAAATATAAGGGAACACAGCAGGATGAAGGTAGGGAGGCATACCAAACTTCCCTAAGGGAAGCAGGGAAGACAGTAAGGCAGGCAAAGGCCCAAACCGAGGAAACGCTAACACAAACAGTAAGAGAAGGTGACAAGACTTTCTATAGATACATTAGTGAAAGGAGAAAGTCCAGAGGGGGTATTGCTAAGATCAAAGGGGATAAGGGGGCATGTGGAGAGAGGAGGACCATGTAAAAGCATCTATCCTAAATAGATACTTCTGCTCAGTATTTACTGAAGAGAAGGTAGGGCAGGGCCCACAGCTTAGCACCATGGATACAGGGGGGGAGGGAGGTGAGCACTAGTCCCTTCACAAAAGAAAGGGTCCTACAAGAGCTCGATAAGCTCAGTGGACAAGGCAATGGGACCTGATGGCATACATCCCAGGGTAAAGGAGCTAAGGATGGAACTAGCAGAGCCATTATCAGAACTGTTTAGTGAGTCTCTGAGCACAGGAGAGGTCCCAGAAAACTGGAGAAGGGCTCATGTGATCCCTGTGATCGCAAATTTTCTCACTGAAAGTATTACCTGAGCAACCGCTCCCGTCGACACGGGGCCAAAACCACACCACTGGGTTTTGTCTTAATGTCGCTTTATTTGATCAAACCTTTTACATGCATACGGGAGTTCTACAAAGGAGAAGCTCCCTGATTACAATTTACAGCAGTTTTTATACATACTTGGCATGGCTTCACTTGATTTTTTCTGCTTACAACAGATGCACAGAACTTTATTATCAGCATATTTTCTTATATGGAGTTGTTTTCTACCTTATTCATTTTTTTTTTATTAGACAGCAACTGCCAGTTTTAACTAGTTTTATTTAGCTACACAGCTATATTTTTTACCTAAAGTAACCCTGCTTCAGCAAGCCTGGACATGTATTTATTTTAGCTACTTAGTTAAATCATTGAGACTAAGCATTATTTTATATTTTTTAAAATAAAATCCTCACACTCTTTGATACTTTGTATCAGCTGGCTACTTATTTATATTGTAGTCACATCTGGCTCACTATAGAATGAGAATAGTTTGTTAAGTTTTATGGGGTCCTTTTGTTCTGGTTGCAACAATGGATGTAATTGAGTGACGCTCACGTGATGTCATAGCACTGCAGAGGTGTCGTAGGAAGAACTTAATTAGGGTTATTAGTAGCCATAGTGCTAATATGACCACTACAAGTTCTGCCATTTAATGGAGAAGAGTAGCACCCCAGTCACCAAATACGCTTGTAAGCCATGACCATGGGTCCCATATTTATGTGTAGCAAGCTTAAAAAAAATGCAAGGCTGGAATTTTCCAAAAAACTATGACAGCAGAGCCTGGACACCTGTACATTAATACATTTTTATAATTAAAGTTTTTGATACATTTTGTAGCTACAATTTTTGAGACATCCCGTAATCAAATTTTTTGGTTACGAGATGTACCTGACATTTTGCCAAAACAGGGGAGTTATTTTCACCCTTGGAGCGGAAAACAAATGGTGACAGAATAGTATATTTATCACAAATAACTTTGTTTTGGGAGCCAGAAAGCATATGAGAAGTGACTAGCTTGCTACAAATGTCAAAGTAACCTTGTATCAGTAACCAAATGAGGTATCTTATTATTTTTATTAGTTTTTGTTAAACATATTTTTTAACACAAGAGAATTATATGATGAGAAACTTTTAACAGTCAATATAAACACAGCTGTGTGCATATTTTGACCACAGCCTCACCTTATGCTTTTAGCTATTTTTTTTATTGTATAGAATCTTACAATTAACCCTTTTAAAGTTTTACACACACATATATTAAGTGACATGGTGGTATTTAGCCACTTGCAGCCTTTTGCTACTAGATATACTAATTTACATGTTGGCATCATTTAGTCATTTACTAACCATTTTAACCTTTTACTAGCCCTTTAGCAATCTACACTAGCCATTTTACACCTTTTTATTTTTTTAATTTTTTGGTTAGCCAACTACATATTGTTGATAAAAGTGTGGTCACTGACTACTAAAACCTTGGCCACTGGCCACTTTTAATAATTTTCACCTTGAAGATAGGAGGCTCCTGAGGGACTCAAACATTTACAAAAATTGAATATAAATGTAAAGATATTAGTTATTAACTGAAGGTTAAAAAAAAACTAAATATTTTTACTTTTAGACTGTTAGACTAGGTGAATAGGTATATGATTTAAAACTGGTTGCCAGCATACAGATAGTCAAGGCATTTATAAAAAGCATTTTGTTTTGGAGTTGGTACAGGGGTGGTTACAGATGGAACACAAATTGTGAGTTTGTAAAACATAATACAGAATTGAGGGATGTCAACACCACAATTGAAATATGTGAAAAATGCTAACATGTGACACCACATATAACACAATATAATATAACAATTTTGTTGATGAAAAGAGTTCATGGAATCCACTTTGAGAGTGAATAAGGTAGATGCTACCTTGTGTTGAGGTGTGGCACACCCTTGGAGCTTGATTGAAGAATCTGTTGATAATGTCTTGACAGATAAGTCCATATAAAACATAATAGTCCATGAAATTAACAGTTCATAAGTTTATATAAGTAACCACAGGTTGGTGTAGTTACAGTACAGGTGAAATGTTATTTGCTGAATGGTGGTAACCCCACAAGGCATATGGGGCAATGCAGACAGTAATTTAAAAACAAAACACCAGCATAGTAGAAAAGTCAGTGTTTATTTTGCTGGCTGCTGGATGGCTGATTAGCAGACACACTGGCCAGGGGTGCATTGAGTCCTTTTAATGGAGTAGCCACACACACACACTGGCATGGCATTTGTGTTGTGGTAGTTGATTACACCGGCTTAAAGATTAACAGTCCATAAAAGGTAACAATTGACAATAAACCATTAAGAACACAGTCCATAACAGAGCAATAGAGTTGTAGAAAGTACCAGCCATGTCTGGAAACAAGCAGCAGCGAAGAAAATGGATGTATTGTTTGAAGGTCAATTGAAGAAGAATCTTCTTGCTGAAGTTAGGAATTGCCCCACCCCAGACTTAACTTTATAGTAAGCGAAACAACAAGCTTGATTGCAGAGTCTGAACTGACTGGACCTTTTAGTTGATTTAATAATAACTGGATTTATGCAATAGTTCTTATAAGAGCCAGTCAGGCACAAAGATGGTGATAACATCAAAACTGTGGCAGTTGTTTTCTTTTTAGGAAAAGATGAAGGTCTTGGCAACTTAGATGAAAGTATTACTGCTGTTGAACGTGGATATCTTATGTGCAACACTGGAAACCTGCAAACTTGCAAAAGTGTGTTAGACACTGAGTTAAAACACATAAATAACATTCTTTTAAACCATTTACTTTTGTTTTGTAAAGAGTGGTGACAGAGCCTAAATTCTGGCAATTGGAAAGAGAAAATAAAATGGGACATTAACCCACACCTGGGGGGTGCAGGCCGAGGTTTAATTATACCATCTGACCATTTGTAAATCATGACAATGTTATGGTTACCTCCTGCTTTTAAATTATAGAAGCAGTTATGACAGTGATGAATATTATTTCCCTGTCTGTTGCAAGCAGGCCTGACTGAGACCTGAGTTATAAAATCTTGTAATGTTACAATAACACGCTTTAAACATATAGGGTGGGATATTCAAAAGGGTTGCGCCATGCGCAATAGGGTTACACCTGTGCAAGTCCAAAAGTGCACCATTCTGCGATATTCAGCTGGAGGCAGTTGCGCCACCGAAAACATGCTGAGCAACAGCGCAATGCAAATGACGGCATGCGCAACCGAAGGGGGTGGATCCATGCATAAAGAGCGCAATGTGATATCCAAAGACTTGTAATGCGCAACAGCGGACCTAGCGGAAGTTGCTTCCAGCAGAAATGAGCCAAAATAAAGGCTCAAAGAAGCGTGCAAGAACACTCAGGGATGCCAAGTGGGGAAAAAGAGAGAGAGAGAAAGACAGACAGACAGAGGCCAGGGCTGGCAAGGAAGCAGTGTGGGCCATAGGCTGCAGAGGCCAGTGGGGGTGCCAGTGCAGTGGAAGTAGCAGTCAGGACAGCGGGGTAACAGAGCAACATCAGCGGGGCACAAGCCAGGAGATGGACAGTGCCAGCTTCACATGGAAGCTGTAATGAGGATTGAGAATGCAAGGTGCAGGGGGCGTGGCGTGGGGGCCCGTCAGCAGTACGCTCCCAACAGGCAGTACCGTGCCCGCATCAGCTTTCAGTTGTACACAGAAGTAGAGATCGTGGGCGGTACCGCCTGAACAGGGCAATACTGAGGCGGCTCTGTGAGCTGTGCAGTGATGTGATGCAGGCACCCTCACGGACGGAGCCATGCTCTGTCAGTGGAGACCAAGGTAACAGCCTGCATGTGCCTGCTCATCACGGGCACCTTCCAGAGGCCAACAGGGGACACCACAGGCATCACACAGTCGGCCACGTCACGCATCCTCACCCAATTCCTCAGCGCACTGCTGCCACATGCTGCGGAGCACATCCAGTTCTCCAGCACCGTGGCAGAGCATACAGCAAACATGCAGGCGTTCCACAGGGTAGCACGTATGCCTGGCATGCTAGGGGCCATAGACTGCACCCATGTGGCCATTTGCACGCCACCTGGCCCCGATGGGGCCGTCTATATGAATCGGAAAGGCTTCCCCAGTGTCAACTGCCAGGTGGTGTGTGATGCCACTGGGCGTATAATCAATGTCTGTGCCACACACCCTGGTGGAGCACATGATGCCTTCATATGGCATCAGTCCGCACTGTGCCATCGATTCGAGAGTGGGGACATCCCCACAGGCCATCCATGCATGTAGGGAATGTAAACTCGGGGCAAGGGTGGGAATGCCACAGGTGCCATGGTAGTGGCACACAGGGATATGGGCAATCTGGACCTGAACATGAGACTGATCTCCACTATCTCCACACAGGTGACAGCGGATACCCACTCCGTCCCTGGCTGCTCACACCGTACTGGCGCCCCATGACCCCATCACAGCAACGCTATAATGAGGCACATGCCGCCACACGCAACATCATTGAGCAGGTGTTTGGGATGCTCAAGGCACGCTTCCAATGCCTAGACACCTCCGGCAGTGTCCTACAGTACAGCCCCTCAAAGGCTTGTGGGATATTCCTGGCCTGTTGTATCCCACACAACATGGCCAATGACTGTGGGATAGTCGTACAGGTTGAAGAGGGGGACAGCGATGGGGATGCCAGCAGCGCCGGTGTTGATGGTGATGTAGCCCCTTGACGGCGGGACCCCTGACTGATCCGGCAGGCCCAGCTGCACCGGGACACCATCACGGAGGAGCATTATGCACAACACAGGTAAGTCAAGGGGCACTGCGGAAACAACACTGTCCTGGCGCAACCCACAGGCACACAGAGTAACACACCAGGGTGCATGGCGGCAAGGAGGGTGGAAGGCACACAAACACACCATCAGGGAGGCGAACAGTCATATGGATACACACACACACACAAACACACCAGGCACAAAGCGTATATGGGCAGGTGCACAGCAGAGCAGGAACAGACATGGCAAACACACAGATCCACAGACCACACCCACCACCTGTACTGTCCAAGCACGTGTGTCAGATGCTGGGCACCTTGCACCTTGGTGTACAGTACAATGCAGGCATCATCATGCACACGCACCTGTGGACAGCAGTTGGGATGGTGTGCAGGTGGTCCGTAGTGTTGGCGTGATGGGCAGGGCACCCACCAGTGCACTGCCCACCATGGACACAGTGCACACAGGGCAGCAGCAGACAGGGCCGCACTGGGAGACAGGTCAGTCATGTTGCACCGTTCCACGGCCAGCCGGATGCGTGGGCGGCCCGCCGTGACCAACAGCACTGGCAGGCTGAGCAGGGGCCACATGGGGTGGCACCGATGGACCACCAGGGGTCCCACTGCATGATCGCGACCTTGTCCGCACTGGGGTCTGTAGGATGCCAAACATACCTGCACCAGGGGTGCTTGGGATGCCCACAGCAGAACCCGGCGTCGACAGGCCTGGGGTCGCACGACACCTGGAATGGGGAGTGGAGAGCGTAATGTGTGGGGTGCGCAGTACAGGAGCACCTGCGTGTGTGCCCAATGCAGCCACGACAGCGACCAATGCCTGGGTCTGCCTGTCAATGGCGGCGGTCACATCCATCTGCATACGGACCATCTCTGCATGGTCCAGAGCACACCCTGCTGTGCCACTCACAGCCCGCACACAGGTGCCTCCACAGACATTGCAACCGCCTTTGCTGCTGTACTGATTCCATGCGCAAGCGGGTGTGCTCAATCCAATGGGTACTCTGCCACAGCAGCATCCTGTCCCCAGGGTGTGGAAGGTCCTGATGCAACACCCCTTTGAGGGTGGGCACTGTTTGCCAGGACAAGGAATGGGCATATCAAGGGGGTGGGCATGTGCCACCGCTGGACACTGCACCCCCAGACCTGGTGGGTGACTGCTGCTGCTGCCCCTCCAACCGCTGTGCCCCAGGGACCACTCGTTCCACCGCTGTGGCCGCAACAGTGCCAGACACCTGCACAGCCACCAGTGCTGCCCCACCAGTGCTGACAGGCACAGCCTGGGACTGTGCAGACATGCTGGCACACAAGTCAGAACCAGCAAGGCCCAGGGGCACATGCTGGCCTGCTGTGTGTCCGTTATGGGACACACACATGTCACTGCCCATTGCAGTCTTTGCATCATCAATGGTGCAGGTACGAGCTACAGCCACAGTCACAGCGTGCTGGCATGCTTGCATGCCAGACTGCTGAGACACAGGCTGTGCACCCACCACACCCGAATCACCGACACCAGAGTTGTCAGCCCAGCGTGCATGCTGGTGCAGTGCATGCTGGCTGGTAACAGAGGTGGATGGACCTCGGTCCATGTCCAGCAGGTCATCCTCACTGCCTGGACCCACCACCACCATCCCTGAAGATGAACAGGATCTGTAACAGAAGAGAGGACATGTGAGTGCATGTGAACAACCATCCCCCACACCACCACCATGTCATGCCGCGCGGTGATGGGCTCACCTGTCTGGAATCCACCTCCGAATCGCCCTCAATAGCACTGCACTGCATTGATGCAGCCAGTCGGTCCTCAGCCGGTCAGCTCCACCACGGCTGGCTGGCCCGCCAGTGCCAGCACGTGCCGCCCTGAGGGCTGCCACCTCTCCTTCACCCTCCTGCGGGTCTCCCAATCTTCTTTTTGCATTCCTGCGGAGCATGGTGGCTTTTGTGCAGGTTCACTCCGGGCTACCTCCCATGCAGCTGCATGGACCTGGGGTGCCCGCCATCCACTCAGTAGTGCCTCCTCCTCCAGGTAGGCCTGGAAGAGGCCTCGTCTCTGCCGTGGTGAAGTTGGGCCTCCTCCTCCTCCTCCTTCGCCCACCATCCTCACCCTCACCTTGGCTCTGCTCGGTCATGGCGTTCTGTATGGGTGGAGTGGACACCTGTCACTGTGCAGTCTACAGCGTTATCCCATGCCCATTGTCCAGAACATCCCACAGCATGCAACTCACCTCTCACCTGCAGTAACCGACTCGGCCAGCGCAGCCCACTGTCGCACTTTTATAGCACAATGCATGAAAATGAGGTGGAGCAACTGTACGAGATGCAAATCGCGCCACCGCGCCTTTGAATGGCTGATCAGATGATTTGCATGTGTCGGCTGAATATCGCGCCATTGCGCTTTTCCATATCTGGTTGAGCCGGCTGAGCCAATAGCGCAGATCTGTGACTGTGCGGTACACTGCATTGCACATGCCCAGGTAGCTACACAGGCGCTGCTGCGCTGATGACGGTACTGCGCGATCGGGCAATTCAGGCCATGGCCACCATTGTGCCAGTGGCGCTACAGCACTAGGCACTATATGGCGCGTGGCACTACCGCGTAATAGTCCACTGTGGCACTGTCACGCGGGTGTTGGTCACGCGGGATGCGTGGACGCCAGATGGCGCTGTGCGTGGCCTTGCGTCTAGACCCCTGACCTGGTGTCCAACCTTTGCCCCTGGCTGTTCGGCTGCCGTATGCGGTTCTATTGGCGCTGTCTGTGGACAGCGCTTGGGACCGGATCGGTGCTGTACGAACAGCGTGATTGGAACCTATGGTGGTCTATTGCGCAACATTTCCACGTGGGGTTGCCGCGCTGTGGGCGCCATATTGCCTGCTGTAAACTTAGAAGCATGGCACGCAGGAGGGCAGTGCAATGGAGCTGGTGGAGGTGGCCAACCTGGTGGCCCTGGTAGAGCCCCACTATGGGGCACTGTATGGTGAGGAGTCCCTCACCATGGCTAGAACCCAGGTCTGGCTGCAAGTGGCCAATGACCTGGTGGGGTCCTGGGCAGCCGGTCTGCTGAGCAGTGCTGGCACAGGTACAGTGACCTCCGCAGGAGGGAGCCTGACCTGCATGAGCGGCTACGGTCACGTGCCAGGAGGGGCGTGGTGCCTAGGCCAGGTGGGTGTACCATCTATGCACCTGCATTCTCTGTAGGGGTGTGAGTGTGTTTTGGTGGCTGTGCATGGGTGATGGCTCTGACATGGTTGGCTGTGTCACTGTGTGCAGGTGTGAGATGCATGGGTCTGGCTGTGTGGGCAGGCACTCTCACTGGGGGCAGGGGCAGTCTGCTTTGGAGTCACACTGATGTTTTTCTCAACATTTGTCTCCCACAGGCCGGGCAGAGAGGATGCAGGCACGGGATGAGGAGGGCCGTGGCAGGGCCCCAGTGGCGGTCGGTGGTGCTGCGAGGGGTGAGCCAGCAGCAGCAGCAGCAGCATCAGCAGCCACAGCTGCTTGCGGAGTGTGAGTATCATTACATCATGGATGCTATTGCATGCTGGAGGGGTGGACATGACCACCAGCCATGCACAACACAACCATGCCGACACAGGCGACATTCATCACTGTCCAGTGTCACTGCACGTCTGTGTGTAGCGCCACTGGTGGTCCATGCATGCACTGGGCACATGGCTGTGGAACTGGCACGACCACATTGCCACGTCACTTGACAGCCTTGTTTGTGCTGTGATGGACATGGGCAGTGTGTGTGTGCAGTGGTGCACATAGCTGGTGCCGCCTGGTTGGGCTGGCCTGTGCATGTTCACTGTGGTGGTGCATACCATCACAGGTGCGGGACATTGGGCTATATGGCTTGCAGGTTGGGTGGTGTCTAGGGTTGTGGTCAGTCACAGCCATTGACTGTGTTCCCATTTTCCTAGGCCTCATTGTGCTCCGGAGGATAGGCGGGCACTGCAGCAGCTCACCCAGGTGTCCATGGACAACAGAACCATCCTCACCAACATCCAGCGCCATGGCCTCCGGAGGAGGCACGCCAGACACTACGGCACCAGGCGGAAGAGGACCAGCCTGCTAGGCCTTAGGCGGATTCTTCCCACTTCACCCATCCCTCCCACCCTGCCTTCCTCTCCAAGTTGTTCATCCTTACCCTTGCCCACTCCTACCTTGTTCCCCCCTCTTGTAAATAGTTGTTGTTGTTGATTTTGTAATTTACATTTTCTAATACATTTATATTTTGATATGAATACTGTGTTGGTCTCTGATTTGCAGCTGGCTATGGTTGCTCAGTTGCAGTGGTGTGCATGCCATCTGGGGTGGTATGGTCCTGGGTATGTGTGTGTGTGTGTGTGTGTGTGGCGTGTGTGTGCATGGGAGGTGTCTCCAGTGTGGCAGTGACTTTCTGTTGGTCTTGCTATCTGCTGCCACCACTGCTGGGTGCACAGGGGTGGAGTCTGGCTTGTGCTTTCTCTGCTACAGGGTTGACGTAGCGCCGGGGATGCATGGTGTTTCCTGCAGTGCCAGTCACTGCACATGGGTGGTGTCTTGGGGTCACAGTGCAGGGTGTGCTGTGCGATGGGGGCTGATGTGCACTGTGGTTGTCAACCCTGTGTGTGGCAGTCTCAGCCTGCCAGTGGTTGTGCTGGGGCCATGGCCCTGCTGTGCTTTTGTTGGCTTGTCCCCATGGGCCAGTAGATCATCCGTCCCACCCCAGTGATGCTGTGCTTGGGGTGTGCAGGTGTCTTGTTGGTTCTGCAGTGTGTTCCTGTGCCCATGTGTGGCATGGCTGGCGGTGGGCCCCAGCCTGCCTCCCTGGTTGTGCAGTTCCATTGCTCTGCTGGGGGGCTCTGCTTGCGCTATGGCACCTCTGGACTGCTCAGCTGTGCTGCCCTTGTTGCGCTATGGCGCAACCTTTCTGCTCAGCTTCCCCTTCCTGGTTGCGCTATAGCGCAGTTTGTGCAATATTCAGACGTTGGCTGCTTGCGCAATTTGTTCTGCTCCATGTTTGAATATCGCGTCTGTTGCGCATATGCGCAATTGAATTGTGCTTGCTCCTGCTGTTGCGCACATTTTGGGAGCAGTTTGAATATCTGGGCCATAGTTTATAGCAATATGCCTGTTACACAATGCAATTTGTGGGACAAATACATATGTTGTTGGCCTATGCCAATTTAATAACAATGCCTATTGCACCTGTGACAAGTGAAAAGGTCTACCTTTTTTACGCTGTATAGTGAAATACTTTAAAGTACTGAGTAGGGTAAGGCTTGAAGCATAGGTTTGGAGTACAATCTCAATTTTGCATATAATAGTTGTTAAAATTTAAAATGACAAAACCTGCATAGAGTGCACTTATTTTTTAGGGGTACCTGTGAGTAATACGACAAACGGAGCATTAATTTTACTTTTGGTTTTGCTTTGGAACATATTGTAGGGGTGGGTCAGCAATGCTGGCACCAGTATTTAGATTTGGTTATGAGCATTAAAAACGTTATACATGTGGAGCACTTTTTTGAATACACACATGATACAGTGTAGTAAGATGTATATTAAAACATTATAACATAAACGTGAAACATAAGTATGTTTGTAATAGAACAATTTTAGTATTGAGCATAATGCATAAAATACATTTTAAACAACACATATAGACTGTAAACTTAGCTTAGAGTCTAGAAACGTTAGAGTATTGTGAATTTACTGGTTGGATAAAATGCATTTATTGCTGTAAGGCTATGACAAAGTTGTTTTACATTTGTTTTGACAGGATAAGAAAGCTGAAAAGACAATTAAAGTATGAATATGTGTGGACATACATACACAACTTTACCCTCCAGCGTACTGATTACTTGCTGAGGGCAGAAGCCCTTGTACCAGTAATAGGTGTGAGATTTAACTGTTTGCACTAGAAAAAGCAGAAGGGCTTGGGCTGGGTTATGCTGTTAAAATACCTTGGGTCTTTTTTTTTTTTTTTTTTTTAAACTTGTAAATAAGAAACAATTATTGGCAAATACACATTTGTTTTATTTACCCCTTTGGGGGGACAGTGATATACCTTGCAACCATGAAAGGGTGCAATTTGATGTACCATCTGAAATTAGCATAGTGAGATCAAGTCGTGAATACATGCCTTCTTTTTTGCCAGTAATAAGTGGTCCTAGGTAACGAGTGGGAACTGTAAGGGCTGAGTGCAATAGCAGAGCAGTTGCCAGAGGAGAATGACCCTTTTAGGCATTATAGGAAGGGGAACACTAAGTCAGGTATGGCCACAGTTATCCGTGCATGTAGAGCTAAAGTAAGGAACATGAAAAAATAGTGACAGTCTGGTTGTAGGATCCTGTGTGAAGCAGTAGCTCTTAAAGCTGTAAATATGATAGACAGATTTCTGAATAACGATTAGTCATCACCGTACCAACCAACAAGGTTTGACTGGACAGCAGGAAAGCACCTGAAGCATTGGCTGTAGTTAAACAGCAACAGAGCTCTGTTGAACTACAGTGGATCTGGGCAGACTCAGTGAAGATGCTAGAATTGAGGTAGGTAACAGATGTGGAAGTAATTGGCAATATTTGGTGGGATTAATGACCACTCACCTACCTCCATAAGCATTTGAGACATAGAGGACATGCATAGCATTAGATGAGTATAGTCTTTCTTAAAGAAGGTGGAATTATGGTAGCCACTACTTTGTGCTTTATAAATTATAAAATTATTCTCTGTGTTCCCATTTTGAAAGGACTAAATATATATATTTTTTATCAGTTCCAGACAAAGGAAGCTCTTTACACTTAAATGGCCTTTACCGACTTCTGGTACATTTTATACTGGCTAACCTCTGAGAATTGCATCTTCCTATCAAGAAAGCTCTTTCCTGTTTTGTACTGAATCTGCAAGATTCTCATTAATTGTTTGGATTGTTGAGGTGACTTTGGTGTGGACTGTAAAAGTCGTATAGTGTGAGACTAGTAGCAATCTTGTGTATCACTGCTAAACAGGCCTATTAATCACTGGAAGAAGTGATCTTTTGTCAGGTTAAAGTATGATTTTGTAGAAATTAAGTCTGTAGGCAATGGTACAATATGAAATCTACTGCTTCTTCCTGGGGTGCTTGCAAAACTCAAGAGTACAAGGTGGGGTTGCTTTAGATTCTCTTTCAAAAGAAACACAGTTCACTACTGAATCTACTGCTGCAGGGCACATACGCGAAAGCACTGGACGGATGCCTGATGTGTGAGCTCCACTAGCCAAATGTAAAAGATCCTGCAAGATGTGATTCAAATCCCCTGCCTGAACTGCTTCAAACAAAAACCAGGAACGTCTGAGACTCCCACATGCTGAACCCAATGGATCTGTAAACCTAAGGTAGAAGCACTGGGCATCATCTGAATGTCATTCCTAAGTGACCAGAGGCTATCATGGGGCAAAGATGGCCACTGCAGTGCCCCAGGAAGCTCTGATGTTAGGATGCAAGGAAGGCAAAATCCAGGCACTTCTACTGTAATCCAAAGGCGGAAGCAGCAGAGAACTATGGCGAAGCAGCATGGCGACTGAGTGGGCAAAAAGGCCCAAAAAGAACAGAAAAGATGGGGAAGCAGTGAGGCAGAGGAAAGAGGAACACACAATGAAGGTCCGGGACATGGGGGGGGGATGGGAAGGGGAAAAGAAAAAGCACAAACAGGAATGGGCAAGCATGGCAGGCAAAGAGGAGAAGAGACGCAGCACTAACAGCAAAGATGAGGAGAAATATGGCAAACGAAACAGGGAGGAAGCCCACAGCTGGCAGTCACACAGCTGTGCCACTGAAATGCTCTAAGCAGAGCGGGAGGCAGCCTGGTGCTTATGTATGGAATTGGGGAGGAGCTATTCCCCCCCCCCATCAACAACAGGCTAAAGCCTTCCAATTATAATGTTCCACTCACTACATGAATACAAGAGTTTAATGTGACACGTTCTAAGCACTCAGTAAGTAAAGCAGCTGATAGAACACACAGCTGGATTTTGGTTAAAATTACTAATCTGTGTGTGGTGCACAAATTGTAGTCTTTGCAGAAGATTTTCAAGGACTGCAGTCAGTGCTCATGTTAAGATGTGCACAGAACAATAACAGACCAACAGAGGTCTCTCTGAAAGCAGTAATATGCTGTATGTAACTGTCTCACAGAAATGTGCAGTACCATGACAGATCAATAGTGGCCTCTGTCGGATTCTGAAATTCCAGGGGACCTACACCCAGTCACACTTAATTGCCACAGAATGGTCACAATAACCACTTTGTGGCACATTTCTGACTTGCACCACTTCATGCTGTATACTGTACAAAAAGATCCAAGTGTTTTCTTGTACTAGTGCAGAGATCAACATGTCAGCCCAGGGAAAGGGGTTGGGGATGGAGACTTGGGTAAGTAGTGTGTCAGTGAGCAGGAAGGCACTGTGCCATGCACTGAGGCTTCCTGGTGCACTCACTCCCATTCATAACTGGCCCAGAGACCCCAATCTGTGTGAAACTGCTGAAAGTAGTTACTGAAGGGGTCGCAGCCTTGTGAACTGGAAAGCATGTTCTGACAGGGGGCAGGATTAGCCCATGCACAGATAGAGCACTCAGTCCTAACAGAATGAATCAGATGTTTGTGGTATGCTGTTTGCAGTCTTTGCTGAAGATAATTTGCCAGGCTTTTTGGCACTAAAATGTCTGCTTAAAATAAGTATTTGGTATAGTGAAATGAAAATCGTTCTACCCAACTGCAGGAAGTAACAAAATAAATAATGATAATGATATTTTGAAAACTGATGATTTTCACTGCTTCTGTCTGGCTCAGGCCTCTACAAGGAGGGAACTCCTAGTAACCCCCGATGGTGCATGAGGCCTGCTTTGCATATACTTATTCAAGTAGGCTGCACTAAATTTGTTTCTTTGCATAAAGTTGGTTTCTGTGTCAATTATATTGGTTTATGCAGCAGACATAGTAGAGTTTTAGAATCCAAGAGATAGAATTGTGGAGAAAAACCGGAAAAAAAATGGACAAGAAAAGTGAGACAAATTGTTTTGGCATCTCTTACTTTAGTACTATTTTTTTATGAACACCTGATAGTGCATGGAAGTAAGAATAGTACAGAAATTACATTTATATGAGACTTTTCTATCCAGCTTGCCAGAAAATTGGAAAGCAAAGAAAGAAAACTTACGGGCACGCAAGGGACTCCTCTCCTTTTACTCCAAAGGACAGATTCTTTCAATGAAAGTTGCCTTCTGGGCAGTCCTACCTCCACGGCAGCATTGCTTTGGAGGCAGACATTGTGAATATGGCTTCCTCCAAGGCAGGGCCTTAACCTCTACATCTAAAGAGTACAACTTTACTGTTGTGCCAGCTCAGTGGCTTAGTTAGGGGAGGTCTACAGCCTGATAAACAAGAGACTGTGAGTTTGAATCCAGACAAGAGTCTCTTAGTTTTCTTTTGTCAGAATTTTACTAGACTGAAGGTGAAAAGGTCTATAGCCAAGAACAAGAGACTGTGAGTCTGAATCTAGACAGGATCCCTCAGTTTCTTTGTCAGAATTTCACTGGAATAGTGATCCATGGTTGCCATGGAGGCAACTTTCATTGAAAGAATCTGTCCCTTGCTCAGCTACTGGCAGCTTCTCTTTCTTCCCATTTCACTCAAGAGTCGTAGGGACCTATAACACATATCATCAACTCTTTCTCCTTGGTGTCACACAGACTGAACCCAACAACAAATAACATCATTTACCATCACTTCATGTGCTTGCACGACTGGGACACCAAGTTGGGTGACTTGGACCACTGAAGAAGTGACCTTTCTGGTAACCTCCACACACTTCTGTTCTGGGCTGCATTGAGCTTAGCTTGTAGGAAAACAGTGCAGGCCCTGGGGCTTCCAGACACCTGCAACAGCATTGCACACAGTTTGTGCTCTCCAGCAGAACCTAACTGGACTTTTACACTGCAGTCTACTAGTTAAAACTCTCCCTTCTCCCACTTTCTGACTCTGTGTTGAACACATAGTCCCCTGGTTTGTTGATCCTTGGCATAACATAACCAAGCCCCCTGGAATTCTGCAATTCCAAAACCAAGAAATGATCTGCAGAATTTGCACCATCTCAGAGAATATGTAGTGCCACAAAATCCATTGTTCTTGTGATTGTTCATTAAAATGTATAGTTTTCCATTGTGCCTGCATCCCTTCCACTCGTTGTTTATCCCAAGTCTCCACCATGCTCAACATGTGATGTCATTGATCCCTTCCAGCCATCTGTGTGCCAGTCCGAGTGCACCTGTTGTTAGGGTGTCAAGATGTCAAATTTGCTGACCCCTCCCAGAGGTCCACCCCTCCCCGAGTTGGAATATTTAGTTAGGTGGGTGGGGGGGCACAGCCCCCACATGGGGGGGTGGGAGGCAGAGCCCCCCACATATAAATGGATTGGCAAATTTAAACTTGGCACCCTAATGACGGGTGCACTCGGACGGGTGCATTCTGCGGTGGAACTGTCATTGATTACATTTGTAACCTCACTGTCGGGGTTTATCTGAAAGCCTCTGAAAAGGTTCATTTCCCCGAGGGTTTTGGTCCCACCCCCATTCGTTTTTCGTGGCATCCTCGTTTTCCCATGTGTTCCTGCCATCTCCTGCCAGCCCTCGTGTGGCATTTAGGCAAGAGTGGGGCCAGAGGATCTGTTTTTGCAGAGCTGCCACTCATTTCTGTGGCATTCTGGTGCCAGGCAAGCTCTGCACATGTGCAGAAGTGAATTTTCGAGTGGCCGTGTGCTGCTGGTTTTGGGTTGCCTCTCTGGTGGTCCCGGTCCCAGGGCAAAGAAAGAGAGGGACTGGGGACCCTGGTAGGGAGAGGCAACCGAGGGAGAGAAAAAAGGAATTTTGTGAGCGCCAGTCATGTTCGGGAGAATGGGAGCTACCTCATGAATATTAATGAGGCACCATACCTTTGAAGGATTCGGAGCCTGTCTAGCGCTGGGGGAAATAGAGAAAGTGCTAGTGACAGTCTGGGAGAATGAAATAAATAAAGAAGCTGGTGTGCAAGAGAAAATGGAAAGCTACCAGTCCGTGGGGGGAATAAATGTATTAAAATGTCCTACAGACTGCAGCCAGGGATTAACATGGGTTATGTGTGTGTGTGTGTGCTGCCTGATGGTTATTTGTAATGGCAGCCGTGACTGGAAAAGGGATGCACTGACAAATAAAAGGGTGCAGTTGCTATGTAGGGCACAGGGGTGGCTACAGCTGTGTGGGTAAAAGGGAATAATAAAAGTAAAGAGTTTGGTGCAGGAATGTTTGAAACTTGGAGTTGGGACATTAGATAAATGTGTGGATACTGTTTACATCTAGCCACCATTTTTGCAGCCATGTGACACCAGCCGGCCAACCCGCATGCCAGAACTAGCCAAGAGGATTCTGGGGTTTGTGAACAGACTCTTGGGAGACAGCCTATGAGGCATCGAGGGAGCCTCATACATATGCATTTTTACCTAAGGACAGTGGCTTCTGCCAATGGGGAGCTGGGAAAGGGCTCCCAAAAGTGAGAGATTGAGTCAGTTCAGGGAGAGCTCCTCCTGGGGGGGGGGGCTCTTATCCTGGAGAGATTGGGGCTGAGAGATGGGCCTGCCTGGGGGCTGCTGGCAATTTGTCCCCTGGGCAGGGATGGCCTGACCCATCTGGAAAGGAAAGAAGCAGCATGGAAGAGAAAAGGGAAAGCTGCAGGTTGAAAGAAAGAAGCAGCTTGGAAAAGTAAAAGGGAAAGCTGCAGGTTGTGAAGCACCTGCATTGTTCTGAAGTTGCACCACAGCAGAGAGACCAAAGAAGCAGGCCAGGAAAGGTTGTGTCCTGAGCCTGAAATAAAAGGACAAAGGTTGGGTCTAAACCTGAGGAAAAGACCAAGGTTGCATTCTGAACCTGGGGAAAGAACGAAGGTTGCATCTAAACCTGTGGAAAAGATGGGGCACAGAGAATGAGGAACAAGGGTATATAAATGTGCTGAGAGAAAAAGAGGGATAGTGAACCTCTTCATTTCTGAGAATTGCCAGTACCTGCACAGTGAGAAAAGGGACTGAGTGTGCAGGGGATGATGTGTGAGCCAGAGCGAATAGTATGAGTGTGTTAATGTTGAGAGACGGTGAAAGGAGAAGGATGGACAGGTGCTTTCTGGTCCAAGTGTCTGTGATCTGATCCTGAGGTACTGTATGGCCAAGAGAGAAAGGGATGGCTATGGCTACAAACGATAGCCAGAAGATAGAGAGAGAGGGAAGAGAGAAGTAGCAGAAGAGAAATGTGCTGAATGTTCCTGCTGGCACCCAGGGCCAGGTGGCGAACTTGCTAACAACCATTGAGTGGAGTCTGCCACTGCAGGGGGTCACAGATCTCATACCCAAGTGCTAGGGTGCTCTGATTGAGGGAGCTGGGCCGTGGGGCCACTCCCCTTTCTGGGTCCTCTGTAGTGGTAGGCCTTGCGCACGTGCTCTGCACTGGGGCCTGTAATGGGCCAAAGGGGACAAGCTGCAAGATCCACAAGCAAGAGATGAAGGCAGTGCAAGCTGCAGTCTCTGTGCCCCTGTTAAGGAAATTGTGCCTGGTTCTGCCTGTGCCATCACTCCCCAGGATTCTTGTGAACTGTACCATCCATAGGACTGAGTTCTGCAGAACCGTGAATAAACAGTAGGAATTGCTCTGCACCTGGGGACTGTAAATAATTGAGCAAGCATACTAGGGCTGGTGGGAAAGCCAAGGAAAAGTGAGAAAAGGTTTAAAGTTTAATTTAGCATGCCAATGCCGCTACCAGCTGCACCTCAGGCCTGGAACTAAAACTGGGTACCCAGTAGGGACTTAAGGGAAAATGGACTGGGACCTGCTGGTCTGGGTTTGGGCAACTACAGCAGATCACTAGACAGATAGATACAGATAGCTGCATGGATTGAAACATGGGAATGAATCAAAGGGAAATGGGATTTGGGAAAATGCAGAATCAAAATGAAAATGTGTTGACCTCTATTCCACTACCCCATTCCTAAACCCTTTCCCTGTAAATAAACCCTGGAGTTATTGTTTTACAGCAGAAAAGGAATCCAGAGCCATATTTTTAGTGAGCCTGTATATTGTTTAGATGAAAAGGTAAATGTGGTAACTGAAGGTGGGGCGGTTCGAATCCTGGTAAGTCCATGTCTGAGGTAACTGTTGGGGAGGTGGGTTGGTACAACATCCCAGGGGGTTGTACTGCTAGCTATCAGACCCACTTAAAATGTACTCTGGGTGGAGGCACTGCCATTTTATTTTAACTTTTGGGAAAGGACCCCCTTAGGTCAGCTATGGGAACCCAGGCCCCTGGGCCTTGTAGCGGCTGGCAAGCCAGGAGCAGTGGCCCTCTCCCATACAGTGCCGGAGTTGGGGTTACAACTGCATCATATTTTAGCCAATGGCAGGACTGCATCTGCCACAGAAATGAATAATTCTTGCCAGAAGAATCTACTAATGCTGGCAGAAGCTTATTAGCCTTGCATGAAAAATCAGCTTTGAAGTGTCATGGAGAACTAGAAGCCCTAGCCATAACCTCACATTTGGGCCAGGAAAACAATAATAATAACATCTGTATGTATTTGATATATGACCTCTAGTTATTTGCAATTAAAAAACTTACTCCTACCCGTAGGAGGGTGGAATGCATGCCAGGGATGATGGAAGGGAGGGCGGGACTTCTAGTAGCACAGTGTGTGGGACAGGGAGGAGGGAAACCTCACATTCTAGTACACCTGGGTATGAATGACCTTGCAAAATATGAGTGTAACCCCTAGGTGGCGCTATCCCAAGGTTCCAAGGGCTACTACCTCTGCCTGCTTGGCTAGTAGCAGGTTAAGGGGCCCAGGTTCTGTAATGGGTGCCTCCACCCGGAGGTCAGGGTTGGTAGTGGTGCAAGCTAACCAGGCCACAGCCCTCTGGGACACTGTAACCCCCCTCTTTCCCTGCTTTGACCGCTGATACACCACACAAGTACCCACACTGTTTGCACTTACCACCAGGGCTTTCCTCTGGCTCGCCCTGGGGACCCCTGTAAAACAAGGTTATATACAGCTAATAACAGCAGTGTCAGGGTAAATGTAAAAAAGAGATCTGATTTATTTAAGGACTTGAACAAGGAGGGCATAATCAGGTTAATTTGCTTAAAGGCTACATCAATCAAACAGTTATGCATGCACTTCAGGGTCCATAAACAGTAACACCCTGCGTACTCCAGATGGAGAATGGTGGCTAGCCAGGAATGTTGCAGCTGGTTGGGACCCTGTGATGGAAGAAAAACAACAACATGCACAACACACATGATTGTAATCCGGAGCCGGAGGGCTCAGTTCATGAAAAGAAACAACAAGACAATCAGATGACACACTTTTAGATTAGGCTGTTGTGCAGGAGCTACCTGATGATTACCATGATACCCAAGACTGGACACAGGCTGGACGAAAATCAAGACAGCAGGTGGTTAATCTGGAATGCCAGGAGAAGCAGGGCCTACATGATTCGCTGAGGCGCTGCTTCTGTTCAAGCGTGGATAAGGGGATGATCCCCAGGCAGGTCTCTTTAGAAACATAGAAACATAGACTTTGACGGCAGAAAAGTACCACTTGGCCCACCCAGTCTGCTCATTTCCCTACCTACTGGATAAGCTGCAGATTCTAGTTAACCAACAGCCTGCTTCTTGCAACCCCGCACTATAATTGCTTTGTGTCTGTCCCAAGCATGTTTGAATTCCCCCACTGTTTTAGACCCAACGACCTCCTCAGGAAGGCTGTTCCATGTATCCACCACTCTCTCTCCGTGAAAAAGAATTTCCTCACATTACCCCTGAGCCGTCCCCACTCTATCTTTAAACTGTGCCCCCTTGTTCTTACACATCTCTTTTTCTGAAAGATGCTACCCTCCTGGACTTTGTTGATTCCCTTGAGGTACTTGAACGTTTCTACCATGTCCCCCCTGTCCCTCCTTTAATCAAGGGTATACATATTAAACTCTCTCAGTCTCTCTTCATATGGTTTCTGATGTAGACCCTGCACCATTTTAGTTGCTTTTGTCGGTGGCTTTCTCTGTGCAGTGGGTAGTCTGGCAGGGCCAGCGTGGCATGGCCCAGGCTGAATGGAGATGAACATGGATTCAGTCTGATTAGGCCAGATAAAGCTTCCAGCAAGCAGAACACAGTTCACACAGTGGGGAACCAAATCATGACCCACTTTCAATACATAGCACATTTACATGTAAAGGATTCCACGGTACCAGCAAGCAAAACACAGTTCACACAGAGGGGAACAAAATCATGACCCACTTTCAATACACAGCACATTTACATGTAAGGAAATTCTACTGTACCAGGCAATCTGCTCTCCAGTCACGACTGCAAAGTCTGTGCACAAACCAGGGATTCAAAAGCAGGTGGAAATCCTGACAGGCTGATCACATTCAGCAAAATCTTCAGTCTTCTTCAGGTTAAAGGCTGGTCACAGTCCAGTGGCTTAAATAATCCTCACAACTTGGATTCAGTCCAAATAAACTCTATTTTCCCTCTCAGGGACAGCAGGCAGACAGGCAGGCCAAAACTCAGCCCTTTCACAGTTCTGCCATGCAAAACTACACAGAACTGCTGCTCAAAATCATTTGAGTTGTTACTTCTTCACTTCTCAGCTCAAAACTGAAACTAGCTGCAGCAGCCTGGGAAATTCCCCATGATCCAAAAGGTTTGGTTGGCTGATCCTCCTGTCAGTCACAACAAAGGCTCCCCCTTCAGGTGCAAAAAGGCGTAAAAAGCCCAAAACTACAATTCCTACAGATTTTGACTCCAGACAGCTCCTGTAGTCCAGCTCCATTTTAGGTCCCACCAGTACTGATTGGTCCAATTCGCAGTCCAGGACCAAGATAGTAGAGATAAACAAAACAGTCCTTGCTGCAAAGAAGGCAGGTTAGACAAACTACATTATCATTATCATTCTAAATGATTTTCAGTAAATAGTTACATCTTTCAACAGAGCTCTCTCTCAGATTACTTATGACTGCAATCCAGGCAGTTCTTAAAGAGACAGTACACAGAGGCTGTACAGGCACTCTCTGGCAATCACATTTAAACTGCTAAATGCAGGATACCAGCCTGGCAGTGAGCATTTAGGCAAGCTCGAGGAAGACTTTTGGAACCCCCATTTGTAGGGGATTACATGAGGAGTGGGTAGCAAGAGAGTTTCAAGGAGGTGGAGAGAATTTGCAGGGTGGAAGGGACATCAATAGTCTTCTCGGAGGTGCTTCTGGTCCTGAGTGCTAGTATGGCAAGGAAGATAAGGACTGCTGAATTTAATGAATGGCTTGAGGGTGGTGTGAGGCAGAAGGGTATGGGTGCATTGGTGGTTAGGGGAGGCAAAGAATAACAAAGGCCTGTATGCACCAGAGAGGTTACACATAAGTAGGAAGGGCACAAGGGTCCTAAAGGGTAAGTCTGAGGACTTCTTGATTAAAAATCTTAATTTAAACTGGCTAGGGTGGGCAGTACAGTGCACAGCACCCTTAGTCATCTGGTGGAGGAAGCTGATAGCCCCACCCTCCTCAGTAAGAGCAGCATGAGGAGGAGAGAGATTGGAGAAGTGGGGAAGGATGGAGAGACCAAGGGAAGAGGAGGGTGGAAGTGGGCAGGTCAGCAGTGAGGTGTGTCCAGAGTCATAGTGAAGGGTAATGTCTCTAAATGCCAGAAGTCTGGGGAACAAATGGCAGAACTGCAGTCATTGTTGGCCAAGGGAGAGGTGGACACAGCGCCATCACAGAGGCTTGGGCCATGCAGAGCCATGACTGGGACCCAGCAGTTCCTGTGTATAATGTACAGAAAGGACAGGAGGACTGGAAGAGGGAGGAGGGATCTGTATGCAAAGGAGGGGATAACTTGTACCAGAGAGGAAGAGGCGGCAGGTAAGACTGAAACTTTGTGGACCAGGTACAATCCACTAAAGAGAGAAAACTAAGAATGGGTAGTCTACAGACTACCTTCCCAAGATGAGGAATTGGACAGGGTACTGGGGTCCTAAATCATGGATATGTCCAGCAGGGGGAAGTAGTAATAATGGTGGATTTTAGTTCTACCCGGAGGACAGAAAATCCCTGCTATCTCTTGCACTAGAGAAGAAGTACTGCTGGATGCTTTCCAGGGCGTTTTTTTCCGACTCAGAATTTTATGCAGCCATTAAAGAGAGGGCCATCCAGGACCTGGTCCTGTCTAACTGTGCACATGTAACCCCCCTACAAATTGGGGTTTCCTAAAATGTCTTCCTGGGCTGCTGCATGCCCACTGTCAGGATGGTGTCCTGTGTTTGCAGTAGCTTTATGCGTCTGCATGAGAGTGCTATAGAAAGCCTCCATGCTTGTCTCTTTAAGAGAGTCATTATGCCGTGTAAGAAATTAGTCTGGGTTGGGTCCGAGTAGTTTAGGGCTCATGATTGGCCAGGTAAGTGGTATTTCTGCTCCATTCTGCAGTTGCTATATGCACAGAGGAAGCTCTGTTAGGAACTGTGTTCATTTGCTGTTTATCTGCCTTATTAATAATAGTATATAAGTTTGTTTAACCTGCCTTCTCTTGCAGCTTGGACATTTTTTTGGTTCTGGACTGCCAGAGTTGGACCAATTAAACCTCAGGGGACCTAAAATGGAGACTGTCCCCAGAGGTCTTGTGGGATTGAAATCTGTAGGAATTGTAGTTTTTAAGGTTTGGCACCTAAATGGACCTGGAGGGGGGCCCTTGCTGTGATAGACAGTTCTCTTAGCCAACCAAACTTTTTGGATTGCAGAGGAAATCCCCAGAACTGCCTGCAGCAGAGTCAGTTGTGAGCTGGAGTTTGGTGAGTGAACAGCTCGAGCCATCGAGCAGCTGCTTCCTGCGAGGAACACTGGAGAATCAGTGGAAGGCTGCACTAGCCTGCCTGTCACATCTTCCAGTGAGAAATCCTGTGAATGTGAAAGTAGGACTTAAACCTAATTCCTCTGTTTGAGATCTGAAGCCTGAAGAGAAAGAGAGTGATTGTTGCCTAAATTTGGGACTGAAGACTTGCTCCAGAAACGATTGGCCTGCCAGGTACCGAAGTGAGTCATGGATTGAGAGGTTTGAGCAGAACTTCTGCTAAATTGCAACTGGACTTTACCCAAACTATGATTAAGAGTTGTGTTGCTTATAAGCAAGGCCCCATGTTTTCTGCAATTCTGCAGTTGCAGCAGTGGCTGCAGAATTCAGAGCTGACTGCAGAAATCAGTGCTTGCAGCAGAAATCAGGAAAACCAGTCATACAGTCGCAGAAGTGCTAACTATGCTATGCGGTCACACAAGGCAAGGGTATAGCTACTGATATGTTATGTATACCATGGCATTCGTGCTCATTAGAAGGGGCAGAAAACTGATGCTGTCCACTACAAAGCAGATAAGCTAGTGGCCACATGGCATCTTGACTTGTACTGACTCTTATTACATAACTCCATCCATCCAGTATTGTGGTGGTGGGGGGGGGGGACTGAAGCAAGAGTAGCAGAGCTTGATTAGGTCCACGGCAGTTATGATTTGCTGCTATGTAGGTGTGGCTAGCTCAACTATGTACATTTTTAATTGGGAAGCTGCTCATGGGGCACACTGAATCCTTGGAACATGAATCTGGAAGGAAGAACTGGAAGGCAAGCAGTAGTCAAGAAGTGAGAAGATTCCAAAGCGGAATCGATCTTGGTGTGGTGACAGGTATCGGAGGAGGAGCTGACTGCAGAAACATAAGGCTGGCAGCAGACTGAGCAGAAGACTCGGTCCCTACCAGTGGACATCAATCACAGTTTTGATTTGTAGGCTGTAGATCTGTACCTGCAAGTGTGAGAGTAACTTATTGGCAGATTTGAACCTGCAGCCCAAGTGGTGGCATCAAGCTTGATTCTTAAGAAGAGTCAAGTTTCCCAGCTGCAGTAGAGTTGGGGACCAGGGTATACTAGAACTGGAGCAAGCATGTATGGAAGTAAATTGCAATGGAGAGTTTGATTGAAATGAGGGTCACTGACTGAAGAACATCACAGCCCCCTGAGTTGCGAGGAGATGATAACATGCTAACCAAGGTTACTGCAGCTTAATAAGAATGACGTGCTTGCATTTTGTTAGTGTGTCCCCCAAAAGAAACATCAGGATTCAACAAATCATACAGACATTACAAGTTACACCCTCCTTCACTGGTATAGGAAGACAATTCCCCCTCCCCCCCAACACACAGATTTGCACACTGCACTCAACATGTTTGTTGCAAGGCAGTTGGGGTATTCCTAGTTTAAAAAAATAATCTAAAAGAAAATTGATCAAAACCAGAAAAAAATGGCTTTCAAGTTGGAGTCTCTCTTTATGTCTATTAACTGTAAATATAAACCAGAAGAAATCCAAGCAGGTTTTGCCTTCTGTGTAGCTTTAGTTAAGTGTATCTGTCCACCTCTGATTACAACCAAGGAGAACAGCAAAGGCCACCAGTTTTCAGAAGAAGAATAGATGAGCCTTCAGAGTCGGGTGGGAGAGAAGATTAATTAAAGAGAACACTGATGCCCATGGCTGTGCCAAGTTTGGGTTATTCCTGTTTAATATTTGTGATAAGAAGACTACCTACTGTTAAATGGCCTGCTGTTCCACTTTCAGTGTAGCAGTGATTCCATGAAGGCAGCCAAAGGGTTAACTAAGACTTAATCCCATTGAGAGTATGCTGTTTAACCACAATTTATCTGCCGCAGAAGGGCTGCAGAATCAGCAGTTGTTCTGCCGAAGAAAGTATGAGGTCCTGCCGCAGAGTGTAGATCCACTTTGCCACTGTAAACACGGGGCCCTGCTTTTAAGTGTGCTGAATGTGCTGTGTGGGTTGCGATTTCATTCCCCACCTTCAAGTGTGTTATGTTAGCTGAAAACTGCTCCAGCACTCACACAGACTAAATCTGAACTGCCTGCTCTGGTCTGGGCCCTGCCGTCTCAGTCTAGACTGCCACTCCCATCACAGAGAAATTTCTGACGAAAGACCTGCTCAGGGATTCGGCTCCCTGCTCAACACCATTGAACAGGTAGCGACCACCTTGGTGAGTCGTGTGGGCCCTGCTTCCCTTGGCAAACCAGAACACCATCCAGAGGACTTCATCTTGTCAGTCCTGCCTCCTGGTCTGAAACATAGAAACATAGACACTGACAGCAGATAAGGACCGCAAGGCCCTTCCAGTCTGCCCATTTCTTTTTCTACCCTATAAATGTGCCATCGACCTTTGCTCTGTCAATGGCCTATCTATTCATACTCATCTGTATTGCTCCCTTATGCATATACCATGCCTGTCTGAAGCCCTGCACTGTATTCATATCCACCACTTCCTGAGGTAGGCCGTTCCATGCATCCACCACCCTTTTTGTGAAAAAGAACTTCCGTACATTACCCCTTAATCGGCCTCCCTCTAATGTCATGCTGTGTCCTCTTGTCCTGCTATTTTTCTTATATTGAAACATGTTAGACTCTTTCACCTTGTTAATGCCCTTAAGGTGTTTGAATGTTTTGTTCATATCACCTGTCTCCCTCCTTTTCTCTAGGGTATACATATTGAGCTCCGTTAATCTGTCCTCATATGTTTTCTGATGCAGTCCTTGAACCATTTTGGATGCCCTTCTCTGGACTGCCTCAATTTGTTAATGTCCTTGTGAAGGTGTGGCCTCAATACTGCACGCAGTACTCCAGATGGGGCCTAACCAGTGTTTTGTAAAGAGGATTATTACTTTCCTCTTCTGGCTTGTGATACCCCTACTAATCACTAACATCCCCTAGCCTTACCTACTGTTTTAGTGGTCTGCTTGGATGATTTCAGGTCATCAGTGATGATGATGCCCAAGTCTCTTTCTTCATGTGTAACTGCCAGCAACTCCTCCCAGCCTATAGGTGGCTTCAGGGTTTCTCTTCCTATGTGCATGATCTTGCACTTCTTGCATTAAACCCCAGTTGCCACTCTTCTGACCATTTTGCTAGTTTATCAGATCTCTCTCATTCTGCCCACCCCATCAGGACCATCTACTCTGTTGCAGATCTTGGTGTCATCTGCAAACACACTAACCTTACCCTCCAGTCTATCTGCAATGTCACTGATGAAGATATTGAAGAGGACTTGTCCCAGGACTGATCCCTGAGGTACCCCACTTGTGACTTGCATCTCTTCTGACTGCATACTGTTTACCACCACTCTCTGTTTTCTGCCCGTCAACCAGTTTGCTACCCAGTTGACCAATTTCTGACCCACCCTGAGCCTACCCAGCTTATTAATCAATCTTCTATGTGGAACAGTATTGAATGCTTTGCTGAAGTCAAGGTAGGCGACATCAACTGCTCCCCCTTGGTCCACCACTCTGGTTACCCAGTCAAAGAAATCTATGAGATTAGTTTGACAGGACCTTCCTTTTGTAAACCCATGCTGTCTTGGATCCTATGTTCCTATGGATTCCAGATGTTGCACTACCCTTTCCTTAAGGAGTGCCTCCATAATCTTGCCCACTACTGAGGTAAGACTGACTGGTCTGTAGTTCCCTGCCTCCTCCCTGCTACCACTGTTGTGAGCGGGATCACATGAGCCCTTCTCCAGTCTTCTGGGACCTCTCCTGTGCTCAGAGACTCACTAAACAGTTCTGATAATGGCTCTGCTAGTTCCACCCTTAGCTTCTTTAGTACCCTGGGATGTATGGCATCAGGTCCCATTGCCTTGTCCACCCTGAGCTTATCGAGCTCTTGTAGGGCCCTTTATTTTGTGAAGGGAATAGTGCTCACCTCCATCCCCCCTATGTCCATGGTGCTGAGCTGTGGGCCCTGCCCTACCTTCTCTTCAGTAAATACTGAGCAGAAGTATCTATTTAGGATAGATGCTTTTACATGGTCCTGCTCCTCACATGCTTCGTTATCTCCTTTGATCTTAGCAATACCCCACTCTGGACTTTCTCCTTTTACTAATATATCTATAGAAAGTCTTGTCACCTTCTTTTACTGTTTGTGCTAGTGTTTCCTCGGTTTGGGCCTTTGCCTGCCTTACTGCCTTCCCTGCTTCCCTTAGGAAGTTTGGAATGCCTCCCTATCTTAATCCCGCTTATGTTCCCTTATATTTCCTGAAAGTCAGCCTTTTGGCTTTGACCTTTTCTGCTACTGTTTTTGAGAACCAAAGTGGTTTCCTTCTTCTTTGCACTTCCTTTTCTCTCTAACACAATGGGATGTTGTTTCAGTATTGCATCCTAATGCTTGCCCACTTTGCCTGTACCCTTCACCTGTATTTCTTTTTGCCATGGCTAGCTTAACTCTGTTGACCTTCTTATCAAAGTCAGCTCCTCTGAGTAGCATTAGTACTAAACAGGGTAGCTCCCTACAACAAAGCTGCAGTCATTGTGTGTCATCTGATTTACTTGTTTGGGTTTATTATCACAAACTGATCAGCCACCAGCTCCGGATTACAAATTCTGGGTTGATGTGCATGTAATTGTTTTCTTTCTTAAGGGCCCCAACTGCAGCTGCAACACTGGTCTATTCCAGGCAATGTGTCAGGCTAGCCTACATTTACAACTGGGTACCCAGAGTGTGTGACTGTGAAAGAGGGACTCTTAGTGCATGCGTGCTCAACCTAAATCAATCAGAATTAATAATCACTTGCTAAATTATTGCCCCACCCTGTCAAAGCCCCTGAATAAATCAGAATTTGTGCTGTTGCATTTAACCTGGCTAACGTGCCTTCATGGTGCCATTGAACTGTTGTATAACAGATCTTATTTTACAGGGGCCTTCAGGGCCTTTGCAGCTGGTCCAGCCCTGGTGGTAAGTGTACAGAATGTGGGTTTAAAAGTGCTATCATATGGTATTTGTGATTGTTTATTTGCTGCTATACTGTTGAGGCCACTGAGGGGTTGGTGGGGGTTACAGCACCCGGAGGGCTATACCAACAGCAGTTACATTACCCCAGAATCATTCCTCCAGGTGGAATCACCTGTTCACCGAACCTGAGCCCCTCAACCTGTAGGCAGGGGTTACACACATGTTCAGGATGTGAAGGTGGATGTGCTGCTGGCAGGGAGTGACCACCACACTGTATGGTTCCACCTTGACATGGCCAGAGGGAAGGTCAGGACCAAGATGAAGGTCTTGAACTTTCAGAGGCCTGACTTTGGTAGGGTGAGAGAAGTTCTGATGGGCTACCTTGCTGGGACCATAGTGGGAATGGATGTGGAGCAGAAACTGGCCATAATAAAGAGAGATTGATGGAGGCTACTAGTGAGTGAGCAAGCCAAAATCAAAGTAATAAAGCTATAATAAACATCCCAGCTGGGTCAGCAGGGAGGTGAAAAGTGGTAGGGGAAAAAGGACAGCCTTTAGAAAGTACAAGCATATCTAGAAGGAGGAGGATAGGGTGGACTACTCTGCTAAATCAAAGGAGGCGAACAGGGCAATAAGGGAGGCAAAGGCTACAAGAGAAGTACAGCTGACACGGGGATAAATGTGGGTGAGAAGGCCTTTTCTTGCTTATAAGGGAAAAGGAATATTAAAGATGAGACTGTCAGGTTAAAAGGCGAGGGTTGGGCAGAGGTTAGTGAAGAAAAAGCAGAGGTGTTTAAGAAATACTTCTGTTCAGTCTTCACTAGGAAGAAGGATGGACCAGTACCACAAAGGGAGGCGGGGGGCTGAAAGGAAGTCATGGATGGCGCAGTTCAGTTGTCAGGGTATTCAAGGGCATAAGGGCCCTAAAGGTGGACAAATCTCCAGGGCCAGATGGCACGCACCTGAGGGTTCTAAGAGAACTGTTTTAAATTCTAGCAGATCCCCCAGAAGGGCAACCCGTGAAATAGGTGACTCAAATTGAGCGACTCAATATGAGCAACTCAATTTGAGTGACTCGATTAAGAGTGACAGTTACAGAAGAACGAGGAGGAAGGAGAGCAAATGGAGAAGAGAGTGAGATATGGCATAGCGAGGAATGGTATGTGGGAGAACCTGGAAGAAGGTTGTAGGGGATTTGTTTGGGAGGGATGATCGAGCTGGCTGTCTGGTGTTGTGGGTAGGGCTGTGGTCTGTGATGATGGTGGTCTGCAGTTTGGTACTGGTGTGGGGCTTATTTTTATGATCGTTTTTGTTGTGCTTTTTTATATTGGCTCGAGCGTGCGCTGCCAACATATTGCAGTAGTAGCAGATTTGTAGGCGCGGTCACTGTTGGGGGAATGCAGGACATGCATCAGTAGGTGTGTCCCTCATTCCCCAATAAGCCAGCATGCAGGTGCCACATCAGGAATACATAATGTGGCGAGCACATCTAAGAAGAGGTCCACTGCAATGACAGCCAAGCTCGTCACACAGTGGCACCAAAACACGGCCTCCCTACATACCTTTCCTGGTGAAGCCCTTTAATTAACATGGCAGAGATGACTGCTGCCGAGTGGAGAGCAGACTTCAAGGGTGCCCAGTCCCCCTATCAGCATGCCCCCAACCCACGTCATTTGAAAATAGGGGAGCCCACTCCCGTCAGCATAATGGCACCCTCATTTCAAGCTTGCGGCCAGGGTGGTGCCCAATCCCCTCGGCATCATGTCCCTCTTCCCAGTTTAATTTGCTGATGGGGAGCCCACTCCCTGTTGGCATAATGCCCCCATTTGTTGTGTGCTGACGGGGTGCCCAATCCTCCATTGGCTACAGAACACCCCCAAAAAACACTCAGGTGGCATGCTGGGAGCCCACCTCAGTGTGACAAATGCCCCTGAAAAGAAAAAACATCCCACAATGTTTTTTTTCAAACCTGCAAAGTAGAAAACAGTCCCTCATCGACTCCAGTGGCCCTCCTCCCAATCTGCGGCCACCCTCTGTGCACCTCCTCCCCACCAACCTCACCCCATACTTACCTCCGGAGCATGGCACAATGATCTTCTGTGGACTGGGAACATGTCTGCACTCTTCAAAGCTGACCGCGAACTGAAGAAATGCCGGTAAGCTGTATAATGGCATAAATATGGGGGTTTTCAACTTTGGTGCATATCTCGGGCATTTACAGTATGAGAATTTTAGCACCAAATTTTCAACATGGAGTTATTGGGACTCCTCCTCATGAATTCAGTACTGTCATGGAGTTATTCTGTCCCAAAAGGTGAGTTGCAAATTTGGTGGGATAAATCCAAAAATGGCTGTTTTACGAGTGTGCATTGCACAGTTTCCACACACGCTCGTAACTTTGTGAATTTGTAATATTTTCACTCCAGATTTTCAAAATTGACATTTTTCCACACCTCCTTATGAACAGTACATCTGTCATTTTACATATCCTGGCCGAAATGTGTTTTCGCACATCCAGCACAGAATAGCGCCATTGCTGTGCGAAATTAGTTTTCGGGACAGTTTGAGAAAATGATGGTGACACTGTTCATGAACAGAGGTCCTAAAATGCCTATGTTGAAAATTTGGTGATGAACATCCATACAATCACTGTGTTACAAGCGTGTGTTGCGCAGTTTCCACACACCCTTGTAACTTTGCAAATTTGCAATATTTTCATGCCAGATTTTCTACACTGGCAATTTTTCACACCTCCTTATGAACAGTACAGCTGTCATTTTTCACGGCCTGCCCAAAATGTGTTTCTGCACCTGTGGTGCACAATGGCACGGCCACTGTGGGAAATCAACTTTTGGGACACATTAACAAAATCGCAGCACCACTGTTCATGAGATGAGGTCCCAAAATGCCTATGTTGAAAAGTGGCTAAAAATCCCAAAATAATTGGGTTACGGACGTGTGTTGCACAGTTTCTATGCATGCTCATGACTTCGACCAATTTTTCATATGTTCACTCCAGATTTTCAACGTTGCCATTTTTTACCTCCTTGTGAACAACACAGTTGTCATTTTTCACATCTTGCCCAAAATGTATTTTCATCCCTGTGTCACCAAATGGCATAGCCGCTGTGCAAAACCACCTTTCAGCTAACAAACTGATTGTGTTGCTCTTCATGAGGTGGGGTCACAAAAAGCCTATGTTGAAAATTTGGGTGAAAATACAACAAACTCCTACGATGTTAGGGTTTCCAGCTGTAACACCCACCTGTAGAGACTGCCAGGCATCAGGGTGTGACTTGGGATCATTGGCCGTAATGCTCACGCCATTCCACCCCACCCCACCCTGCAGCCAGTGACAGGCATCGAGATATGCCTTGGAATGTTTAGCCTAAAGTTCACCCCATTCTCCTATATTGCATCTGGCTCAGAGTATTTCCTTATGGAATGGGGTAAGTATAAGGCCCAAAGATCCCAAAGCACACCTACGATACTTGTCAGTGTCTACAGGCAGGGTGAGGTAAAATGGCATGAGCGCTTATTGCTGACATCCCAAAGGCACATCCCAATGCCTGTCAGTCTCTGCAGGGTGGGGTGGGCTACATCAGTTGAATACTCACTGCCATTCCTATTATGTATCTCTAACCCTGCACTACCAATGCCAATGCCAGACAGACAACATTCGGCTTTTGGCAATGCTTGTTTTTTTTTCGGGTGGTGGTTTTTCATGCTGCCCTGACTATGTGTACTGCCGCCCACAGGTTGCTGCCCCTATGTTCTCCCCCTGCACACTGCCATCCCACTGAGTAGCCCTCTCCCGTGTTTACCTATTTTTCCCAGTGTCCTCCCCCTGGAGCTGGTTATTCAATAATGGGGGGTTGGGGGGCACAACCCCCCTCATACATGTTTCCATTATATACAATATGTGTATGGTTAGTTTTGTGTTGTGCTGTTGCTTTTATTTCTGTAGGTCTTGTGCTGATCGCCAGAAATGTTTTTCAGCAATTTGAGGTCACTGTTATGAGACTCACTATTGTCTCTAGCTCTTATCACATTGTACCCCAAGGACGACCTGTTTAATACATCTCTGGAGTTGGGAAATGTGCCTCAGGACTGGAGAATGGAGCATGTGGCCATAAATGTGGGATGAGCTATGCATCAGGGAATGACAGTTCAGTCAGCTTGTCTTCAGTAGTGGTTAAACTGATGGTGACCTCCTGAAAGAGGCACTGGTCAGCTTTCTGGGAAATGGCTCCAGGATGTAAGGCAGCATGGGTCTGTGTCAGGCAGGTTCTGCCAAACTAACCTGGGGAGAAATAATCACAAATGATCTGAAACACTGCACACTGCAGGAGAACAGCAGCCAAAACAAATCTGATGCTGGACTGCATAGCCTGTGGAATTATCACCAGGAAGTCAGAGGTCATTTTGCCACTGTACAGGACACTGGTAAAATCACACCTGGAGTACAGTGTGCAGCTTTGGAGCACATATCTTAAGAAGGATATCAACTTGCTGGAGATGGTCTAAAGAAGGGCAACCAAGATGATCCAGGACCAGCAGGGCAACCTTAGGAGGGAGACTCAGAGGGCTCAACATACACTGTTTGAGAAAAGTAGGGAGAGGGAGACATGACTGAGACCTTTAAGTACCTCGAGGGTTTAACAGAGTGAGGCTGAAAAGGCCTCTGTGCTCACTCTGCAGTGTGCAGAGTTTCAGATCACCTGTGATTATTTCTCCCCAGGTCCTTTTCTTCCCCGACCTGGTTACCTGCACACTACCCAACTAGTATCTGGTCCTTGGATTCTTCATCCCAAGTGCACAACTTTACACTTTTTAGTGCTGAATCCAAGCTGCCAAATGCCACACCACTTTTCTAGCCTAGCCAGGTCCTCCCTGAAATCCTGTCTTCCCTCCTCTGTGTCCACCCACCCACCCACAGAGCTTGGTGTCATCTGTGAACAGGCAGATTTTACCTTTGATCATATCTACAATGCCACTTATGAAGATGTTAAACAACACCAGACTGAGCACCAAGTGCTGTAGGATGCTACTGGTCATAGGCTTCACTTCTGAGAATTCTCCTCCATCTATCACTGTTTGGCTTCTGTCCTGTGACCAGCTTCTAACCAGTCCCATGAGTTTAGCCCCCACCCCTGGGTCTTCCATCTTTCTGACCAGGCTCCTATGAGGCGCCGAGTTGAAAACCTTGCTGGAGTCCAGATACAGGACAACAAACACCTGGCCCTTGTCCAATATTTTAATGATTCACTCAAAGAAGTCACTTAGGTTAGTTGGGCAGGACCTCCCTGACACAGACCCATGCTGCCTTATATCCTGGAGCCATTTCCCAGAAAGCTGACCAGCCCCTCTTTCAGGAGGTCACCATCAGCTTAACTACTACTGAAGTCAAGCTGACTGACCTGTAGTTCCCTGATTTGTAGCTCATCCCACTTTTATGGCCACATGCTCCATTGTCCAGTCCTGGGGCACATTTCCCGACTCCAGAGAGGTACTAAACAGGTCTTTATTGAGTGTTTAATTGGATTAACTGAAAAAGTATTGTGATGCAATAGCTTTATTTTAAACAGTGTTCACTATTTACAAATCAAGGGCACAGCAATCGGGGTCTCCTTAACAACCCCCAAAAAAACAACAGCAACAATCATAAAAATAAATGCAGTAAGTCCCACAGTACTGAACTGCGGACCACCATCGTCACAGACCTCAGCCCTACCCACAACACCAGGCGGCCAGCTCAATCGCCCTCCCAAACAAACCCCTTCAACTTTCTATCGGGTTTTCCCATGAACATCCCACATGTAGATGGTCTGGAAGCATTACGTAATACTTTATACACCCAGACAAGTTATACAAATGCCTTTATTGCATTATGCAAACATTTATCTGGCATGGTGGAATGCCAGTTTGTATTATCAGATACACATCCATATGTGTAGCACCTACATTTTATGGGTGCTTCATTGATGACATATTTTTGGTGTGGAGGGCACCCTGCAGATTTATTGAACTTGGTTCCTTATTTAGAATCAACAAATTGTAATTTAAGATTTTCTTAGAATATGGATTTCTCCAAAATTCAATTTTTGGATTTGGAGATTTCAAAAAAATGTGTGCGGGGAGGGATATGTGCAAAACTATACAGTAAGTCAACATCCAGAAATGCTCTTTTAGCATATGAAAGCTGCCACCTGAGACACATCTTAAAGAATATCCCAAAAGGACAGATGATGAGATTAAGGAGAAATACAACCAGCTGAGAACAGTTTGAAATAGATGCAGGAATGTTGGCCAAAAAGTTTAAAGATAGAGCTTATAATGAAAATGAAGTTACATTGGTAAGATACTCCATACAAAATATGAATATAAATGACCTCTTAAATTCAAAAGATAAGAGATACTAACAATGTTCTAAATTTTGTTAGAGAGTATAATCCTCAGAGTTACATCATTAAGGATATTCTTAAAAAGAACTGGGACATTTTGAATCTGGAACCTAATTTGAAAGATGTGTCAAAAAGTTTTCTGAGACTGGTATACAAACGGGGCAGGAACATTTCTGAGCCAGTGATCAGGAGCTTGTATGTGGCATTGACTGAGAAGAGAGAGACAACAATTCAAAACATCCAGGCAAAACTTCCGAATGGAACATTCCGTTGTGGAAATTGTTCTTATTGTGGACATTTAAATACAGGTAGCATTTTTAAGTATCCCACCACAGGTAGGATCTATCATAATAAGCATTTTGTTACATGCTTTTCAGAATTTGTTGTTTAGGTAGCTATTTACAACTGTTTATATTTTTACATAGGAAAAACTAATAGTCATTTGAAACTTAGGATTGCAGAGCATTTACAATGTATTAACAATAAGGATACAAAGAATGCTTTATCTTTACATTGCATGATGGTAGGACTTGGGCATACCTTCTAATTTCAAGCTTTGGAGAAACGTTACCAAATGCCTGAGGGGTGGGGTGGGGGTTTAGATAATCTACATTTGAGAACGGAAAGCAGATTGCAATATGAGCTACACACCCAAAAGATAAAGGCTTAAATGCCAGTTTCAGTATTGTGCCATTTTGAAATATAAATAGGCTGTCTGTATATATGAATATAATGAATTTGTAGTAAGTCTAATTGCCTTTGTAGTATGGTGTGTAATTACAGGGATGTGGATTCAAATGCCAGTTTCAATGTAGTGTCTCTTTTGACTTATATTTAATATGCACTCTGCATATATGATAATGTATTTGGGATATAGTTTTAATACCTTTATTTGTATTTTTTTTTTTGTAGTATGGTGTGTAACTATTATATTCTTGCTGTCACTTTAAATTATTCTTCTGTGCTTGTTTATGCTGTATGTAAAATGTATGTCTGGCTCTTTAAGAGCTCACTTTAAATGGTGATGTTGCAAGCACACAAGCCACGCCTGGAAAAAGCGTCAGAGCGACATGAAACGTTGGCTGTGTACACAGGAGAGGGGAAGCTGCTATGTACTATTTGTCTAGTTTTAATAAACAGTTTCAACTAGACCAAACGTTCATGGTCTGTTTTCATTGCAGTGCTGAGCTGCCCTATTCTTTTATTGCTGCTCTAATTTAAATTGGTGTCCAAAGTTTTTGGAAGTGTTCCCCAGAAGCTGCCAGGTTTATTATCCAGTCACAAAGGCTTTATCCATTAGTTTGCAAAACAAATAAAGCGAAGACAGACTGATTTGATATTCTTTAATTTTAGCTGTTGTAATTTATAAAACAAAGATTCTGACTGCTATATCATATTTAAACTGGTTTCTTAACTGCCTATATTTATGTAAACTCTATACACCCCCCCCCTTTTTATTGGACTTCCAGAATTTATCCCTCACCCTCATATTTGTTATTGAAATGTAGTGGTGGGTTAGTTAAAAGGGACTGTCTAGCAGATAATAACTACATCTGGGTGTCCTACCTTGACTCATATCATAGAATCCACTTCATGGGAAGCACTGGATAAAGAGAATGATTTGTGCCTGAGCCCTTCCCTGGTGGGGTGGCATGCAGGAAGGCATATAGGTCTCAGTAGGGATGTACTCATCCTCCTGGGGACTTCAGCAGCATGTGTCTCTGTAGCATACACCCTAATGCTCATATACTGAAGGTCACTGACTCCTGAGTGAATGAGTCAGTGGCCTTCACCCTCACTGTGGGATGAGTGGGAGACATAAGCATATGCACTTTGGTGAGGGGCTGTAATCCTCTTCTAGAGAGACAACTTTGCCTAAAGGTCAAAGCACAGAGCTGTGAACCAGAAGACCCAGGTTTAAATCCCACATCGGCCACTTACTCACTATGTGATCCTGCTGAGCTGGTCACTTAACCATCCCAGGCTTAAGGGTCACTCAACAATGGAAACTGAACAGCCATATGCATTACTTATTCCAAAATTACCCAGTTATTTTATTGTTCGTCTCTTGTATTGGGATCCAGATTCTAAATGTTGTTGCTTTATTGATTTATCCAAAAACAAAGAATGGATATCATTTAAGGAACAATAAGTTGGTTTATCCATATAGGCCGAAAGAATAGGTTCAGTTTAAGCTTTGCTCTTTATGTGGTCAGAACATTTGGTAAAGCAAAATATGAACATACGAATATACAAACATGCCAGCAGATAAAGGTCTTACTGTCTATCTAGTCCACTCAAGTGCACAGTTCCCAATATACGTGCAGCAGGAATTACCCCCCCATCCTGTTTCCCTTCTGATGTCCCTTAGCTTCCACTCTCCCAACACATGCCCCTCTTCTTCCCACAACTTCCCTCTTCACCCTGTCACACCCCCCCTGAAGCCGTCCACCATTTTTAGGGATACCACCTCTTCTGGCAGCTGATTACACTTAATAGTAAAATATTTATTCATAAACAAATTTATGAATTGGATACACTCAACTGAGCTCTTGCTCATTTACAATGAGGTCCACAGATTACATCAATTACAATCATAATCAAATACAAAACATTACAGGTTACAACCGTAATTAAGGATGGTTATCACCCTCTCTGTGAAAAAGTACCTCCTCTTCTCCCTTCTGAATCATTTCCCCACCAGCTTTAGGCTGTGCCGCCAATACTCCTTTTTCAACATATGTTAATGTATAATTAAGCAATAAGGCATGACAGGGTGTGGTATATCATGGGATATCATCACGCCTTGGGTGGTTGGGCATGAGGCCGCAGGTCGAGTGCGTCCAACCACCTGAGAAGTGAAGCTATCCCATGATATACCACACCCTGGAGTGACTTATTACATATAGAACTGAGTTTCAAGTTTTTAAATTAAAAAATAAAAGAAACAGGTTTTAAAACATTTTATGAATGAGTTTTTGGGTAGTGTATGAGTACATTTTGAAAAAATAGTTCTCAGACAGTAGCGAGCAAGGAGGCTGGTGGCACCGGAACTTTTTTGAAGCTGTGATGATGTAGTCAGATATCATCACGGCTTCAAAGAGCTCTCGGCAAATCGGCTTCCTCTATTTGTGATCCTCAGTTCATAACTAGAGATATTGACTGCTCATGTTTTATCTATCTGCTCCATCGGTAGTTCCTTCTGAAGTTCTGTCCCCTTCCCTGATTCCATCATCTGCCTGACTCTTGTCTTCTTCCTTCTCCCCTTCCCTCTGGTACTGCTCCTTGTTGGTCTCCTTCTATTTGAAACTGTACAAATCGAGGGCTGCATGTCAATGCCTTCTGTGCTGGAATTTCAGGGAGATTTGGATAACAGATTTTTTGTGTTTCCCCCTGTGGTTCTTGCAATACTTAATGGGGGTGAGGATAGGGTGAGGGTGGGGAATCACAGGTGTTGGCATGTCCAAAATAACCATTTGCTGTGATGTTCTGGCTTGTTCTCTCATTATAGATACTTGTAGAGCCTGTTGATTGGGGGTGAGAGTTCAATTCCACCTCCTCTCTGGCTAAAATACGTTTTACTATATTGGTGTCCCCATTGAAAGTTTCATCACCACTTGCTTCTTCCAATTCCGAACCTGAACTGCTGGTATATGTATCAGCCTGTTAGTCTGTTTTCTTTAAAATAGATCTGGGGTTATGATTGTTGTATCTGTTGTTTTTTCCTTTTCCCCACTCAAAGATATGCCCCTCAAGGTAGTCTCTGCGATCTCTTTCAAATTTGTGTTCCTTAATTTTTTGAATTCCGGTGTCGTGTCTTTTAACAGCGTTCTCAAGCAGCTCTCTGTATCTAGAATAATCAGTATCATTTTTGAAAAACTGTGTTTGTTTCTCTTTTTCAACAATCTGTCATTTTACTTCAGCTTCTTGTCCCTCTGCATCTTTTAAAATGATATGTATCAATCCAGCACTATAATTTAAACAATGTGTTTGCTAATCAGTTAAAAATTGTATTCTATCCAAGTCAAAAGCAGGTTGCTTTTTGAACCCTAGACCTCGCGGTGCTCTATTGACTTCTAAGTATGCAGTCAATGTAACATGTTGCCAATAGAACCTGCATGCTTTTAAGACTACCCTTTCCAGTTGTGCAAAAGCTTCCTTTATAGTTAAGGGAACATTATCTTCAGTTCTTACATTCATTATATGCTTAGAGGATCTACCGGTACTATTTACTTTTAGCAATAATGGATTTGCATCCCCATGTTTAAAAAATAGGGATTCCACAAAGTCATAGCAACAACACAATGCATTTCTGTATTCTGAGCTTTTATTGATATAGAACCTTGCAGACCAATTTAAATGAAATGAAATCTACTTTACTTTCAGTAATGGACTAAAAAAAAAAAAAAGGAAAAAAAGACAGCTTGTCTTCATCCTAATGAACAATTCAGTTCTGTCTCTTTCTGTCTCAACCTAACTGAAACAGAAATCTTCTCATGCTTGTTCATCCTATGCACTTTATTTGGCTTAGGTATTGCTTGTCAGCACTCCCCTTCCCCTGAGAGACAGCCATCAAGTGTATCATCCAATCCAATGAGGTTTTAAAGCGCCAACTTTAAAACAAAAGGGGTTTAGTACAAATCCCATCAAAGCCCCAGTCAAAACCTGTGTTGCTTTTGTTGCAGGGTTGTAAAGCGATTTACAGGTGAAGGAAATGTGACGGATACACATACTCTCCCCTTCAGAGCTGTGCCCATGGCACACTTGGTAAGGGCCAGAGATCTACCCTCCTGAGAGAAAAAATCTCCATTACCATGCTGGATACCTACCCAGTGGTGCACATCAAATGAGAAAGGCTGCAGCACCAAATACAGTACCATCTAGTGACATGGGCATTGGTATCCTGCAAAGCCTGTAGCCACTTGAGGAGGGCATGGTCAGTGATGAGGGTGAACTTCTGCCCCAACAGGTAGTAGTGTAGGGTTATCACTGCCTCTTACTGCCAGACACTCTTTTTCCAGCATGCTATACCATTTATCCCAAGGAAAAAGTTTCCAAGATAGATATAGGATGGGGTGAATGCCATTCTCAATGTCTTGTGATAACACTGCTCTCAACACCACATCATAGGTATCTGTGTATAAAATGAAGTGATGATTAAAATCTGGACTTTGTATGACTAGCCCCTCACACAGTACACTTTTGAGGGCCTGGAATTCCGTCTGACACTCAGGTGACCAACAAACTTTATTTGGGCTAATTTTCATGGTCAGGTCAGTCAATGGGGTAGCAAGAAATGAGAATTCCAGAATAACCATTGGTAATACCCTACAAGTCCCAGAGAGGACCTAACCTGCTTCTTAGTAGCTGGGATAGGGCAGTCAGCTAGGCCCTTTACTTTGTCAATAGCTGGATGTCCCCAAACATGTACCCCAAGTATGTCATCTCCTGCCTCCCTAGGGTACATTCTGTGGCACTGGCCATGAGACCTGCCTTCCTGAACAGTTGAAGTACCATGGCCACATCCTGCAGATGACTATCCCAGTCGGGCTTAATAACCTGGTTTAATTATTTTGAAGCATATCTACAGGACGGTGTGCTTTATTATCTGTTTAGAGAGAGATTCATTCCCCCAAGTATTGATTTTCCCATTTGCTCGTTATACCATTGGGCCACTAGGGTCAACATAAACTTCACTGTCCCATTGTAGTCTGCTTACTTAGTGAAGATTACTTACCTACCTTTGGAGGTCAGTGCTGACCCTCTCTGCCCCCAGCTTTCTTCCTCCTCTTTATGCCTGTGACCCTGCCCCCAGATTATCCTGTCTATTGTCCTTGTTTTTCCCTCAGCTCTGCACCACTGTGACCTAGCCCCCCCCTCCCGGTTAAGCCATTCTCAACCAGGAAACATAATCTGTTTCTGTATCTCTCCCCTGTGCCTCTTCCTCATACTTTTCACCCTGGTCTCTCTTCCATCCCTTCAATTGCTAAATACCCTGTCATCTCTGTTTGCCTTGAAAATCGTGTTCTGTCTGCTTCTCTCCATAAATTTCCTTTCTCTTCTTCCATTCTATCCTCTGCAATTTTTCGTTCCCTCTTTCCATTCTTTCTCTCTTTACTCCAATCGCTGTAAAGCTTGAATATCTATGTTACACTAATAGCTACCAATTACTATTGGGTCAACTAACCATCTAGTGCTACATACTGTTGCCACGTTATTATATGTGTTCCAGTTACCAATTTGCTATATTTGTCTTCATATCTACTATACTTAACTGTTGCATTGTTAGCCAGTGTTATCCACCTGTAATTAATTAATGTATTTATGTCTTTGGTAACCGGGTAGGTGCACTGATCCAAAGGACCATTTTCAGGCACAACCCGGGCCACAGGGTGGCAGCAAAATAGGAAAAAACAAACAAACAACAAGCGATACATACAGAGTCAGGGAATACACACCCTGAGCATGAGGTGGTGTGGGAAATAAAAAATATACAAGTGTATAAAAATATACAGTTGAAGACATTCTTTATAGACAATATACAAATGTATTGTGTTCCTTACAATAAAACAAAATGTACAAGTATATAAATAAGCAGTTGATGATGCATTACATTAAACCTAGTAGAGTTAGACTAGAGGATAAAGGGAGACAAGCATGACTGTGCAGAATAACGGATAATGGCAAGGATGTCTAAGATCCTTACTATACATTAGAGCTAGCTTGGGACAGGGAGACACACCTATGTTAACGTATTAACTATACACAATAGTACAGTTTCTAGGCCAAGGATAGAGGACCTATGCCCCTCCTGCTCTCATTCTATGCAAGTAAGCAAATTATATAGACAATAATGCATGGGGTGGTGTGTTTAACGAGATTTTACACACACCCCAAGGTGTTGGATGCTCAAATAAACCCCTTGAGAGAAGCTCAGGGGTTTGTTGATCCAACACCGAGGACCATGTGTAAAATCGAGTTAAACCTTGACTAATTTCATGTTTTATGTTATATAATTGCTGGGAAGCATTTTCTCACCACAGCAATTGTATAAAATAAAATGGTCAGCCTTCCAGTAAGGATGAAGCCTGTTTGTGGTCATTGGCTGAGTAGCTGTAGCAAGCTTTTGTTTTTCGTCCCCTTCCGCCAACTGAAATGGAGCTTTACTGAATAACAAAAGTGAACCTTTTTTTTATGCACTTACTGCCGATGATGCAGAGTGATGGTGGCAGCTAAGTGTCCGGCAACGCTACGTGAGGGGAGAGTAGAGTGAGGCACATGCGTGGAGCGAGGTAACCCCAGCGTGTGTTCACAGTTATAACCCGCTGGTTATAATGGGGAATTATTACCTGAGTTCCCTATGGGAGAAAATGCTCCCCAGCAATTATATTCCAGTATTGTAACATTTCTGTGCATTCTATCCCATTGATCCCTACCCTCCAGGTCGCACTGCGAGATGAGCAACTTGTTGCTCAGCATGCCTTCCTGGTGAAACATTTCAATAAATAAATAAAACTTCCACTCCCCATCACAATTCCCTTACAAACTCTACTGCCCTGTTAAACCCCTGCTTCAACCAAGTGACAGCTCCAACGCCTTTTTATCATACCTGGACCCATTTCTCTACATGGCCTTCCACCCCACTCACGTCTTTACCTCACTCCTTCACTTTACTGTGCATCCTTAAATTTCAGCTCTCCACCTTCAGTTATGTCAGCGTGGCTCAGTTGGTAGCACATCCACCTCTGGACCAGAAGATCGTGGGTTCTCGTCCCACACTGGGATTGGACTTGCACCTAAAAATTGCAGGCATCCGAATGCAGTATTGGGGGTGCTGTACTGCTGGGTATGCCATGCTTAAGATGAGATGTTAAACGGATGTCCCTTCTGCCAGTCCTGGTGTTGTCCTCGTGGGTGTCCAGGTAGAAGTAAAAGAACCCAGGGTACTTTTCATAAAGAGTAGGGAACATTCCTGGTGTCCTGGCCAACATTCCCCTTCCCATAAACTGATTCATGCAATTATCCAGGCTGTGTGTGGGTGATGATGTGCGATATGGCCGCCACCACACATTCAGTCATTCACTACCAGTCTAGCATTGCTTGTAAAGCACTTTGAGATACACTGTGTATGAAAAGCACTATATAAATGCTGATTATTATTCTTCTATTCACTTCGCTTCCCTAAACCATCTAACAAACCTTGGTTCAAGAGTACCAAGCTGCATTTCATCATTATCTCTCTTTTACTTCTCTCAGCAGGAGACATAAATCCCAACCCAGGTCCAACACTCAGTAAAACCCCTACCCCATCCACTCCCCTCATCTCAGCCTCTACTCCAACACCAGTTTCACTCCCCCATGGCTTAAAAATCCTCCACCTTAACATTTGCAGTCTCCTCCCTAAATTTGACCTGCTACTCCCACTTGTAGCATCCCTCAATCCAGACATCCTCATTGTATCAAAGACCTGGCTAACAAACCAAATCCCTGATGCTTCTATTACAACTTCTGGATATGCCGTTACCCGCCAGGACCGCACTGGTAGGGGTAGGAGCATAGCTATTTACTCCTCCTCTCTCCAATCCAGCACTCTTCTATCTACCACTAGCCCCAATGCCTATGAAGCCCTCATCATTAGACTGTCTCTACCCTTTTCCTTACCAATATTTATCACAGGAGCATATTGCCATCATGGTCTACACCACTCTGTAGCCACTGATCTAATCACCACTATTGGGTCCCTTACCTCCTCAGGTGAGCTCTATCTGTTAGGGGATCTAAACCTGAACTGGTTGTCACCTACCCTAGATAAGACTCATACTGAAATAGCTGCCCTTAACCTGTCCCAATTAATCACAGAACCTACTCACCTAAACCGCAAATCCCATAACCACACTCTCATAGACTGGGCTCTCACCTCCCTTCCTCAAAGAGTAATCCAGTTGGGCCTACTGCCAGATGCTCTTAGCAATCCTCATATGATCTACATAGTTAGGAAAGTACACAGACCTAAGGCACCCTACAAACTACTAATGATCCACTCTTACAAAATTTAGACCTTGCCCCTCTACATCATAATTTAACTCACATTGACTGGGCCCCTATTTCCTCAGTCAAAACTATTGATCATTCCCTGGCTTATTTCAAAGATAATTTCATCAACGTCTGGAACAAACATGCTCCCCTGAAGCAAGTTAGAGTGCGAGGTAGTCACCTCCCCTGGGTAACCCCTGAACTTCTGGCCTGTCAACAAGCACGTGATAAAGCATGGAAAACCCATAAATCCTCTTAACTCCCTCATGACTATGCTATCTACTGGTCACTCCAAAATGCCTGTATCAAAGCCATCTGCCTGACCAAAGCGAAATATTTCCAGTCCACCTTTAATACTAATGTAAACAACCCACTAAGGTTTTGGAAAGTAGTTCACTCACTTTTCTCTCCCCAGACTAAACCCCCATCCCCACTGCTCAAAACAAACAACCAGCTCATTGCCACCCATCCTATAGTAGCAGCGGAATTTAATTCCTACTTTACTTCATGTGCCTTCATCCTGTTAGCCTCCCTCCGACCCCAACCTACTACCTCTTCCCTCCCTCCTGATTCTTCCCAACACCACCAATTAGTGAAGAGATTTACCTTTTCACCCATCTCTCCTAACAACACCTTAAAGGCTATGTTCTCTATCAACCCAACTAAGGGGAGCTCCTCCAATGGACTTGACCCTAAGCTGCTGTACCTCTTTGCTCCTGCTATTTTCCTCCCTCTCGCTGATCTCCTCAACCTGCCTTTCCACACTGCGACTATTCCTATAGCCTGGAAACATGCTACAGTTCTCCCCCTACCAAAGGGAGGTGATCTCTCATCTCCTGGGAATCACCGCCCCATCTCACTTCTACCCACCCTGGCTAAGCTTCAGGAAAGCCTTGTTATCTTCCAACTCTCCTCCTTTCTTGACGACTCCTCCTTCACTCCCTTCCAATCTGGTTTTCGGAAGAATCACTTCACAGCCACTTCCCTAATTAAACTCACTGACTCCATCCATTCTGCCATGAATAGAGGTCACATTACTTTCGCTATCTTTGTCAACCTTGCCAAGGCTTTCAACACAGTCTCCCACTCCCTCCTCCTTGAAACTCTCTCTTCAGCTGGCTTGTCTCTGTCTGCCTGCAACTGGTTCAGAGCCTACTTGGTTGGTAGAACCCAATCTGTTAAAATATCTGACTCTACATCCCTTCCACTACCCATCTCTACAGGTGTGCCTCAAGACACCCTACTTGGCCCACTTTTAGTCTCAATTTTTCTAAACAACCTACCATCAGTATGCTCCTCATCCTCTATCCATATGTATGCTGTTGACACGGTCTTGTTCACCTCTGGCCAATCTCCCTTTGATGTGACTTCCAGACTACAGCTTGACTAATAATGTTCAGTGCTGGCTAAGCTTGCATCAACTCTTCCTCAACGCCAAGAAGACAGTCTCCATGACCTTTGGCACTAGGCAGAGACTCTCTAGTCTGCCTTCCCTTCCCTCATTTCACAACCTTGACAGGACAACACTAGAGAACAGCACCTCTTTCAAATACCTGGGTGTCTGGCTTGACCAACACCTTAACTTTTCTGTACGTATTGATGCCACCCTGAAAAAACTGCGCCCCAAGCTCAGCGCCCTTTACAGGAACAGTAGTTCCTTACCACTATCGGTTAGGCATTATCTTGTTTAGAAATGATACTCCCTATTTTTGATTATTGCAACATAGTTTACAGTGCTGCTCCTAAGTCTTCCCTTACCAGGTTGGATACTCTCTTCAATGTTTTCTATCGCTTTGCTCTTGATTCCCCCTTCCACACATATCACTGTACCTTGTATCATTCTCTCGCTTTCCCCACACTTGCATGCAGGTGTCTCTCTCTCACTGCACCAAGTTCACTTCTAAATTCATTTTGGGACTCTCCCCTCTTACGTCTCCTTACTGTCTGCTCAGCCTCCCTCCTCCCATCCTCTCAGATCCACTGACGTACGCACTCTAGCTATTCCTCATCACTCTACCACCATAGGCCAGGAAAATTTCTCCTACCGCTGCCCAAAGCTTTGGATCTCACTACCACCTCCTATCACACTTTTCTCTTCCCCATTTTCAATCTCCTTAGCCCTTTATAATTTCTGTTCCCCTAACTGCACTTGTTCTTAGCCCCCTTCAACCCTCCCAACCCTGGCTCATTATCCTTTAGCTCTACTTTAGTTCCATTCTCCTAACAGTACTTGTTATTAGCTCCCCTTCACAACCCTCTGCACCCTTGCACATTATCCCCTACTCCTCTATCCCTGACTTACCTCCTGTCTTCTAACTGAACTCTTCCTCTGATTACTTCCTCACATGCTACCACCTATTATACCCCTCTTCCCACCCCTACCACAAACTACTGTGCCATTTTGACTCTATTACCATCCACAACCTACTGTGCTATTTTGACATTCTGCTGCTGTCCTCCCCCCCACTACCCCATCCCCCCCCCCACTGATGCTTTCCCTTTTTCCTTTCCTAGTTTACTGCTATTTTCTTCAGCCTCCCTATTCCTAATCCCTCTCCTCCCTTCTGGTCACCAGCCACATTCCACTCCTCCTCCCTGCCCCCCTTCTCTCCCCTCCTTTTCTGCCTGGTCCTGTCCCCCTTGCAGTGTTCTCTATCATCCTGAAGAGGTATAGATCCTTGCTCCCTCTCTTCTACCTCTCTTCCTTTCCCCCCACTTTCTAATTCCTGTACCCTTGCAGGGTTCTCTGCATCCTGAAGGGGTTTAAATTGGCACTCTCCCTTTCCCCCAACTTTCAAATCCATCGTCTGCCCACATCCCTACTTCACTATCCCTCTCCTCCCCTCCTGTTCCTCCACCCCCTCTTCCCTACCTCCCTGCTCCCTTTCTCTACCCCCTCCCTTTCTGCCTGGTCCTGTCCCCCTTGCAGGGTTCTCAGCATCCAGAAGGGGTTAGAGCTTGCTGTCCCTCTCTCTCTCCCCCTCTTCCATCCTCCACCTTATACCCCTTACCTGTTCACTTCCCCACTTGTCTTATAACTGCCCTCTCTTGGGTATACAATTGCACTTCAAACTGTGTGCTCAGCCTACTACTCCTAGCACTTCAAATGTGTTATCCATCCTCTAACCTTTACCCTACTGGATCACCTGCTCTTGGGTTGTTGCAATGTACGTTATATCCAAACGTGGTTTTGTTCACCCTGGTCAGTTCGTCTGGGTTATTTCTGCTCTCTAATTGTACTACACTGTTTTGTTTTAGTAATTGTACTTGTATTGCTCTGTTATTGCTATGTGTTTGCCTGTTCTCCCAATTTTTTATCCCCCGGACACTTCTGGAAATGAGCTGTTTACAGCTCATGTTGTCTTCCTGCTGAAACATTTTCCAAATAAATAAATAAATATGGCAACCTTATCTAGGTACAGTGCTGCATACAGCCCATGGGGATGGATGGTGCAATCCATCATGCTCTGGATTGTAGCCAGGGCTCCATGCAGTCTGAAGGGAAGCACACTAAATTGATATAGAACAACTGGGGTGACAAAGGCTGTTTTCTCACTGGACTCAGGAGTTAACAGGATTTGAGAATACTGCTTGGTCAGGTCCAGGGTATTAATGTAATGAGCCTTCCCCAGCTGCTCCAAAGTTTGTTTACCCTTGGCATAGTGTATGCATTGAACTTGGATGCAGCATTAACTTTCTGGAAGTCTATACAAAACTGGATGGTCCCATCTGGTTTTGGACTAGCACAGTAGGGCTAGATCATTCACTCTGGGATTTCTCAATGACTCCCAATTCCAACATAGACTGGATTTCCTCTTGTACTTTCTCTTGGATTTATTCAGGTAGATGGTACAGCTGTTGTAGTTCTGGACACCAGGTTCTGTGTCCATGTAATGCTGAATTACATGGGTTTGTCCTGGCTTCAGGGAGAATACATCCCAACATTCTCTACCAACCTCTGGGCTTCTTGCTTTTGGCTCTGGTTCAGTCAGTTGTCCAATGGGATAGCATGCGAGTCCTTTACAATTTAGGTCCTAAGTCCAGAGTGCCATCATCAATGTTCTCATCTGTCAGTGAAGTTGGGGGCCCTTTAGTATCTTCCGGGTCAGTGAGCAATACCTCTCTGTTTTTCTAGGGTTTCAACAAATTAACATAGTTTGCTTTTCCTTTTTTCTGTCTGGTTTTAAGACCTCGTAATCAACCGGTCTCACCTTTCTGAGGACCTCATATGGTCCCTGACATTTAGCCAGGAGTTTACTTTCAGAGCTAGGCAACAGAAGAAGTACTCTGTCACCAGACTTGAACTTCTGTATCCTGGCCCCTTGGTCATAGTACCCTGCCTGGGTTTGCTGCGCTTTTATTAAATTTTCTTTGGCAAATCTACCAGCCATGTCAATTTTTCTCTCATTTGTAATGTATATTTGAGCATGTTAAGTGGATTAATGTGCCTGTTCTTCCCACATCTCTTTTACAAGATCCAGCAACCCTCAAGGTTGTCACCTGTCCAACAGTTCAATGGGTGAGAAACCAGTGGATGACTGTGGCACCTTCTGAATGGCAAACATCATATAGGGTAACAATTCATTTCAGTTTTTTACCTTAGTTGACATGAATTTAGATAGCATACATTTTAATGATTTATTAAAGCGTTCCAGTAAGTTGTCAGTATGTGAGTGATACACTGATGTTCGAATGGCCTTAACCTTCAGGAAAGCACAGACCTCCCTTATAAGTTTTGACATAAAGTTCGTGCCTTGATCAGTTAGGATCTCCTTTGGCAGCCCAAATCAGGAAAACACTTTTATCAGTTCTTTTCCACTGACCGGGCTGTAGTTGAACATAGAGAAATAGCCTTGGGGTAACAAGTGGGATAATTCAATATAACCAGTATATACTGAGACCCAAATGTATTTTTTATCAAGAGTCCCACCAGATCAACTCCCGTTCTTTTAAACAGGGTGTCTATTATGGGTATAGGGATCAAACAGGCCCTTTCTATACTTCTGGGGACCACCAACTGACACTTCCGGCAGGAAGCACAAATATCTGCTACTTCTTTCCATATTCCTGGCCAGAAGAACCGGGCAAGTATGCATGCCTCAGTTTTCTCTATGCCTAGATGACTCGCAATAGCTATAGTATGGGTCAGTCTAACTATCTCCCTTCTTGTAGACCTGGGAACCACTGACTGCTAATGTAAAGTCCCAGTTTGATTCTCGGGTTCTTCCCTGTACAAAATAACACACTTCAGTTCAAATCCTGGAAAACATTGTACTTTTTGTTCATCTGCTATTTTACCATTTACCACACCTAAGTTCTGATAGGCATTCCTGAGAACCTCATTAGCCCTTTGTTCAGAAATTATGTTGGCTGGGTTTTGAAAAATGTCTGGTTTGACCTTTGGAAGGATCTCAGGACCTCCTGTAACTGTGTATGCCAAGTTCCCAATCTGAGCCACCTTAGGCCTTCCTTGAATGAGAGTAGTCCTTGTGGAATAAGGAGGGCAGTTCTTGTGGTCCCCAACCACTATAATCTCAAATAGTGGAACCCTTTCCTTTTTTCTTTCCATTTCTCACCCCTGGACTTCTTAAGCTTCCCTTCTGGGTCAATAGTCAATTCTGTGTCTAGTACACCTACTCGGTAATCAAAAAATCAATAAATAAATAGTTCAGAGTCAGCAAAGGTAAATACATGGTCTAGTCCCTCTGTGTGGCCTACTGTGGGCACAAACTCTCAATATTGCTTTGCAGGAGGGTATGAAACATAGACTTTGATGGCAGATAAGAACTGCTTGGCCAACCCAATCTGCCAAATTCCCTACCTACTGGATAAGCTGCAGCTCCTAGTTAACCAACAGCCTATTTCCTCCTATCCCCCACTAGAGTTGCCTTATGTCTGTCCCATTCATTCTTGAATTCCCCCACTGTTTTTGACCCCACCACCTCCTCAGGAAGGCTGTTCCATGTGTCCACCATCTTCTCTGTGAAAAAATACTTCCCCATGTTGCCCCTGAGCCGTCCCCTCCATTATCTTAAAATGGTGCCCCCTAGTTCTTTCACATCTCTTTTTCTGAAAGATGCTACTCTCTTGGACTTTGCTGATTCCCTTGAGGTACTTGAAAGCTTCTATCATGTCCCCCCTCTCCCACCTTCCTCAAGGGTATACATATTAAGCTCCTTTAATCTCTCTTTGTATGACTTTTGGTGTAGACCCTGCACCATTTTAGTTGGCCTCCTCTGGACTGCCTCCATCCTGTCTATGTCCTTGTGGAGATGGGGTGTCCAGAACTGCATGCTGTACTCCAGATTGGGTTTCACCAGCTGTCTGTTTTCTACTGGTGATGCCTATCCTATGCATTCAAGTATCCCCCAGCCCTCCTCCCCTTGTTTCTGTCATCTGCAAAGAGGCGTACTTTTCCTTCCAGCCACTCTGCAATGTCACCTATAAACATTAAAGAGGACCGGTCCCAGTACTGAACCCTGTGATACCCCGCTAGTAACCCACTTTCTTTGGAGTGGACTCCGTTTATTATTATCCACTGCATCCTGTTGTCCAGTCAATTATTTACCCAGGCCACTACCCTGGGACCCACTCCCAGGCTGACTAACTTGTTTATTAATATTTTGTGTGGGACTGTGTCAAATGCCTTGCTAAAGTCTAGGTGGGCCACGTCCATAGCCCCTCCCTGATCTACTACTTTGGTTACCCAGTCAAAGAAATCTATTAGATTCATCTGACATGACCTTCCCACTGTGAATCCATGCTGCCTTGGGTCCTGTGCCACGCTGGCCCCCAGGTACTCAACAATTCTTTCTTTCAGAAGTGATTCCATCATTTTCCCTACCACTGATGTCAAACTAACACATCTGTAGTTTCTTGCCTCTGCCTTGCTCCTGCTTTTGTGAAGGGAATCACATCCTCCCTCCTCCAGTCCTTGGGTACCACACCATCCTCCCATGATTTGTTAAAAAGGGTAGTCAGCGGTGTTATTAGTTCTCACCTTAGTTCTTTTAGAATTCTGGGGTGAATTCTGTCAGGCCCCATTGCTTTGTCCACCTTCAGTTTTAGGAGTTCTTTCAGAACACTTTCTTCTGTGAAAGGACTGGGATCGACCCCCCTATCAAGAGTGCTTCTGTTAATGGGATTTGGCACCTCACCCTCCTCTTTTGTGAATACTGAGCAGAAATATTCATTCAGTATCCCTGATTTTCACTGTCCCCCTCTGCCCACCCACCGTTTATTCTATTCAGCCTCACTATCCCTCCCTTTGTCTTTCTACGCTCCTTGATGTACCTATAAAAGGTTTTATCTCCCTTCTTAACCGAGTTGGCTATCTTTTCCTCAGTTTGGGCCTTTGCTATTCTGACTTCCCTCCCTGCTTCCTTCTACCTTAACTGGTACAGCTCTCTGTCCTGCTCCTTCTGTGTTTTCTTATACTTCCTGAATGCTATCTTTTTCTCCCTAAAATTCCCCGCCACCTCTTTTGGTAACCCTAGTGGGTTTTTTTTCCCTTTGTTTTGTTTATTTGCTTCACACAAAGGCTTGTTGCCTCTGTGATGGCAGTTTAAATTTTTCCCCATTGTTTCATCACCCCTCCTTCCTGCCCATTTGCTAGTGCATTCTCTAGGCACTCTCCCATTTTGCCGAAGTCAGCCCTCCTAAAGTCCAGTACCCTCGCTTTTGTATGGCTTGACTCTATAGCTGTGTTTATCGTGTACCACACTGTTTGGTGGTCACTTGTTCCCAGATGGCTACCCACTTCTAAATCCGATATCCCCTCTCCAGCCCCATTTGAGAGTATCAGGTCTAAGATTGCTCACTCTCGAGTGGGTTCCAACACTAGCTGTCTGAGGCATGCCCCCTGTAGGGCATCGAGAATAACCCTGCTCTTGGATGTGGCTGGAGTAAATGTGCTCTAGTTAACATCTGGCATACTCAGGCCCCCATTAACAATATCTCCCCTTTTTCTGCCATTCTAAAGATGCCTTCTATCATTTCCTTGTCCATTTCCTCCTCCTGATATTAGGGTCTGTATACAACCCCCATGCAGATTGTAGTGCCATTTCCTGTCTCCAAGGTGACCCACAGTGCCTCCCCTCCGCCTTGTTTACCCTTTAGTTCCATTGCTTTGATCCCTTCCTTTACGTAGAGAGCTACTACTCCTCCTCCTCTTTTACCCTCCCTGTCCCTCCTGTAGATTACTTACCCTGGTATGTTGACATCCCAATCATGGTTCTCTGTGTACCATGTTTCTGTGATTGCCACAATATCCAGGCATCCCTCTTCCATTGAAGCCACTAGTTCAGGAAGCTTGTTACCCAGACTACAGGCATTGGTACTCATCGCCCTCCATTTTTTGATGGACTTACCCCTTTTAGCCCCATCCCTGTACTTACTGCCTTTGCCTTTTTCTCCATTTACCCATGTCCTGCTCCCTATCAACCTCTCTATCTTGATGTTTACCTCGGTAACTACCCTGTTTTGTGGGGAGAGGCTGGGAATTTCCTGCTCCTTTTCTAGTCTTGGCCCAAGACTACAGATCAGGGTAAGGTTTTGGAAATTTCCATCTTTATTATTCCTGCCCAGTTGCCTATTTTTAACCATGCTGGGGCTGCAGGGCATTTATGGGTATCCCTATGCCTACAGAAAATATTTATGGGATCTCCCTACTGATGCAGTCTGGGTCCTACCACAGAGTCTTTTTTTTTTTAACTCAATTTGTCGTCGCCACTCCTGTAACTCTCTCAGGCATCCTCTCTCACTCCACTGCATACCGCCCACCTGAAGCCACCTATCTGGGAAATCAGGGACAGACACTCTCCTGCCTGGCCACCCCAGTGGAACCCCACAACCATCAGGACTGTGCAAACCGAGGGATTGGGAGAGCCAGCGAGGTAAGCCGCATTGGGCATGTTGCGGTGGGGAACTGGCAGTGCCGTCGCCTGTCCAGGGGGTGGGGGTTTTCTCCTTAGGTTACCCCTGGAATGCAGACATGCAATGATGTCCTCACACATCGAGCGTGCTGACATCTGCAGCCACTCCACCCTCTCATTAGGCATCACTGCTGCAGTGACCCCAATCTCCATCGGGGGCCAATGGCAAGCAATGTAAGGCCTGCAACTCACCCCGGGAGAGAAGAGCTGTCCTCTGGATGCTTGATCCTCTCCCTCCCCTGCTGACCCCCAGTGTTCTGAGTCCATTCCTGAACCCGGGTCGCTGGCGTGGAGCAAGGTGTGGCGTCCAGCGCCTCAACCCTCAGTGCCACTGGGCTGGATCAACCACAGATTCTTTAACCAATGCCTGCCCACAGCCCAACTCCACCAGAGCTGTAACTGTCTGGTTCCCCACTTACACTGGTATTGTATACGGGTTTTTGGCCTGAGACATGTGTGTGTGTGTGTGTGTGTGTGTGTGTGGAGTAGCATTGCATTCTGCAAAATCACAGTCCATGTGGGCACAAAACTTACAGATATGCTCCACTTTACCACAATGAAAACATACAATGTTACTATCAGGGCTCTGACCTATACCCCCCTCCATTGGATTACTGGAGAGAGGGGTCTTGGGACTGGGGGAATTAGACTAGACCCGGGGATTATACCTTTTTGAAGTGGAGGGGTAAGCAATATTTCACAGTTTGATCACTTGCCAATACCAGCACATTTGTTCCCATCCCCCAAGGTCCTTTCTTCCTTCCTTTGTGGAGATCTTCTTCTTGGGTCGCTGCTCAGGTTCATCATTAGTTCCGCTCTTCTTAGTGACCTCTTGCCTTTCAGCTTCCAGGTAATGTTCTATCATTTTCACTGCTGCAGCCAGAATGGTCTGTTCATGTCAGCTTACCCAATCATGGACTCAGTCTGGTAAAATACTCCTGTACTGCTTCAGTACAACTGAATCCATAATTTCCTCTTCAGTGCTTACCTCTGGTTTTAACCACCGAGTAATCAAGTCTTGTAGTTTTTCAGCCAGCACTTTAGGTCATATTCCAACCTTGAAACCCAAGGTGCGAAAGTTCCATCAGCAACTCTCTTCATTTATTTTGACCCGGTTTATGATAGCCACCTTTACCTGATCATGGTCTCCGGCGGTGGCATCAGTTAGGCTTCTGTATGCAGCTTGGGCTTCTCCAGTCAGGCACAATGCAATGTGGGTAGCACAACTTTCTCGTGGCTAGACAGTGGCACTGGCAACTCTCTCAAAAGTCATAGGTAGGCCTCGGGATCATCCTCAGGACTAGGGGTTGACAAATGCCATAGCCCTACATCCCAGGCTAGCTGTTTTGGTGGATGAAAAACACTTTTGCAGCACTAGGCTGTCCCATGGGCAATCAACTTGTGCTGTAATTTTTTCTTTGGTTTTCTCTGCAGGAGCTGAATTTGCCACTAGATGCCACCTGCCACTCTTCATCGACCGCCGTGGTCATATGATGCAGAGATGGTGCAGAAAGATGCACTACGTGTGTACTGGAGCCAGAGCTACCATTCAGGAGACGCATCAGGAGTTAGTGTGGCACTGCAGAAAGGGAGACCTCCTTCTGACCCTCCCACCCAGCCATAACAGCAGCAGCAACACCACCAGCAGGACTGACAGGTGAGTTGGCAAATAGTGACCTGAAGGCTACCTGTCAGTTCTGGCAATTGGACCCATCAGTGGGGGGGAGGTAGAAGAACTTGTGTGTGCCAGTGGTGCTCCTGGAGAAATGCCATTTCAGTCGGAGCATCATGGAGAGTGGATGTTGAAGTCATCTAGCGCTGGGCTCGGTGTTAGTGTGTGCAGTTAACTTTGAGCATCCCATCTGTTTCATTTTGGGACAATTTCAGGTCCCTGCCTGCCTACTGCTGTTGTGGCTGCAAACTTGAGCCACAACATAAATTAATTGTGGACAAAAAAAACCTGAAAAGACGTCAGTGAAGGGGGGGGTGAGTTAGTGTGGAAAAAGGCTGCTTAGGCCACAACAGTGTCAGACGGTCAGTCAGGATTGACTCTGACCCAACCATAAAGAAAAGTGCTACTTATTTAAAAAACAAAACAAAAACAAAAACAAGAAAAATATACTGGGGAAAAATAGACCAGTGATTAAATACCACAACTACTGGAAAAGGGTGTGGGTGTGTATGTGGGCTGGGTTGTGTTGTGTTGTGTTTCACTAAGGGATTTAAGTCCCTGTCCTTCCTAAAGCTCTTTCCCAGCCTAACTGCAGTGTGTACATGTGAACAAACAGACAAAAAAAATGAAAAACAAACATAAGGCAAACAAATTGCAGTGTGCATAAACTAAGAGACCATAAAAAAAGAAAATAACGCAAACTGCAGTGTGCAGAAAGAGAGAATAAAAAAAAGAAAAATGAAATAGTGCAAAGAAACTGCAGTGTGCACAAAATAAGAGACAGTAAAAAACTAATTAAGGCAAATTGCAGTGTGCACAAAGAGACAATAAAAAAAGGAAGACAGAATAATTCAAAGAAACCGCAGTGCAGAGAGACAGTAATAAACAAGCATTTGTCAATGCCGAATGTTTACTTGCTGATATTAGCATTGGGTGAGGAGGAGTTAGACAGATGCAGAATAGGAGTGGCAGTGAAGTACTGAACTCATGCCAATCTTACCTCCACCCTGCAGAGATGGACAGTTACTGGGGTGTGCCTGTGGGTTGTTGCCGATAATGCTCATGGCATTTCACCTCACCCTGTCCTGTAGACACTGCCAAGTGTTGAGGTGTGCCTTGGGGTGTTCGGCTTCACAGCCACCCCATTTCATAAGGACATACCCTGAAATGGGTGCAGTACAAGAGAATGGGGTGAAGTTTGGGGTTGAAGAGTGTGAGGCACACCTCGATGCCTGTCACTGGCTTCAGGGTGGGGGTTGGATGGCATGAGCATTACAGCCGGTGATCCAAAGTTTCATTTCTGATGCTTGTCTGTCTGTACAGGGTGGGATGTTATGGTTAGACACCCTAATGCCCCAGGTGTGTGTTGGTATTTGCACTACAAATTTTCAACATGGCCTTTTTGTGACTCCCACCTCAAGAAAGCATTCATGAGCAGTGGCAGTATAATTTTGTTAATGTGTCCCGAATTTCGAGTTCCCAGAGTGACCATGCCATTCTGCGCCAGATGTGCAAAAACACAGATCAAGCTGGATGTGAAGAATGACAGCTGTACCATCCATAGGGAGGTGTGAAGAGATGGCAATGTTGAAAATCTGTAGTGAAAATATTAAAAATGCTCAAAGTTCCCAGTGTACGTGGAAACTGCGCAACACATGCTTATACCACAGTCATTTAGTGGAATTATTTCACCAAATTTTCAACATAGGCATTTTGTGACATCTGCTCATGAACACTGTCACTATGATTTTCTTAATCTGTCCGAAATATTAATTTCCCACAGCTACCACGCCGTTGTGCACCAGATGTGCAAATGCATATTTTGGGCAGGATATGAAAGATGACAGCTGTACTGTTCAGAAGGAGCTGTGGCAAAATGCCAATGTTGAAAATCTGGACTGAAAATATTACAAATTTGCGCACATCTGAGCATACGTGGAAACTACGCAACACACGTTTGTAACACAGTCATTTTATGGACTTTTGTCACCAAATTTTCAACATAGGCATTTTAGGCCCTCTGCTCATGAACAGTGTCATTATGATTTTCTTAATGTGCCCCGAACACAGATTTCCCACAGCGACCGCGTTATTCTGTGCCGGAAGTGCAAAAACACATTTCGGCCAGGATGTGAAAAATGACAGCTGTACTGTTCATGAGGAGATGTGGAAAATGCCAATGTTGAAAATCTGGAGTGAAAATATTACAAATTCATGAAGTTATGAGCATGTGTGGAAACTGCGCAACGCATGCTTTTAACATAGTCATTTTATGGACTTTCATTACCAAATTTTCAACATAGGCATTTTAGGACCTCTACTCATGAACAGTGTCACTGTGATTTTCTTAATGTGTCCCAAACACTGATTTCCCACAGTGACCGAGCTATTCTGTGCTGGAACTGCAAAAACACATTTCGGTAAGGATGTGAAAAATGGCAGCTGTACTGTTCATAAGGAGGTGTGAAAAAATGCCAGTGTTGAAAATCTGAAGTGAAAATATTACAAATTCACAAAGGTACTAGCATGCGTGGAAACTGTGCAACACACGCTCGTAAAACAGTCATTTTTTGGATTTTTTCCTCCAAATTTGCAACATAGGCTTTTTGAGAGCCCACCTCATGAACACTGGCACTGTTGTTTTATTAATCAGTCCCAAAAGGTGATTCCATGCAGTGATCGCAAAATCACCTTCTGGGACTGAATAACACCATGACAGTGGCTGAATTCATGAGGAGGGGTCCCAATAACCCCATGTTGAAAATTTGGTGCCAAAATTCCCAAAAATGCCTGAGATATACACTGAAGTTGAAAAAACCCTATTTGTGGTTCATCTCCCTCCATGAGAACATTATTAACCTGCCCACTCTGTGGACCTTCAAAAAGAACCTAAAGAACCATTTAATACAGGAATCTCAATGTGTCTGCCATCGCAAGCACCTAGCAAAGGCATCTCCTACCATCTGCCTTTCTGCCAAACAGCTCTCTCTCTCTCTCTCTTCTCTCTCTTTCTCTCTCTCTGTCTCTCTCTCTCGGACACCCTGCACTTGGGGCTCAACCCCTCCACCCCATCTCTCCAGCACTTCTATGTGCTAACCCCCTCGTGTTGCTGACAACTAAGAGGCTCCCTGTTGGGCACAGTTATTTAGTCTGTTCCTGTATGTATCTGACTGTGTTTACTTATTCCAGTTTTAGTTTTCACTGTATTGTTTTACATTCCTTTGTTTAAAGACCAAAAGTACCTAAATGTTCTCATTCTAATCCTATTGCCTTGTTCGTCTCAATCCTCTGTATAGTCGCCTACTTGTTCTAAATGTATTAACATGGAACCTATGTAAAGAGCTCTGAGCTCAAATGGTTAATCCAAGATCAGAAATAAAAATAAATAAATTATGCCATTATAAAGCTTGCTGGCATTTCTTCAGTTCAAGGACGGTTTTGAAGAGCACAGACGTGTTCCTGGTCCACTGGAAGATCATCGCCAGGTCCGGGTGCAAGTATGGGGTGAGGGGGTGGGGAGGCAGGGTGCAGAGGGCGGTGCAGGTTGGGGAGGCCATGGACTCAATGAGGGACCGCTTTCTGTTTTACAGGGTTAAAAACAAAACCCATCTCTGGACTGTTTTTTTTTCAGGGATGTTTGGCATGCTGGGGTGGGCTCCCAGCATGCCACCTGAGTGTTTTGGGGAGGCTATAGTCGATGTGGATTGGGCCCCATCGCACATACCGAAAGGGAAGGCAGTTAGGGAATTGGGCACCCCTCAGCGGACAACAAATTGGGGACATTATGCCAATGGGGAGGGCCCCCATCAGCAAATTGAACTGGGAAGGGGATTGAAGCTGACATGGATTGGGTACCCCTGGCCGCAAAGAAAGACTATTGGGAAGCACGCCGAGGGGATTGGGCACCCCCTCGGCATACAACAGAAACTTGGGGTAGGGACATCATGCTGATGGGGACTGGGTTCCCCACTGGCAAATGAACTGGGTCGGGGGAATATGGATGGCAAGGTACTGTCCTGCAGTGACGAGTCACTCCCTCACTGCAGCAGAATGGCTGACACTGCAATGACGAGGTGGCCCCGGATTGCACAGGCAAAAACATTTCAAGGTGGTGGCATGCTGGCTGAACTAGTGTCAGCAGCAGCATGCCACCACATTGGGGAAAGTGGGCCAAGCCTGAATAGGCACTGAAGCCACTGGCCCCCACAATGCTGCACCTCCAAAACTCCAATCCTCTCCTAAGCTGCACCAAAATGTTTCTTGCGCATGTGCAAAGCAAGCATGAAAAGAAAATAAGGCAAACTGCAGTGCACTGGGTAGGGGATCTTGACTACGGGGGGCTGGGGGGGAGGTTGGGTCAGGTCGGTCAGTGATTTTTGTGGCCGGAGACTAAAAGGTGGTGACTTGGCTTAAGCTTAAGTAAATTGTGTGTGTGTTTGACAGGAATATTGCCTGTTGGAAAAAAAATGCAGAGTGAGATAGCAATTAGCAACAGAACACATGTAGTCCCACTCTAAGCTAAATCACGTGATGTGCTGTTCTACTGTGCTGATGACATAAGTTGTGCCTATTTGCTGCAGACTTTGGCATAGAAAAGTAACAAATTCAGTAAAAAGCACTATTTCTCCCCTTGTCCAGCTGCACACTTACAGTGTATTTAAGAAGCAATTTCATTAACAGTCTCAAGTGCTTTTGTCACAAATCTACAAGAAATAAACAAACACAGATAAAAAAATCAGCATTACTTTATTTGCAAAAGTTGAAGAAAATGTTACTTGATCAATCTGTTACAGTATATATTTACATAACTATACAATTTAACAAGGACACTATGCCAAAAAATAATGAAAAGCAAACTGCTCTCTTTTCCCTTTGGACCTCCCCCAGGCTCCATCTCCTCCTCCTCTTCATCTGGAATAAATCATAAAGTGCCTTCTCAAAGCCCTAATCAGGAAAAGAACCAAAATACTGGTTCTGAATCTGTACTATTAAACATAACAGCTGATCAATCCTGTGGGGCCGTAGGAGTTTCTAAAACAACTGAGAATAACAGCAGCAGCTATTTGGCAGCATCAGTCATCACAGCTACTTAACAAAAAGCAAGCTTTAGAGGAGAAAACCATGTTCAACAATGAAAAAAAAACAAAGATAAAAAATATGATCAAGAGAAAAGGGCTAGAATGTTTCAGCTTCACTGGCTAACTCAGTTCACCTGGTTAAGTTACGATGATAAAAAATGCATCATGTACTGCTCAGTGTGTGAAAAATATCCTTTACTTGCAATTCCTGCTTATTAAAAAAAAGGCTTTGCCACTGATTCAAATAATTTTAGAATTGAGTCAATTTGAGCCCATGAGAAATTCAATCCACATATGATCTGTGAGAATCAACATAGTCATGGCAGTGGCCAACATGAAATAAACTTAATTTTACTGAAACAGCATTATATCATGTATTTGCTCAAATGGAGGAGTCTACAAAACACCAAATGAGATGATTATTTAACACAGCATATTCCATAGTCAAAAATGCATGTACTTTCTCTGATATGGAATGGCTTTGTAAATTACAGGAAAAAAATGGGATTAAACTCAGTAACAATTATGCAAATGACAAGCGATCAAGAGAGTTCTGCAGTGCAGTATGAGCTGTTGTGACTAAAACCTAGATCCAGACAGTAAAAAATACATAATTTGTAACTGTTCTTGCAGATGGCAGTATTGATGTAAGTGTAACTGAGTGGGAAAATGTTTTCCTCCATTTTGTGGAAGGCACAACAAAAGAGGTTACAACTATTTTGATTAAAGCTGTACCATTAGAACATGCTCATGCAGAAGGCATGCTTAAAGCAATAAACACAGCATTGGAGACGATTGATCTGTCTTTTTCTGACCTTAATAATGTAAGTAAACCTAGGACGGTTCTCATTTCAGCAAACTTTGATGGCATCAGTGTTATGATGGGCCATATAGGTGGCACCATAGCAAAACAAGAGAACATGTTCCAACTGCTATAACTATATATTGTATAGCCCATAAACTGGAGTTGGCAGTTCTCAATGTCATGAAAAAAATCCTTTTGTTAATAAAGTAGAAAACACTCTTAAAGGCATTTCCAAATTGGGCTGAGGGGGGAGGTTGCTCATCTCCAGGCTGATTTGGCCAGGATATGTGGGATCTCCTCTTCCATCCAGGGACCACCAGGACCACTGCCATTACCTCAGAGGTTGCCAAGAAAGAGAAGCAGTTGGACTACAGTGGACTCAGAGAGGGTGAGGGTGGTGGAACAGAGGTGCATCCCTCCAGTTGTACCTCTCAACAATTCCTATGCCATTCTGGTAAAGCGTGGTTCCTCTATGGAGGCACCTGCAGTGGAAACCAAGGAGGATGCTGGGAACCTCCACATAGGAGACCCACAGGAAGGTGGCATGGGACCCCACAGGGGAAGGAAACAACTCCTGGTGGGGACTCCATTGTTAGGAAGGTAGAACTGGGGGAGGAAGGGGAGAGGGAGGTTAGGTGCCTTCTTGGTGCCATTGCTTGGAGGGATAGGGAGCGAATCCTCAGGATTGCCGAAGCAGCTGCACAGGGGAGGGAGCTGGATGTCATTGTCCACCTAGGGACAAATGACCTGGCTAAGAAAGGGATCAGAGCAGTGCAGAAAGAGTTTGTGGAATTGTGGAGGGCCTTAGCCAAGTAGCACACACGGTAACCTTCTCGGAGGTGCTGCTTGTCTATGGCATAGAAGAGGCTAGGGTGCTCCACACCATAGGATTCAATCAGTGGTTGAAAAACTGGTGCAGGGCTCAGTGATTTGGCTTCACTGGGGACTGGGGGTCCACCTGGAGTGATGCAAACCAATACTGGCATGATGAGCTGCATCTGTCCAGGAGGGGAACCAGGACCCTAGGTGATAGGTTTAAATGCTTCTTTGGCAAGCATTTAAACTAGCCAATGGGGGAAGCACTGGAAAGGAGCAGGGAAATCCTAGCCCCCTCCCAAAAAAAGTCATGGTAGTAAGTGCAGTAAACTCCAACATAGAAATGTCGATAGGGAGAAAGGAAGGGGTAAATGGAGAAAGTGACAAAGGCAAGAAGGACAGTGATGGGGCAAAAAGGAGTAAGGCCATCAGGAAATGGAGAGTAATGAGTACCAATGCCCATAGTCTGGGCAACAAGCTCCCTGAACTGGTGTCCTTGATGGAAGAGGGATGCCTGGATATCGTAGTGGTCACAGAAACATGGTACACAGAGAACCATGACTGGGATGTTAACATACCAGAGTACATAACCTACAGGAGAGACAGGGAGGGGAAAAGAGGGGGAGGAGTAGCTCTCTATGTAAAGGAAGGGATAAAAGAAACTGAACAAAAGAGTAAACCGGGAGGAGAGGAGGCCCTTGGGTCACCTTGGAGACTGGAAATGGCACCACAGTCCGCACAGGGGTTGTGTACAGACCCCCATGTCAGGGGGAGGGAATGGACAAGGATATGATAGAAGGCATTCTTAGGATGGCAGAGAAAGGGGAGATACTGTTGATGGGAGACCTGAATATGCCAGATGTTAACTGGAGCACATTTGCTGCAGCCACATCCAAGAGCAGGGCCATTCTCGATGCTCTACAGGTGGCAGGCCTCAGACAGCTAGTTTTGGAACCCACTTGTGAGGGAGCAATCTTAGACCTTGTAGTCTCAAATGGGGACAGTGAAAGGATCTCAGATCTAGAAGTGGGTTGCCATCTGGGAACAAGTGACCATCAAACAGTGTGGTTCACATTAAACTCAGCTACAGAGTCAAGCCATACAAAAGTGAGGGTACTGGACTTCAGGAGGGCTGACTTTGGCAAGATGGGAGAGTGCCTCAGAAAAGCACTAGCAAACCAGCTAGAAGAAGGGGTGGAGCAACAATGGGGAATCATCAAAACTGCCATCACAGAGGCAACAAGCCTTTGTGTGAAGCAAATAAACAAATCAAAATGAAAGAAAAATCCACTATGGTTCTCAAAAGAGGTGGTGGGGAAAGTCAGGGAGAAAAGATAGCATTCAGGAAATATAAGGAAACACAGAAGGAGCAGGACAGAGAGCTGTACCAGTTAAGGCAGAAGGAAGCAGGGAGGGAAGTCAGAATAGCAAAGGCCCAAACTGAGGAAAAGATAGCCAACTCAGTTAAGAAGGGGGATAAAACCTTTTATAGGTACATCAGGGAGTGTAGAAAGACAAAGGGAGGAGTAGTGAGGCTGAGTAGAATGAACGGTGGGTGGGCAGAGGGGGACAGTGAAAAAGCAGGGATACCGAATGAATATTTCTACTCAGTATTCACAAAAGAGGAGGGGGAGGTGCCAAATCCAATTAACAGAAGCACTCTTAATAGGGTGATTGATCCCAGTCCTTTCACAGAAGAAAGGGTTCTGAAAGAACTCCTAAAACTAAAAGTGGACAAAGCAATGGGGCCTGATGGAATTCACCCCAGAATTCTAGAAGAATTAAAGGGAGAACTAGTGAAACCACTGACTACCTTTTTTAACAAATCATGGGAGGATGGTGTGGTACCCGAGGACTGGAGCAAGGCAGATGTGATTCTCCTTCACAAAAGTGGGACCAAGACAGAGGCAAGAAACTACAGACCTGTCAGTTTGACCTCTGTGGCAAGGAAAGTGATGGAATCACTTCTGAAGGAAAGAATTGTTGAGTACCTATATGCCAGTGGGGCACAGGACCCAGGGCAGCATTGGTTCACAGTGGGAAGGTCATGTCAGGCGAATCTAATTGATTTCTTTGACTGGGTGACCAAAGTAGTAGACCAGGGAGGGGCTGTGGACATGGCCTACCTAGACTTTAGCAAGGCATTTGACACAGTCCCACACAAAAGATTAATAGTCAAATTAACCAGCCTGGAAGTAGGTCCCAGGGTGGTAGCCTGGGTAGAACATTGGCTGGACAACAGGACACAGAAGGTAATTGTAAATGGAGTCCACTCTGAAGAAAGAGAGGTTACTAGTGGGGTACCGCAGGGTTCAGAACTAGGTCCAGTCCTTTTTAATGTCTTTATAAGTGACATTGCAGAGGGACTGGAAGAAAAAGTATGCCTCTTTGCAGATGACTCAAAGATCTGCAACAAGGTTGATACACAAGGAGGCGTGGAAAGGATGAGAAGGGACTTGGCAAGGTTGGAGGAATGGTCAGAAGTATGGCAGCTAGGATTCAATGCAAAGAAGTGCATTATAATGCACCTGGGAAACAAAAACCCAGGGGAAGATTACACAATGGTGGGGGAGGTAGTAACAACAACAAAAAAGGAAAGGGACCCGGGGGTTGTCATATCAGATGATCTTAAGGTTAGCAAGCAATGTGAGAAGGCAGTAGGGAGGGCTGGGGGTATACTGTGATGCATAGGGAGAGGCATCACCAGCAGAAAACAGGAAGTTGTTATCCCTCTGTACAGACAGTTGGTGAGACCCCATCTGGAGTACTGCATCCAGTTCTGGAGACCCCATCTCCGCAAGGACATAGGCAGGATAGAGGCAGTCCAGAGGAGGGCAACTAAAATAGTGCAGGGTCTGCAAGAGAAGCCATACGAGGAGAGACTAAAGGAGCTTAATATGTATACCCTTGAGGAAAGGAGGGAGGAGGGGACATGATAGAAACTTTTAAGCACCTCAGTGGAATCAACAAAGTCCAAGAGGGTAGCATCTTTCAGAAAAAGAGGTGTCCAAGAACAAGGAGACACAATTTAAAGATAGGGGGGCGGTTCAGGGGCAATGTGAGGAAGTATATTTTCACAGAGAGGGTAGTAGATGCATGGAACAGCCTTCCTGGAGAGGTTGTGGGATCTAAAACCGTGGGAGAATTCAAGAATGCATGGGACAGACATAAGTCAACTCTTGTGGGGGGTAGGAAGAAATAGACTGTTGGTTAACTAGGATCTGCGGCTTATCCTGTAGATAGGGAAATGGGCAGACTAGGTGGGCCAAGCGGTCCTTATCTGCCATCAAAGTCTATGTTTCTATGTTTCTATGTTACCATTACAGTCCCAAGAAACTGAGAGAACTTCAGGAAATAGCACATGTCATAAACACAGATCTGGCACATTTCAGTGCAATCAAGCAAGTTAGTTGGCTTGCAAGTAAGACAGGTTCAGTTCATGCTGTCCAAGTCAACCTGCCCACAGTAGTTCAGCATCTGGAACATATCTCTAGCTGTGCTGGTGATGATGATGGCACTTCTAAGAGATGTCCGGAGTGTACAATTTGTAAAATATCTTTTTATACTCCAAGTTTTCTTGTCAATATTAAAAAATTTGTCATTTGAATTTCAAAAGGATGACCTACTAATATTAGAAGTCCCCCAACTCAACAAGACCTTCCTACTCCATGGAGCTAAAAGCAGAGCCTGGAAAATTCATGATATCCTTTCTAAACCAATACAATTATAAAGAGAAATGCTTGAACTAAGTAATTTCAAAGTGAGGAAGTGAAGACAGAATCGTTCCTTTCGTCTTCAAAGGCAATTGTCCAGAAATAAATTTTATAACCGATGCACAAATGCAGAGTTTAGTAGATGCAGTGATCTCATACATAGGTCAGAGATTTCAGAATTTCTCCGGGGTGCCTCTGAATTTGGTCAGTTGTATAGATTTCAAACATTTCGATCTGCCCAGAGAAGAGCTTGCAGACTTTGGGATAAGTGAATTAACTCATCTGTTAGAATAATTTCACCACTTTTTCACTGAAGGTCAGAAAGACAATATAAAAATGGAGTATGCTACATTAAAAGCACTACTGAAATCCACAGCTGATAAGCCATATCTGCAAGTTTGTTCAAGATTACTGAGAGAGAGAGCGAGAGAGAGAGAGACTGTCCCAGCTTGCATACATCCTTGACCTCATGGAAATGCTACTGGACATGAGTATGTCTACTGCAAAATGTAAGAGAGCATTTTCTATTCAAATCCTATAGAAACCAAAATAAGAACAAGACTGGCTGAAAAAGCACTCCAGTCAGTTCTGCAAATAGCAGTTGAAGGTCCTGCATTAGAAAGTTTAGATCCTGATCACGTTATGCACCACTGACTCCTCTCTGGTTATGGCACACACCATTTTCACTGTCATGCTGATGCTGCTGCTTCTCAAGATAGTGTTGTTCCTGTCACTGTTCATGATGCTGAAGATGCTCCAGCTCCTACTGACTCTTTGACTGATGCCGATGCTGATGCTTCTCAAGATAGTGTTGTTCCTGTCACTGCTCATGATGCTGAAGATGCTCCAGCTCCTACTGACTCTTTGACTGAAGCCGATGCTGATGCTTCTCAAGATAGTGTTGTTCCTGTCACTGTTCATGATGCTGAAGATGCTCCAGCTCCTACTGACTTTTTGACTGATGCCGATGCTGATGCTTCTCAAGATAGTGTTGTTCCTGTCACTGCTCATGGTGCTGAAGATGCTCCAGTTCCTACTGACTCTTTGACTGATGCTGATGCTTCTCAAGATAGTGTTGTTCCTGTCACTGTTCATGATGCTGAGGATGCTCCAGCTCCTACTGACTCTTTGACTGATGCTGATGCTTCTCAAGATAGTGTTGTTCCTGTCACTGTTCATGATGCTGATGATGCTCCAGTTCCTACTGACTCTTTGACTGATGCTGATGCTTCTCAAGATAGTGTTGTTCCTGTCACTGCTCATGATGCTGAAGATGCTCCAGCTCCTACTGACTCTTTGACTGATGCTGATGCTGCTGCTTCTCAAGATAGTGTTGTTCCTGTCACTGTTCATGATGCTGAAGATGCTCCAGCTCCTACTGACTCTTTGACTGATGCCGATGCTGATGCTTGTCAAGATAGTGTTGTTCCTGTCACTGCTCATGGTGCTGAAGATGCTCCAGCTCCTACTGACTCTTTGACTGATGCTGATGCTTCTCAAGATAGTGTTGTTCCTGTCACTGTTCATGATGCTGAGGATGCTCCAGCTCCTACTGACTCTTTGACTGATGCTGATGCTTCTCAAGATAGTGTTGTTCCTGTCACTGTTCATGATGCTGATGATGCTCCAGTTCCTACTGACTCTTTGACTGATGCTGATGCTTCTCAAGATAGTGTTGTTCCTGTCACTGCTCATGATGCTGAAGATGCTCCAGCTCCTACTGACTCTTTGACTGATGCTGATGCTGCTGCTTCTCAAGATAGTGTTGTTCCTGTCACTGTTCATGATGCTGAAGATGCTCCAGCTCCTACTGACTCTTTGACTGATGCTGATGCTGATGCTTCTCAAGATAGTGTTGTTCCTGTCACTGTTCATGATGCTGAAGATGCTCCAGCTCCTACTGACTCGTTGACTGATGCTGATGCTTCTCAAGATAGTGTTGTTCCTGTCACTGTTCATTATGCTGAAGATGCTCCAGCTTCTACTGACTCTTTGACTGATGCTGATGCTGCTGATTCTTCTCCTCCTCACTATTCTGACTGATGTGCTTTCCTTAGCTGTGTGCTGCTACTGCTGCTACTCTCAGTCTGCATCCTCTCTTTCACTTTCTGGTTCTACTTTTTCGCTTTCACTAAGCCCTCTCCTGTCTCCTCATAAGGAGGATTGGTTCTATCAGGCTTCCTGAACAAAAAATTAAATATATTTCACATTCTTAACATATTAGTATTTTACTGTTTCCACCCTAAATTAGATAAACTTATTTTTCTTTAGTTTTAATATGTTTCTTTAAAATATGCCTATTTTCAACTGGACTACCAACTCAAGCACCAGGACTACTGGCTTTGGTTGAGTCACTTGTCCATGGACAAGTACTTAATTTTAAAATTTGTCGACCCCTGCTCAGGACCCATTTCTGTTAACATGGGGTGGTGTCCTACAGCAATGAACTGGATTTCCTGTGACCTGGAGCAGAGGCACAACTTATTTCTGTGTTTGCAGCACCTGCTTCATAAACTCCTGCTTCTGCTGGTCTCTCCATGCCTGCTGCTGGTCTCCTTATGCCTGCTATAGCACTTGCTGGGCCATCCAGTCTCTTCGCATCTGAACATGCTGTTCTGCCAGCTATTTTAGTACTTTGTCCAAGTTCATCTTACCCCTATTTAGAGATGGGAAGGTTTAATCCCACCACTAAAATCAGCCATGTGTGACAGGGAGTCTTCTGGGTAACACTCTCAAGGAGAACACTCCAGACACCAGTTAAAATTAAATCAAATCTACTTTACTTTCAGTAACAGAATAATAATAAGCTAAATACAAGTTTTTTTTTTAACAAACAGTTCATTTCAGTCTCTTTCTGCCTCTATCTAACTGAAACAGAATCCTCATTCTGCTTGTTCATCCTCCTCCCTTTGTTGGTCTGAGGTGTTGCTTATCAACACTCTTCCTCTCACTGAGAAACAGCCAGAAAGCTGAACATCCAATGCAATGAAGTTTTAAAGAGGGCCAGCTTTAAAATAGAATGGGTTTGTTACAAATCCCACCACAACATGGCTTGTGTTGCAGGGCTGTGAAGTGGTTTATTGGTGAAATGAGAATAATCACACCTCTACTAAAGTTTTAAATAATAAGGGTAGTCAGTTAATGAATAAATTAAAGATGGGCACATATTTAAATAAGTTGCTGACTTGTTTTTCAAATAATTGACACTAGTATACAGGTGAAGTTATGTAAAAAAAAAGTTGGTCACTCACCACTTGTGAGAAAGTAGACACTGCTTCAAATGATAACTTTTGTGCAATACTGCTCCTTTATTTTCATTGCCATGCATTATAAAAACATCAATATGCCTGGTGTGTTTTGGACTATTACACCCTTTTTCAAAGGCTAATTAGTTGTCTGTGGCAGACCCCATGAATAGTCTCAGGTAGAAAATGTCATAAAAAATATGACCTCCACATGAGGTCAGAAGGTCACATATTAAAAAAAGGCATTTATGTGCAAAACAGTGCCACAGATAAATGTAAATGTACTAACATCACTATTTACAAAAATTATACCATGAATACATATATATCTATATATTATAGGGGCGCGCTTGCACCCCTATAGTTAGTGTTAAAACTTCATTTCTTTGTTAAACTCAACATTTTGCACTTCAATAACTTCACAACTGTTCAACCAATTTGCAAGAAGTTTTGCATAGTCTATCAGATACTGATGATCTCTGGATATGCCAAGTTTTGTTCCAATCAGATGTGTGGGTGTGGTGATATGGCGTGTCAAACAAATGTGAAAATTATCATTTTTTGTAAAACTGTCATGCTGCTGCTCAAAAATAACTTGGGAGTTTAGTTTGAAATTTTCTGGGTAGAAAAGTCTTGGGTTACAGATGTGCTTTTTGAAAATTTGGTGAAAAAATATTAATCCGTTCAAAAGTTATTAAATTTAAGTTTTCCATTATTTTCAATGGGAAAAGTTAGATGTGAGCCTCAAAACAGGATTCTGTGTTGCAAATGGACAATCCTCTGTCACAAATGGGGAATCTTTTTTCATACTTTTTGCAGTTTAATAACTTCACAACCATTTAACCGATTTGCATAAATATTTGCATGCACCATCAAGGACCAAACTCTCATGGCGTGCCAAGTTTCATTCTAGTCAAATGTGTAGGTAAGGAGATACAGAGTTATTATAGGGGCACTCTTGCACCCCTATACTGTAGTTTGGGTTCGACCTTCACTTCTATGTTAAACGCAAAATTTTGCACATTAACAGCTTCACAACCGTTCAATCAATTTGCATGAACTTTTACATGTACCATCAGAGCAAAGATCTCTTGATTTGTCAAATTTCATTCTAGTCAGATGTGTGGGTGCAGAGATATGGAGTTTCAACAAATTTGAACATTTCCATTTTTTATAAAATTCACTGTGCAAAAATGGCTTGGGACTGTGGTCTGAAATTTTTCGGGTAGAAAGGTCTTGGATCACAGCTGTGCCTTTTGAAGATTTCGCCAAAAATATTAACCAGGTCAAACGTTACTAAATTTAAAATTTTCCCATTATTTTCAATGGGAAAAGTTAGATGTGAGCTTTGAAACAGGATTCTGTGTCACAAATGAGCAATCCTGTGTCACAAATGAGTAGTTCTTTGTCACAAATGGGGAATCTTTTTTCATGCTGCAGCTATCTTGTTTTTTCTTAGCAAGGCAAACAAAGTTAAAAAACAGAAAAAAATTGTCTTTGAAGTAACCAACACATGCGTTCTGCCACTCGGGACCCATTCTCTCAGATTCTGCTGTTAGGTTTTTCATAAATCACCTGGAAATTTTTTTTTTTTTTTAACATGCCAAAATCCTTTTCACAAATTTGTGAAAAAAGATTCACAAAACAGGATCCTGTTTCACAGTTTGTGAAAAATAATTTTTTCTTTTTTCGCAAATTTTGAAAAAAGAACATGAGACAGGATTCTGTTTCACAATTTGCATAAAAGGATTTTTCTTGTTTGCAAATTGCAAAAAAAGAAAGCTCAAAACAGGATCTTGTTTTGCAATTTGTAAAAAAAATTATTTTTATACAGTTAGTTTTTTGTCACATTACACTGAAGAAATGGTTTGGAATTTTGGTCTGAAATTTTCAAGGTACAAAGGGCTTGCCCCATGGATGTGCCTTTTGCTGGTTTGGTGAAAGCAGATTACTTAGCTCTGGAGTTCTGGGGGGGTTTAAAGTTTCCTTTGTTTCCCATATGATAACATTGTAATGTGAGGTGTACGCAGTCATTTCTTTGTCACTCCCCTGTGAAGACATGGCCTCCAGTTTTTGTATGACATTTTCAGTGCGCAAAGGGTTTGCCCTACAGATGTGTCTTTTGCTGGTTTGGTGAAAATATATTTATTCGGTGTGGAGTTATACAAGTTTCAAATTTTCCTGTGATTCCCATAGGATAACATTGCAATGTGAGGTCTTTCTTTGGTGCTGTGCAGCACGGCATGGGAGACTAATACAGTGTCTTTAAAATTATGGATGGATGGGATCACAGGGCCCAGAAGGCCCTGGGCTCCCACACACAAATGTGGATACTACTGTGGACTGATTAGAGCATGGGGCCCACAGGGCCCTGTGCTCCAACAGGGAAATAAGGATATGATTACAATATCTCACAAGTTATGGATGGATACTAGCACAGAGCCCAGAGGGCCATGTGCTTCCACACTCAAATATGGATACCATTATGGACTGGTGCGAGCGCAGGGCAAATAAGGATACGATTATATCTCAAAAAGTAAGGAAATTCTTTGCAAGAAACTTCATTAATGCATTAGTTAGGATTCCAGCATCAAAAGTAGGGAAATGCCATGTTAGGGTTTCCAACCCTAATAGCCCCCCCACTCTAAAGGCAGCAACAGGTGTGGAGAATGCCTTGGGGTTGTCAATCCTAATGCTCATCCCATTCTCATATGCTGTTCCCATCTCATTTTATTTACTCATAGAATGGGGTGAGCATTAGGGCTTATAACCCTAAGGCACACCCCATGTCTATTGCTGCCTGCATGGTGGGGGTGGGATGTTAGGGTTGGAAACCCTAACATGACCTTTCCCTGCTTTTGATGCTGGAACCCTAACTAATGCATTAACAAAGTTTTTTGCAAAGAATATATATATATATATATATATATATATATATATATATATATAAATTTGTTAATGCATCAGTTAGGGTTCTTCTACAGCAAAAAAGTGAGGAAATTCAATTTTAGGGTTCCCAACCCTTGCACCCCACCCCAGCCCGACCCTACCAACAGGCATCAGGGTGTGTATTGGGGTCCTTGGCCCTAACTCTCACCCCATCCCATGTGTAAACAAGCTGAGGTGGTGCAGTGTAGGAGAATGGGTTAAGAGTTAGGGCCAAGGGTCAACGCACTCCCCGATGCCTGTTGGTGGGGGTGGGCTGATGTGGGGTGCAAGGGGTAGGAACCCTAAAATCAAATTTCCTCACTTTTTTCACTGTAGAAGAACCCTAACTGTTGCATTAACAAAGATTTTGCATAGAATTTCCTTACTTTTTAAGAAAGAATAGAAAAGTAGAAAGTTGCACATGTTGGTGGGAGCACGGGGCCCAATCCCACCAACTTGTAAGTGTCAGGCCACATTACACACCCAATGACTAAAAAAGTATATTCACAACAGCAGAGCCAGCCACCAAACAAATGTTAATCTAGTACAACAATAGAAAACGCTGTCCACAAAATGTTAACTGTGCCACTCAATATGTCTGCAAAAAATATATGGTCCAACACATAAACACCTTTATTAACATCTACAGAACATGCCGTCAACACCCTCCAAATTTCAAGTAAAAAGACCAAACCGTGTCCAAGATAGGACATGTCAAAATTTGTAATTTTCATTTGTTAAAGTGGCACAGTTCCACACCTGTTGACATCTAACACACACAATGACTGAAAACTACATCCATGACACTAAGGCTAGGTATCCTATCAATTTCAAGCAACCTCCACAAGCAAAATGCTGTCCGCAGAACGTAAACTGCATCACACCATATCTACACCAAAAAAAATTTTCTGTCATGGAAACACTGTCATTTTCATCCACAAGACATGCTGTCAACACCCTCCAAATTTCAAGTGAAAAGACCAAACCGTGTCCGAGATATAACATTTTTTTTTATTTAATATATTTTATTAGTTAACCAAACAATACAAATGACAGGCAGTTAACACTGAAGAATTATCTAAATTTTAAACATGTATAGAGTATTCTGAAATAGAAAAGAAGTAAGAACCTACATGGTTTATTATCCGAGATATAACATTTTAACGTACAAGATTTTCATTTGTCAGACTGGCACAGTTCCGCACCTGTTAACATTTAACACACACATCAACTGAAAACTACATCCATGACACTAAGGATAGGTGTCCTATCAATTTCAAGCCACCACCACAAGGAAAACACTGTCCACAACACGTAAAGTGCGTCACGCAATATCTCCGCAAAGAAAATTTCTCAGACACGTAAACACCATAATTCACATCTACAGGACATTCTGTAAACACCCTCCAAATTTCAAGTAAAAAAAAAGCAAATCGTTTCTGAGTTATTAAATCTTAAAATTTGGTAAAATTTCCCTATCTATTCCATTATAAAAAATCTGGCCATCTTGTCCTGTCCTCACTATCAAAGATGGCGATCAAAGAATCTCATGATCAAAGAATTTGCAGGCTCACGAACAAAGAATTAAAACTTTAATGATTTACAAAATTGAAAGAATTGTGGTAAACCACCGCCATGGTTCGACAGAATGAAGCCCCCTGAGCAAAACCCACCCTCATTTGACTTCCTAGTGCACCCCTGGGCTGAGAAAATGGATTTTTTAATCTGGCCATCTTGTCCTACCCTCACGATGCACAATCGTGATCAAAGAATCTCGCGATCAAAGAATTTGTAGGCTCGCGATCAAAGAATTTGCATGGTCATGACCAAAGAATAAAAACTAGTGTAATTAACAAAATTTACACAATTGCGGTAATCCACCACCATGGCTCATCAGAACAAAGCCCCCTGAGTAAAACCCACCCTCATTTGAAATGCTAGGACATCCCTGAGCTGAGAACATATTTTTTTTTTATCTGGCCATCTTGCCCCTCGTTCGCGATGCACGATCGCGGTCAAAGAATCTCGCGATCAAAGAATTTGCATACTGGCGGTCAAAGAAATTGCTCACTCGTGAACAAAGAGCAATCTGAATTAAAAAGTGTACTTTTTATTATCCCTGGTAGTCTAGCGGCCCCCTCCCCATCATAGCAATGTACATAATGATGTATGTTTGCCATGGTAGTCTAGTGTCCCCCCCCGAATGAGGATCCTATTAATATCTTTCTTTATTATCCGTGATGATCTAGTGACCCCCCCATGAGTTTTATCTATATTTTAGTAATAATTATATCCCTGGTAGTCTAGTGCCCACCACCCATGATCTGTAGTTCTTAATAATTAATACTCCTATCCCTGGTAGTCTTCGGCCCCCCTCCATCATAATAAAATTGACTTCTATTTAGCATTACCTGGTAGTCTAGTGGCCCCCTCACCCCCCACCCATCCATGACAGCACACCAGCACCCCCACCCTTCCCAGCCGCGACTGGCACAGCCCACCTCTCACCTCCATGGCCAGCCGCCGACTGTGTGTATTCTGGCAGCAATTGAAAGAGGTGCCAGGAAATAATTTCAAGCACCTCTTTTAATTGCCGCTGGTAATACACACAGTTGCCGTGCTGGCCGTGGAGGTGGAGAGGTGGACTGTGCCAGTCAGCCGCTGGGGAAGGTGGGGTGCTGGGTGGCTGTCATGGATGGGTGGGGGCCACTAGACTACTAGGTATAGCTAAATAGAAGTCAATTTTATTATGATGGGAGGGGGGACCACTAGACTACTAGGGATAGGAATATTAATTATTAACAACTACAGATCGCAGGTGGAGGGGCACTAGCTACCAGTGATATAATTATTACAAAAATATGCATAAAGACACATGGGGGGGGCCACTAGACTACCACGAATAATAAAGAAAGATATTAATAGGATACTCATTCGGGGGGGGCCATTAGACTACTAGGGATAGCATATATCATTATGTACATTGCTATGATGGGAAGAGGACCGCTAGACTACCAGGGATAATAAAAAGTACACTGTTTAATTCAGATATGGAAGAGGGAAGCCCCCCTGACCAAAACCCACCCTTATTTTACTTAATAGGGCACCCCAGGGCTATAGAAACCAATTTTAAAATCTGTCCATCTTGTCCCTCGCTCGCGATGCACAATCGTGACCAAAGTTTCTTGCGATCAAAGAATTTGCAGGCTAGTGATCAAAGATCGTTAGCAAGCCGCAAATGAAGAATTTAAAAGCTTATAACTCTATTTTTAGACCGATTTGGATGGAACCAAAGCCATGGCTCGATAGATCGGGGTCCCCTGAGTAAAACCCATCAAAGTTTTACTTCCGAAGTGACCCCTGAGCCGAGATATTTGTGTTTGTGCGATCGGAAAACTGAAAACAAGATGGCGGACCTTGTGGTCAAAGAATTTTTGAAATTCCTCAGGAACAAAGATTCCTGAACTGCGAGGCTGCAAATTCTTTGACCACCCGGTGGGACGAGATGGCCAGAACCCCCATTCGTTGAATGCAAGATATACATATAAATTTTCCCATTGTCTTATAATGGGAACTTAAAAGTGGCATAACTTTTGAATGCCTTAATATTTTTCACCAAACGAAAAGCGGCATGTTCTGCCACGAAAGCTCTTTCAAACAAGCCATCTCGCAGAGTGGCATGCCACACGATGGCCATGCAGGACCACATTAAGAATGCCAAAAGGTGCCTCCAAAAAAGGATAATTTTGCATTTTTCAGCGCTTTTATACACAAAGACCAGTATTCCGACCAAAACGCAATTTGGCAAATCAAGAGATCTAGTGTGCGCCAATGCGTGTACCAAATTTCAGGCAAATCCATTGAATGGGTCCAAAATTATTAACGTTCAAACTTTTGACTTTCGTATGTAACTGACAGCTCAACGTATATATATATATATATATATATATATATATATATGTATTTTACAGTATTACATGTGTTCTCACTGCTACATTTAAAATGACATCTTACATAATTTAATACACATTACTTTGCTACATCATATTATAAATAGCCTCAAAAATATTTCTACTGGGTTATGTCCTTACTCACAAAGCTGGCAACCAGAATGAATCTATCAAATAAATACAGGGGAAAAACAAGATTGGCAGTTATTAACTGAGAACATGTATTTCAGGCCATCTGAATGCCAAACCTTTTAGGAGAGAGAGAAAAAAAGACAGAAAGTAGAGGAGCAAGTTATTAATATTCACATAAATTCATATTCACTTCCCTATAAAACAATACAACCTAGATGAGATTATATACTTTCACTCAGTTAGCTAAGGGTGAAAAGACAGAATATGTGATGGATCCTTCCATGGTGTGTGTGTGTGTTTTTCAAGCCAAACTAATAAGTATCAATAGCCATAGACAAAAGTCTCCTATGCATAAAGCCTCAATGCAAACTTTTTAAAGAAACTAAAACTACAGCCACTTATTAACACCACAAATAGACCTATGCAAAAGGTGTGTGTGTGTGTGTGGGGGGGTCATTGTCTTTTTAAAAAAGGAGCTAAATCAAAATGCTCATTTAAGCCTGGAGGGGTAGTGGCTTCTTGACTGAAAATCCAGAAGGCTTCTCATTTAAGGACTAAATTATAAAAGTCTGCACCTCTGGTGTTTGGGTTTCCTTGTCTATTGCCACAAAGGAAAATCTGTGTTCACCCCAAATCCTGCTACCCATCACATGTTGAGCAGTTGCATAACTCATGTCTGCATTTGATATTGCCCTAATGTGTTCTTTTATTCTAATCTTGAATTGCCTAATTGTCATGCTAATATAAAATACTCCGCAATTACGTGTAGCCAAGTAATTACATGTAGCTGCAGAATAAAGGGTGCTAGCTGCACATTCAAGCAGACTTGATAGACCTCTAGGCCTTTATCTGCTGGCAAATTTTGAATGTTTGTATGTTCGTAAATTATGTCACTAGTGCCACGTGTATTCACTTGTCTAATTTCAAATTCCCTGCCTGTGTGAGAGTTCTTAAATGTTTTTCCTGTAAAATGTAATTGCAGGCAGTACATTTTTTGCACTGGTAACAATCCTTAACTCCCCAGTTAAGCCATGTTAGGGTGTTTGCCCATGTATTGACAGGCTATTGATGGGGCAGTTTAAGTATTGCCACATCACCCTGGTGCAGTGCGATCTTCACTGGCTTCCAGTCAGGTGGAGGATCCTGTTCAAGGTGGGCTTGCTCACCTTAAAGGCCCTACATGGCCTGGGCCCTGGTTACCTGGTAGACCTTCTTATGCCTGCTACCTCAGTCCGCTCCTTCCATTCCTCCTCTTTTTTTTTATTTTATATTCTTTATTAGAGGATTTTCAAATAATAAAAACATAACAAGGAGAACATTGATTAATAACTTAAATAGTAAGAACAACTAATAACCATTCCATAATCAAAATAAATTTGTACATAGGATACTAGTGAAAATAGTTCTCCTACCACCTCTCCCACACCCCACCCACCCATAGAAGAAACTCAACAAAGTGGAAAAAGATAGAGATCTGAGGTATACTGGAATTTAAACACATTCGGAATTACACAGTGGGGGAGATATTCAGAGGAGTTGCACAATATGCAACTGAGATGCGCTCCTGAGTCATATTCAACCAACATGAATGCGTGGCTCAAATGCCACTGTGCAGATGTGCAACAGTAATGTATGTGGCACAAGTGTAAGGGGGCATACCCATGAATGAGCTGCACAATGGCATATTTAGCCAGAAAGCATGGCATAAGTCAGGAGCAACAGACAGAATGCGCCGCACAGAGTTGAGCACATAAAAGCAGGCTTAAACCCACACACAACAGATGCCAACAGAGAGTGCACAGCACCAACATGGATGCAACACCATTTCTGATGGAGGCAGTGATGAGGGGTATGAGGAGATAGGAGGAAGACCAGCTATGTGGCCGGGGGAGGGTCTGCCGGTGGTACACCACACACAGATGGTACCGTGCCTGGACCACCTTCGAGGACTTCGGGGATGCTGAGATCGTGGGCTGGTACCAGCTGAACAGGGAAATTCTGAGGCAGCTCTGTGAGCTGTGCCATGATGAGTTGCAAGCACCCACCAGGAGGAGCCACGCTATGGCAGTGGAGACCAAGATGACAGCAGCAATGTGCCTGCTCACCACGGGCACCTTCCAGAAACCAACAGGAGCAACCACAGACATCACCCAGTTGGCCACGTCCCATCTCCCCACACAGTTCCTCAACGCTCTGCTACCACATGCTTCGGAGTTCATCCGATTCCCAAGCACACAGGAAGAACATACAGCAAACATGCAGGGCTTCCACAGGGTGGCATGCATGCCAGGCGTCATAGTGGCGATATATTGCACCCACATGGCCATACGTGCACCACCTGGCCCAGAGGGTGTAGCATACTGTACATAAACTGGAAGGGTTACCCATCGGTCAACTGCTAGGTGGTGTGCGACACCATGGGGTGCATCACCAGTGTCTGCACCACACACCCTGGAGGTGCACATGATGCCTTCATCTGGCATAGCTCCATGCTGTGACAGCGATTTGAGCATGGAGAGATCCCCACAGGCCACCTGGTAGGTGAGTATGGGCCAGGATGGGGAGTCGGGGAGGCTGCATATGGGCTGGCAGCCCCCACTGACAGCGATGTGGAAGAGGGCAAGGGAGGAGGAGAGACACAATCATGGCAATGTGCTAACCTGTACACTTTACCCACACAGGAGACAGCACATACCCCCTGCATCCCTGGCTGCTAACCCCCATCCAGCACCCAGCAAACCCCACTGAGGAAAGGTAGAATGAGGCCCACATTGCGACATGCAACATTATCGAGCGGGTCTTTGGCATGCTCAAGATGCAGTTCCATTGCTTAGATAGGTCCAGTGGAGTCCTACAATATAGCCCTGAAAAACCTGTGGACTATTCCTGGCCTGCTGCATGCTGCACAACATGGCCATTGACCATGGAATAGCTGTACAGGTGGATGAGAGTGACAGCAGTGATGACGGTGGGGATAAAGGGCCGGAGAGGATGGAGCAGCCAATCCTGCCATGCAGGGACACCAGGATTGCCACAAGGGCCAGGATGCAGAGGGTGACCATCATAAAAGAGCACTTTGGGAGGTGCAGGTGAGTAGGGTACATGAGAGACATGCAGTCATGGACCAGACACCCACACCCACACCCCCACGGAGGTGCATGGCCACACAGGAAGGCATTGGGGGCCACTAGCACACACAGAGTCGGCACAGGGACAGCGCTGACACACAGACACATGCACACCACACAGCACACATACAGGGCACACACACACACACACACACACACACACACATGGGCATGGGGCCTGACAGTGACCATCTGTCCAAGGATGGGCACAGGCAGCAACAATAGCACAACAGGTGCACAGCATCCCATGGTGTGCATTGCGGATGGCACGGCATGAGGCAGCGGCAGTGACCACAGGCCGCACAAACATGTGGGCCGCAGGCATTGGCATGGATCAGACAGATGGCACTGGCACACTGGCAAGGCCGGCACAGTGCTGCCCTCATCACACCCATGCCACAGGGCCCTGCAGCACAGCATGCACATGGGGGGCCATGCCACACACCACTGTGATGTACCACCACACGCACACGGGCGTGCACAGAGGACCATGCACAAGGACACTGTGCCAGGCAGCGGGATGGGATGGCACACAAAACAGGCCAACTGAGTGGAGGCTCAGCTGCCATGGCCATGTGGTCAGCCACGCCCTGCATGTGTGGCAGCGACAGGCTGCTCAACGGCCACAGGAGGTGTACTCAACACATTTGCAGGGGGTGAAGGTGCGGGAATGTGACCATGTCCCCACAGGTGTGAACAGCCCAGTGAACAGAGAGCCACTGGAAGTGTCAGTGATGGGCACGTCAGATCCTGGCATCAGCCATGCAGAGGTTGCTAGACGCCGGGATCTCAGAGTGGTTGCTGCATTGCAGAGAGTCCTATGCACCCTGCCGCACCCACTGGACACCAGCGATGCAAGTCCGGCAGTGATGGCACTGGCAATGCGGTCCAGTGAGGTGGTCATTGCCTCCCGCAGCTGCCGGACCTCACCCATCAGCTGGGCATGTCCAATGTCCACATGTTCAGACCAGTGGCATAGCTCCACCCACAGTGCATGCAACTGTGCCCTGAGCATCACTTGGTTCTCCACGGATGCCCGCAGCAGTGCAGTGTGCTCCTCAAGCATGCCAGCAGAGTTCATGTCCTGGGGCCAGTGCTGACCCACTGGGGGTGTGGTGGCATGCCCAGCGACAGCCCCTGCTGGGTGTTGCTGCTCAGGGGTCTGCACAGGGGGTGGTGGTTGGGGTATGCCCCATCGGTGGGTCTTTGATATGCTGCATGGTGACCACCTCTGCCCTGTGCTGCTGTCCTGCTTTCTGCTGCATGGTCCCTGTGGCCTCTGTGTCAGTAGCACCTGCCCCAACATGGTCGGCGTCAGTGGTGTTGCCAACTGCCACTGCGGGGCCATGGACAGGGGGTGCCAGAATGGTCACCAGTGTGCTGGATTGTACCCTGGGTGGTGACCCTGGGCCTGTGCCACCCAGGCTCAGCTCAAGGTCATCATCTGTGTCAGATGCACCGGGCACCTGCGTGGCTGGTACCAGCACAGGCAGCTCCTTCAGGAGTAGTAGGTCCGACAGGTGGTGTTGTCTCCCAGGCCCAAGAAGGCTAGCAGGCCCACACTGCCACATCACTGGTGTTCCATGGCCCTAATGCCTGTCGAGGTCGATGGCTCATCCTCAGCAGGTCCTGCGACAGTGGGTGCTCCCTGCAATCCACCCTTGAGGCATGAAGGAGCTGAAACACACAATGGTGGCACACATGACTGGAACGGCAGTGTGCAACCCAAGCCACACCCTTGGGGGGGCAGCTGCACACAGGCATGGCCGCCAAGGGTCAGGGTGGACCTGCTGTGCCACACAGTGGGCTGGGCATGCCTTGCAAGGAGCACATGCAGGGTCGGCCATGCATGGTGGACAGGGCATATGGCACACCACCACAGACATGGTAGCATGCCATGGCTGCACACTGCCATCAACCGCCCCACCTGCTGCACTCCATTCAGCCACCCACATCCCTGCTGGCCAAGCCGTGCCCCATGTGTACTGGGCATGTGCTACCGAGGTGCTGGCAGGGCATGCAGCACACCCTGGGGCCAGGGACATGTCCAGTGTCCAGTGGCCATGCACACAGGTGGTCCCAGGTGTGCACAGTGTCACTCCGTGCAGCAGGTGCTGCGGCACGCAGGACGTGCATGGGGACCATGGTATGGCTGCCCACACACCAGCATGCCACCATGCAGCCCCCTAGACCCCAGACCCAGACCCCATCCCCCACCCAGTCCCTGCCACCCCCACCCCTCACCCCCAATCCCCAGCCACAGTCACCCTGGCCAGCCCCACCACCCCCCGGCACACGATGACTCACAGTGCTGCAATGGGCTGCTGCCCATCTGGAAGCCACCACCTGGGACGCCCTCAATGGCTGCCCAGCTGATGGTCACAGCCACCATCTCCTCCCCCGCTGTGAGGCTGGGGGTGGCACCATGGCTCCTGCCGGTCCTCTGTCGGGATGCCCTGATGGTGGCCACCTTCTCTTTAATGCGGTGCCTGTCAGTCCCCATCTTCTTCTTGCACTCCTGTGCACTGCGCTGATGGCGACCATGGGCGTTCACATAAGTTGCCACCTCATCTCACCCTGTGGCACACACCTGTGCTGTGCCCGTGGCCCCACTCAGCAGCTCCTCCTTGTCCATGTAGGCCTCAAACAGGGCCTGCTGCTCATTCCTGCTAAAGTTGGGCCTGTACTTCCATGCAGGCCCCTGCTCCTCAGCTCCTTCAGTCTATGACATGCTGCTACCTGCAGAAAGAAGCAGTGGCACCATTAGTGGACTGTCAGGCCAGACATGTGCACCACTGCACAACCTGAATTTCCAGTAGCATCACAATGTATGTGGGCCCATACCGATATGGCTGCAATACCTGTCAGTGCCTAGTGCCGTGGTTGCACGCATTTATTGCACAATGCATGCAAATGAGTGGCTGCGCAATCTTAATGGTATGCTAATGTGCCTTATTGAGTTATGCATAGACTCAGTAGGCAATTTGCAAAGCTCGGCTGAATATCTGTTTGTTGCACCATACGCATTCCAAATGCACTGGGGAGTGCTGCTGGTGCACTTCCTGCACATGTGTGGTATGCGGAGTTGCTTCTGCCATGTGCAGTGTGACCACCATGTGAGGCTTATGGCACACCATTGTGCATTTCGTGGCATGCCCCCATTGCGCATGCGGCCCTGTGTATAGGCACAGACACTACAACCCGGCACTGTGTGGGCCTGTTGCGCACCATTACTGCTTGCGCAACTCACTCTACCCTACAGTGGCTGCTGCTGGGCACATGCGTGTGGGCACGCTGCCATGCGGAGTCATGCTGTGCATCTGTGGGGTCATAGCCCTGACCCCTGACTCCAACCCGACATAGATGCAATGTGCATGAATGCAGATGCGCAACTGGTGGTGGCTGCGTATCCCGATTGTGCAGATCCATGCTGTGCAGCCATATTACAGGGCCCTATTCATATCCACAGTGCAGTGCTCCACATGCTTGTACAGTCGTCCCACATGTACTTAACCATTGATAGGCAGCATGTCCAGCTCAGGGCAGCATGGTGGTCACAGGGCAATAAACTGGATGGATGTCAAGCTAGCCAACCTAGTGGCCCTTGTCCTACCCATTGGGGACAGTCTCTTTGGCATGGCAGACCTGCAGGAGTCATGCAGGGTAGTGTGGCAGGGTGTGGCATCTGCCCTTGAGCGGTGGACAGTGGTGCCACGCACAGGAGAGCAATGCAGGCACTGGTACGGTAACCTGTGGAGGTGGGACTCGGGACGCCTATGGTGGCTCCAGGAGTGGGCATACAGGTGATCAGTGCCACAGCCTGGTAGGTGCCACTTTGTCCAATGCCTGCTTCTGTGCATACAGGCCTGCGCCGTGCTGTGCACCGCAAGTGCGGCTGCAGGGGTGGGAGGTCTGCACCAGTGGCTGGTGCACATCCTCTGTTGCCACACTGCATGCCTGTGGTGTGCACAGTGCCGGAGGGCCATGCAGTAGGCCCTGGGCATGGGTCTGTGTGGCTGACCGTGCCTTGCCAGTGCTGTGCACTGGGGTGGTGGTGGGTGGCTGTCGACATGGCATGGCACTCATGTGCATTCTCTCTCTCTCTCTCTCTGTTCCTTCCACAGGGCCCGAGGACTGCAGGCAGGCCAGGATGCCCATGGCACAGGACAGGCAATGCGGTGATGGAGTTGGTGTGGCTTCACCCATGCCCGTGCAGGCAGGTGAGTGTGTGCAGCATGGTGTGTGGGGGTATTGTTAGCTGTAGGGGTAGCTGTGGGCTGGTGCACTGACCTGTGCAGCCATGCATGCCCAATGTGATGGGCGGTGCTGGGCAGCAGCGAGTGCTTCATGCTGCACCTATTGCAGGGCCTGGCAGTGGTCTGTGTGTGGTGCTGGGAGGCTACTGTCCAGGGTGGGGTTGGGGTGTGCACATGTTCCCAGGTACGCATCAGCTACATGGGGCAGCCTGTACTGACTGGGAGGACCTTGCATCTGGTCTGTGTGGTCCACTGCCCAGGTGTTGGGATGGGTCCATTGCAGATGGCCTCTGTGGTGTCGCGGTGTCAGCTGCTGAAGTCCACTGTGTCCATACCTGTTCCGGTGCCGTTCACCTGTGGGTGCAGCAGCTGTCCCGTGCACACCCGTGGGTGGGGTAGGGTGGCATGGGCACCAGTACTCATTGCCTGTCTTGTTTCCCTTCCTGTAGATCATGCCAGGCTGCAGGGATGGCACTCTTGGAGGACTCACGGCATCATGCTGACCGTGCCACTGGGTCTGGTGTGGCTCATGTTTTGCATGATGGGCGCCATACTACATGCTGGCTGCAGCTAGCTGGGCACCACCTGGGTGCTGGTGACTGAGGTGCACCTGCTGTGGGTGGTAGTGGGCCATGCGTGCCACTGAGCTGGCTTCAGACCATCTCTGGGCCATGGACATGTTGCCCCCTCTTTCTGTTTTGTTCCCTGCCTGTTCCTGCCACCTTGCATCTGATCCTATTCCCCATTACAGCATTCCAGTCCCACCCTTCCTCCTCACATCCTGTCCCATTGTGTTGTGCACTGTTTGCATGCCCCTGTTTTGTATTGCATTAAACCACTTTATTTGTACACCTCTGTGTCTGCGTCTCCTTTACCTACACTGTGCCTCCATTGTTCTGTGCTGCTCTTAGGTGTGCCCATTGTGGTCCATGACTCCGGCCTTCGTGGGGTGTTCCCTTCTGCTGTGGCTGCTATGTGCCGCCTGCCACCATGCCTTGTGCCATTGGGCCATGGGTGTGCTACTGGCCTGTCTGTGATCCACGGCTGCACATCCCTGTGTGGTATTGTTGCCATGCCCCTCACCTGCACCATTGCCCTTGCTGATGCTGGGGTGCATTACATTGCTGGGTCATGTGTGGTTGCTTGGTGGCAGGACTTGTGCACCCTGTTTCCCTGTGCCCGTGTGGCTCCTGTGCCCATTCGCACAGTGCTGGGACTGGTCGCATACAGCATGCCTGTTGCAGTCTCCTGTGCTGTGTGGCCTGTCGGGGTTGTGGTGGTGCTGTGCCATGGGCCACTGTCTGCTCTGTCCTCTGGGTGGGCAGCTGGGTGTGTCTGTCAGCCTGTGTGCCTCTGTAGTGCAGTCTCTGGTCCCTGTGGCCCATTAGCTATGTGCCTGTGCTCCGCATTGTGCTGCCACCCCCTGTGTGATCTGGGACCACAGGGCTGGCCTGCCACTCTGCATTTGTGCTGCCCTGCCTGTTGTGCTTGCCCAGCTTGCCTGTTGCTGCACCTTTCCTGCTCCTGTGCAGTCCTGGTTGTGCAGCACATGTCTGGTTGTGTGGTAGCACATCTGTGCTATATTCAATGCTGCTTGTGCTTGCGCATGTCTGTGGCGCATGTATTGAATATGGCTTGTGTTGTCCATGGTGCACCTCCGTTGCGCTGTGCATTCCATCATGCCTCCTCTTGGCGCACATCTGAATATCGGGCCCTGTATATTTATGGCAGTATAGCAATAAGTTAAAATGATTAATAGAATTTGTTATGATAACTTTCAAGCAATGGAGCTAAGTCAGGTTGAAGTAATGATCACATCATGAAGTTCCCCCCATCAAAAGAAAAAACTTTGTAATTTGTGACTCATACTAGCTAGTAATCTCTCGATTCTTAAACTAAGAAGAATCTCATTCCTCCACTCGATTAAGGAAGGAACTTGTCGATCTTTCCAATGGTTCAAAATTATTTTTTTTTGCTACTAGAGCAATCATAGATGTACTATATTTTTAACAGGATTAAGTATACTCTAAAGATTTCCAATTAGACACACCTGTGGAGTGAAATATTGAGCAATACCGAGTTTACAACCAATTCCATTTTTTAATAGAGACTAAAAGGAAGCAGCTAGTGGACATTCCCAAAACATATGGGAAAGTGAACCTACTTCTGATCTGCACCTAAAATATTGGATCATATTCAGTAACCCAAATGTAAATAATTTCAGTGGAGAGTAATAGGCATTATGAAGTAATTTAATCTGGATCAGTTTTAACTTGTCATTTAAGATACATTTGTGAAGATCTTTCCAGATTGGTGACCAATCAGAACTAGGACAGAGATGACTATCTACCCAGTATTTCAAGACATTAGGTGCTAATGAAGGTTTCTTTGAAAGCAAAAACTGATAAAGCTTAGATATTAGATGTAATTTCCTACTAAGGAATATATAGCTTATATTAGTGAACTATGATCTTCCAACCAATGCATGTTTCCTAAATGGGATCTTATACTTAGTTTTAAGATAAATAGCTTGTAATAACATCCGTTATTTAAGGAAAGCTTCCTTCTGATATCCTCCAATGATAGAAGATTACTATTGTCTAAAATGTCTTTAACTAGTATATTTTTAAATTGAGGAAACCAGTCAGTATCAAATTATCTGGATTGCATTTTAAAATTGGTGTTATACAAAGTTGGCTGATTCATATCTTTAGATAGGCAAATCTGGAAGAAATTACAAAGCTGGTCAAAAGTCTTATATGCAGTTTCAATTATTGTCTTCTTTAGACTTTTTGGAAGGGATTTTAATGTCAAATAAAAAAATTGCCTTTGGGGACATAGCATTCCTTTTTAACATTTCTCCTTCAGTAGTTACCCATGGAGGGCGATACATATCTGAATTATTATTTGATGGATACCATTTAGAAAGTTTTTTAATTGACTAGTCAAATAATATAGGAAAATATTAGGTAATTTCAACCCTCCTTAATCTTTTGTAAGAGTCAGTTTTCAAAAACAATTTGAGGAGCTTTATGAAGTCAAATAAAATTGGTGATTAGAGTGTTAATTTTTTTAAAACCAGGAAATTGGTAGCAAATGGTTCAAGGTGCTGAGTGGATAAACGAGTCTGGGAAAAATGTTAATTTTAACTATATTAATCCTGCTTAACAGTGAGATTGGTAGCTTCTTCCTTCTATCTAAAGCAGACTTAATAGTTCCCAATAGTTTAAGAAAGTTTTGGTCTAATATTTGCATTTGGTCACATGACAGATATAGACCTAGATATTTAATATATCCAGAAGCCCAAGAAAACCTGTATTTAATTATTGTATGCTTAAAAACGTTATTATTTAAGGGTAGGACTGTAGTTTTAGTAGGATTTATTTTGTAATTTGAAAAGGTGCTAAACTGATTAATTTTGTCAATAATAGCCAGGAGTGAAATCTCAGGATTGGTTACGTGTAATAATACATCATCAGCAAAAGCTGATAGTGTTAACCCTCTGTTCCTCCTCAAGGGGCCTCCTTGTGGTTCCCTGGATGAGGTTAAAAACTGCCGGTGACAGAGCTCTCAGTGTTGCCAGCCCCGTCCTGTGGAATTCGCTTCCTCCATCTATGGGGGAGGTCCCCTCGGTGGAGGTACTGAAGGCATGTCTCAAGGCCTTCTTGTTTGTACAGGCTTTCCCTGACACAGTTTTGTAAATTTTGTCCTGTTCTGACTTGCCATACTATTGGTCCCAAATTTTTAGAATTTTATTTTTATTTATTTATTGAACTGTATTTAATGATCATTATAGTTTTTATGAGTATTGTTCTTTATTGATGATTATTTTGTAGTTGGTTTTATGTACGGTGCCCAGACCCTCCAGTATTGGATGTCTTTTAAATAGAATTTGCCTTGCCTTGCCTATGCCTGCTGTGAACTAAAACATAGAAACATAGACTTTGACGGCAGATAAGGACCACCTGGCCCATCTAGTCTGCCCATTTCCCTACCTACAGGATAGGCTGCAGATCCTAGTTAACCAACAGCCTATTTCTTCCTACCCCCCACAAGAATTGCCTTATGTCTGTCCCATGCATTCTTGAATTCTCCCACAGTTTTAGACCCCACAACCTCCTCAGGAAGGCTGTTCCATGCATCCACTACCCTCTCTGTGAAATAATACTTCCTCACATTGCCCCGGAACCCCCCTCTATCTTTAAATTGTGTTCCTTGTTCTTGCACGTCTCTTTTCTGAAAGATGCTACCCTCTTGACTTTGTTGATTCCACTGAGGTACTTAAAGTTTCTATCATGTCCCCCTCTCCCTTCTTTCCTCAAGGGTATACATATTAAGCTCCTTTAGTCTTTCCTCATACGGCTTCTCTTGCAGACCCTGCACCATTTTAGTTGCCCTCCTCTGACTGCCTCCATCCTGTCTATGTCCTTGCGGAGATGGGGTCTCCAGAACTGGATGCAGTACTCAGATGGGGTATCACCAACTGTCTGTACAGAGGATAACAACTTCCTGTTTTCTGCTGCTGATGCCTCTCCTATGCATCCCAGTATACCCCAGCCCTCCCTACTGCCTTCACATTGCTTGCTAACCCAAGGTCATCTGATATGATTACCCCCAGGTCCCTTTTCTTTTTTGTTGTTGTTACTACCTCCCCCCCCATTGTGTATTCTTCCCCTGGGTTCTTGTTTCCCAGGTGCATTATTTTGCACTTCTTTGCATTGAATCCTAGCTGCCATACTGCTGACCATTCCTCCAACCTTGCCAAGTCCCTTCTCATCCTTTCCATGCCTCCTTGTGTATCAACCCTGTTGCAGATCTTTGTGTCATCTGCAAAGAGGCATAATTTTCCTTCCAGTCCCTCTGCAGTGTCACTTATGAAGATATTAAAAAGTACTTAACCCAATACTGAACCCTGCGGTACCCCACTAGTAACCCCTCTTTCTTCTGAGTGGACTCCATTTACATTGTGTGGGACTGTGTCAAATGCCTTGATAAAGTCTAGGTAGACCATATCCATAGCCCCTCCCTGGTCTACTACTTTGGTCACCCAGTCAAAGAAATCTATTAGATTTGTCTGACGTGACCTTCCCACTGTGAACCCATGCTGTCTTGGGTCCTGTGCCCCACTGGCCTTCAGATTCTTGGCTGTTCTGTAACAGAAACATAGAAGCTGATGGCAGATAAGGACTGCAAGGCCCATCCAGTTGTTACACGAGGTCCCTGCACTCTAATTGATACCCTCAGGGGTACACCGTAGACAGCTAATGTTTAGGCATAGGTTATACTAATACATAGGGCTAAGGGCATCTACCGTATAAGAGTAGATGTCAGGATATGAATGCATATTATTGTAACCCAGTTTGCTTGCTAATGCACACACATTATACCATATATTTTCTGTCTATTTCTTACTTGTCAGATGCCAGGACACCTGTCCTTGAAGTAATTGTAATATGTAAGGCAACATTGCCATCCTTTGGTGATGTACACCACTACACCTTGTTATGTAAGACTCTGTATAAGAACGTCTTTGTTCTAAAACTGATGACTTTACAGAATTACATAACGTTATCTTGGACCACCGTGGAGCCACCTCTAATTTAGCCAATAGGGCTCATCTCTGTAACTAGAAATGTTTCTATCTTTTAGTAACCATAGTAATTATCACAGGTATATAATGTTATGCACAGGCTTTACACCTCAGAGACCCAAGAGATCCCAAGATACTACAGAGAAACCTCGAGGTGTAGGGAACGCTTAGCACTGGCTCCCAGTTCATATTGGTAAAAACTGCTCAGGGCAACTGGTATTTATCCCTTTGGTAGTAATAAACTTGTTTATTACTCAAATGCAACCTGTTTGTGATTATTTGCATTCCCAATATTGCCAAGAACCTGAAGGTGAGGTTCAGACCTCTTACAAATTGGCGACCGTGTGCAGGCGATATTTGGTGTTTGCAAGTTTTCGCTTGTTGCTATACATTTTCCTTTTCCCATGGGGACTGCAGGTGTACACCCCGTAACACCTCTCCCATCTTTTCTACCAGTTTGTAGATACTTGCAAAGTCTGTCTGACTTTTGGGGTGGTCGATGCCTTCTCGACACTCCATAGCAGCTTTGAATTGCAAGCCTACAATTTATACAGTAGCCTGGCTGTGTTTGAAGTACTCGTGTTGTGGATCGATACGCAACACGCGGTCTTTTTCACAGTTTGAATTTTCGTTCCCTCCCACACAATGGCCACAGTATCAGATATCTGTGCAGAACTGAGACTCGATGTCTCTAACTTTCTTACCTCCCACATGGAGGATGGGCTGACTTCGCGCGGGACGCAAGTCAATCCGAAAACCCTGTACTGGGGATTTCAACCCAGTATGCAGAGATGCAACAATCAACCAATAAGCGTTGTGCTAAAGGGTTGATGGTCGCCGCTCTCTACGCTGCTTTGGAAGCCTCCGAAGCGAGGTTTCGTACCCTTGACCTGCAGATCGCATCTCTTAAGCAAGAGATGGGTTTACAGGAAACAGAATGTGTTTGAATACAGCAGAACTTGGAGTCAGAACTCCAATCCCTGCGTAATGAAAAGGATTCACTATTGCATCATTCAGCACAGGCTGGTGAACAAGAAATGTGTACTCTAAAACAGGAATGTGAAAGTTTGAGACAGGATAAGAGTCAGGTTGTGCAAATGAATGATTTGTTGAGTGCTGTGAATGCGCAGTTGAGTGATGAAATGGGTGAGCTTCAGGATGAGATCAACCAGGTATGTAATGATTTAGAAATAGCCTATAGGGACAATCGTGAATTGAGCGCCACGTACTGTGTTTTGCAAAAGCAGAAACAGGATCAGGTTGATATGGATGTTGCAAGTGTGAATCATGATGAATGTAATGCTAAGATGGATAAACTGCGCCATCAGCGAGAGGTTTTGGCTGGCCACGTTAAGGCAATGGGAGGCGTAGCCCCTGCCTTTCACTCGTCATCAGAAGGGGAGCTATCTGATGAAGACATCTCACAGTACAACGCCCAGTCACGCCCCTATTATGGCCCAGATTCCCCACCCAGCCATCCACAGTATGGCGGGTCCCCGCCCACTACTCCCCCGGTCACACGTCGACGACGTCGTGATGCTCACCATGGGAAACGCCATCATGGCGGCGCCCATGATAGGGGGGGAGCAGGCCCAAGCCTGTTCCCGACGGCACCTCTGGTAGGCGTTATTAGTGTGGAAGACAGGCAAGAGATTGAAACCATGATTGATAGAGCATTAGGTAATGTTCCTCTTCCTGAAAGAAGTATGAAAGCCATTAAAAGTCAGATCCGACAAATTTTCCAAGAAGCTGGCACTCAGGAAGGTGTTGTTCGTACTGCAGCAGAAGCTGCAGCTCACGCAGCATTGGATGGTGTGCGAGATGCACTACCTCTGCCTGATCGACCACCGACTAATCCCCTACAAATGGCCTATTCTGTTCAACAAATTGCTGACAGTATCGGTCGGATGAGCCTGTCCGACAATCTCAGTTGCCATTTGGAAAAGGTGCGTTCCAAATGCGAGATGCTTAGCCTCGCCACAGAATATCAGGTCCAAATACTACGCCAGACCATCGATCCTGGTTTATGGGCCAAACTCCCTGAAGCAGTTCGCCAGGATGGGAATGCTACCTTTGATGAAGTCGCAGCTGAGCTCATCTCCGCTCATAGCCCAGGTGTGGTAGGAGTAATGCTGGCATACCCAGTGAAGCAAAATGCAAAAGAAAGTCCAGCGACCTACCACCAGGGACTCTGGATGGCCTACCGAGCAGGGAAGCATCTGGCATAAGAAGCTGTGGATGTAGATCTTATTGAATATAAGACCTTGTTTCTTAGGAACATGATCCCAGTGGTAAGAAAAAGGTAGAGCCAACCACATACCCAAATAGGATAGGTTTGCTGATATTCTTCGAAACCGAGAGGTGTATCAACTGTACATCTGTGATTTGGGTTCCGGTTCCAAAAAGGTTGCCACTGTGGAACCCGCTTCCGGGACCACGACACATTACACCGTGGAAGGGCAGGCCCAGCGACAGCAGCCTAAACATCCATCGGCCCCTCCAGCTAGCACCCAGCAAAACCCCCAACAGAGCTAACAACAACAACAGTGGGGTGGGAACCGGAATTGGCCTAAAAACAGAAGGCACAAGGGCAGAGGGAAACCATTACAAAGATCGGGTCCCTCGTACAAGGAAATAGCTGAAGAAAGCCAAAAATTTCGAGAGCTCCTGGGGCAAGTGCACTCCGTAGCGGACGCTGTTCCTGCACAGACCCTTGCAGCAGTACAACCGGTGACCCATGCCGCTACTGGTCATGGGGATACCGGAAGTACGAGCTCTCAGGCACACACAAGCCTGAACCCGGCAGCTCCTCCCTATATTGCATCAGTGCAACACTGTGAAGTCATCCATACAAGTCAAGCCCAACCTCTGCATGCCTCCAGCAATACGGATTGACAATTACAGGCCCCAGTCCGCATTGTAAACAAGCTGGTCTTGGATACAAACGGAAGGCCCTGCACCGAGGCCGAGGTCGGGGGCCGCCAACTAATTGTCTTATTAGATACAGGTGCAGCTGTATCTATGTTACACGATGAACACCCGGACACGTCTCCTTGGTCTACCGGACGGAAGACCAATATGTCAGGAGTTGATGGTACTAGGCTACCTGCATACCGTTCTCTACCCTTACCGGTGGAGCTAGGCCATTTGAAGGCCTCACATGCTTTCCAACTGATGGTGCTGCATGATCATCCTAGTATCATCGGGATTGACTTCCTTGCACCGCACGGCTGTGTGGTGGATCTAGCTAACATGCTGCTGATACAGATCCAGGGTCAATACCATACTGTATTAATTCCTGACTCGCATGCTGTGGCAACAATATCTATAAACAACAAAGAGTATGACGTCATAGATTTGTTCAAGAACGTTTCCCAAAACTCCTACCTATTCTGCAACGACAGTTGGAAGCGTTTGCAGTTAACAACCATGATTGTGGCAGAATGCATACTGTTATCGAGGTGCCAGGCCTGGCACATGAGAGACAAAGGCAATACCCGTTTCCCACTGAAGCTTTACCCTCTCTCCGAGAAATGATCAAGTCACTCCTTAAACAAGGAGTAATCAGAACCTGTGTTTCTACTGCCACTCTCCTGTCTGGCCCATGAAGAAACCCGAGGCACCTAGAGACTTACTATTGACTACAGGAAACTGAATCAGGTTACTCCCAGTTGTTCCCAACTGTATGCCGGCACCAGATGTGCTTCACTTTAACACCAGATCAGAAATGGTTCAGTGCCCTGGATATCTCCAATGGTTTTGGTCATTACCATTGGCCTCAAGAGTCAATATAAGTTTGCCTTCACCTTGAAGGACGACAATACACATGGACTTGCTTGCCACAGGGATTCCATAATAGCCCATCCTCTTCCATCTCCACATGATGGATGCCCTACAGAGTTTCTCAGCCCCCAATGTCTCTTACAGTATGTAGATGACCTGTTGTTGGTACTGTCACAGGAACAACATCTGGATCTCTTGGATCTAACTACTGACTCTCATTCAGAGAGCAGGTCTGAAGTGCAACCCAGCAAAGACACATTATGTCAGAAAGAAGTACTCTTCTGGGTTTGAAAATAACTGACCAAGGCCGGAGCCCTACTTGGAAAAAGATTCAGGGATTACAAGATTTGCCATTACCCACCAGTGTGGCAACTCTTGAAGGTTTCTAGGTATGGTAAACTATTCGAGAGATTTTATTTGTGATTTTGCTCAGAAAGCCACTCCTCTGTATGATCTACTCAAAAAGGACGTTCCATGGAATTGGGGCCCTGTCCATACCCAGATTGTGATGTTACTGAAGCAGGCTTTGGCCTCCGCCTCAGCACTGGTAAACCCCAATCCAGCACTACCATTCCATCTAGAGTGTGCCACCTCTGACATCGCTATGTCAGCAGTGCTGGCCCAGAAGGTGCATGGCACCTTGAGACCTATTGCATATGCATCGCAGCTCTTGACCCCAGTGGAACAGAAGTACAGCCTTTGTGAAAGGAACCTTCTGGCCACCTACTGGGCTGTCAAGCACTTCCTGTATATCATTGGGTACTCACCACTGATTCTTAACACTAATCATACACCCACTACCTTTCTGCTCTCAGATAGAGTGAAGGATGGGTCAGTCTCCAACACCAGGCTGACACATTGGTCACTTCTCCTCCAGGACAGGGATATCCAGGTCCACCAGGCCAAAGTTCCATTTCTGCTAGCTCATGGTCTCCTTTTCAGGGGAACCCATGACTGTACACTGCAGTCACCTGACCTCCCAGATCCAGTCCATTCCTCCTGCCACACCTGAGATACTGGAAAGTGTCTTTGTGCCGTGTTTTCACTGATGGTTCAGCATCGCTATCATCAGGAGAAAGATTAGGGATGGGTATTTTGGTGGTGTATCCTTATGGGAACACTGTCAGGATATCTAAACGCTGTAGTGTAGCTTCATCGCAGTATGCAGAGATGGCAGCGGTGGCTCGTGCACTGAGTTTATCCAACATGGAACTCAGGATACCATCATTTTTACAGACTCTAGTTAGGTTTTGTCTCTTACAGAATTTCTCCCTTTCTGGCAGAAGAACTCCTTCCTCCCTGATGGAAGTCCAGTGAAATACAAAGAATTGGTAATCTACATACACGCATTGGCACAGAAACACCCACACAAACTTTATGTGCACAAGGTTAAAGCTCACTCTCTACATGATTCCTATCATGCATTCAATAACACAGCAGATACCCTTGCTAAGAAAGGAGCTCGAGGGGGGGACGTCTGGATGATGGTTCATCCAGAAGCCAATGCAGCTGTACATGTTGCAGCTCTCAAAAAGAAATCTAAATCTTTTTCTCCCCTGGACCTCTCAATAGCCCAGCATTTGGACACGGAACTCAAAGAAGTGTTCAGATTCCTTGACAAAGGTACTGAAGAAAGACTCCCTACACATAACCCATATTGCAGGCATGAAGGTAAGTTACACTTATCCCCTGACGATAAACTCATTTGTTACAACCAGAGGATACTACCACCAAATTGTGGGTAGTCCTCGACATTTGAGATGATCGAATTTTTGCACCAGGTACATGACACTCCTATGGCGAACCAGGAGCAGAAAATACCTCCAACGCTCTCAAGACCACCGCCTGTGGCCTGGTATTACTAAAGATGTTAAACAATACATTGACAATTGCCTTGTTTGTGCACAAAACTATCCCATACCTACAAAACGAAATGCCAAACTCTTACCACAAAGACACACTGGCCCTTGGCATGCCATCCAAATTGATTTCATTGGTCCTTTGACCAATACCAGAAGAAACAACAAGTACGCCCTTGTGGTAACCGACTTATTCTCTAAGTGGGTTGAGGCTTTCCCCACTAAGACATGCACCGCAAAAACAACTGCCAAAATCCTTGTAGAAGATTTTCTCCAGGTGGGCCTGCCTCTCAAGGTGGACTCTGACAAAGGAACCAGTTTTTACAGGTGAGTTGATGAAAGAGTCCTTGAACCCTTGGGGTTCAGAAAAGTTCCACATACCTTATCACCCTCAACTCAGGCAAAAAGAAAGAGCCAACAGACAGATTAAGCAAATGCTTTCCAAATTCATTGAGGACAATCCTAAGACCTGGGATTCCCTATTGCCTTTACTCCTTATGGCAATTAGGGGTACACCCTCAGCCACCACCCAGCTTACACCCTTCGAGGTGATGACTGGAAGACAAATGAGATTGCCTTAACACTTGCACTTTGACCTACACACCCCCACTGCAGACCGTGTGTCTGTGGATCAGTATGTGGAAAAGCTCAGAAAAGACCTCATACACACACACTTGTATGCTGAAACTGCATGGGCAAAGCCCAGCAACAGTCCAAAATACAATTTGACAAACATGCACAAGAGGTGGATTGGCAGGTTGGAGATCAGGTAATGGTACTTCGATTTGCACATCCCACCCACTCCTTCTCCAATAAGTGGGAAGGCCCTTACCCCATTGTCAACAAGCTCAGTCCGGCAGTCTATCAAGTTAGACTCATTCACAACAATAAACTGACTGACAAATGGTTACATGCAAACCAGTTGAAATTGTACAAAGGAACTTAAACTTACTTTTCCCAACCCCACTGGGTGGAATTGTACTAATGTACTAATCTTTGATCTTCCTTTTCAGATACACTGGCAAGATGGCTATCTTGTTCCTATCTCTCCTCCTTGCAGGAGTCATCCCCTGCACCCAAGGCATGGTACCGGACCTCCTTCGACACCTGGATCCTCCAGCACCTCCAACAGAGGGAGTTTCCATCAAAATACTAGATACTATGATTACTGTCCAGGAAGGTTCTGATGCATACCTCACTGCCTCGGTCATTGCTCCTGACAAATCTACCCTTCAAATTGAGTGGCAAACCACATCACAAGGACAAATTCTCCCTGTGGCCAAACTCTCCAAGGGAACTTTTCAGGGTTGGCCCAACGCTAAATTATCCCCAAATATGTAAAAGCATCTATCCTAAATAGATACTTTTGCTCAATATTTACTGAAGAGAAGGTAGGCAGGGCCCACAGCTCAGCACCATGGACACAGGGGAAGGGAGTGAGCACCTGCCCCCTTCACAAAAGAAAGGGGTCCTACAGGGCAGCCTGCTAAGCTCAGGTGGACAAGGCAATGGGACCTGATGGCATACATCCCAGGGTACTTAAGGAGCTAAAGCTAGAACTAGCAGAGCCATTAGCAGAACTGTTTAGGTGAGTCTCTGAGCACAGGAGAGGTCCCAGAAGACTGGAGAAGGGCTCATGTGATCCTGTTCCACAAGAGTGGTAGCAGGGAGGAGGCAGGAACTACAGACCAGTCAGTCTTACCTCAGTAGTGGGCAAGATTATGGAGGCACTCCTTAATGAAAGGATAGTGCAACACCTGGAACTATAGGGCACAGGATCCAAGACAGCATGGGTTTACAAAGGAAGGTCCTGTCAAACTAATCTCAGATTTCTTTGACTGGGTAACCAGAGTGGTGGACCAAGGGGAGCAGTTGATGTCGCCTACCTTGACTTCAGCAAAGCTTTTGACACTGTTCCACATAGAAGATTGATAAATAAGCTGGGTAGGCTTGGGGTGGTCAGAAGTTGGTCAACTGGGTGGCAAACTGGTTGACAGGCAGAAAAACAGAGTGGTGGTAAATGGTATACAGTCAGAAGAGATGCTGGTCACAAGTGGGTACCTCAGGGATCAGTCCTGGGGCCAGTCCTCTTCAACATCTTCATTAGTGACCTTGCAGATGGACTAGAGGGTAAGGCTTGTCTGTTTGCAGATGACACCAAGATCTGCAACAGAGTAGATGATCCGATGGGGTGGGCAGAATGAGAAGAGATCTGGATAAACTAGCAAAATGGTCAGAAGAGTGCAACTGGGATTTAATGCAAAGGTGCAAGATCATGCACATAGGGAAGAGAAACCTGAAGCCACCTATAGTCTGGGAGGAGTTGTTAGCAGTCACAAAGGAAGAAAGAGACTTGGCATCATCATCACTGATGACCTGAAATCATCAAACAGACCTCTAAAGCAGTAGGTAAGGCTAGGGGGTGTTAGGGTGTATTAGTAGGGGTATCACAAGTCGTAAGAGGGAGGTAATAATCCTCTTTATAAGACACTGGTTAGGCCCCATCTGGAGTACTGTATGCAGTATTGGAGGCCACATCTTCACAAGGACTATTAATCAAATTGAGCAGTCCAGAGAAGGGCAACCAAATGGTGCAGGGACTGCATCAGAAACATATTGAGGACAGATTAACAGAGCTCAATATGTATACCCTTGAGCAAAGGAGGGAGAGAGGTGATATGATTGAGGCATTCAAACACCTTAAGGGCATTAAAAGTGAAAGAGTCTAACATGTTTAGATATAAGAAAAATAGCAGGACAAGAGGACACAGCATGAGAGTTAGAGGAGGCCGATTAAGGGGAATGTGAGGAAATTCTTTTTCACAGAAAGGGTGGTGGATGCATTCAATGGCCTACCTCAAGAAGTGGTGGCTATGAATACAGTGCAGGGCTTCAAACAGGCATGGGATAGGCATAAGGGAGCAATACAAATGAGTATGAATAGATAGGCCACTGACAGAGCAAAGGCCAATGGCACATTTATAAGGTAGAAAAAGAAATGGGCAGACTGGATGGGCCTTGCAGTCCTTATCTGCCATCAACTTCTATGTTTCTATGTTTCTAAATGGTTCACTGTCCTTGTTACAAACTGCATTAAGACACTCTGGTTTGTACAACATTACTGCTCTGATTGATCCTTCCTATTGTAACTCTCTCTCCCAAGATTCTGCCCGCAGATTCTGTGCTGTACACCACATGGCCTCTGCCGCCATGTATCTCTCTGTGTTGCCTCCCACTGAAAAACAGCTTTTGGAATGTCCAAAACATAACCCTGGTCCCCGTAGTGGTCTCACAGCCACTGCCCTCCCAGGTTCTTTGATTAATAATTTACAGTTCATGCATATACCTGTTTTGTTTAACCTTACTTACTGGAATATGAAAGAATTTGGTATGTGTCACAATACCAATACATCTGCATTCTATAGTACATTATTGCTTGATAGTTTAGCTGCATTTTAGATTCGTACTAAGGATCCCTTTACTGGGGTTTATTCTACTGAACATAGAGGTAATTTTAGGAGGAAAACCCCTCCTGCTACTATTAATCATAAACGTAGTAAACGTGAAGTCGACAGTTCTGATGTTACAGGTGCTACAGGTACTGTCACAGGTCTTTTGGTACTGCTATGTCCATTTGGAAAAAGCAGACATTGCTGCTATCAGAGTCATTCTGCCAAGTTCTCCACTGGTTTGGTTAATAATGTCTTACTCCATTATTGCATGGTGTGGATCTTAGTCAGGAAGAAAGATACACTGTATACAACATGCACGACATTGCCAAAGCCTTCACTGATTCTAAAGATAAGATAAATGCACTCATACAACAGAACAATAGAGAAGCTGAAAAACAATACATTGGTAGGGAAATACTTTGTTCTGCATATGGTTCATACATTCTCACTACCATCAACAACCTCTTCTGTGATTTAGAAACTGGAAGAATCCCTGACATAATACATGACAGACGCATCTCTAAATGGTATTGTCCTAAATGTAAACTTTCAACTTGTGTTTCCTTATGTATGCAACAGACTTTGTCTATTCCTCTCTCCACAGAGAGAAATTTGGGGTTTGTGACCAGACACCCAAACACTGGTCCTTGTTTTTCTACTAAGAAATGTTCCATAACAGATACCATGTTTGTCTCCTTTACTGTCTCTTTACCACGTTTTGATCCCACTACAGCTTTGTTCAACAAGATTGCACTGGCACATTCTATTGGGCATTTGGATGACGACATCTACAGAGAATGCCTGGATCTACCACCTCTACTGGTCTACCACTCCTTCCTGGATGCCTGGGTGGCACCGCACACGGACTGCTGTGCGAAGAAACAATACATCTACTTGTGCCGATGTGATGTGTTTGATGTCATACGCCCTGTTGTGGCTACTCTCCAGACAGCATTGATTGGACTTTCACTATGGATGATGACATCACTGAGAATGGCACTAACTCTTTTGAGTCAACGCCGTCACCAGATCAGCTCTACCAGTCCAATCATGAGGAAGCTCATCGCCTGTCAACACAGATTTCGAAGACGACCTACACATGCCCTGTCCAGTTGCAAAAATGGAAACTACCTACTGTACATTCACAGTATAACTCTGACGGAGAGTACTGTATAGTGACCAATGTTAAGTCTTATACATATGGTTCTGTTACTTGTTCGATTGATTACCCCAACTTTTGTTTTGTTCCCCATCAAAAAACTGCTATTGGACATACTGTCATAACCCCCATTCCCCTTATGGATGCAGACATTATTGATGGTAATCCAGATTATTTACTCACACTTTCAGAATACCTACCATACTTTAATGTACACATAGATCCACTTACACTTACACTGAAATCCCTTTTAGATAGAAAGGATACTCACCTCATCCACATCAGCAATAATATAACCAAAGCCAATGAAGCTGTTCTTGACCTGATCAACGATGGAGATATGAATAATGCATTGAATAACACCTGGTTGGAGATCACGTTTAAAGGTTTTGTTATAATACAAGCATTTTTAATATTCACTTTGATTATTATGCTTTGCTGCCTACGACGTACTCTGCGCCAACACCGTGAGCAGCTTGAGTTCCTTTACAAGGCTCGGGCGTCAGGCTTGTAAACGGCCACTGCTCCTATCCATTCCCTGGATTTGCCTGTGTTGCCCTTGGAGGCAACAAAGGGGGGAATTGTTACACAAGGTCCCTGCACCCTAATTGATACCCTCAGGGGTCCACCGTAGACAGCTAATGTTTAGGTATAGGTTATACTAATACATAGGGCTAAGGGCATCTACCGTATAAGAGTAGATGTCAGGATATGAATGCATATTACTGTAACCCACTTTGCTTGCTAAAGCACACACATTATACCACATATTTTCTGTCTATTTCTTACTTGTCAGATGCCAAGACACCTGTCCTTGAAGTAATTGTAATATGTAAGGCAACATTGCCATCCTTTGGTGATGTACACCACTACACTTTGTTATGTAAGACTCTGTATAAGAACGTCTTTGTTCTAAAACTGATGACTTTACAGAATTATATAATGTTATCTTGGACCATGGAGCCACCTCTAATTTAGCCAATAGGGCTCATCTCTGTAACTAGAAATGTTTCTATCTTTTAGTAACCATAGTAATTATACAGGTATATAATGTTATGCACAGGCTTTACACCTCGGAGACCCGAGAGATCCCAAGAGACTACAGAGAAACCTCGAGGTGTAGGGAATGCTTAGCACTGGCTCCCGGTTCGTATTGGTAAGAACTGCTTAGGGCAACTGGTATTTATCCCTTTGGTAGTAATAAACTTGTTTATTACTCGAATGCAACCTGTTTGTGATTATTTGCATTCCCAATATTGCCAAGAACCTGAAGGTGAGGTTCAGACCTCTTACACAGTTCACCCATTTCTTTTTCTGCCTTATGAATGTGCCTTTGGCCTTTGCTCTGTCAACTGCCTATCTATTCATTCTCATCTGTATTACTCCCTTATGCCTGTCCCATACCTGTTTGAAGTCCTGCACTGTATTCATATCCACCATTTCCTGAGGTAGGCCGTTCCATGCATCCACCACCCTTTCTGTGAAAAAGAACTTCTCACATTGTCCCTTAATCAGCCTACCTCTAATCTCATGCTATGTCCTCTTGTCCTGCTATTTTTTTTATATTGAAACAAGTTAGACTCTTTCACCTTGTTAATGCCCTTGAGGTGTTTGAATGTTTCGATCATATCACCTCTCTCCCTCTTTTGCTCTATGGTATACTTATTGAGCTCCGTTAATCTGTCCTCATATGTTTTCTGATGCACTCCCTGCACCATTTTGGTTGCCCTTCTCCGGACTGCCTCAATTTGGTTAATGTCCTTGTGAAGGTGTGGCCTCCAGTACTGCACGCAGTACTCCAGATGGGGCCTAACCAGTGTCTTGTAAAGAGGGATCATTACCTCCCTCTTCTGACTTGTGATACCCCTACTAATACACCCCAACATCCTTCTAGCCTTATCTACTGCTTTAGTGGTCTGCTTGGATGATTTCAGGTCATCGGTGATGATGATGCCCAAGTCTATTTCTTCCCTTGTGACTGCCAGCCACTCCCCTCCCAGCCTATAGGTGGCTTCTGGGTTTCTCTTCCCTATGTGCATGATTTTGCGTTTCTTTGCATTAAACTCCAGTTGCCACTCTTCCGACCATTTTGCTAGTTTATCAAAGATCTCTTCTCATTCTGACCACCCCACCTGGATCATCTGCTGTGTTGCAGATCTTGGTGTCATCTGCAAACAACAAACCTTACCCTCCAGTCCATCTGCAATGTCACCGATGAAGATACTGAAGAGGACTGGCCCCAGGACTCATCCCTGAGGTACCCCACTTGTGACCCGCATCTCTTCTGACTGTATACCGTTTATCATCACTCTCTGTTTTCTGCCCATCAACCAGTTTGCCACCCAGTTGACCAACTTCTGACCCACCCTGAGCCTACCCAGCTTATTAATCAATCTTCTATGTGGAACAGTATCGAAAGCTTTGCTGAAGTCAAGGTAGGTGACATCAACTGCTCCCCCTTGGTCCACCACTCTGGTTACCCAGTCAAAGAAATCTATGAGATTAGTTTGACAGGACCTTCCTTTTGTAAACCCATGCTGTCTTGGATCCTGTGCTCCTAAGGATTCCAGGTGTTGCACTATCCTTTCCTTAAGGAGTGCCTCCATAATCTTGCCCACTACTGAGGTAAGACTGACTGGTCTGTAGTTCCCTGCCTCCTCCCTGCTACCACTCTTGTGGATCGGGATCACATGAGCCCTTCTCCAGTCTTCTGGGACCTCTCCTGTGCTCAGAGACTCACTAAACAGTTCTGATAATGGCTTTGCTAGTTCCACCCTTAGTTCCTTTAGTACCCTGGGATATATGCCATTAGGTCCCATTGCCTTGTCCACCCTGAGCTTATCGAGCTCTTGTAGGATTCTTTCTTTTGTGAAGGTACTAGTGCATACCTCCCTCCCTTGTCCCTGTGTCCATGGTGCTGAGCTGTGGGCCCTGCCCTACCTTCTCTTCAGCAAATACTGAGCAGAAGTATCTATTTAGGATAGATGCTTTTACATGGTCCTCCTCCTCACACACACCCTTATCCCCTTTGATCTTAGCATTACCCCCTCTGGACTTTCCTCCACTGCACCCTTACAAATTCCTCCAAGGCCTTCTCTCCCTTTAATATGTGCCATTGTGATCTGATGATGTTTTCAAAATACTTGGCATGCGTCAAATAGGTTGTAACTACATTAAACTGAGTTATAGCTTGTTGGTTATTAGTTTCCACTCATTTTTTTTTTTAAATCAGATCCTCCCTCCTAACTGAGTTAGTGTGCTCCCAGGCTTGCCAGCTACTGCAACATTCTGTGATGTTTGTAAGAAGGATTACATAGAGAAGAGCCAAGAATCTGAAGGATGGTTTAATTCACTGTAGGCATAAACAGTCAAATACCCTAGCATTGCTAGATCAGGGAGTTAACAGAATCCTAAAGTGCCCCCCTACCTCTGGTAAAGTACTGTAGAATAACAGGTATTTAAAAGCAATGCATTATAATTCAAAAGCAGTAGCGGTGGCCACTGTATAGTCCACGCACTTCACTTGGATGTCATTCTCGTTTGAATCGCTAGGAGCAAATGATTTAAGTCAACTTAAAAGTGAAGCCTGTCAATCCACTATCAGTCAGACAACAAAGAAACCAAGTAATGATAAAGTCTAAGCAGCTGGGGGACAGAATATCCAATGATGGGGATGTGCAAAAATCTCTGCACCTCAGGTTCAGGATGAAATCACAATTAGAGTCATTAAGTCCCATATCCTCTTCCCTGACTGGAGAGGTTTAGTTTGACCACAGGTTGTTGGCGATACTGGTGATGTGGGGGTGTCCTGAAGGGATGGACAAACCAAAGCAGGGCCCCAAAGTGACACTGCACCTCCTGTTCTCATAGAACTGCTTCTCAGCTCTTTATAATGAGGGCAGGAAGATGCAACACATGTTTGAAGGAGGAACAGAATCCTATCTATAGATTCCCAGACACTAGCTACTGTACTCAACAACATAAAAAAAAAACTGATGGCATTAGGAAAACTTTGCATGAGGTCTCTGTCACACACACTACAGTCTAACCTGCATGTCTGCAAGTGGCATGCGAGGGAAAGGGCTGGGTCTCTTTAGACCCAATAGAAGCAGGAAAATGGGCGACAAGATTCCTGGCATTGCAATGATAGCAGGATGGAGTAAGAGGGCCAGATTTGGAGGAAGAGGACAACTGAAGGCAACGGACTTGTGCAACTGCCAAATTCTGTAACTTTGATATTTTATAACAGTTCTATTTACATTACTGTTTGCTGCACTGTTTGGTCCTCAGCATATACCTTATAGCAGGTACATAAGGGAGATTTAGACAGAACTTTGAAGGTGGAATTATTCCATAATGGACATTTTGAAACATTTTCCCTCTCCCTGGGACTGCAGTAAGTACCATAGGTGAATTCAGTTACATCACATTTATGTTGTAAGCAAATTAATGTAGGACACCTTGTGCTCTTTATATCGGTTATGGTTTGGAGGGCAGTGATTCAAATGGTTTTCCTGTATGGAGTTTAAAGTTTTTTTATTACTTGTGTCTGTACGGGTCTGGAAAAAGTTGTATTAGATGTTATCTGTGTACATTAGTTTGGTTTATTAGCCCCCTATTAAGTCAGAAGTTGCTACCAATTGTTCTTGGCATGAACTTTAGGAGGCACATGACGCTATCAGCCCTCTTGGCACATGCATTATTTGGGTTCCATGTCACAATAGTGAAAAGGTTTCATCGACTCACAACTCAGCGAGTACATTCCGCCGAATACAATATCAGCACTACACCCACCACAGCAAACATCGATACAGCAACAGCACTACAATTCATGACAGGGCATTAATGTTAATGTTTAATGTGGGGGCTATGCCCCCTGCACCCCCATATTTATATAATCATCTCTGGGGGGGGCTGACACTGGGGGACAGGAGAATGCACGGGGGAACAGTAAATAGGGGATACCGCAGCTGGGGCAACAGACCAAAGGATGGCCACAAAAAAGAAATTAAGTCCAACACCACAAAAAGTGCTAAAAACATACCTGCATGCAGGCAGTCCCAAACCTGGAACCATTCCACCGTAGGCGGCTTCCACACCCAGCACACCAGGTGGCCAGCTCAGCAGCAGCAGGCTGCATCCCACCATTTAACCCATTGCAGCATGAACATTCTCCGCCATTCATTATCGCTGTTCTGTCCCTAATCCCTCGTTATTCCCTCGCCTTGCTATAACCTCATTATCGTTGTTTCAACGGGTGCGTAAATTCAGTTGCTTATATTTGAGTTGCTCAATGTGCTTTTCCCACATAATGGTATATCCATTATTTGGACTTTAGTATTGGAATTTTTGACACAATGAAATAATAAAGTGGCCCAGGGGTTCCAACTCAGTGAAAGTGAATCTCTTGGTTTCTGGATTTTTTTTTTTTTTTGATATTCCCCTCCAATCTTGTACCAAAATATGATGGATACTCTCCTCTAATCTTGTACGATTGATAAATTGACAAAGTATGATGGCTATATATATATATATATATATATATCATCTGATTAAGGAGGAATTTCTCTCCAGTTGAATTGTTCAGTACTTATAGTATATGATTAGTCTTTGTTCAATATAAAAATCAGCCTGTTTGAAATCCTTATAGTGTGTGAGAGAAAGCTGTTGAAGGTGAAATTCTATTACTAGAAGTTCGTTGTGCTGCAGTAGCTACATCACGATGTTGACGTGCTGCACTACTGACGTCACTACTGCAGCACAGCAGATTAGAATGCTTTCATGTGACACAGAATTCACTATCCATGGCTGCTGTTTATAACGTTGTCAAGTCATCTTGCCTGTTTCAGCCAGTGGTAATGAGGCACAGAGTGATGGCAGCCACAGTTTACTCCAACTCCAGTCCCTTTTTTAAAGTCAATGTTTTCCTCCTGTTTTAATCTTATGATTTCCCATACACTGCAAAAGATTGTGTATAAGCAACCATACACAAACAAGGCTGAATTTTAATCTAGAGGTTTCCATGGTACAAAAGACCTCTTGATTCAGACACGGCCTTGTTGCATATGGTTGCTCATACACAATCCTCCACCTTGTGCACATTCTAACCTGTTGTGTGCATTTCAAAGTGTTGTTGTGTGCATTCTTGAAGCAGTTGATCAGCACAATTCAAAGGTAATAAAATGTTAAATTCCTCACTCACCCTGCACCCAGATGCTTACTAACCAAACAGTGCTAACATTTGTACCTTATGGGTGGGATATTCAGAAATGCGCCAGAAGCAGGCGCAAGAGCGGCACAGCGCATGTACACTGCGCCAGTGCGTACCCAACATGATATTCAAATGCTGAGCACAATGGCAAGTTACAGCTCAAGATGGCTAAATATCGCAGGGATGCACCATAGCGCAACAAGGGCTGTGCCAGGGAGCAAGTCAGCAGGCGCCATCATGCAACCAGGGCTGTGCAATGGAGCAAAGCAGGAAGCGCAAGAGCACAACATGGGCAGGGCAAGGGACAGAGGTGCATGGGCCATAGCACAGGGCAACCAGCACAGTGTGGAGCAGGCCACAAGAGCAGAACACACTGCCACCATGGTGCAGGGGATGTCCGGAGGGGGAAAAGGCAGGCACACAGCCGCAGGCTCTGACCACGCAAACCACTGCAGTGCATGGAGGTGGCATGACACCAATGGCCACTGGCAGGCAGCCACGGGCAACACCCACTGGACGGCATGGGACATGGCACCGGGACCAAAGCAGACAACACACAAGCTGACAGCACACAACACACAGGCAACACAGCCCATCAGGGAATACATGCACACCCAAGGGCACAGACACACTCAAGCCACTTGGTACAGACCACCTGACACAAACCCCAGGCAACCACAAACATACCACACAGCCACCATGCACACCACTGTATCATGGCACCAAAGCCAGCTGCAAAGCAGACACGGGCACGGATGGCTACCAAAATAGATTTGTATTAAAAGCAACAGCCAACAACAACAACAAACTATATAGAGGTGAACAGGGATAGGGCGCAGGGAACAGGGAGGCCACAATCAGGAATGTAGGCTGGGGAAGGGGGGTGGGGAGACAGGGGTCATGGCTAGGCAGGGTACAATGGAGGAATGGGATGGATGTCAGGGGAAGGGAGGGTGAAGCAGGCCAACCAGTGCCGCATCCATCTTCGCCTCTGTGGCCGGAACAGGGCCTGCTGAATGATGCGGGCCACCACAAGGGTGGCCGTGGTGACCCTTAGGATCCTTTCCAGCAGCCTGGTGTGGACATCCACCAGATGGGCACCTAGGACAAAGGTGGGGACATGGATGAGTGCAAGCCCATGTGACCATAGCCCATCCACTGTGCGTAGTGGACAGTGGTGACATGCGCTCTGTAGAGGCACACAGCCATCCACAGCATGTGTGCCCACACGAGCTGCCATCTCAACCATCCACAGCCATGCACAGCATTGCACACCACCACCAGCCATGCGCAGTATGCCACAGCCATGGCAGCCAAGTGAATGCCCATTGCGTGGGGATGGCAGTGGCCTGGCTGGGACTCGGATGCACCCACAGCCCACCTGCAGTGGCCACACACACATGCCTAGGGTGCAGCATGGTGCAATGGACCACACCAGCAATGCACGGCTTGTAATGGCCATGTGCACGGGGGCCTGTGGCCCACCCCTACCCCACACAACAACATACACTGCCAAAGTGCCTACCTGCAAGCTGCGGCCCGACTGGCGCCCAACCACCTGCACCTCCCACCTGGCCAGCATCCCTCTGCCGTGTGCTACCACTGGCCTGCTGCCGTCTGGCAGTGGCACCTACCATCTGGGCTCTGCTCCGATCTTCAGGGCCTAGTAGGGAGACAGTGAGAGGAAGACATCAGCAGGGGGCAGCAACACACGGGCCCCCCCAGCACAGTGTACCCCATGACCCTGTGCAGTGGCATTGCCATGGGACAGCACACCTATGGTGCGTTGCCATGGCTGGTGGTGTTCCCAGCCACTGCCCCCCACCCACAGCAGCATGGCATGACACCCGCTTGCATCACACACAACACAAACATGGCATGGTCATGGATATGTGCACTCACCTCGCCGTGGCACTATGCCCCTCCAGATGCATGCCTGCAGTGTCCTGAGATGGTCCGGATCCCTCCTTTGCAGGTCCCCGTACCTGTGGCGGCACTGCTTCCTGCTACAACGTGACCCTGTGGCCTCCTCGAGCTCCTCAGCCACCCCCTATCACACCTCTGTTTGTGGCTGGTCCAGGGGCACCTGCCCATAAAGGGCACCAACATGTGGCTCCACCAGTGCCACCAGGTTGACTAACTCAACCTGGCTCCAATTGGGCACCCTTGGTGTGCTTCTATGAGGCATGGCTAAATTGAACACCGCAGAAGCAAAATGGCGCTGGTGAACGTACAAGACACACATGCGAAGGATGCGCGACACACCTGGCGATGCGCTGCCATCCCCGATCGCGCATGCCCTGCTGATGCACGATACAGCTGCAGCATCGCTGGCATGTGCCGCAGGTACCCAGGGGTCAAGGGGCATGCGTAGGGGTCAAAGGGCAGCGTGCGCACCGTGCACAACAGCGCAACAGGGCATGGTTAACATGGTGCGCTATAGGGTCCAGTGTGCCCCATGGGCCATGTGCCAATATTGCACGGGCGCCAATGGGTGTACAGCGCACATGCACTACATGCCCAATAGCCACAGAGCGCCATGCCACCTGTAGAGCACTGTGTGTAGGAAGCACCACTGCCATACATGATGTCAGTGCACGCATGCGCTGTACCATGCGGACTGCACAAGTCACACAGATGCGCCATGGCTTGTGCATGCGCAACTCCACCGCGCCATGGCGCAGTTTTGCGATATTCAGCAGGCAGATGCAGATGAGCTGATCAGCATATCCGCGGTGCATTGGAGGCGTTTGCATCTCATTACAGTTGCGCATTCCCTCATTTGCATGTGATGCGCTATAAAGGGCGCCATGTGGCAGCACAGGCAACAGACCGGTATTGCATCCTTCACAGGTAGGACGTCAGGCAGTGGGCATGTCAGGACTGTGGATTGGGGGGCCTCGTGTGTGGCAGCCAGCACTAATCACATGTCCCCCCCACAGGAAGAGCATGTCGGAGCATGAGGAGGTTGAGGAGCAGGGACCTGCATGGAAGCGCAGGCCCAATTTCACAAGGGCAGAGTGCTAAATGACGCTTACCTGGACCAGGAGCCCCTTCTGAGTGGCTCCATAGGCACCCAGCAGGCCAGAGCGGAGGCATGGGAGGGAGTGGCCAGGGCCGTGGACCTGCAGGGTGTCCATCAGAGGTCGGTGCAGGAGTGCAAGAAGAAGGTGGGCATGGACCCCGGAGGTGGATTAAGGAGAAGGTGGCTGCCATCCGGACCACACGTGCCACCATGAGTGGTGGACAGCCTGAGGTGCCACAGCTGACACCACAGGAGGAGCTTGTGGTGGCGACTATGCAGCGCCGTTGAGGGTGTTCTCGGCAGTGGATTCCAGATGGGGGTAGCCCATCACTGAATGGTAGGTACAGCGGTGCATGGGGATGGGGGTGAGGGGTGCATGGTGGCAACACTAACATGTATTTGCTCCCTTACAGATCCTGAATACCTGCTTGCGGATGCAGGGGTGGCGGTGCCCACCCTGGGTGATGTCGGGAACCTGGAGGAGTGCCCATCCACCTCTACCAGGATCCGGGGGCCCGGACCACTAGTGGACCCTCCACACTGTCCACACAGATGCCTGTGGCATGGGCGCAGATGAGGCCCAGGCAGTGTTTCAGTGGGATGCCAGCCATGGCGTCCAGTATGCTGAGACAGTGATTGGGGCGGGATCCGGGTCCGATGATGACATGACCGCTACCCAGGACAGTGGTGATGCCAAACAGGGGGACACCCCTACCATGCACCGGACACGGCAGCACTGATGGTGCACAAGTGGCGCTGGCCAACCTGCCAGCCACACCGCCTAGTGTGGCGGTGGCCACCGTACTGGCAGCGCAGTCCAGTCTGTCTCGTGGTGGGGGTGCAGCCTCTCCGGCAACATCACGTGCACAGTGGCCGGAGGAGCAGCAGCAGCAGGACAGTGCAGAGGGTGGTCTGGGTGCAGTGTCCGCTGCCAGTGCACTGTAGACAGTACAGACCCAAGGAGACCCCACTGTGCAACCCCCACCTGCATGGGGCGGCCATGTCATGGGGCCACACAACCCCCACAGGTCGGAGCAATGCCCAAGCCCCCCAGGGTGCTAACCCACTGGCCGGGCCCACCCGTCTGCTCAGGACATCCGTGGAGCAACAGATTCAGGTTGTGGCAGGGGTGCGTGCACTCTGCACTGAGCTGTACTAGTCTGCAGGGAGGCATAACCAGGACTTTGAGTAGCTCCTGGCTGAGGCCACACACATGCGGGAGGACACAACTGCAGGCCTGGATCGGCTCACCGCTGCAGACACGGCCAGTCTAGCACCACTGGCCCCCTGGTGCAGGGCCATCCACAGCAGTCACCATGGAGTGCATTCTTCACCCCTCGGTCCCGGAGTCGTGCGACCCCAGCATTTTCGTCACCGGGATCCGCTGTGGGCATCCCGGGCATGCCTGGAGCGGGCCTGTTTGTGGGCCTGCAGATGCCTGTGAGGGACCGGTCGCATTCTCGCAGCAACACGCCTGGGGGAACATCTGTAAATATCTCTGTGGCCGCCGCATGCTGCCGGCGCTTGCTGGGCGGTCTCGTGGGCTGTCGGCGTGTCCGTGGACGTGCACCCGCGCAGCGCCAGTCATGATCCGCCACCCTCCCTGTCCACTACCTGCCGCAGCCCTGTATGCACGGCGGTGTGGTGTGTGCGTGTGCATACCAGGGCCATGCCATCCGAGGTCACACATCATGCCCACCTTGTGCACACCCTCCTGGTCGCTGGCCACCATGGCATGTGCATGATGATGCCATCACAGCACCGGCCGCCACAGTGCACTGGTGTTCAGCGTCTGACACATGCCCGTTGGCGGCTTTGGGGTGTGCATGTGTGGGTGCCCGTGTGACCGTGCCTGGGTGTGTGGGGCTGTGTGGGTGGGGTCCACAGTTCTGTCAGGGGTGCTTCCACTGTCCCATGTCCGTCAACGCCCCCCTCTGACTGTGTCTGTTGTGGGGCCCTGCCAGCCATGCCTGTATACCATGCCCTGGTCCCTGGGACATGTGTGTGGACCTGTTCACCTACCTGCATGCACCATAGTGCTCATCTGCAATGATGTTCCAGTGCCGCTGGGCCAACCTGCACAGCTGGGGTTCCCATCATCCGGGGGGCGCTGCCCATCACCATTGGGCCCAGGCACCCGCGTCGTCCGCACTGCTGTTCCCCTCTTTGACCTTGACAGCTATCCCATGGTCAGTGGCCATGTTGTGTAGCACACAGCAGGCCAAGAATAGGCCACAGGCCTTCGAGGGGCTGTACTGTAGGGCACCACCAGACCTGTGCAGGCAATGGAACTGTGCCTTCAGCAGTCCAAACACATGCTCGATGATGTTCCATGTGCTGGCGTGTGCCTCGTTGTATCTCTCCTGCGCTGGGGTCGGTGGGCACCAGTACGGGGTGAGCAGCCAGGGCCTGAGTGGGTATCCACTGTCACCTGTGGGGGAACATGTTGGATTAGCACATTGGTCGGTGTGGCTGCCCCCCCGCCTACACAGCCGAACCCTCTACGCCCTATGCATAACATCTCCCCCCCACACCCTGCCCTGTTGCGCAGGGCTGCCCATTCCTGCTGCATACTCACCTACTAGGTGGCCAGTGGGGATGGATGCCCCCACTCTCAAACCTGTGGCATAGTGCAGACTGGTGCCAAATGAAGGCATCTTGTGCTCCCCCAGGGTGTGTGGCACAGGCATTGATTATGTGCCCCTTGGCATCGCACACCACCTGGCAGTTGACACTGAGGTAGCCCTTCCTGTTGATATAGGCCACCCAGTCCGGCCCTGGTGGTGTGCGGATGCCGATGTGGGTGCAATCAATGGCCACTAGCATGCCAGGCATACGTGCAACCCTGTGGAACTCCTGCATGTTTGCTGTATGCTCCACCTGTGTGCTGGGGAAGTGGATGCATTCTGCAGCATGTGGCAGCAGTGCATTGAGGAATTGTGTAAGGAGCCATGACGCGGCCGACTGAGTTTTGCCTGTGGTGTCCCCTGTTGGTCTCTGGAAGGTACATTACGGCCGTGACCTTTGTCTCCACTGACAGGGCGTGGCTCTGTCTTGTAGGTGCCTGCATCTCATCACTGCACAGCTCACAGAGCTGCCTCAGAATCACTCAGTTCAGGCGGTACCGATTCACTATCTCAGTGTAGCTGTACTGTTCAAAGGTGGTGCGGGCACGGTACCACCTGTTCAGGGCATACTGCAGCCGGGTCCTTCCACAGCCACACCGCTCAGCCTCCTGCCTCCTCACACCTCTCATTACTGCCTCCATCTGGAATATTGCACTGGCCATGGTCCAGCCTGTCCGGACCCCCCCTCTGCGGTTGTCTTCCTGGGCTACCCCAGCTGTGTGCTGCTGCCTGGGCCCCTACACTGGGCATGCCTCTGTGTTGGGGACCCACATCCACGGTCTGGCCAGCCCGAACCCAGCGGCACGGTCAAGGTCACACACCCTGTCCTACTGCCCGTTGCACCTCCTGCCTCTGTGACTGTCCTGCACCCCTGCTGCTGTCCTGCCTGGCCACTGGCCCTCACCGTCTCTGTCTCACACTGTCTTTGTCTCTCTCTCTCTCTCTCTCTCTCTCTCTCTCCCTCTCTCTCTATCTCTCAGCCCTGCTCCCCTGGGCACATGCCGCCATCCCCTGCTTGCTCCATCCTTTTATAGGCTCAACTTTGCTCCATGCATGTCCCTGTTCCTCTGCGCTTGACCATCGGCCTGTTGTTGAATATCGCACTGTGCTGCTTATTCATGGCTATGTCCCCTGCACTTGCACTTGCATTCATTAGGGTTGCACATTGGTGCACTGTGATTTGTCCTGTGCAATGTCCCCCACTGAATATCGCTCTTTGGCGCATGTCCACTGTTGCGCTGGCACATCTCACTTGCGCCTTGTGCAACTGCTTTGAATATCCCACCCCTAGATCTTTAAAAAGTCTGGAATTTAAATTTGATTATAGAACAGAACAAAGAAATGTCAAGTTTATTTTTCTTTCTTTCTTGGGGGGGGGGACTTCTGTGACTTCTGTGTAAAAAAAACATATACTATACAGTATATATTCTATGTACTATATAGCCCAGAGCTGAGATGACAGCATGGACCACTTGAGCTCTGCTCTCGAGGTTCATAAGCTGACATCTCGAACCCTCAGTGGAAACACAGCCTTGTTATAAATGGTTGCCCATATATTATTCTCTATGTGCTCTATTTGTAATATATATTATTGTCAACTGTAACACAGTGGAGAAAATAATAAAAATAAATTAAAAAGTGAAGACTTTGGAAGTAGTTTATGAGAATTCCTCTACATGTGTATGTTCTGATGTGCATGAGTTATTGTAAAGTATCGTACACATACCTATTTATACTGAATGTATTTGTCTGTTGAAATGTTTTATGTTAGATGTGACTGTAAAAGGGCTAGTCCCAATCCACCTTCTGGTGAAAAATTAAAAGAAACAAAACAAACAAGTATTAGTCTAGGGTTGCTGGCCAAGGCACCTAGTTTCACTTGATCTCTTTTCTTCTAGGTTGCTTGAAAGGACAGAGCAAAGAACCTTACCTGAGCAAGGGAAAGGATTAAGGCTTCTTTTGGCAAGGCAGATTTACTGTGTGTTGTTATTTTTATTTTGTACTCACAGGGATTGTTACTGTTTGTTGATAACATTTTACTGCTTTATTTTTCTCTGATTCAAATTGTTGTTGCTGGGTATACCTTCTGCTGCATTATTGCAGAGTGTGCCTACAGGTGTGTGCTAACAGATTACTGCTGTAATCTGATTCAGATTATCTTTTGCAAGGTGTGTCTTCTGTTACTACTTTATTTTTCTCTGTAGCAAAGTGTTTCTTACAGGGTATATCTTCTGTGAAATTATTACAGGTGGTGCTTTACCGGTTTTATCTAACATTAGGATAAGCTTTCAGAACTACTGCATTTGTGGCTGGCTGATTGTTTCTGCTTTTACCTCCTTGTTTCTTTCGTCCATGGTTGTTCTTTTTCGGCAGGGGAAGGGCCCAGCCACCCACCCCCATCCCCAACCACGCCACACTACACTCCTTTTATAGGGTAGCACAGTCGTGACATTTCCTGTGGCAAGGCAGGAAGGGGTGGATCAGATGGGTATCCACACAGTGACCTCATTTACAGGGGCACTAGTAATTTAACTTGTTATAACAAGTTATACAAAAAAAAACACATAATCAAATGTTGCTTTCATTTTCTTCTTTCTAATTACTCTGACCAGGTTATAAACCCAGCAACTTATCTGGAATGGATATCATTAACTGCAGGTACTGTGGAACACTTTTCAGAAGGGCAGTTTTACAGGATTTAGGACACTGTCCTACATGCTGGGCCATTGGAGATCTAAGGGCTCAGCTCCAGGCAGCATGGGCAGAGACTGCACGCCTCAAATTGCATATTCAAGACAAAATATATTATAAGAACCACTCACCATTTCCACAACATCCAGCAGAAGCACCTCAACCGCAGAGGGTAGTTGGTCTGGGAGATTGGCAGGTGGTTAGGAGGGGCAAATCGGGTGCCTCATCACTTGGTGCTCTCCCACATATTACCTACACAAACCATACAAAAACCACAAAAGGTATCTGCCTCTATCTCTGAAATCAAACAAAGGGGCAGAGGACACTGCAGCACAGGAGCTAACACAACAAAACTCACCCACAACAGGAACCAAAACAAAAAAAAAAAAGGAAATCCAAAAAACTTCTGATCATAGGAGACTCCATGATTCAGGGAGTTAATACCTATCTCCAGCCAAGGGTAATGATCAGATGTCTCCCAGGTACATCAGTGTGGAGAGACACTGACCGAATTGCTAAAATTGTTCAGGAAGCAGGAGAAAACATTGATGTCCTGGTATGGCCTTGAAGCATGGACAGCACTATACAAACCCGATGTACTAGAGGTGACTGAGACCTGGCTCAAGCCACAGATCCTCCCTCATGAAGCTGACCTGGTCGGCTATCATGCTTTTAGAAAGGATAGAGTAGAGAAAAAAGGCAGTGGGGTTCTCATCTACATCAGCACAAACTTACATGCTACACAGCTTGATCACCCTCCCCTTTGTGACTCAGTAAGTGAGATCATATTTACTAAAGTGCTCCTTGGAGACATCAAATCTTTTTACATAGGGTGCGCCTCTCTTCTGCCCCAATCGGCTGCCTTTTCCCTTGAATCTCTAACTGATGCCTTGGTGGAGCACCCCCTTGGGGAGATGATTCTCCTTGGGGATTTCAATCTGAACTGGATTGCCCTGGGTACTTCCGCTAGCAAGGACCCTATGCTGGACTCCAACCTGACCCAAGTCATCGACCTGCCTACTAGGCATAACGCTAAGTCTAGCAATCATTCTTTACTTGACTGGCACTAGTCTCTTGCCCAGACTGTATATTGACAGCCGGGATCATGGCAGACTCACTGAGTGATCACTCACTAATCTTCTGTACCCGGTCTAATAAGCCCCCTAAACTTGCTGCTAGGGTAATAGAAGCCAGGAACTTTAGCAGACTCGTACCAGCTGACTTTTGCTCTGACTTGCAAGTCATGGACTGGGATCCTATAGTCTCCCTCCCCACACTGGACGAGGTGCTTGACTACTTTACCAACTCGTTTCTGTCCATGGCCAATTTACATGCCCTGCGAAAGAAACTAAGGGTACTGGACAAGTGCCATAAATAGCTTAGCTCTGGCCTCAAGTAAAGTATGCTGCTCCGAGACAGGGCCTGGGGACTTTACAAATCTTCAGGCAGCAGATCTGACTGGCAGAAGTACAGGGAGCTGAGGAATCAATGCAAGAAAGCTTCCAAACTTGCAAAGTCCAAATACCTGCATAATCTCCGGACTAGTCACTTCTGAGACCCTACAAATTTCTGGAGCCCTATTAACATGCTTCTTAAGGGTGCCCCTAATGTCCAAGAAGGTGCACTCCTGGTTGAGAATACCCTGATCAATAATCCCTCTGCAGTAGCAGAGGCATTCAGTGCTTCCTTCTCCAGCCCAGGCGGACTCTCATCCCCTATCCTCTCTGGTGTTCCCTGCAACAGCAGTGCTGATTGGTAGCATGCTCGGCCTCAGTTTCACCTGAAACTGGTCAAACCTACAGATGTACTTCCCCTTCTACTCAAAATAAACTCTGACTCCTCCCTGGGATATGACCTGCTTGAACAGAGGCTGCTGAGGTCCGCTGTCCCTGCAATCGCCTACCCTATCACTATGCTCATCAACAGGTCCCTCCTTGAAGGAACTGTCCCAAGTAAATGGAAAGTAGCGACCATAGTCCCTGTCCATAAAAAAGGACCCAGGGACAAAGTGGGGAACTATAGGCCAATCTCCATACTCTGGCCTCTCGGGAAGGTGCAGGAGAGATTGGTATACAATCAACTGCAGGATTACCTCGAGCAGCACCTACTCCTAACCGATGTACAACATGGCTTTAGGAAAAGCCATGGCACCGACACAGCCCTCATCCAACTCACGTCTGACATCCTCAATGCCATGGACCAGGGCTCCCCGATGGGAGCTCTATTCATCGACCTGTCCAAGGCATTTGACTTGGTCAGCCACAAACTTCTTCTTTCCAAACCCCACTGACTAGAACTGAATGTGCTCTCACTTTCCTGGTTCAAGAGCTACCTGCTCAATCGAACCCAAAAAGTTCTATGGAGAGGAACACAATCCAGCACCAGACCTGTGGTCTCTGGGGTACCCCAGGGCTTGATCCTGGGTCCCCTGCTATTCACCCTCCTTGTCAATGACATTGAGGGGTCTGTGGGCTGAGCAACCTCATCCTTTATGAGGATGACACCATTGCCTACTGTAGTGACCCGCTACCTAGCGTCATCTCTGCCAAACTGCAGACCAGTCTCTCTGCACTTGAAGCCTGGTTCTCCACCAACTCACTTGTGCTGAATGAAGATAAAACTAAGGCTGTTCTGTTTGGGACCAGACACCTGGGTACTGACAGGTATGAATTGCTCCAGCTCAACACAGCCCAAGGGAAGAGAGTTGAGGTCATCGACAGGATTAAATAACTTGGGATCCTCCTTGACCAGGAGCTATCCTACAAACCCCACATCGACTCCTTAACTAGGTCCATCCACCAGAGGCTTGGACTCCCCTACCAGCTGGGCAACTCTCTTTCTGGCGAGGCTCGGCAAGCCATAGCCAATTGCACCCTTCTCCCCTCCATCCTATATGGGGCTCCCCTACTACAGTTCCTCTTGGAGAGGGAACTAAGCAAACTTACCATTCTCTACCATAAAGTGGCATGCTTCGCTACTAACTCCCTCCCCAGGAGGCACCACTGTGAGGTCCTTGTGGACCTCCACTGGCCCACCATACAGCACAAGTTGGCCTACTCCTCTATTTGTTTGACCTTTAGATTCACCACTTCTGGCCCTCCTCCCCATCTGAGTTGGCTGCTCACTCCCAAAGTACCGTGCCGTGACAAGAGATCCTCGGCAGGCCATCCCCTCAACATCCCTCGGGTTCGCACTAACCAAGGCAAGCGATCTTTTCAGTATGCTGCTCTGCACTTATGGAACACCTTCCCAGCAAGTCTGGTTGACAAGCCCACTCTCCAAAGGTTTAAGTCAGGCCTCAAAGTGTACCTTCTGGAACTTAGTCTCTGCGGCTGTAATCGATAACCCCCTGCCTGGGCTTGTGTCGTGTTTGTCATGCCTCACTACTCCTATTGCCATTACTATTTCTCCCAAGAAGCTCTTGTGCAAAATTGTCTAATGTACTGTGCACCTGTCTAACATTTTGTGAGCGTGCTGTTTCCCTGTAAGTGCTTAATGCCAATTCTATTGTATGTATCTACTGTAACTACTGTAAATTAATTCCAATGTATGTAGTCTTCTGCTGTAACTAATTCTGGGTCGCCCCCAAAAAATGGGACTTCTGGTCTCAGTGGGCTTACCCGGTTACCAAAATCTAAATAAATAAATAAATACTGTTTACTAGCCTACAGACCATTAGTCTCCAGAAGATAAAACAACCGGTCCTTAATTATAGTCTCAAGCAGCTTCCCTTCAGTGGAGAAAAGGCTGACCAGTCCATAGTTGCCCAGTTTTCCTCTGTTCCCACTTTTGTACAGAGGCACACAATCACAATAGTTACAGGACAGCAAGCAGCACAGTATCATGGCAGGGAGAACTTGTCAGGCCAACCTGATAGTATTCTTTGGCTATGTAATGAGGGTAGTGGATAAGGGCCACGCTGTGGCTTTACTCTACTTTGATTTTAGCAAGATTTTTGACTCTGTGCCTCACAGAAGGTTGCTGAAGAAGGCAGAAGATCTGGGTGCAGTGATAGACACAGATGGGTGAGAAACTGGTTGGAAGGGAGACAGCAGAGGGAATTTTATTAACAGAGTCAAATCAGAAGAGATTGAGGTCACTAGTGAGAGAGCCACAGAGATCAGTCTTGGGTCCAGTCCTTTTTAATGTATCCATCAGCAATATGAGAGAAGATGTGTCTCTTCTAAGAAGACACTAAGCTGTGTGGCAGAATAGACAGTGAGGAGGGGATTAGGGAGATGCAGAGAGATTTGTAAAGGATAGAGAAGTGGTCAAAGATTTAGTGGTTGAAATTCAATGCCAAAAAGTGCAAGGTGATGCACATAGAGAACAAGAACCCAAGGACGGAGTAATGGATGGGGGGGGGGGTAAAGCTAGGCACAACAAGAAAGAGACATATGGGTCATCATTAATAACTCCCTAAAACAATCAAGCCCAGTGTAACAAGAACTACATAATGACAAAGAGGATGATGTAGTGTATAGGAAGGGATACTGACAGCAGAAGGAAGGAGGTCATACTTACTATCTCTCCGTAGATCACTAGTTGGAGTCCTGTCCCCAGTTCTGGAGTCCTTACTTAAAGAAAGATAAGAACAGGCTGGAGACAGTGCAACGTAAGGTGACCAAAATGATTCAAGGACAGCAAGGCAGATTTTACAATAATTGGCACAAGGCACTGAACATGTACTTTCTGGAGACCAGCGAAGAGAGGGGGAATATGATAAAGACCATCAAGTTCCTGAAGGGAATAAACAAGGTGAACTGCAGAGAACTATTTAGCATGAATACACAGTCAAGAACCGAAGGCCAGGTGAAAGCTAAGAGGTATTATAGAGATCTTCAAGTTCCTGAAAGAAATGAACAAGTAGACTTTAGTGAATTATTTAACATGAGTATCAGATCAAGAACACAGGGGCATGAGTGTAAACTGATGGGGGGAGATTCAAGAGGGACATTAGAAAGTTTTGTTGTACAGAAAGGGTAGTGGAGCCATGGAACAGTACCAGCTGATGTGGTGGGCACTAAATCCATCAATGATCTCAAACACGGCTGAGACATAGTGAAGGGTTTTAATGATTGGTGGTAGGGTTAGAGTGGGAAGCAGGGAGGTAGACAGTGTGGGTTAGAACCCTGTATGGAAAATACATCCCAGGTTTGTTATGGTTTTATGGGCAGATTGATGGACCAATGGTCTTTTTCTGCCATCATTGTCTATGTTTCTAGGTTTCTGCATCTGCCACCCTCTAATCCTTTGACTCTTGTTGCTAGCAAGCAGTTGAAGAGATCTTACAGGGGGTCTGCCAAAGCCAGTCCCAACTCCCTGAGCACTCATGGATGTATCCCATCTGGTCCTGGTGACTTCTGCACCTTCAAACTCTTGAGCACTCTGTCCTTGGTGACGGTCCTCATCACCATCTTTGATTTCCTTCCAAATCTGATGCTGCACACTGACAATGCGCCTCCTTCCTCAAGCGTAAAGACTGAGCAAAAGTACAGTGGAACCAGTCATGATGCAATGTAGCATCTTGCAGTAAGTGATGTCACAGAACACTGCATGACTAAATGGCTTAATTGCCATTGAATTACGTTGTTCCCTGCAGCATACTCCAGCATTTTGTGATATACTTCAGCATTATTGCATTGCATCTTGGCTGGCACCATTGTATTTTATCTTGTCTGCTTTTTTTCCATATTCCTTCACCCATATCCCCTCCTTTTTTAACCATTCAGTTCTGCCTTGTTGTCCCCCCCCCAACATAACTAATCAAAGTACCAATGATACTAGGCAATGCCAATGTTTGAATGATAGTATATCCATAAACACACACAAATGCACACCTGTAAAGACAGATGCAGTACATTACAACTTGCAGTGACAGTGCATTGTACCAGAGGGTATTTAAAATGTTACAACATGCAGTGGTTTCTCCTGTGCTGGAAGGTTTTCTTGATGTTGCCACTATTTAGCAATGGTTCCCAGTCAATACTGCTACCAGATTTGGTGAGTCCCTGTTTGATAGTTATCCAAACTACCCCTCCCCTTAAATATATGGCTTGGTGCCAGCTGTCCATACATTGTTCTGGTGGGTAAAACACCATGGCCAGAAAGTTACACTGGCAGCAGGAGTAATGGAGAAATAGAGTGTGAGCAGCATGATAAGTAGCTGAATGAGAGCCAAAGGCATTTCTGTCAGGGACTTGTCGGTGCGTGTCTGACATGCATGCTGGTTAAATGCTGTTTCAACCAGTACTGTGGTCCTCTGACCGTGCAGTTATGCAGGCCACATAACCGACACAATGCTGACTCACTCACACACAAAAGGTAACATTCATCTTGACAAAATTAACATCGAAGTACCAAAGGTACTGACAGGCCTCAAAGGAAGTGATCTGTGTTACATGAATAAAATATATCCAGCTTACGTTATCATATAAGTAAATGTGGCTCAGAAGATGTCTCTTGGCTAATGAAAAGTGTCTTCTTGTGACTTCTTAGGGTTCGAGAACTGAGAAATGATGCTGAATGGTTCTGGAAACTTAAACCATTACAGTGGGATGCTCTTAGTTAGCCAGGTGATATATCTGGAGCCACATTTACTTTCTATTATTCCCTTTTTCCAACTCAAATGTGATTCCACTGGGAAAAATTATCCCTTTGGAGCAAACAGCAAAAAAGAAATGCAAAGTTAGTTAACTGATACACCTGAAGTGCACGATCATCATGTTCACTGATCACTGCAGTGCCTGGGTTTCATTTTGTGTCACTATTTTAGTCATTTTTAATTAAGTACATTTTCTTTTGTTTTTGAAAAACACAACATTTTAGGTATTTTAAGAGCTGCAGATAATAGAGGGAGTCAAGGAAGGTGACAAGATCCTCTTTTGATACATCTAGGAGAAAAGATCAACAAAGAAAGGCATAGTGAAACTGAAGAAAGGGACGGAATAAGTGGAAGAATATAGAGAAAAGGCAGAAGTGTTACATGAATACTTTTGCTTCATCTTCATATAGAAACATAGACCTTATCAGCAGGCAAGGATTACTTGGCCCACCCTGTATGCCCATTTTGACCCTGCCTTTACTATCACAGCAGACCTTGCCTGATCTTCAGCTATCTCCCCCTCCCTACATTCCGACAAATATTCCTTTGTGCCTATCCCATGCATGCTTGATGCCTGCCACAGTTTTCACCCCCACAATTTCGGCCGGAAGACTGTTCCAGGTATTTGCCACTCTTTCAGTGAAGAAGTACTTCCTCACTTCCCTCCCAAATTTCCCCTTGTTCCAACTTCATTGCATGCTGCCTTGTTCTTGTACACCTTATCTTCTGAAAAATACTCTCATCCTGTACATTATAATCCCCCATGAGGTACTTATAGGTCTTATCATGTCCCACTTCTCCCTTCCTTCCAGGGTGTACATAATAAGATCCCTCAGTCTCTCCAGGCAGGACTAATGATGCACCCCCTGCACCATTTTAGTTGCCCCCTCTGAAAAGCCTCTACCCAGTCTGTGTCCTTCTTGAGATGTGGTCTCCAGACATGGACACAATACTCCAGGTGGGGTCTCACCAATGATCGATACTGTGGTAACACTACCTCTTTTCTGTTGGTGATTCCCCCATGCACCTCAGCATCCCACTGGCTCTCCCTACTGCTTATCGCACTGCCTCACCATCTTGAGGTTATCAGATATGATGAAAAAGGATGGCCCAGTTCCACAGGAAAGAGAGGGATGGGGGCAGTGAGGATTTGTAAGGAGCACATTATGGATGATAGAGTCCCTTACAGAGTTCAAAGCCCTCAAGGTGAACAAGTACAGAGGGTTAGATGACATCTACCTTAGAATGCGTAAAGGTGAATATTGGTTTTCTATCTTGGCCTCCTTGCCGAACAGGCACATGTTACTGAACTTGAAGAAAGCAGTAGACAAAGGAATTGTACAAAGTCGGCAATATAGAAAATATGTAACAAAGAAGGTAATTAATAAATGGAACAACGAGGACCTAAGGAATATAGCTGAATCCCATTACTCTAAGTGGTTGGCTAAAAATATTTTTTTTGGGGGTGGGTACAAGCCTTATTTGGATATTCCAACGGATGCCAATCTGAGAACTGTTTTTATTAGATATAATTTTGAACAATTCCTGAGTAATGTACAACAACATAGATAAAATAATTCTTCCTTTGAATCGAAGGACTGTGTTTGTTCAGCTGGAGGAAAGGAATATTTTTTTATACACTCTCTTTATGGCTCTGGGGGACCAAGGCATCTCTCAGAGGTGCTCACTCAACCCATTGCCTCTACTCCCCATCGTGACCTCCCTCCTCTGGGACCCCCCACCAGGACCTTACAGCCCTCCCAGGATCACCCCAACTTTACTGTAGCAAGCACTGTACCTTAGAATGCTGAGAAAGCTGGTGTCAATTCTTGCACTGATCCTGGCTGTTCTGTTCAACTGCTCTTTGGACACGTGTGGTGCTGCATGAGTGGAGGACAACTGATGTGGTGTGGGGACCAAGGGACAAACCCAAGAACTAAAAACCCAGTCATCTTGACATCAGCTGTTGCCAAGCTGATGGAAAAATTCTAAAGGAAAGGTTGGTCGAGTTCCTTGAGGCAAACAAGCTACAGGATGACAGGCAGCATGGGTTTATGACATAGAGGTCTTGCCATACAGATTTTATCAGCTTCTTCAGTTAGGTTACTAGGGCTGTTGACAGGACCCAGGCAGTAGATATACTGCACCTTGATTTCAGTAAGGCCTTTAACTCATCTCCCATAAGAGGTTGATCAAAAAGCTGGTAGACATGGGGGCAGGTGAAAAACTGACCAGGTGGGTGGCAAACTGGCTGGGGGAAGGGGTTCAGTGGATGGTGGTGGGGGGAACACTTAGGGATGAAGGGAGTTACTAGTGGTGTTCCACAGAGGTCAGTGCTTGATCTGGTCCTGTTTAATGTGTTCATTAAAGACATTGGGGACAGTATCAAAAGCAAAATATGCCTTTTCATGGACAACACCAAACTCTGTGGGAGGGTGGACAATGAGTAAGGTATCAGAGACCTAAAAGAGGACCTGATGAGGTTGGAAAAGTGGCTTTGGATCTTGCAACTGGGGTGCAATACAAAAAAATATAAGGTAGTGCACATAGGTTGCAAGAGCTCAAGAGCAGAGAATATACTTGTGGTTGTGAGGGTCACAGTTTCGGAGGAGAAGTATTTGGGGATAGTAATCACAAACAACCTGAAACCTTCAATGTGGTACAAAAAGGCAATTGCAAAGGCGGACTGGATGTTGAGTTGCATTTCAAGAGGGTTCACTAGCAGGATAAATGCGATCATTTTGCCCCTATACAGATCCATAATTGACCATATCTGTAGTTCTGTGTGTGCTACTGGAGCCCCTATCTCAGGAAAGGTATACAGTCTCCCTCCTCCCTTCTCTTGCTAAACTGCAAGAGAAGATTGTCTATACTAGACTCTGAGTTTCCATCCTTCACTGATTTCCTCTCCTTGTTCCCGTCTGGCTTCCAGAAGCATCACTCCACTGTCTCCTCCCTGCTGCATGTAACTGATTCTATCTGATGGGATTCATCCCAGAATACTGAGGGAGCTGAGGGAGGAGCTAGTGGAAACATTAACTGGCCTGTTTGATAGATTGTTAGAGATGGGGTGGTTCCAGATGACTGGAAGGGAGCAGACGTAGTCCCCCTCTATAAGGGAGGAAGCAAGGAAGAGGCAAGTAACTACAGGACAGTCAGCCTGACACCAGTGGTTAGGAAGTTGATGGAGACATTACTGAAAGAAAGAATTATCAAGTACCTTGATTCAAATGACCTGAAGGATCACAGACAACATGGTTTCATGGAAGGGAGTCCATGTCAAACTAACTTAACTGAATTCTTTGACTGGGTGACCAGAGTGATCGATCAGGGTGGGGCAGTGGATGTGATGAACCTAGGCTTCAGTAAAGCATTTGACACCATGCCACACAGAAGGCTTCTGCACAAAATGAGAGCCCTGGGGGTGTGACCAGAGGTAGAGAGATGGGTGAAAAATTGGCTGGAGGGATGAAAGCAAAGGGTGATTATTAATGGAGTTCTATTAGGGGAGGGAAGGGTGACTAGTGGGGTACTGTAGAGCTTGGTACTGGGTCCTATCCTGTTCAATATTTTCATAGGGGACATTGCGGAAGGGCTTGCGGGAAGGTCTGTCTATTCACAGATGATACAAAGCTCTGCAACACAGTAGACACTGCCGATAGGGTAGAAAAAATGAGAAGGGATTTGCACAAACTAGAGGACTGGTCAAAAGTGTGGCAGCTGAGCTTTAATGTCAAAAAGTGCAAAGTCATGCACTTAATGAGTAGAAATCTAAAAGTAGAGTACAGGATGGGTGGTCAGATATTGGCAGCAACAGAGCAGGAGAGAGAACTTGATATAATCATATCTAAAGATCTCAAGGTGGCTAAGCAATCGAGAGGGCAGTAGCGAGGGCCAGTAGAATGCAAGGATGTATAGGCAGGGGTATTATGAACAGAAGGAGGGAGGTGGTGATGCCCTTGTACAAACAACTGGTGAGGCCACACCTTGAATACGGTGTCCAGTTCTGGAGACCATACCTCAGGAGGGACATGGCTAGAGTGAAGAGGGTCCAGAGGATGGCAACGGAAATGGTGTGAGGACTCAGCCATTTAACATACAAGGAGACGCTGAAAGACTTCAATATGTATACCCTAGAGCAAAGGAGGGAAAGGGGGGACATGATAGAGACCTTTAAGTTGCAAAAGGGTATAAACAAGGTCCTGGATAGCAGTATATTCCAGAATAAGAAGCTCTCAAGTACAGGAGGTCATGACACAAAGCTAGAAGGGGGTAGATTCAAGAGAAACATTAAGGAACACTACTTCTCAGAAAGGGTAGTTGATGGGTGGAACGCACTCCCTGAGGAAGTAGTAGGGGCCAAAACAGTGACAGGATTCAAGGTTGCTTGGGATAGGTAAAAGGGAATTCTGGAGAGGGGACAGGAGGTGGTGAATTACCCAGATCACCTAGGGTCCTTGGGTAACATGGAAATAGAACATTTGGGCAGACTTGGTGGGCCTGGAGATTCTTATCTGCTGATGATTTCTATATTTCTATGTTTCTATCTTCTCAGGGATGGATCAGAGGCACATTACAGCTATCATTTTCATTGATCTGGCAAAGGCCTTTGACTCAGCGTCCTAACCTCTCCTGGATAAGCTGAGTGCTGCTGGCTTCTCAGCTCCTGCTATAGACGTTCTGTTCTTATTTCTCGGGCTGCCTACAGTTAGTACAGGTTGGTAGTGCCCTATCACCTTCACTTCCCGTCCTGGCCGGGGTCTCACAGGTCTCCATCCTGTAACCATATTCCTGAAGGACCTCCCAAAACGTTGTGCCAACTCACATATCCACATGTATGCAGATGACAGTCATTTACACCTCTGATCCCTCCATTACAGCAGTGGAAGGTCTGCTCCAGCAAGACTTTCACAATGTCCTACACTGGTTTCAGTCTAACCAACTCTGGGTCAGCACAAAAGAAACTGTGTCCATGACCTTTGACTCCAGCCAGAAATTGGCCAGACTCCCAGATCTGCCTATGTTCTCTACCTGGGATGGCACCCCTCTTGAAGTGGTCCATTCATTCCAATACCTTGATGTGTGGCTAGACAGCAAACTTGACCTCTCTGCCCACATTGATGCCAGTCATACGAAGCTCCACCCTAATCATGGTGCCTTGTACCACAATAAAGACTGTCTCTGCAGGTGCACCGTAAGCTTGTCACCAAAACAGTACTCCCAGTCTTTGACTATGCAGTGTGGTCTATGACACCACTTCCTCCACCCCCTTGCTGGACTGGACACCTTCTGCAATGTCTTCTGTCAATTTGTAACTAACTCCCCCTCTCGTACCCACCATTGCTCACTCTGTTCCACCTTACCCATTCTTCTTCTGTCTTCATGTAGCCAGATCCACTGTGCCTCATTCATTTTTTTTTTTAAACTTGCTTTATTATCATTTTGCACAAATTCATACATCACTGGTTACATATCTATATCCACATCTTATACTCAGGTTACAATTTCATAATGGTACATTAGTTTTAGTACATGTATTAAATCACTTTTTCATTTTCTTTTTCTCCTTAGGAGTTCCTGGCAGTCCTAAGAGGTTCTGCAAATGTAGTCCACATCGCAGGAGTTAATCAACCAACTTTTTTCTTCTTTCCTTTCTCTCTATTTTTTTTTTGCATGTTACTTTTCTTGGTATTAACCGACAATGTACCGCTATATAATTCATCTGTAAATAAAAATGTGTGCCTATCCGAATTTTTCATTATCTGAATTAATAAGGAACTCTTAATAAAATAAACAGAAAACTTTTAAATATTAACATAATTTCTTGCCTGGATATTTGTTCTAATTTATAGCTTTTTTAATACAATCTACACAAACTGACCATTAGATTATGGAGGCTTGCTGAGAGAGTGCTGAAATACCATCTATTTCCTCTACCAAGTGCATAAATGGCAGCCACACTTCCATGAATATTTCTTTTTGCAGATGTAATTCTGCTGTGACTCATTCTGATCTCTCAATTTCTTTTACTATGTCAATCCAGTCCTTCAAAGTAGGTAGGGTGGGATCTAACCATTTCCTGGTGATAGCTTTATTGGCAGCTGCCAGTAAGGTACAAATAAAGCTTTTCTTTTGATTTGATCCTCTGTTTACTACTGGGAGCCCCGGAACCATATGTTCAAATGTGAGCCATATTTTACTTTCAGTCACTTGTACGAATTTGGTCATAACCTCTTCCCAGTATTGAGAGATCTTGGGACAGGACCAAAAAATACGGTGATGCGTCCCCCACATTCCCTCCAACATTTGTCCGAGAGTGTGGCTCCATAATACCTAGTTCTGGTGGAGGTGCTGAGGTATCTAGCTACAACTTTCTACCTAAATTCCTTCCAGTTCGGTGACACCGATGTCCTAAAGACCCCCTCCCATATGGATTGCCACCCTCGTTGGTCTATTTGGATTCCAGCTTCCCTTTCCCAATCAATTTGACTTTTCAAGGTATCAGTAGCCATAGAATTTTGGTAGCTCTTTAGTAAATTAGATATTAGTTTGGGTTCTGCTAGGTTCTGTGCTGCTCGCATTATCACCTCTACCACTGGGTGTGGGGCCTGTTGTAACCTTTCTAAGTTATTGTTGTAAGAGAGAAAGGACCTCACTTGTAGATATCTAAAAAAGTGAGACTTTGGTATCCTAAACTCAGTTTTCATCTCCCCAAAGGACTTCATCCCATTTTGTTTTACAAATTGTTCAAAGCGTACCAAGCCCAGATGTCTCCATCTAGCAAAGGCTTCATCTAACCTTGGAGGGAGGAATGTCGCACAAGAGGTAATCTCCAGTTTGTTGGACATTAAGTCAGACAGTCCCAAACTATCTTTAATCTGTACCCAGATTCTATATGTCTGGGCCTGTCACAGATTCGGTGACTTATATTTCTTTAGAATGCACGGTAGCTCTGAAAAATCTTTGAGAGGGTTTGATCCTGGGTTGCCCTCAATTTCCATATCCCTTCAAGCCTGAAGGGATTCCTTCTAGAAGTACACTATCCAGGGAGTTAGTTGTGCTATTAAATAATAGTTTTTTAAATTAGGCAATCCCAAAGCTCCTTGCAGCTTAAGTCTTATCAGCGTTTTCCAGGCCACCCTAGCTTTGTGGTCTCCCCATATATAGTGCTATATGGCCTTGTTAATGTTTTTCCATTCCATTGCAGGGATATGTATTGGGAGGCTACTGAATAAAAACAAAAACCTGGGTAACCCATTCATGCATATTGTCTCTATTCTCCCCATTAAATTGAGGGGTAAAATTTCCCATCTCTTTAGGTGTATGAAAACATTCTTTAAGAGCTTCCCATACTTACGGTTGTATAGTTGATTCAGATGCAGAGGGATATGAATCCCTAAGTATCTGATACTTGTTGTCACCCATCTGAAGGGTTTTAAAGGCTTCTGCAGTCTGTTTAGGGGAATAGTTATCTTTTACTTTATTGTTGTGTTTAGTTTGAATACATTTAATATTTCTGGCCATCTGCATTTTACATAACCTGAAAGCAAGTAACCTACTCACTCTATTTCCCTGTTCATAATATGCCTGACTCATGTATCTAAGCTTTCCCTCCAGTTGTGTGTCCCACATTTCCTGTAGTTCTTTCCTTGTCTGTTCCATCTGTTTCAGCGTGTCCCTAGAGCCCTTTGCTTTGTGTTCTGCTTCCAACTTGTGTAGTTGCCCTTCTAGTTTTAATTGTCTCTCGATGCGAGCTCTCTTGAGCCTAGAGGAGTACGAGATGATCTCTCCTCGCAGTACTGCTTTAAGGCCTTCCCAATACCATTTTATCTCCGTATCCTTAATGTTATTATGTGTCTAATATGTTTGTATGACTGATTTTATTTTTTCACTAAGCTCTTCCCTGCCCAGGAGTGAGGTGTTCATCCTCCAGAGGGTCTGTTTCTCCCAGTCCCCTAATTTGATCTTTAGAGTCACAGCCAAGTGATCCGAAATTATTTTGGTGTGAATAGTGCAGTCTATGACTTTATGTAAGTCCACTGCACTACACAGAAAATAATCTATGTGTGAGTAGGACTTAGGGTTGGAGTAGAAAGTGTAATCTTTCTCTTTGGGGTGGGAATCCCTCCATACATCAGTAAGCGCCAGTACACTAATACCCGTCTTTACTGTCCTTGTCATGTTCCTGTTCGTAGTGGACTTTTGTGAGGAGCGGTCTAAGCTCGGGGAGATTACACAGTTGAAACCCCCTCCTATTAACACCATATCTTCTCCCAGTCCTGCTATTGTTTGGGAAACTTGTTTAAAAAAATAGGGGCCATCCCTGTTGGGTCCATACACATTTATCAAATGAATTCGCTGCAAGAATATCCTGCCTGATACAGAAACTAATCTCCCCTCCAGAGCGTGATCCTCCTTTTCTATTTCAAGCAGGACATGTTTCCCTACTAAGCTAGCCACCCCAGTTTTTTTCCCAGTTGGGTGCGATGCCCCCCACTACCTTCACCAAGATCTTGCTAATTTCGGATTTTCCCCGGGGGGGGGGGTGGCAATCGTGTTTCTTGGATAAAGCCTATATCCGTATGGTGTTTTTTAAGGTAGAAGAGAATCTTTGTTAGTTTCCCTGGGGAGTTAAAACCCTGCACATTCAGGGACGTAATGTTTAGCATACCCATTTTTTTGTTTGTTTCTTAAAAGAAGTCCCCAACTGCCTCTCCCTGTTCTTTCTATTATTTCTCTCTTTAGCTCTCCTGCAATCTTTCATATTCCTCTGCACATATGCAAAATTTATAAGACTCCTAGTAAATACCAGCTTGTAGGAGTAAACATTAGGCACAACGTGTGCCATTAACTGATATAAATGGTGATAAAAAAAGTACAACAACATTGAATACATTTTAACTATTCTCATTCTGTACTTCCTAGGTGTTGCTCCTTAAAGTCCCGGAGCACTATTAGCTAGTACTAATTTGCCTGTGTATGGAATGATAGGCCTGACCATAAAAAGTCAGTAATTAAAAGGAGACACCTTGATCCCCCACCTAACGGGCATGGGGAACTAGACCTTTGGTGTGGTAAGGCCTGGGGCTGAGGGCAAGTGTCTTGGGTCGACGCAACCTTCTGTAGAGTGCTTGGCCCAATTACTCTTGGGGAGATGATGGAAATCACTTCCTCTATTTCCCTGTTCCCTGGTCTAACCTGTGCCATTTGGGGAACTCTTTTTATGGGATTTGCTCTAAATATTTGGCACAATCTACTGTGATGTGTGGAAACTGTCGCAACTGTGCCCAATGTACTAAAATCGGATGCAGTTGTGTGGAAGGGGTTTGGTGCGTCTGCACCAAAGAATGGGTTTGAGACAGGGCTTGAGGCAAGCCCTACATCACCCATTGAAAATTGAGTCTGGTATGTTCTACTCATAAGAACACTGCAGGTAACCGGAGATGTCAGGACCAAACCTAACTAGAGCGTCATACTCAGTCTGTGACCTGAGCAAGTCCTTTAACCTCCCAGAGCTCCAGTGCACCCAACTACAGAAATGGGGGTAAGGAGAATCCCACTGGAAATGTGAATTGCATCTCAGATGGCCTATACTGTTAACATAAATTGTAAAAAAACAAAACAAATAAAAAAGAAAAAAAAATATTGCTGGCAGCTGCTGCCCTTTCCTGTCCCCCCTCCCCACCTCATTGCAGTGTGGTTTAATGGTAAGATCACTGTTGGGACTTGGAACAGAGATCTTCAAACTGACATTCACTGGCCTTTTAGTCCCCTCCCCAATATGCAGTGGAGACAGTGGGCTTGATTTTCAAAGCTGAGAATGCCACAAGACCCTGGTGCACCAGTCATTTGGCGAACAGGGCTTGTGGCATTTTTCAACCGTGACTGGGATTTTTCATCCGAGGCCAAACATCATAAGTTAGCCAGCTGTCCCTGGTTTAACTTGTGCTGTTTGAGGAACCCTTTTTACGGTATTTGCTCTAAATATTTGGCACAATCTACCATAATGTGTGGAAACTGTCGCAACTGTGCCCGATGTACTAAAATCGGATGCAGTTGTGTGGAAGGGGTTTGACGCAGCTGCACCAAAAACAAGTTTGACACAGGGCTTGCCCTACGTCACCTGTTGAAAATTGAGCCCGGTATATTCTACTCCTAAGAACACTGCTGGTAACCAGAGATGTCGGGACCAAGCCTAACTAGAGCGTCATACTCAGTCTGTGACCTGAGCAAGTCCTTTAACCTCCCAGAGCCCAGCCAATTACAGAAATGGGGATAAAAAGAATCCGACTGAAAATGTGATCTTGCATCTCAGATGGCCTATACTGTTAACATAAATTATAAAAAAAAAAACAAGAAAAAAACCATTGCTGGCAGCTGCTGCCCTTTTCTGCCACCCCTCCCCCATCTCACTGCAGTGCGGTTTAATGATAAGACCACTGTTGGGTCTTGGAACAGAGATCTTCAAACTCTGTTAGGGCCAAATACTTACCATGTGACCCTGAGCAAGTCATTTGACCTCCCAATGCTCCAGTCCCTCAAGCTGCAAAAATAGGTAGAAGCAGGACTCCTCTAGAACATAGAAAGATAGAAAATGTCATCAGAAAAAGATTTTGGCTAATTTAGTCTTCCTAAAATGACTTGTTACATCTTAACTGGACTATCCTGGCTAAATACATTGTGAAACTTGATAAAATCAGGAGTCCTTTGTTTAATTAATTTACCCTCCCTTCTGAACTAAGCATAACATTTTCACTACAAAACATGCAGGCAAACATTGAGGAATCGCCAATTCTTGTTTTTGCTTGCTTTTCTTTTGAGGAGAGCTTGCTCAAGCTCCAGGTAGATATACTACCCTGTTTTCTTTGCTGTGTATCAGCCCACAGTGTTCTTAGCCTCCCACTGTCATAAGTATTCCAGAGACTCAGTTCTGTATATGAGTTCTCAGTGTAGATTCCCTCCCCACCCTTGCTATTAGAGAGCATGTTTAGTAAGAATACCTATTGTACATAGTGGTATGAAGCTCAGTAATTAGCAGCTAGGTTAGAAAGCAATCAACAAACACTTGATTCCTAGCGCTCCTTGCCCCAGAAATGCTTCAGTGCACATCTGGCCTGTTGAAATCTCCTAGAGAACAACTGCCCTCCTGCTGATGCCTTCCTGGCCTCTCTTTTTGTGCCCTGTTCCCCTCTTTTGACTGGCTGGGGGACCTGTAGGCCATCCCAGTTTGGAAGTCCCTCTCCCAACCATTACCTGAACCCACAGAGATTCTACCTTGGCCCTTCCCATCTACTTGTCACTCTGGTTCCTTAATTGATATACAACACTATCCTCCTTTTCTCCCTTTCTCTGCTGAACAGATCATAGTCCGGGAATGTGACATCTCAGTCCTAGTTGGATATTGCCCTTCTCTTTGTTAAGTCTATTAAATCTGGCCCACCCACTGCTACCATAGCCTGGAGATTGCTCATTTTATTCCTGGGGCTTCTGGCTTTGATGCAGACTACCCTCCAGGAACCCTGTTTCCCTCCCTTACCTTGACTATTTACCAAACCTTCCTTGCTTACCCCATGCTTTTTTTTGCCTCCTGTATCAGACTCTGCCTACTGTGATTTCTGATCCCAGGTGCACCTCCCTGCAGCATTCCCTGTCTATGCTACCCATTATTCCCTTGTTGCCCTCACTAGTTGGGGGAGTGCTAGCTATGTTTCCCTACCTGAGTTCCTGAGGATGGCCCTAGCCCCAGCCTCTCCTATGCTAGTTTAAACACTGAGTCTTAACAATGAAAATACCATTAATCCGAGGACCAAGAATTACTACAAGCTTTCTCTAAAATAGTAATGAAGTTCAGATTTCTAAAGTTACAGTAGCTGAACACTTCTTCCCAACCCGGATGAATGCATTCACCATCCAAGGAAGTTATAATCAGTGGGTTAACTGCTAATAGTATTAAATAACTTATGATAGATAGTAGTATGTACCTTTCATTTCCTTGACGATTATTTTGGGATCAGGAAAACCTTCAGCATGGAGGCTAGAAGTGGGATCAGCACCTACAACATTCATTACTGCAATTGGATAATGATTGACTCAGCAGCACTGAACCTTTCTTGAAAATTATGGGTGGGCCAAATGGCTCTTATCTGCTGTCAGATTCTATGTTTCTATGTTTCTGTTATAGTGTTTTTGAAGTAACTGCAGATGGCTATCAAATTTGAAAGCCATTAAAACATTTAGTCTGCTCCTAGATATCCAAAAGGTTACACACACACACACTAATGTGTAAATCTGAGTCATGTACTTGAACTGTTGCTAGGTTTTTTATTGCTCAAAAGAGCTCATTATGAACCTGTAGCTGTGATCAAAGATCACACCTCATTTGCCATGTTGTTCTTTTACCAATAGACATTGAACACAGTTTATCTGCTTAGGCAAACTGGTTGAGCTGTGTCTAGCCCCATAGACAACTGAGGAATTTAAGAGGTGCTCTTTAGCTGCATACCCCCACCCCAACACACATGTACACACACACACACACACACACACACACACACATACACACACACAATCACTCTGTTTCACTTTTTAGGCCAGCTTTTGCATTGGTAGTTAAAAAAAAATGTTTTCTGTTCTTTAAATTCAAGAGGGACTCTGGCCAAAAGTGTTACATTGCAGAATTAGAATAACCATACCTCAATGAATCTCATACCAAAAATTAGGTGTCTATGTTACTAAAATCATGAGCTATTTTGTAACCCTGATTTCACTACCTGTTCAAAAAAGACAGTTTCAGTGAAGAGCTGCTGATGTCATCTACTGAACTCACAGTTTAATCCTCCCTGTCAGCAAGCTTATAGGACCTGTTTCTCCAAAGTTTAAAGATCATGTGCAGTGGTTTTCACAAGTAAAACAGGCAGCACCACTCAATAAACATTGCTACAAAAACTGTGTGTTTCAAGTTTTGTAACAAAGTTGACAAATACGTTTATATTTCTTAATGCCTTTTTGGTGTGGTTCATTTCTCTAGAGTTGCTAGAAGTTGAGTCAGCATGCCTCCAGGCTGCTGATACCATTTAGGGTGCTACTGTACTGTGTCTGTTAGGAAGTTGTATTGCTACTAGTATTGTAATGTTGATAACTTCATTGCTGTTTGTCAGTGTCTGCTTTACAATTAGTTTTTATAGGGACCTTATATGCGTTAATTCCTACTAGGGGTGGAAGTGTTAGACCTGGTAAAATGCTAATTTTAATAAAGGAATAATGCACAGGCAGGGTGTGTGTTGTGCTGGGATAAGGCTGACTGTGCTCAGCACCCAAGAAGTGACATCTGCCCAGCATGACACACACACACTGGAGTGCATTATTAAAAATACATTTTAACATTAGAACAATGATTACAGCAGTATGACAGCTAATATGCTGATTTACATACAACAACAAGGAATTCTGGGTAGATTATTAAGTTCAAAAATGAAGAAAGCCAGCCACTCGATATTTTCTTAAAAACTGATTTTTTTAATTTTTTAAAGTATTTCTTGGAATTAACGCACCTCAGTGGTTGCCCAACATTTTACCCACATCAGGCTTCTTCAGGGGCCGGGATCTATTATAAATAGATATTTACAGTTTTAATTTAGCAGTGTCAGTGGCTCAGTAGGTAGCACACTCGCCTCTGAGGCCGAGAGATCAGAGGGCTGTGGGTTCAGTTCCCACATCTGACACTTGGGTTAATATCCCAGTACTGACACTGTAATGCAGCATGAGAGGGGTGCTGCATTTCTGAGGTGCCGTCTTTCGGATGAGATGTTAAACCGACGTCCCATCTGCCTAGATTGGTGGTAGTTCAGGTGGATGCTAAAGATCCCATGGCACTTATCGAAAAGAGTAGGGGAATTTCCCTGGTGTCCTGGCCAAATTTCCCTCATTTCACTAAAAATACCACCAACAGCTTAATCTGGTTCAAGGTCAGTTGGCATTCATCTGTATCCCCCTCCCCCGGGTCGTGCCTGAAAATAGGCAGGATTTGTCTAGTGCACTTACCTGGTCAACAAAAGCTAAATAAATAAATAAAAATTTCTAAAAATGAAAATTTTGTTTACCATTAATTTTTAAACCAACGTTGCATTTTTAGTGCACATCCTATCACAATCCATGAACTACTCACATTTTTCTTTATGATGGTAGAAAACTAAATTCATTATTAGTATTTACAACTTAAATCAAAACAAGGTGGTCAATAAAGGAATAATGCCTGACAGGGTGGGTGTTATGCTGGGATAACATCCTGTCTCGGGTGTTTGGGTGGCCTCGGGCATCCAGCACCCAAGAAGGGATGTTATCCCAGTATAACACCCACCTTGGAGGGCATTATTCCTATTATACAATGGCTCATTTACATCTACATTAAAAATGGGTTAAAAAATAGTGTTTTAATTCTATTTTTTGGAGATTTTTTTATTGTGGAAGGATAGTACTTTAAAAAGTAGTTCCCTTCTGTGGCTTTATAATGGGTGTGCCCCCCATCTCATCCCTCACCCCATCCCCACTCTGTGTAGTCATGTTCTGTTACAGTTTCCACACCTCAGAAAGCAAATAATGGGGAAAAAAGAAAATGTTCCTAAATTAAGACAGCCATTACCAGAAAGTGAAGCTGTCACTTCCGTTGGCTTCTGCTATTCCCGGTCACCACAAACAATCATTCTACAGCAGTCCCTGACTTCGGCTTCTGTACTTCCCGGTACCAGCCAAAGTAAAAGCTGCATTTTCATTTGGCTTTCTTTAATCCAGAGTCCTCACACATCCCCCTCCCCCCAAGATGTTGTCTTTTACTAATTAAAAAAAGAAACCAACAAAAAGAAAGGTAAGTGAAAGCCTTTTTGTGATCAGCTTCTCAGCAGTGATATGCTCCTTTCTTGCTGCCCGCCTCATGAACACTCAGCGGCTTCACTTCCTGCTTCCTTCTCTTGAACAAAAGCCTATTGGAAATGCGGCTTTTGCATATCAGGTATCTTTTTTTTCCCCCAGTGTTTAGTTTGTGAGGTGGTATAAATGAGCGTGGTTACTTGTGTGTTGCCTAGTGGGGTCACGGAAGTCGGCAGCTGACCGCGATGGGCAAAGCCTTTCATGACTGTACTGGGACTAGAACTGGGATGTTATGCTGGGATAACATCCCGGATCCAGTCTCAGTCTAACCAATCAGGGATGAGCATTCATTCTTGCCATTGTATAATGACCACTATCCACAACTGAATTTTGCTCTGAGCACTTAGTTGTAACAGACCCATCTAATTACCTGTGATTGTGGAGTCTATTATTTTCTAGTGGTATGTCTCCTCTCAGTTTCCATAATGAGCTTTTCTGAATTGTTTTTCCTAAGTAAAGATATTATTTTCAGTATTCAACTTCTTATTACTTTTTTATCAGGTGAATTTTGCCTTCTCATTACATCTGTCATGTATTATTAGACGTGAATTTCACATTGCTAATGACTCATTTACTAGTAACCCACACTTCAGAATAGCATTCTGTGTTATAGCATTTGTTTGTTTATACCTTGTCTTTGTACATCGTTTTGTTACATCTACAAAGGGTGACTTATATTTGCTGTGTAACACTTCTGGTTACTTAAGCATCAAAAATTCACGTATGCATTCCTTATTTACACTTACAAACAATAGCTTCTATTTCCTGTTGTTACTAGATTTACAATAAAACCATCTCCGATTATGCATTCACTTGCCTCCTATAAACAATGCAATGTTCTAACTTATTCATGTCTCTTATGTTTTCTTTTTTAAGTTCATTTTACTATATTTTTTATATATTCTTTACACTTTCCTGTTCTATCTGTACAAATACTACTCGGCTCGCTTGCACTTTCTACTGCAGGTGTCATGGTGGACACCTTGCAGCAGAAGTGCTACGGCAGATGAGAGTCTCGTGCTACACAAGAGTACCACTTGGGACTACTCGTGTGCTGCTTGGAACACCACGTACCGTCTGAAACTATAAGGGTTAAGGGCGGAATGTGGTTCAGCAGCTGGCTTCATTTAGTGTAGTGGTAAGGGTAGTATATTGAGATAGGCAGGTAGGCTAGATAGTGTAATAGGATCAGGGTTTGCATCTCAGTGCTGGTGCAATCTCAGAGTTGATTGTATTTAAATGTGGGGGATGCAGGCGGCACAGCCCCCTGAAAAAAAAAAAAGTATGTTTGCCATGGACAGACAGCTGTGGCACTTCCAGTCTGCCATGACACCTGCAGCATAAACTGCAAATGCTCCTACTACTCTCTTGGTTCCCTTTGCAACTACATGTTATACGGTTCCAAAGGCCAAAAAGCTCTATAGACAGTTTATCACACTCTTTTATATGCTTGCTGAAAATAAATGCTTCCCTTGCTTCAGACAGTTAAAGTATTTTGTAAACAGACACATACCCCAATTCTGGCTTGCAAAGAGTGTAGGCCTTGAACCTTACACTTGCTTCATACAGTTAAAGCATTTTGTAAACAGACAAATACCCCAGTTCTGAATTGAAAAGAGTGTACGCCCTTGGGTTGTCTTTCAAATATCATTTTATCATCATAGCGGATTACTGGAGCTGAAAATATAATCAGTAGATAGGCTTAAGACTAACTCCATTCAGCTGTAGACAGTAATCTAAACACTTTCTTGTTTAAAAGATAATTTTACCTTTTCTACTTCCTTCTGGCTATGTCTCAGCTTCTGTCATGTTATGCACACTTTGTTGAAAAGTTTCTGCTCTTATAGTGCTGGAGCAGAGAGCAGCATCAGTGTGGTATCCAACCACCGACTGACACCTAGATTATAAAGCTAACTTAAATTTTCCTTACTCAGCAGTACAGTCTCTTATTTTGTAGTGGTGAATGCAGTACAGCACCTAATATGTAGATGCATGCATCAAGGCATTGTGGGTACAATATGAAGTTGTCTTCCATTTTCCTTACTTGGATGTACAGTCTTGTATTTTATGTAGTGGTTTCAACAACATAAGATCTCAGATGTTTATTTTCAAAATGAAGCATTGTGCATACAATATAGCTGACAAGATTTCTTTACTGAGAGATGTAGTCTCCTATTTCTGTAGTGAATACAGAACTGTAGAAGCCTGTATACTAATTTACTAAGTGAGGAACTGTGGGTACAGTAAATAGCTAATTTTTTTATCTCCCTTCTGATGACATTCTGTCATTTGTGGGCTGGGAATAGATCCTTGATGTTATGATGGGATAACACCATGGATCCAGCCCCAGATTGACCAATAAGCATCCAGCATTCTTTCTTGCCTTTGTACAATTGTTTTTAAGTGCCATCCTGAAAAATCACCTCAATTAAATGACAGGTATGAATGATCACAGCTTTTCACCACGTCAGAATTATCCAGTCTGAAAAACTCTCAGCAAAGTGCTATGATTCAGCATCCAGCAACCCTGGAGAAATGGACCACAACAAACAGGTAACCCCCACAAAAAAAAAAAAAATTTGTCAACTTTCTTACAAAACCTGAAACACACATGGGGCCCCATATTCAAAAGTGGCAGGGTGTGCTGTACAAGTGAATACTCTGCACATTCAAATGCTCCAGAACAAAACAATGGGATATTCAGAAGGGTATACACTTCCGACAGCGAAACCCCTACAGCGACATACATCGCTGCTGACAACAGCACCAAGTCACTGTAGGGGATGCGCTCAGGACCCAGCAACACTCTCCCCCATCTTGCACCCCTTCCCGAACCAACTCCGACCCAGAGTTGGTATCCATAAATGAACGGTGGGTGCAGAGCTCAATGGGGGTTCAGGGGCAAAGCCCCCAGAAAACAACGGACCCTGCTGTGCGCAGCTCCCTGCTGATTGTAATTCTCTGTCAACAAGGGCCTGGCACTGCAAAGCTGGTTGACAAGTTAGTTGTCGACTTGGCATCGTACAGCCATGCAGAAGATGTGCCATCAAATTTGACCACTCATGTCCGACTGAATATCCCGAACATGTGCAATCTTGCAACCAAAGATGTGCAGCGCAGCAGACCATGTCTAAATATGGGGGAACCATGCACAAAAGGCAGGGACTGATACACAAACAGTGCCAGGAGCACAATGCATGGGTGCATGTGAGAACGGCGGTGGCACAACAGTGCAGCAGCTCAGGGGACATGGGAAGGCACAGTCGCACACCACAGTGGCCAAAAGGGCCCAATGCAGGGCCAGCAAGTGTCAGCACTATGCACCATACAGACATGGCCAGGCATGTGGAAAGCAATGCACACTGGCTAGGTCTGATACACACACAGCCATAGGTAGGGGACCACAGCAATGTCATGACCAATGGACAGCACTGAAGGCCAATGCCAAGCGACACTGCTGCAGACATGCCTGTGTAATGGATGGCCCAGTGTATCACCAGCACACCACCACAATGACATGTAGCTGGAGCCCACACATGGGGCTCACACCGACACCAAGACATGGCCATTGACAGCGTAGGACACAGACACATGGTCACACAGAAGAGCAAGCTGCGACCAACATCGCCTCCACAGTACACCACAGTGCCACCACAGACAACCAGCGGGATGGAACACAAGGATGGACATGCAACAGGAACACCATGCAACTTGTGTATGGGAACACATGGACACACACAGTGTGGGCTACCCCTAGGGATAGGGAGTGGTGGGTGATGCGAAGGGAAGAAACAGACAAACAAAACCCAACATCAGTGCCAATGGTCCGTCATGTCTGATGAGAAAGTCCTGGCCCCCCTGCCCCACCCAACAATGTTGGTGATGTGCAGCCATGCATACGTGACATGCCATGCACAGGCCCTGCCACAGTGCTGCATGCAACAGTGATCGCTGATCTGTTGTGGACATGTGTGTCATGAAGCACACCACATGGGTTGCAGGTGTGGCAGCAGACAATGGCAGTGCAGGACATGCAGTCACCATGGCATGGAGTGTCTCATGGCCATGTGATGGATGCACAGTGGCTTCCACAATGGCACACCATCCAGATGCAGAGGCGTGTGTGAGATGGCCACAGGTGGCTGACCCCTGGCACAGGTGTTCCGGAGGTACCATCACAAATGTACAAGACTGTCCACAGTGGTCCTCACATGCAGGCAAGGATGGACAGCATGCAGCATGTACACAGGTGTGGACATAGCAACACCCCCACTGCCAAAGACAACACCAATAGACATGTGGACCTGGGCACAGTCATGCAGACATCCACGCAGGACTGGACAATGGCACCAGCATGCCAGCTAAATAATGACAGCTTCTGCACAGCTACCATGGGGAGAACAGCCCCACACTTGTCCACTGGACATGCAGTGGACAGGGACATGACCCATCAGGCACAGTGGCAGGGCCATGGCAATGGATGTGGGCAAGAGCATGTACCCAGTCACCATCCCTGATGTACCATGGAGGTACGCCAAACCCACAGACCACCCCAAATGGAACCGTGTGTAACACCACAAGGCAACACCTATGCACAGACCACATGGGGCAGAGAGGCCTGTACATGAACAAGAAACATGCCTATGTCCCCACCATAGAGGGGGCACCATGTGGCTGACTCTCGTCACTGGGCACAGCTGGCACACAGGTTGCTGCAACAGGCCGGCACACACTATAGATGGAGGTGGGCAATGCAAAGGCCAAATGCTGTGCCAGTGGGCACGGCTTCATGGCACAACAACTAGGGCCAGACTGGAGTAACCTGAACTGTTGGCAAAGGGGCCCAATTGGTAAAACAATAGTGGACAGCCCAGGATAACACAAACATAACACTATATTATACCAATGTGATACCCTAGCACTGTGTCTGCAGCACACATATACTGGCAGGGCCCTTCATACACAACAGTATGATCAGTAAAAAGATCAGAACAAACATGGTTGCTATTTCAGGGTAACCGAAATTGTCAGGAAGTTTCCTGAGGGAAATGGCAGAGGGTGTGTGGATTGGTAAGGGAAGAGGGATGGTATGGTGGTCATAGGGACTGGGAAGAGGGAGACTGGGGAGAAGACCGTGAGGTCACTAGATGAGTTGGATGACATAGAAGGGAGGACAAGGTGATTGGCTATGGGGTGGAGCCAGGTGTGGGGTCCTTAAGGGGTATAAGAAGGGCTACAGAGTAACAGATCTCTCTTCTTTTACTCAGATTTTAATTGTAGTCTCAGCACATCGATTGGCAGCAGCAGCAGCAGCGGCAAGGTTTTGTTGAGAACAAAGGATTAGAGGTAAGGTAGATGGTGTTTGGGAGAAGATTTGTTACCAGAATGGGATAGTAAAAGGTTTGTGTTTTAAAGATTAAGAAGGCAAATGAGTAACATCATGGCCTGGAGGTTTCCTTAGCAGTTAAAGGCTTTATGAAGGCTATTTTTTTGTTTAACCCCTGAAAAAAATGTGGAGTTTCCTTGCTGGATTGGTCTGTTGGTACTGTTACAAGGAATGCCTTCTACTTAGGTTTGGCAATAGCTGATGTTATCCACATTTTGTGGGACAGGCTAAATTAATTTTAATGAGCAGTGCATTTTCAAGGACTGTGCTAAGATAGGGCCTTGACTGGCTGGGCTGGAAGCTGAAGTGGAGGGCATTCAGCAGCAAAAGGAATATAGCTGAGGGCAGAGTTTATCGTGCAAATTGGAATATGTTTTGTTTTTGTTTTTTGGGATTGTTAGAGCCTAAGGAGTTAGCGCTGTCTGTAGGGTCTCCGCCAAAAAAAAAAAAGAAAAAAGGATAATAATAAATAATGAGCACTGCGACAGAGGTAGCCAAGGGAGTGATAGTGTACCTTGATGTTTCCTGGCATGCAGAGGAGATCCACTCTTCAAATGCTAGTTGCGAATGCCACTTCCTGGACAGTGGGAATGGAAAGGGTGAGCAGGCGAAGTGCTGGTTGTGGGCAGTGCATTTTGCAGCGTGCGGTTTCTTTTGTTTATTCGACCAGCGGTAGTGAGTTGCAGCATCTCCGTTTTCAAGGTACAAGGGTAAGCACTAGTGAAAGATGGCAAAGAATGAGGCATGCAACTTCGACGGGAAGGCCGTGAGAAAGCACAAGGGATGACGATTATTGTAGTTCCCAGATATGGTGTGGCATACAGGAGGCGCATCAGACGGGGCATATTGCAAGGTTTCTGTGGGATGGGGAAGAATGGGAGAGAGAGCCATGTGGGCTGCCTTCAAAATGGTGGTTGGTGACATGAAAGTTGAGGGTGAATAGGCGGCGGCAGGTCGCATGGCTGCGATGTGGGTCTGTATGGGCATTTAAAAAAATGGTATAAATAATTAAACAAAATGGCACTCAGAGATGCCATATTACAAAGGACATCATTGCAGTCCCTACTACAGGTGTGCGGGTCAGCAGGACTGTAAGGGTGATACCAATTTGGGGGGATGTAAGATGGATTTTGGGCCAAATGCAAAGGTCAGCAGGGCTGTCTTAGGAAGGTACATATAAAAAAAAGGGAGAAAATATATAAAGAAAACCAAAACAAAATAAATTACAACAATGAATAAATGATGTGGGGAGAAGTGTGCTGGGGGAAGGTGAATAGCAGATCTCCAGGAGGGAAGTAAGGAAGGTTTTATTAAATAAATAAATACATAAATAAAAGGCAGGCACTTGGGCAACAGAGGCTACTGAAGAGGCACAGATCAGAAGGAAGGCAGGGCAACATCGGCCCATAGCGGTTAAAAAAACAGGAGTAAAGAAGAAAAAATAAAATAGAATACAAGGAAATCAATAACCAATGCATAAAGGGGGTGGGGAGAAGTGTGCTGTGAATGCATATGGGGAAGGTAATAGCAGTTTGCCCATAAGGAGCACTGGGACCTATCGAAGGCAACAAGGAAGATTAAAAGAAGGGGGATGACCCATTGGCATGGTCAGGTGCTCCCAAGGGTATGGGGGCACAATAATAAGGTCAGAGAGTGTGGTTAACAGATTTGTGGTTTTTAGCAATTAAGTCAGCAGGATGGCAGCCAAGAGGACATCAGAAGCTATGAGTGCCCAAATGATGGAGAAGGCAGCAGAGCTAATGGAAAAAAAAAATAAACGAGTTGTTTGCGGTGGCAAAAAAGAAAGGAAGCGGAAGGGGAAGCAGCCAGAACCAGAACGAAGAAGACTCCATCAGGGGGGCTGATGGAGAAGCTGAATGAGTTGTGGGAGGCAGCAAAAAGGAGAGAAGAAGAAGAAGAAGAGGCGGCCAAGAAGAGGAAGACACCAGTAGGGGGTGCGGGAAAGGGTCTCACAGGAAAGTAGCCACCACAGATGGTGCCTGAGCTAGAGCTGCTACCTGAGCCAGCCACAGGGAATAGTAAGAATAAGGTTGACTAGTCCAAGGAGGGAAATTTGAAAGAATACTTGACAGGGATTATAAGTGACATACGAACAGACGAAATTTGCCAGCAGATAAAGGCCTAGAGGTCTATCAAGTCTGCTCGAATATGCAACTAGCACCACTTATTCTGAAGTATAAAGGTTTGGAAGAAATGGAGTGAGTGATTAAAGAGCTAAAAGGGGCAAATGCAGAGGACACTGGGGAAAAAGTGGTGGGCAGGAAAGAGAATGATGAGATACCGGGTATGACCCTGGGGGACCACGTACCCCATTCCATCAAAGAGAAGATATGGAAAGGGGAATACTGTACATCTATATATTTGCACTGGTAGACAAGGAGACAGCGAAGAAGTATGAGCAGAGGGAAATGGCAGGAAAGTCTGAGATGGCAGTGGCATTAGCATTTGTAGGGAAGACAGTAGAAGAAACTACATATAAAGGAAAGACTATAGAAACATGGCAGGCTGGTTTCACAATATTCAGTGCCATCCTTTTAGAAAAACAACCAGATTTGACCATTCCTTTGCTGGCATATTCAACCATCATAAAAGATGCTTACAAGATCAAGTTAGGGTACAGATGGCTGAGGTATGACGAAGCCTTTCAGCAGTGGATGGCTTCACATGGGGACTTATGGTGGGACTGTACGAACACAGATTTGTGGGTACAGACGCTATCTGGGCAAGCCAGTGGCAGCAGTGAAGGATACAGAAATGGGGGGAATAGTCAAGTAGTCAAGACATGCTGGGGGTACAATAATGTGTCATGCACATGGGCAAATTGTAAATTTAGGCATGTGTTTTCTAAGTGCATGGGGCACCACCCAGTGTCACGCTGCAGGACAATGGGTGACAGAACTGGTGCATAAGGTTACAATGGGCAACCCTTTCAGGGAGTTATAGGGGGGTCAAGGGGAGAGGGCATTTCAAGGCAGCAGGGGGAAGGATTTTAGTGGGTGAGGAGGATATGGGGTGGGATATAGTGGGAACTAAGCATAGCAGAGTGAAGGAAGATAGGATGGGATTTCAATTGGTTAACACACCAGTCAGATTGTAAAGTAATTGACTAAGGGGTACCCGGACAGGGGTATAGTGAGACTGCTGTGTGAGGGATTTGAGAGGGGTTTCGGTTCAGGTTATCAAGGAGTACAAAAAAAATGTTCGCAAAAAACCTGGGGTCAGTAAGAGACAAGGAGAAAATAGTGGGATGGAGGATCAAGAAGGAGATAACATCTGGCAGAGTGGAAGGGTCATTCGCTGAGCCCCCTATGGAGAACTTCAGGGTGTCACCACTGGGAGTAGTACCAAAAAAATAGGTGGGGGAGTTCTGGTTAATCCACCATTTGTCATATCCAGAAGGGGCCTTGGTAAATGACTACATCCCAGAAGAGCAGAGTGCTATCTCTTATGCTATGCTGGACCTGGCTGTGGACTTGATCAAAGCAGTAGAAAGGGCATGGCTAGCGAAAATCGATACAGAGGCAGCTTTTTGTTTACTCAGGCCAGAGGACAGATTTGCTGTGGATTTTTGTTTTCAAGGCAGGTAGTATTTTGACAAGGCTATGCCTATGGGTTGTTTCATTGCTTGTGCCATGTTTGAGGCGTTTGGTATATGGATGCAATGGGAATTTGGTGAAAGATATGGTTATAAGGTTGTGGTCCACTATCTGGATGATTTCCTTTTGATAGGTCAAGGTAAGCAAGGGACATCAGCAATGCTGAAGGAGTTCAAAGAGATGTGTGGGGTAATGGGAGTACCACTGGCAGAGGAGAAGACCGAAGGTCCAGCAAGAAAATTAGAATTTTTAGGCATAGAAGTGGACGTGGAACAAGGGGTGTTCCAATTGCCTCAGGGTAAGTTGCTAAGATTGAGAGGTCTGTTATAACAGGTAAGAAACAAAAGGAGGGTATAGCACTTGTAACAGTCCAGCAGCTTTTGGGGCATTTAAATTTTGCTTTCAGGACAATAGAGCCAGGCAGGGTATTAACCAGGAGACTGGCATGGGTGACAGGAAAGGCAAAACTTCCACATCATTGGGATGACATAAAGAAGGGAGTATGTCAGGATCTGGAGGTATGGGAGCAGTTTTTAGAGTGTTACAATGGGTTCACGTTTTTGCAGGAGGACTGGCTTTTCTTTGTAAATCTCAGCTTTATTGTTTAACATTATACAGCAGCAGTTTATACTTGTATTCCTGATGTACATAGATAAAAACTTTTTGAATAGTATCAAAATACATAGGAACATGAGCTTCATTTCTCGAGTTCTTATGTTGACCTTCAGTCCATCTCTGCATTAGTACATTGCAGTGTAAGGAAACAGTCCAAGAGAGAGAAAACTTATCAATATGAAAATATATTCAGGAGCTGCTGTCATTAGTCGTATTGCAGTTCAGAAAACACCCAGTTACCTGGGAGTGAAGTATATCATTTGATTTTACTGCTTAGTAATAAAAAGAAGAAACTTTTAAGTAATTAATTCAACACAGATAAACTTAGGACCCAACGTGGTCCTATTAGTGACTCTGCACCTCTACCCCATCCTCTATATATATTAACCATTGTCAATAATATAGTCGCTATCTCAGAGTTCCTACTGGCAGGATGCCCCCACATGTGCCCTACTATTATTTAATGGCCTTACCCTCGCTTATCTCTAATCTTGGGTTGAAGTTCCAGATACCCCTTCCCTCTGAAATCTCCAGAGTTCCCAATCTCTCCACGCAGCTTCACGCTTATCAAATCGTAGCCGAAGTCTGGCCCTTAGTGCCTCCATTGTGAGGGACCTCTTGTGTCCTCCTTACCCAATCCTCTAAACTGCAGGTCCAGGCTGAAGCCACTTCGCTGTGATACATTTCAAGGCTGTCACAATCAGTGTCAGGAGAACCCCACGGATCTCTCCTCATTGGTGTGTTGCTGTGGGAAGCCCCAAAACCCACTCTTCAAATTCCAGAGGGATACGCATTCCTGTTATACCCTGGACTGCCCCTTCTATTGCCCTCCAGTACTGCTTTAACTGTGGGTATCCCCAGAAAATATGCCAGTGACTGCCCCTCTGCCCACATGCTCTCCAGCACATGGCTGACTTAGTTTAACAGTGATGCTGTGTGATAGTGGGGGAAGAAAAATACCGGATGAGCACTTTTCAGAAGTATTCACGCCATATGGGGGCCGAAGTTGCTTTCCATCCCCACTCCAGTCTGCGAGCCCAGTTTGCCTCAGTAATATTCTTATTCACTTCTCTTGCCCAAGCCTCCCTGTGAGTCCCCCAGGATCCCCCCACACTCTGGAGCAGCAGCTTGTATGCCCCTGAGATACATTTCATTGGACCAGCTATCCCCACAATGTTATACAGAAATGTTTCCCATCCTGATGGTGCCCTAGTAAGTTGAGTCAGGTGATCTGATTCTGTAAGATGCCTAACCTGTATATATCTAAGAAATTCCCTGTTTGGCCAGTTAAACTTCTCTTTAACTCTTTGGAAAGATATACATTTATCTCTCTCTAAAAGTTGTATAAACCTCGTAATACCTTGTGTTTCCCATCTGGTGTAATTTAAGTCCAGGGCAGGAGAGAAAAATTCAGACTTGTACCTGATAAGGGAAACAGGGCCCATGCCTATAGGAGTGTGTGTCAATTTTCTCACCTTGTTAATGACATAGAGCCCATGTTAAACCCACCTACTGGTGAGTGTTCTTTTATAATCTACAAGGGTCTCTGTCAATATCAATGTGAATAGAGGTCTTTCCCCCAGTTAGAGATGCAGCGAATTTAAATTCCGTAGGCGAAGTGAACATGAAATGGGCACTTCACGTTGCCACTCCGCTACGCTGAGTGGGCAATGCAAAGTGCTCACTCCACCTTGTCATTATCACTTCGCATTAAGGTGGAATGGCAATGCGAAGTATAGTGAAGTCATTGTTTTTAATGGACTTCACATTCCTCATTATGATTCTAAGTGATCCACTTGGTGTTTCAGATTTGGTAGCCCCCCCACACATCACATGGTTTACAGTACTGTAAGTCACATGCTCTTTAGTTAGGCAAGAAGGAAGTGAGTCATACAAGCAGACACTTTTACTTTCTCCTGTGCAGATGAAGAGAGAGGAGTATGTTTTGTGATTGCTGATACTTTGAGATCAGCGCGAGGAGGAGATTTAAACTTTGATTTAGACCCAACAGCTTTTTTTAAAAGCTACTTTTTTGTCTTTTCTGTCTGCACTCTTTTTTTCTTTATTTGTTCTTTCTGTAAATATTTTTTTTCTTACCTTTATAAGTAGTTAGTTGTTTGTCTGTGTGACTGTGTGTGTGTTGTGTGACAGTGTGAGTAGTGGTTGCTCAGACTGAGGGAGCTCAGTAGGAGAGTTGGACCAGGGTGAGGGAATGCCTGGGGCAGGGGCAGCTCTGGGAGAGCGTGGTAGCGGTAAGCGTCGTACCATGCGCATGCGTGGGGGACATGGGCACCCATTCCTGTTGGATCACTCGAAACTTGTGAGTGCCCCCCCCAAAGCAGGACCAGCACCACCTCCTGTCCTGACTCTGAGGCAGTTGAACCACCACCACCACCACCAAGTCCAGCACCAGGTCCTCTGGAGCAGGATGTACCTGTTCCCCTGAGCCCAGGTGTGGATCCCATCCCTGTTCAGCACCGTGACCAGCCAGCTGCCAGTTCATCTGGCCCTCCCCTGCCTATGCCTGGTCCTCCCCGCACCTCCATTGTATGGCAGTTGTTTGACTGTGTCTGGGAAGCAGCAGTGTGGTCAAGAACCACCTATGTGAGGTGGAGATGTGCCATGTCCCCCAGGGGACTCACCTGGGGACTGGGGGCCAGGACACCCATATGCTCAATCACCACCAGTTGGAGTGGCAGGCTGCCACAGAACGGACCATGCCTGCACCTGCTGGCCGTTCTGTGGCAGAGGGTGCAGCTGTGCATGGCAGCATCCCTAAGAAGAGGAGGGCCACAGCCGCACCTGCTGCTCCACCAGCACCCCCTCCCTACCACCACCACCACCAGCAGGTCAGCCTGTAGTACGTGTGGACCCCAGAGAACTGCGTGCAACACAGGCTGACATGGCAGTTCTCTGGAGTGCTGTCAAGGAGAACAACGAGAGGGTGAGTGCTGTGGAGCAGTGGCTGGATTACATAGAGGGACATCAGTTGCAAATTATGTCCATCCTGGAACTGCTGCTCGATCATCATGGGATCCCACATTAGCTTTTTTTTTTCCTCACACCATGTGCCCCCCCAAACCTTCCTTGCTGTGTTATAAAATGTATTCCTCCACCATCCCTGACCATTGTATGCAATTATGACCTTTTTTTGTTGTTTTCCATATGTATTCTGAGCAGTACAAGTATACCGTGCTAAATTGCATGGATGCAGTCTTCTTTCCAGTCTGTGTATGTACTGCATACACTGTCCAACTCCCTGACTTAAAAACACTCATTAATGAGTACAATGGTGGGATGGTGAAGCCTGTAGACATACTACAAAACAGGCTTACAATGCATCCAAGTAACTATTAAAGAAAATTAATGTTGTGATTCGTGACATGATCGTAAATCGTGATTTGTGACTGCATTTGTGACCGTGATGATGAAGAAACGTAAATGCCTATGGCTGTACTTCCCCGGGCCCCGATGAGGTGTGGCACAAAACTCCCCGACTTAGAAACACTGATTAATGAGTACAATGGTGGGGTGGTGAAGCAAGGAGAGATACTACAAAACAGGCTTACAATAAATCCAAGTAACTAGTAAAAAAATTAATGTGATTCGTGATGTGATTGTAAATCGTGATTTGTGACCGTGATGATGGAGAACGTGATTTGTATCACGAGTGACTCATGATGATGGTCCTGACTTAAAAGCACATATTAATGAGTACAATGTTCATGCAGAATTATGCACCGCACCTGTCCAGTACTCTGAAGGGAAGCCAAAGAAACAACTGTGACTTAAGTTAGAGATGGAGATTGGGCCCTAAAGAGATGCAAATGCAAAGACAGATTAAGATTGCGCTGCACACTGAAGAGATGCAGATGCATGGGCACACCACCTAACCAGTGCTCACCATCAGAAATTAAAATCTGGAAAAGAATACCTTTGCCAGTTGGGGCTGGCTGCGGGGACGGGGGGGAGGGCAGTGTACTGCACTGCTGCAGTAACAGTCACCAGTACTAGTACCAATAAAGATACCAAATAGTAGTACAAAAATTGCTCAGCTGCAGTGGATAGCAGGCTCACATTGCTGAAATTATGTGGCACAATAAAAGGTGTCTGATTTGATGACACGCATCACACACATACTCACACACACACACACTAAGTAATGCTCCGCAAATTAAAAACTTCAGTAATATAACCACATATTTTAAACAAACTAAAATTATGCACTGCTGCACCACAACAATCAGCAAAAAAATGGCAATAATTATTGAGAATATTACTGTGTGTACGTTAACATAGTTAGTCAAGAAAAATATCACCAAAATACAAAGCACTGTCTTTTTCTCCAAGTTAATCTACCTACACCACAGATACACCCCTTCCCCAAAGCACACTTCCACTGTCTCTCAGTACACAGACTGAATGCTGTACATTAACATTCAAAATCCACACACAAACAATAAATGCTCGATGATATGAGCACAGGAGGGTTTCCTATAATCGATGGACTAAAGTTTCAGCTAAAAAAAAATGACTCAAAAAGGCTTTTTTAACAGCTTTTAGAAGGTTTGAAATGCAGAGAGCTCTCAGATCAGATTGTCTCCTACAGATTCCTACACACACTACCCCAAACTGAGGCTGTGCAGAACAATCTAGAGCCCATGTGACCTGAAATCCCATGAATCATTGCAAAATTCGACTTTGGAGCTTAAAAACAAGGCGAAGTGAGGTGAAGTACATTGTTTTCAATGTACTTCACCTTAAGAATTGGTGGAGTAGTGGCTTGGGAAGGCGGAGTAGCACAAAGTCATTGTTTTCAATGGACTTCGTTACCCGATTATAACATAAAGTACTCCACTTCGCATTCGGAGCACCTCAGTGACTTTCCACCGCATTCCCATTTCACGGAGCGAATTGGGGCCACTTCGCCTATCTCTACCCCCAGTGTAGCATTTTCTGTCTGACACCATTGTGAGGACAGTCTCTGCATAGCCCATGTGAAAAGCACAGACACCTGAGCTGTTAAGTAGTATAGGTATAGATTCGGAAGAGCTAGGCCTCCTTCTTCCTTAGGAAGTTGCAATATTTTCCATTCAACCCTTAGTTTCTTACTATTCCAGACAAACTTATGAATTTGTTTTTCAAGTTTTTGCCAAAAGGTGAGAGGGACTCTTATGGGGAAGCACTGGAACAAGAAAAGGAGATGGGACAAAATATTCGTCTTTACGACATCTACTCTCCCCACTAGGGAGAGGGGCAAGTGGTGCAATCTGGCCATATCCCTCTCCAGGACCTCCCATAATTTGCCATAATTGTTGCCAAAAATCTTTGAAAGATCTACCAATACTTGAATTCCTAAATACCTAATTCGATTTCATGGGGCACATTTGAATGGGAAGTGCTGGTCAAATTGCCCAGAAGGCTTTCCACTTAGCACCAAGGCTTCTGATTTCGATAGGTTGATTTTATAATTGGAGAGCTCTCCAAACAGATGTAACATGTGCATCAGAGGGGGCAATGAGGTTTCAGGTGAGGACATAAAAAACATGGAATCATCAGCATAGAGACATTTTATGTTCAATTCCCCCTGCCATTACTCCCCGAATCTCAAGGCTGTTGCGTACCTTAGTGGCCAAGAGTTCCAAGCTCAGGGCAAAAAGAAGGGGAGATAGGGGGTACCTTTGTCATGTACCATGAGTCAGGGGAAAGAACTCAGAGCTAATGCCATTCACCCTAACTAAGGCCTTAGGGTTCTTATACAGCTGGGAAATAACTTTCAAAAATGTAGGGCCGAATTGAATTTTTACCATGGATGCTTTTTTTTTTAAATTAAATCAACTTTATTGATTTTTCAAATTACAAACATCAACAGAGTGAATAGAGCATGATAATTAACAGAACAAAACCACACCTCCATCCCCTCCCCCACCCCCTTGAAGCCCCTGGTGTGTGACGGCCTACCTCCATGGATGCTTTTAAAAACTGCCAATTAACCCTGTCAAATGCCTTTTCCACATCCATGGAGATGGCTATCTGGAACTGTTTCTGGGCTTTCTGGGAAAAAAATTATGTTAAGGAGCCTTCTGATAGTATCTGTGAGGAATCTTCCTGAAATAAATCCTGTTTGGTCCTCATGAATTAGCCTCGAGGTGACCATCTGTAATCTAGTGGCTAACAGACCAGTAAACAGTTTCAGATCTACATTAAGTAGAGAAATGGGGCGGTATGACCCACAGACCAGAGGGTCCTTCTTTTCTTTATGCAGTATCGTGATTTGGGCTAACTGGCATGAGATCTCTCCCCCCTCTATGACCTCTTGACAGACCGGCAGAAGGATTGGAAGGAGTATATTCTCAAACTTTTTGTAGAACTCTAGGATGAAGCCATCTAGGCCCGGAGATTTCCCATTTTTCAACTTCTCTATCTGATCTTTCAATTCCCTGCTCTCGATGGCTCCCTCTAGCATTTCCATGGACTTTTGGGGGAGAGTGTGTAATGTCAGTCCCTCAAAGAAGGTTTCTAGCCCTGTCTGGTAGTTGAGGATCTCCTCTTGTCGTTACAGAGTGTCATAATATTTAACAAATATATTTACTGTATGTTCCTTGGTTGACTAGTCTTATCTCCTCCCTGCGTTTTATCTCTTAGCTGCAATATCAATCTGCTTGCTTGTTGGGCTCTCAGAGTGGCTGCTAGTAGCTTCCCTGCCCTATTACCATTTTCATAGTATTGTTGTCTAACCCACCTATAACTCTCCTCCATCTGGGTAGTGATGTGAGCTGTCAGGAGGTTCTTTTTCTCTTCTAATATCTTCTTAACCTCCAAGTTTAAAGTGAGTTTATGTTGAAATTCCAACTCCTTCCAATTCCAGCTCCAACTCCTTCATTTTATGTGCCTTTTTCTTTTTTAATTCAGCCTCAAACTTTATTATCGAGCCCCGCAGGACTGCTTTTAAGGCGTCCCAGCGAATTGCATGGAATGTGATCCCTACTGGGTTGTTTCTAAGGTAGTCCCGAATAGTGTACTCCACCAGGTCTTTAAAATCTGGGTTATTCAGTAAACCCACATTCAAATGCCAATGGGAATTCCTTGCAGCAGAGGCCAGATCCAGTGTCAGCTTTACAACAGCATGATCAGAGATCGAACGTGGAAATATCTGACAACCTGATGCAGCGTAGGCCCACTCCTACAGGATAAACAGCAAGTCTATCCTGGTGTAACAACTGTGTCTGTCAAAGTAGTGGTTATAGTCTCTCAGGCCACCATTAACCCACCACCAGATGTCTAAAAGTTCCAGTGTCTGACTGAATTTATTTAAGCCAGTTACCCCTATCTTAGACCTCATAGCCACTCCATATCTGTCTAATGTTGGAGATAAGATGGAATGAAAATATCCACCCAAGATGCAGAGGTGGCCTTCGAAACACGCAATGTCCAGCATTACCTTTTTAGTAAAGTGGGAAGCCTCCTTATCTGCATTAGGGGCACAGATATTCATTATCATACAAGGGATGTCTCTATATAGGGCCATAAGTTTCACAAATCTGCCCTCTGTGTCTAGCTTGTCTTTTCCACCTGTAACGGACAGTCCTTATGAATTAGGACAGCCATACCTCTCCAATGTGGGTGTGCCTGATAAGAAGAGGCATAGATGGATCCCACCCATTTACGGCACAATTTTTGGTGCTTGAAGTCTGTGAGATGAGTCTCTTGTAGCATTACAATGTGTGCACCCATTTTTCCCAATTCCTGCAGCAGCCTAGCTCATTTTATGGGGTTGTTAAGCCCATGTATGTTGTATGTAACTATATTCAAGCTATCCATCATGGACTCGATGCTACCTCTCATCCTGCAAACCCATCTCCAGCAAGGTTACCCATAGGTTCCCAGCCGGGGTGGGGGGGGAGCACAGCAAAATAAAACTAAGCCAATTATAACATGTAAATAATATATAACAGTAACAATAAACTTTATCTGGGGAATAACCTAGTAGATTCTCAAACTTACTGCAACAGTATTTTTTTTTGACCTTCCAAGGTGCCACTATGGCCCCACCACACTTAAGATACCCAGTGGTGATGGGATGTACAGGGTTGAACTCTGTACCAAGCTGCACTGACCTTACCATGTTGGACCAGTGCAGCAAATGTGAAGTTGTCAACGCCATGCAGAGCACACTCATTCCCACCCTCTCCGCAAACTTTACTAATAAAAAGGACCCGTGTGCCAACTGGATCTGCCAGTCTTTCATTTTAAACAATTTTTCTTCTCTCTGGGTCTCTTTCTGTTCCTAGAATACCCACAGTTTTTGCATAAATTTGATCAATTAGGGTGGGCTCAATCCTCCTCCTCTCTTCCTACAACATGCTATATTGTAGCCGTAGTACTGGGCCACATGTTATAAGACCTGATGGCAGTTGTCCCCCTTGTTACTAAGGACCATCTATTCTTTAACCTGGGGGAGGATAGAACATCTCAGGCCCCACTTCAGATCTTGCAACTTCTCATTTCCACAATCACTCATTATGAAACTTAAGTAAACAATATTAAATGCTATATTTAAGCAAACATTTGGGAAATCTCATGGCTACAAGTCCAGTTTGCTTTTCCCTGAATTCCTCTAGCTTAATCACCTATTTCAACACTTTCACAGCTCAGAGAGAAAGCAGAGTCAAAAACCTGTGCATTTAGATAACGATAGCCAGGTTCATGAGCTGGCTTCTCTGTTGCCTTCTGATAGCCCCAGCATTCCATGTGTAGGGCTATTCTCTCCATTGGCTGTTGCAGATGAAACGTTCGCTCTTCGGCCTCGTGTTGCAGCGCTCCTGCGTGCCTTCATCTGGGCCCAAGGGCTTGTGTCTGAGGTCAAACCCAGTTTTCCCTGTCTAGCAATTCGGTTTCCCAGTTGTTGCCACTGCCGCTTGACTAGTTCCTTCACTATCGTGGAGTTAATCAATTCATCCACAGAGACATCCAGAGAGGCCAGAAATTTCTGGGCCTCAGCAGCAGAATCAAATATCTTGGTCCCCTAGAAAGTTTACTCTGGCCTTCAGGCCTTTGCATCTAAAAGCTTTGATTACCGAGAACCAGAGTTTTGTTGTCGGCATGTAGTCTGGCTCCAAAAATAGTTTGGTGTTCCCAAAAGTGATCTCCTTCATGGACCATGCTTTTTTCAGAACCATCTCTTTCACATGATAATCCAGAAAGGCTACTATTAAAGAGCGTGGTCTAGCTTTCGGGTCTTTCGATGGTGCTATCAGGGCACAGTGAGCTCTTACTATGTTCAATGGAATTTAGACCTCTTTGTCTAAATCTAAAAGTTCCTTTAATAGAGCTTCCAAATATTCTGCAGTGCTACCTATCACCGTATGTTCTGGAAGACCATGGATTATGATGTTGACCCACCTGGATCTGTTTTCAAGGTCCTCAGTTTTATTTAAGAGTAACTGTGATCTGTAGTGGAGCAGCAGGATGGCTCCATTGTGGAGATCAATCAGTTCTGAGCATGAGGTAAGCTGTTCTTCCATGCTTTGAATTTGTTGTCCTTGTTACTGGCTTTTCCCTCGATTCTCTCCAGCCTATGCTCGAATCATCTCCAGGGTTTGACTTAAATGCCACAGCTGTCGGGAGGTGATTGTGAAATTCTCCTCCTCCTCCTCATTGGTGCCACTTTCCGAGTCAGGGCCCACTATATCTGGAGGATTCTTGGACGTGTTGCTCTTGGCCTGTGACCAGGGAGCTAGATTTAGTTTCTGTTGTTTGAGGCTCCTACCGGTCACCGATTTAGCTTTATTTTGACTTGCCATTGAAAATTTCACTATCTGGCGCTGTTTTTAACAAATTACAGCTGCCAAATGTGGGTTAAATAACTTTTTAATGGAGGGGTTCGCGGGAGCCGCAAAGCAATGCTACTGCATGTCTCGGTGACGTCACCGGAAGTCAGAGGAATGGCTTTTCAATATTGATTTTGAACTATATACGAATACCTCTGGGGCATTTGATATGGGAACATACTTCTGGGGGAAATGGATGTCTGAATCCTCACCAGAGGTTTGGAGGGAAAAAGATGGCCGGAGGTTTGGAGGGAAAAAGGTTTGTCAAAAGTTATCACGTTTTTGGAGATATTTCCAATCTGGGTAGCTGTATTAACATGGGAAAAAGAACTGAGAAACAAGAGGATCATCTTTTGGTGTGGCAACAAGGTGGTAGTAGAGGTGATTAACAGGCGGTGGGGGGGGGGTCCACTGAAATGGTGAATAGAGTCTTACGTCAGCTGGTATTATTAGGCTTAAAAATCAACCTGTCATTTAAAGCAAAGCATAGTGAGGAGAGTCATAATGAGGTACCTGACAGCTTCTCCCATCTTCAGTTGGACAGGTTCAGGTCCCTAGTGCTGCAAGACACCATCCAAGGAACATGGGTACTGCCTCAGTTATGGGAAATTGATTGGAAGGAGCCCGCCTGCTGTATCAGAGCTCCTGGTCTGCGAACACGTTAAGAGCATATGAAGGGGCGTGGAATACATTCCAGGAGTTTCGGGAGTGGGAGGGGTTTGAGGTAAGTGTGCCAGTCATGCAGGACCAGATAGTAAAATTTATGGTTAGGAAATGGGAAGCAGGGATGGCAAGCACAACAATGGGGGTACAATTGGTGGGTATTGGGTGGGCATGTAGCATCAGGAGGTGGGCGGAGTGAAATAAGTTCAAAGTTGTTCAGCGCATGTTATTAGGGGGGCAGAGGATGCAGGGGAGGCTGGGAGATGACAGGATGCCAGTGGCCAGGCAGACACTGGAAAAGCTGCTGGGAGCACTGGGACAAATATGCGGGTCCAGTTATGAGGCATGTTTGTTCAGGATGATTTTCTTAGTCATAGCCAGAGGTGCTTTCAGAGTGGGAGAGGTGGTCACAAAAAACAAAAAAGATTAATCAGGGGACTTTTATGGGAGGAGATGCATTGGGGAACAGAGAGGGTGATAATATGCTTGAAGACTTACCAAGTGGGTGTGGGGACTGAGGTTATACTGGAAAAGGAGGCAAGAAGAGCGGGGTGCCCAGTTGTGGCTCTCAGGGAATACCGGGCTATGTGGCTGAGGGGTAGCAACATATTATTCGTGCATCGGAATGGGGCACCAGTCACATGTTATCAGGTAACAGGGGCATTAAAAAAAGATATGTCATTCATGAGGGAGGACCCTAGGCAGTTCTCTTCACACTCATTTAGAATAGGTGCAGCTTCAGAGCAAGCGGCACAAGAGGTGTTGGAGGGTGAGGTGAAGAGGGTGGGCAGATGGAGAGCCAACTGTTACAAGAGGTATGTGAGGAAGATGTGTTAATGAATTTTCGATTTATACCAACAGGCAAGAGACGGACAAAGCAAGTGTGGATTGGGGGCACTCATTCGTGTACTGGGCGGAAAGGTGGGTGTCCATCCAGCCAGGAAGAAAACAACTCAGGAGGGATGCAGACAGGACAAGAATACAGTGGAAAGGGGTCTGGGGCATGAAGTGGGTGCAGTTTCTTCCAGCATTGGAGGAACAAAAACGGAAGTGGCCCAAACTGGATTTGTTAGGGAACCATTTAGGTGGGAATGACTTGGGGGACAGGCTGTGGGGGTCATTATGCCATGACATTAAAAAGGCTATAGGAATCATCAGAAGTTGGTGGCCAGAGGTTACCATGTGTTGGTCAGAGATCATTTTCAGGAGGGTATGGAGGCATGTGAGGAACATTAAAACTGTGGAAAAGGCTAGGAAGTGACTGAATAGGAGGGTAGCGGCAGTGGTCTACAAAATTGGGGGACTATACATTGCACATGAAGATATTTCATTCAATTGCACGGGGTTCTATAGGTCAGATGGTGTGCATTTATTGACTGCGCATATTTCATTCTTTTTTTTACCAATAATTGGGGCCCTGGAGGATTAGGAAAGAAGAGGATCAATAGGAGCGGAGAAGCCCATCTTCCGTTGCTAGGCTGGAGATGGGCTAGTGGAAGGGCAGAATAAAAGTGGGGGTGCAGCTGGGGGGAGGTAGGAGGTCGAGTCACAGGGGGGAGGTAATCAGACATGGGCTGGGGTCATTCGCACCCAGTTGTGGCTGCAACATGATTGGGGAGCAGACCAGAAGGTAAGTTGGGGTCAGGTTACTGGCATACGACCTCAAGGTAACAGGAAATGGAGTGAAAGAACTGGAACGGGTGATGGGTCACACATCTGGACGTCAAGAAAATTTGTGATGGAAGAATCAGCAAGGAATAAAAATGGATTTGAATATTTGAATGCTGTGGAAATCTGTAAATATTAACGTTTTGAAAGGAGGATGATTAAGAATGTATATGAGGTTGTTTTAAGATGTGTAAACAAATTAATTGCCAGTTGAGCACCCAAAATTTATAGTGGTCTGAGTACTCATTTCTGAGAGAAACTCCCTCTGACAATACACATTCATAGAGTCCATATGGTGGCCAGGTACCCAGCAGAGAGGGCCCACATGGATATATCCAGGCAACCGGGTAGGCCATTCCAACTCACCCTACAACCTCCACAATGTATGGTGGCACATACACAGATGGCCGCATGTGCGGTGTGTCGCCGATGAGAGCCAGGGGTGGTCACACCCACTGCCGTGTGGCACACACAGGTTGCACAGTGACACGGTGGCTTAGGCCAATAGGAGGGGCCAGCAGGCAACAGCCAATGGTGAACACTGGACAACACCAACACACAGCCATGGCCAGAGGTACACGTGACGCAGGGCTATCGGTGTGTGGTGTGGCAGCACCGCATGTAGTGTCCAATGCGAGACCACCATGGCTGCCCACCACTGCCATATGTATACCACAGTCTGCACTGGGTTGCGATATGCCCTGCTCCACACACAGGAGATGGCCATGGCCATACCAAACCCTGTGGTGGCACAATACAGTAACATACCACAACCCCAACACACCACTGTGGCATAGTATGATGGCACATCACTGGAGCAATGTGTGACATGTGGTATGCAAGGATGGGGGGGGGATAATGACCACTGGACGACAGCACAGGGGGCATGGTGAGTGGTGCAGGGGCACACACATACTAGTGACCTCACAACAGGGGGACCTGCTGCACTGGGTGTGACATGTACATGGTTGTGTGGTGTACGCTGATCAGGTGGTAGTGTTCTGTGTCTGTGTCAAGACATACTGGACATTGCAGAGTACCCCCGGGGCTGGCAGCAGCACAGGACCAGGTAACAGCACACCACTGCCACCACATGTGTGCGATGCAGCCATTGGCTGAACATGCCCAAACCACATGCCACAGCCAAAATGGGTCGAGTGATTCCCCTTTGACCCCAACACCTACACAACCACAGGCAGGTGTGTACATGGCCCCAACACAGTCCACATGTGGCATAAATGGGACACAGTGTGTGGCACATGGCCTATGCAATGTACCTGCATGAACTGCATGCAGTGGAGCTATGCAGGGGATGGTGGCCCAACACAGCTATGGTCCACACAGCCGCAGTGGACATGCCATGTGGCACAGGTCTGGACAAACATGTGCATAGTGCTGGTGGCATAATAGTACACATGGGCTGATGTGGTGGACATCAGGGTGTGGACAGCCACGATGTACAGGGTTGTTACACCCCCATGTGTGTATGCGCTGTGTGCTCACATGTGTAGTACCAATGGCCACAGTGGGTGACACACAGTGGCTTTGCTAGCCACAATGGGCATGGCATGTACAGTAACACATGCATATTCACATGGTGATCCATGTGGTGACACCCTAGCTGCACTGCACTGTCTGTCCCTGCTCACCCTTTCCTCTTCATGCCTGCTGGTCTCCCTTCGGGCCCTACGAATGGCCTCCCAGTCTGCAATGGAAACAGAATGACAAAGGTACAATCAGCACCATGCAGTACCACACCAGTGCCCCCCCAGTACACCCATATACAAAGCAAGTTAGTGAACATCAACCAGACACCCACGAGCAGTATGAACCCCCACCTGTAGATGACATACAGTGAACTACTGCAGAGGCACAATATATGGCTGTACATTGCCCCCCCCCACATCACCATGGACAAAACACTACAGTGAAGAGTGATGGTAAATGTGTGTGGGTGCACCATGTGAGGCATGTGACGCCCTACACTGGGCCCCTGGCCATGTGCTGTTTGTGCATAGTACATGGCAGGTGTCCCATTGGCCACAGCCCATGGGGACACGTGCCATAGCTGGCATCTGGCCCAGAGTGCACCACCAGTGTACGGCATTGGCAATGAATGCTTGGGATGGACACCGTTCCCAGTGGTCATCCCCCGTGTGGCCTGCAATGCATACTCATGTCTGCACAGTGGCATCCACATGCCCGTCCCACACTGGACTGAGTGGCACAACTGTACATGGCCATGAGCCGCCAATGTTGGGCCATGGTGGTCACACAGCACTATTCGGTGGCACCATCATGGTCATGTACCCACAGTGATGGTGGACCACCAACCATCAGCATACTGTGGACATACATAGGCATGCATAGCTGTGGCATGGGGCTGCTCATAAGCCCCATGATGCCCAATGCCCCCACATGGCCATGTCAGCCACCCACATGTATGTGGCTCCGCACATCCACCATGACATACCAGGGCAGGACAGAGGACAGCAGGACTGTGCCTGTTGCCACTGTGCCCCAGGACTGCACCACGTACTATGGCACAGATACATGGATGCATTGGCAATGACACCATGATGGCCCTAGGAATGCGTTCAGGCCACACCGTGTCCTGTTGCGGGCCCTGTGGTACATGGTAGGCTGCATGCATGGGTGCATACAGACAACAATGGTGAGTAACAGACATGCAATGGCACACTGCATGACAGCCATGCCACTCAGTGCCCTGAGCACATTGTGCCATGCCCAAGGTTAGCACAGGTGTACTGCACAGGTCATGCAAGCTGTACACTGTTGGACATTGCGCGCCCTGAATTCAAAGGCACCTTTCCCTAACTGGATGTCTGTTTACAGATAATGCACAGCATCATGTCAGCCTCTGTTGGCTGATGGTGCCCCCAGTGGTGCAGACATGGGACTGTACCCCTGTACACATGCACCCTATAGAGGGTGGGCCCAGTCTGTGCCTACCACAACAGACCATAATGCGACATAGTGTACCGCATCCGATGTCTGATACAGATGGCATGCCACCTTCCACACTGGACAGTGTTGGGCACAACCACACTCCTAACATAACAACAACCATATTGGCATATGTTCACATGGTGTACATACCTGCTACACCATGGCATGGAGGTGGTCAAGGCATGCCCTGTCCCATCGTCCTAGGTCCCCAAACCAGTGGCAACCCTGTTCTTCCATTTGCGGTATGCCAGTCTGCCTGCTGAGGCGACTGGCAATGTCGGCCCACACTGCTAATCTTGCCCCTCCAGCTCCTCCTGGCCAAACAGCTGGCCCTCCCTGGGGACCACCAGGTCCACCAGGTTTGTCAGCTGCACCTACTTCAACCTCTGGGCACACTGGCTGGTGGACACATGGCATGCAGCACATGCCATCTTGCTGGTTGTAGCTGCAAGGCTTAAACACAGGCCAAGTTCTGGGGCCCACATCTGATGGATACTAGAGGTCTTGGAACAGGGCTGGAGGGAGGTTGCAGAGGCAGTGAATGCACAGGGGAAATACAATCACACTCCCCAGGAGTGCATTATGTGGATTGGTGGCATCTGGTAACATTGCAAGGAGCTACGGGCTGAGGCCTGTGCTTCCCATCGGGCAACCGGTGGTGGACCCTCCACAGCTCCTGTCATAACACCACAGGAGGCACTCATTGCCAAAACCCTCAGTCATGTGGCTGTGGAAGACATTCCCAGTGGGGGATTTGAACCAGGTGTTTGGCCATCGCTGCACTGTGAGTATGCATGTTACAGGTCATGTCTGGTCCTGCACGTGGCGTCGAATGTCTGTGTGTGGCATGTTATCCATTATGTGTAGCACTGCATGGCCATAGAACAGCGGCCACTGTGTGGGTGTGCATGCCACTCCATCTGTGTATTCAAGCATGTCTTCCATGTGTCCTGCTCACATTGTCATGCCCGTGTGTGTTTCCACCTGCACTCATCTTACATGCATGGGCACCTACCTGTGTATGTTGTGGTAATGTTGCCATGGCCACACATTCCTAATCGTGCCCTACCCTTTTGTTTTCACAGCACCATCACATCTTGGGACTGGTGGAGCTCCACATGTACAGCTGCACACACAGCGTGGCGCCGTACCTGTGGCCATGGCAATGGCCAGTGCAGAGCCCACCTCTGTGGACCTGCACAAATGGGGGGGGGCGGTAATGATGATGATGAGACTGTCGGGGGGAACGGTGATGATGATGATGAGACTGTCTCCCTGACAGCCGAGGCACTCTTCACAGCTCTGGATGTGCTCACCTTGGACACTGAAGATGATGACATCACACAGATCGGCAGTGTCATCCCCAACACTGCCTCCCATGTAGCCCAGATGGTTCCCATCACTGTACATAAGCAACAAAGCCACGACCTTGGGGTGTCTGCGTAAGACCTGTTTAACACACGGCTAGAGGCATTGTGAGGCACGAGGCCATCAGCTGAGTGTCTCCAGCCTCCTAGCCGTGTGTTAAAATGTCTATCGCACACCCTGGAGTAGTTTATTGTGCTTATGAAATGGTGTATAAAAATTTGAGAAATAAATAGCGAGACCAGAACTTTTAAAAGTTAAGATTTCTCAGTTTATATAATGTCATAACATTACGCCACATAAAATAGTCCCATATAGATGGGCATTTTGTAACTGTATTTCAAGATAAAAAAACTCTTTTTTTAAACTTCAAAACACAAGTAGTGTAACTTTAATTAATAACTATTTAGTGTAGCTTTTAATGAATAACTATTACATTTTTTACTATTTCGTTTTTGGGTGCCTAACACTGTTTAATTGAGTATAGCTTTAATTTATTTTACAAAATAAACTGTCTCATTGAAAGTCAAGTTGCAGTTATGCATGCTTACACCTGCAAATGTGGACTTTGGGTCAGGTTTTCCTTAATTTCATTTGTTTGTTGCCCTGTTGTGCAGTTCTCCAATGTATTGCCTTGGGGTGTCAGTGTGGTGCACATTAACTTCTGGTTTTCACATGGGGATTGCTTCATGGTATTTGCTCGTTTCTGCGGTGTGAGGTTTTCCGGTTTTGGGGCCAAGATACTGCTCCATTTCTTTCGGTCATCTGGCTTGGCACGCCAGTAACTCTGCAGGCTGGATTCATTTCTGTGCCCTGTCACAGACATCATTTCGCGGCTTTGCACAACAGTTGCACTGCCGTTGCTCGCAGACAGTGATTCGTATTGCGCTGCGAGAGGCCGGCTTCCTCACTTAAGCAGGACATCATTGTGGACAGGTAAGTGACACCCATTGGCTCTGATGTATACCATACTGGTAGGTAATCTAGCTGCATTTGAGGAAGTCTTCGGGGGTGCAAGTATAGCGCTTTTGGCTCCGGAGGCAGCTTACTGAGATATAATTTAAAACTCTCAACCGGGCAAAGAGGATTGCCCGGCTGAGAATACATAAATCCTCGGTGTCCTGATTTTCCTGTCTCAGGAGGGTTTGTATGATTCTTTGTGTGTTTGTTAAAGTTCAGTATGACAAATTCTGCTCCATTTTCATCTTTTTTAATACCGAAATGTTGCAGTTTTAACTGTCGCAAACCTTCACGGCCACGCCTGGCCATATACAGTTGAATATCTAGCAAGACTTTCCTGACTAAGCCAGGTGCGGTCCGCGGAGAACAAGTTGGTGAGTTTCTCAGTCTGGTTAAATCGGGGTGTGTTAGTGCTTCATGGTGGGTCGATTTATCTTTTTGGGCTCTTTGGTACATTTTGAGCTTCACTTTGAATACATCATTACTTGAGCGAAATTCAGGGTCTGTCATCAGGTTGAAGGCCCTTCTGATGCTCGGCGACCCCAGGTGGCAGTAAAGGGCAGCTCACAGACCATAGAAACTTGAGATAGCGTACTCGAGCCCTGCAGTTGTGCAAGCCTCTGCGTAAAACATTCAGAGTGTGGCATTTAGCTCCTGCTTAGAGACGGTGTGCTAGTCTATCTCTGTTTTTGTACTCATGGCCCAATCATTGAACACTCTTAGTGCCCATGCAGTTGATCTTTCAGTGTTTACTTTGTTTTTTTGTTGTTCTAGTACGTCTAGTTGGTTGGCACTGTAGCTGCAGAAATGGTTGGACACTGTGGCATGCATGGGTTTGCAGTTCATTTTGCTGTCGCTTGTTTCCTGGGCAGAGGTACTCGGTTCAGAGGCTGTGGAGACCTCATCTGCTGGGTCATTTTCTGTGCTCATTAAGTTTTCTAGGTCTTCTTCTGTCAGGCTGATTTCAAAGCTTGTTTCTGGTAATGATGCCATGCTGTCAGATTGAAAAGCTGTCACTCGCTGTTGCTGATAAACAAGATGGCTGCTTTTCAATTTGCCAACATTCTAACTGGCATCATTACTAGAATCAATGCCCACATGGTACTGCTGGTGCTTTTTACAGTGCATAAGAACCAATATCACATACCTAGCAGCCAATCGGAACTATGATTTATGGTGCCCATTTCATAAATGCCACCAGCAGCCATTTGGGGCCAGCCCATGTGCAGCAGGCGGGTCACCACTTGCAGTTGGCCACAGCACAGGCAGAGGACATCATGTTGCGGCCTGATGAGGTGCAACCAAGGGGCACTGCTGCCCAGTGACAGGGAACAGGTGACCAGCCACAGCCTGACCAGCTGCATGTTCAGGCAGCCCCAGCACACATTATGGATGTACCCACCATATCCCCACATCCCCAGCAGCCAGCTATGGGGCAGCCAAATGCTGTGATGGTCACATGGCAGACCACCCCACCCAGTTTGACCTCCCCCGCACAACAACACATGGCCCTGAATGATGAGCTGCCAGAACACACAAGCCTATTGAAGGCCTCCGTGGAGAGTTAGGTCGCATTCCATTATGCTGTGCAGGGATTGTGGGCACAGTTACACCTCTATGAGTAGTGGGCTTCTGTCTGCCATGCAAAGATCGTAGGGTCTATTCGCCTGTTATGTGCTAACATTACTGCAGGCTTCTTCAGTGTTGCAGAGGCTGTATGGGAGGGAGTGCTGACCATGTACATGGGCACTGTACCATTACGTCGCATAGCTGCAGCAGCAACACCAGCACCCCCAAACACCACACAGTGACCACATTGCCTGTGACACCCCATCCCCTGCCCTTGGACCCCACCCACCCTGGCTACAGTGTTCGGTTCTCCACACATACATCGATGTGTAGCCATTCATGATTGTGTAGGTTGACCCCTCGGAGGTCACATTATCACATTTGGCCCTGAGACTCCCATCGGAGTTGCCTGTGCCTGTAGGTCAAGGCTGTGTACATGTCTGTGGCACCACACATGCACACCCTGAGGTGTCTGGGGCCCTCTTGGCCTGCCTGAGATGCCTCACGGCTGCAGGTGGGATGCCATCTTCCCTGTAGTGCCTACGACTGTGCAATGTCCACACCCTGTGACCACAGAACCCCACCTACCCACCCTTGTGGCATTATCACACTGTTTGGATGTCATCCGGGACATGGATGAGAGCCATGGTGTCATGGGAACGGTACGGGCATGATGAATGCACCTACGGCTCACTACTATGGGTATGTGCCAATGGTCTTTCTCTGATCCATGCCAATCCACTTCAGCTACCTCTGTGCATCTTTGGCTTTGTTGTCCTTCCTGTGGACATGTGTGCATGCAGCCTCAGCACACCTGACTGCTTGTCACAGCTAGCCAACCGGTTCACACTGTACATCACCATGGGGTGCACCATGCACCCACTTATACTGTGCCCAACTGCAATGTCATGGCTGACTCACCCTTGGGGTCCAAAATGTTCTGCACAATGTTACCTCTGTGCTGCCGTCCCCTCAGGGCCAATCTTGGGTCCCTCCAGTCTTGCAGTAGCTTCACATCCTCATCCTGTGGCTCCACATCCTCCGCACTGTTGCCCTCCAGGAGCTGGACAAACATTCCACGGTCTATGGCCATGTTGTGTAGCATGCAACAGGCCAGGAATATGCCACAGGCCTTGTCTGGGCCATATTGTAGGGCACCACCGGACTTGTACAGGCATCTGAAGCACATCTTCAGCATGCCAAACACATGCTCTATGATGTTCTGTGTAGCCGTGTGTGCCTCATTGTACCTCTCTTCTGCATTGGACGTGGGCCGCAGTATTGGGGTGAGCATCCCTGGCTGGAGGAGGTATGCGCTGTCTCCTGTGTGGAAGAAGGTGATATGTTAGTATACAGTACACATCCATGGCATTCTGCCCTCCACTTAGACCTGTTACAGCTGGTCAGCACCATTGGCTCGTTACACTGTGTCACAGTTGCATACTCCCATGCACCCCACTGTGACACTTTCCCAGTTGTCATATGTCCACTATCACTGCCACTGCAGACTGCATGGCTTTTGGTCTGTGTGGGGCATGGCAAAACTGCAGCCTGGGTGTGCCACACAGTACTGTCCCCTTCCAATGCATTACAGTGCTCTAACCCTCATACATTGTCACAGGCCCCTACTGGCTGGCACCTTCCCTGTAGCCTGTGCCTGTTGCACTGTCGTGTATACACCCTCCCATGGTGGCATGCCACATCTGTTTGTGTCAGTCCTAATCTGGTCCCATCTCTGCCTCCCTCCCCCCATCCCATGTGTCACATGGCTGTCAGCCATTGCAGCAACAACATCCTACTGTGCCACCACCTGTACAGCTGCCATCACTGCACTATTCAGCCATGTGGGCACCTTGTTTGTGGCTGTTTTCCGCTCACCCACAAGATGGCCACTGGGTATCTCCCCAGACTCAAAGTGGTGGTACTGGGATAACTGCTGCTAGATATAGGCATTGTGTGTACTCCCAGGATAGCGGGCACAGACATTTGTGACATGCCCTGTGGCACTGCACACCACCTGGTAGTTTATGGAGTGGTTCCCATTCCTGTTTATGTATACTTCCTTGTCTCCACCAGTTGGTGCTCTGATGGCCATGTGGGTGCAGTTAATGACCCCTAGCACACCTGATAGGCATGCAACCTTGTGAAAGTACTGCATTGTTGCTGTCCACTCCACTGGTGTGCTAGGGAATCGAATGAACTCACTAGCATGGGGCAGTAGAGTGGTGAGGAACTGTGTAAGGATATGGGATTTGGCTGACTGGGTGATGCCGGTGGTGTCACCCACCGGTATCTGGAAGGTGCCTGTGGAGCAGGCACAGCGTTGATATGACCTTGGTCTCCACTGTCATGGCATGACTTCTATGTGTGCAGGTGCCTGGAGCTCATCATGGATCAGTTCAAAGAGCGGTCTCATAATTGCCCTTTTGAGCCAGTACCGTCGCTGTAGGGCATACCACCTATGGACCCTTCCACGACCGTGTTGCTGTTCTCTCCATCTCCTCACATCAGCCATCACTGCTGCCATGTGAAATGCTAGCCCAGACATTGTTGCTGCAGTGCTGTGGCCTACCTCTGGGTGGCTGGCTGATTTAGGGCTGCCCCATTTATTCCTAACTTTGCACGGCCCAAAGCTGGGATGAGTGGCACATGTACCACTCATTTTGGCTGAAGATACACATGCACGGTGTATTCAGGTGCCTGCCCCCTTTTTCTGCACCACATACATTGTATCTGTGTGATCATGCATTCCAACATGCGCAACACAGTTCCCACTGCTGAATATGACACCGCCTTGCATTTTCCTGGATACGCTGCACATCTCCATTTTGTGCTGCGCATCTCCTTTGAATATAGTTGTTATAATATCGGGCCATAGTTATTAAAGCAATGTTTATTGAATGGTGACGCCTGTTTTACTTCTGAAAACTGTTGCACATGATCTTTAAACTTTGGTGACACAGATCCTATAAGCTTGCTGACAGGGAGGACTAGACTGTGAGTTCAGATGTTGACATCAGCAGCTCTTCACTGAAACTGGCTTTTTTGAACAGGCAGTGAATGTAAGGTTGTAAAATGACTTGTAACTTTTAAACAAAGTATCTCAGAGATCTCATTTTTGCCATGTGGGCTATGCTGATCCAAATTCTGAATTTATTGATGCCAGAAATTTTGACTGTAGTCCCTCTTTAACTATCCTTTCAATATCTTCTCTTATGTCTGTCTACCAAACAGCAACCCTTGCTCTTTCTCTTCACATTTTAATGCCTTGGTGCAGTCATGTATCCTGTTGTAATATATGGGAATAATTTTTTCCCATAAGGAATCAGTGACATCAAAAACTCATAATACCATCACTCTGATATCAGAAAATCATAATACTATCATTCTGACATCAGATCAATGGTATTATGAGATTGAGTGTTTGAAGTGTTCCATATATTTAAAAAAATAACAGATAGGAAATCTGCAGTATTTAGGTTTGTTATTCCATCTCAGGATTTTGGTGACATCATAAATCTTTCAAGCTTTGCTCTTGTGGCTTATAATGTCACCAAAATGCCTCAGTGGAATTACAGCCTTATAGTGCATGGGTAAATCACAGTCAAGAAGCCATACTGTATACAGTATGTGCTCCAAGAGGGCTCAGTCGGTGGCCATCCATGGTGGTGAGGGGTGGGCTGTGATGGTCACCGACTGGAGATTGGGAAGGGAGGAGCAGGGTGGTGGGTCACACTTGACAGGGTGGGGTGGGTGGTGGAAGGACCCTAGACTACCAGGGAATGGGGTTGTACGTATTTGGGGATGGAGATCAGTGACCGAGGAGGAAGGAGGGAGGGAGGAACCACTACGCTATGGAAAGGTTTTTTATTTATAAGGGGATCAGTGATCGGGGAGGGGGGAGAGACACTATGCTATGGAAAAGGGTTGTTCGCTATAATACAGTGCAGCAATCGGTGGCGGGGAGAGGGGAGGAACACCACACTATGGAAAACAGAGTACTGGATATTAGATGGGAGATCGGGGACTGGGGTGGGACTCTACACTATGGAAATCTTTTTTTCTTAATGTTGGGTCTGTGATCGGGGTGGGGAAGGGCACCACTGACTATGGGAGAATGTGTCTGCGTATTTGGGCTGGTGGGGGGTCATGCAATCACCAAGTTAATTAATGGCATGCAATGAGCCCATAATGAGCATGTTAATGGCCACTAGTGCCTTTCATGCCTAATGGGCTCATTTGCATGGCTCCTTTTGTGAATGGGGGCTTACTGTGGTGGTGTTATTGCTCGCAACCCTTTCACCTGGCTGTGGGGGCATCACTACTGTGGTTCCCAGTGCTTTTCCTGAGTTAGCACTGCCCCTGCCTACAACTATTCACAGTCAGACAGCGCAGTGCACTATCTGATTGTGAATAGCAATTTTTGTCCCCTGCACAATGGCAAGATACGGCGCAAACTTTTGTGCTGCACTTTGCCCTTTTTTGTGAATCCTGCCCCAGTTTTTTTTAACACTTTATGAAACTGTGTTTGTGCTAGTATGAGTGCTACCCTCAGCCAGCTTCTAGTTTAAATTATGATTTATAGCAGTAGAAATTCTGTTTCCTAAAGCTAATGCCCATTTTTGGTTAAGGTGTAGACCACCTCTTGTGCCATAATCCTTTTGCCTATCGAAAGCAACTCATTTTCTTATACACGTGAACCCTTCTTCTGCTGCATGTCTATGTAGTCATTGATTATGTCTAAATATCTCCCTTTGAATTCAGTTGTTATCTCTCGGTTTTGGCAGCACTTCTGAAAACATGACCTTATATTTTAGCTCTTTAAGAATTGTCCTTATGTCCCTAATCTCTTTCACTAGTAAGTGTTCTGCATTCTTTCCTACATCATTAATTCCTGCATGTATGACAATGAGAATGTTTGTGCGGGGTTTCTGATTTTTACCAGTTTTCTCAGATTTTGTTTGATGCCTGTTAACCTTGCCCAGGAAGATATGTTACCTGGCTGTTTTCTCTATCCTTCTTACAAATAATGGAGCCTGTAGATATTAATATTGAATCTCCTACAGCTATGATTTGAGTTTTTAGAGGAGAGACATTCCATGGCTCTGATAACGGTGGTACACAATTTGGGGGTGTCATTGTTACCGCCCCTTTTGTTTCCATTCTAGGTTTTTATTAGTACACTATGATCACTATGTGCATTTTTGTGATGTAGTTAGACAAATATGGTAAATATTGACCCAAGTAATGAATCATGCCCAGCACTTGTTGTAATTCAGAGGTGCATTTTGGAGGTGGCAGTTTTTATATTGCCCCCACCTTCTTGGAATCTGGACTTAGACCATGTTGGCTTATGTGATGCCTGTGGGATGCTGGTGGATTGTCAGATAAAATAAGCAGGACAGGATTCTTTTGGTATAAGGCGCTTGTCAACATCATTTTATTTAAAAGCAAAATAACTGAAATGATTGATGTAGAAAAGTCAGTTATGGTTTGTACAGAGTCTCTGGTAGTCTTTTTGTAGGTTGATCACCTGTTCACTGAACTTGAATTTCTTTAAACCTTCAATCTCAAGTTCAAAGAATTTCTCCGACTGAAAGTTCCAGTCTCAAAGTCCTGTGCCTGTTGACCTGGTAAGCTATGTATGTAAGTTTTTTTTACAGGCCCAGCTTACTTACATTACTGGCTTGCTACAGCAGTCTCCTCTCAGAACTCAGAATGTGTCCTTCTCTCAGTAACTCCTGGCTGGACTGAACTGATCTGATTCCAATCTGAACTCAGTCTGAATCTGATCTGCTTCTCTCCATGAGGGCTTTTTATTCAGGGGCCATGTGAGCATGTGATTTTCCCCTTAACAATCATTAGAGTGAATGGTTGTATTAAATGCATACTGAAAATAGAAAATAGAGTCGACATTTCAACCATAGCTCTTCTTCAGGAAATAACTAAAAGAGAAAAAGCAAAATTAATGTAGAGGAGAGGTAAAATAAGGAATATACAGTATATGATAGGGGAAAAAAGTGGGGAGGCTCTGGGAGAAGAAGTGATAAATGGCAAGATAAAGACAGAATCTAGAAAACAAAAAGGTGATGATGGGAGTGATGATGGGAGAATAATCAATTACATAAATCCTCAATGTAGTGCATGGACCCCCCCAGGACGTTTTGCTGCTGTTGATTATTTTGTTAACCAATGCATGGAAAACACCACTAGCATACATTTTCATTGCAGGCACGGCCACTCTAACTTGACAGCTGGTGAGCTTGCAGCTCACAGATCTCTGTAATGTAGGAATTACATTGTTATTAAACCAGCTGATAAGGAGGTGCTGTTGTGGTCCAGCAAAAGGAGTTAAACATCACTGAAGCCACAAAGCAACTCTCTGACACCATATTTTACTCTTCTCTTCCCCCGAATCCCACTGCTGACTATCAGAATGAGGTTACCACCACCACCATCACCTCTGCTATTGAAAACAAAGAGCTCCCTGCTTCAGCTTAGAGACCCATAGTTCAGCATCCTTGGGCAGCCAGGTTTCATCTCCTTCCAAAAATCTACAAAACAGGTAACCCTGGACATCTTATTGTGTCTTCCCCACATCCCACATCTCTGCATTTTTGGACAGCCTCATGAGACCACTCATTGAATCCCTGCCTTCCCTCATTAAAGACACTAACCATGCTCTCCAGTTATTTGACAGGTTCAGATTTAATGGCTCCCATCTGCTCATCTTCTCCATGGACATCAAATCTCTATACTCAGTGATCCCCTACAATGATGGCCTGACAGCTTTGCAGCATTTTCTGAATAAGCATGACATCCAGCAGCCATCCACACATGCACACACTCACCCATCTGGCAGAACTTGTTCTTAAACTCAGTGCTTTTTCTTTCAATAAAAGTTTTTTACAGCAGATCAGTGAAGTTGCCATGGGTACCAAGATGGGTCCCAGCTTTGCCAGTCTGTTTGTGGGTTGGGTGGAGGAACAGTTTTTTCTCTCATTCACAGGGACTGTGCCTGAACTCTACAAATACTACATAGACGACTGTGTGGGGGCTACCTCCTGCTCCAGAGAGACCTCCAAAATCTTCCTGGACAAGTTTACCACAGCCCATCCTTCCTTTCAGTACACTGTTGAAGTATTCTCTTCTACACTGCCTTTTCTGGATAGCAAACTGTCAGTGTAGAACACTGGTCTGAAGACATCAGTTTATTACAGACTCACTGGCTCACACAGTTTCCTCATCCACAGCTCCCTTCATCCTAAACCGGTCAAGAATGAACTGCCATACTCACTGTTTCTTATACTTTGCAGGTTATGCAGTGAAGATGATGATTTTGCTGAGCAGGCCCAAATGCTAACATACTAATTGCCAGCAGATTAGGTCTTATGGTCTATCGAGTCTGCTCGAACCTCAGATCCCTAGTTGGGAGCCGAGGCCCCCCCCCATGTTCCAGAAACCCCTATCATCCATCCCCACCCCATGGGCCAGGCCATCATCTGATAACATCCACTTTCTGTGTCTGCCCCACCCTCTCTTGAAGCCCTCCACTGTGGATCTCTGAACCAGCTCGCCAGGCAGTGCATTCCAAGGGTCCACCACCCTCTCAGTGAAAAACCTCCTCCTTTTCCCCCCTCACCCTTCCACCTTCCAACTTCAAACCATGCCCTCTGGTGATACCTCCCTGCTTTAGTCTAAAGATCCCCTCCATGTTTACCCTATTTATTCCCTTGAGACACTTGAAGACTTGAATCATGTCCCCCCTGTCTCTCCTCTCCTCCAATGAAAACAGGCAGAGCTCCTCAAGTCTGTCCTCATGTGTCAAATCTCCTAGTCTTCATATCATCTTAGTTGCCCTCCTCTGTACCCTCTCCAGGAGCTGTATGTCCCTCTTCAAGTGTGGACTTCAGTACTGTACACAGTACTCAAGGTGTGGTCTAACCAGTCCATTGTACAGCGACAGAATCACTTCCCTACTCCTAGAGGTGATCACCCTTACGATGCATCCCTACATCCTGTCTGCCTTGCTAGCCGCTCTCCTGCACTGCTCAGTGTTATTCATACATGCCTCCACCATGACCCCTAGGTCTTTTTCCCCTATTGAGGCCTCCAGCGCCTCCCCTCCCAGGGTGTACCTGTGTTTAGGGTTTCCCCACCCAAGATGTAACACCTTGCACTTGGTGATATTGAAATTTAATTTCCATGTGTGAGCCCAGCTTTCCAGGGTGTCCAGGTCCCCTTGCAGGGCCAACCTCCCCTCTTCTCCCTCAACTACTGCTCCCATCATGGAGTCATCAGTGAAGAGACTCATTTCACACCCTATACCCTCCCTGATGTCCGATATGTATGCATTAAACAGGATCGAACCTAGGACCGAGCCCTGGAGTACCCCACTACCAACCTCTCTAGAGTTTGAGAGCTCCCCACCGACCACTACTCTCTGGGTGCGTCCAGCTAGCCAGATTTCAATCCATCTGACCATCAAAGGGCCCACTCCCAACCCCATCAGTTTCTCCACCAGACCAGTGTGGGGGACAGAGTCAAACGCCTTGCTGAAGTCCAAGAATAATACATCCACAGGCTTTCCCCAGTCCAGTTCTGATGTTACCCATTCATAGAACGCCACAAGATTGGTTTGACATGATCTGCCTGGCACAAACCCATGTTGCTGACTATCCAGACCTCCCACCTCCTCCAAGTACACCCCCAATCATTCCTTTAGTATACTCTCCATTAATTCTCCCACCACCGAGGTCAAACTGATGGTCTATAGTTACCTGTACTCTCGACCCTCTTATATGGATTGGCAACTGTGCCTCTCTTGCCAATCCCTAGGTACCCTCCCTGTCTCAAGCGACCTGTTGCAGAGCTTCACCAGAGGTGCAGCCAGTATGTCCACCATTCCCATAGTACTTCGGATAAATGCCATCCAGCCCAGGAGATTTATCTTTCTTTAGGGCCTTGAGGGCTAACCACACCCTTTCGGCAGAGATAGCATCATCCGTCCCCTCCACCTTACTGGCCTTTTTATCCTTATCCTGATGTGACACCCCTGGGGTACCTCTCCTTCCCTCTTGCTCCATTTCTGTTGCTCCCCGATCCCACTCACTGCCACTTCTATCCCATAGTGCCTTGCTCTGTAGATATCCTATCCACCTCCCTAGTGAACACAGAGGCGAAGTACTCGTTTAATACCGCTGCCTGGTCCCTTGCCTCTTCCACCCACCCTCCTTCTGATCTCAATCTGCTGAGATGGCCCTTAGTTTTTCTCCGCTCCCCAATGTACCGGAAGAACCCCTTTTCCCCTCCATGTATCCCCTGTGCCAGCCACTGCTCTTTACTGGACTTTGCCCCCCTCACCACCCGAGTGACTTTTCTAGATGCAAGATGGTACATTTCCTTATCCCTATCCCCTCTTGTTGTTTTATATTGTTTGTAGGCCGCCTTCTTTTCTCTGACCGCTACCTGAACCTCACTGGACCACCAGCATGGTTTATGTGACCTTGCTCCCTTACGTTTCACCTTAGCGCAGGTCCTGACTGCCTCATGAAGTCCCCGTTTTATGATCTCCCATCTCCTTTCCACATTTGTCATTGATGTAATCCCCTTCAAGTGATCCTTGAGAATATTTCCCATGCCCACAAAGTCTGCCCCCCTGAAGTCCACTGCCAGTGCCCTAGATCTCACCCCCCCCCATGCTTATTTGAAACCAGACAGTATTGTGGTCGCTCCCAGTCAGGGAATCCTCTACAATCAAGTCTCTTACCAGATCCCCATCTGCCAGAACCACGTCCAGGACATGCCCCTCCCTTGTGGGCTCCATCACATGCTGTGTTAAGAACACATCCTGGAAGCCATCCAGCAGCCTCTGCTCCTTGGCCACCTGAAAGGACATGGTTCCCCAGTTTGTACCTGGCATATTAAGGTCCCCCATCAACACCACTCCTTCTCCTTTTGGTCCACACTGGGCAATAATGCATATTTTTTCTTATTAACAGGGGATACCCTAAAAGCACAGTGGACAGAGCACTCTCCAGGGTTAGTAACATGCCCCATAACCTTGACCCCCATAGGAAGGATCCATCAGAGGACACTTCTTCATAGGCTCATCACCAGCAACTTTCCTGTTTTGCAAACTGACCCCAACATTGGTGCTTCCTTTGCAGAACCACCTATTGCCTCCTACCATCGGCCACCCAACCTACGGAATCTCCTGGTGAGAAGCAACCTATTATCTCCTAACAGTTCCTTCCAACCAGGTACTAAACCTTGCAACAGAAATCGCTACTACACCTGCAAATGTATTTCTAATGTGACTGAAATCTGGGGCCCACAGGTGTTTTTCACATAACCAAGGAGTTCTCATGCACCTCCACTAATGTGGTATATTGTATTCTTTGCAGGAAGTGTACAGCTATTTACATTGGAGAAACTGGTAGACACCTTGCCGACCATTTAAATGAACACTACAGGGCAGTCAGGAATGGAGACATTGATAAACTAGGGCTGTGCATGAGCTGAATAGTATTTTCTGAATACCACAAATAGTAGGCTTCCCGAATATTCGGATGCATTTTCCGAATAGTTCACTATTCGGCCACTATTGGGGAACTACTATTTGGTGAGATTTCCAAGTCTTGCAGAGCTTTTTTGGCCAATCAAAAACTGTTTCTTGAGCTCAAAGGCAAGCACACCATGTGACTTCCTCACTCTGAGCTGGTAGAAGACAGGAGACAGTGGTTTCTGAGAGCTGCTCTGCAGTACTTTTGAGACCTTAAACTTGTTAAAAAAGAAACTGATTTTTGCTTTACAAGCTTTTTTCGGTCAGTATAGTTTTTTTTGATCAGTGTCAGAAAAGCTAAGTTTGGCTTTCTGACAGGTATTTTGTCCTTAATGCTGTACTCGGTTACAGGGACTAGGAGGGCTGCCTGCTAACCCTCCTTCTCTGCTGCTGCCTGACATAGCTCCAGTGTGATTTTTTTGGGTGAAGCACATTTTATTTTTGTGTTTTGTTTTTTGCTGTTGTCTGGTTCCAGGCTTGATTCCCTGCATGACTGATGAGAGTGTCTGCTAACTCCCCCTCCTGCAGGTCATTGCTTATGATTTGCTGTATATGTGCATAATATTTGATTTTGTGAGGCTTCATTCTGCATGTGCATGCTTAATATATTTTTTCATGTGACAGGGCCACACGTGTGTACAACTTTATGCACACAGATTTTGAAATAAATTTATTGGTTTCCTGTGATAAGGGTGACTTGCTGAGAATGAGTCCACAATGAGCGACTGCAGGATGCAGAATGCAAGGAGGGTGAGAGGGGATAATGGCGACCAGTGGGGAGAGTGCCAGCAGGAAGCAGAGGATGCCTGGATGAGTCAGAATGAATGATGGTGCCATGGGGTGACAAGCAGTGGGTGACAGCACCCTGTCAATGGGTACATAGTTAGTGCAATATGGTGACATGACATGAGTGCCCAGCAGTGAGTGACAGGACAGTGGCAAGTGACACAGGGTGACGTGGTGTGGGTGACCAGCATGGTGTCAGCGCATGCCACACAGTGTACACCCATACCACCGATGGCATCCTTCACAGTGTACCCCCAGCAAGGACCTTTACAGAAGTGCAAGACATGCTGCATAGGTGCCACACTCCCCTCACAGTGCCACCCATCCACGCACAATGTCGGCCCCTTCCATATTTGACAAGCCAGTGTCCTGCCCCCCAACAGTCCAAGGCAACTGCCCACCACACCTGCAGTGACATGCTGGCATGGACCACAGCACACTGTAATGGCCCTACTGCAGCACCCATGCCACACTTACCAGCACTGCCCTTGCCATCCCGAGACCCTTTCTATCTGTTCTCACCTTTCCTGTGGCATCCTTCCTCGCTTCTCTGCTGCATGGGCTTGGGGCGCTCGCCACGTAGACTGCAGCCACTTTTTGTGTATCGCTCTTACTGAACTGCAGCTACAGTCGCTCATATACTGCCGTTCTGTGTTGTTGGGCTGTCGCTGTTTAGGCAGCCACTTTTCTGCACTCGCTCACCAACCCACACTGTTTGTTTTGGCTTTCTTCTTGGCATCCTCCAACTTCTTCAGCTCTAAGCCAGTCAGACTTGACTCACTGAATTATTATTGTTTGTCCTCTGGTTCCGGGGATAGATCCCTGAACACATAAAGAGTGTGTTGGCTGACCCCCCCCCTCACTTTCTACAGCTGACTGCACACAATTAACCTGTGCTTGTGAAAAATACCCTACCACGAGTCTGTGCCTTGTGTATGTACAACTGTGCAGATGCATTTTTTTATTTGTTTGTTGTTGTTTTGTTAATTAAAAAATTGCAGTTAGTGGGGCAGGCCTGTCTCACTGAGTTGACTGCATGTCATCTGTCTGTTCTTTGCTCAGTTCCATGTTTGACTAAGTAGGTTGTCCTTTTCTTCCCCTTCTTAGTAGCAGTGTTTTTCTTTACTGCTACTCTTTTGTGGTGCAGTATAACTGGAAAGGTTGGTGTATTACTGTAGTTCCACAAGCACTAAGTAAAGCATCACACACACAGGTACTACGTAGTACAGTGCAGCTTGCTTAAGTGCACACCCTCGGGATACTGGAAAAGTGTGCACTTAAGCGGGCTTTGCATTTATCCCAAAAATAGCTTTTCTGGGCATCGGAGAAATTTTAAAGACACTTTATTTATCACAGCACAAGTACAGCACATAAATAATGCATGTACTGTGGGAACACATATATCCTCACATACCAGTAGTGTACTGTGTACTATAATCAATCAATAATCATTGTGAACAATGATTACTACTTTATTTTTAGATATATTTTAAAAAATACTGTAAAAGTAAGCTTGTCCTAGCATACGGCTGACACTGAGGCTAGCATTGCGTCTGATATTCCAGCTGAAAATTCAGCTGATTTTAAATTAAAAAGTATGCTAAAGTCCTTTTTCTCTTTGGACAGAACATACTGCCTTACTTTCCCCATATTTCATAACGGTTCAGCAAAAGTCACCGGCTCATCTTCCTGGCTTGAATCTTCTTTGTCGTCTGTGTCCTGGTTCCAGTCAGCAGCATCTCTACGGATGTCATCATGTATCTCTTCCTCACAGACTGAACCTATGGTAGCCACAGCAGCATCTATAATAGGATACACTGTGAAATCAGATGCTGTCATTCCTGCCAATAGGACCGGAATCTGCGACAGCATTTCTGCAAAGTACTGGTTCTCTGTGATGGATTGGCTGATGTCAGTCCTGCCTTGGCTTTTTTTCCTTGTTCCTTCCTGATGAGTGAGTGAGGCACAGAGAAACAGTTGCAACACACTAGGGGCTAGTTAAATACCGTAAGGGACAATTAGAGTTTAAGGTTGACTTATAAAGCTGGATTTTATATAATGTCCAGCAGTATTGTATTGAATTGTGCACCTAGGGGGTGCAGGACATAAAAATTAATAGGCTTTCCTCCCCAAAAAATGTGCACTTAACTGAAATGTGCACTTATACAGTATGTACTTAACCAGTTAAATTAACAAAGCAAACATAGGAAAAAAAATGAGATATTGAAAAAGTGTGCACTTAAGCGGGATGTGCACTTATCCAATGTGCATTTAGGTGAGCTGCACTGTAATAGTTTGTGTTTTACACAGCGACCACTAGTGACCTGATCCATCATGTCTTTAGCAATCTTGTAAACATGCTTGGTCCAGCCCCAGCAAAGCATCTGCACCGCTGGACCCAAGTGGTAAGGGACAGGTTGATAGACCCATAAACGTACAGCACACCTAGGCAATTACTGCTAATGTTGTCCCTGGCTACCAAGCAACCGGCGGAGAACGGCGAAGCACTTGGGGCAGTAACAAAGTCACAGTTAAGAGCAGTGGAGTATAAAGTTGCCAATACATTTGTTCATGCTATGGCTGGAGGATGCCAATAGAGCCTTGGTGCTTTGGCCAGAATCTGATTTTTGTTAGGGTGCATGTCAGGAATGTACAAACACACTGTGAATATACAACCCTTAAAGAAACACACACCCTAAATAAGTGAAGTTAAAATGAATGCTACTGAGATGCCCTTGTAACAAAACAATCCACATCTAACATACCTAAAGATGAAACACTGCATCAAGATTATTAAACAGTTCATACAGTGGTGCCAGACAGTACTCAATACAGTGTCTTGTAAAAGTACTGCAAAATGCTACAGTATGTTGCTAGGAGCAATATAATTTCATGGCAATTAAGCCCTCTAGTCATCCAGTATTTTGTGGCATGTCATTTACTGCAAGGTACTGAATTGCATCTTGTCTTGCTCCACTGTATATTGTTGATACATAATACAATTCCAGAGAAGGTGGTGAACTAGACTACATAGACAATGACAAACAGGTGTCTCTCTTTATTCAGTGGGCTCAAATATTGTTCTCCCCAAGCAAGCCTTTTAGTTCTTGCAGCATTGGTAATAGTACTACTGCTACTAATACCATTAATAGTACTACTACTACAAGTGTCACCACCTGTTCCATCTGTACGTTCTCTGTCACATGCTGTTGTGCAGTAGTGGGGGGGGGCATTAAGGCATACATGCTTTGTGCAGGAAGTAGCAGACACCACACCAGTGTTCCCACTGCTACCACTTTGGCTGCTACATCCACAGCCAGTGTGCTTCCCACCACCACCGGTGCCATTCTTGCAGCAGCCACCCTTTCAGTTGTCACCACTACTGAAGCCACTGCTACCACTATTCCTATGCCCATGGTCAAAGCACCTTCTACCCCGTGTCTGTGACCATGAACACCCTCTAGTGCTGACCCAATGCAATGCTCGATATCATTTTCAAAGTGCTATGTGTGTGGTGTGGTGGATCGAGTGTGTCACATGAAGCATGTGTTGCATTAGTGAGAGCTCTATGTTGGTGGTTGAAGAGTCATTGAGGTGTATACGGTATACCAGGTTCAAAGGGTGATTGATGGTTTTCCTGAAGTGTTTTTTTAAAGTTTCCTAAAATAAATACCTTTTTTGGCCAAATACCGAATAATGAATACCAAATACTTGGGACCCGAATACCGAATATTCGGCCGAATATTCGGGAAAAGGTATTAGCACAGCCCTATGATATACCCACTGTATCCCACTTTATCTCCAGGGACCACAGTGTCAATGATATTTCCGTTTGTGTCCTTCAGCACGGCTTCTGGGATTCTGACCACAGAAAAAACATGGAAACCAAGCTTATCATCTGCCTTGGCTCCCAGCAGCCTTCTGGTTTAAATGATAGACTTATTTTCCCACTAATATCTTTCAGTCACCCCTTCTTTTCCACATAGTCTATTTGTATCTGTATACATCTATTTTCATTTTCCACAGATATATCCATCTAAGTCTCCTTCTTCCACATTTGTCATTTTTTAGCCTTCTTACTAGGTCCTGTTAATTAGCTGCCACCTGGGGACTTCTCTAGCTCATTCACTGCTATTATGCTTTGCCACTCCCATCGTCACATTTTTGTTTTCCGGATTCTTCTCCCAGAGCCTCCCCCCTTTTTTCTTTCCCCACATATATATTCCTTATTTTACTTCTCCTCTACACTGACTTTACTTTTTCTCTTTTAGATATTTCCTGAAGAAGACCTATGGTAGAAATGTTGAATTTGAACTCTATTTTCAGCATGCATTTATTATAACCATTTTGTTTTGATTTCTGACCACATACTGACAAAGCACCTTGTTTTTGTTTTTACATTAGAGTGAATAACTTCTTACTGGTATATTTTAGCAGTATACATGTATGATTTTATGAATGATATATACGAGTCACATGATGTCTGGCTAAGGGGAAGCAGCGTGCCCGTCTTTCTCCCGTTATACCGTGCAATTTTTTCGGCTTTAAAACGTTTTAAAATTGCCTGGAAAAGTTTTTACTTTCTCTGTAATCCTTCTACTGGAAGCTAAACCAATGCTCCACCGAGAAGAAAGCCTGACAACCTTGGAATGGAGGCAGAGATGAAGCAGGATCTACCACATCATACTCCTCCAGCTTCTCCTAACAAGGCCGCTAAGAAGTCTCGACAGCAGCCTGTGAAGCCGGTGATCTCTGCTGCAGCCAAATCTTCTGCAAACCTGCTCACAGAAGAACGGTTCTTGGCAGAGATGAAGCCGCTTCGGGAAGCCCTATTAACACTGACAACCGACATGACTGCCCTAAAGCAAGACCTGAAAGAAGTCTTGAGACAGGCGAGGGGACACAGAGGTAAGGGCTGTCTCTTTGGAAAGGTGGTGATCGGCTGCAGACCCAGAGATTGTAGCCCTCAGGAAGCAAATGTCCAAAATGGAGCTCAAACTGGAAGACCTCGAGGGCCGCAGTCACTGCAACAATTTGGCCATCATCGGACTACCAGAGGAAGTAGAGGATTCCTCCCCCATTGTCTTCACCTAGAAGTTACTGGATAAAGTCACCGGCCCCTCTCCTAATGGGCCCATATACATTGTGGAGCGAGCCCACCAAGCTCTCCGCCCCAAGCCAGCCCCTGGCTCACCTCCACGGCCCTTCTTGCTTAAATTACTAAATTACTTAGATAAGCAGCATATATTGTTAAAACTGCGGGGAATACAAGCCCTGATGTGGGAGGGTCACAAGATAAGAATATAACAGGACTTACCAGTATCCATCAGGCAAAAAAGGGGCACATTCCACACCACCATGATAACTTGCCTTATTACTGCTGGGATCCAGTTTCGAATGCAGTACCCTGCACAACTCCAAGTTTGGGTGCAAGAGAAGTGACACTCCTTCAAGACCAATGAGCAAGCAGTGGAGGAGCTGCAAGGGCTACTGCCTGATTTGTTCAAAAAGTGACACAACAGCAAGCATGATATTATCTGTCAATGCACTTGGATAATTGAGGACTGACCTCCATTGCAGACATTGAGGTAAGGGGGAGATTTCTGGTCTCAGGAATCACTAAGACCGTTATTCAAAGATCTTATAGCCCATGATAAAATTTGAGGAGCATCAAGGTTCAAGCACGACCAGCACTGGGCACCACAGATTTTTGACCTGGCCCTTAGACTGCTCTTCCCCTCTTGCCCTGGTGCCCTTTGGCATAAAGATGTGCAACATTACCATTTACACTCCCTTTCCCTTTCCCTTTCCTTTTTGGGTGTGAATGGTGCTCCTCAATGGTGTGCACATTCGAGAGGGTGCAGCAGTTCAAGCTACAGCAGAACATCAGCGCAAATGCACAAATATTTGAGGAGTTGCAAGCAGCGCCGTGCAGTCTCGCTGCAGCCTCTCACAACACAGCTCTCTCGAGTTATCCTACTGAACACAGAGCTGTTTTCTTTTCAATGACTGCCCGCAGTGTGCTTCTCTCCATTCATCTTGTTTTGGTTTTGGCTGCTCACGGGTGTATTGTGTAGTCTTCGGCCACTGTCCATCTCCCATGCACACTAATATAAGGCAACATAAAGTGAGGGGTTTAATTAACTTTAATGCATTTGTGTAAAAAGTTCTCTAAGTATTCTGAGTTCTCTGTGTTCTTGAGACTTTCAAACCAATGGGGAATTGCTGGATGGAACATCCTTTTCATGTTTTTTCTTCATCTCAAGTCAATACGCTGTTATACTAACTTTTTCTGGTTCCAGGTTGATTGCCAGGAGGTCAAATATTTTCAGATAAATAGTTTGTTTAGTAAAAGGGAGGGTGAAAGATGAGCACTTTAAATGCTCCGGGCTGGCAGCATTACATACTATATTGAAGGGGAGGGATAGATGAGACCTTTCATTCTGGTTGACAGTAATATTTGTACTATTTGGGCTTGGGATGAAAGGTAATTTTTTACATACTACATATAAAGGTCTTAACTTGGATGTTAGGGGACTAAAACGGGTGGTTCAGAATTTGCTTAATTTGTTTGTTATGTGTAATGGGGGGAGAGGAAGGGAGGGCTCATGGTATCAGTATAAAGGGTTCAATAGAGAAACTAGAAGAATGTTACAGCAGTTTCGGATGTACAGAGCATTATGGCTAGTAAAGTAAATATTGTGTCTTGGAATGTCAAAGGGGCACGAAACAAAAAAGAAGAGGTATAAACTGTTGAAACACTTGCAAACAGTCAGGGGTCAGATTTCCTTCTTGCAGGAAACCCACCCATTAGAATTGGAAGCCATATGGCTAAGAAGGTTGCATGTGGGGCAAGTTTTTGTTGCTGGGTCCAGCTCACAGAACAAAGGGGTGGCAATCTTGGTGTCGAAGAATCTGGCCATTAAATGTAGCAAGTGCATCGTCGACTCCCTGGGTAGATACGTCTTTGTGGTGGGGACACTGGATAGGTCTGAGATACTCCTGGGATCCATATATGGCCCGAATATAGATACCCCTTCTTTCTTCATGGAGATCCTTAACCTTCTGTTGCCCTGCCTCTCCATCCCTCTTTTGCTAGGAGGAGACTGGAACCTCCCTTTCTCTCCGGACATGGACAAGACAGGCAAACAGAAGTCCGGTCTATCTCCTGCTCAGAGAGCTATTAGGGAAATGACAGATAATCTAGGTCTGTGTGACCCCTGGAGGGTTTTACACCCTAATCTGCGGGGAATATACATTCCGGTCTCCTGTACATAAGATCTCCTCCTGCATAGACTACTTCTTGGTGAGTAAACAACTTCTCCCAGGCCTCATGGCATCGCAAATACTCCCGGAGGTCATCTTGGACCACTCCTTAGTGTTTTGTACCATCTCCCTGACCCCATCCCAAAATGTGGAAACAGTTTGAAAAATTAACAATAGACTATTGAAAGATAAATGGGTCTTAGACAAGTTAAAAACTATTATTGCACAGTATACACAAATTAATCTAAATTCTATGGGCCACTCTGATGTATAATGAGGGGACCTAAAGTGTATCCGAGGGGGAACTAATCAAAATCGCCTCAGTACAGAAGCATAAAAGGGAAAGACAGGCTGAGGAACTACTAGACAAAATTCAGTACCTGGAGAAGTACATCTCCCCAGTGTCCACGGAAATGATCCGCCATGAACTAGTCCGCGCCAGGGCACAATACAACGACTTATTAATGGCTAAGGCAGAATATGCACTTCTTAAAACAAACTCTACTTACATTGATCAAGGCAGAAAAGCGGTTTGTCTACTGGCCATGAGGGTGAGGAAGCAAGAAATCTTGAGGCTAATCAATGCAGTTCATTTCAGGGCTGATGGTCACCTCCTGACCAAGCCGAAGGACATAGCTTCCGAATTCCAGTCCTTCTACAAGGATTTATATAGGATCAGACCAGATCCCCCCTCAGTGGACCAGAAGAACGAATACCTGGGTTCAGTTAACCTACCAGTTCTGTCCAGGGAACAACAATCCCTTCTGATCTCCCCGCTCTCAGAGGAAGAAATCAGAGTGGCCATCCACAGCCTATCACTTGACAAGGCCCCAGGACCAGATGGCTTCTCTCCTAACTTCTTTAAGGCATTGGAGGAGGACCTGACCCCTTGGCTGTTACGTTTATTCCAGACCATCTTGATGGACGAATGCCAGGACTTACACCTCTTTGAGGCCCTAATAGTGCTATTGCACAAGAAGGGGAGGGATCCAGAACAGGTGTCAAGTTACTGCCCTATTTCACTGTTGGACTATGACATTAAAATTCTGGTCAAAATCTTAGCTAACAGATTAGGTCAGGTTATGCCCTCTTTGATTTGTGCAGAACAAGTGGACTTCATGGCAGGCAGATCTGCCTCGGACCATGTGAGGAAATTAGACTACATCTTCTCTACATCCTGTGCTGATACTGCTCCTGCTGTATTGATGTCCCTGGATGCAGAAAAAGCATTCAATAGAGTGGATTGGAGCTTCCTTTTCAGAACATTGGTTTGGTTCGGTTTCCCTCCTCTCTTTGTGCAATGGATAAAGGCCCTGTATACCAACCCTACTGCCCATATATATTGTAACAGAACCCTTTCCTCTTTGTCCCCCCTCTAGTCAGGTACTAGACAAGGATGTCCTTTATCCCCTCTACTGTTCAATATGTACCTAAAGCCTCTTTTGAACTGCATTAAAACGGACCCAGGAATTGAAGGAGTTATAGTGGGGGGAACAAGAACTCAAACTTTCAACGTATGCTGACGATATCCTCCTCCACCTTTCTGACCTGAGGGTGTCAATTACCAGAGTCCTGGATTTGATTCAAGAGTTTAGTTCCCTGGGCAACTACAAAATGAACTTGGAAAAAGTGATAGTATTCCCTCTTTAACTACCACACTTACCGAAAGGTAATTGAAGGATTAGGGTTATGATGGGAACATATAAAAATGAAATACTTGGGAATATACTTAATCAGAGACTCTAAATCCTTAAGATATTACAACCTGGATACATTAGTTCAAGTAATTCATCAGGATTTAAACAGATGGACAGCACTGCCAATATCCCTATGAGGGAGAGTGAGTCTAATCAAAACAAACATTTTGCCAAGAGTCTTCTACCCCCTCAATATGCTGAACATCTGGTTACCTCAGGCCTGGTTCTCCAGACTTCACTCATTGATTACCTAATTTTTATGGAAGGGTAGGCAGGCTTGTAGGGCATATGGGAAACTCACAGTACCTAAAATAAAGGGTGGTCTGAGGCTCCCACACTTCAAATTTTATTACTGGGCCAGGTGCGCTGCGAAATACATGAGATGGTCAAGTTAGACTTCTTATCACCAGATCAATACATACCCATCTGGTTAAAGCTGGAAAGCAAACTCATCTCCTCTGTAAACATCTCTGCCCCCCGACCTTTACCATGTTTCCACCAAACTGATTCCACAGACACTGGCTGGTACTCTAATTGGAACTTCAGTCAAAGTTCACACCCAATTATGTGCTTCCCTCAAATACAAGCATACACTAGATCCATTCCAACCTTTGGTAGGTAACCCGAATCTCAAGATAGGTGGGAGATTGGTGACGGCTGCCTGGCTTCCCCAACTCACACAGGCCAAGATTACAGACTTTTGGCGGGGGGGGGGTCAAGTCAGAACAACAGGAGATATCCTCAGTGGATTTCACTTAGGCCCCAACTCGAGCTTTGAGACATTTCAGTTCAGACACATGCTAATTGCATCCCAAATAAAACAAGCAACAGGGGATGGAGATGGCTTCCTGCAATCTCTCAGTGCAGTAGTCACCCAACAGCATGCAGTCTCTAACATATACAAATTCCTCATTGAAAAAGTCTTCCCAAACCAAGATGGGTCATCTTACTACTGGAATTCCCAATTCCTGGATATAATAATCAACTGGGAGAAAGTCTGGCAAGACACCCACCACTTTATATCGCAAGACAGATTACGGCTGATGCAATTTCAGATTCTTAACAGTATGTATTGCACGCCAATCAGATTAGCTAGAATGGATAAGTCCCTCTCCCTGAATTGCAGACGCTGTATGCAGGAAATAGGATCCTTGTACCACATCTTTTGGAGCTGCCCCAAAGTAGCACCTCTATGGGACCTTATAAAAGAGAGAGTTGACCCTCTATTGGGCATCACTGAATATATAGAACTGAGAGCATGCCTGGTGGGTGACTACTCCAATATAGGTGTCACTGAAAGGAAATATCACCTAGCAATGATTTCAATGTCAGTTAAAAAACTTGTACTTAGACACTGGCTAGACAGTGACACCATACCTTACACTGAGTGTTTGCAGGAACTCTTGTTTAGTCTCTCAGTGGAGAAGGTAATCAATAGTATACACAACAGGATGTCCAAATTTGAGAGATACTGGAGTAAACTGCACACTTTATACTCCCTTTAAAAGGTATTATAAATGTCCGAGAAGGTATATCTTACAGTTGAAGGTAGCACATCACCTCTGATACCATGGGGGGGTGTGGGTTTGGGGAGGGAAGGGGTAGATTATGTGTGTATTTACTGCACTTTCTGGTTCTATCTTCTGTTTTTATGTTGAATTTAAAAAATGAATTATATATATGTATATATATATATATATATATGTATGTATACATATATATGTATGTGTGTGTGTGTATATATATATATATATATATGTATATATATGATTTTATGAACATGTAGATAGATAGATCAACCATATTCTGTAAGGGTTATTTATTCCAAAGTTTAGTATGCACTGAGAAAAAAAAATATTACGGTAATTAGGTATGGACACCAGCTTGATTCCACCTCTGCCTTTCCTCCACAATGGCATAGCCTAGCATGCCTTCCTTGGTTTCATATAAAAGCACTTAAGTGCTGTGCAAAAGGACTTAAATCTAATGCTCTGTGTTTAATAGTACTTGTCCCACAAAAGAACAAACCAGTCTATCTGGGATAAAACCCAGGTGTCTGTGTCCATTATGAACGCACTAACATTTCAATGTAATTGCTATGCCACCATCAGAGTCTGATGAAGGTGCCATATTTGTGCTGAAGCATGAGATTGAAGTCCTTTTACAGAGCATGTAGCACTCTGTAACCTCCAAGAAATGACTGGTGGCTACCAGCTGTGTGCCTGTATGAGTGTTAAGCATGGCTACTCAAGTTGTTTACACTGCATGTGGCACTTTTCAGTTTATCCTTTAAATTACTTTGGTCATCTTGCAACAAAAATAAGTAAAGCCCGTGGATGAAAATGACAGCCAGCAATATCTGTATTGCAAGAGTGTGATGAGTGGAAAGTGACAACACTTTGGTATGAAATTAAAATATTCTCAGACATCACAGAGGTTAGCACATTTAATGCATTCTCTCATATTTTGATGGTGCTGACCATTCAGCCTGTAACACAGGTTACTGACTTTTTTACTACAATGTTTTTTTTCTTCTTTTTATTGAAAAATCGTATAAAAGATTGTACATTATATATTAACAACCATAGCATATAATCTGCAGGTATGCATAACTTATCATTTCCCAGTGTTTACAGAGTAAAACATTATGCATTCACCTTTAACACTGCTCCATTTAATGGAGTCAGAAACATTGAGATTGAAAACATATATCTAACTTCACACAATACAAAAAAAAATCTTAATGATTAACCACACATATCTACAACTATTACATGCTAACATGGAGGCCTACAATTCATTTTATAAGTACACATACTAATCATAATAAATTTTTGAAAATACTTCAGTGCCACAGCTACTTTCAGATAACTACAGTAGCACTACTGCTGAGTCAACTCCATCCCTAAATAAGGAGAAAAATTTACGAAGTTTGCAGATGGGTGACATTATTTTCTTGTTCTTTTTTTTTTTGCTCCCCCCCATTCCGGGCTGGCTTCTCCCTCACACTGCCTCGATGCAGCCACTCATCATCCTATATTGCAGCCCCCCGGGTAACCTGGACATAACCCTTCGCTGGGCGGGTCCCTCACCTCCAGTGGGGAAGGCACCGGTGGGGCAACAAGCACAATTCTTGGCCCGGGTGCTGCTGGAATGGTTCGTACACTGCTTGAGATCTCACAGCAGTGGGAGCTGGCGACTGTCATCCGGTCGGCCACAGGGCTCTTTTTTCTCATTTACTCCTGGGAGGCGGTAGCGTGCCACTAATGTCAGGCTCACGCTGACGTTCACCACACCTCATTAATTAGTGGGACCCCGCACGTTGCTGTGACCCCAGCCTCTGCCAGGGGTCAGCAAGCACTGGGTCGCTTCCCTGCCCTCCCCCAAGTGAAGGCGAGCAGTCATCCGATGCTCAAGCCCTCTCTCCCTGGTTGTTCCTCCAGTACACGAGTCTGTTCCCAAACCCGAGTCACTGGCATCGCAAGCGGAAATCCAACCACTGGGCTGATGGGCCAGCTATTTTCTTTTTAATAGCAAAAAGCACAGACACTTCTTTTTTCAGCTCAAGGAGGCTGTATCAATGAAAGAAGCAGACAGAGGCTAGAGGTCATATACTGTATATACAAATATACAGAAATATCCTACCTTGATACTATTCATGGCAGAAAAGACAATATTTTAATTGATCATTCAGCCTAGGCCAAGCTAAGGCTCCAAGCTGAAATACACAAAACACTTTTTTTAACAGTTCTGCTCCCATGGACAGCCTTTTAAATTCATTTGAACCTTCACCAAACCAATAAAAGAGTATAACATGCTTATTAGGAGGGATCTTCACAATAGGTGTGTGACTAGAGGAGACATTGAAGCAGGCTTAGAGGAGACAAGATATTTAATGCATGTGTATACTGTCAGATAAACAAGCTGGCAAAAGAACATAACCTTTGATTACCACTCCCTAACCAAACAGACCCTGGCAGTGGGTAGGTGCAGATTTTTATGGAAGGGCAGAAGTATCTAGTTGCCATAGACTATTACTCAAGATACTTCACAACTGTGCACTTGTGTGATGCTATATATTAATATGTCCACCAGAGCCACTGGCTGCTGGATGAGAGTGGTTTCATTTGCATTCTGCTTGAAAGAGCACAGTAAAGTGAATCTGAGCTGTTCTGGCATGAGCAGAATGCAACTCCAACCACTCTTATCCAACAACCCTGTTCACCCCTTTGAAGTATTTGTAGGTCTTTATCATGTCACCTCTCTCTCTCTCTCTCTTCTCTTCCATGGTGTACATACTGAGAGCCCTCAGTCTGTCCTCATAGGGTTTTTCTTGCAAATCAAATACCATTTTAGTTGCCCTCTTCTGGACTGACTCCACCCTGTCAATGTCCTTTCTTATGTGCAGTCTCCAAAACTGTTCACAGTACTCCAGGTTGGGTTGCATGAATGAGTGATACAGTGAGAACACCACCTCCCTCCTCCTGCTGTTGATATCTCTCTGTATGCAGCCCAGCATCCCACTAGCCCTACCCACTGTCATGTCACACTGCTCTGCCACCATAAGGTCCTCAGATATGACAACCCCAATGTCCCTTTCTTGTCTAGTGACTCTCAGTACCTTCCCCCATCCTATACTTAGCTCCTCGGTTCCTATGCCCTAGGTGTATGATTTCACACTTTTTTGCATTGAACCCCAAATACCATGTGCTTGACCACTCCTCAAGCTTCCCAAGATCCCAGCACATTTTTCCACTTCCTCCTGAGTGTCCACCCTTTTGCAGATTTTTGTTTCATCTTCAAAAAGACATACCTTCCCTTCAAGTTCTTCTTTGATATTTTGTGATGTCTTTGTAAAGTCAACTTCATCCAGAGTATTTAATCTTTTCTTTTTTCAGATATAATACAATTTATCCCCCCCCAAAAAATATATGATCACTACTATGCCATTTAAAATATGTCTAACAAGAATTCAACCTTGTCCGTGAGGGTATTCTCGCAATACAATAAAGGATGCAACCTTAGCCATAGTTGTAAAATGCCAGCCTACATTATCAAAAATACTTTTTATTTTATAGAATGGCAACTCAGAACTATGTTTCTCTCACTATGTTGTCAAATAAAAATGGTGGGAAAGGTGGGAGAGAGCCTAAGTATTTATCTCCAGCCCTACAAATATATGGAGACATGTTGCCTCACCCGCACCCAACACACAGCTCAGATCCCAATAGCTGGAATCATGCTGATTGAGAAAAATGGGATTGGTGCTCAATCACACAGAATACCACCAGAACACTTGCCAGTTGGAGTCCTCATTAAGGCTTCAAGAGGACTTTATTGCCTCCAACTAGTAAATCCACCACATCTCTGCACATTTGAGCAATTGGGCATCGGGATGTCTGGAACAAATTTACTTTCTTATCGTGCATTGATTGTGTTGTGGCAGGCTTTGGCCCTGAGTGACCCCTGTCTTTCAGAATCTTGCTACGAACTTGCCCCCGATAAAACTCCGAATGTTGGGTGCTATGTAGCGGTGTTCTTCAGCACTGCCTCTCTCTGGTGAGAAATTAAATAAAATTATTTAGCATCTGGCTTGGTGTGTGCACCATTTTATGTATTTATTTTTTAATTTTCTGTTCCTCACCAGCAAGCTTCATGTGATCAGGTGTGATGAATGGCTCACACCAAGTCATTGTCAGTTAAATAAGTACCATCACATCACCCAACCCAGTGTCATGGGATGGCTATGGCAACCCATCTCCAAATATGTCATCACTGGCTGCACACAGATGCACAAGTTCCTAAGCCTCTTGACCTCATGTAGTCCACTGACTACAAGCTGTCTTCATTGTTACTTCATTTGAATGAAATAAAAAAAGTTAATTTTAAATAATAAAACACACACACACACACACACAGAAATAAATCTAAAAAAAAACTTTACGTCTGTGCATGATGATACACTGGGAATGTAAATGTAATGCCCTAAATTTATTGCCTTTCAAAGTGTGTTTATGTTCTTGGATGCATAACTTTTTTTATAGGGGAAGGTTATTATTAATTTTGAAAATAAATGGGGCTAGTGAGAGAGTGGTAAGTGGCATGGAGGTAACAGAGACTATGGGGGGAGGTAAAACTCAAGCTTAGCAATGAATTATAACAAAAACTATAACTCTGAACTGGATGCATAAGTTGTGCTTGTTGAGTACTGTTATACCACCAGAAACATCAATCAACAGCAGACAGATGTAGTCAGCACCTGCCCAAATAAACTACAGTAAATTCATACTGATTGCTAACCTCAGGGCTGTTTATCCCCTCTGTAACATCTGAAGTTTGTTTTGCCCTGTGCCAGTCACTGCAGTGGGATCCATAGTGGTTCAGCCAAACTGATGAAGCCAATCCAAATTTTAAGGCCCTGATTCAAAGCAGAACCAAAGTTGGCTCTGGACCACTTCTCTCATCCTTATCTTGAAGTACTTATCCTCTTTTTATATGTTTTTGTTTCTCCTCTTTATTTAACAAGTTTGAGCTATCTTTTAATGCAGCTGTTGTGCAGCTTTGATACTTGTTTAACCTTGTGTGAAATGGGAACGTTTATGAACAGTGGCCCTCATAATTTGAAAGTTGATGAAAAGCTCTTTTAAATGACATATTAGGCTTACCTGCAGCTGGCAGCAGTACAGAGATACTGATTGCTAGGTCTGCCCTTTATTGATGCCACTTTGCCACCATTTTATGGCAACTTGTGATGCTGTGTAGAGAGATGATGTTCTTAACTACATGTAGTTAAGCAGTTTCACCCTGCATGATATCACAAGGTTCCAAACAAATGGTGGCAGTGTAACTATGGGGCAGACTTCTGCATTGAAATCTCTGGATTGTTGCCAGCTACAGATAAGCCCAATGTGTCCTTTAATTAAGCAAAAAGGCATGACAGGGTATGCATTATTGTGGGATAACGGTAAACCTTGGGAATTGAAGCCCAAAATGAAGCTGAGGGCTTTATGCACCCTAGAAGTGCTGTTATGCCTCAATTCCACACACCCTAGAATGCCTTATTGCTATTATAAAATGTCTTCCTTGATATTTTTATATTAGGACCAAGTAATAAGGTTCAGAAAGTTAAAGATTTCTGACCTGTGTTGTTGTGATGGGTTAACAGCAGGGTGATATGACTGGATTCCACCAATCACAGTACAGTATTTCTCATACCCATTTTATAATAGAGATTAGGGGATTACAGGTGGAAGCGGAGTGATCATGCATTGTGACAGTTCTTTGAAGCTTTGACCTTAAATACCTTCATTTATGTTGAAACTCTGAAAATGGCATCTTCAAAACAACAGAAAGAAAGAAGAAATCCAGTTCTATTGAAAGTACTTCAGTTTAGATGAATGTATTTACTCACCTGGTAAAGATGATTATAGCTGCAACCTTTACAGTGCACAGATATTCCCCACAAGGTGGTTATCCTCCATCCATTCTATTGGATGATGCTTGATCATAAATCTTTTGGACTGCTAGAGGCCAAGCTCCCAGCCATGACAACAGAGTCCAGTGAGAAACATCCCTAGAAGAGAAAATGAGAAACAAACACAAAACCAAACAGGAAACAACAAATGACCATCCAACAACAGTCCAGACACTGTAAACAGTCATTTACTGAAAGAAGGCAGAAGACACCTTGTGGTAAAAATGTATGTATCATAGAAATCTGCCATTAAGAAGAAGGCTGATGACATTGATTATTATGGACACTATATTCATTAATATATGCAGTGGATAACATAATGCAATGCTATGCAGGAACCCCACTGAAACATACTGGGGAATAGCCCCACATGGTTCTGGCTGCTCCGTTTCCTTGTTCATCAATAATCAGGAGGGACTCTGAACACTGTAAAGGTTGCAGGTATAATCACCTTTACCAGGTGAGTAAACACCATTATCCCCTGCAACCTTTATATTGCTCAGATATCCCTCACAAGTAGGACTTTTGTAGCAGTACCCAGAAAAAAATCCTGAGAGGGAGATGAAAAGTATGTTACTCTGAACCAGAAGCAGCCAGAAGCACTGCCCTTACAAACGTGGTTCTACCTGCAGATGCTACATCCAGTCTGTAATGGCAGACAAAAGTATGAATAGAGGACAATGTAGCTGCAGTGCAGACTTCCTGTACTGAGGCTTCCCCTCTCTCCACCCAAGATGCTGATATTGCCCTGGTGGAATATACCCTTATACCCATAGTGGGATCCTGGCCCACCCCTTGGTAGGTGGCAACTACAGCTGCCCTTATCCACTAAGCAATCGCTTCTTTATAGGCAGCTTGACCCACCTTCTTTCCTGAAAAGAAACTGAATGATCTATCTGATTTACGGAAACTTTCATAGTCCGATAATCCTTAGTCAGAGAAACCATGTCCAGTGGGTGAGGAGCAGCATTAGAGCTATCTTGATCAATGAACATGGATGGCAGGTGAATGGCCTGCTCCATATGGAACAGTGATATTACTTTTGGATTGATGGACAGAACTGTTATGAGAGACACCATGTCATTATGGAAAGTAAGGAACAGCTTGCAGCATGAAAGCATCTTCAACTCACTCACCTGTCTGGCTGAGCACATAGCTGTAAGAAAATCTTTCTGAAGGTCATCCATTAAGGGAAATTGGGTATGAAGGAGGCTTATGAAGGCCTTCCAGTAGCAGATTCATTTGCCACAGGAGGCACATGGGTCTCAGATGGGGACATGCAATCTGTACCGTCCATAGCAACCTGACTACATCTGGGTGTGAACCTATCTGCCCCACCCCAGGAAGACAGCCCGGTATTGCAGAAATAGCCAAAGCCTGTGCCCTCAAGGAGGAGTAAGCTAGGCCTTTGTTGACCCCATTGTTGAGAAAATCTAGGATTTGGGGAAGGCCCAGCGCTGAAGGGGACAGGCCTTTTACTGTACACCACTTACCGAAGATCTACCAATGTCTCTGATAAGTCTTATTTGTTGATTGTCTTCTGGATTGCAAGAGTTAATCAACCACTCTAGGGGGATACCCCTCACTCAACAGTCTTTTTTTCTTTCAGAAGCCATGCCATCAGGTGGAGTTCTTTGGGGGTTGTGATGTAGAAGTGGTCCTTGGCTGAAGAGGTCTGGGCGGTATGGCAAATGCCAAGGGGTGTAGATCAACATTGCTCTGAGTAAAGAATACCATGACCTCTATGGGCAATCCAAAGTTACCATCAGCACTGTTGCTTTCATTGACCCGATTTTGAAAAGCACTTTGGCAATCATTGGAGTGGGTGGAAAAATGTAAGCTTTTTCGAAAGTCCACAGTACCTCCATTGTGTCGACCTCTTCAGCCTAGTTGTTGGGGAAGCATGAGTGGAAGCAAAGCAGTTGAGTGTTGTGGCGAGATGCCATCAGATCCACTTGGAAAGCACCCATCTCCTGTCGAGGGACTGAAATACCTGAGGTTGTAACTGCGTTTTAAATGAGGGTCACAGCAATCACTATCAGAGTCTTCATGATTACCATCGGGACTGAGGCCAGCCCAAACTGGAGACATGTATATTGGAAATGCTGACTGCTGACACTGAGCCTAAGGAACCTTTGGTGGCTGGGGCGAATTGAGATGTGGAGATAGACGTCTTTTAGGTCGACTGATTTAAGAAAATCACCTGGTTGAATGGTCATCAAGGTTGACTTGAGGGCCTCCATCTTGAATTTCTTGTAGACCACAAACTTGTTAAGGAACTTGAGGTCTAGTACTGAGCAGAGTCCACCTGTTTTCTTGGGGACCATGAAGAACATTGAGTACATTCCTGTTTCCTTCTTGTGCTGTGGCACAGGCGCAATGGCTCAGTTACTGGAGAGATAGAGCAGAGCCTGCTGGACAGCCTCAGCTTTGATGTAGTCCAGGGGCATCAGGCATATCATCAGTCTGTGTGGAATTGTCTTTTGTGTGAGCTCTATGGAATAACTGTGAGTCACAATTTCCTGGATCCATTTGTCCATTGTAATCTGGGCCCATTGTTCGGCGAACACTTGGAGTCGGCCCCCCCACCAGAGGAATGTCCACCTGGGCCCCCCCCATTTCATTGGCTCTTCCTGGTGGAGCCCCACTTGACTTGTTGCTGCCAGTGCCAGCCTTTCTGCCAAAATTATCTCTGTTTTTGAACTGCGTCATCTGAGACAGGAATCAGGGTCTTGAGGCCACTCCTTGTGGCGATTGCTTTGGCAAATGGGTTTGTGTGACCTCTTAAACTCTTAAACTGGGGGAGAAAGGACTGTCCTGATAGGAGGTAGAGGTCCTGCTTTTCTGCCATCTGTTTGGCCCTGCTCAATCTTGGAGGAAAGGCTTGAGTGTGTCTCCGAATAGGTACTCCTCTTTAAATGGAAACTTAAGAAGCACTGCCTTGTATTCAGCATCTGCCTGCTGCAGCTTGAGCCATAGGGCCTATCTGGCATGGTTAGTAAGGACTGTGGCTCTGGCACTGAACTTCATGATGTTTGAGGAAGCATCCGCTATGTAGTGTGTAGCCTGCATGGAAGAGTCAGCATTACCTATAAGCGAAAGAGAGTCAGGTATGTTGTCTATGATGGCCTCCACCCATCACAACAGGGCTCTATTGGTGTATCATATGGCCATATTCGCTGATAGGACCATCTCCAGAACCTCTTGAATCTTTCAAGGAACTCCTCGACCTTTTTGTCCTTAGGGTCTTTCAGAGCTACTGAGCTGTTGACTGGAATGATGGTGCACCTTGCGAGGGCTGAAACTGGGGTGTCCACCTTAGGAGCTGTGAACCAGGTGGCTGTCTTGTAAGACTCTTAAAGGGGTACATCTTTTTCATTGCTCGCTTCTGTGGGATCCTGGATGGCTCAGCTGCCTCCTGTTCTATGCTCAGGATGGTGTCAAAAGCGGCGCAGGTGGGGAAGGAGTGCTTCGTGGAGCTCAGATGCAGTTATAGGAGTAGTCTTGTCGAGGTGTGGTGTTTCTCCGGCTCCTCTGGGATCTGGAGAATCTCTTGTATCATCTGTACCAACTCAGACACATCCTCCATAGAGCACAGCCTTCCGGAGGACTGCTCAGGGTCCTGATCCGAGCCTTCATCTTCGGAAGATTCAATTGCCTCTTCTGCCTGCCTGCACCTTTTCTTTGGCAGGTGTGTCAACTGGGTTGTCCCCGGGCATTTTCTTGGGGAAGCCTGCTGGAAACTTTGCAATAGCTGGGTCTGCAGCTTTTCTAGCCATTGGAACAGAAGGCCTTCCTGGGCAGCATTTAATGTAATTGGTGCTGTGGGGGGCACTGGATCTTCCTGGGTAGCGACCAAATTAAGTCCGGGGCTTTGTGGTGCTCGTGTCTCTGAGATGGTGCAGACCACACAGAGGACCTCCCCCATGTGAGTCTCTTGCAGCTTAGTACCACATTCCAGGCAGGCAGGCATGGTCGGGAATCAATGTTCACTCAGTGATCTATGGGAAGCAGAGAGAAAAAACTCAGTTAAAAACATGTTCCTCCTAGGAGAACAGCAGTATTATCTGAAGGTGTATCAGCGCAGATAAGACAGTCCATGAGGGAATGACAGAGGATTGATCGCTAGGTCTTTGTTTAATATTTGAGGCTGTACTGCCAGTATCAAGGCCTAAAAACCCACACAAGATAGCTTGCCAGACAGTTCCAGATAGCAATTTCTGAATTCCCATCTCTCATGGGATTATCAATCAATCAATCAATCTTTATTTTTTAAAAAGGACATTTCCAGAAGATCAAAGCGCTTGTACAAATGCATCAAACATTAAAAAACAATAATGATAGAAAAGAAACTAATCCCACTAAAATTCAATAAAACTTAAAACAACCAATATTTCAAACAGGATCTAAAAAAGCTAATCCAAATAAACATGTCTTAAGAGAGGATTTAAGCTCCCGACAGTCAGGTACTCCCTAACACGAAGAGTTAGAGAGTTCCACAGGATAGGTGCCATAAAAGCAAAAGAACAGGCCCCCGAGGTCTTAAGTCTGACCCTGGGAACCTCTACCAATCCCTCATCGGCAGAGCGGAGTGGGTGGTAGGGACAGAGGAGATCTTGCAAGTAGTGTGATCCCTATCCATGTAGGGCATTGAAGATCAATAAACCGATCTTGAAGGTGATCTGCCACTGTACTGGTAGCCAGTGCAGATCACGGAGCACAGGTGTAACATGGCAAGATCTTGGTAAGCCAGTCAGCAACCTGGCTGCCGCATTCTGGGCCAGCTGCAAGTGGCAGATATTAACCTCCAGTAGCCCTAGGTATAGGGCATTACAGTAGTCAAGGTGGGAGATCACAAAAGCATGGACCAGAGTTGGAAGGTCATCAGGCCGAACCAGGTGTTTAATCTGGGTGATATTCCTTAGATGATAAAAGGAAGTCTTGACCACAGCCAGCACCTGAGACTTACGTGTCAGACCGTCATCAAAAATTACGTAGAGATTCCGCACCCTGTCCAAAGTCAATAAATGACTGCCTCCAAGCCAAAGCCGAAAATGCTGCCCAGCTGATGGCCTCACATCCTGATGACCTGGGTCCACCACTAGCACCTCAGTTTTATCCGGGTTCAACCTCAGTCAGTTAGCATTCACCCAGTCCTGGATCTTAGAGAGGCAGTTATTAAAGATCGAGATAGCCTCATCCTGTTCAGGCACAAAGGACATGTACAGCTGAGTATCTTCTGCATAGCAGTGGAAACTCAGTCCATGCCACCTTATAATGTCTCATAACGGCAGCATATACACCGCAAACAACATGGGTGACAATATGGAGCCCTGCAGAACCCCACAGGGCAGGGGGGAAAGGGGTCAAGGGAAAACTCCCCAACACCACTCTGAGTCCTGCCCATGAGGAAAGATCGAAACCACTTAAGGACTGTACCAGACAGTCTACAAATCAACTGCAGGTACTCCAATAATACCCCATGGTCTATGGTGTCAAACTGCAGAGAGATCAAGGAGAACCAAGATTGAACGGATCCTATGATCTCTCACTATTAGGAGATCATTCAGTACCCGTACACATGCTGTCTCAGTACTGTGCCTTTTCCTGAAACTGGACTGGAAGGGATCATAGAAATCATGGATGGTAAAATGATCCTCCAGCTGCAACACAACCACCTTCTCAATAACCTTACCCACAAAGGACAGGTTAGAGACTGGTCTGTAGTTGGCTAAGCAGTCTGAGTTGAGGGAGGATTTCTTAAGGAGAGGTCTCACCACCACCTCCTTCAGGGGATCAGGAAACACCCCTGTCTTCAATGAACTCCAGACTATCTCAGCCAGGACCAGGCCAATCACCTCAACGCATCCTGCAAGGAAACGTGTTGGGCCTGGGTCCAGACTACAGTAGGCTGGTCACAAAGACTGGATTAGCCTCATGATATCAGTGATCACTAACCAGCCAAAGTCAGACCAGGTAAACTGGGTGCATGCGACCTCCTGCTGACCACCACAACACCCACTGGAGGGCACTGGATGGATCCCAGACCTGATGTTGGCAACCATATCTGCGAAGAAGTGAGTGAACTTATCACACTTACTCTGTGAAAATGCTCCTTGGGTCTAAAGACAGACTGGATTGCACAATCTGTCAACAGTCTGGAAGAGCTGAGCTGGTCAGTTCCATGCAGCGGCAATCTCCCCTGGACAGGAACTCTGACTTCTTATAGGACATTGCCAATAGATAGCCTTTATAATGATCCATCAGTCCAAGTTTGTCTTCAGCAAGGCCTGATTTCCACCAGCGGTGCTCTAGTCTTCGATCCATTAATCTCAACTCCTTCAAGATTCCATCAAACCAAGGGGACATAAGGCAAAGAGTGAGGGGGCAAACACAGACAGGAGCTAAGGAATCCAGGGCCCCTATGATTGCCTTATTATAGCCAGCCAAGAGGCCCCTGGATCCGAGCTTACACTCCGTCACGCCCGATAGGTCCAGCACCACTATAAGACCAACTGGGGTCACACCCTTTAAAGGGTGGTACTGGACCATCTCCGGGGGGGGGCAGATCTATTAGGTGAGCCTCGAAATGGAACCTTATGGTATGATGGTCAGACCAGCCAACTGGCTCCACCACCAAATCAGAGATCTCCATCCCCAGTTGGAATACCAGATCCAGTCAGTGACTGTGGTTGTGGGTCGCAGAGGTAATCTCTTGGGTGAGGCCCAATGAGGTCATAAACTGGAGGAGGGCCTGACCAAATTTTGAGAGTGCATCGTCAATCCAGGCATTGAAATCTCCCAGAATAAGCCATCTGGGGAACTCCAATACCATGTCAACAATGAAGTCTGCAACCTCCTGCAGGAAATCCTTCTCATTCCTGGGTGGAAGGTAAATGAGAAGTATCCTGCAACCTACACCTGCACCCACAATGCACTCAAAGGATCTGGTTCCCCCACTGGGATCTCCACAAGGCCCAGTTCTGACCAAAAACAGATGGCTAGACCCCTGCCCCTTTGATCCACCCTCAGGCCATGGATCACTGAGTAAACATCTGGAACTGCTGATTCCAAAACTGGGCCAGCATTTTCATCCAGCCAGCAAAGTGATGCAAGCCTGGTCAGTTGTATCAACAAGATCAGCAATTATAGCTGTCTTGTTTATAATGGACCAGGCATTGAACACCACCCAAGTGGGATGGGTAGGCGAGGTAGATCACGCAACCTGCCCACCTAAAGTGGAACCCTTGGGCATGGGAACCAGACAGGGAGGGCCCCTTTCCGGGATCCATTTCACCCCAGGGTGTCTCCTTGTCCTCACCACCCCAATCCACCCTTCCCCCTCCATTCTCCCTCCAGACCCAGTTCTCCCCTGCTTCTTCCTCCTTCTGGCTGTGCCCAGCACACGGCAGCACCTATTTACCTCTGCAGATAGAGGGGGACAGCTGAAGGGGTGGAGTTCCCTGAGCCTGGTGGGAGAATAGTGCTCAGATGCCGGTGATCTTTGCCAGCACTTGATTAGCTAAAACCAGCTAAACAGAAGACAACCACACCTATACCTACACCCTCCAACAAGCACTCCACAGTCAACAATTTAACCCCCTCAAAATTAACCATCGAATAAAAAGTAAACACAAATACTACACTACTATGCCACCACAAACGCACACATATCCACACACTCTGACATACACCCCACACTCAGTTCATTTAACCCTCAACCCCTCAGCAATCAGAAAAACAAAATTAACCCCTCCCAAAAAGCAGGATGAGTCTGAACTAGTCTTAAGATTTTGAACAGTTCTTTGTAGTCTCCAGAAATGTAAGTCTTTGCAGCAGGCAAATTTGAGGAACACCAAAACTCAAACCACGTTCACAGCTCCCAAGTGGCAAGCATCCCAGCCCAGACCCCCCTTGTGATGTAGCCTCCAGACAGTGCCTGTCCTATGGCTAGAGCCCCAGGCAGCACCCAGGCAGTCAGGGCAGCAACCATCCTCCAACAGATGTCCCCTGGTGCCCCCCTGCAAGAGAATCTAGGATAGTGCACCCACCCCTCAGCAGGTGAGTAAATGGGGCCAGGTACTCACAATTATAGTGAACCTTTATGCCTTTCTAAGATGGCCAACATCATGGAACTATACCAAGATGGCAGCTGTCCCTGCGAGATCACGTGGGAACACAAAGGGGCAAAATGGTTGCCATCTCACGAGACTGAGCGTCTTGTGAGACCAGCCTGTTGCCAAATGCTGGGTGTCCTTAAATTGTCTTCTGGGCCTAAAAGTGGGCCATTGCTTGATCCCCTGACACATATCCAGGCTGTCTGGTTAAACATTCACCCCCCAGACTCCCGTGCTCTGCCCATTGATCCTCAGGGAAAAAAATGAGGTTTGTGCTCATGAGAACCACCATTTCCAATTCCAATATGGCAGCTGTGAGATTTTAGATGCCAGTAATGGTGCGGAGCTCTAAGAAGTAATCTGCGGTGAGTGAACTGGGACTAAGAGGAGATGTCCCCAGTATGGCGCCCAAGAGTGGGCAGCAAATAATGATGGTACTCCCCCTTACCCCGCTGATCATGGGAGAAGATAATTTTCCCGAGAACTTTGGCTAGACAGGAGCAAGGGCAGAAACTGCAATTTCCTCCAGGAACACTCCACTGTACTCAGTAAGTACCATTAAGGGATTCCAGTGCCTTCTGTTACTGCCTAGGCAAAATGGCATCATGGGATATGAAAATCAGAGCCAGATCTGCTGAAGGTGCACAGGTCCAGGACAGTGTGCTAGAATCCCTTAGGCACTGTGCTGTGCTGGGCTGCTCCCCTGGATCTTAGTGCCTGCTGCACAATGCTCTGTATGTATGCTGCCTGAATTGTAGTGGACGCTACAGGAGGGTCCAGTCCTTGGGAAGCCAGTTTGTGGGGATGCTACATGAGGGTCCCAACCTGAACAGGGGTGTAAGCTGTTTGCTACTGGAGAGTCAAGCCTAACCTGTGCCCCTGATCAATGCACTGCTGGGGTTTTGCCATTTCTTTTTTTTTTTTGTTGAGACATGCAGAAATGGTTAGGGGAAGTCCTAATATTAACATGTGCTTACATCTGTCAACATGTGCTATATGCGTTGGAAAGAGTGATAAAAGGTAAAGTTTTGTTATGAAAATACCTGAAAGTTTGAGAGTGATCAAAGATTGTGACCAGCCTTAAGGGATGCATGAAGTAAACTGGACTCTGTTGTCATGGCTGGGGGCTTGGCCCTAGCAGTCCAAAATATTTATGATTGCGCATCAGCCAATAGGATGGATGGAAGATAACCCTACTTGTGAGGAATATCTGAGCACTAGAAAGGTTGTAGGGGATAAAGGGCTAATTAACTTCCTTTTGAGCATGAAACTTACAGGACAAGAGGAACATGGAGCTGTTACAACAGTGGTGACAGGTGAAAGTGGGGGAGAGTCCATGGTACTGAAATCCCTCATTGCCACCTGTCACTATCCAATTTATTTAGTGAGTCTTCAAATGTTGGGGATAAAGTCTCTTAAGAAAATGAAACCTCTTTCAAGCTTGCCCTGCACTGATTGTACCTGCTCTATGAACACATGTGGGTGCAATTCACTAAGAGGTGTGGAGCTGGCACTTAAAGGTGCACACAGCTCTGCACCCCCAGGAGATCCACATGGGGACTGCATTCACAAAGAAGCGGTCCCCGCCCAGCTCCCTTCTGTGTCCCCGCCCCCCCCGGTACGAGGTTCACGGGGGCCGGGTTGTGGACGCAGGTCAGCAGCCAATCAGCTACCCTACCCAGGTCCACAGTTGATCACTTGCACTGGTATGGTGCCATATTGTAGGGGGCGCACAGAGTGCCAGTCATGCTGTTGGGGGGACATTTTCTGGCCACCCACCCCTGGCCTGGCCACTGTCCCCTGATACCAGCGGCACAATCCTGAGCTGGTCTGATGACCCCCTGCCTGCACTGGCGGGTCTAGCAGCAGCATATGGAGGTGGTGCATATCTATTACGGCTGCCCTCCAGATGTGTAGCCACTGGCCCCCATGTTCGGCACTCTGCACTTTCATGAATGGTGTGGAAACCCTGGCCCGCCCACGTACAGAGCTCCATGCTCAGCTGGGGATCTGGTGTATGGGGAGAGGGCATACAATTGTTGTGCATGCTGCTGAGGGGGCGCCGTGGGTGAGAATGGGTGTGGGGTGGCTACTCACCTGAGTTATGTAGCACATAGTCACCCTGGCCTGTTCGTGAATAGGACCCACTATATGCAAACTCTATCTACGGTTATACTTTGCAGGGAAGATGTGAAATCAAGAGCTTCAAACAAGTGAAAGTATTTTTTTATTGTCTCTTCAAATGTCTACAGACATTTGATAAGAAACTCAATGCAATATCTCCAAAACAGATTATCTGGAAGCATTGATACCTGAGGCAATAGAACAAGGGCTGATCCAGTTTTGAATAATAAAGAGCAAATGGAAATAGTTAAAAAAAAAAGAAATATAGACCAAACTTCTAATGGTGGATGCACTTGCCATAACTAATACACAAGCAACAATTCTGCTCTAAAGAAAAAAATGAAGTTTTAGAGAACAGTCTCACACCTACAAATAGTTGCACTAATCAATACTGTTGATGTTTAGTTTTATTCTTTGATGGAATTATTGAAGGCAATTTTTGCTGTAACTTAAAAGCTATCTAGTGAAAACCTATCCTATGTGACCACCACATTCTGAATCCCAATGAAAGGGGGAGCCAGCTGTTAAAAAACTCAGAGGCCTGTACTCTAATGTCTGATGCTCAGCTGGCTAATTCACAGAAGAATCCAGATATGAGAACTAGAAATCCCTGTGCCATTATCATGAAAAGCTTTGCCTTTGACATGGATAGCGATTTGGTAATTCATAAAGGGAGGCAAAAGGAGCACTTCATTTTCAAAATGACAAACTTTCCTGTATGTCCCAATATCAGTCCACTTACGCAAGAGAAGCAAAAATGCTTTCTTCATTTCAGAGAGGAACTGAACAAACCGGTGGCAACTTTTAGTGTCCCTTTCCCCACTACGTGCTTGGTGAATCATGGAAGACAACAGTATTTATTAATTTTTTTTATTGTGAGCAACTTTAAATAAATTTCCAATTTCCAATATTTTACAAGGTGCTTTTGGGCTTTATAATTTGTTACCTCAGTGCAGTGCTAGTCCTTTGGGCTATAAATGATACTTTTTTGAATAGTCCAGAGCGGAAGGGATTGTAAATCTGGTTGAACCTGATGGCCAGCTGATCCCTTCCACTTCTCAGTCCACCGGCCCTGCCCCTGTGCTCAGACATTTTCTGAGTCTAACCAGTAAGAGTGTGGGGGCAAACCCCCATTGAAGTCTGTGGGGGCCAGTTTCAAAAAGTTTTTCCATATGATGAAGCAATCTTTGGTATATGAAAGCCATCATTTATTTAATAGAGATTCTACTAGCTGAGCAGTGACTTTCATCTATACCAAAGGTTACATTATCATATAAAAACAGTTTTGAAATTGGCCACCTCCGATTTCAATGGGGCGAGTTCCTGTGCTCTCCCCGGTTAGTTGTCACAAAATGTCTAAGTGCGGAGCTAGGCTGGTAGACCAGAAAGTGGAAGGGATTGGCTAGCTATTGGGTTCAGCCCAATCTATGATCCCTTCCCTTCTGAACTGGAGTATTCAAAAAATTATAATTTATAGCTGAAAGGAATGGTGCCACACTAAGTTAATGGGCCATAATGCCCAACAGGAAATGTTTGTACACACACACACATACACACACACACACGCACAATGGTTTCAAGCATGGCTAGGCCAGAATGAAAGGTATAGTGGCTACTTAGGGCAGTTGCAACAGGGAGGGGAAGAGGAGGGTGGCTAGTGAGGGATAGTACCAGGTGATGTTATAGTTCTACTGTTCCTTTCAGCAATGACAAGATAGACTGTATTGTGTGATCAGAAGGGGAAGGCAGAACTTGGTACATAATAGGGGAGGGTTTGTGTGTGGACTGTAAAAAGGGGTGCTGAAGGAAGCAATACAGGCTGGTAGAACAACAGTGTGGCATGCCAGTGAAGGTGGTAGTAGGGGTGGAATAGGGTTGCAGGGGAGGGGTTGGCAGCAGGGGATGGGGGACTGGTACAGGGGGGCAGGAGGACTGCAGACAAACCAGGATGGGCAGAATAGTGAGTTGCAATGGTTGTGGGGCTGCTATCTGGAGGGGCGCATTATGGAAATTAGGGGGTGTCCCATTTGTCACAGGCTGAGGGGGGCTGGAGGCAGAAGTACAGTGCTAGGAAGGGAGTTAGCGAGGATTGGGGGAATGGGTGTGATCAATGGAACAGGAGGGCCACCTCCTCAGGGACCCAGGAGTACAGATCCAGTGGAAAGGAAGGGCATAGGGAACAGGGTAAAACATTTTAGAAACAGTACAGGGGAACCCTGGGATAGCATGAGGAGAGAAGCAAACAGTAGAAGTCCAGGGTCAGGTAATAGGTTCGCAGTGCTGGCTTCAATGGTGGATGATGAGAGGGGCTCTCTGGGAGGGGCAGGAGGAGAAGGGAGTAGTGAAAGCCCAGGGGGCAACAGTCAGGCAGAAGAGAGGGACAGTGGTAGGAGCAGTAAAGGGAAAAGGGATAAGGGTAAAGGGGGGGAGGGAAAGGGGGGCAAGGCAGTGGAGGCAGGAGGGAAAATGGGTCCAGCAAGGAAGGGAAGGGAAGGAGGGTGACTGTGCTGGGACAGAACTGTGGGGTGGGGGGACAGGGGAAGGGCTGGGGCTAAGGTAGAGGCTGGGGCAAAGCAGAAGGGCTAGTTCAGCAAGTAGGGGCAGGGGGCATACCATGTGAGAAGGGGGAAGGAGTCCTAGTGCTGGGGGACTCAATCCTTAAAGGGGTCAGATGGGGAAGTAAAGGGGAGTGGCATAGTTGAATATGGGTAAAATCAGCACCTGGATTGACAGCGGGTAGGGCGGGACAGACTATTGTCAAGTGTGCAAGGAGAGGAAGGGAGAAACCGCATATAGTGGTGCACTTGGGTACAAATGACTTGGGGAGTAATATGGTAGAGTTGGTAAGGGAGAGATTCGAAGAACTGGGGAAGTTGCGTGAGGAGGCAGGGAGATCAGTGGCCTTCTTGGAAGTGCTCCCAGAACCTAGGGCAAGTACGGCGAGGAAAGGAAGGATAGAGGAGTTCAACTCTCGACTGGGAGCATGGTGTTGAACCAAAGGGTACGGGCTAGTGGGAGGCTGGGGTAACATTTGGGACAACAGTGACCTATTTGCAGAAGACAGATTACATCTGAGTAAGGTGGGACAGGGTTTTTTGAAACAGAGGCTGGGGGAACACATAGCAATGGTATGCCCCCTCTGACAGCGACACCATTACAGCGAACAACGTCGATGCTGACAACATCGACAGTTCGCTGTAATGGTGCACCCAGGACCCCAGCAAGCTGTCTCCCAGAGCCCCCTGCATGGGGTTTTGGGGGTGAAGCCACCTGATAGAAAAACAGACCAGGTTTCCTTATGAATTTATGTCTACCACAACTTGAGGTAAACATAAATCCATCACTGTGATGCCGGTCAACAAAATAGTTGTTGAACCAGCATCGTAGAGCCCATAGCAACTAAGGTGGATTTAAACTAGGATGGGGGGGGAGGTGAATGTCCATCAGATACTCAGGGCTGCTGGAAAGGGGAGCCAAATGAGCTTACCCCCCAAGCTAGCAGGGATGGTACCAGGGTAGATTCTTGGGGAGTTAAGGATGGGGAGACATGGGCTAAGGAAGGGAACTAACTGGAGAGTTGTCTCCCTAAACGCAAGAAGAAGAAGAAGAAGAATCAGCATTTATATAGCGCATTTCATACACAGTATCCCAAAGCGCTTTACAAGCAATGCTAGACTGGTAGTGAAGTGACTGAATGTGTGGTGGCGGCCATATCGCACATCATCACCCACACGCAGCCTGGAAAATTGCATGAACCGGTTTATGGGAAGGGGAATGTTGGCCTGGACACCAGGAATGTTCCCTGCTCTTTATGAAGAGTACCCTAGGTTCTTTTACTTCCACCTAGACACCCACCAGGACAACACCAGGATGGGCAGAAGGGACCTCGGTTTAACATCTCATCCGAAGGACAGCACACCCCAGCAGTACAGCACCCCCCAATACTGCACTCGGATGCCAGCGATTTTTTGGTGCAAGTCCATCCCGGTGTGGGACGAGAACCCACGACCTTCTGGTCCAGAGGCAGATGTGCTACCAACTGAGCCACGCTGACACCAAGACGCGAGAAGCTCGGGGAACAAAACAGCTGAGTTACAGGCTCTCTTGGCAGTGGGGATGGTGGTCATTGTAGCCACCACAGAGACTTGGGCCACCCAACACCAAGACTGGGATCTGATGATCCCTGGGTATAGGAGATACAGAAAGGATAGGGGAAGGGGAAGGGGTGGTGATTTACATAAGGGAGAGGATAAGGTGTGCAAGGGAAGAGGGGGAGGAGGGTAGAACAGAGGCATTATGGTTGCAATTCCAGGATTCAGTAAGTAGGATACTGAGAATGGAAGTGGTGTACAGGCCACCAGCATGGGACTTGGACAGGGAGTTAGTGGAGCAGATTAAGATGGTCTGCAGGAAGGGAATCACTATGATCGTGGGGGACTTTAATCTACCTGGAGTGGACTGGAGCACCCCAGCCACCTCGAGTGCAAGGGTGCAAGTGCTCCTGGAAGCATTCCAGGATAGCTTCCTGACACAGATGGTTATCGAGCTGACTCAGTTGGATAAAACTCTTGATCTAGTACTGTCTAACAGAGAGACTGTAAAGGAGCTGAGGGTGGAGGACCCATTGGCTAGGAGTGACCACCACTCAGTGTGGTTCACGCTCAGCATGGGCAAGGAAGCTGTAAGTACAGGAACCAGGGTGGTTGACTTCAGACATGCTGACTTTGACAAGATGGGGGAAATTTGGGTAAGACACCTGGCAGGAATTAATCCACACTTGGATGCAAACCAAAAAATAGGAAATTATCAAATTAAGACTGATGGAGGCTACAGGGTCATTCACCAGGACACAGAAAAAGAAGAAAAGGACTAAGAAGCCAAGCTGGTTGAATCTGGTGGTTGAATCTGATGTTGGAAGGAGTGAGGGCAAAAAATGCAGCATTTACAAGGTTCAGGAAATCCGGGATGGCGGAAGGGCAGGGAAATGTATTTGAAGAAGTCCAAGGAGGTAACCAGACTAGTCAGGGTGGCCAAGGCTTCCAGAGAGCTGAGGCTTGGACAGGGCATCAAGGACGGGGAAAAGACGTCTTCAAGTACATAAGGGAAAGAAGGAGCTGCAAGGACCAGATAGTGAGGATTAGGAAGGATGGGGGGGGGTGGAGAAAGGGCAGAGCGGAGTGGGCAGAAGCACTAAATGAGTACTTCTATTCTGTGTTCATGAAAAGAAGGGTAGCAGCTACCTCAAGGGATGGGGAAGGTGGGCAAGGGGGAGGGATGACAGATGAGGTAATTACAGAGGGCAAGGTGCTGGAGGATCTGAAGGCACTGAGGGTGGATAAGGCACTGAGGTCAGATGGCATTCACTCCAGGGTGCTGAAAGAGCTGCTGGAGGTCTTGGCAGAGCAGCTGGCAGACCTGCTTAATATTTCCCTGGACACAGGATGTGTACCACAAAATTGGAGGATGGCTCACGTGGTGCCCATCCACAAAAGTGGCCCAAAGGATGAACCAGGCAATTACAGACCAGTAAGCCTCACATCCATCATAGGAAAACTAATGTAGGCAATTCTGAAAGAGAGGCTAGTGACCTTTTTGGAAGACAGTTGACTCCAGGATGATCAGCAACATGAGTTCATCTCAGGAAGATCCTGCCAGACCAACCTTGTTGAGTACTACAACTGGGTGATGAGAGAACTGGATAAGGGCCATGCAGTGGATGTCCTGTATTTGGACTTCAGCAAGGCCTTTGATTCTGTGCCTCATGGGTGGTTGGGGGGAAAGCTGTAATATGTGGGGGTGGGGACAAAGATGGTAAACTGGATCGTGAATTGGCTGAAGGGGAGGCAGCAGTGGGTGGTGGTGGTAGTGGTGGGGATTCTCATCCCCAAGGGCTGTGGTGAGCGGGGTTCCACAGGGCTCAGTACTGGGCCCGGTGCTGTTTGGGATATTCATAGCAGATATCTCACATGGCATCAGGAGTAAGATCAGTCTGTTTGCTGATGATACCAAGATGGGGGCAGTGGTGGACAACATAGTTGGGTGGCAGTGGCTACAGAACAGCCTAGCTAAACTGGAGGAGTGGTCAGAAATGTGGCAGTTGGGTTTCAATGTGAAGAAGTGCAAAGTTCTGCACTTTGGAGCAAGGAACCCAGGGAGAAGCCACCAGTTGCGAGAGGTTCAGTTAGGTACCACCAATGAGGAAAAAGATCTAGGGGTGGTTATAACAGGGAATATGAATAACTCAGCTCAGTGCAGGAAGGTGGCAGCTAAAGCCAACAAGATGCTGGGGTATATTGTGAGAGGAATCTCATGCAGAAGAAGGGAGATGATCCTGCCTCTGTACAGGTCACTAGTCAAGCCACACTTGGAGTACTGCGTGCAGTACTGGTGTCCGTTCCTGAAGTGGGGTATCAAATTACTGGAGGGGGTACAGAGCAGAGCAACTAGAATGATCCAGGGGTTGGAGGATAAATCCTACAAGGACAGGCTGAGTGAGTTAAATATGTACACCCTGGAGGAGAGGAGGGATCGGAGGGATATGATTGAGGCTTTAAAATACTTGAAGGGGATAAACAAGACAAGTACAGAAGGGGTCTTTAAGTGGAGGAGGGGGAGGGACACAAGAGGGCATGGTCTCAGATTCGAGGGGGTAAGATATAGAAGACAGATGAGGAGACATTTGTTCGCAGAGAGGGTTGTGGCTAAATGGAACACTCTGCCTGAGGAGGTGGTATCCTGTAAGAAGGTGGGCAGTTTTAAAAGGGGATGGGACAGAGTGAGGGTGGAGGGGTAACAGTGAGGGGTGAGGGGAGGGTGGGTCAGCTGCAATGTAAGGGTACTAGTTGCACATTCAAGCAGACTTGACAGACCATGAAGCCTGTTTCTGCTGGCAGATTCATATGTTTGTATGTATGTATATGGACAATAGGACCCAGGATTTGAGAAGGACTATGAGCAGACTGGATGAATCATTGGTCTCTTTTGCCATCATTGTCCATATTTCTATAGTTCTGATTTTACTCAGAGTCATTAAATGCACCTCAGTGACTAAAGCCATAAATTTCTTGATTTATGCCATATGGATTACCTAGCAACCCAGATGGAGAACAAGGCCATGGCAAACATTACTGAGTTATTATTAGAAAAAAGCCTGGAAATCTTATCATTATCAAGTAGACCACATCCAACAGATGGCTGACCCAGTGTTTCCTTACCCCAGCATATATAGGACAGTAGAGGACATAATGGATGATTTTATGAGTCAGTTTCCTCAGGGGAATTTAACAGATCTTTTGGTACCTCACATACTTACATTACCACAAATAACTTCAAACTTTAGTTGGGAAAATTCTCTTCAATGTTGTCCTTTTCTGTAAAAGGTTAAGTAATGTTCAAGCCCCCAAACTTTTATGTTAGCTCGTGCTTGCACACCAGCCAACATATTGCAGTAGTAACAGATTTGGAGGTGCGGTCACTGAGGGTGAAAGCAGGGCACGCATCAGTAGGTGCATCCCTCATTCCCCAATAAGGCAACTGCAGGCGCTGACACAAGCAACACGTAAACTGGCCTTCAGATCTAAGAAAAGGTCCACTGCAATGAGAGTCAAGCTCATCATGCAGCGGCATGCCTTTCCTGGTGAAGCAGTTCAATAAACATGGCAGCATTGACTGCTGCTACACAGAGCATTGACTTCAGGGGTGCCCAATCCCCCTGTCGGCATACCCCAATCCACTTCATTTGCCGATGGGGGAGCCCACTCCCCATCAGCATAATGCCCCCTTCCTCCCATTTCACGTGTGTGCCGAAGGGGTGCCCAATCCCCCTTGGCATCATCCCCCCAACAGTCTTTCTTTGCCGATGAGGGGCCCACTCCTCGCCGGCATAATGTCCCCTCCCCATTTTTGTGTGCCGAGGGGTGCCCAATCCTCGGCTGTCCCCCCTTCACCTTGATATGTGCCAATGGGGGTGTCCAATCCCCTGTTGGCTATAGCACCCCCCAAAACTTTCAGGTGGCACGCTGGGAGCCCACCCCAGCATGCCAAATGCCCCTGTACAAAAAAAACTGTCCCACAATGTTTTTTCCTTTTAAACCTGTAAATCAGAAAACAGTCCCTCACGGTCTGTCCTGCTCCCTCCCTTAACCCACACCCACCCTCTGTGTATCCCACCTACCCACACCCCCCATACCCCATACTTACCTCCGGAGCCTGGTGCAATGATCTTTGGTGGACTGGGAACAAGTCTGAACTCTTCAAAGCCGACCGTGAACTGAAGAAATGCCGGTAAGCTGTATAATGGCATAAATAGGTTTTTTTCAACTTTGGTGCATATCTCGGCCATTTTGGGGAATTTTGGCACCAAATTTTCAACATGGGGTTATTGGGAACTCTCCTCACGAATTCAGTCACTGTCATGGCATTATTTGGTCCCAAAAGGTGATTTTGCGGTCACTGCATGGAGTCACCTTTCAGGACTGATTAACGAAATGACAGTGCCACTGTTTATCAGGGGGGCTCTCAAAAAGCCTATGTTGCAAATTTGGTGACAAAAATTTTAAAAATGGCTGTTTTACGAGCGTGCATAGTGCAGTTTCCACTCACGCTCGTAACTTTGCGAATTTGTAATATTTTCAGTCCAGATTTTCAACATTGCCATTTTCACACACCTCCTTTTAAACAGTACAGCTGTCATTTTACATATCCTGGTCAAAATGTGTTTTCGCACATCCAGCGCAGAATAGCATGGTCGCTCTGCAAAATAAGTTTTTGGGACAGTTTGACAAAATGACAGTGACACTGTTCATGAGCAGAGGTCCTAAAATGCGTATGTTAAAAATTTGGTGATGAAAGTCCATAAAATGACTGTGTTATAAGCATGTGTTGCGCAGTTTCCACAGACCTTTGTAACTTTGCAAATTTGCAATATTTTCATGCCAGATTTTCAACACTGGCATTTTTTCACACCTTCTTATGAACAGTACAGCTGTCATTTTTTACATCCTGCCCAAAATGTGTTTTCGCACCTGTGGCGTACAATGGCGTGGTCGCTGTGGGAGATCAACTTTTGGAACAGATTAAGAAAATCACAGTGCCACTGTTCATGAGGGGAGGTCCCAAAATGCCTATGTTGAAAATGTGGTTTAAAAACCCCAAAATAATTGGGTTACGGACGTGTGTTGCGCAGTTTCTATGCATGCTCATGACTTCACCAATTTTTCATATTTTTGCTCCAGATTTTCAATGTTGCCATTTTTTACACCTCCTCATGAACAATACAGTTGTCATTTTTCACATCCTGCCCAAAATGTGTTTACGTACCTGTGGAAAATCACCTTTTGGCTAACAAACTGATACTGTCGCTCTTCATGAAGTGGGGTCATAAAAAGCCCATGTTGATAATTTGGAGTGAAAGTACCAACACACACCTATGGCATTAGGGTTTCCAACTGCTACACCCCACCCTGTAGAGACTGACAGGTGTCAGGGGTGTGAGTTGGGATCATCAGCTGTAATGCTCCCCTCATTCCACCCCCATCCCTACCCTGCAGCCACTGACAGGCTATGAGGTATGCCTTGGATTGTTCAGCCACAAAGTTCACCCCATTTTCCTATGCTACACCCACCTCATGTATTTCCTTATGGAATGGGGTAAGTATAATGCCCAGAGACCTCAAAGCACACCACAACACTTCTCAGTGTCTACAGGGTAGGGTGAGGTAAAATGGCATGAATGTTATAGCTGATGACCCAAAGGCACACCCCAATGCCTGTCAGTCTCTGCAAGGTGGGTGTGGGGTTGGCGTCAGTTCAAGACTTCACTGTCACTCCTATTATGCATCTCTAACTCCTGCACTACCAATGCCAATGCCAGCGAGACAACAATCAGCATTGACAAATGCTTGTTTTAAATCGGCATATTCAGACAGAATCAGGGAATTTCCATTTCTAGACAAAACAGTCTGGATTTTGGTATCTTTAATTATTGAGATGACAAGATTGCAGAGGTTAGCCAGCTCCAATTTTTTAACCAAGCTGACTTCAAAAATGTATTGGAGGTTTGTCCATTTCAGTCTGCAGTTCAAGGACTCCAGCCAACCAAAACATAACTTGTTACAAAATTCAGGCTTAATGCCTCTTTCAAAATGTGCTTTGGCAATCTCTCATCTGGCATTATCATTTATTTATTTATTTAGTTTTTGTTAACCGGGTAGGTGCACTAGCCATAAAATGACTATTTTCAGGCACGACCCAGGAGAGTACAACAAAAAGAGAACAGCTGAACAACAGCAACATGGGTACAATAATACAAATAGAGGGACAGTACAGCAGTGCTACAAAAATACAATGGGTAGAAACAACAAAAAATAATGGCAAGCATTATACAGATCATGGCAGTAAGATATATCATAAGTGCAGAAACCATGGACCCAACCTGTGGAGTGAAAGGGTTAATAAGATAGTAAGGTTATATAGAGAGAAATGTGAGGAATGTTCAAACATAACAAGAAAGACTGACAGAAGGAAGGTCAGGGGTGGTAATTGAAAAAACAACAGTGGATGGTCAGCAACAAGGTTCGAGAAGGAAGAGAGCTAGTAGTCAAGAAGTTATTTACAAAGAGAAGGATAAATATGGGGAGGGGAAGAGGAGACAGTCTTGGAGCTGGATTAGAGCAGGGGTGACATTACTGGTAAGTCTCAGGAGCTTCAGGTTGGGTCAAAGCATGTACAAGCATCAGCTAAGGATAGATAACTACGATATTCACTTTTAAATCCAAAGTGAGACTGAGACAGCCGGAGGTTGAGTGGAAGAGCATTCCATAGCCTGGGAGCAAAGAATTGGAAGGCCCTAGTGCCTTTAGTCATCCGACATCTCGGAACATAGAGCAAGGATTTGTCAGCTGATCACAGGCTATGGGAGGATGGTTGAGGGACCAGCAACGCCGCCAGCTGGGTTGGGTTTTCTTCCCGGATGATCGAGTCCATTAGTGATCTAAGGTAGTATTGTCTACTGGCAGAGGGTGAGAGCCAATTCAGATCCTTATAAAGAAGGCAGTGATGTTTGAGTTGAGGCGACAAAGAGGCAAATCGGCATATATTGTTATAAGTTACATCCCATTTTAGTAGGGAGGTTTTATGGGCAGAGGTAAGAATAGAGGCACCATAAGTAAGGGTTGGGAGCAGAATACCTCGGCAATTGCTGATTTACGAGGGTGTAAGCATGTAGCTCGTTTTGTAAGCTACTCCTAGTTTCGAGTTTACAGCTTTGCACGAGGACTGAATGTGAAGATTAAAATCCAGGGACTGGTCCAGCAGGATCCCAAGGTACTTGAAGGAAGTAACATTTTCAAGTGGAAATTCTCCTGGGTGAAGAACCTCCAGCAAACTAGAACAGGCCTTAATCTTCAGTGCCGAACCTAGGAGCATGGCTTTTGTTTTGTTTTCATTTAGTACAAGCTTACGGCCTAGTAGCCAGTCTAAGACCTTATTGAAGTCTGAAGTAAGTGATGTGTTTATGCAGGCAATACTAGAAGAACTAGTATAGATGATCAGGTCATCAGCGTAGAGAATAGCTGAACAGGATTCCAGGACCTCAGCTGCAATTTGATAAAAATTGAGAACAGAAGGGCCCAGGATAGAGCCCTGGGGACCCAGGTTGATAGTAGACGTGTTGGACAAGGAGAGTTAAATTTGATAGCTTGCGACCTGTTTGACAGGTAGCTACAGAACCAGTCCACAACAGGGGTAGAGAAATGGAATTTATGGAGAGTGGAGAGAAGCAGGGAATGGTCTACAAGGTCAAAAGCCTTAGTGAGGTCAATGAAGTTGGCACCTGTGAGTTTTCCAGAATCCATGTTGGACAGAATATCAGTAGTCAGTTGAAGAAGAGCTGTGGTGGTGCTATGACCTTTTCTGAAACCATGCCGGGTGTCTGAGAGGAGATTGTAGCGTGTAAGGTAGTCAATGGTCTGTGATGCAACTATTTTCCCTAGGATCTTGCTAAGGACAGAGAGAATTGCTATAGGTCTGTAACTGGCCATGTCCTTTGGGTCACCTTTTTTAAAGACAGGTGTTACTGTTGCAGATTTCCATATGTCCGGCACAGTGCTATGGATAAGGGATAAAGTGTAGATTCTGGCAATCGGAGATGCAATGAGTGGAGCAGCCAGCTTAAGAAGACGAGGTTCCAGTGAGTCAGAACCAGAGCTGGTATTGGCAGATATGGATCTCGGTAATTTCAGAACTTCCGCTCTTTATATAGCCTTGAAACAGAATGGTGGCACTGGAGGAGCATCATACAACAGGGCAGTAAGGTTGTCTGATGGTAGTGTGTAGGTAGATTGGAGTGCGATCCACTAGGTTGTAAAGCCAAGGTATAGTGTGACAGATCAGAGAAAAGATTGTTAAAACTGTTTGAGATGGTCCTAGGATCATTACAATGTGTCCCATTTATGATCATTTCATCAGGAGTGACCGACTGCGAGGTACCCAAAAATGTTTTGACATGGACCCAGAATTTCCTTGGGTCGCAGGATGAGCTTTGTAGAAGGTCCTTGCAGTATTTGCTTTTAGCAGCTCTAACTTATCTCTTACATCTGTTCCTTAGTTCACGATAGACAATAAGATCTGACTGTAGGCCACTTTGTTTGTAGCGAATCCAGAGCTTGTCCCTCTGGCGCAGATTAGCAAGGAGGTCTTTATGCAGCCACCTCGTCTGTTTTCCTCTGACCCTCCTAGTAGTCTTGGGGGTATGTTTATATTGAATGGTAAGAAATTCATTTATGAATATCTGTAGAGCAACCTCCACATCCTTTGTTTGATAGATACCTGCTCAGTCAATATTGGAGACATCATAAAGAGATGCATCCTGGTCAATATGAGCTAGATTTGTAAACGTGATTAGTCTTGATGGAGGAGATGGAGGCGCAACCATAGATAGGATACAAAAAGGGGGTGAGTTGTCTGTTAGTGCATCTGTAAGGATTCCTGCTTTCGACACATGTTCCATACGGTTAACCATCACCCAGTCTAGGAGTGTACCCGTTTGATGGGATGACATGGCTCTAGTTGCTTCAGAGAACAACTGGTGAAAATTATACCTAAGCGTGAGTGATTGCAAGGATATTTGAGCTGACCCTAACCAATTGAGGTTAAGATCACCTAGGATGACAACCTCATTATGATTTACAGTCTGGGAGGTGATGTCAAGGAGTTCTTGAAGACCTACTATTCCCCCAGCAGGGGGATTATAGGCAGATAATATGAAACTTCTTTTCCCCCAATACAATAGTTGCCTGTATGAATTCAAACACTGCAGGAGAGGCAGATGCTGGGACAATAGAGATGTTGAGGTGGTTTTTGAAGAATAGGGCAACTCCACCTCCACGCTTGGATGAGGATCTGTCCCATTGGAACAGAGAATAGTTAGGCAAGGAGCATACGTCATCTGGTATACCGTGTTTTAGCCAAGTTTCTGTGAGATGGAATACATCAGGATTGTAGAGTTTCACCTAGGCCTCAAGTTCCGCATGGTGACAGGTAAGACTTCTGATATTGATATGGGCAATTAATAATCCTTTCTTGGACATGCCAGATAACTCATTTGGGGAAAAGAAACAGGTAGATGGATCTGGATTTAGTTTGACATTCCCAGATAGCAGAATAATGATCATGGCTAGGAACCAAAGCCTTGCACAGTGGCAGGTTAGGGTGAAAGCACATCTCCATGGCAGCTTCCTCCTGGCATGTTGAGGGTAATAGATGCTGCATCTAACAAGGAGGATAGGGTTAGGTTGAAGATCAGGCTTTGTCCCTGCAATCAAGTTAGAGAAACTATAGTTGCAGTAAGTTTCTGAGGAGTCTTTTGCCATTTGGTTACATGGAAGAGCCCATGTGGCAGTGTCCAGGCTGAGTAAAAGGACAAATCCTCCACTTGTATTTGCCTGATGTTCATGTATGTACCTTGTAATGTACCTTGTAATCTCCCGGGTCGCACCTGAAAATAGGCACTTGGCTGTCTAGTGTGCTTACCCGGTAAACAAAAGCAAATAAATAAATGACAAGAGTGCCCATAGCAGACTATACTTCGCCATAGTGCTACTATTTGACTTGGGTCGGAAGGCTAGTGGTATACTGAGACAGAGGATTAGCTCTTAGGGATAAAGAAATAGTGTGTGTAAAATTAAGACTGCCAGGGGTGGCCGTGTTACAATCGCTTTAACCCTCAATAAATTAGAGATAGAGCAAAAACAATGTTTTCTGCTAGCGTAGCAATTATTTAGAAGAAGTGGATCAGAGAAACAGAAAGTAAAGCCCCACAAAGGTTAATTAGGAAAGCAGACCAGCAGGAGGCTCTACTTGTGGAAAAGATTACAGTGAGGAAATGAAGGCCTATTCAAGATATGTTAGAAGGCACCCCTAGTGGCGGAATTTTATAAGGAACCAATGGGAGACTAGACAGATAGCAGTAATGTTCGGCAAAAGTCAATGCAAAGCAGAGGGCGCCAAAGCCCAGAGACTGATAATCCGACAGAGAAAAGCCAGGGCCAAACAGTGGCTGAGCAGAGAGCAGCAGTCCAACTAGAGGAGAGTGGCAGCAGGTGGCTGCCTATCGAACCCGCACAGTGCTACCCTGGAGCGGCCCGGACACTTATAACCAGATTTTAAGTGTCCTGTTCGTCAGGAGGATGGAGGTACGGGCAGCTGGCAGAATTAGCCGCGCTGCTCACTGGGAGCACGATCAGGCGCAGTGGATCTATTTTAAGATATAAAATATAGGTTAAGATAGGATATTATTAGCTAGGGAAGGGGGTACCAAGACAACTTGAAAATTACTCGGGGTAGCAAGGGAAGAAGCCCAGGTATGGAACTGCATAGTAGATAGCAGAGCAAGCGCTAAGTAAAGCTGATAGGTAAGCAGATGGTGAAAATAGGAAGATGTCTTTAAAGGGAAGACAGGACAAGTGTTAGGCCTAATTGCTGCACTCTGTATCTTTAAGAGGAGTTGCAATATTAGTGAGAGGGAGGATGAACATTGCTAGGGGTGGTGCCGAGGGGGGAGGAAGAGTATGTAATAAAGGCTGGAGGTGGGAGATGGGAGGGTGGGCGCAAAAATTCAAGCAGCAAGGAGACAGGAGGACAGAAAGTGAAAGAGAAATTGAATTATTTGCAGGGCAAAGCTTACAGCTGTGACCCAAATGGAATCTGGTCTAAACAGAAAAAACTGTATCACTTTAAACTTAGTTTCTGATCCAGGGTAGCTTACCACTGGACCTTAAAACAAAGAGAGCTGTATTATTTAACAATCTACAAATCTGAAGCCTAAATGAACTTGCACTTCAAACTACCCTTGGAGTGCAAAATTGCTGTAAACAGGCTTAGGTTTGCGTCTAAGTTAGGATTTACAAGACAATTTGGAGAGACTTAACAAGTACCACAATCAGAATATAACATTAGCTTAAGGTCCAGAGGAAACAGCAGTAGCAAAGAATTAAAGAACTGCAGCAGCCCGTCAGCAGGCAGAATCGATGGTTCTGGACAGTCCAGTTTCTGCAGTGTACCTTCGGTCTGGTGATCGGCGGGCAGTACAGCGAGGAAGGCAGCCAGCAGACAGAAGGGGTCCGCCCAGCTGCTTGCAGCAGCAGAGGCACCCGTGTCAAGGGTGAAGCTTTGGTCTGGTGATCAGCGGGCAGTACAGCGAGGAAGGGAGCCGGCGGACAGAAGGGGTCCGCCTGGCTGCTTGCAGCAGCAGAGGCACCCGTGTCAGGGTGAAGCTAACAATTCAGGAAGCAAATCAGTGCAAGAGAGGACAGCGACCACATGCCCATAGTGGCACAAAGATGCTTTGCTGGAATTAATTTTGGAAGACACAAAATACTTCTTAAAAACTGGTTTTGTAAAGATTCTAAACCTTAGAGATTATATCTGGGCCACAAACTGCTGTTCAGTATAGAAAACACTAGTATTTTAACATTAGCTTTAAAGGTATTTTTCATGGTAGTAATAGAATTGCCACCATATTTACGATCAAAGCAATTTACCTGGGCTAAATCCACATGTTTATTTTTTTTTTCAATTGTCTAGATGTGCTTTCTATGAACCTGTATTGGAAAACAATACTCCCATAGAAACATAGAATTTGACGGCAGATAAGGACCGCTTGGCCCACCCAGTCTGCCCATTTCCCTACCTGATGGATAAGCTGCAGATCCTAGTTAACCAGCAGCCTACTTCTTCCTACCCCCACCCCCTAGAATTGCCTTATGACTGTCCCATGCATGCTTGAATTCCACCACTGTTTTTGACTCCACAACCTCCTCTGGAAGGCTGTTGCATGCATCCACAACCCTCTCTGTGAAAAAATACTTCCTTAAATTACCTCTGAGCCGCCCCCCTTCTATCTTCAAATTGTGCCCCCTTGTTCTTGCACACCTCTTTTTGAAAGATGCTACCCTCTTGGACTTTGTTGATTCCCTTGAGGTATTTGAAAGTTTCTATCATGTCCCCCGCCTTTCCTCGAGGCTATGCATATTAAGCTCCTTAAGTCTCACTTCATATGTCTTCCGGTGCAGACCCTGCACCATTTTAGTTGCCCTCCTCTGGACAGCTTCCACCCTATCTATGTCTTTGTGGAGATTGGGTCTCCAGAACTGCACGAAGTACTCCAGATGTGGTCTCACCAGCTGTCTGTACAGAGGGATAATAACTTCTTGTTTTCTGCTGGTGATGCCTCTCCCTATGCATCCCAGTATCCCCCAGCCCTCCTTGCTGCCCTCTCACATTGCTTGCCCACCTTTAGGTCATCTGATATGACTACCTCCAGGTCCCTTTCCATTTTGTTGTTGTTAGTATCTCACCCCATTGTGTACTCTTCCCCTGGGTTTTTGTTTCCCAGGTGCATTACCTTGCACTTCTAGCATTGAATCTAAGCTGCCATACATTTGACCATTCCTCTAACCTTGCCAAGTCCCTTCTCATCCTTTCCACCCCACCTTGTGCATCAACTCTGTTGCAGATCTTTGTGTCATCTGCAAAGAGACATACTTTTCCTTCCAGTCCCTCTGCAATGTCGCTTATAAAGACATTGAAGAGGACCGGTCCTAATACTGAACCCTGTGGTACCCCACTGCTAACCCCCTTTTTCAGAGTGGACTCCATTTACTATTACTCTGTGTCCTATTCTCCAGCCAATTCTTTACCCAGGCTGTCATCTTGGGACCCACTCCCAGGCTGGCTAACTTGTATATTAATCTTTTGTGTGGGACTGTGTCAAATGCCTTGCTAAAGTCTAGGTAGGCCATGTCCACAGCCCCTCCTTGATCTACTTCTTTGGTCACCCAGTCAAAGAAATCTATCACATTTGTCTGGCATGACCTTCCCGCTGTGAATCCATGCTGCCTTGGGTCCTGTGCCCCTCTGGCCTCTAGATACGTAACAATTCTTTCCTTCAGAAGTGATTCCATCATTTTCCCTACCACTGAGGTTAAACTAACAGGTCTGTAGTTTCCTGCTGCTGCCTTGCTCCCACTTTTGTGAAGGGGAATCACATCTGCCCTCCTCCAGTCCTCAGGTACCACCCCATCCTCCCATGATTTGTTAAAGAGGGTAGTCAGTGGTGTCACTAGTTCTACCCTTAGTTCTTTTAAAATTCTGGGATGAATTCCATCAGGCCCCATTGCTTTGTCCACCTTCAGTTTTAAGAGCTCTTTCAGAACTCTTTCTTCTGTAAATGGGCTGGTATCAACTTCTGTATTCAGAGTGTTTCTACTGTTTGTTTTAGGTACCTCCCTCTTCCTTTGTAAATACTGAGCAAAAATATTTGTTTAGTGTATCTGCTTTTCACAGTCACCCTCTGCCCACCCTCCCTCCCTTTATTAAGCCTCACTATCCCTCCTTGGTCTTCCTTTGCTCCCTGATGTACCTATAAAAGGTTTTATCCCTTCTTAACTGAGTTGGCTATCTTTTCCTCGGTTTGGGCCTTTTGCTGTTCTGACTGCCTTTCCAGCTTCCTTTTGCTTTAACTGATACAGTTCTCTGTCCTGTTCCTTCTGTGATTCCTTGTACTTCCTGAATGCTTTCTTTCTCTTGAACCTTCACTGCCACTTCCTTTGAGAACCATAGTGGTTTCTTACCTCGCTTCGTTTTGTTTATTTGCTTTACACAAAGGCTTGTTACCTCTGTGATGGCAGTTTTTATTATTCCATTGTTCTTCCACCCTCCTTCCTGCCCATTTGCTAGTGCATTCCTTAGGCACTCACCCATTTTGGCAAAGTCAGCCTCCTAAAATCAGTACCTTTGTCTTTGTATGGCTTGACTCATTGCTGTGTTTATTGTGAACTATACTGTTCGATGGTCGCTAGTTCCCAGATGGCTACCCACTTCTACATCTGTGATCCTCTCTCATCTCCGCTTTGAGAGAACCAGGTCTAAGATTGCTCCCTCTCGAGTGGGCTCCAATACTAGTTGTCTAAGGCATGCCCCCTGTAGGGCATCCAGAATAACCCCACTCTTAGAAGTGGCTGCTGCAACTGCACTCCAGTTAACATCTGGCATATTCAGATCACCCATCAGCAATATCTCCCCTTTATCTGACATTCTAAGTATACTTTCTATCATTTCCTTGTCCATTTCCTCCCCCTAAGAGGGGGGTCTGTATACAACCCCTGTGCGGATTGTGGTGCCATTGCCTGCCTCCAAATTGACCCACAGTGCTTCTTCTCCTCCCTGTTTACCCTTTTGTTCTGTTGCTTTGATTTCTTCTCTTATGTAGAGAGCTACTCCTCCTCCTCTTTTACCCTCCCTGTCCCTCCTGTAGATAGTGTATCCTGGTATGTTTACGTCCCAGTCATGGTTCTGTGTGTACCATGTTTCTGTGACTGCTACAATATCCAGATCTTCCTCCTCCATCAAGGCCACTAATTCAGGAAGCTTGTTACCCAGACTACGGGCATTGGTACTCATTGCTCTCCATTTTTTGATGGCTTTACCTTCTGTAGCGGCAACCCCCACTGACCTTTCTACCTTGGTCTTTTTCTCATTTAGTACCCTGTTTTGTAGGGGGAGGCTGGGATTTTCCTTCTGCTTATCAGTGCCTCCCCCCTTGACTAGTTTAAAGGCTTGCCAATGAAGCATTTAAACCGATTGCCAAAAGACTTGTTCCCTTCCTGGACAGATGCAGACCATCCTGCCAGTATAGGCTGGTGTCCCTCCAGGTGGAACCCCAGTCCCCAATGAAGCCAAACCCCTGTGCTCCACACCATTTTTTAACCATTTGTTAAACTGCATGGTGCAAAGTACCCTCGCCTCACTCATGCCACTGACAGGCAGCACCTCTGAGAAGGATACTGTGTGTGCTACTTGTCTTAAGCCCTCCCCAACTCTACAAAGTCCTTTGCACTGCTCTAATCTCATGATGAGCCAAGTCATTTGTCCCTAGGTGGACAATGATGTCCAGCTCAGACTCCGTGCAACTGTTCTCGTGATCCCAAGGATGCGCTTCCTGTCCCTCTAAGCCATGGCACCAGGCAGGCACCTTACTCAGTTTTCTCTCCCCCCAGTTCTATCCCCAATAATTGAGTCCCCACCAGGAGCTGCTTTCTTTCCTGTGGTGCCCTCTGCCTCCTTCCTGAGGGCCTCCCTTGTGACAGTTGTCTGCACCCTCCTTAGTCTCCTCTGCGGGTGCATCCATAGGGGAACTATGCTCCCAGAATGGTGTATGGATTGTGGAGTGGAACAACTGACTGGGTGTGCCTCTGTTCCACCACCCTTACCCTCCCTGAGCCCACTGTGGTCCAACTGCTGTGCTTTCTTCGCAACCTCTGAGGTAGTGGTGGTGGCTGTGATGCTCCCTGGATGGGGGAGGTACCCTTGCCACTGTCCAGTGTGGCCTGAAGATGGGCAACTTCCTCCCTCAGGGCAGATAGTTGTCTGCAAACAGGGCAGCATCTCAGCCTCCAGAAAGACTCCCAGAAGACTGCTGCCCCACAGCCATTACATTGTACTACTCCCCACATAACTGTCTACCTTGTTTAGTTGTTTTTTGTGTGTGTGTGTGATTGGTGCATTATATAGAAATATATGTATTTATATAATGTGTATGCTTATATTGTCAGTGCAGTGTGCTAGACAGGATATGACAGTGATGTGTACCTTGCCCTCTTGAGGAATGATGTCAGAACCCCAGGTATAAATGAACTATTTCAGGGTGGGTGGGGTGAGGGGTGGGAAGGGTTGGGCCTAAACTGTGCCCTCACGAAACAATCAGCTAAACGCCTGACCCACCGATGCGATGAGTGCCTTCCTGTCAGCAAGATGCCATACACGACAATTTGTAATACTGCTTCAAACCAATTTGACAGAGAAAATACCCTGCTAATCAAACAGAGAAAAATCCAAACATCCAAGTCAGACACAGGTAAACCTCCCCAGCCCCAAAAGAGCCTGGTGACTTGTGCTCTGAAAACAGTCAGCCCCAAAACACGTCAGCTGTGCAGAAGGGCAGACACAGAAAACAGTATTTAGCCTCCCAGATACTTATACTGTAGGTGTTTATCACTTTAAGTTGATGGCCATTAATATACCAGGGAACTTTGTTTTTCTATTTTGGAAAGATATCACGGTTTTAGGCTAAGCACTTTAGTAGTATTGATCTGCAGTTTAAATTCAGTTATCAAGTCATTAAAGGAATGCTCTGAAGAACATAACTGTTTGGCTATTTCAAAAGAAGAAGCAGAGTTACAAGCACTGGCTAACAGTAGTGTTTGCAGATAAGTAAGTTATATCCCATGACAGGCCATGGGTGTGTGTGGCATTGATGCATGCCCCGGGTGTCTTGTGAGGCATGAGGCAGAAGACTGAGCGACCTCCAATCACCCAGGAAGTGCATTAATGCCCCTTTGCATCCATGGCCTGGAGTGGGTTATTGCACTTGTAAAACAAATAATTTTTTAGGTTGGAAAAAAATGCTCATAAACTTCTTACATTTATTAATGTCCCATCAAACTAATCTCGTAGATTTCTTTGACTGGGTAACCAGAGTGGTAGACCAAGGGGGTGCAGTTGATGTTGCCTACCTTGACTTCAGCAAAGCTTTTGATACTGTTCCACATAGAAGATTGATTAATAAGCTGGGTAGGCTTGGGGTGGGTCATAAGTCGGTCAATTGGCTGGCAAACTAATTGGCAGGCAGAAAACAGAGAGTGGTGGTAAACGGTATACAGTCAGAAGAGATGCAAGTCACAAATGGGGGTACCTCAGGGGTCAGTCCTGGGGCCAGTCCTCTTCAATATCTTCATCAGTGACACTGCAGATGGACTGGAGGGTAAGGGTTGTCTGTTTGCAGATGACACCAAGATCTGCAACAGAGTAGATAATCCAGATGGGATGGGCAGAATGAGAAGAGATCTGGATAAACTGGCAAAATGGTCAGAAGAGAGGCAACCGGGGTCTAATGCAAAGAAGTGCAAGATCATGCACATAGGGAAGAGAAACCCTGAAGCCACCTATAGGTTGGGAGGGGAGTTGCTGGCAATCACAAGTGAAGAAGGAGACTTGGGCATCATCATCATCATCACAGATGACCTGAAATCATCCAAGCAAACCACTAAAGCAGTAGGTAAAGCTAGAGGGATGGCGGGGTGTATTAGTAGGGGCATCGCAAGTTGTAAGAGGGAGGTAATAATCCCTCTTTACAAGACACTGGTTAAGCCCCAGCTTGAGTACTGCTTGCAGTACTGGAGGCCGCACCTGCACAAAGACATTAACAAAATGGAGGCAGTCCAGAGAAGGACAACCAAAATGGTGCGGGGACTGCATCAGAAAACATATGAGTACAGATTAACGGAGCTCAACATGTGTACCCTAGAGCAAAGGAGGGAGAGAGGTGATATGATCGAGACATTCAAACATCTCAACGGCATTAACAAGGTGAAAGAGTCTAACATCTTTCAATATAAGAAAAATGGCAGGACAAGAGGACACAGCATGAGATTAGAGGGAGGCCAATTAAGGGGTAATGTGAGGAAGTTCTTTTTCACAGAACGGGTGGTGGATGCATGGAATGGCCTACCTCAGGAAGAGGTGGATATGAATACAGTGCAGGGCTTCAAACGGGCATGGGACAGGCATAAGGGAGCAATACAGATAAGTAGGAACAGATAGGCCATTGACAGAGTACAGGCCAATGGCACATTCATAAGGTAAAAAAAGGGCAGACTGGATGGGCCTTGTGGTTCTTATCTGCCATCAACTTCTAGGTTTCTATTAAAATGTCCTTTATTTTAACTGTATACTTTCTCCTAACAAAGTAGTTCCTTTCAATAAAACTGATGGTTGAGGCTGACATATTTTATGAGATCTAAATAAATCATGTGTTTCTAACTAAAATTGTATTTTTTTCATTTTCATTAGTCATACATTTCATGGCAAAATCATGTTTATGTATAACAAACAGTGACATCACGCATCACTGTAAAAGTAAACTGGAAGCTTTTTCCTCTTAACTTGTAGTGCAGCTGCAACTGCAAGCCGCCAAACAAAATAAAGTTGAGCATGAAATACACTTTGGTCAGCTACCGGAAACTTTCAAATAATGTACCTAACATTGTAAGCAACCTGGAATAACCTGAACATTTTTTTTTTTGACGATTAGTACTCAGCAGATATTACCCTTGGTATGAAGAGCGATCTGGCAAATGCTACAGCTCGAGGTCACGTCCGTCTTTATTTGTAATGTGTGCTATAATTGACAGTGCTATGAATGCTAAATGTTTTTATATAAAACTGTCCAGGCATACTGGGAAACATATTGCAAAGTGTTTTATTATTTTTAGGTGTTTCTGCTTCTTTCTTTGGTGCAGTTTGTTCATTGTCACTTTCAATGGTGTTTCTGTTTATGTTGACTGTGTTTGCACAACGTTTGGTGTCAGTGTCACTGCTTGAAGAAGTTTAGAGCTTCACTTCTGTCTATCTTCTGTTGTTGCAGTCCAGTAGTTTTGCAGACTGGACCCACCTGTGGCTAGTTATGACCATTATTTTTCTGCTGGCAAGTCTAGCTTTGGAAAGCAGGTATGCTGCTATGCCCCTCAAGCAGTGATTTGTATAAATCATTGACTGCCTGACTTCTTTGATGTTAGACATGAAGTTCCCTAAATAGTCAACACCTGAGGGCTGTTTGCTGTACTAAACAGGTTGCTTATCCAGTGCACATTGGTCAGTTTTCTTTGGGTGCAGGTACAGTAGATGGATTCACCATCGGCCCTGTCCACACTACACCGCTCCGGCCCGGTAATGGATGCAATCCGTTACGGCCAGGGAGGGGTGCAGTGCGTCCACACTCGGTGGTGTCCATTACAGGACTGGCACTGCCGGTCCACACTTCGGGAGCTGGGTGACCATTACGGTGGAGGCCGATCCCACAATGCAGCTCGCACTGCGCTTCGGGCCCTGCAGGGGACCGTTACCACCCATCTACACTACCGCCGGTAACGTTACCAAGGCAGGACCGGTTTCATAATCATTGTTGAAACCACCTCATATGTGGTTTCAACAATGGTTATGAAAATGCCCTCTGTAACGTTACAGGTGTAAACACAAACCGTTGCGGTGACGGTTTGGGCACTCTGTAACATTACAGAGGCACAGTGTGGACAGAGCCTTAGGCCCTGTCCATACTGGGGATTTTAAAAAGTTTACAGACGCCCTGTAACGTTTTAAAATCGGGGAACACGGTTCGCGTCCACACTGGTAACGTTACTGAACTAAATTTCAAAGCCGTGTTTAAACCCTGATACAATCAGGGTTTTAGCATGGTTTTGAAAATGGTTTAAGTGAGAAATGTTTTTACTTACCAGTGTGAACGGATGTCTGATCCATGTTCCCTGTAGTGATCCTACTGGCACCCATGATGCAGCATTTCATCTGCACTGGCAAGTGACCTGACAGTGTGTTAAAACACGCTTTCATTTTGGGAGGTGTGGATGTGCACAGAACTGTGTTAAGACATGGTCCCAACTAGTGTGGATGTGGCAGCACGGTAAGCCCTGTAATGGTTTAAAAACCGTTAACAAATTTTAATTGTAAGTGTGGACAGGGCATAAGACACTTTTCGTATAGTTTCACAGGGCAGTTCATGTTCGTGGGGTCACTATATAGAAATCCCTGAAGACTTTTTTTGTTCGGTTCAATCATTTTTGAATGTTTTTAGTTTGTTCATTGAATGACATGGTTAAGTATTCCATGCTGTTGTCATCCGATTTAATTATCAACAAGTCTGGCATTAGTTCTCTGATGCCTTCCCATCCTCGTCATGCTAGTCTGAGCTGAAGCTCGAGTCCCACACGGTATACTAGACCTGGGGCAGTGTTTGGGGACAACACAGATGAGTTACTGAGGATGTTCGAGTCACTGTTACTGATTCTGGGGTGATGGGAAGCTTGGTCTTTCCTATCTCACCTGAACTACTTGCACACTGAAACAAAAACATTAATGGCAGAATTATCAGTAATAATATTGATGACACTGCCTATCTCCACACTGTTGAGGTGTCTATTAATGCCAGCACGTAAACCGATGAAGCTGCTAATCATATAGTTCTTTTTCGCAGTTTCTGACTGATGCATATTACTCTGTTGAAAGGGTGGCTAGTTTTTCTCAATCCACTTTTTAAAGTCTATAGATTGCTGCTTGCTAAATAGCAAATCATTAAATACATTGATGGCCCATCTAGTGCTTGCATGTGTATTTTTTTCATCTTTATGTTTTTCAGTGACATCCAGTTCCTCAGCACTATGTGTCTGCTTTCTGATGGCATTTCTACACATTCTTTTTTTTATGTTTACTGTACTATCATTTATGAGTTTTGCCATGATTTCTATTTTTCCTTCTTTAATTGGCAGAGTGACATTACTTTCTGTGCTCTCAAAAGTGTCACTTTCAATAACAGCTTGCAGCTTGACCATTTCACTGACGGCGGTCTGCTTGTCAATTTCATTGATGGCTGTCTGATTTTCTGTTAGTAGGATGGCTGTTTTCTACTCTGTATTTTCTTTTACACACTTAATTTTTATGAGTTGAATTTCAGTTGTAACAGACTTGTTTTCAATTGACAGAATGTCACTACTGTCACTTGCCGGTCAGACTGTTTCAGTGTCGGCTCTCATAGGCTCTGTTTCATGCCCTGCTTTTGGCTACTCATGAAGTTTGTATTTTATTTTCTTGGGTGGTTGATAATTGTGTTACAATCCATATGTCAGGAGCCAGCCCTTCAAAAATATTGAACTGATATGTATTTTCTTCAGTCATTGTCTCGTCTGTTTCTCTCGCTTAGGTAATTTTGTAAATGGTGCCTTTTTAGCAAGAAAACACATAAAGGCAGGGATTTCACTTTCTGTCACATTAGGCTTTATATGACAGATCATCAAGTTTGGAATGGCAACTGGTGGTGTACTAGGCAATAATCAATGGTCAGCTGACAGGTATTAACCAATGAATTTATCTAATCTGATGCTTATTTTTAAGCCCATGTTATAACTCTGCTTTTCCCCAAAAGTACTTCTAAGTGCTTCTGCTAATATTGTACAGGCACATTGTTTGTACATTCCTCTAATGGCTTGTTGACATGCCCCAAAGGATTACCAGTCTCAGGAGGGGAAAAAGTGATGATGTGCCATCATTCCTCTCTCCCTATACTGTATGTTGAATAGGGAGGAACCATAATCTTGCTCCGGTTTTGTAAATATGTTTATTTTCCTACAGTTTTGTAAATAGAGTTATGTTCCTACAGTACAAGTCACATTAAACTGTTCCTCCAACGCACTGATTTAGCATTTTTCAGTGAGTTGCTTAATGTGTGCACTTCTCACTGCAATTAATTAATAAAAGCTTCCTAATGGTTTACCTCTAGCTGATATTCAGTTTTAGCTTAATTTGCAACTCTAAGGAAACTTTTATCAATGCAGTACAACACATTAAGCAACCCATAAAAAATACTATACCACTGAGTTGGAACCAACTTTCACTACTGCAGTGTGCAGTACAACTTGACTGACATGTATTTCTAACCAATCCCATGAAGAAGCTCGCAACCATTCCAGCCAATAGCTATCCTGCATTCAGACTGAAAACCCTGCCCCTGCCACCATGCTGTTTTCCCCACTTCTGAGGATTCCACTCGCTGCTGGTTTGTTTTCATTCAGTTTAACATATTACATATTATTTCTGCCCATTTATTGCTTTATCCTCCAAAATGCCACTGTTTCTTGCTCCACTGACTGTTTGCATTTGTTTACGGTACCTGCTCTGTTTTGCATTTCTGTGGAGCTCTCACAAGAAAATGCTCCGTTTTTAATATTAGCCTCATTTATTTCTACATAGCTTTCCCATACTAACCCCATGACTCTTTTTTGGTTTTGTATGACTTTATTTATAAAAATCTGTATCTGTTTTACTGCATTTTCTGCCATGTGCTCTCTTGATTCCTGTGAACTCCTAGTGATCTCTCTCTCCCTATCTCTCTCTCACTGTTTTCTCCATTGGACTGCTTGACCCCTTAAAAGACTGAGCTCACTTTCTTTTATTTACATTTTAATTTTCTTTTTCAATGTGATCCAGTCCCAAGTGTTTCCCTCTGATGCTGGTTGCCCATTTTCTTGAGAGGAAACATTGTCTGGTTGATCCTGCCTGCGAGAGGAGTGTTTCTCCTTTTACTCCATCTCGCACCTTCCCGAAGCAGTGCAGGCTGCAGCCTGACTTGCGACCAAGGTCGCAGCGATTAGTGACTGCCACAAGAGTCCAGGGGATTCTTCACAAGCTCTCACCTCGCTTTGGAGCTGACGTTCGACTGCTTGCACACCCTCAACTCTTGCAGGCTACAGTACAGTACTCCAAGCACAATTACTCACAAAGCAACCAAAAAAAAAAAATATAGGAATCTGAAAATGTATTCATTTGCAATACAGTACTGGTTATCAAAATACGAGAGCAGCCTGGGAGCTCCAGTTAGTACTACTGGACCACCAAGGCATGTGAAACAATAGCCAGGGCATATGGATTTCTAGCCCATTTTAGGCAGGATAGCTTCCCCCACTCACAAACCTGTCCAAGCTACTGTATACTGTGCCCATAAATGCATTTTATTTATTTCTCCTATTTTTTTTGTCACTATCTATGCTTTTATTCACTAGCACGGGCTACATAGAAGTTGAAGTTGACGGCAGATAAGGACCGCAAGGCCCATCCAGTCTGCCCACTACTTTATTTTTTCTAGCTGCAGAAAAATGGCACTGGAATTCAGTTTTTCCCATATAAAATTACAAATACTGTACAGTACTGTATGAACTGGATTAGGCAGATTGGGGACATTTAAAAACCGAATGCTATTAACTACTGCACTGCAAATGCATTTGAAAATGCATTGCATGAACATTGGGTTGGAGCTGAAGGAAGTGACAAAGTGCATTCCATGTGAATTGATGATTAGCCGAAAAAGAGTTTGTATTTTAACCATTTTGAATTGCCACTACATTGTCAGCACAAAAAAAAACAATGCCAGAGCAGTGAGGTGGAGGAACAGTTTAATGTGATTTGTACTGTACTTTTGAACCTGGATGAGTTTTTTCAACCCTTTAAATAGTGGTAGTATGATTTGTCTTAGACCTATGGGCTCTAAATTCAACAGAATAAACTCTGGCAAACTGTCCAGTTTGAGTAGTGACGCCCGAAAAGCAGCACAAGAAACCAGAAAAAAAACACACTGTGTGAGGAATAAGACCTGCTACACAACCAATATTGTGATGAACAAGTCTTTATTTAGTGGACTGCTGGCAGAATACTAGCACAGAAACTCTCTGGCACTTGGGTGGGAGCTGAAGGAAGTTCACAGTGACTGAAAGTGCATTGCATGTGGATTGCATGTGAGTTGATGTTTAGCTGAAAAAGAGTCTGTATTTTAAGCATTTCGAATTGTCACTACATTGTCAGCACAAAAAAACAATGCCAAAGCAGAACTTGGGGCAAAATTAACAGCCCAATTGGCATCTCTAGTCACTAAATCCTAATGAGCGGAGTGGTGCCCAAACACTGGAAAAAGGCAATAGCGGTTCCACTTCATAAATCAGGCAGCAAGGAGGAGGCTGGTAATTACAGACCAGTGAGCCTCATGTCTGTGGTGGGTAAGCTAATGGAGATACTCATCAAACAGAGGATCTTAGCATTTCTAGAAGACAGCGGCCAACGGGAGCAAAAGCAGCACAGTTTCGCAGCAGGGAGATCATGCCAAACAAATCTAATAGAGCTTTTTGACTACACCACAAGAATAGTGGATGAAGAGGGGGGGCATTAGATGTGGTCTACCTAGACTTCAGTAATGCCTTCAACTTGGTTCCACACAGAAGGCTGGCAAAGAAACTTGACCACACAGGAGTTGGTCCAGAAGTGGTCAGATGGATACAAAGCTGGTTACAGGGTGGAACCAAGATGGTACAGGTAAATGGAACACTATCAGACAAAGGCAGGGTGACCAGCGGTGTACCCCATGGCTCAGTCCTGGGGCCTCTGCTCTTCAATGTTTTTATAGCAGACATCGCAGATGGACTGGATGGGAAGGTGTGTCTGTTCGCAGATGACACCAAGTTATGTAACAGGGTTGACACCTCAGAGGGAGTTTTTTATTTTATTTTTTGTTTTGTAAGTGCACTAGACAAATCCTGCCTATTTTCAGGCACGACCCGGGGGAGGGGGATACAGATGAGTGCCAACTGACCTTGAACCAGATTAAGCTGTTGGAAGCAGACCATAAGAAACTTGAAGAATGGTCTGGAGCATGGCAACCGAGATTTAATGCCAAAAAGTGCAAGGTGTGCACATAGGAAACAGAAATCCAAAAAAGCAGTATTACCTAGGAGGCAAACATCTTGCTGCCTCAAACCAGGAGTGGGACCTGGGAATCATAAATCTCAGAATGAAAAGTTGGAAAGCAGTGCGAGAAGGCAGCAGTAAAAGCCAACGGAATGCTGTGTTGCATCAGAAGGGGTATTACAAGCAGGAGAATAGATGTGGTTCTGCCTCTGTACAGATCACTGATTAGGCCTCACCTGGAGTACGAAGTCCAGTTCTGGAGGCCTCATCTCAGGAAGGACATAGACCGGGTAGAAACAGTGCAGAGAAGGGTGACAAAAATGATTCAGGGGCTGTAGAACATGTCCTATGGGGAGAGAGTGAGGGAACTGAATATGTACTCCCTATAACAGAGAAGAGAGGGGACATGATCGAGACATTCAAATACATAAAAGGCATAAACAAGGTACAGGCTCAGGAACTATTTCACCTCAAAAGGGGCAGCAGAGCCAGAGGACACGATCTCAGGCTGCACGGAGGGAGGTTCTCTATCAACTCCAGGTAGTTTTTCTTCACGGAGAGAGTGGTGGACACCTGGAACAGCCTGCCCCCAGAGGTTGTGGAGGTGAGTACCTTGGCCGGATTCAAGAATGAATGGGATAGACACAAGGGAGCCCTTACTCCAATGGGCAACTAAGGGAATCTAATAAGAGTACTAGAATAGGCCACTGAATGGGCAGACTAGCTGGACCTGGCGGTCTCCTCCTGCTGTCAACTTCTATGTTTCTTTGAACTCAGCAATTCTTCTGCAGGGGCTCTTATTCCTCATACAGTGTGGCTTGTTTCTGGGCTCTAAGTCCTGCTTGCATTTCAGAAAAATCTGTCTATCCCTCTTCATGTCCTCCAACAAGGTCATCAAAAGTCTTGTGCAAATTTTTTGAGAAATACGGAGGAGCAAAATTGGGCTATAGCACGATAGGTCAGATTTATCCCCTTTTTTATGTTTGCTTACATGTGCAGTTCTTTTTTTTTCCATTTAATCTTTATTACAATTTCCAACATAAAGTATATCATATTCACTGTACATTGCATGTAGACATGTACTTTCAGTATATACTATAAACAAAACCTACAAAAAAAAAAAAGGAAGCTTTTCCCTACCCTAATCAAGTGTCTCACCCTTTCACCCCACTCCCCTCCTAACACTTGCCCGTCTCAGGACTAATCACCCTGAACTGTTGATTATGTAGAATCTGTATTTTCCAAATTTATTATGGTTGTGGTGTTTACTGAGAATATAAACCTAAAAGTGGAGCCCAGATTTTGTTACATTTGCTGAATCTATTTTGTAAGCTGGCAATCATCTTCTCCAGTCTGATATTACTTAATAACTCTGCCAACCACTCAGTATATGACATAGCTTTGTCATCTTTCCAGTGCCGAAGCACTAGTTTTTTAACTGACATAGATATAAGGGCTATGTGGTATTTCCGTGGTTTTACTGGGACCTCTGAGTAATTCCCTAACAAGCATATATCAACCGTGAACAACTCATCAAGGCCCAGCAAGGGATCTGCCCTTTGTTTGATCTGTGACCACAGGGGAGCTACTTTGGAGAATTGCCAAAATATGTGCAGTAAGTTACCTTCACCTTGGACACATCTCAAACAAGTGGCAGAGCATTCCTTGTCAAACTTAGATATTTTCTGAGGGGTATAATATAAATTATGCAGGATATGGAATTGCATGAGTTGAAGTCTGTCCTGAGTAATGTATTTATGGCATCCTCGCCAGAGTGTCTCCCAGTTAATGGGCGTCCCTGGCAAAAGTTTTTCCCAATGTTCCACAGGTCTAAAAGGCCCAGGATATATTCTGTTGTATAGAGTTTTGAATATTTTAGAAACTGCATGAGGGAGGCTAACAAATTGGGTCAGTTCCTCCCATATGGGGGTAATTGCTGACATCGAGGGGTTGGTCCCTATTTCTTTCACTAGGATGTGTCGTAGCTGAAATAATTTGAATATGTTGGAAGTTGGCAGCCCTAATTTTCTTAGAATGTCTGTAAAGGAGGCCCACTTTTATTCTGTTTCCACCCAAAACTCACTGAGCTTAGCTTTTTGGAGTTGTGGAACCCAGAGGGGGGAGATAATTTTCCCATCTAATTTAATATTTGGATTGCCCACTAAAGGTTGCTCTAAATCTGATTTTTGGTTATACTTAATAACTGAACAAAGTTGGGAATGGACCCTGACTGAAATGGCAATTGGTGACTCCCGCAAAGGTTTAGGAAGGTTCTTGGGTTGTACAAAGAGAAGGGCCGTTGGGGTCAGGTTATGATGGCGAATTTGTGCGGATTCTATTTGGATCCAAAGTGGTATGTATCTTTCAGGACATCTGGGATCATTTGGAGTAAGCCATCTCAAGTATTTGCTCATATGGCTGGCCCAGTAGTAAAAGCCAACGTGTGTTACTCGGAGGTCCCCCTTGAGCTTTGGGGCAGCTAACTTGTGAAATGCTAGTCTGTGCCCTTTACCGGCCCAAATAAAATTAGAAAAGATAGTGTGTACTTTTTTGAACCATGATTGGGGTAGCCAGATATTTAGGAGATTAAGTGGGTAAAACAGCCGTGGAAAGATATTCATTTTGATGAGACTAATCCTACCCCAAATCGTTAAGGGTAGAAGGGACCATCTCTTTAGGTCTTGGATAATGATGTTTAACAGGGAGTCTAAGTTATATTTGCCCAGAAGGATACTGCTCCTCGCAAGAATGACACCTAAATATTTCAATGATCTCCTCTCCCAGGTTAGGCCTAATGCCTTGACCTTATTCCTTGCTACTTTATGGTTAAGCGGGAATACCACCGTCTTTCCCAGATTTAATTTATAGTTTGACAAGAGACTGTAATCTTTAATAACCTCCAGAAGATGGGGGATGGCCATATCGGGATGTGAGGTGCAGAGAAGTAGATCATCTGCGTAGGCCAATACCTTGATTTCAATGCCCTGCACCGGTATTCCTAGAATCCTGGGGTCATTCACTAGCCTTTGAATGAGGGATTCTAAATATAAATTGAAAAGCAAGGGGGATAGGGGACATCCTTGTCTCGTGCCTGAGAGCATGGGGAACTTGTCAGAACTGCACCCGTTGCATAAAACTCTGGCTATTGGAGATCTATAGAGGGCCTGAATCCAGTTCTGAAATTCTAAGGGAATGCCAAAGGCATGTAGCGTTCGGAAGAGGAAGTTCCAATCTACTCTATCGAATGCTTTCTCGGTGTCCAGAGAGACCAGGGCAGCTGGATATTCCGCATCTCTGGACGCCGAGAAAGCATGATCCAGAGTTCGAATATGGTCGCTGGCCAGTCTACCTTTCATAAACCCCACCTGTTCCATTCCTATCAGATCTGGGAGGACTCTGCTTAGGCGGTTTGCCAACAGTTTGCTCAGGATTTTGACATCCTGATTAAGTAGCGAAATCGGTCTATAGCTTGCAATATCTTCTGGAGTTTTACCTGGTTTTAGAATGAGGACAATAATTGCTTCGAATAACGTAGCATCTGTGCTCTTCCTGTCTAGGATCTGCTGGAACATTGGTAGAAGTAGAGGGACTAGATTTTTCGTAAATATCTTGTAGAAATTTGGGAAGAACCCATCCGGTCCTGGCAATTTGTCATTAGGGAGGCTGTCTATTACTCCTAGGATCTCTGCTTCAGTTAGAGGAACACATAAAGCTGCGCTCTGCTCGGTTACGAGAATGGGAAGATGCGATTCCCTTAGATATTGGTGTAGGTCTTTGCGGGGAAGGGGGTTTGCCATCGGCGAATATAAAGACTGGTAGAATTTTTGAAATTCTGATGCAATTTCTTTGGGATCGACTACTAGGGGTCCATTATGTGCTCGTATTGCGGCAATGAACCTGGCAGACTCCTGCTGCTTAACGCGAGCAGCTAGAAGATGCCCTGCTTTCTCCCCCTGATCAGTATAAGTGGCCTTTGCTTTCAGAATCAAGTATTCTGCCTTCTCTCTGAGGAGCTCCATATAGGAGCCTTTGAGTTTAACCAGATCTTCTAGAGTCTGTTCTGATGTAGAGGGGGACGTTTTTTTTCTATATCTCTGATCTGTTTAAGAAGTTGTACTAGTTCTTTTTCCCTCGACTTTTTCCTTCTTGAGGCCACTTCAATTAATAAATCCCTCAGGTAAGCTTTGAGTGCCTCCCATTCCATTTCTGGTTTACTTGTGGAATTAACATTGACCGATTTGTATTGGGAGATATGAGTATTAATGTAATCTACTATTGCCGGGTCTTTTAGAAGTTGGTTATTGATTTTCCACCGACCCCTTCTCTCGGGAGTACCTATTAGGGAAAGTTGACATGTCACCACTGAGTGGTCTGATGGCGGCGCTGGATGTATAGCAGAGTCAATGACCCCTTCTATCAGGCAGTGTGAGATCAAGATGTAATCGATCTTGGAGGACGTCTTGTGTACTGGGGAAGTAAAAGTAAAACCTTTCTCTGTGGGGTGCAGTATTCGTCATATGTCACAGAGACCTAAATCATCCAATAAGTCTCTTAAGGCCCTTTGAGCTGGTGTCAGACCCCCGGTTCTACTACATGTGTAGTTCTAAGCGAACATCTTGCTACAGTAAGGGCTTTCAGAATTGTGTCACTGTTGGCTTCAATGCAGCTCAGGCTGCAGGGGTCTTCACAGTGACAGCCCAATCATCAGCGAGGCTGGTCATAACACCATTCTGTTTTTGCCTGGCAGAAACTTCTAATAGTTGAAAGGAAAGAGCCACTCCAATACAGAGTGGCTCTATCCTTTCATCTGCCACCCAGCAGCCAGATGAGCATCTTCATGATCAGCCTGCCAATGCAACATCCCACTGCCAAGTATTCCTCCCACTTTCCCATCACTTCTGATGCCCTGGTCCGAAATCAACTCTCCCACTGCCAAGTATCCCTCCTACCCTTCAGTCTCTTCCCATGCTGGTCTGTGAAATGAACTCTCTTCCACTGCTAAATATCCCTCTCACCTTCCTGTTGCTTCCTGTGCCCAGTCTGTGAGATGAACTCCCTCCACTACTGAGTATCCATCCCATTGCTTCCCATGCTCCTTCTGAAATCTTTGACACTGGGATGCCCACTCTCTCGTGCCAGGTAGTACCCCCAACCTGCTCATTCTCACTGTATGACAATAGGGAACCCACCTGCAGTGCCACCAATCATGGCACTGGGGTGCCCAATCCCCATTGTCAGTACCAGAAATAAATAAAAACATCTCAAGTAGTCTTTTTTTTAGTTTTTAAATCCCTGTAAATAAGAAAAATGGTCCATTGATGTCTGTTGCTGCTGCAGCCCCTCCACCGCAGTTACATTCCCTCACCTGACCCCATCTGACACCCACACTCAGCAGCCCCCATCCTACATACCCGCTACCCCTTGCTTACCTACTTGAGATCCTTATGCCATAATCCTCTCTGGATCTGAGACATGTCTCCACTCTTCAGTGCTGGACCGGGAACTGAGGAAATCAGGTTTGCGGTCAGGGCAATATTTGGCAATGCATTTCGAAGTTGTACTCATAACTTGGTCATTTTTTAATATTTTTCCCCAAAATTTCCAACGTGGCCTTTGTTAGAACCCACCTCATGAACAAGGTAGGTGAAATTCTTCAGATCTGGCCAGAAAGGGATTTTGCAGTTGCTCTGTGAAATCACGTTTCAGACAGGATTTGAGAAATTTCAACTATAGAGTTCATCAGGTGGGGTCATAAGAAGACTATGCAGAACATTTGGGGTCAAAATATTATCAGACAACAAAGATATGAAGGTACATTGAACATTTTCAGTCTTGCTTATAACTTTAGCAATTTTCAATATGCTGGCCCTCAGTTTTCCACACACTACTTCACGAACGTGACTGGTGGTGTTTTTCAGATTCTGGCCAAAACGTGTTTTCACACTTGTGGTGAAAAATTACATTTTTACCAGTATTTTATAATTGACACCTGTCATGTTTAGAAGGAAGGTTCATAAAAAGACTATAATGAAAATGTTGGGTCAAAATGTGAAAAAATAACTAAGTTATGAAGAAATATCGAATTACTTCCAACGTTTACTCATAACTTTATTTTTGCAGATTTTGGCCCCTAACGTTCAATATTTCCCTTGTGGCACCCAGCTTCATTAACATGACAGGTGTCATTTTTGAAATCTCCTCTGGAACATGTTTTCACAGTCGCACTGCAAAAATCACCTTTTGGATGAGATTTAAATTATTCCACCTGTCTTGATCATAACATCATGTCATTAAAAAACTACGCTGGAAATCTGGGGTTAAAAGGTGGGAGCCCACTGAAAATTAAATATTGCTTCTCAGCTGGCCTGTCCTGAGTAAATACAATCTAAAAATGTGTAAAAGCAGAACACCACAGAGAATGAGATATTGCATCGTATCTGGTCTCTCTTGGGTAAATACATAGAAAAAATGTGTACAAGCAGGACTTGGTACAACAGCAATGCAAGAGGTTAAATATTCGGCATTGACAAATACATGTTGGTTTTGCTGATCAGGAAAGCTAAAGAGGCTTGTTGAATTGGGAGCTGGGCATATGTTTGGAATGGGGTAGCTGGATGTGCATATGGGCAGCTGGGCCTGCATTTGAGTGTCTGTCAGTGGGGCAGCTGGGTATGTGGAAGGAGAGCTAACTGTGTGGTAGGTGAGCTGCTCATGTCGTAGGGGGCAGCAGGGTGTGCACATGTGGATGAAGAGGATGAAGGAGAGATCTTACCTTCTATGTGCCACTGAGTTTGTTTTATGGTCTGGGTGACCCTACCTGGCACTGTGCAAGTTGATTTGAGCCTCTGAGTGATTTGGGGGGGGGATCTATGGTCCGGACACTCGATGCCGGTGGATGGGGAAGGGGTGCACTGCAACAGTACCCAAGCCACACAGTGTATGGGTAGGGGGCACACAGTACATAAGGCCTCTGGTATCGTACAATGCTATTGGGTAGAGTGGGGCTGCTGCTAACTCTGCTGCTACTTGTGTGCCATAGTGCAACTTTGATCTGACCCTAACTTGGTTGAAGGGGAGGCACACACAGAACATAAGGCCCTTTCACTGTGCAAGTTTCATCTGAGCCCATGAGTTTTGATTTTTGGTGGGACCTGACCATCTCGGTAGGGTCGGTGATTGGCTGTGCTGGTACAGTGGGGGAGCTGTGTTCACTGGGTGGGAGCTGCTTGCATTCTTTTGGGTGGAACTGGTGTGCTGGAGGGGAGCTGGCTGTTTTGGGTGGGGGGAGCTGGCTGTGTTGGTGCTGTGTTTTTCTCTTGGGGGACTGTGTTGATGGAATGATGGACTGGCTGTGTTGGAGCAGGGGCCATCTGTGTTGTGGATGGAGTAAACTGGCCATGTTAGCTTGACTGGAGTTGGGGAACAGCAGCGTTTCACCAGGTGCCGTCTGTTTTCTGAGGGGCTGTCTTTGTTTCTGCAGGGACTGTCTGTGTTGCCACAGTACCTGTCTGTCTAATCACAGGCCAGGGAGCTAGCTGTGTTCCTTTCAGGGGGAGCTGGCAGTGTGTTTCGAGGGTGATGATCAGGTTTGGGTAGGAAAGATAGGCTATGTTAGTGGGGCTGGGTGGGGGTACTTTGGGTGTTGTTGGGGTGGAGGGGATTAGTGTCCACTCTGTCATGGTGACAACACTATTTTGTGCCACTGCCAGTTTTTTTTATTAAAAATCTAATTTTCGGCAAGAAACTGGCAGTGCCGCTAAATAGCATAATAAATAGTGCCAGTGTTTGCTTGCAAAATAATTATGGTGGGACTTAAGTGTCTTAAACATCCAGAGTTCCAGACAATCAAAACCACAGAAATAAATAGAATAAGGACACCACTGAAAATGAGATGCTGCAGCTCAGCTGGGCTATCCTGAGTAAATGTGAAAAAAAAAAAAATAATGGAAAGACAGACATACACTCAGAGAAACAAATCTTTATTAAACCAAATCAAACTGACTCAGCCCTGTAGTTTCATCTCAACTTTCTGTTACAACCGCTTTTTAATGCTTTTTTTTATTTTCATCATATCACAATGTGAAAATGCAATAGGGGAACAGTAAATGTAAATCAAGAGACTCACATGTTCAAAGGAAGTGTACCAATTTGGCCATTATTTCTAGCTCTAGGTGAAGGACTGGCCATGTTGTGTGGGAGCTGGAAAGGTTCACTTAGGCGGGGTGTGGAGAGTGGCTGTGTTGGTTTGGTGGGGTGGGTGCTGCATTGCCATGTCGATGAGCCAGACAGTGGGAGTGTGCGTGTGTTGGTAGTTTGTGACCAGATTGCCTGTGGTTGGTAAAGAATGGGGAGAGAAAAAAGGAAGGAGAGCACAGGGACTTTCACTTTGCTTTCCTTTCTTTGTTCTCACCCCATCACCCATTACCAACTACACACAATCTGGTCTCAGACAGTACTCGTCTCCCCTCCCCCAATACACACTCACTCTCTGTCTGGCTCATCCCCACAACCCCATGTACTGGGGGGTCCGAGAGCATGATGGTGCCTGTATCTGTGGAGTTTGTGGGACCAGAGTGTCTGGGCTGGCCTATGTCGGTTACAGGGCAGGCATGTGTGGGAGGCTTTGAGGGTGATATTGTACGCTATCTATGCTCAATGACTACACAGCAAATATAAGCAAACAAATATTCAACACTGACAATTGCGTGTTTTGATCACTAGATATACTAAGCTAGTTTCCCAGTGTGAAGGAAGCTTCAAAAAAATATTGGTTGCCATGAAAATTATGACTAAAACTTTGGCCTAAATAATATTCAGCGCATGAATAGCTTCTGCAAGGATTAAATCTGCACTGTGGGATTTATTTTTCTGTTGGAGCTTTATCAAGGGTGTTATTTGTTGAGAAGAGACAAAGCACCACACAGAAAGAGAATCTCATAGAAATTATTCTTCAACAAGCATTTGTCAACGCCGAATGTTGATTGCGTTGGTGTGTTGACCACGCTCACTGGCCCTCTGTCAGTCGCTCAGTCTGTTTCGTCCGGTGCTGCAGGCTGCTGTTTTGTACTGGGCTCCTGCCTGCGTTGGCATCTTGTTCTGGCCACTAAGAGTTCTGCAGCTGTCCTGACAGAACTCCATTGAGGTGGCTCACTCCCCCATTTCTCACTCGTGCATTCTGTTTCTCTTGGTGCTGCAGGCTGCCCTTTTGTACTGGGCTCCTGCCTCTGTTGGGGGCCTTTTCTGCCCACAAAGAAATCTGCAGCAGTCCCGACACAGGTCTGTTGAGCCTGCTGACTCCCCTCTCTCACTCCCACTTGTTTCATTTCTGCCAAGCGCTGCGAGGTGGCCTTTTGTACCTGGGCTCCTGCCTGCGTTGCTCCCTTTCTGCCAACAAAGAAATCCGCCAGCAGTCACAACATGAGCTCTGTTAAGTCTAGCACACTCCCCCTGTGTCACTCACTCTTTCTGTCTGTCCTGGCGATGTAGGTCGCCCTTTTGTATTGGGCTCCTGCCTCTGTTGGTGCCTTTGTCTGCCCACAAAGACATCTGCAGCAGTCCCGACAAAGCTCCATTTAGCTCGCTCATGCACTCCCCTTCTCTCACTCACTCATTCCATTTCTGCAGGCACTGCAGGCTGCCCTTTTTCATTGGACTCCTGCCTGCGTTACCGCCTTCTTCTGCCCACAAAGAAATTTGCAGCACTTACAATACAGCTCTGTTGAGCTCGCTCACTCCTCCTCTGTCACTTGCTCATTCTGGTTTCCCCGCCAGTGCAGGCTGCCCATTTGTACTGGGCCCCTGCATGCACTGGCACCTTTGTCTGCCCACAAACAAATCTGCAGCTGTCCCGACAGAGCTCTGTTGAGGTCGCTCAGTCTCCCTGTCTCTCACACGCTCATTCTGTTTGTCCTGGCTCTGCAAGCAGCCCTTTTGTACGGGACTCCTGCCTGCATTGGCGCCTTTTTCTGCCCACAAGGAAATCCACAGCAGTCCTGAAAGAGCTCCGGTGAATTTGCTGACTCCCCCTCCATCACTCGCTGTCTCATTCTGTTTCTCCCAGTGCTGCAGGCTGCCCTTTTGTACTGGGCTCTTATGTTGCACCCTTTCTCTGCCCACAAACAAATCCACAGCTGTCCCGACAGAGCTGTGTTGAGGTCGCTCAGTCTCCCTCTCTCACACGCTCAGTCTGTTTGTCCTGGCGCTGCAAGCGGCCCTTTTGTACGGGACTCCTGCCTGCATTGGCACCTTTTTCTGCCCACAAAGAAATCTGCAGCAGTCCCGACACAGGTCTGTTGAGCCTGCTGACTCCCCCTCTCTCACTCACTTGTTTCATTTCTGCCAGCGCTGCAGGGTGGCCTTTTGTACTGGGCTCCTGCCTGCATTGGCACCCTTTCCTGCCAACAAAGAAATCCGCAGCAGTCACGACAGAGCTCTGTTAAGGTCGCACACTCCCCCTGTGTCACTCACTCTTTCTGTCTGTCCTGGCGATGTAGGTTGCCCTTTTGTATTGGGCTCCTGCCTCTGTTGGTGCCTTTGTCTGCCCACAAAGACATCTGCAGCAGTCCCGACAAAGCTCCATTTAGCTCGCTCATGCACTCCCCTTCTCTCACTCACTCATTCCATTTCTGCAGGCACTGCAGGCTGCCCTTTTTCATTGGACTCCTGCCTGCGTTACCGCCTTCTTCTGCCCACAAAGAAATTTGCAGCACTTACAATACAGCTCTGTTGAGCTCGCTCCTCCTCCTCTGTCACTTGCTCATTCTGGTTTCCCGCCAGTGCAGGCTGCCCATTTGTACTGGGCCCTGCATGCACCTGGCACCTTTGTCTGCCCACAAACAAATCTGCAGCTGTCCCGACAGAGCTCTGTTGAGGTCGCTCAGTCTCCCTGTCTCTCACAGCTCATTCTGTTTGTCCTGGCTCTGCAAGCAGCCCTTTGTACAGGACTCCTGCCTGCATTGGCGCCTTTTTCTGCCCACAAGGAAATCCACAGCAGTCCTGAAAGAGCTCCGGTGAATTTGCTGACTCCCCCTCCATCACTCGCTGTCTCATTCTGTTTCTCCCAGTGCTGCAGGCTGCCCTTTTGTACTGGGCTCTTATGTTGCACCCTTTCTCTGCCCACAAACAAATCCACAGCTGTCCCGACAGAGCTGTGTTGAGGTCGCTCAGTCTCCCTCTCTCACACGCTCAGTCTGTTTGTCCTGGCGCTGCAAGCGGCCCTTTTGTAGGGGACTCCTGCCTGCATTGGCACCTTTTTCTGCACACAAAGAAATCCACAGCAGTCCTGACGGAGCTCCGTTGAGCTCACTCAGTCCCCGTGTCTCACTCACTCGTACTGTTTCTCCCACCGCTGCAGGCTGGCCTTTTGTGCTGGGCCCCTGCCTGCATTGATGCCTTTTTCTGCCCACAAAGAAATCCGCAGCAGTCCTGGAAGAGCTCCGGTGAGTTCGCTCACTCCCCCTCCCTCACTCGCTCTCTCGTTCTGTTTCTCCCAGTGCTGCAGGCTGCCCTTTTGTACTGGACTCTTGTGTTGGGCCCTTTCTCTGCTCACAAACAAATCCGTAGCAGTCCCGACAGAGCTCAGTTGAGCACGGTCACTCCCCCCTCTCACTCGTTCGATCTTAATGTGTCCCACACAGTGATTTTCCATAGCGACCATGCTATTCTGCGGCAGGAGTGCAAAAACACATTGTAGCCACGATGTGAAACATGGCAGCTGTACTGTTCACAAGGAGGTGTGGAAAAATGCCACTGTTGAAAATGTGGGGTGAAAATATAAAAAATTGCAAAGTTACAAGGGTGTGTGGAAACAGGTCAAAGCACGCTTGTAACACAGTCATGTCATGGAGTTTCGTTACCCGATTTTCAGCATAGGCATTTTAAGACCTCTGCTCATGAACAGTGCCACTGTCATTTTCTTAATCTGTCCCGATCAGTGATTTCCCACAGCGACTGCGTTATTCTGCGCCGGAACTGTGAAAACACATTTTGGTCAGGATGTGGAAAATGACAGCTGTGCTGTTCATAAGGAGGTGTGGAAAAATTCCACTGGTGAAAATGTGGCGTGACAATATTACAAATCTGCGAAGTTACAAGGGTGCATGGAAAGTATGCAACGCACACTTGTAACACAGTCATTCGATGGGGTATTATCACCAAATTTTCAACATAGGCATTTTAGGACCTCTGCTCATGAACAGTATCACTCTCATTTTCTTAATCTGTCCCGGACAGTGATTTCCCACAGCGGCTGCTCTATTCTGTGCCGGAAGTGCAAAAACACATTTCAGCCAAGATGGGAAATGACAGCTTTACAGTTCATAAGTAGGTGTGGGAAAATGGCAATGTTGGAAATCTGGAGTGAAAATATTATAAATTTGCGAACTTACGAGCGTGCATGCAAACTGCGCAACGATGCTCGCATTTCACAGTCATTTTAAGGAGTATCATTACCAAATTTTCAATATAGCCATTTCAGGACCTCTACTCATGAACAGTGTCACTGTCATTTTTATTCTGTCCTGAACACTGATTTCCCACAGCGACCGCGCTATTCGGCGCCAGAAGTGCAAAAACACATTTCTGCCAGGATGTGAACAATGACAGCTATACTGTTCACAAGGAGGTGTGACAAAATGCCAATGTTGCAAATCTGGTGTGAAAATATTGCAAATTCACGAAGTTATGAGCGTGCGTAGCAACTGCGCAGTGCACGCTCATAAAACAGTCATTTTTTGGATTTTTTCCACCAAATTTGCCACATAGGCTTTTAGAGAGCCCACCTCATGAACACTGGCACTGTTGTTTCGTTAACCAGTCCCGAAAGGTGATTCCGTGCAGTGACTGCAAAATCACCTTTCCGGGCCGATTCATGCCATGACAGTTTAAGAATTCATGAGGAGGGGTCCCAAAAACCCCATGTTGGAAATTTGGTGAAAAAATTCCCAAACATGCCCGAGATATGCAGTAAAGTTGAAAAACCCCTATGTATTACATTATACAGCTTACCGGCATTTCGTCAGTTCGCGGTCGGCTTTGAAGAGTGCAGGCGTGTTCCCAGTCCACGAAGATTGTCGCCAAGCTCTAAGGTAAGTATGGGGTGAGGGGGGTGTGGGGAGGCAGGGCGTGCAGTGGGTGGGTGCGAGTGGGAGGCAGGGCGAGCGCCGAGGGACGGTTTCCTGCTTTCCGGGGGAAAAAAGAAAACGGATGTCGCGGGACCGTTTTTCACTTTGCAGGGGCCTCTGGCACACTGGGGTGGGCTCTCAGTGTGCCAGCAGTGGCTTTCTTATTCAGGGAAGCAGTAGCTGACGGGTTGGGCACCCCTGTCGGCGAAGGGGTGGGGGCGGGGGTATCGTTATGCCAACAGGGATTGGGCACCTCATCGGCAGGAACAAAAGGAGGGGGTGACAGAATGCCGACGGGGAGTGGCTCTCCATCGGCAACAAAACAAATGGGGCACTACAGCCGATGGGGATTGGGCACCCCATTGGCAGGAACAGAAAGCGGGAGGGGGTTACAGAATGCCGACGTGGAGTGGGCCTCTGCTACAACAAACAAACAGGGGGACGCTATGTCGATGGTGATTTGGCACCGTCGGCAGGAAAAGAAAGGGAGTTTAGAATGCCGACGGGGAGTGGGCTCCCCATCGGCAACAAAACAAACAGGGGGCACTACAGCCGACGGGTTGGGCACCCCATCGGCAGGAACAAAACTGGGGGCACAGAATGCCGACGGGGATTGGGGCTCCGTCGGCAACTAAACATGGTGGGGGGGACGGTTATATTGTTTGTGAACACGGCGGCAAGCCACCGCCATGTTCACAAACAATCTCAGGGGTTTACATCCCACCCTGCAATGACGGATCGCTCTCTCATTGCAGCGGATGACTGACGCTGCAATGACGAGGCGGCCCCTGATTGCAGCGGCTGTTTTTTTTGGAAGTTGAGGCATGCTGGCTGAACTAATGTCAGCAGCAGTGTGCCGCGGCATTGGGGGAACCGGGGCAAGCCTCTTCAGGCTGCGGGGGCATTGGCCCCAACAGTGCCGCGCCTCCACCACCCACTTCTGTACAAACCTGTTGCAACATGTTTCTTGCGCATGCGCGCAATCAACATAAAAATGATTGTTTTGTATTCCTTGTCTGAATTATGCATAATTTTTGTATTGTTGAAATACATGTCTCTCCTTTCTCTTTTTCTGCGTTTTCTCTCTTTTCTTTCTCACTCTGACCCCCCCCCCCCTTTCTTATACTGGTCTTTCTTGGGCATCACTGGTGACACTCTCTTCAGTTTCTTAGCATTGAGTTCTATGCATTTACTGATGTAATTTCAAGATTTGGGGGCATTTCATATGTCACTGTTTTAAATATGATTACTTGGCCAGCCTGGTGGCACTGAAGGTTGAGGCTCTTGATGCTACATCTCGCGTTACGCTAGCGATCCAGGTTTGGGAGCGAGTCTAAGGTGCTGGCGATCAGCTGGAGTGAGAAGGTCTGATCATCCAACAACCTTCTCTGGGGAGGAGGGAGGGAGGAGGAGGGAGGGATGGATGAGGGCTCAGGCAAATGTATAGTTCCAGGTGGCGGCTAGGCGGTATTGTGCCAACAACCCTCAGACTATGAGGATGGTGGGATGCAGCAGACATTGGTGTGGTGCATGGGAGTGTGCATGACTCCTGGAAGTCATTGCACATCCATGCTCACTGTCGGTGGGTGGAGGGGGGGATGAAGTGCTGGAACAAGGAAAAGCCCCGACATCTGGGAGGATGATGTCATTCCCCAGCCCCATGTCTACCACCAGATTCTGCCCTCCTGGGTCCCGACCACCTCCGACCTTCACCTCCACCTGCAGGCCATGGGATTTCAGGTAAGGAAGCACTGTGGAGCAGAAGGCAGCCCAGCTTCAGGGGGCACAAGCCAGGGAGTGTCCTGCAGGTGTGTTGCAGGTGGGTCTGAGGCCAGGGTCCCCAGGCAGGGTGGTTTCAGAAGGGTGGGAGCAGCTGGCAGATGACTGAGGGAGTTCCCGGAGTAAATGACCAGAGGGGAAAAAAGAGTGAAAAAAAGGTATGGTTACTTAATGGCTGGGTATTCAGCATTGATGATTTGATACTGGTGGGCCATTGTCTCTTTAAGCCCCCACTATTTTAGAAGGACTTGATACCTGTGGCTCTGCCCTCCTGTAAGAACCTGTGTGCTTTGTTTATGTCTGTTGTTTTTCTCTTTATGTGTTCCATGTGTTTGAATAAAGCTTTAGCCACTCTTTATGTGCAATTTGGCCATTGGCTCTTAGTTTTGGAGCGTGTTTTTTTTTTGTCTTGCTTCAGCTTATTTGCATTTAAAGAGCTAGTATACTGCTTGGAATTAATAGTAATTTTCAGATGCAGTCAACTATCACTTCCAGAATCTGAAGTATTTTTTTTTATTTTCTGTTTGCTAATTAGAAGATTTTCCACCTGGTAGTACTGGGGTGATGTGTGGAGCAGCGCTCTGTCTGGAAAGAAAAAAAAAGCCAGTTCTGTTCCTCCCACTACATCATCACAAATTAAACCAAACACCTTGAGGCACCACACTCCTTAGCCTGAGCAGTGACTTTCACAAGCTACCAATCAAAATGCAGGAAAATGTGACATCACTAGTAACCAGGGAGAGCCATTCCCTACTGCTTCATGTGAAAGTGAAACCTGGCAGTGAGAAATGGTTCTCATTGGTTACCAATGATGCCATAGTCAGAGTGGTTTTAGTGTTGATGTAGTGGGAGGAACAGAACTGACTTTTTTCCCATCCAGAGTGCTGCTTTGCACATCACCCCAGTACTGCCAGGTGGAAAATCTTCTAATTAGCAAACCAAAAAGAATAAATACTTAAGATATAAGAAGTGCTAGTTGACTACATCTGAAAGTTACAATTAATTGCAGGCAGTACACTAGCTCTTTAAACTTCTGCCCATGTCAGCAATGCTGCAAGCCGGGAACCCTGTTGTATCTTTCAATAATGTTTCTCCTGCATGTGGCCATACTATTCTCAATGGTTTAAATAAATTAATTATATTTCCTAATAATATTTTCAGTCTTAAGATACCAGGCAACTCAGCTCATGTAAAACAAGGAGAACAGGATGAAGCGTGCATCAATCAGTGCTGGGCCCTGTGCCTAACTAAAATGGTAGCCTTAAACAAGACATTCAAACAGTAACAGAGTCTCATTGTTCTCATGGACAAAAATGAGAACTCACAAATATCACAGAATCATAGAAATCTGTTGACAGAAAAGGACCCTGTGGCCTATCGAGTCTACCACTTACTCATTACCTATGTCATGGGACCTCCCCTTTCCCCCACTTGCCAACCCCTTATGGCTGTCCCATGCCCTTTTAAATCCCTCCACCATTTCTGCCCCCACCACTTCCTCTGGTAGTTTATTCCAGGCCTCTACCACCCTCTCCGTGAAGTAACTTCCCCTCACATAGGGCCCTATGCACTAATGGCAAAGTTGCCTACATGCCATGTATCTGAGGCAAGTAGGTAACCTTAAGTGTGAATGCTGCACAGCAGAGATCCTGTGGGCCCCCTGCAGCATTCACGAAGGGTGCACGCAAGGCACATACATGCCTGCTGCCCAAGCCACACTAAGAACACCAGGCGGGGGCGTGTCAGGGGGCATGCCTACACTATGCGGCATTCACTAAGCCATGTAATGTCAGACTCGGGGGGTGCTGGGTATGCCAACCGAGATCAGGCATAACCTGGCACATGCCCCCGTGTTCCTCATCTGCTAGGTGTGGTGGCACTGGGCAATGGACATCCATGCTGCCCCAGCCCACTAGGCTGCTGGGGAGGGCTGGGGCAGTGGCCGGGCGAGTGCCCGGCAAGTGTGCCAATGTTGCAGCTTTACATGGCTCTCTCCAAGAATGTGTGCCTGCTGCATGGGCATAAGGGATTCACTGAGGGACCTGGTACAGGCATCTGATTGGATGCCCACCTGAGTCCACAGCTTCACCCCCAACTGCCCGCGTGACCCTGTGAACTGAGGGTGTGTGGCTACAGAGAGGCACTCCACGGATGCTTGCAGTTGTGCATATCATGCACCCTGCACCTTTGCAGGGCCGTGTAGGTACGCGGGCGGGGTACACACCTCAGGCGCATATAACCCACCCTTTAGTGCACAGGGCCAATTGCCCCTAAATCTTCCTCCCTCCAATCTTAGACTATGCCCTCTTAAATACTTAATTGGAAAGGCTTTGCCTGGAGTTCGATGGCCAAGCAGCCAGCCACTCCCATTTCCTGAGCTATATAAGCAGTTCCTCTCAGCCTCATTGTGAAGCACTTTTTCTTTGCAGATGAAGGTTCTGTTGGTCTGTCCTCTGGGCTGGTTTGGGGCCTACTCCCCCCCCCCCACCTTGCTGCTTCTGCCTATCTGCTGGATTTCTGTGTTTATTTCTTGCTTCTGGTTTGTATTTTGCCTTCGGCTGTGTGTACTTCTTCTCTCTTTGTTCCCTGTTTTCTGTGTTTGTGTGTCTTTCTGGGGGGCTTTTGTTTCTAAGCTCCTAGCATATTGCTCCAGAGCTCCTACTATTTGCTCTGTTACTCACAACTCTCATGCTACTACATGCAACTGCAATCATTATTTGTGTGTTCCAGCTCAACCATAGCTGCTCCATGTTGCATACTCGATTATTTTCACCTGACTCAGATTTACTCTGAACCTAGCTATGCAGCTCATCATGCTCTCATTCTACTTACCTCTCTGCAGCAGCTTCACTGCACTGCCTAGTTACACCTGCTTTCAGCAGCATTGTGTCTCCTTATTTATGTTTATTGCAGTTTTACAACTCATTGTACTCCATTCAGATGTTGCTTCTATGTTTATTCACCCTGTTATACTCAGAGGTCAGCTACAAGCTACTGCTGCGGCTGTTAAACTAGCTTTAATATCTGCATGTGGTTCTCAGCCCTTCCATCACTTTCTTGTTTGTCCTACGACGGGGACTGGGAAGTTTTTTGGGAGTCATGGCCCCATGTGGCTAATTATTTCTGTTCTAAATCCTGCCTTCACCACTGAAAATCCTCAGAGTATTTGTCACCTTGATTTGGCTTTTCAATGCCTGGCTGGCTTGCCCCACTATTCAGTACTGTTTCATTGCTGCCATGTTATACAGACCTATGTGCAGGTCTGCTTATTACTACTTTGTTTACTGACCTAGGTGCAGGTCCATGCTTGCTTACACAATCATTTCTCATTGTTTATGCAAATCATTACTTCATGCCTACTGCCATCCCCTCAGCTTCAGCCTCTGGGATTCTGCTGCACTCAATTCTGCATTCGACCTTGCAAGGTCTCAGCACTCACTGCTCATTACGATCTCAGCACACCAGTGCTCAATCAGCTGCTCGCCAGCTTTTCAGCTCTCATTCAATTTTGGGTGCATGCTGGCCATTCTATTCTGGCGCAGGGTTCCTGCAGTCGATGGTCTCGCTCTGCATTTAGTTCACATCTTGAGCGTGTCCAACTTGGGGTGGGATCCTTCTCACCTGGCCCATAGCTGGGAATGTCCTCACCCTGGGCTTGGTTTTAGCTGCCTGCTATGTGACAGCAGCTCCTGGTATAGAATTTAAAACTAGCGGTGAAGGGTGGTTACTCCGATCTCCTTTGGTGCTAGTGTTCCGCTATAACAGTTATCCATTGGCTTTAGTGGTTTCCCTAGCAAGGCACATTCACTGCATTCTCTCTACGACTGCCTCTGGTTCATCTGGTTGAGTTTAGGGTGAATAGGCCAGATGAGTGCCTCAGCAGTCGTTGCTCTCCTCCTCCGCCTTGGTTGCACGTATTGTTACAGAGTTTTCTCGTAACCTTCCACAGCGTTCCCACTAGAGGGTTTGAGTGAGAGCCTTCTTCCAAAATGGAATATTTTCCACCTCCCTTTAATTGGGTTTTTCAAATTGCAGCTGCAGAGCCGCCACTAAATAAAATGTCCCAAGCCTGAAGGGAAGGCAACCTAGGGCTTGGATCCCTATAGATTTCCTCTTCAAAGGGTTTCTTTTCTCTCCTCCTTTGCCTCGGGTCATAACTGTTAGTTAGCATAGTAGTGTTCCCTAGTTTCTTTAGGTAGGTTCCGTTGTTGGATGGAGGTGGATGGTGTCCCCTGCCATTCCCTCTCTCCTTAGAGGATCCCCCTAATTCTCAATGTAAACCATCAGTATCATGCTACACAACCTGGGCATTTCATTACATTAACAAACCGAACAGCTCATTATGTTATCAAACTGTCTGTGCTTCTCTACCGCTATGTCCCAGTTACTGCTACTATGTCACAGTTACTGTTTGCTTATATGCTTCATGTCACCTCATTCTTTTTGGGATATGCTTGTACTACATTTCTTTTTGGGGATTCCTAAGGTATCTTTAGCCACGGGAATCGTCCCGTGGCACCTCTAGGGGTGGAACCCTCTCTGAGGGTTCCTTGCCTTTGGTAACCCTACAGGGTGGTAATTCCTCTGGAATAGAGAGTGCAAATGGCCAAAACCAAGCTAAAACAGTTGCACAAGCATAACACTATACTGGCTGTACAGGACATTGAATTGGAAAGGCTTTGCCTGGAGTTTGATGGCCAAGCAGCCAGCCACTCGCACTTCCTGAGCTATATAAGCAGTTCCCCTCAGCCTTATTGTGAAGCACTTTTTCTTTGCCTTACCATCCTCCCCTTCCCCTCCAGTAGCAGCATTTTTCTCCTTAGGATCATTCCTAAGGTACCTTTAGCCACGGGAATCATCCTGTGGCACCTCTAGGGGTGGAACCCTCTCCGAGGGTTCCTTGCCTTTGGTACCCCCTACAGGGTGGTAATTCCTCTGGAATAGAGATCACAAATGGCCAAAACCAAACCAACACAGTTTCAAAAGCATAACACTATACTGGCTGTGCAGGAGATGGAAATATACTTAAAATGCTTTACAGTGCTGTGCAGGTTGATTTTGAGATAATCACACTCCATACCAGATATGTGGACAGCAAATATAAGTCACTGTTTTAGGCATATAATGTGAAAAGTTCCAAATGAAAAAGATATCCAAAATTAGAACAGGATTTGTGACAACATTAAAAATTAAGTTTAACGTACTACTGAGTCTAGAGAGTTACAACAATAAATGTAAAAACAATAATATATTCAGAAATGTAAAACAAAAATGTATAAGCGACAGCCAAAAGCAAGAGACAAATGATAAAGAAACTAGTAGCCAATGGCTGTAGCTATCATTAGTGCCACAATTATTGCAGAACTATACAAGCTTTGAAGATAGCTATAAAAAGAACAGCAGCATTGGCTAAGTTATAGTCGAGGGTTCTATGGTAATGTCACAGCTATGAAGCATGTTGGCCCCTACTATGTGAAAGTGTATTACCCAACAATAAATTATAAGTCCAGTGACAACTTTGGAAACTGATGATGCAGATCTGCCAAAAGGAAGTGACATCTAGGTGCCTATCCCACTGCAGAAAATCTACAATAATAAATACATAAATACATAAGCAAACTAAGGAACATATCTCAAGTCCTATATTATTAGTACATGTCTAATGCAGATTGGGATGTTGCATGTCTCTATATGAGAATATTATTTATTGAGTGATAGCTTGATTGATTGCCTTATTTAAACAATGTATTTACACATGGTGACCTAACTGAGATGCAAACTCCCATTTCCATTGGAGTTCCACTTCCACCAATATTTACAGCTAGGAGGACTGATGCACTGGAAGGTCAAGTCATTTCATCAAGACCAATAAAGGACAGTGGCAATGGTGGGATTCACACCAGTGACCATCTGTCTGTCAGTTTAGTGCTGCTACCCCTGGTCTAGTCTTCCCTTCCTATTCTGTATTGGATAGCAAAACAATTGAATTACAATATAAAATTCTACTATACAGCACATCTTGTCAGGCAGACTGTAGCGTTGTGAAAATTACAATTAGTAAATTATCTATTACCAATGCTTAGAAAGGAGACGAACGGAGATGAGGCTGAAGCCGGAAGAATTTAATGATTATAACAATAATCACAGCGAGAGATTACAAGATGGTACATCCTTCATTCTTAATTCTTAATTCTTAATTCTTAATTCTTCAAACTAACATTGTATAGTGGCTTGCTTATATAGTGGATGACAGTACTCTCAATTTCTATGGTTGTCTATGATTGGTCCAAGACAAATATAAACTTTAACTCTAAAAGGGAATTCTCCTTTTAGTACATGCATGAGCTAATGTATGAGCTAGCTCTTGTCAGCACAAATGTATTGATAGTGTAAATTATACTACTATATAAGGATAATAATAATGGTCATTACCAGTTCTTAGGAGGAAGAAATAGGTTTGCACTTAGGAATGTGCACACAGGCACTCTGGCCCGTCCTAATAATAAACACTAAAAATAGTCTGAAGGGATAATTTGAACTCTTTCCCTGTATTTCTGTTTTGCAGACACTTAAGACACCTGTCTGTCATTACTCACATGATCAGTACAAATATCAAAAGACACTTGAATATTACAAGTTGTGGCTCAGTTAATTAAACTTGTAACTTTGCAAGTTTTAATATGAGCCTGCTTCATAGATCAATATTAGTTACACAAATACATTATATTTTAGACCAAAATGAGGTTTAGGCTAAATTATTGGGACACATTTCTTTATCCCCTATTACAAGCCCCACTTTGGCCCAATATTGGCTAATTATTATTTATGCAACAATGTAACTCCTCTGAGCATGTACATCTCACTAGTACTGGACGAATAGTAAGTCTTAAGCACAGGCCTATAATTACCAAGAACACTAGGACAACTTGCAACACAAGTAAAGCTTTAAAAGACAGGACTCCTAAGGGTCCCCCTGCATAGCTATAAATTAAGTGCTCATTATCACTCTCACTGAGCAATTCATTTACAACTACTTATGCCTTATGAATTTGTATCAAATGAGTATCTTTTCGATTTAAAAATGACTGTACATTAAGAAACAGGAGAGGTATTACAGTTCCAAATGATGGCATTTAACATGTCAATTAACATAGTGGCATAAAACTTTGACACACCAGTCTCTGCACAACTATTGGTAACATTCATATTTTAACCAGAGAAAATTTAAACTTATATGTACTCTACTGTACTTCACATTATTCACAATCACTTGATCAATAAGTGTTGATTAAATCCACTCTCTGGCCCTTTTGTCACATTTGGACATTCAGTTGGTGTTACAGTTAAGTATATGGCATCTGCGACTACAAAACGTAATGAGTTGCTTACACTAGCATAGTTACAAACACTATTATTACCCCAAAAACAGTAGGACAGAGTTAACACATAAACATCATTGTCCTTTGGTGTGGCTCTGTTTATAACAAGAAACACATTTTGTCTATTTTAAGTCCATGTAGCTTTGCTGTGATCCAGTCTTGAGCTTTGAGGCACAGCTGCTAGACCAGCTGTTAAGTATGTCCATACACCAATTTAGAAAAGTCAGTGTTCATATTGCTGGCTGGCTGATTAGCAGACACACTGCACTGGCCAAGGGTGCATTAGACTGTGCATTGAGTAGCCACACACACACTGGCATGGCATTTGTGTTGTGGTAGTTGATTATACCCTGGCACACAGATTAACAGTCCATAAACAGTCCATAGTAAAGCAATAGGTTTGCATAAAGTATCAGCCATGTTTGGAATAAACAGCAGTGAAGAAAATGGATGTCTTGCTTGAAGGTCAATTGAAGAAGAAAATCTTCTTGCTGAAGTTAGGGGATTGCCCCTACCCCAGACTTAACTTTATAGTAAGTAGAAACAATAAGCTTGATTGTAGAGTTTAAACTGACTAGACCTTTTCTGTTGATTTAAAGTTGTACAAATAAATGTAATTTTGCTAAAACATTACACTTGCAGAGGTAATAATGACTTGATTTATGCAATAGTCCTTATGTGGAAATACATACACAACTTCCACTCCAGCTTAGCTAATTCTTGAAGCATATGTTTTTGAAGAAGAATCAAAATACACATTTTTTGGTATTTACCCCTATGGGGAGATAGCAATGTACCTTGCAACCTTTGTGGAATTACACTGGAAGGAAGGAGGGTAGCTTACCCTCCCTGAGCTCTGCTGGCAGAGAAAGCTCAACTACTGTAATACAAGATTATTTCCATGGATAAAAAAGAAGCAAGCGTCCTGGGTTTCTTATCCTAAGCATGACAAAATGTCAGCTGAGTTTAAACAAAGTTTTGCTTACAGTTAAATGTTGATTGACTGTGTTGGCTGCAACACAAGAAGGTCAAATAAAATGCAAAGGTCACATAGTGTGCATGCAAGGGTCGCTCAAACCCAGTTATTTTTGTAGGATCCTTGAACACTACTGATATTAAAAATATCTTAATGTTACATTGCCTGTTTTTAGATTTTAAGACATTTACATTTTACAAACGTGCTACAGAAGCTGTGTCATAGTTTATATTGCAATTAATAAAAGAGAATTATCCCTGTCTAAAAAAACAAAGGTCTCCCTATACCTTTACAAACTCTCTTGCAGGGATTTTGGCTCTTGACTTATTAGCATTTTTAAACTATCTATTTTTGACTGTAGCTGGATTATTACATTTTACTGTTCATGCAGCTTACCTCTTTTTTTTCTAAAGTCTCATGTGTTAACGAATTACCACCTGGCTATATTATCACAGACTTTGTACAGTATTTGCTAGTTTCTCTTTTTTTAATTTTTGTACTCTCACCTAACTGTTTGCACACTTGGTACGGTCCTAACCAATTAGCATCCTTTCAAGGATTTTTTTGTTTTCAATTTCGCACCATCACTACATCTTCTTCTTCTATAGGTAGCCCCCAACCTGCTACTGACTGTATTCCCTTTTTAATCTATGTTTTAGCCATTTGGAGTCTAACATTAGTAGATACTGCTCTTGTTGATGTTGGGTTGCAGCTGACATAGCTTCCCCAACTGCAGTTATTCCTCGTGTGCTTACAGGTGCAATTTGAATGGTCACTGTCCCACCCCTTTTTCCAGTAAGGAGCTTGTCTAACTCATCTTGCTTTTCCTGTAACTCCTGGATCTTGCTTGCAGCATCCTGAAGTTCAGTGTACAGGCATCTAGTCTCACTAGCATGCTCTTGTGACTGTTGGTCTAACTTAATCTGTAAAAGGGCATTATTTCTGTCTAACAGACACAAATCCCCCTGTTCTTTTATTAACTGTTCCCTAAAATTAATACACTGCTGCTCTAACTCTTGGTGTTGATCTATTGGGATGCTATCTTTATACATCAATGTTAATTCTTCTAGTTGTTTAGCATTTTGATCCCTTTCATCCCTCATCTGAGCTACTTCTTTATTCTGGCGACACACAATAGTCTGATTATACGCCACAGCCCTTGTAATGCATTTGCAAAGATTTCCTTTTCATTTTTTACTCCCTCATTACGAAGGGACACTTGCTGAGTAAAATACTATTGTGCCTGTTGATCATCAGGCACTGGTTCATATTCTTCCCCCTTTAGGTGTTTCCCACAGAAATAACCTATCAATGTTTTCATACTCATAAAATACAATTGTACCTGTTAATCATCAGGCACTGGTTTGTATGCTTTTCCCTTTAGTTGTTTTCCTAGAAAACAACCTATTATTGGTTCCATACTCATTTTTCTTATCTTTTTCTTGCCTGCCAAGCCTTTACAGCCGGGTCCACCCGTGCACTGGTGCCCAGTCTGTCTAGCTATGTCTTACAGCTCCCCTGTGAGGTCCGGCTTGCAAGTCCCAGCACCTTCACTTACCTACTCTGCCCCTAGAGTTCCTACAGAGTTAAGCATTACTTTATATTTAAAAAATTTGAGAAGCATACAAAGCATACATCACCTGATTAGCAAGTGGCTAAACTGTCTGTGTGCACCATTTTCTCTCGCTTTAAGCCATTAGCACCTTCTCCGAGCGTCATCACCTTCTTATTAGGGCTTGCAGACTAATCAACTAGTAGTTAGGCAGCCTCCTCAGCATGCAGCACCAGCGATCCGAGTCACGGCACCAAATGTAGCGTTGTGAAAATTACAATTAGTAAATTATCTATTACCAATGCTTAGAAAGGAGACGAATGGAGATGAGGAATTTAATGATTATAACAATAATCACAGCGAGAGATTACAAGATGGTACATCCTTCATTCTTAATTCTTAATTCTTCAAACTAACATTGTATAGTGGCTTACTTATATAGTGGATGACAGTACTCTCAATTTCTATGGTTGTCTATGATTGGTCCAAGGCAAATATAAACTTTAACTCTAAAAGGCAATTCTCCTTTTAGTACATGCATGAGCTAATGTATGAGCTAGCTCTTGTCAGCACAAATGTATTGATAGTGTAAATTATACTACTATATAAGGATAATAATAATGGTCATTACCAGTTCTTAGGAGGAAGAAATAGGTTTGCACTTAGGAATGTGCACACAGGCACTCTGGCCCGTCCTAATAATAAACACTAAAAATAGTCTGAAGGGATAATTTGAACTCTCTCCCTGTATTTCTGTTTTGCAGACACTTAAGACACCTGTCTGCCATTACTCACATGATCAGTACAAATATCAAAAGACACTTGAATATTACAAGTTGTGGCTCAGTTAATTAAACTTGTAACTTTGCAAGTTTTAATATGATCCTGCTTCATAGATCAATATTGGTTACACAAATACATTATATTTTAGACCAAAATGAGGTTTAGGCTAAATTATTGGGACACATTTCTTTATCCCCTATTACGCAGACTAAAGAAATATAAATCAGAAAAAATAAAACTGACCCAACAAAATGTTTTATCTTTATTTGGGTACCCTGATCTATGGGAATGCTTGAAAATGAAGTCTCTCAGGACATGAAGGGTCAAATAAATAAATTAGGTGTTCATTGAATCTAAATCACTGCACTCCAACTACAGACCAATCTCCATCCTCCCTCCATTTTCTAAGGCCCTGGAGCGTATCGCCTCAGATCAACTAGTCGAGTACCTGGAAAAATTCGACATCCAGTGTCCTGAGCAACATGGTTTCCAAAAAGGGCACAGTACCACCACTGCACTATTAGAATTCACAGGCTTCATCCATAGCACGCTCGATCAAGGAAACTGTGTAGGGACAGTATTCATTGACCTTATGAAAGCCTTTGATACTGTGAACCACCCACTCCTACTCAAGCAATTATCAAACATTGGGCTCTCCAGTGAAGTGCTGCTCTGGTTTTCAAGCTACCTTGGGGAGAGGGTCCAGCGGGTTAGGATTGTCGGTGTCACCTCAGAAGAAAAGCCAGTCCTTTCAGGGGTCCCACAGGGGTCCATCCTGGGCCCACTAATCTTCAGCCTCTTCCTCAACGACCTTCCCAGTGTCTGCCACCAGAAATTACTGCTATACGCTGACGATGCAGTCATGTTCACCAACCACCAAAATGCAGAGCTCCTCGAGAAACAATTACAGCTTGAATTCATGCGCATCGAAGAATGGTTCAAGTCACACAAACTGGCCATGAACTAGAGCAAAACAAAGGTTATGACCTTCTACAATGCCAGGAGTAAGTACAAATCCTGTGACCTCACCATCCTAAACCAAACAGGGACCTTACTTGAACATGTTCCTGATTTTAGATACCTAGGTGTCACATTGGACAGCTCACTCTCCTACCATCGGCACAAAGATTCTGTCGCCAAAGCCACCAACATCCGTATAGGCCTACTCTACAGGCACAAACACTGCATGACTTCTGACACTCTCCAGTTGGCTTTCAGCAGCTCTGTCACCTCCATCATCGATTATGGGCTAGCAATCTATGGCTCTGCCTCTGCCTCTGCCCTCTGAAGAATTACAGTTGCACTCAACAAAGCATGCAGGCTGCTAACTGGGGCTGACTGACATACACACACTTGTGACCTGTACACTCAGGCTGGATGGCTTCCTCTCATCAGCCGGATACAGTATCAAACCTGCCTCTTAGCCAAAAAAGTCCTTCGCGGGGTCATGCCCCTGGGCATTGAAAAGCTCCTTATTGACCACCACAGCACCCAGTGAACTAGAAGTTCACAACAACTAACCTTCCTTGCCCCCAGATGCCGGACTACCATGGGCCAGAGGGTCTTTGCCCACAGAGCACCACAGTGATACAATACACTCAAAAAAGAAACTGTTACTGCTGCTGCTCTTGGACCTTTTAAAAGACAACTCCAACTTCATCTCATTTCAACTAGTTGTTGTGACTGCCTCACCTAATCAGGGGCCCACCGCTCACTGCCATCCACTTCAGTCTTGACAGCTACCTTTCCCCGCCTTGCCCCCTTCTACCTGCCTCACCTGCCCATCCCCTCATCCCCTCTCCCTTTCCTCCCCTGGGTATTTTCTGACTTTATCCCTCCCTCCCTCCTCCCTCCCCTTTAGAGCTCTACCCTCACCCTCTACCCTCCGACAACGGCCTTCCTGCCTGCATACCCCTCCCCCACCTGCAGCACTTATTTCTAAGATTGCCCTTGGCTGGTATGTCATGCTACCTAACATTTGGCACATTTTGAATTACTGGAATTTCCTAAGCCTCAGTCTCTTGCTTCTTTTTATTGTGTAACTATGTATTATTATGTCGACCTTTGTATGTATGTATACCCCCCATTCCTTCGACGTGGAACCTTTGTAAATGAGCAGTTCCTGCTCAAAGGTATTTGTAATCCTAGATTTCAATAAAATAAAATAAAAAATTAATCAAAAAGTTCTGTTTTTGACGATAATGAGCATATTTCAGGATGTGCCCTTCCATAAGGTCATGCATTTTCTGCTGATTTGACAAACGTGTATAATGTTCTGTTACATCAATGAATTACAGTGCCTCAGTCCTTATAAAAATGGAAGACCAAAGCTAAAAGCAGTAACACGAAAAGGCTTGCAGTACTTAGTGAAAGACACAGAAGGAAGGTTCACTTACATTGTTACACTTTATGAGATATGCAGATGTTTGTTTGTTTAGTTTTAATTTTTTAAGCAGATAGGGTACGCTAGACAAGCATCTGCCTGGCACAACCTGGGAGTGTACAACCAATAAACAATACAGTGTACAACAATGACAAATATGGAAAAAATATTACAAGGTAGCACACAAGAAATGAACATGTATACAGTCTACAAATATAGATCACTTACATGATTTCAACCAATCAGGGTTCAGAACCACAGGGCCTCATTCTGCGTACAGTTGATGTCTTTGCGGCAATGTTAAAAGTGAAGTGTTCTGCTTATTTATACTAAAAAAAAAGAATATTGAACTTATTATCAGTCATTCTAGTGAACTTGAGTTATTTATAGTAGGTTTACAGGGGCTATGCAAAATGTCTCTTATGGTTTAAGGGCTTCATCTCTCTCAGTTTGGGCAAACATAACCACTCAGCTTTGCTTCACGGTCCTCTCATGCAAATTGCATGAGATGACACACTTAGACAGTAAAATATATATTGTACAACATCTATACATCTATGTTGTATATTATACAATATACACTAAAAAATCCTGTAGTATGTTTGGTCAGCTAAGGTCTTTAACTATGGATAAATCCTGCAATAACCTATGGCTGAGGAAGGGCAGTCATTTATATATATATATATATATATATACACACACACACACACATATATATATATATAATTATAGATAGATAAGTATGTATTACTGCCTTGTAAAACACTTATCTTTCTGTTATTTTTTGTAATATATGGATCCATTGATAATGCTAGAGTTGGAGATGACCTTTGAACTGTAGTATTATCAGCAAAAATGATAGTATTATCTTTTTTCAGGATAGTATTGAGAGTAGTGATATATTACTGGGAAATTTTTGTATAACTTAGTATAGTATTATTGAGGCGTATCCCCATGTTACATGCATTTTAAGCAAGCAATAATACCTGACAGGGTGGGTGGTATTGGGCAATACCGGACTGCCCAGGGGTGTAATTAGGCTCGATGCACGGGCGGAGGGCCTTATAGCCCCTGGAAGGTCCCGGTATTCAGACGCACCCATGCCTTCCGGTATTTTAAATAGAAATGGGCACTGTAAAAAAAAAAAAAAATGAAAACAAATTAATAAAAAATTAATTTTTAGAATGTTTTGAAATTAAATAGTTCCTCCACCTTCATTGCAAGGATGGTCTTTTGTCCAAATGCAGACACCATAGTTAGAAAGTTGGCTGAGTGCAGTTACTGCCCCCACAGCAGATTTCTTTTTTTTTTTTAGTTGAACCCCCCCATACAACAATGTTGTTCACTCTGTACACTTGTTTTCTTTTCATTTGAGAAACTCTGTTTTTGTCTTGCTGATATTTTTTTTTCATACTGGGGCTAGGCCAGAGGTTGCGATCATGATAAGGAAGCGCGGCTTGGGAGAGTAAGTGCGTGTTGTCGGGAGCCAGTTGTTGAGGCTATTTTTCTTTTTTATTTGACGGGCTTTGCTGCGTGTTGCTGGGACAGAGTTTATTTCTTTGTTTTGCTTGTTTTGTAAGTTCCTGGTCCTCACTGCCTTCCATGAGGACCAGGAGTGTAACCAGCAGCGTCTGTTTCATCCAGGGAGTGAGCCAGCAGACCGCTGACCAGAGGAGGGAGGAGTGAGAGTGCTGTCATGTGTGCGACTGTCAGTGTCTGACCATTCCCAGTAACACTATCAGGAATTGCAGGGCATGGAAAAAGATTAGTGGTGACAGTATTGAAGAGGAGAGCAGTGCTATAAATTTTAAATCCTTTATTTGCAGAACAGAGAGTGCAACCAGCTGGAGGAGGGAGGAGCGAGAGTGTCATCGGGTGAGCGAGAGTGACTGACCTTTTGCACTAACAGTGTGGGGAATCGGGGGCATGGGACAAGATGAATATTGTAGATTTAGAAAAACAGACTTAAATAAAAAAAAATGTAGCTAGCAGGTAGTAATTTATGTCAGGAAGGAGTGTACCGGGAGGACTGGTGGTGGTGGGGGCTCTCTCGCTAAGCGAGGGAACAAAATGGCGGTGTTTTTAAAATTGAAATGAGGTGTTGCAGCCAGTTAGGAAGCAGGTTGGGCACTACAATACTTACTGGGTGAAGGGGCACTGTAGACTGGTACTTTTTGTTTCCTGGGCATCTATTGAAAGTTAATGTACCCCCCTGGCAAGAGTACTAACCAATCAGATGCCAGGAAATAAAAAGACCATTTTCTAATTATATTTTACACATGGTTCCATTGTATAATCACAATAAGGCACTCCAGGATGTGGGTAATTGGGGGATTACCCACATATTGTGTGGTGAAGTCAATTGGCTGTGCCTCATGACACACCCTACTAGGCATGGGTATATCCCCCATTAGCCCAAGCCCTGTCATGCATTATTGCTTAAAGGAGAAGTGCAGTCAAAATTTGGAAAATATATGTTGTGTAGTGTTTTGATTTGTGTGTGTAGTCCTGATGTGTCCTTCCCTTTGCTATTAAGAGGTTTTTTTTTAACCTAAATTAGCCTGCTAGTTATAGGGTAGTTTTATGGCCCCTGGGAATCTCCATCTTAGCAAGGTTTATTGCTTTTCTTTTCCTACAATGTTTCCTGTTCCATGTGACAGTGATGCGTCTGGGACCACTGATTCAGCATGTACTAGAGATAGGAGCCTGATATTCTGGCTTCCACTAAACAGCTCTAATTCAATATTTTTGTTTCATTTTGTGTCAGGTCTAGCTAGCAGGAATAAATGCTTTGCTTTTAAAACTTTTCATTTCATCAAACTACACACAGTCATAAAAAGCACACAAATCACCCCAGATCATCACTGCTATAATTAGTAAAGACTCTAGCTGGTTTCTTACAGAATAACCCACTCAATTGGTCCTCAAGTATTTACTAAACTGTAAATGTAGTTATTAGTGCTCACTGGGTAAGAAAATATACTTAATATTACAACTCAGCTGTTGTAAATTGACTCTAAACCACTGCTTGCTGGATCCATGGTCCCAGATACATCACTGCCACATAAGACAGGAGGCACAGCAGCAATAGGAACATGAAGAGCAATAAACCATGCTAAGATGGAGATCCCCAGGGCCATACAACTACCATAAACTAGCTAGCTAATTTAGAAAAAAGTCCTAATATCATACAAATGGAAGAACACACTAGGACTACACACACAAATCAAAACACTCTGCACAACATACTGCTATGTTTTTGCAAATGCTGTTTGTACTATTCCTTTAAACAGAGCAGCACTGTAACTTTGTGAAGGACTGCAGACTGGTAACTATGGGATTTGAGAAGCATTATCCATAGTACTGTAGGCATGGTTATCACCAAAAGTAGTGGAAACTCACTTGTGATGACTCAGAGAACAAAAACAGGCATGCAATACCAACTGGACTTGGGGGGTTGGGAGACCTCCTTTCCTTAGCCTTACAATATTCTACTCAGTTTTATTTGTCTTATTTGAATTCATTAAATGTTTTTAATTTCTGGGATGAAATTAGTTTGGAAATGAGTTATGTGTCTTGTGCTTATGTGCTAAAATCATTTTAAAATAACTTTTTTAAACAGTGTCATGTAGATTTATATTTAATTACATTACTGAACTACATTAGGTACAGTTGTTAAGATGTGTCCAGTGTTTTAATAGGTGTAGCAAAGAAAAAGATGTGGTTCACACTTTCAAGCTGAGTTTCAGAAGTTCACTTGATAGGACGTGTTGAAAGGGAGCTGCTAGAACTGTTTCGTAATGCTGATGGAAGCTCTCCAGGAATATTGCTCCACCCTGTCTTTTCTGGTAAGCAGAGGCACCTTGCCAGTAGCTAGAAACTGACATTTACTTTTATTCCCAGCAGCTTGCATCACTTCTGTGGCATTCAAATTGTTTTTGGCCAGAATGTCTGCTGCAGCTTCTCTGAGGGAGTAGAGGAAGTATAGAACATAGAAACTTAGAATTTCATGGCAGATAAGAACTGCATGGCCCACACAGTTTGCACATTTTTCACTACCTACATTATCACCACATACCCTACTTGATCTACATTCCCCCCTCCATTATGATTCTCTTGAGCCTATCCCATGCATTCCTGAACTTTACCACTGTTTTCTGCCCCCACCACCTTCACTGAAAGGCTGTTCCAGGAATCCACCATTCTTTCTGTGAAGAAGTGCTTCCTCACAACTCTCCTGAATCTACGCCCTCTAGCTACAAAGCATGTCCCCTTGTTCTTGAACACCTTTTTTTCTAAAAAATACTTCCCTCCTGTACCTTATTTACCCCTGTGAGGTATTTAAAGGTCTGTATAATATCCCCCTCCCTCCTCTCCTCCAGGATATACATATTGAGGTCCTTTAGTCTCTCCTTGTAGAGATTTTGATGCAGACCTTGAATCATTTTAGCTGCCCTCCTCTGGACCACCTCAACTCTGTCGATGTCCTTCTGAAGATGTGGTCTCCAGAACTGGAAATAGTACTCAGGGTGTAGTCTTAACAAATGATCTATACAGAGGCAACTTCACCTCCCTCATTCTGCTGGTGATACCCTCCCTATTTACCCCAGCATCCCACTAGCCCTCCCAACTGCCTTGTCATACTTCCTGACCACCTTGAGTTCATCATATACGATTACCCTCAGGTCTGTTTCCTGCTTGGTAGTTGTCAGTACCACTCCACCCATTTTGTACTCCGCCCCTGGGTTTCTAAGCCATATATGCATTATTTTGCACTTTTTTGCATTGAAACCCAGCTTCCATACTCTTGACCACTCCTCTAGTTTCCTCAGGTCGCTGCTCATTCTTTTCACCTCCCCCTCCCAAAGTGTCCACCGTATTGCAGAGTTTGGTGTAATCTGCAAAGAGGCAGATCTACCCTTTCAGCTCCTCTGTAATGTCACTTATGAAGACATTAAACAGGACTGGTCCCAGCACTGATCCCCGAGTCACCCTGATGGCCATTCTCCCTTCCTTAGAAGAATGAACTCTGTTTATCACCTCCCTCTGTCACCTATCCCCCCAACCAATTTCCTTATCCAATTTATCAACTTTGGACCCACTTCTAAGCTATGCAGCTTACTTACTAGTCTCCTGTGTGGAACAATGCTGAAAGCCTTACTGAAGTCTAGGTAGACCACCTTTACTGCATCACTCTGATCTAATTCCTTTGTCACCCAGTCAAAGAACTCTATCAGATTCATTTGATATGACCCCCCCGTGAACCCCTTACTGCCTCAGGTTTTGTAACCCATTGGATTCAAGATATTCCACAATTCTTTCCTTTAGCAGTGATTCCATTAACTTTCCCACCACCAATGTCAGGCTGACTGGCCTATAATTACCAGCCTCTTCCCTACTACCATTTTTTTAAAGTGGGACTACATCTGCCCTCCTCCAGTCCTCTGGGACCACGTCTGTTTCTAGTGAACTGTTAAAAGGACTGTCTGGGGTGTATCCAGTACCTCCCCGAGCTCCCTCAATATCCTTGGATGCACCCCATCTGGCCCCATTGTTTTGTTCACCTTCAGATTAATGAATCCCTTCAGGAGTCTCTTCTCTGAAAAAGGACTTGTGTCTACCTCTTTTCCTCCAGTGCTTCTGTTACTTTTTATGACCCCTCCCCTTCTCCTTCCTCTGTGAACACTGCACAAAAGTATTTGTTTGGGATGTCTGCCTTTTCCTGATCCCCTTCTGTGCAGTCCCCCCCTTTCCCTTTTTAACCTTACAATTAGACATAGGTGGGTAGTGAAATACCCTACCCTAAATATCACCTGCAGGTACCTCTAAACTACCCTAAATTACCCTAAAACTACTCAAATGAAAAACGAGTAGCTGGTTAGGGTCAGGTAGTTACAATCCTAATCATTCTTCTACCCCGTCTTACCCTACCCTTACCATAACTAAAATGTGAAAGACTGTTTTTGACTATAGGCTGTATACTAGTACACTGTTTGTTAGGTGGCCCAAGCCCTGGCATTTATTACTGTGACACAGTCAGCTACACTGCCTCTCTTTGTAGCAGTACAGGGTCAAGATAGAGCAGACAAAACTGTGCATAAAATACCACTCTGTAAGAAGCATAAATGGTTTTACAGTGACATCTGTTTGTTTCAGTGTGCGGTAAGAAATGATACCCCCTAGGAAAGGTGAATGATGCCGCAGGGGCAGTGCCTGGCCATGCCACTCCCATGGAGGAGTGGCTAGAGCATCCACCTCCAGTGGCATTGGGGACCTAGGGCTGCAGTTTGGTTCTCCCCAGATCCCACTGTGATGTGGATCTTTTTTTTGCTCCCCCCAAAAAAGGTTCCCTTGTCTGAGTTTCTTTTTGCAGACTTCCGACCCCCTGTAGTTGATTATAATTAGGTCCGGGGGTGTGGGGCTGTGCCCCTCGTGTTGAGTGGTATGGGGGCACAGCCCCCCACAAAAACAAAGATATTCCTCCAATGTGCACCTTTTTGGTGCTGGTCAGCGTGTTGTGCCAATGTTATTTTGCCACATGGTGATTTGTGTGCTGCATTCTTGATGTGCATGGTTTTCACTGTGACATTATGAACCATACCCTTTGCAGCAGTTAGTGAAGCAATATCCTTTTACAAGTGTATTACGCTGTTTGTTAAGTTTCCAAAAATTATACCCATGGTGGGCATTGCTGAGGCAGGTGTTAGAGGTGCATCTGCTCTGATTGAGCCTGCTGCTGTGTACAGAAATTGTACCCATGGTGGGCATTGCTGAGGCAGGTACAAGAGGTGCTGCTGCTCTTATCGAGCCTGCTGCATTTTCCCAAAATTATAGCCATGGTGGGCATTGCTGAAGCCAGTATGAGAGGTGCAGCTGCTGTGAGTGAGCCTGCTGCTGTTTCAAAAAATTATACCCATGGTGGGCATTGCTGAGGAAGGTACAAGAGGCACAGCTGCTCTGAGTGAGGCTGCTGCTGTTTCAAAAATTATACCAATGGCAGGCATTGCTGAGGCAGATACAAGAGGTGCAGCTTCTGTGACTGATCCTGCTGCTGTTTCCAAAACTTATACCCATGGTGGGCATTGATGAGGCTGATGCGAGCAGTGCAGCTGCTCTGAATAAGCCTTCTGCTGTTTCCAAACATTATACCCATGACAGGTATTACTGAGATGGATACAAGAGGTGCAGCTGCTCTGATTGAGTTTGCTGCTGTTTCCAAAAATGTTACCCATTGTAGGCATTGCTGAGACAGGTATGAGAGGCACAGCTGCTCTGGGGGAGGCTGCTACTGTTTCCAAACATTATACTCATGGTGGGCATCATACATAATAAACTGATGATTTACAAAACTAAGAGTAGTGTGGCATATGTGACTGGCATGGCGGCAGTGGTGATGGCATATTTTGTCAGTAGTACATGTCTAAGGAGAATGACAGTAAAACTGAGGAAAATGGATGGCAATGGAAGAAACTGCGGTAACAACTATCATATAATGCCTGTAAGTTCTTAGCAACAGTCCTTCCAGAATTTCTGTAGTGGTCATATACAGCAGACCAGGACAGAAACAGCATGTGACATGTGGAACATGTTTAATGAGAAAATGTAAAAAATAAAAAAGTAAGTTAATTCAAATTTAAATAATGGTGCCAACATTGTCAGAAAAAATGACAAACATGCCTGTTTGTACATGAGCTGTCTATGACCTTGGCAGGATTTATTTCAGAGGGAAAGTTGCAACTGCTGAGAGAGAGAGAGAGAGAGAGAGAGAGAGATGGGTTAGCAATGATAAGTTTCCAAATTTGGCAGTATGCCACTCCCCACAGGATGTTCTACTTGTCACGTACATAACCCATATTCAGTATCACTGTTTGTAGGCTGTTGTTCGTGTTCAGGGTCAGAATTGCATGAGTCAGTGGTTGGGACAATTGGAAAGTTGTCAGCACTCATTTGCAGGACTTAGCAGTGTTCTTTGGTCAGTGACTATTCCTCCAGTTGCACTTAATATGCATTCTTTTTTTTTAAAGATTTTTATGTGCTTTTTTTCTGGTTTTTGCCTCAACCCAGGACCCCGGCAGACATGCGCATGTGTGTGTGTGGAGGTCATGCCGGGTATTGGCTCAGCCCTTTCTACCCCACCCCTGACAAATTGCTGATGCCCCTCCCACCTATGCATCCCATCAGACCTCCACCAGCAGAACTACGGGAAGGGTGGACAACCACCCGGGGAAGGGAAAGCTGCTTTTGGCTGCTCAATACCACTGTCCCGCTCCCCCCGTGCTGGCTCCATGACAACCCAAGGTCATTCCCAAACCTGGGTCACTGGTGTGGTGCGAGGTAAGGCATCTAGTGCCTCAGCCCTCTGCGTCATGAGCCAGCCCCTAAATATGCAATCTGAATATATGCTTGAAAGTGGACAACTGAGGTACATTATTGCAAGATTTGCTAGATCTGGCAACATTGTTCTCTTTTGTTTCCAATAAAGTAATGGATCTTCCTTGAGACCAATCACAGTATGGTCTGCAAAATACTCCTGGATCATTGTGCTGTGTGAGATGGTTACCAGCCTGCCAGATAAAGCAGCTGCACTTTCATTACAGGATACTAGTCCATGTTGTTGTAGGTGACTCAGAATTAATTTGCCTTTCTGACCCTGAACATGGGATGCCTGAAAAGAAGTAGCTGTAGATGTCCTTTCCTTTGCTGATGACACTGGTGATTGTGTGGAATTTATAGATGTGCTATTGTCTGTGCCAGAGGCCCACTCTGCTGGTTCAGCAGTGTTTGATTGCTGTATATCAATTAATGGTGTTAGTGAGGAAATGTCACATTTGTTAGCAGAAAACTCTCCAATAGTCAATGTCTTCCCCTGCAGAAAGGATGTCTTCAATGTTCCCTTTAAAGCGTAGATCTAGCAATGTAGCCAACACATAGGTGTCATTCTTAAACATGGCATTTATTCTCTGATCATTCAACAGTCTCAGACTCAAGTCATCTGCCAGCATAACAGCAGTGGTGTCTTCTTTTGTCTGAACATCTTTCTTTATGTCATCAATGGAAATGTGAAGAAATTTTATTTGAGGAAGAATTTTCACTGTCTGAACTGGCATCACATGTGGCAGCCTCAAATGGCTCCAGTAAGGTGACCAAAGATTCAAGTAGACTCCAACTGCTGGAACTGAGCATGATGTCTACTTTACCTATTTGATTCTGCAAGGTGTAGTCATGTACAGCTTTTTTGTGTTCAAGAAGCCTTTTCAATATGCAAAATGTGGACATTTGAGTGGGTTGGAACTTCCTGCTTTAATGTATGCAGTGGCAAGTTGTTTGACCTCTGCAGCCCCTTTAGGATGTTTTTTGTGCTTTCACAGAGTGACTGAAATGCCCACATATTTTCCCAGTAAGACCTAACAGGTTTTCAACATTTCTATTTCCATTTATGAAATTATGGATGACAAGATGTAAACAATGTGCAAAATAAGGTATATGTTGGTATTTACCATCTCTAACAGCTTTGACTATGTTGGCACCATTAACTGATACTATGAACCCTGGAGATAAGGAATACAGAGTAAGCCATTTCTGGAATTGATTTTGCAGCTCCTACAAAATATTCACAGCAGTGTGGTTTTCCTCAAAAGTGGTGACAAATAATACAGCCTGCTTCCTACTGCTTCTGGTAGAGCAGGGATTATTACTTTCTGACTGAAAACTTGCCCAATGATATGTAACAGTCAAGTAGTCAATTGTTTGGTTGCTGGTAAATATATCTGTAGTTATCTGAACCTGCTTCGCCTCAGAGAGTTTCGACTGTTGAATGACTTCAGTACACACCAAGTCATACAACTGTGGAACAGCCTGTTTCGATAAATATGTTCGACAGGGAATGGTGTACTGTGGTTCAATACAGTTCATGAACTTGAGAAAACCTTTTTGGGCAACAAAAGCAAAAGGGAGTTGACAATCGGTTAACAGCTCTGCAATGGTACTGTTTAACAGCTGGCATGTTGGATGCTTGCAGGGACATTTTGATGTCCTTGCAACACTTTCTTTTAATGTTAGCTAACAAGATATTTTCAATTTTGGGGGGAATGAATTTTTCATGCCTTTTTCATGTGGAGTACTACTTTGGGAGTCTCCAGTACTTGATGGTGTCAGAAAACAATCTATTTTTGTTTAGGAAGACTGCAAGGACACATCATTAGATTCAAGGTCACTTACTGCTTCCAGTTCCTTGTCACGATGGTTACCACCACCACCACCACCACCATCACCACCTCCACTACCGCCTATACCAACCATACTGCCCCTTGCCCTTTCCCACTCAATCAGGTATTTTGCCTTTGCATGTCACACCATTACTGATGTTCCAAAATTTTCCCCTTTGCCATGACTGACACTCTTTTATGCACAAACTGCATGCAGCTTGAGAGTTGTCTGCAGGATGAATATAAAATAAATTCCACTCAAAGATTTACCTGTTTTGCTTTGTGCCACACTGCTTGGCACTATTTCTTGTACAGTCAAGGGACTTGGAGTAAACCCTACACTACCATTTCCTTGTTGGGAAAAATTGTCCTCATTCATACTTATCTTCTTATTCTTACATTTAGAATATGATTTTTTTTCTGCACTTGCCTGTTATGCCTTACAGCAGCATTCTCTCCTATCCCCTCAACAAAACTCACAACTTCATCACCGCAAGATTCAGAAGAACTGGAAGTGTCATCATCATTATGTGGGACATAGCCTGTGCTATCCCACTTCCAGTCCCCACTATTACCACCATCGTTATCAGCCTTCACTGCTTTGGCATCTAAACTTATATTTGAGGAAGGTGCCTCCTTGCATGCTGCTTCAGCAGCTGGAAGTATCCTGGCACTTGTGGCAAAATGTTCAGTACCTCTACAAGTAACTTCAGTTTGTTCTTTCTGAAACTCTACTATCTTTTTATTGCTAACATGTTTTTTTTGTTCGGGACGTTTAGTGTTAGTCCTGGTGATGTTATTATTATTGTTGCTACAGTATGTTCTTCATTAGTGGTATGATTCATATTGTCCATATCATTAACAGTTGTATGTGCAGCAGCACTGTACTTCCTTTTAGTAGACTTAAACTGGGAAATATGAGACATAGTAGACACAGCCATGCAAGGATATTGTTTCTGTCACTGCTACAGAGACAGACGGCAGGATTTTCAAAGCGTGGCACAAGCCTTGTGTCCAGCCCTGCACCATGAAACTTAGGTTTTGGCAGTGCTCAAGGCAGCTAACAAACAGTGTAATACAGATGTAAAAGGATTTCACTAACTTCTGCAGAGACAGGCAGTGTATCTGACTGTGTCACAGTAATAAATGACAGGGCTTGGGCCTTGGGGGCATCTCACAAACAGTGTAATGCAGCCATAAAAGGCCTTACCATAGAGACTTATTTAGAGGATTGCCAAGTCACGAGAGGTCTACATGTAACCAAAGCTCCATCCCATGGCATTTAAAACTTTAACAACAGAGATGAATGGCAAAAACTAGCTGAGGAGTGCTCAACAGGCTTTACAAAATTGGTCCTCATGGAAGAGACTGATACATTTGATACACCGACAAAAGACATTGAGAGTGTGAAAAAAGAAGTCAGCCATTTTGTCAAATCAGCAGATTTCTCTACATATGTCAAAATATTACACAGGAAAATTAATAAATATGAGAATGACTTAATTTCACAAAAAAGCAAAACTTCTGAGAGATCAGACAGACTATCACAATGGTAGAATCTTTTCCTGGTCACTTGAGATGCATGCTGGATCTAGATCAGGGAGCAGAAACTGAGGTAGAGTCAAACTAAGGTTCAATGTACAAGATAATATACAGTGGAGGTCACAAGGTCAACACACTCATGAAGAAACTAACACCAACACAGGTGATAAATGCAACAGTCCAGGTGATGGTCTTCTACTATCAGCACTGATAAATCTAATAGCAGACCTCAAGTTTTTTTGTAGCCAAAAGGAACCTACCCACTAAAGGAAAAAGTGCAAATGCAGGAGGAGGAAATGAAGCAGCAAAAGACAATGGAGGGAGGAAACTGAGAGACAAAGAAGAGCAGACAGGACACCCTTAAGAAAAAAAATCAGACTTGTCTGATAGTCATTAACAGTGCCATCCAAACATATGAGAAAATAGCAAACAGTTCCGTGAACATGTGGCCAATAATAGTAAAAAGGTGGCTAGAAATAACCTAAGAATGTTAGAAAGACAGGATATAAGCAAGCTTTCTGAAAAGTCTGATATAATCATTAAACCGCCTGACAAGGGAGGGAATGTGCTTTTCATGAATGGAGAACACTACAGGGGGATAGTTATGAACTTGCTAAATGATACTAGTAACTGTAAAAGATTACATGGTAATCCTGTTATTGATTTTAAAAAAGAAATGCTATGTTCCTCAAATGATGGTCTGAAATCTGCATAAATCTGTGAAAAAGAATTCAAATTCATACGGAGGGATAATCCCATCACTCTCGCCCTATACATCCTGCCCAAGGTGCACACAAATTTAAGGAATCTACTTGGAAGACCAATTGAACCCAGTATTGGGTCTCTCACAGATAACCTATGTTCATTCTTAGACTTTTTCCTCAAACCATCTCTCCAGCTGCCCTTATATCTTAAAGATATAAGTGATGCATTGAGAAAGTTTAAAGATATAGAATGGCAACAAGGACTTCAGCGGATGACTATAGATATTGAAGTTCTTTATAAATCAATATGTCACCAGGATGGTGTAGAAGCATGTATGTGGCATTTGAACATATCACCATTTCATACTAACATTCCAAGAGAATTCATTAGGAAGGCACTTGAATTCATTCTAAACCACAATGTCTTCGAATTTGATAAAATAATTTTACCCTCAGGTATGTGGCACCATGATGCAGACCTCTATGGCCCCATCATATGAGAATCTATTCTTGGGGCTGTGGGAGCACTCTGTGATTTACAATCAAGATGCTAACCCTTTAATCAAGAAACTATGATGCTGTTACCAATACGGAGATTACTGCATATGTATCTGGGATGGTAGTGAAAGGAATCACATGAATTTGTGGACTAGTTAAATGTAAATGACTTCATTCTGAGATTCACAGCCAAAATATAACCTGTGAAGTTTTAGACCTTAAATTGAGTGGGGACCCTAAAAGAGGTTGAATCATTAGAAACAGATACAGGAAGGAAACCTCAACTAACAGTTTGCTGAGGTACGATAGCTCACACCCCACAAGCCTAAAAAAATCAATTCCCTACAGGTAATTTTTACATATTAGGAGAACCTGCACTACACTTAGAGATGATGATGATGAACAATTGGAATAATTCAAAACTCAGTTCTTACAAAGGTAGTGTGGCATAGAACTATTGAATGATGCAATAAAAAAGGTTAGACATCTACAAAGAGAATCCATTTTAGAACCCAAAGCACAAACAACAGGATATGCCAGGTGGGACCCCTATCAGTTTCTTGGCAGAATATCACTGGACAGATAGGGAATATTGTGTGGCATAACTGGTAGGTGTTACACAGTGATGAGATTGTGGGAATTGTAATGGGAGCAACCCCAAGAGTCATTTTCAAATAAGCACAACATTTAAAAGATAAATTGGTGCATAGTCAGTTCGCCACCAGGGGTGGGATTCACACTAGCTGGCTATCAGAGTACCCCAAAGGGTTCTTCCTGTGCAAACACTGCAATGTTTGCAAACTTGGCATATGGGGGAATACATTTAAGAACAACATGACACAGTATGAAATGAATGTCAGAGTCTTTATTGTATGTACTATGAAATGTATTGTTTACGTGCTCTGCTGCCTCTGTAACCTCTGTTATATGGAAGGACCATCAGAATGGAGAAGGAGAGAATCCAAAAGCACGTAAGGTCAATTGTCAGTGGAAGAGTAGACACACCAGTGGGGAGACATTTCATGGACAAGCATGGAGGGGACTCAAATTTAGTAAGATTTATGGCATTGGAACATGTGAAAACGCCAAGAAAGGGAGGGAACAGGTTTAATTTACTCTTAAGAAGGGAAAGCTTTTGGCTGTACAAACTGGAAACATTAAATCCCAAGGGACTGAATGAATATTAGGATTTATAGCTTTTTTTGAGAGATTTATAAATTAACAGTTAAATAATCTGCTGTTAAGTTCATTTAATTGGTATATATCCTTTTATTTGTTTTCTGTTCCATGATCGAATAATGGACAAACAATCCCCCCTCTTGCCTCTTCAACTCCCCATTTTACATTGACTATCCTATTCCAATTATCATATAAGCAACTTAATGTTAATGTTTTGTCAGACACTCTGATTCCATAATTGTTTTCATATTTAATAAGTTTTAATAAACATAAAGCAGACCATAGGACTCCAATACTGCTATGGTCTCCCCTTGGTAATATAGGCATTTACACAGGACACCATCAAGTCCATCAATCCAGGTTTTTATTAGTCTAATGGATTCTGTTTTGTCTTGTTTTGGAATTTTAGGTGCAACTTGCCAGCAATAATGTGCACAGTGCCATGTATTTTGAACCCGACAAGGAGCAATGGACACTACTGCTGATCATAATAGAAAAAGACAGTGGTCTGTTCATTTGGTGGCTCGCATGATCTAGCTTCACATTGTTGTCTGTGATTTCAACTTTACACTTTGTATTTCAATTCTTAGATAAACGCTGGAAACAAATTGTTTTCAATGTGCCTTGTATAGGTTGTTTGTGATAATGGAGGACATTTTGTCTATTGTTAGATGTGCATCTTTTAATATTGCCACTGGCATTGAATAACTGATAATGTGTTTTACACTTGATTTCAGTTTTATCTAATGAAATGATTAATAATGTACCAATTAAACGTGCTGATTCTACTGTTAGTCTCTGCTCCCTGATGAAGCATTTGTGGTGAAGTGCTGGGTGAGTAGTCCCAATGTGTGTATGGCAGCACTTGTCCTTTGATTTTGATTGTGTTCAATAAAAACTTTACACAGCAAGAAGCTTTAAGTCTGGACTGTGCATTTTTGTGTGAGTGCAACAGCTTGCAGAGTTCTGGACAAGTCATGGGGTACAACCACCCTATCTCTGCGTGCACTTCTCAAATTAAAACAACTGAAACACTGCTGGTTCATGTGGGCATGTCACAGTAATAAATGACAGGGCTTGAGGGCACCTAACAAACAGTGTAATACAGCTGTAAAAGGATTTCACTACCCTGCAGATACAGACAGTGTAGCTATGTCACAGTAATAAATGACAGGGCTCAGGGCACCTAACAAAGTGTAATACAGCCATTAAAGGATTTCACTGTGCTGCAGAGACAGTGTACCTATGTCACAGTAATAAAAGACAGGGCTTGGGGCACCTAACAAACAGTGTAATACAGTTGTGAAAAGATTTCAGTAGCTGCTGAAGAGACAGTGTAGCTGACTATGTCACAGTAATAAATGACAGGGCTTTGGGTCACCTAAGAAACAGTGTAATACAACCATAAAAGGCTTTCATTAACCCCTGCAGAGACAGAAAGTGTAGGTGACTATGTCACAGAAATAAATAACAGAGCTTAGGCCTCAGTGGCATCTCACAGGCAGTGTAATACAGTCATAAAAGGATTTCACTAACTGCTGCAGAGACAGACAGTGGAGCCGACTATGTCTCAGTAATAAATGACAGGGCTCAAGGCACCTAACAAACAGTATAATGCAGTCATAAAAGGATTTCACTAATTGCTGCAGAGACAGAAAGTGTAGTTGACTTATGTCACAGTAATAAATGACAGGGCTTGGACATTGGTGGCACCTAAAAAACAGTGTAATACAGACTTAAAAGGATTTCACTAACTGCTGCAGAGACAGACAGTGGAGTTGACTATGTCTCAGTAATAAATGACAGGGTTCGGGCCTGGGGGCACCTAACAAACAGTGTAATACAACCATAAAAAGCTTTCACTAACAGCTGCAGAGACAGACAGTGCAGCTATGTAACAGTAATAAATAACAGGGCTCAGGGCACCTAACAAACAGTGTAATACAACCATAAAAGGATTTCATTAACTGCTGCAGAGACAGAAAGTGTAGCTGACTTATCACATTAATAAATGACAGGGATTGGGGCACCTAACACACAGTGTAATACAGCCATAAAAGGTTGCTGCAAAGACAGACAGTGTATAGCTGACTATGTAATAGTACTAATAAATGACAGGGCTCGAGCCACTCTGGGCACCTAGTACAGCCATGTCAACTCAGTAAATCCTCTAAAAAAAATTACCTCTTTTTCGTTTATTCTCTCTCTCTCTTTCTGTCTCGATATGCTGTTTGCTTCAGATTCAGAATAAACCTGAGTAAAAAAAAAAAAACAGTGTGGCCTCACTGGCTGAGCACTCGGGGTGACCAATGGTATACTTTTACTTTAGTTTTTTTTTTCTGTGTTACATAGTGGACTGACTCCCCGTCCCTGCTCTGAGTCTCGCTAATAATAAATAATCCCGAGTTCTGAGTCTCCCAACCCTGGCCTACAGGTTTTTTTTTTATTATCCCTCTTCTGTTCTCTTTTAGGTTTTTTATTCTGTGCCTGTGGGGGATAGACTTGTCCACAATCCTCTCCTCCCCCCCCCCACTGAGTCTCCTGACCTGACCTTGGCCTGCGTTATGTTTTTTTATCCCTCTTCTGTTCTTTCTCTATTAGATTTAAAAAAAAATTCTAATCTGTGCCTGTGGTGGTGGACTGACTCATCCATGCTCCTCACTCCCCTCTCCCTGATTCCTGAGTCTCCTGACCTGACCTTAGCCTGCCCTGCACATTATTTTTTGTTATCCCTCTTCTGTTCTCTTTTAGTTTTTTTTTTATTCTGTGGTGACTCGTTTGGGCTCCTTACTCCCCCCCGACTCAAGTCCCAAGTCCTGAGCCAACCCTGGCCTACAAGATCACGCCTGTACTCCTGGGTCATGCTGCTCTGCTGTTGTATACTGCTAGCTAGTTACAGTGTCTGCTTCTGTTCTGTTCTCCACTTCGTACCTCAATTGCATTTTCCACCAGCCGGCTCTCCTTTTATACCCGTGGCAGACATGCATGTTGATCTGTTCACACCATGGCGGCATTCACATGATTGACAGGTCTGGCTGGCTGGTCACAAGATGCGCTTGCCAGCGGGTGGGGGGCAGCTGATTAGAGCTGTGGCTGTGCTGTGTCAGGTGGAGTCAGAACTCAGGAGAAGTGGACTGGACTGCAAAGTAGGTCAGCTGGCTCCGAGCCTCTGACAGTTTTTTCCAGCAACTTTTGGATTTTTTATCAACTCCCCACTCACTCCCTGATGTCTCCTGCACCTCCTGCCAGAAATTCATTACCCATAATACCCACCCCAAATACCTGACCTGTAAATACTACTAACATGCCAGGTAAGGTAGCAATTTACCTGAACTACCCTGCCTGGCTAAAAAAATGGAGGTACCTGGGCTATTCAATCTAGTTACCTGTCAGTTAGCCCATGCCTACTACAATCCCAACCCTGTCTTCCTCTTTAATTTATATACTTAAAAAATGTCTTTCCCTCTTTCATTACCTCCTGGGCTATTCTCTCTTCAGTTCATGCCTTTGCTATCCTTACTGCTTTCCCGGCTTCCCTCTATTTCCCCTGATACACCTCCCTATCCTCCTCTCTCTGTAACACAATTTAGTGCCTGAATGCTACCCTTTTACACTTTACTGTTTTTTAGACTTTATGTTTTCATCCACCTTGTGAAAACCGTAGCAATCCTTGTTTCCTCTTGCTTTTGCTCACTTGTTTGACACAGAGGTTTGTTGCCTTTACTATGCTTTTTTGATTCACCCATTGTTCCTCTACCCCAATCAGGTCATTCTCCCCTGCCGGGTCATCCCTGAGGTATTCACACATCTTTATAAAATCTGCTGTGCTGATGTCCAGGATCCTCGTCCATGTGTGGTTCAATTCTGCAGCCATCCTTATATTGAATCACACTGTACGGTGATCACTGGTCATGCAGTGGCCTCCCATCTTGATGTCTGCAACACTGTCCCTGTTACTGAGTACCAGGCCCAATATTGCCTCATCATGAGAGGGTTTGCTGCCTAGTTGCCTGATGAATACCCCCTGCAGAGAGTCCAGGATGTCCCTGCTTCTAGCAGAAGCCACTGCAGGGAGGCTCAGAACTTCCTCCAGCAGGTTGGACCCCCCCACCAGCAGCACCTCCCCATTTTCTGCTATCTTGCCTAGCTGATCTGAGCAAGTTGGTTTACATTTTGATACTCCTGTCCCAGTGCTTTATAATTAAAGCAATAATTTAACAAAATGGTGAAGTCTTGTGTTTATGACTAGATTCTTGTGGATGAGTTCTTGCATCCACGTGTGTGTGTTGTAACTGCTTTTTTTATTTTAACAAAGGTGTGCATGTAAAGCAGTCATACCGGTTCTGTTATGTACAGTATATAAAGAATTCTACATGCTACACTGATTGTCAAGTTAACCCTGAGTCTGATCCACAACAGGTGTGCAGTTGCTCCATGTCTGTGAATGGCCGTGGAAAGCAATGGAGTACCGCTATGTGCTAGTTGTGCACCTTTGGGCTTTTTGGGCCACAGATATACTGAGCTGGCTGGGCAGAGAAGAGCACATAGGAGCTATGGCAGCCCTAGAGTCGCACAGCATCCACCTCTTCCACTGGCTGTGGCATTCACAACTGCAGCTATGCACCCACTCTGCACCAAAACACTGGCTGCACAACCACCACTGCCCTGCACTGGGTTGGGGCAGGCAAGGGGACGAGGCAAACATCCAGCTGATCCTCAGTGTTGCGAGAACACAGCCAGTGGAAGGGGTGGATGCAGTGCAACCCTAGGGCTGCCCTAACTCCTCTGTGCAACTCTGCCCAGCCAGCTCAGTATATCCGTGGCCCAAATAGCCCTTGCTGCACCTGCCCTGGCACCAGAAGCATTGTTAGAAGGCTGGGGGTCATCAGTGCCAGCTCGTGTAGTAGAACACAATGACAATATCTTCAGTGTGGGATATGGCAGCCTGTGGAGGAATGACAGAGCCTGCCATATCCCATGGACCTCAGCACCACTCAGAGCTGTGGTTCCACTGCGGGGCCAACCAAATGATATTTAATGAGACTAAATGTAGGGTAATGCACCTTGGCAAAAATAATATGGAGGCAAACTATACTGTGAACAATATTCAGCTAAAAGTTACTATAAAGGAGAAAGATTTAGGAGTAACAATAGCTGATGATCTTAAATTTGGCAAACACACAAAAAAAACTGCTAAAAAATGTTACTCTGCATTAGGTTGCATTCATAAGCATGTTATAAGTCAAAAACCTGAGGTTATCTTGCCTCTATGTTCAAGCCAATTCTGACCTCATTTGGAGTACTGTGCTCCCTTCTGTGCCCGTACATCAGTTGGTGGGTTAAACTTGGTTGAAAAAGTTCAGCGCAAGGTCACAAGTTAGAGTAATAACTTGGCAGATAAAAGTTATGAAGTCAGACTGAAAACGCTGAATTTATATTCCCTAGAGTATAGATTAAGAGGAGACCTCATTTACATATATAATGCACTACAAAATGGTTTATTACTATATACCATTTGTCTTGAAAGACAATTACTTAAGAATAATACTAGGTCACATAAGGCCAAGTTACACTGCACTCTTAGTAAAACTTCAAGGCGACAAAGGTTTTTTACACAAAGAGTACCTCCCATGTGGAATTCTTTACCCAGCTGTGTTGTAATGAGTGACAATGTAGACCAGTTTAAAAAAACAGCTAGACCATTATAAAGGTGATAAAAAGTATGATTTCCACCATTAAGTTAATGGTGGCAAGTTCACAATGGGCTTCTGCCTCTCGAACTCGTATTTCCACTATGAAACTATGAAACTGAGTGGATGCCCAAGGATCCCGGCCAGAATGCCACTGTGTTGCCCATGGCCCCTGCACAGGGGCTTTACACTGGCAGAAGGCAGTGAGACAGGGCTGTGGATTGCACCCACCCCTTCGCAGTCCCGAGATGTGCAGTAATGCAGCAGTGATACAATTGCTTGGAGCATATCCTCATCATTTTTGAGGATCAGGCCCTTCGTTTCTCAGATCAGCTGTCTTATCTTTCCCTAGAGCATAAGAAATACAGGAAGGGTAGCTTCACAGCAATTTAGTGGGTAGCTTCACAGCAGTATGGTATTCTACAGTGCCTCCCTCCCTCCCTGTCTGCTGTAGTGACAAATCCATTTGTTGGCCTTTTCTCAGAAACCTCTAGTTCCTATTGACTATACATGGAAGTTAAACTAATAGGTACAGATGCAACACAAAGGAAGAAACAACAGGGCTTGTGCCACTAGGTCAGAAGAACAAAAGATCTACTACTCATCTATGCACTGAGGTACTGTTAGTAACAGAAAATATCCTCGTCTGGGCCAATTGTAAAGCATACTGGGTCCTGAAAGAGCAAGACTCCCTTATAGAGAAGTTTGCCCCCATTCACTGAAAGTAATTTGCATTTCCTGATACTGTTGTTACAGTATACTAGAAACTCAAACCAGACTCTCAGTTTGCTTAAGCACTAGACATTTTTAGTTTGATAGTTTATTGACTCAGTATAGCCTAACAGAGCTGCATGTGATCTTGTTTAAGTGTGGGTGGGGATGGGGTGGGGGTCTGTTTTATCTAATTTCGCAGCTGAGGACACTGAAGCACAGGGTGGTTAAGTGACTTGTTCCGGTCATATAAGGAGCCATTTTCCTTGTAGGGGTTTGTACCTGTGACCTTTTGTTTTACAGTTCAGTGGCCCAAACGGTAGACCCCACAGTCAGAAGTGATTTCTTCTTTCAGCAATAATTCTGAACTCGTATGTGGAGCTGGCTGATTTTTTGATAATTCACCTAGGCATATTAAGTAAAGGTACATAAATACTACTCCAACATCACTAAGCTTAAAGGGGAACAGTCAGTCAGTCAATCAATCAATCAATCATTCACTTTGGGCCGCCTGCTCTGAAACTTTCTACTGATTGGAGTGCCTTTCTTCAGGCTTATGAACTGCAGGGTTAGAAGCTTGCTGGATGGCTGCTTTTAAATTTTGGCGGCTGAAATTCTCGCTGATAATATTTCTTTTTTCTTATGCACTGTTTGATTGTAATTGCCTGACTGTGATAAGTATAATGCTGTGGTTATTATTGTTTCATGTAAAAGTGCATTCATTTTAAGTGCTAGCCTGTTTCTGCTCAACTTTGTTCTCTCCTACTTCTCTAGTGATTTCTTTTCTGATCTTTTTTCTCCACTTTCTCCTACCTTAATTCTAGCTCACCTCCTTACTCCAATCCATTTTCTAGCTCCACTACCAGCCCCCCACCCTTTTCTCTTGCCATCCCCTGCTTGATTTATTTAATTAAAATCACTGCAGGCACCTTCCCTACCCCCTCCCTGCTCTTGGTCACCTCGAGGCAATTTGCACCCTCTCAAACTTAATGCTCTCTAACCCCTCTCCTGTCTATCTTTAAACTCTAGCCTTTTGTTTTTCCTGATCACCGTCACCCCCTGGTGACAGCCTGCTGTCAGTCCCCGCCCTTGGCCTTTGTGTAAAATCACTATTTTAATCCTGCTGTCTCCTCTTGCCCCCTAGGTTTGCACCGCCCGAGTGGCGCCCCACTCCACGAGGCGAAGCTTCATAGCCACCGCACCGGCCGCCGCCCGACCGACTCCAAGCTTCCAGGCCGCCCTTCTGGTCCCCTTACTTGGATCTTTCACTAAGGTATACACTGCTGTACTACTACTCTGTCTGCTAAGCATTGATTGGTGTGGCTCCTCGGCTGCTTGTATCTGATTGGGCCGCCTGCTCTGAAACTTTATACTGATTGGAGCGCCTTTCTTCAGGCTTATGAACTGCAGGGTTAGAAGCTTGCTGGATGGCTTCTTTTAAATTTCAGCAGCTGAAATCCTCGCTGATAATATTTTCCTGCCCCACCACCCCCCTCCCAGGCCTCCTTAAATACACTTTAGCTCCTCCTCGGCACGCTACTCTCCTTATTGGCCCACTTTCTCCTTCTTTATTTCAACCACTCCCCTTGAAATTTCCTCAGTCTCTACTTAGCCCTACCCTACTTTTCTGCAGTTCTTGTCCTCTATGTACTTTCTCTCTACATACTACCCCCTCCTTTAATACCCCCTACCTCAGTGTGTCACAGTGCTGCCCCTGGGTAACTTACCCTCCAAATTGTTTCTCTTTTCCCAATTAATCACTACACTATCACACTCTTCCCACTCAAACTACTACACTACCACACTAGCTTATAACTACCTCTCCAGATAATCCTTTAAGGCTGAAGGCTTTCACTCTGGCTACACTCTCTAATCCTCCCTATCTAATTCAGTCTTTGTATAAAATAGTCATCTGCTGCTTTCCTATCCTGCCTGAACTACTATTTTAGGTCTCCACCCACCAGTATTGCCTGGTCTACCACTTTAAGGACACTACTACACATCAAACTACCAACCTTTGTTTGACCTAGGGCTACTGCTAGTTACAGTCCCTCACCTGTTTCTCTTGGCTACCATTTCAGTTTAGTTGACCTCTTCTCTGCCTCTAGGTAACAATGATGCACCAATTTATGTTGCTTTTCTTTATTGCGTCCTCTTTGCTACTTCTCCACCTTTACATGCTCTCTTTACCGCAACCTGTTTTTACGGTCCCCAAGTTCCTGCCAAATGACTACTTTTTTTCCAACCTGTTACTACTACATACCCCCCATCTGTGACTCCTCCCCATTACTACTAAACAGAGCCTGGCACCACCTAGCTGCTTATGCCTATAAAATGTGTCACCTGAGTACATGTGACCTATGTCCATTCCTGTGCCGAAAGCTCTGGTATCTTCTCCTACTTGCCATCCTGCTCTCCGGGGATGTTCAAATAAATCCAGGCCCTACACATACCATACCTGACTTAATTAGCAATGCTAAAGGTCTGGTTGTTACGCACCCTAACATTAGGAGTCTCACTCACAATCTTAATGATCTAGAATCCTGGACCTCCCTCTACAAGCTCGACATTATATACCTGACTGAAACCTGGCTAAATACTTCCACCCATGACTATATGTGCTCCCTTCCCTCCTATAACCTCCTGAGACTTGATAGAACTGCAGCCAAGAGAGGGGTTGGTACAGCTGTCTACTTTAAAGACCATCTACATCTCACTGCCAGTAAATCTCCTCACCTAAACCACTGTGAAGTACTTCATACTCTATTTACACTAGGTACCAAAAAACTACGTAGTGCATGTGCCTATAACCCCCCATCCAACAGTCAGAAAGGCCTGCATGAGTTGCTGGATCAAATCTCTCAACTTGCTGGGAAACAGGAAGTACTGATACTAGGGGACCTTAATGTCAGTTGGTTGGGAAACACCCAATCAACATTACTGAATAAGTTGCAGAGTTTTAACCTTCACCAACTTATAATTGACCCTACTAGGACAACTCCACACTCTAATACAAGTACGCTGCTGGACTGGATCATGACCAACCACCCTGAAAACATTATTGCCTCTGGCATTCTACCCAATGCCATCATGGACCACTCCCTTACCTTCTGTATCTGGGAGAAAAGCTAGCCTATTCCTTCAAAACTTTGGCTCATTACTTTCCGCAACTATGCAAACTTCGACTCAGAGCTTTTCTTCCATGATGTTGCTGCAACTGATTGGTCCTTCCTTCTAATAGCACATGATGCTCAAATTTCCCTCAATCTATTCTTGACACACTTCCTAGCACTTCAGGATAAGCACTGCAAACTAGTAACTCGGTGGGTAAAAAATAGTCACACCCGCTGGCTAAAATCTGACCTCCTTGCTAAAGTAAAACAAAAAGATAAAAGCTGGCTTCATTTCAAGAGGTCAGGGCTGTCCTCTAACCTTAATACTTACAGGACCCTATGGAACTCATGCAAAAAGGACATCAAAAAGGCTAAAAGTTCTTATTGCAAAGACCTGTTAACAAACTCCTATGGTGACTCAAAAAAATTCTGGTCCCATATTAAATTCTTTCTTGGAGTGAATCCCTCATCCACTCCTAACGAAATGTCCCTAAATGGTGTTCATTGCAATAATCCCCGTACCATCACAAATTTCTTCAATGATAAATTCTCTGACCTAAGTACACCTCCTCCTTCCCTGCCCAGTCAAACACATCTTCCTTATCAACTGTCACTGGTCCCCAGTTCTTTTTTAAGGCAGTTTCCTGGAGTGATGTGCTTGGCTTGTTAAACAAAATCTCTGACTACACTGCAGCGGGCTCGGTTAACCTTGAGCCCAAGCTCATAAAGCTATCTGCCCCCTACATAGCTGCTCCCCTAGCAAAAATGTTCATGCTATCCCTGTCCCAATGCTATGTCCCAGAGATACTGAAGGTTGCAAGGATTACCCCTGTTTTTAAGAAAGGAGATTGCAAAGATCCGTCTAACTACAGGCCCATAGCTATCCTATCAGTTCTAAATAAAATACTGGAGAAACTTGTATCTGCTCAGATGGTTGATTTTCTACTAAAATATGACCTTCTTACCTCTGCCCAGCATGGCTTTCGCAAGGGCCATAGCACTACTACCGCCCTTCTTAAATTCACATCAGATACCCTAGTGTCTATGGACTCTGGCCTGCTCACTGGGGCCATTTTCATTGATATGACCAAGGCATTTGACCTTGTCGATCACACCATCCTTCTTGCCTCCCTTACATCACTAGGATTCTCTCAAAATGTTGTAAGATGGTTTGGCAGCTACCTATCTGACAGGACTCAAACTGTGAAATACAATTCCACCCTCTCTGACAAGGCCACCATTAACATTGGGGTGCTGCAAGGGTCCATCCTTGGGCCATTGCTCTTCTCAATTTTCATCAATAACATCACCTCTAACTTCCATAGGACTACTTCCCTTCTATGTGCTGATGACATTGTCCTTTATACTAGTGATAACAGCATTGATATCATCAATCATAAACTCTCTCTTGACTTTCAGCAAATCCATATATGGCTGTCTAGCCATAAACTTGTCTTAAATGAGTCCAAAACCCAATCTATGCTATTTGGTACAAATGCTAAACTCAAACTCTCCCCAACCAAATTTAAAGTCTCCTCCTCCAATGGTTCTACTCTAGGGGTGTTGAACTCATTTAAATATCTGGCCATCACACTAGATCCATCTCTAAACTTCGATCAGCACATCCAACAGACCTGCAAGCTTGTTAATACTAAAATTGGGATAGCCTACCGTACCAGTTATATGCTCACCCCCTCTGCTCGGCTTGCCGTTGCTCGTGGTATACTCCTTCCCTCACTCACTTATGGTATTGCCACCTACACCTCTGTGTCCAAATCTAGCCTCCGAAAATGGGATTTCACATATAACAACATCTGTCATTAGGCATCCTCCTCTCATTGACTGAAACACCACTGTCTCCTCTATTCTGATCTAGGATGGCTTCCTCCTTCGGATCTAAGGCTTTATGCCTATGGCTCCATCATTGACAATATTGTCTGATTACAAATACCCAGACCCCTGGCGAGGTCTTTCCTGAATCTGGCACCTCACTAGTTAGGGTCTGATAATCGCCTGCTTCATCTCGCTCTCTTTAGTTCTGGAAATCCCTCCCACAGCCCTACCCCAATCCTCTACCCACTTCTCCTTTAAAAAAGGGTCACGGAACTATCTTGCCACTACCCATCCTTTAGGTGGCGGTTGTGTCCTCTACCTAAAGGATACCTTCCTGGGACACCACATCAGCTCTGCACCCCAGACAACCACGGCGCAGATACATCCCATTAAAATCCTTCTTGGCGCTCAGAACAAAGCCCTCACTGTTGTTACAATCTGCATTCCACCTAAAGAGCAAGACAGTGGGCTCAATGCAGTTCTTGACTATGTTAAGTCCCTCCCACCAGGCATCAAAACTATCCTTCTCGGAGATTTTAATATAAATTGGCCTGCTGCTGAGGCTGGGGCCCACAGGGACACTATAACAGCAGCTAACCTCACCCAAATGGTCAACTCCTCTACCAGGAAAAACTATAGAACTGGAACCTGCACCCTGATGGACTGGATCTTAACCAGCCACCCCAACCGGATTACAAACACCACAGTCCTCCCAGACTCCATCAGTGACCACTCTCCTGTTAGCTGCTCTTGGTCCAACAAATTCTCCAACCCCCCCCCCTCAATACCATCACCAGCAGAGTTCTACCCCATGGACAGTTATCACACCTAAAAATCCACCTTCTCCTACAGGACTGGTCACCAATCCTCACAGCCACTAATGTGAACGCTGCCCTAGAACATTTCATCAGCACCTTCAATGAAGCCGGCAACATATTTGCCCCACTAAAAAAGCGTAACGTAAAGGCTTTCTGTAACCCCTGGCTCACAGGGGACCTCCTAAGGTGACTAAAGGCAAAAGACCATCTTTGGGAGCTCGCCAGAAACAATGAAAAACAAATCGACATTGATAACTACAAATGTGCATGGAACAACTGTACCAAATCTATCCGGCAAACAAAATCGGCATTCTTCAATGGCGCTCTTGTAACCTCCTGGGGCAATGGAAGAGACTTCTGGAATAACATAAAAAAAGTCACTGGGCAGCAGTCCAAATCCCCCCCATCCGTCCTCTGCATTAATGGTATAACCACTCAAGAACGAAAATCATTGCTGACACATTTAATGCTGCTTTCACAGACCTTAGTTCTGTACTCCCAACCAATTTCTTCATAGATGATGTCACTCCTAACTCCCCTGCCCTCACTAGCCACCCTCCTTTTTACTTTAAGTCAGACAAGATGTACCAAGTGCGCAGCTATGTTACCAAAGCCATTAGTAAGTCCAGATCTAGCAACAACTCACTTGACCTCAGACTTCTATCACTCACCCTTGATGAAGTACTTCTACCTCTGACCAGGATTTTCAACCTCTCACTCAGACTTAGCCAGTTTCCGGATAGATGGAAATCTGCTACGGTAACCCCCATACATAAAAGCGGTGTCAAAACAGCACATGAGCACTTCCGTCCAATTTCCATCCTTCCTCCACTCTCTAAGGCCCTGGAACGTATAGTTGTGGACCAGCTTAATGACTTTCTGGACATGCATAACATCCTGTGCAGGCAGCAACATGGCTTTAGAAAGGGTCATAGTACCACCACGGTGCTATTTGAATTTTCCAGCACCATCCACCACTCTCTAGATAATGGACAACAAACTGGGTCTGCTTTCATTGATTTAACAAAGGCCTTTGATACCATCAGTCACAGTCTCCTGCTTGTCCAGCTACAAACCGCGGGACTCTCACCCAACGCTGTGAACTGGTTCAAATGCTACCTTAATAACCGGTCCCAAAGAGTGAAAATTTCAGACACTCTCTCAGATGCCAGACCTGTCTGCTCTGGTGTCCCTCAGGGTTCTATATTGGGCCCCCTCCTCTTCAACATTTTTTTGAACACACTGCCAGACTCCTGTCCAGAAAAAATCTTGCTCTACGCGGATGATGCCATTATCCTTATCTCCCACGATGATTCTAATCAGCTACAAGAGAACCTCCAGTGGGGTTTCAGTGTAGTTGAGAACTGGTTCTTAAAACATAAGCTGATCCTGAACCAGAAAAATACAAAGACAATGCTTCTCAGCAGCCCACGCAACAAGAATATCCAGTACCACCTCACCATAAAAACCAAGGAAGGAGTCACCCTAGAACAAGTCCACACCTTTAAATACCTTGGCCTCACCCTTGACTCCAAACTCTCCTATGCTGACCACATTAATAATGTGGCAAAAGTGGCTAACACCAGACTGGGCCTACTCTTCCGACACAGGAAACATCTAACCACCGAAGCCCTGTCTGTTGCCATCCAGAGCTCTATCGTTAGTATTATAGACTATGGGCTCACTATTAATGGCTCTGCCACTACCACCTCACTCAAACATGTTTTCACCTCCCTGAATTATGCCTGTTGACTTGCCACTGGAGCACACCATTTAACCCACACCTGCGACCTCTACTCCCAAGCTGGGTGGCTACAACTCAACAACCGAATAAAGTATCAAACCTGCATCGCAGCAAAGAAAATACTGATGGGAATTGCTCCCCCAGGTGTCAGCTCCCTCCTCAAACCCAGAGTGAACAATTGTAACACCAGGAGTTCAAAACCCCTAATCCTGCAAATCCCTTACTGTTGCACAACCCAAGGCCAAAGGTCCTTTGCCTTTAGGGTCCCTAGCTCGCTAAACAGTTTCACAACTGACATCTCTAACTCTCCTACACTGGGCACTTTCAAGAATAAGCTCCACCTTTCATTATCAGGCTCAAACACCTGTGAATGCCCGGTTTAATGCACTTCTGTCCATTGCCTCCAATGTCTGCAGTGGACAACCTATGCAGCACTTCATTCAACCTTGCCCAGCTTTTGCTCTTACCCCTGCTCTGTCATGGCAAAAGCCCTTTGGCTGCCTGCATTTGTCCGCACCCCGGCCCTTTCCCAGCACCTCCTCACACTAACTTTTTCACTGCTTTGTTTGTTACCTACATCTTCCATTGTGTCACCTACATCTTCCCTTTTGTGCTTACTGTAAAGTCCTTGAAATATCATGTTATGACGATTATGTTGCCATTTGACTTATAATGTATGTAACCTGTATGACCTGTATGCCTGTAACTAATGATGTGGAACCTTTGTAAAAGAGCTTCTGCTCAAAGGTATTTGTAATCCTAGAATCAAATAAACAAATAAAAATAAACCCACAAATGCGTTTGCTTCAAACTCCCCTTGACCCATCCTTTCTTCCTAGTCTCTTTCCTCCTGGCATTTCTTTTGTGCACTTCAAGTAATTTAGCACTTTCCCAATTTTTCTCTATTCCTCTCGCCAAGCTATCCAAACTAATCCTATTTTTCTCCACTCCGGCCTCGCACTTTTATCTCCCATTCTGTCTCTCACCACCCTATATAATTTCCTTATAGTTCCTTTATTACTACTATCTTACCTAGTTTTCACAAATTAGACAATGGCCCAGATATTCAAAAGGGTTGCGCCATGCGCAATAGGGTTGCACCAGCGCAAGTCCGAAAATGCGCCATTCTGCGATATTCAGTGGGAGGCAGATGCGCCCCCCCAAATCACATTACACAAGAGCACAATGATAATGAATGCATGCGCAACTGAAGGGGGAGGAACCATGCATAAATAGCGCAGTGTGATATTCAACAATATGCGCCATGCGCAACAGGGGAGCAAGCGGAAGTTGCGCGATAGTGGTAATGAGTCAAAATCAAAAGGAGCAAGAGAGAGGTGCAAGAACACTACAGGGAAGGCACATGTTGCTGAACCATAGCTAGCCACACAGGCAACACACACACACACACACACAGGGCAGGACAGAGACAGAGCACCTGGAACCCACAGGAACAGGGAAGGTGTGGGAAGCCACAGCCACAGTGCAGTGCAGAAGGGGGAAGTGCCACACAGCACTGAGACCACCACAGGAAGGTGTTCCCAGTGCAGGGAAGTAGCAGCCAGTACAGCGGAGAACACAGAAACAGCTGCTGGGGGACACAAGCCAGGGACATGGCCAGTACCACCATCCAGGTGGAGGCAGTTATGAGGGGGGTGAGAAGGCAGGCAGCAGGGGGGCGTGGCCGTGGAAGGGCCTGTCGGCGGTATGCCCCCATCAGGCAGTACCGAGCCCGTACCAGCCTCGAGCTGTACACCGATACCTAGATCGTGGGCCGGTACCGCCTGAACCGGACAATTCTGAGGTGGCTCTGTGAGCTGTGCAGTGATGTGATGCAGGCACCCACACAATGGAGCCATGCTCTGTCAGTGGAGACAAAAGTGACAGTTTGCATGTGCCTGCTCACCACGGGTACCTTCCAGAGCCCAACAGGGGACACAACAGGCATATCCCAGTCAGCCGCGTCATGCCACCTCACCCAATTCCTCAGCGCACTGCTGCCACATGCTGCGGACTACATCTAGTTCCCCAGCACACTGGCAGAGCGCACAGCAAACATACAGGAGTTCTACAGGGTAGCATGTATGCCTGGCGTGCTAAGGGCAATAGACTGCACCCATGTGGCCATCCGCACACCACCTAGCTATGAAGGGGCCGCATACATTAATCGGAAGGGGTATGCAAGCATCAACTGCCAGGTGGTGTGCGATGCCAGGGGGCACATAATCAATGTCTGTGCCATGCACCCTGGGGGAGCAAATGATGCCTTCATCTGGCACCAGTCAGCACTGTGCCACAGATTCGAGAGTGGGGACATCCCCACTGGCCACTTAGTGGGTGAGTATGCAAACCACGTGGAAAGACATAGAGCTTGGGAGGGGCATAGTCAAAAGTGACATGGGTATTGGGCTAGATGGCCCAAGGCAGGGCGATGCTGATCACCAAACTAACTTCCACCATCTACACACAGGTGACAGTGGATACCCACTCCATCCCTGGCTGCTCACACCATACCGGTGGCCCGTGACCCCATCGCAGCAATGCTACAGTGAGGCACATGCCACCACATGCAGTGTCATCGAGCGGGTGTTTGGGATGCTGAAGGCACATTTCCGTTGCCTGGACACCTCCAGCGGTGCCCTACAGTACAGTCCCTCAAAGGCCTGCAGGCTATTCCTGGCCTGTTGCATCCTGCACAACATGGCCAACAACTGTGGGATAGCCATATAGGTTGAAAAGAGGGACAGCGATGGGGACGATGAGGACGCTGGTGAAGATGGTGATGGGCAGTCCCCCCTTGGGCAACGGGACCCCCGACTGATCCAGCTGGCACAGCTGCACTGGGACACCATCACAGAGGAGCACTTCAGCCAACCCAGGTAAGTCATGGGGCCATGTGCAACCACTAGTGGCAAAAGCACAACCCACAAACACGCATGGACAAACACCAGGGGTGCATGTTGTCAAGGGAAGTGGCCGAGCCTGGAACCGCACACACCGCCAGGGATGGGCAAGGTCTAACATGGCACATGGTCACACACACACACACACACACACACACACCTCACAAGACATGCACAAAGGGTAGGAGGCACACTGACCCTGACCGCCACCCCTAGCCACACACATGTCCACAGACCACCACGCCCACTGCCTGTCATTGTGCATGTGTCAGACGCTGGGCACCATTGCACAGTGGTGGACAGTGTAATGCAGGCATCATCATGCACACGCCACAATGGACAGCAGCCGGGAGGGTGTGCAGATGGAATGTGTCTGTGCATGCAGGGCCGGGTACCCCATTCGTGCATTGCACGCTGAACAACACAATGCACACAGGGCAGCATCAGACAGTAGCTGTGCTGGGAGACAGGTCAGTCATGTGCCACAGTGCCAGGCCACCATGGATGCGTAGGTGGCCCCACCGAGACCCACTAGCAGTGACAGGCTGACCAATGGCCTCATGGGGTGGCACTGATGGTCCCCCAGGGGTTCCACTGCGTGAACGCGACAATGCTCGCGCAGGGGTCTGCAGCACACCGAACATGCCTGCACCAGGCAAGCTCGGGATACCCACAGCTGAACCCGGTGTCGACAAGGAGGGTGTCGCACAATGCCAGGAATGGGGGGTGGACATAGCACTGTGAGGTGTCTGCAATGCATAGGCAAATAACTGTGTGCCTCCTGTGGCCATGGCAGCTGTGATTGTATGTGTCAGCCTGTCAAGGGCAGCAGTCACATCCTCCTGCATCCGGTCCATCCCTGCCAGGAGCAGAGCGGTTTCTCTGCTTCAACGCTCCTCTGCCTGCTGCAGAGCCGCACTCAGTGCATCCACCACCATCACAAGCCGCATCTGCTGATTGACTGATGCTTGCAGTATGCGGGTGTGCTCATCCAAGAGGTCATCTGCCTGATCGGCATGCTGTCCCTCAGGGTGTTCGCAGCCCTGATGCTCATCACCCCTTGAGGGTGGGCGCTGCACACCAGGGCCAGGCCTGGGCATGTCCGCAGGCGGTGCACTGATGCCACCCCCTGACACTGTACCCCCAAGCCCATTGGCCAACTGCTGATGCTGCCCCTCCAGCTGCCGCTCCCCAGGGCTCAATGGTGCCACCGCAGTGGCTGCAACAGTCCCACTGTCCTGTACACACACCAGTGCTGCCCCACCGGTGCTGACAGGCACAGGCTGGGACTGTGATGACACACAGGCCTCCACGACGGCACCACCCACAGCCATGGCTGTGATGTTACCTGCTGTGTGGCCATCCTCTGGCACACACGTCACTGCCCATAACGTTAGTGACATCATCATCGGTGACGGACCCGGCAGCAGCCCGAGTCCCAGCATGCTGGCATCCATGGACACTGGCATGCTGGGACACGGGCAGGGCCTCCTCCGCACCTGCTCCAACAACATCAGTCTGGACGTCCAGGCGGGTCCACTGTCGCCCTGAGCCATGTATTCCTGTGGAGGTGGATGGGCCATCCTCCATCTCCATCTGACCGGCCTCAGTGGAGAAGCCCACCACCGCTGACCCATGCAGACGCTCAGGAGCTGTAAGGGAAAACAAAGTCGCATTACTGCATGTGACCTACCCTGTCCTCCACCAATAGACAGACCATGACCTACCATGCAGTGATAGGCAACCACCCATCTGGAATCCACCACCCGGAACACCCTCGATGGTGCAACGCTGCATGCTGCCAGCAACCCTCTCCTCCTGTGGGGTCAGGCGTAGCACCTCCGGCTGTCCCCCACCTGTCGCAGACCGTGCTGCCCTGATGGTAGCCACCTTCTCCTTAATCCTTCTCCTGTCTGTGTCCATCTTCTTCTTCTTGCACTCCTGCACGGAGTGCTGGTGGCTGCCATACAGGTTTACAGCATGCACCACCTCCTCCCATGCAGCAGCATGGGCCTGTGGTGTTCCCTGGTGTCCGCTGAGAAGCAGCTCCTGGTCTAGGTATTCCTTGAACAGGGCATCCGTCTCGGCCTTCATGAAATTTGGCCTCCTCCTCCTCCCACAACTCTGTTCCTCTTTCTCCACAACTCGCTCGGTCATGATTCAGCCTGTGAGAATGAAAGTTGTTACCTGTGACTGTGCAGTCCCATGCATGTCCCAAAATCCACAGTCCACACTCCCAAACAGCATGCAACTCACCAATAGACTGCAGTAACCGACTATGGCCAGTGCAGTCCAATGTCGCACTTTTATAGCGCAACCCATGCAAATGAGGCGAGGCGCATCTTTAAGTGTATGCAAATGTAGTGACTGCGCCATTGAATGGCTGATTAGCTGATTTGCATATGACGGCTGAATATCGCACTGTTGTGCTTTGTGCAATTGTGTTGAACGTGCTGAGCCAAGGGCGTAGTTCTGCGACATGCACAGTACACACCTAACTGCGCATGCCGGGGTTGATGTCGCAGGTGCCTGCTGTGCTGCTGATGTGCTGTGCATGGGAGGCAATGCAGGGCACAGCCACCATTGTGCCAGTGGCACTACAGCACTGTTCACCTATATGGCGCTGTGGCACTGGGGCGTCGTAGACACACTGGGGCAACAGCGCTGTAGGCCACTACAGGAGGTGGCACACAGGCACCCAATCGCGCTAAACGCATTGGGTTCTAATTGCACTGTGGCTGTCCGTGTGCCAGAGACCCTTGACCCTGTGGCCAACCTTTGCCCCCTAGGCACCATGCGTCAGGCATGGGTGCACCAGTATCGAGCTGTTCGGTGACAGCGCAATAGGGAATGGCAGCGCTGTACCACGCAGCATCTGCACTTGGTGGAACTGCGCTGCAGAGCACCATTTTGACTTAACTGAGCAGTAGAGATGGCTCGGAGGACAGCAGTATAGTGGAGCCAGGTGGAGATGGCAAACTTGGTTGCCATTGTGGAGCCTCATGTTGGCCCACTATTTGGTGAGGCACCCCTGGACAGGGCCAGGATTCAGGTGTGGCAGGAGGTGGCCGACACCCCAGAGGAGGCCACCGGTATGGGGTGGACGGCGGAGCAGTGCCACCACAGATATGGGGACCTGAGGCGGAGGGACCTGGACCTGCTTGCCCGCCTGCGGGCACATGCCAGGAGGGGCATGGTGCCACAGCCAGGTAGGTGCAACATCCATACACTTTTATCTTCCATACGGGTATCATGGTTGCATGTGTCCAGCACATGGGGGGTGCTGTCCGGTGTTGGCCGTGGTGGTGTTATCAGGGTGTGGGGTGGGTGGGTCTGGCTGTGTGGGATTGCACACACATGGGGCAGGGGACTTTGCTACAGGATTGTACTGATGTTCCTCTCTCCATGTTTGCACCTTAGGCCCAGACGAGCACAGGCTGGTGAGGGAGAGGAGGCGCCAGCAGGAGGACCATCAGTCCGGGAGGGGCGAAGGTCCACAGAGGCGCAGGGACCAGCCTGATGATGGTGAATGCCTTACATCCATGATTACTATTGCATGCTGTGTAACAGGGCGGGCAGCGGGGCATGGCCACCATCCATTGACACCACTGCCATGCACGCAACTTGTTACCATCAGCACTGTCCAGTGGCACTGCATGTCTGGGAGTGCGTCAATGGTGGTCCATGTGTGCACCGGGTACATGGCTGTGCCACTGCCTTCACACCACATAGCCATGTCACTGAACAGCCACGGTGGTGCTGTGCAGGACTTGGCCAGTGGGTGTGTGCAGCGGTCTACATGGCTGTGTGCGCCTGGGTGGGCAGGTCTTGTGGACACGATCACTGTGGGTGGTCACACACAATCACAGAGGCATGTCCTATGGCCGTATGCCATGCACAGTGGGTGGGCTGCATGGGGCTGTGCATTCACACCTATTGACTCTGCTCCCTTGTCCTAGGTGGACAGCAGCTGCAGGAGATCAGGGTGGCACTGAGGGAGATTCTACAGGTAGCCAGGGCATCCCTGGAGATACTCGAACGGTTGGACAGGCTCGGTGTCCGAAGACGTCATGGCGGGAGGAGAAGTCAGATCGGGGAGCGGGGCTCCCGCTGAGCTTTGAACTGCCCCTGATATCCCCTACCCCCCTGGACACACCCTCACTCCCTTCCTTCCCTCTACCGTTTGTTCACCCTGCCCCTACCCACCCCTACCTTGTTTGTGTCCCAACCCACAAACCTTTGTAAATACTTGTACATAGTTTTGTTTGCTGTTTTTAAATACATTTCTTTTGATATGCCTACTGTGGTGGTCTCTGATTTGCAGCGGGCTATAGGTGCTCAGCTGCAGTGGTGTGCATGGCGTCAGGGGTGGTGCAGTCATGTGTGTGTGTGTGTGTGTGTCCGTGGGATGTGAATATGGTGTGGGAGTGGCTATCAGTCACTGTCTGTGGCATGTGTGTTGTTCTCTGTGCACTGGATGACTGTGAGCAGTGGTCCATGGTGCATGCTCTGTGTCCATGGCACACCTGTCAGACCATCCATGGCCTGTGCAGCTGACACCCATGCATGTCTGTGACATGCACAGTCCACTGGCATGTCAGTGGTGGCTGTCCATGCAGGACAGCCACTGTACCTGGCACAATGCCGGGTTGCCTCCTGTCACTGGTGTGGTGCATGTCTGCCTGGGGTGACACTGTGACCTCCGCTGTTGTTGTACGACCTCCATGCTGTCGCTTGTGTGTGTTGCAGGGGATGTGCACCACTGTCTGTCACTTGTGCTCTGGGCAAATGCTGGTGGCGTACAGCTCCACAGTGCCTGCGCAGGGTGGCTGGCACTCCTGTGCCATGGAGGAGTGCTGGCCATGTGTACACGGTTTCCATGGCAACACGCTGGGGGCTTGGTTGCCCCACTACTGTGTCCCTGTGTTGGTGTGCCCTTGGGTATGGGTGGGTGTTTGACCATGCACTGTGTTGCATCCTGTGTGGTGCATGCTTCCATGCACCACTGTGGGTGTCTGCACTGGCTGTTGTGGCCAGTGCTGGGTTGGGGTGTGTCCTTGGGAGGGTGTGCAGGGTGCTGTACCACTGGTTGTGGGGTCCGGGGCATGCCCTGTCACGTGTGGGGTACCTCTTGTGCCGACGCATGGTCAGTCTCTCAGCTGTACCTCGGGGGGGATGTGCATGGTGGCACTGTGTATGCAGTCGTAGCATCGCTGTGTGCTGCCACCCACTGATGGGTGCTCGTGGTGGGGCTGCCTTGCATGATTCTGTGGTGCACAGGGTTGCATTGTCACAGTGGGGGTGGTGGCATGCATGGGGTATCCTGCACTGGTGGACGTTGCTCCTGGGCAGGGTGTCTGGGAGTCACGGTGCAGAGTGTGCTCTGCATTGGTGGGATGGTGTGGCATGGGGTGGTTGGCCTTCCTTGTGTGCCAGTCACAGCTTGCCAGGGGGTGTGATGGGGCACCATGGCCCAGCTGTGGGTTGGTTGCTGGTCTCCATGGGCCAGTGGTTATTCCAGACCTCCCCCAGTTGTGCAGTGCATGGGGTGTGGGTGGACGATGTCTGTTCTGCTGTGTGTTCCTCTGCCCATCTGTGGCACGGGTGGTGGGCCCCTGCATCCCTGGTTGTGCTGTTGCATTGCTGCCCTGCTGCTGGGGGGCGTCCCTGGTTGCGCTATGGCGCATCAGATATGCTCAGCTTCACCTCCCTAGTTGCACTATGGTGCAGGTGGTGCGATATTCAGTCGTTGGCTGTAGGCGCATCTTGGCCTGTGCAGTTTTTGAATATCGCACTTCTTGCGCATGGGCGCAATGGACTTGCGCTTGCTCCTGCTGTTGTGCACTTTTTGGGCGCAGTTTGAATGTCTGGGCCAGAGTGTTGTTCTGATATCTCTCCTCAATTTGCACATCTTGAGATACGCAACAATAGGATTAAATGGCAGGATAGACTGATTCCCCCGATAAGAGATTTACTGCTGGATCTGGTTGCAAAGCTCAGCCATGAGAATTTGGGATATAAGTCCCTGCTTCAACATCTGTTCTCATGTCTTGAGCAAATTAAAAAGTCACTTCAGGTTACACTTACTAACAAACATTTAAAGAAAAAAAAAATTAATCCTGGTTTGATGAGGAATGCTGCAAAGCAAAAAAAGAGCTTAACATAAAAGTAAGGAAGGTTAATTTTGATAAAACTATACATAATGTCAGAGAACTAAATACATTTAGAGAAAAATATAAGAAGTTTCTTGTTCTCAAATGTGAAAAATATCAACAAAAGCAGTGGCATTATATGCTTAAAACTACATATAGTAAGGGTTTTCAAACCTATTGGATGCTGGTAGCTAAGGGTACTAACAATATTAATAATGAAATAGATACATCACATTAGACAATTGGTTTTCTTATTACTCTACTAAATTTTTTTCCTCTAATGCTATAAATGTAGGAGTATTGTTAGACTTTAATATGCAAGTATTTCGTCCATTTTTGCCTGCAGAAGTTTATTGGTAATTGCATCTTTGAAAAATAGGAAGGCCCCTGGTCCTGATATGATACCATCTGAGGTATATTCGAATTCCCCCTCTTTATGGACTGTAGTGCTAAGTACTTCAATTATTGTTCCCAAAATTTGGAATTTCCTACTACATGGAAAGGTGCAACAATAATATCAGTTTACAAAAAGGGTGATAAGGCTGATCCAAAAATGTATAGGCCTATTTCATTATTAGATAGTCTGGGGAAAATGTTCTCCAGACTTATCTTAAATAGACTCAGGAAGCAATTGATACAACTGGGGGATCTTTCTGAAGCCCAGGCTGGCTTTAGAGCTGGGTATAGTATGACTGATAATTGTTTCATAATTAGACATTTATATGAGAAATATGTTGTGTTAAGGAAACAGAAATGATTTGCTGCCTTTATAGATTTTAGCACAGCATTTGATTCAGTCTCAAGGAATTTATTATGGGAAATAATCAAGGAAAAAGGTTTCTCATTGGAATTGATAGCAGTTATCAGGGAACTTTATACCTCAACCTGGGCTCAAGTGAAGATGGGTACTGGGAGGCAGCTCTCTTCAATTTTCTATACTAATATGGGTGTCAGACAGGGCTGTGTAATTGCTCCATTGCTTTTTTGCATTTATATTGATAAGCTATTATGTGATCTGAATTCTAGTAATACTGACTCTCCCAAGATTATGGATAAACACTGTGGTGTACTGGCTTACACGGATGACTTGGTCCTGTTTTCTTTAACACAAGCAGGACTACACGTCAAGTTAAATGTGCTGGCAGATTATGCCTGTTAGCTTAACCTGACTATAAACATCCAGAAGAGTCAGGTCCTTCCTTTTGGATTAAAGGGTAAAAGTAAAAAATCTTGGGAGTTAGGGACAGAAAAGCTAGATACTGTAGATAGCTATATATATTTGGGCTTACATCTGACAAAGGATGGAAAATGGAACAAGCAGCTTGAGACTATACTTATTAAACTGAAGAGGACAGCTAACTCTTTACTTTTGTTTAATAAAAAGTATGGTGGAAACACAATTAAACCACTTTTGATAGCAGTACAGGCCAAATATCGTGCCCAGGCCCTATTCAATGCTGAGATATGGCAACATTATAAGACGAATAAGTTAGAGATCCCCTAAAATAAATTACTTTGTGCAAGTTTAGGATTATGTAATTTTATTTCTGTTTCTGTATTAAGGGCTGAAACAGGGATCTCCTGTTTGAAGGCATCTTTTGACGCCAGGAGGGTCAATTATTGGATTAAGCTCCTCCGGAATAGGCAGGACAGATATACGGCCCTGTGTCTAAGAAAAAAATATTCCTGGAGTTCCCTTGGACATTTGAAATCTGAATGGCTATCATCTACATAGAAACATAGACTTTGACGGCAGATAAGGACCACTTGGCCCACCCAGTCTGCCCATTTCCCTTCCTATTGGATAAGCTGCAGATTTTAGTTAACCAACAGCCTACTTCCTGCAACCCCCCACTACAATTGCCTTATGTCTGTCCCATGCATGTTTGAATTCCCCCACTGTTTTACATCCAACAACCTCCCCAGGAAGGCGGTTCCATGCATCCACCACTCTCTCTGTGAAAAAAAAATTCCTCCCATTACCCCTGAGCCGTCTCCCCTCTATCTTTAAATTGTGCCCACTTGTTCGTACACATCTCTTTTTCTGAAAGATGCTACCCTCCTGGACTTAGTTGATTCCCTTGAGGTACTTGAAAGTTTCTATCATGTCCCCCCGTCCCTTCTTTCGTCAAGGGTATACATATTAAGCTCTCTCAGTCTCTCTTCATATGGTTTCTGATGCAGACCCTGCACCATTTTAGTTGCCCTCCTCTGGACTGCTTCCATCCTGTCTATGTTCTTGCATAGATGGGGTCTCCAAAATTGCACACAGTATTCCAGATAGGGTCTCACCAACTGTCTGTACAGAGGGATAACCACTTCCCTTTTTCTACTTGTTATGCCCCTTACTATGCATCCCAGTATCCCCCTGGCTCTCCTTACTGACTTCACACATTGCTTACCCACCTTTAAGTCATTTGATATGACTACACCCAAGTCCCTTTCCATTTTTGTTGTTGTTAGTACCTCCCCTGCTATTGTGTACTCTTCTCCTGGGTTTTTGTTTCTCAGGTGCATTACTTTGCACTTCTTTGCATTGAATCTAAGTTGCCATATGTCTGACCATTCCTCCAACCTTGACAAGTCCCTTCTCATCCTTTCTACCTCCCCCCTTGTGTATCAACTCTGTTACAGATCTTTGTGTCATCTGCAAAGAGGCATACCTTTTCCTCCAGACCCTCTGCAATGTCACCTATAAAGATTAAAGAGGACTGGACCCAGTACTGAGCCCTGAGGTACTCCACTAGTAACCCCCCTTTCTTCGGAATGTGTTCCATTCACTATTACCTTCTGTGTCCTGTTGTGCAGCCAGTTTGCTACCCAGGCTACCACCCTGGAACCCACTCCCAGGCTGGCTAACTTGATTATTAATCTTTTGTGTGGGACTGTGTCAAATGCCTTGCTAAAGTCTAGGTAGACCATATCCACAGCCCCTCCCTGGTCTATTACTTTGGTCACCCAGTCAAAGAAATCAATTAGATTCATCTGACATGACCTTCCTGCTGTAAATCCAAGCTGCTTTGGGTCCTGTGCCCTGCTGGCCTCTAGGTACTCAACAATTCTTTCTTTCAGAAGTGATTCCATCATTTTCCTTACCACTGAGGTCAAACTTACAGGTCTGTAGTTTTCTGTTTCTGCCTTGCTCCCACTTTTGTGAAGGGGAATCATATCTGCCCTCCTCCAGTCCTCAGGTACCACCCCATCCTCCCATGATTTGTTAAAAAGTGTGGTCAGTGGTGTCACTAGGACCTCCCTTAGTTCTTTTAGGATTCTGGGGTGAATCCCGTCAGGCCCCATTGCTTTGTCCACCTTGAGTTTTAGGAGTTCTTTCAGGACTCTTTCTTCTGTAAATGGACTGGTGTCAACCCCCTTACCCAGAGTGCTTCTATTGTCTGGTTTAGGTAACTCCTCCTCATCTTCTTTTGTGAATACTGAGCAAAAGTATTCATTCAGTATCTCTGCCTTTTCACTGTCTCCCTCTGCCCACCTCTCCTCTCCTTTATTAATCTTCACTATTCCTCCTTAACCTTTCTATGTTCCCTAATGTACCTAAAAGGTTTTATCCCCTTTTAACTGAGGTTGGCTATTTTTCTTCGGTTTGGGCCTTTGCTATTCTGACTGCCTTCCCACTTCTTTCTGCTTTAATGATACAGTTCCTATTGTGCTCCTTCTGTGATTCCTTATACTTTCTGAATGTAGCCTTTTCTCCTTAACCTTCCCTGCCACCTCTTTTGAGAACCATAGTGTTTTTTTACTCTGCTTTGTTTTCTTTATTTGTCCCACACAAAGGCTTGTTGCCTTTATGATAGCAGTTTTGATTTTTCTCCATAGTTCTTCCACCCCTCCTTTTTGGCCATTTGGTAGTGCATTCCTCAGGTATTCACCCATTTTGCCAACATCGGCCCTTCTAAAGTCCAGTATCCTTGTGTATGTATGGCTTGTCTCCATGGTTGTGCTTATTGTGAAGCACACTGTGCAGTGGTCACTTGTTCCCAGATGTCTACTGACTTCTAAATTTGTGATCCTCTCTCCGTTTGAGAGTACCAGGTCAAGTATTGCTCCCTTCCGAGTGGGTTCCAACACTAGCTGTCTAAGGCCTGCCCCCAGCAGGGCATTGAGAATGACCCTGCTCTTGGATGTGGCTGCAGTACATGTCATCCTGTTAACATCTGGCATATTCAGGTCCCCCATCAACAGTATCTCCCCTTTTCCAGCCATTTTGAGAATGTCCTCTATCATTTTCTTGTCCGTTTCCTCCCCTTGAGACGGGGTCTGTATACAACCCCTGTGCGGATTGTGATGCCATTCCCTTTCTCCAAGGTGACCCAGAGTGCCTCTTGTCCTCCCCCTTTACTTTTTAGTTCTGTAGCTTTGATCCCTTCCCTTATGTATAGAGCTACTCCACCTCCTCTTTTACCCTCCCTGTCCCTTTTGTAGTCTGTGTACCCCGGTATGTTGACATCCCAGTCGTGGTTCTCCATGTACCATGTTTCTGTGACTGCCACAATATCCAATTGTTCATATTCCATCAGGGCTACTAGCTCAGGAAGCTTGTTTCCCAGACTATGGGCATCGGTACTCATTGCCCTCCATTTAATGCTGGCTTTATCCTGTTTTCCCCCATCCCTGCTCTTATTGCCCTTGTGTATTTTTCCATTTACCCCAGTCCTGCCCTCTGTTGAGCTCTGTACCTCAGTGTTTACCTTACTACCTGCCATGTTTTGTGGGGGAGAGGTTTGAAATTTCCTGCCTCTTATCAGCACCTCCCCCCTTGGCTAGTTTAAAAGCTTGCCAAGGAAGCATTCAAACCTGTCACTTAGGAGCTTGGTTCCCTTCATGGACAGATGCAGATCATCATGCCATTACAGACCTTCATCTCTCCAGGTGTATCCACAGTCCCCAATGAAGCCAAAGCCCTGTGCTCTGCACCAGTTTTGCAACCATTCATTAAACTGCATGGTGTGCAGTACCCTAGCCTCAGCCCTGTCACGAACTGGCAGCACCTCTGAGAAGGTAACCATGCTTGCTACCTGTCTGAGGCCCCTCCCCAACTCCACAAATTCATCCTGCACTGCACTGATTCCATGCCTAGCTAGGTCATTTGTCCCAAGGTGGACAATGATATCTAGCTCCCTCTCCTGTGATGCTGCTTCTGCAATCGTGAGGATTCACTTCTTGTCCCTCCAAGCCATGGCATCAGGCAGGCACCTTACTTCACTCTCCTCTCCCTTCCCCAGTTCTACCCCCTAACAATTGAGTCCCCTATCAGAAGCTGTTTCCTTCCCGTATGGTGTCCCTTGCCACCCTTTTGTGGGTCTCCCTTGTGGATGTCCTCAGCATTCTTCTTGGTCTCCACTGAGGGTGCCATCATAGAGGAACCTTGCTCTGCCAGACTGGCATATGATTTGTGTAGAGGTACAACTAGGGGTCTTCGCCTCTGTTTCACCACTCGGACCCTCCCAGAACCCACTGTGGTCCAACTGCTCTTCATACTTGGTAACCTCTGAGGCAGTGGTTGTTTTAGTGGTGCTCTTTGGGTGGGGGAGGCCTCCTCAGTCCTTGCCAGTTCAGCCTGGAGGTGGGCAATCTCCTTCTTCAGAGTTGACAGTTGCCTGCAAATAGGACAGCAACGCAGTTTCCAGAATGTCTCCTGGAAAACTGCTGCCCCACAGCCAGTGCATTGCACCACTTCCCACATGCCCCTCTCCCTTATAATATACAATATGTAATATATATACATTTTTTTTTGTGGTGTGTATTTACCCTTTATGCACTGTGATGGGTTATTAAGAATATAACAGTTCTGTCCCAAGACCTGTTGATGAAGTGATGTCAGAACTTTGGCTATAAGGAAATACCACCTGGGGTGGGTGGGGTGGGGAAGGGGGGTGGGTAGTCCAAAACCACAGGTGACTGTTAGAAACAATCAAATACACCACTGCTCCACCACCTGGTGAGTACTCCCCCTTATAGTAATCCAACTAACCTCCAGTAACTTATTTAAAAATAGTTTAACTATCACAAAATCCTACGCACCAGTAAATTATTGAAAAATAGTTTCTGTCCCAAAATCCTAGTAGTCAATCCAGCTACCCCCAAGGGACAACCAAAATGCAGTATTCAAACCCTAGTGAAGTTACTTCCAAGATAAGCAGAGTTTGCAAGCTACTTATTCACTCCTCAGCCACCTGTAATTTATTTAAAAATAGTTTAACTGTCAGAAAATCCTAGTAGACAATCTAGCTACTTCCAAGGGTCTACCCAAATGCAGTATTTAAATCCTTCTGAAGTTACTCACAAGATAAACAGAGTTTGCAAGCCCCTTCTTGGTTAAACACTAAATAAATATGTAAATAAAAAGCAATTACCAAGAGTAGTTAGTTTCACCTCCCACAGAACTGAGTAAAAGTGCACGTTGTTGCAGATATCAAGTGCAATATAGAATTTCCCACACAGTTCACAGTTGAATAAATAAGTAGTGTCCTTCCAGGTCAAGAAGATGTTCTTTGTGTCTATATCTGTGTTGCTTCAGAAAGTGGGGTTAACTCACTTGTATCATTATAGGGACTTGGGAAGTATTATTAGTCTAAAATATTAAACTTATGTTACAAATAAAATTAAAGAACATTATAGGTAACAGACCTTAACTATATTAACAAGCATTTGTCAATGCTGAATGTTGTCGCACTGGCATTGGCGTTGGTAGTGCAGTGCGGAAAGACATTTTGGGCAGGATGTGAAAAATGACAGCTGTACTGTTCGTAAGGAGGTGTAAAAAAACAGCAGTGTTGAAAATGTGGCACCTAAGTATTGCAAATTTGCGAAGTTACAAGGGTGCATGGGAAATGCGCAATGCAAGCTTGTAACACAGTCATTTTATGGACTTTTATGGACCAAATTTTCAACATAGGCATTCTAGCACCTCTGGTCATGTATAGTGCGACTGTCATTTCCTCAAACTGTCCCAATAAGTTATTTCGCACAGCAACCACGCTATTCTGTGCCGGATGTACGAAAACACATTTCGGGCAGAATATGTAAAATGACAGCTGTACTCTTCATCGAGAGGTGTGGAAAAATGCCAATGGTGAAAATCCACAGTGAAAATATTACAAATGTACTTTACAAGCATGTGTACAAACTGCGCAACGCACGCTTATAACACTGTCATGTTATGGAGTATCATCACCAAATCTTCAACATAGGCATTTTACAACCTCTGCTCATGAACAGTGTCACTGTCATTTTCGTAATCTGCCCTGAACACCGATTTCCCACAGCAACCATGCTATTGTGCACCAGAAGAGCAGAAACACATTTCTGCCAGGATGCGAAAAATGACAGCAGTACTGTTCACAAGGAGGTGTAGAAAAATGACAGTGTTGAAAATCTGGCATGAAAATATTGCAAATTCGCAAAGTTACAAGCGTGCATAGCAACTGCGCAATGCATGCTTGTAAAACAGCCATTGTTTGGATTTCTTCCACCAGATTTGCAACATAGGCTTTTTGAGAGCCCATCTTATGAACACTGCCACTGTCCTTGCGTTAATCAGTCCCAAAAGGTGATTCTGTGCAGTGACTGCGAAATCACCTTTTGGGACTAATTAATATTATAACAGTGACAGAATTCATGAGGAGGGGTCCCAAAAACCCCATGTTGAAAATGTGGTGCACAAAATCTAAAAAATGCCAGAGATTTGCATCAAAGTTTAAAAAACCTAATTTATTACATTATACAGCATTTCCTCAGTTTGTGGTCAGCTTTGAAGAGTGCAGACGTGTTCCCGGTCCACTGAAGATCGTCGCGCTGGACCCGGAGGTAAGTATGGGGTGGGGTGTGTGGGAGGCAGGGGCACAGTGGGTGGTGCGGTGGTGGGTAGGGAGACTACGAGGACCATTTTGTGTTACAGGGTGAAAAAAAAAACATTGCAGGACAGTTTTTTTACAGGGTATTTGGCACACTGGGGTGGGCTCCCAGCATGCCACCTAACTATTTTGGAGGGCTGCTGCAGCCGATGGGGATTGGGCACCTCATCGGCACACAAACACAAGGGGTAATTTATGCGGACCGGATTGGGCATCCTGTCGGCACACAAGGAAAAGTGGGGGAGAGCCAAGATTGGGCACCCCTCGGCATATAAACAAATGGGGAGAGTGCTTTATGCCGACGGAAGATGGGCCCCTTTGGCACATATATTGGGGCACAGGGGATTGGGTACCCCCAAAGGTGGCAGTTGGGCGTCTGCCACATATACAATGTCGGCGAGCACATCCAGGGAACGTCCGCTGCATGTGATGAGCTTTGCTCGGATTGCAGCGGACCTTTTCTTAGATGTGCTCACCACATTATGTATGCATGGTGTGGTGCTAGCATGCAGGCTGATTGGGGAATGAGGGACGTACCTACTGGTGCGTGCCCTGCATTCGCCCAACAGCGACCGCGCCTCCAAAGCTGCACTACTTGCAAGATGTTGGCTGTGCAAGTGCGCCAACATAATAAACAAACTCTAGTCAGAGCCAAAACGTCTGCAGGATTTGACCTGAAAAGGAATAAATTTAGTGTGCATCACCTATGCTACTAGATGTGTTCAGACCTGCTTCTGACTACGACACCCTCTGGGCTGCAGCTGTGGTGCTGACACAGTTCCACACAAAAAGTTAACAAACAAATTAGCCAGCCTGAGAGTGGTCCCAGAGTGGAAGCCTGGGTAAAACATTGTCTGGACAACAGGACGCAGAAGGTAATAGTAAATGGAGTCTACAGTGAAGAAAAGGGGGGTTACTAGTGGGGTACCACAGAGTTCAATACTGGGTCTGGTCCTTTTTAATGTCTTTATAAGTGACATTGCAGAGGGACTGGAAAGAAAAGTATGTCTCTTTGCAGATGACACAAAGATCTGCAACAGGGTTGATACACAAGATGGAGTGGAAAGGATGAGAAGGGACTTGGCAAGGTTGGAGGAATGGTCAAATGCATGGCTGCTTAGATTCAGTACAAAGAAGTGCAAAATAATGCACCGGGGAAACAGAAACCCAGGGGAAGAATACACAATGGGGGAGACACTGACAACAAAAATGGAAAGGGACCCGGGGGTAGTTATATCAGGTGACCTAAAGGTGGGCAAGCAATGTGAGAAGGCAGTAAGGAGGGCCGGGGGATACTGAGATGCATAGGGAGAGGCATCACCAGCAGAAAACTGGAAGTTGTTATCCCTCTGTACAGGCAGTTGGTGAAACACCATCTGGAGTACTGCGTGCAGTTCTGGAGACCCCATCTCCACAACGACAGACAGGGTGGAGGCTGCCCAGAGGAGGGCAAACAAAATGGTGCAGGGTCTGCACCAGAAGACATATGAAGAGAGACTAAAGGAGCTTAATATGTATACCCTCAAGGAAAAGAGGGACAGGGTGGACATGATAGAAACTTTCAAGTACCTCAAGGGAATCAACAAAATCCAAGAGGGTAGCATCTTTCAGAAAGATATGTGCAAGCACAATGGGGCACAATCTGAAGATAGAGGGAGGCTGGCTCAGAGTCAGAGGTAATGTGAGGAAGTATTTTTCACAGAGAGGTCTGTGAATGTAAGGAACGGCCTTCCTGAGGAGGCTGCAGAGTCAAAAAAAACAATGGGAGAATTCAAGAATGCATGGGACAGACATAAGACAATTGTTGTGGGGGGGTAGGAGGAAGTAGGCTGTTGGTTAACTAGGATCTGCAGCTGCAGCTTACCCATTTTGTAGGGAAATGGGCAGACTAGGTGGACCAAGTGGTCATTATATGCCATCAAAATCTATGTTTCTATGTTAAGAGTAATGTAATGATGGCTTTGAGCCTGACTTTGACTGACCCGGTCAGGCAAATGGCTGTAAAGATGCAAAATGAATGCAGTGCCCCAGGCCAAGTGAGAGCACCCCGGGTTTACTGCAGCAGCTCCGCCAACTCCTCCTGAATGCCAAAACTGATTGACTTGAGATTTTGTTTTTCTCAGTTCTTCAGCCTTGGGAGTTGGACTCAGGACTAACTTGAAAAACAAAATTAAGAACTTCAGGATCTCACCTCAGATTCAGTTCACTCAGTCAGTCAGGCACTCTAGGCAGCACCCCTGCAGGCTCGTCACAGTTCATGGTGTGATGTTCTCTCGAGTCTCTCAGCTCACCTCTTATCTTGGCCAGTTGGCCCCTTCTGCTCTGGCTCTACCTTCCCCTCTCAAGTAGTCAGCTGCTCAACACGACTCTCCTCCTCAGCTCTCTTTGTTCCTTCCCGGGCCTGGCAGTGCCACAGCAGCATGTGTTTGGGGTTGACCATGGGCCTTTCAATGGGGACCTGGGAGAGAGGAATGATTTATTGAACTGGAGAGATGGCGACAGAGGAGAAATCCTCCAACTGATGGGCGGACAGCGAGTAAACCACGGTGGACAAACCACTGGCTCCAACCCTCCACCAGACAACAAACGTGGTGGCAGTGTGCTGGCTTCTCAATGGTTGGTAACTGGGCAAAAAATGGCACCATAATGTTTTCCCGTCCATGCAGGCGCGCCTCAGACTGTGGCTGCAGTGCTCTCTGATTGGCCACAAAATGCACATTGCTGTGGTCACAGCATGCTTGCAGCCAATCCAAAATGGGGATATTTGGAAGTCGGGACAACAAGAGTCAGACGGACGGTAATTTAAAAAAAAATATACAGTCCTTTGATCCCCCAACCCCACTCAGTCAGTCTCCCAGCCAGGTCCAACGCAAGAGCCAATAAAGCAAAAAACCAAAAAACAAAAGCGAGCAAATTGAAAAAGTCCTGGTCTCTTTGCTCAGGGGGGCAGCCTGCCCCCCTGCCCCCCCCCCATAATCTACGCCACTGGGTCAGATTGAGAGGTAGCGACTGTGTAGAGAGGGTGAATACAGTGTGTGAGCTCACCATCTATCGCACCCGTCAATGACAGAGACAGGCGCTGCAAGCTGCTGAAGCCATGTGAGCTGCTAAGTGTCGAGATGCCCACCGCCGCAGCAGCTGGTGTGGAAAACTGGGAGAGGGGAATCTTGCTTGGCCGGGACATGTATCTTTCAGCTGGGTCATGGAACAACAGCCAGCCAGCACAGTCCTGCTGCGTCCACAGGAACAACATGAGCAACGAGCAGCTCTCCGATTCGAACTACCAGTATGTGATCTGCACCAACTGCCAGAAAGTGATGCAAGAAAAGGTGAGGGGAAAAAAATGGGGAAGGGTGAAGGGCACATGATTCTTTATGTGGGGGGGCTGACATGCTATGCAGAGGGGTTCTGCTGCAGACAAACAGAGTGACAGTGTGTTCTTTGGGTACTGGCAGGGAATCCTGCAGAATTCACTCCTGCGCCTGGCTGCACTGAAAATGGGCTTTAACTTGGGACTCGGGAGTTTCCAATCAAACTGCATAATGGGACTCACAAAAAAAATGGGGAAGGGTGAAGGGCACATGATTCTTTACGGTGGGGCTCACATGCTATGCAGAGGGGTTCTGCTGCAGACAGACAGAGTGACAGTGTCTTCTTTGGGTACTGGCAGGGAATCCTGCAGAATTCGCTCCCGTGCCTGGCTGCACCAAAAACGGGCTTTAACTTGGGACTCGGGAGTTTCAATCAAACTTCAGAATGGAACTCGTTTGTATCCCCTTTACACTTGCTGAGTTTTTCAAACCTGATTTTTTTCATTTATGTAGCAGTGCCTTAAGTTCACTAAACTCGGAGTGCAGTTGGTCCTGAATAAACTTTTTGTGGAGTTCTCTGGTGCTGTTGTTGAAATCCTTTACAACCATAGTAAACTTCATGTGGGGTGGAGTTGGGGCGGGTTAAACATACTGTGTGGGGGAGGGCACCTCTGGAGACATGAAGTGGCAAGAAAAATAGGGCTCTTTAACTACTATGCCTTATACAGTCCGTGTAGTACTTGGGATCTCCGCGGAAGAAATAATGTTGTGCGGACGGAAAACATGACGTAGGTCCTTTTCTGATGCAAAATGTCTGCAGGCTCCGCCCACTGCAGACGTAAAAAGGGTTCTTATCCTTCCACCTTGGAAAGTAGTCCCTCACTACAATGCGTCTACAACACCCTGAAATTCAGCTTGCACTGTCCTGTGTGTACTTCTGTTGCATTAAAATGTATTACCTTCACTGTGATTGCTACAGGGTATAAACCCCAATTATTTAATGTGAATAGTGGTCTGTGTGTGGGAAGCTGCTGACCAAGGATTAAACTGTCTGTTTAATCAACAGGTGTAGCACTATGTCGAGTTCACAGAAACTGTGTTTGCAAGGCTGCTGACCACGGATTAAACTGTGAGTTTAATCAACAGATGTGGCAATATGTAGAATTCACAGAAAGTGTGTGTGGGAATCTGCTGACAGTTTCTTACACAGTAAGTTTAATCATATGGTGAAGCAGTATGCAGAGTTTGTTGGAGAGTGGTACTTACTGTACTCAACTATTGCTGCACAGTGAAAATAGTACATATCACAAAATATTTACAAATATTTACAGATAAGGTTGCTGACAGCATCTTGAACTTTGCACAGGTTATATAATTGGCAGCTATGACTGAATCTGTTAACGAGAGAAAGGTATGTCAATCGGCAACATGTCATGCCATGCTGGTGTAGAAAAAAAATGTACATCGCCAGAAACTGCTAATGTGGGAGACTTGCTCCAGCAGCACGTTATGAAGACTGCACACATAACTGTACCACTGTGCAACAGGTCTTCAACATGTGTTAAATTGATCTGTCTGTCTGTCTGTCTGTCTGGCTTTGACTCTCCTTTACGCAGTGAGGGCAGGAACTGGGACAAATATACAGCACTAATTGTGTCGCTCCTGTGCAAAGTGCTGCTGACGGTAAGCAGAGACGCAAAGTGATCGCAATACTTGGAAGTTCTTCACTGACTGTGGGTAACAGCCTACTTCTTGTCCACAAAGTGCCGTGCAATACTACATGACGCTGTAGCACTGTGTTTGCATGCTCCAATTGAATAACCCACTTCCCAACTTTATATATGCAACTGCCACTGTCTCACACTCGGCCGTCTCTGTTTCTCCTGGTGTTGCTATGGCGGATTCCATACAACAAGTGACATACACAGAGAGAGACAGTAATTATTATACTTATGGTGCATTGTCTAACTCAGCATACTTGCTACAAGGTTACAGTCACCAAACATTGGGGTTGGGAGGGGTACAACAGTAGGGAGAAAAGCCCTTTTCAGTGATGCATCTTAGTATAGCAACCACCCTGGTGGAGAACCAGCGCTGAGGGTGATGAGACATGTGGCTCAGCACCACTCTCTGCATTCCAACAGTCCTCCAGGTGTCAGCTGTTATAGTTTGCTGTGCTCTATTATCGCTGATTCTACCCATGGGCTCTTTCTGTACTGCTAACGCTGTTAGCGCAGCGATTGAGGGGGACTGAGGGGAAAGCCAAACACAGTTGGAGATCTGCAAATCTTCCAGTGGCTGCACTGTCCTGCAATCATGCCAGCATTGCTTACCAAATGCAGTGCTCCTACAGTCACTCCCTCATCTATACAGCAGGCATACCACACCACGATGCAGAGTCAATGCTTTCCTGGTCCAAGTTGTAGATCTCAGCTCCATTTACAATATCTAACATCAACTACTATTGCCCACCTCATTACTCACAGAAAAAAAATTGCAGTTGACAGGCAACACTCAATAGCGGCAATCCCACTGTGGCTGCTTGCCACGATCTGTTCTACCATGAGCTGCTATCCTTCTGCTCTACTTCTTACTGGGATTTTTAACATTTCCTAGTATGTTTGCAGAACAGTACATATCTGTGGCTGGCTCCTGTGGAGTGTATATATTTACATATATATATATATATATACTGGAAATCACTCAGATCTCTGATAAATGACAGGAACACATCGGCAAAAATTGCCTTTTTTTCTTTTAAACACTGGTTCTGTTTTCAGCAAGAGAACTCACACAGTGATTGTAAATCACCAATACAAATACCTGCTTCATTACTTTGAGTATAGTGTGGAGAGATAACTAAATTCTGCTCACTAAGATAAGAAAAAAACATACATTGGGCCACGGAGAAGCCGGCAGGGGGATTGGGCACCCCCGAAGTCGGCAGTTGGGTGACTGCCACATACACAATATCGGTGAGCACGTCCAGGGAAGGTCCGTTGCTTCTGATGAGCTTAGCTCAGATTGCAGTGGACCTTTTCTTAGATGTGCTCACCACATTATGTATGCATGGTGTGGCACTGGCCTGCAGGCTGACTGGGGAATGAGGGACATACCTACTGGTGCATGCCCTGAATTCGCCCAACAGCGACCGCACCTCCAAAGCTGCACTACTCGCAAGAAGTTGGCTGTGCAAGCACGCGGACATAAAAAGTTGAAGATGTTCTCCTGGTATAGGGCAAACAATCTTGTGCACTTTTATAGATATTACCTTGACATCCTTACAGATGTTGAGCAAAGAAAGCAATACATTAGGTATAGGTTGGAAGTATTTCCAAATAACACACTTGAAGCCATTTCTAGAAAGAATAATTCTGCTTGCTCTAGATATTGTTCTTGTACCTGCACTACTCTAGAAAACTTGGAACATGTTATGTTTATTTGTAAATGGTATGACCTACCAAGAGCAAAGTGGATTTGGCCACTTTGTCGAACTATGCAAACAACAGACCAAAACACCTTATTTATCATCTTTTTTACATCTAATGATGAAATTGTATTCAGAGCTGTGGCTAGTTATCTGGTAAACATATCTAGATTACGACTTAAATGGAAAAAGATGATGAATGCATGATGGCCTGTTAGAACTTAAACTGTATTCTGACTGGAGTAAATATGACCTCGTTGATTGATCTGGATCTGGTTTCTGGTTATTAAATATATTATGTGAACAAATATTACCGTTTACTGCATTTTACAGTACTACAGAGTATCCGTGGACTTAGCACTGTCTAAATTTACTGGTACTTTTTGTATTTATTTATTTATACTGCTGATAGGTTATTTGTGGTGTGTATACTAAATTAATATGCAGGACTGTTTGTTTAAAAGCTTGTATGTATAATTTATTTCTATATATTGTCAAGGTCTTTGACTGCTCAAAAAATTAACTTTGACTTGAGGTGGAGGGGGATGCAATGCAAATGGACGTGCGGGGACCTGAGTACTTTTGCCCATTGGACCCTAGCCTCCTGATCTCCTCCAGATCTCCCTCTGTTACACTTTCATCACCATCTTCCTGGTCTGCTTAGCCAACTCCCCCCATGCTTTTTTTCTTTCCCCTTTTTCTCTTTAACTGGTCACCAGTGAAAATGGGCATATTTTGCTCACTGGTTATTCAGTATAAAAAGAAACAAACAATCTTATCTCCTCCACTTCACCCTCTTTTACACTTTCACCACCTTCTCCCTGTTCTGCTCAGCTGATTCCCCTCACCCTTTTTCCTCTCATTTTCCCATTTTTTATCGCTCTTCCTTTTTTCTCTTTCACCCTTCACCACCCTAGTATCCCGTAATAACTTTCCCTGTTATCCCTTCCTTGTCCCACTCCATTACCTTCTCATCCTCACCTCCTTCCTCTTTTCTCTCCTCTCTATCTGGGCCCACAGGCTAGATTGCACTTATTTTTATGACCTTTGTTTTAAGATGTTGGCTGTCTGTTTGTCTTTATTCTTCTACTTGCAGATGGTATTGCCTTGTAAACGCTGTCACTGTTATGTAATTAGCACATGTTTTTGTATCCGATGTTACCCCTCTTGATTTATGTATATATTCCACCTTGATGTTTATCTGTGCTTGTTCCTGCTAAATGTTATCAGGACCTCCTTGTGAATAAGCCTGCTCAATAGAGTTATTCTTACAATAATCTTGAACTTGAACAACAGGTCTGCAGCTGGTACCTGTAGCAGCACCTCCATCTCCCAGGACCCACCCCCACCCCCAGCCAATGATCCCTGGTCCCTGTTTCAGCATCCACAGCCAGCCCCTGCTATGGGGTGTGGACCAGTGACTGGTCTGGTGTCACACAGTGGAGTATTCAGTTACCAGTCACAAGAAATCTTACCATGTACCACAGGTCATGGTCCAGGTTACGTGGTGTCTATAGCCCCCCCCAGCGTAGCACCAAACATCCAGCTCCTCACCCCCACCCAATCCTCCCACACCTAGCTATCCCATGTACTGCATACTAGCCTCCCCTATTAATGTCTTGTCTGTCTGCAATGTCCACCCAGACCAGCCCTGGGACCCCCAGACTTGTCGCTCCCATCTAAGGGCCTAATGTTCTTCTGCTCAGACCATACCTGAGACCCCCTGACTAGCATCTCCTAACTATACCTCCCTTCTCTGTCCACCCTGATCAGCAATTGGAACCCAGACCAGCCTTCCACACCTAATTCTCCCTGTACTCTCCCTGAACCAGCCCTGGGACTGCTAGGCTTGTCTGCCTCACCTATGTCTCCATGGTAACCCCAAAGGGACCAGTACTAGGATGACTGGGATGGCCTCCCATGTCTATGTTTCCATTGCTCACCCACTTGGACCAGCCCTGGGAGCACTGGCTTTGCCTCCACTACCTACATTCTCCATGTCCCTCAATCTGAATCATCATTGGGATCCAAGGACTAGCTTTTCCTAGCAACCTCTCCCCTTTTGGCCCACCTAGACTGTCCCTGGGAAACCACACTGGCTGTCCCTACCAATGTCACGCTGTTCCTTCACCCACATAATCCCTTGGACCACCAGACTAGTCTTCCATATCTATGACTTCCCTGCCTGCCCACCCAGCCCTACCCCGGGACCCCTGGACTCGCTTTTCCCACCAATGTCCCCATGTCCCTCCACCTGGACCAGCCCTATGACCACTATATGGGCCATCTCCATTTAAACCCTCTTGTCTTCCCACCCAGACTAGTTACATGTTCAAAGGTTTAATGCCACCAAGCCTGTTGATTGAGTCTGGGAAAGCCACATTGCTAAACCCCAGCACTTCACATCTAAAAATGTGATGCATCATTGGGGGCGGAGTTACAGAGCTGATACCACAAATTTGTTTAGAAGACTTAAAGAAACAAGTACAAAAATCACCCTAGTGCAGCAACAGTTAAACATCAAACTACAAACACAGATATATGTGGCTATTTATAAAATACAAAAGGTGCTCCCCCACATACCCAATATATGCAAAAAGCAATACATCCCAGATCAATTGCCAGTTCTATATTGAATACCAAAAGGAGGTGGAAGGGGGGAGGAGTGTATTTTGTCTGTGCACAGTGAGCCATTTGATGGCACTAGTATTTATAAACTACGGTTGGGTTGCTGTCAGTCACTGTCACTGGGCCATATTGTATACAGTATGTGCTCATTGAGAGCTCAGTCAGTAGCCAGTTGTGTTGGTGAGAGGAGGGCTGTGCTGCTCACCGGCTGGGGGAGAACAAAGTAGTGGGTCACACCTTTACCAGATTGGGGGGGCCATTAGACTACCAGGGATTCCAATTTTTACAGTGGGGTCAACCCTTAGACAAGGGGGAAGGGAAGGACCACTAGACTATCTGGGATAGTTTTATATTACAACTGGGATGGGAATCAGACAACAGGGAGGGGGGTGGCTATTCTGCGCTACTGGGGATCCTTGTGTTTTTTATCATGGGCATGGTTGTCAGACATTGGGGATGGGGAGGGAGCACTGGACTAACAGTGATCTATTTTGTCACCATGGGGATGGCAGTCCAACGGGGGGAGAGAGAGGGAGCATTAGACTAACGGGGATCTCTTTTGTCTCCATGCAGATGGTGATTGGAGACCGGGGAGGGAGAAAGGCCACTGCACTATGGAAAAGATCACTATTACTAATACAGGGTCAGCAATCAGGGACCAGGTAGGGCCACTACACTATAGAAAAGATCACTTTTATTAATTCAGGGTCAGCGATCGGAGACTGAGTAGGGGGGAAGGACATTACACTATGGAAACTATCACAATTATTAATACAGGGTCAGCAATCAGAGACCAGAGAGTGGAAGGGACACTAAACTATGGAAAAGATCACTATTATTAATGCAGAGTCAACAGTCAGAGACCAGGGAGGGCCACTATGCTATGGACAAGATTACTATTGTTAATACAGGTTCAGAGACCGGGGAAGGCCACTACACTATGGAAAAGATCACTATTATTAATACAGGGTTGGCAATTGTGGATCAGAGGTGGGGGGACACTACACTATGGAAAAGATCACTATTATTAATACAGGATCAGCAACTGAGGACCAGGGAGGGACACTACACTATGGAAAAGATCACTATTATTAATACAGGGTCAGCAACTGGAGACCAGGAAAGAGAGAGGGGCACTACAATATGGAAAAACATTCAATTTCTACACCAGGATGGTGATCGGAGTAGGGTGGCAGTACACCATGGGGACTGCGGCTGCATGGAGTTTGGGCAGGTGGTGGGGCTGTACTAAGCCACCCACAGGCCATGCAAATGGTCTCATAATAGGCATGCTAATGGGCACTAGTGCCTTGCATGCCCAACGGGCACATTTGTATGTCTCCTTTCATGAATGGGGGGCTTAACATGTTGCGCTGTTGCTGGCAGACCATTCTCATGGCTGACTGTGGGGTGAAGTGCTACTGAGGTTCCCAATATTTTCCAGGGTTAGTGCTGCCCCCACCTGCACCTATTCTCATTTGGAGAGGGCGGTGCACTATCCAATTGTGAATATTAATTTTTGGTCCCTGCACAGTGGCAAGGTATGGTGCAAACTTTTGCACTGCAGTTTGCCCTTTTTTGTGAATCCTGCCCAAGATTTTTAACCACTGGGATTAAAGATCATTAAAATAAGGAACATATACAATGAAAATAAGCTTGTTTTCCTTGACAAGATAAAACAAGATACTTTGTCTTGATATAAGCCTTGATATAACACGGATTCTTAGCAGGAAGGTCATGTCAATCGAATCTGATAGATTTTTTTGATTATGTGATTAGGAAAGTAATTCAGGGAAGGGCAGTAGATGTTGCCTACCTAGATTTCAACAAAGCCTTCAACACTATCCCACATAGAAGGTTGGTTAACAAGATGAGTTGTCTGGGCATGGGAGACAAGGTGGTGAATTTGGGTTAGGCACTGGTTAACAGACAGGATGCAGAGGATGGTGGTAAATGTGGTACAATCTGAGGAGAGGGGGGCGAACAGTGGGGTACATATGCAGGGATCAGTACAGGGACCAGTCTTGTTTAATGTCTTCATTAGTGACATTGCAGAGAGGCTGGAAGGAAAGGGCTGCATGTTTGCAGATGACACCAAGATCTACAACAGGGTGGATACTCCAGAAGGGATGCAGAAAATGAAAAGGGACCTGGAGAATCTTGTTAGATGGTCAGAGATGTGGCGACTGAGGTTCAATGCAAACAAGTGCAAAATAATGCATGTGGGTAGAGGGAACCCTGGGGAGAGCTACAGGTTGGGGGGACCTGACTGTCACCAAGGAGGAAAGGAACCTAGGGGTTATCATCTCTGAAGACCTTAAGGTAACGAAGCAGTGTTCAAAGGTGGCAGGGAAGGCCAGTGGCATGCTGGGGTGCATAGGCAGGGGTATCACTAGTGGGAGGTGGTGATGCCATTGTATAAATGTATAAAACATTGGTAAGGCCTCACCTGAAGTACTGCATGCAGTTCTGGAGGCCATGCCTGTGCAAGGACTTAAACATCGTGAAGACTATCCAGAGCAGGGTGACAAAGATGGTGCAGGGCTTGCACCACAAAACATAGGAGATACTAAGGGACCTCAATATATACTCACTGAAGGAGAGAGGAGAGTTGGGGGACATGATTGAAACTTTCAAGTACCTCAAGGGTATAAACAAGATGCAGGTAGGGGACCTTTTCCAATGTAGAAAAAGTACTAGAACAAGGGGGCATGATATAAAATTGGAGGGGGGTAGATTATGTGAGGAAGTTTTTATACACAGAAAGTGTAGTTGATGTTTGGAACAGTCTGCCACAGGAGGTAGTGGGGGCAAGCACAATGAAAGGGTTTAAGCATGCCTAGGACAGGCACAAGGGAACCTTGAGAGGGGAAGGAGTGATTAAAAGACATTGATCACATAGGGTCAATGGCAACACACAATGTATAGGGCCTGCGGGCAGACTTGATGGGCCTGGCAGTCCTTATCTGCTGATGATTTCTCTGTTTCTATGTAAGCCATTTTTTCTTAATAAGAAAAAACTCTAGAGATAATCTTGGGGTTCAACATGTAAGATTTCTAGTTAGTGAAATAAGATGATTAAGCTTGTCAAGATATTATTTTTTGCAGTGTAACGACTGGTGTCTTCTGCTTTCTTTTTTTTTTTCTTTCTATATACATTTTTTACTTTTTTTTTTACCTTATGTCTCCCCTTCCTGGGGTCATGGCATACACATACATATGCGTGCATGGAGGTGCGTGTGTACGACAGGATCTGGTGACCCCTTCCACCCCACCCCAGACTTGTGTCGCCATGCCTACTGCCTGCGCACCCATCAGACCTCCACCTGATGGGTGCTTGACTATGGTGGAGCGGGTGTCCACCCCTGAAGGGGAAATTCCGCTCCAGCCCCCCCCCCAGCTGGCTCCCCGGCGAACCTAGGTTGTTCCCGAACCTGGGTCGCCGGTCTGGTGTGAGGCGTGGCGTCTTGCACCTCAACCCTCAGCGTCATCAGGCTGGCTGTGTCTTCTGCTTTCTAAAAAGCACTTTAAGCATACTAGACAGTAGTAATACTATGATCCACAGACTCCATGTGCTCTCCCCTGCTCCACGACCTACTGTTATTTGATACAGAATCCCTTGGTTCTCTAAGAGTCATACAGGGGATGTCCAACTTAATCAAAACCTTGGGTGCAGGCTCTACCAAACACAAAAGGTGTTTGGCAGTGCCTGCTCCCAGGGATCTGCATAGATCAGACACTTGCTGAGTGACTTGGGGGTAACCGATCACTTTTGTGTCAAATGGTGGCAGGTTGTGGAGTAGAGAGAATGTGCAGAGTCTGGGGAACACTACCTAATTGTCCTCCATGAGGTTATAAATAGAATAATAGATAGATTCTGGTGTATTACAAGGCAGTAATTCCATCGAGAGGTTCTGGAGACACAAGAAACTCGAGATGGAATTTCTGCTTTGAAACATCAGAACCTATTTGTTATTTTTTGTAATATAGGGATGTGAGAAATTTTAAGTTCTCACTTGTACCTCTGTATGGCGCTGCAGTCTGCAGAGTTAGTAAGACTCCCGAGTGTTGTTCCTCGCTCCTCGCTCGCACCCCCCCGCCACTCCTGCTCCCGCTCCCAGTCCCATTCCGCTTCTTTCTCTTACAAAAAACAAAAAACAAAACACGGTTCACACAGTAGTCACATTGGTAATCCAAACGATACTATTACAAGGACCAGAAGTATAGTATTATTGGGCCGGAAGGTTAGTATTACGAGCACCGGAAGTACATTATTATGGGACTAACATATTACATGGAATTTTTTGTATGCATTTTGGGGGTATTATTTTCATTATCCATATATTACAATGCAATTTATCTTAACAATGCATTACAGTACTGAGTGTAATGAGATTAAAAGTGATACCACAGTGCTAACACATGAGTCCAGGGTTGCTGTGAGAGGTGCCAAATACTGAAATGTCAAAATAGCGTACTACCATGGTGCTACCATTGTGCCAGTGTTTGGAGGAACTGACAAAAATCTCAACATTACGTAATACCATTGCATTACCAGTGAGTGTGTGCGATAGAGAGAACAGGGTAAAAAATGTCATAGGGATACCATTGTGCCAGTGCACTACCAGTGTACCAAAGAAAATCAACATGTTGCTTACCACTGTGATACCAGAGTACCACTGGGTAGCACCATTGTGGATTTTTATGCCTACCACGGTATTGCCATTGTTATACCACTTGTATTGCCATTGTGATGAATTTGGTAAGGGCAGGATAAGAAGCAGCATGGGTTTGTGGCAGGAAGGACATGCTAGATTAACCTAATTGATCTTTTTGATTGAGTCACCACAGCAATGTTTGGCAGACAAGCAGCTGATGTGATCTAGTTATCATTAAGCCTTCTACTCTGTACTGCACAGAAGGTTGGTTAGAAAACTGGAAGATTTGGGGTTTGGGAACAAACTCACAAAATGGATAGAGAACTGGTTTGGCTGTAAAACTCAGCAGGTGGTAGTTAAAATGGAATTCTCGAGAGTTTATTCTTTTTTGGTAACTGGGTAAGGCTCACTAGGCACTACTGCCTGTTTTCAGGGGTGACCCGGGAGCACTGGGTTGGTTAAGTGACTTGCTCAGAGTCACATAAAATGCAAGTGGAGGTTGTGGGAATCAAACCCAGGTCTGCTGGATGTACCAAGCTCAATCACAGCTCGTTACTCTACCCTCTAGGCTATACTGCCAGCCCCTAGGGAGGGTTACCAGAGGGGTGTCACAGGGATCAGTGCTAGGTCTGGTGTTATTCAACATCTTTATATGATATAGCAGTGGGTATATGTACACATAGCAAGGCTGGCCTCTTTGCTGACAACACCAAGATCTGTGGGAGGGTGGACTGAGGAGGGAATATAGGACATGAAACTAATCTAGAAAGACTGGGGAAGTGGTCTAAGGTGTGGCAACTTAAATTCAATGCCAAGAGATGTAAAGCTGTGCATATTTGAAGGAAATTCCCTAAAACTTCTATTTGATGGGGCGTGATGGTGGTTGAGACTACTGAAGAAAGGGACCTGACAGTCATTATGAGTGACAACCTTACATTTTTTCAGCCCAGTGCAACAAGGTCTATGGGAGCAAGCAGAGTGCTGGGGTGTATAGGTAGAGCATTCTCCAGCAGAAAGAAGGAGGTGGTATTGCCTCTGTACAGGTCCAAAGTGAGATGGCACCTAGAGTACTCTGCCTAGTTTTGGAGTACTGACCTTAATAAGGTCAGAAAATGCTTGAACAGGGTTCAGAGGGCTATGGAAAAGATACAGGGGCAGCAGGGGGTGCATATGAGGAGAGGTCATAGAATTTGAACATACACTGGAGGCCAGAAGGAGAGATGATTGAGACTTGTATGTTCTTGAGGGTATCAGCAAGGTAGACTTCAGGGAACTTTTCACAAGGATTGAAAACACAGTAACCAGAAGTCATTGGTGAATGTATGTATGAGGGGAGGTTCAGAAAGGATGTTAGGAAATCATTTTTCACAGAAAGGGTGGTGGACACCTGGAAGAGACCACCAAAAAAACAATCAGTGACCAGTTTTAAACATGAATGGGATATGCACATAGGGACAGTAAGTCCTAAGGGGAGAAGATGGACAGCTTGGAGTGGGGATACTGGGGGATGAAAGGGTAAGAGAACCAGTAACTCTGGTCTGATATGGAGTTAAGTAGGGAATGAGAAGACTGGATAGACTCATTAGTCTTTATCTGCTCTCAGAATCTAGCATTTATGTAATTTACTGTCTGAAATCACTTGAAACATAGCCTCAGTTGGTGTTTTTCAACATTATAAATAAATGTCTGTAAATGAAGCTATTTGACTGGATGACAGCATTCTGAAAGGGTTTGATTACTGGCTGGAAACCTATATGTACAGAAGAAAATTTAGAAATTTAACTATAAAACATTTCATTTAAAAAAAATTAAAAATAATAACTATAAAATATTTCATTTTAAAAAGAATGAAAACTTGTTAGCTTAATAATAGTATGAAGTTGCTTCAGGGCTTGGGTTACCTTCCTTTACCTAGCCCTAAAAGCATTATGCCCTTGGCACCTCCTGTCCCCATAGGGTTTGATTAACTGAAGGTAACCCAACCTATAGACGTGCCCTTGTCCCATTCTGTTTTGGAATAAATTGCATCTTTCAAACTTTTAATTAGGGAAAGGAGAAATTGTTTAATCAGAAAATACACACTAAGCCAGAGCTTGTTTCCAGTTGCAGCCTGGGAGTACATGGACATTAAGTGGCTTGCTCAGGGTCACACAGTATACTAGTGGGGGTGGGTGGGATTCAAACCCAGGCTTCCAGATTTGCAGCTTAGTGCCCTTAACCATTATGCTATACTGCCTCCAATTAGGAGGAAAAGAGGTGCTGTAACCTAAAATGCAAATGTTAATTAATTAAAGAAGTGATTCAGTAAGCAGCATTTAACCAGAAACCACTCACTTGTGTTTGCTCCTTTCAGTGGAGCCTAAAAATCTCCCGAAGTATTAAACCCAGCATTTTTCTGTGAGTTGCTTTAAGATTTATCACCACTTGGTAGAGTGGATCCCTTTATATAAGTGTGTAACTTGAAACTTATGCTGTCATCACCAATGAGGAGTTCTCATTCTTTTAATATAAATAGTATATGATTCCAGTTTTGATGCTATGCAGGTGACACAGTGTCTGTAGCTATTGTGTAATTGTTGACATTTGTGTACTTCTCCTTTGGAGCACTTTTGGAATGGTGACTTGTTGTCACAAGGTCTTCTTGGTAAATCAGTGCTAATAAATACATAAAACATGTTGCCCTGCTGGCTACTTGTGATAACTCCTGGATTTACTCAGGTTTGATGACCAGTTGAGTGCTTGTTTGACTACGCATACATGATGAGTACAAAAATAAGAGGAGGTCAAGGTTACCCATGCAATCTGGTTTGTTGTAGTTCTATACACTCTATGTTCAGGACAGTGATTGACTGGGATAGAGCAGGGAGAGTTCTGGGAACTAGGGAGGGGTCTTAGGTAGCATGCTCAGTGGCTTTTGCTGAGATGTTGCCTGTCTTCAACCGAGGGAGGAAAGGGATCTCTGCACCATGAGCTTCAACTCATGGCTAAAGGAATGGTGCAGAGAAGAGGGATTCAGCTGCAATAGGCACTGGGGACTCACCTGGGAAGATAAGCGCCTTTACAGGGGTGATGCACTCCATCCATCCGGGAGGGGAACTGCAGTCCTCAGTGGATGGTTTAAATCTTACTTCAGTGAACACTTAAACTAGCTGGTGGGGGGGTGGAAGAAGGATTGGGAGGCAGAAACTGTACCCCCCATCAGAAGCTGAAGTAGACAGTAAGGAGAACCTAAGGGGAGAGGAATCCCCCCAGGGTGAAAATTAATAAAAGAAGCAGAGCGGTAGAGACAAAGGGGTAAGGGAACAGGAGCATTAAAAAAGAAGGATGAAAGATGAAGGTCAAAAAGGAAAAAAGGGGGCTAACAATCAGAGTGGAAACAAATCTGCAAGACCATGTGTGAGAATGCTAGAAGCTAGGAAATAAGATTCCAGATCTAGAGACCATCATGGCAGAGACCAACCTGAATATTGTGGCCATTTCTGAGTCATAGTGCTCTGATAACCATGACTGGGACATGGCCATACCAGACTATACTCCATTTAGGAAAGATCAGGTGCAAAGGAAAGGAGGGGTGTGGTGCTTTATGTGAGGAAAGCATAAAAGCGACAGAGCTACAGGGAATATGGGGAGGCAGAGGTACTGTGGGTCACCCTGAAACTAAGGAATGGAGTCACTATTCATATTGAAGTGATCTGCTGACCTCCAGCACAGAGGGAGAAATTAGATAAGGTATTGGTGGAAGCTACTGGCAAGATGTCAGAAAGGGGGAGATGCTGCTGGTGGGAAACTTCAACCCACCGAATGTAGACTGGAGACTCTCAGTAGCAGCTTTAGCTAGAAGCAGAGACATCCTAGACTCTCTGCAGTGGACATTCCTCAGGCAGCTAGTCAGTGAACCCATTTGGGATGGGGCAATATTAGACCTGGTACTCACTAACAAGGACAGTGCTACAGATGTCAAGGTAGGAGGCTACCTGTGGACCAGTGATCACTGTACGGTGTGGTTCAATATAAGGATGGCTGCAGAATCAAACCATACAAGGCGAAGTCCTGGACTTCAGGAGGGCAGATTTAAAAAGATAATGTGGCAGGGATGGGTGGGTGGGGAGAAGCAACAGAGGACAAAGCTAAAAGGGACCACAGTAAAGGCAACAAACCTCTGTGTCAAACAAGTGAGCAAAAGCAAGAGGAAAAAGAGACCACTATGGTTCTTGAAAGATATGGCAGGTAAAGGCTATAAGGGTAGCATTCAGAAGGTATAAGGAGATGCAAAAGGAGGAGGAAAGGGAGGCTTATCAGGGGAAACAGAGGGAAATAAGGAAAGCAGTATGGAGTACAAAGGTACACAATGAAGAGAGAATAGTCCAGGAGGTAACAAAAGAGGCAAGACATTTATTAGGAGTGTAAGTGAAAAGAGGAAGACCAGGGGTGGGATTGTAGGGTAGAAAGGGAAGGGAGGGACTGTGCAGAGGGGGACCAGGAAAAGGAAGACATCCTGAAAAATACTTTTGTTCAGCATTCATAGAGGAAGGAGAAGGGCAGAGATCACAAAAAAGTAACAGAAGCTTTAGAGGGAAGGAGATAAACACTAGCCCTTTTTTGGAAGAGCCAGTCCTGAAGGGACTTGCTAACCTGAAGCTGGATGAAGCAATGGGGCCAGATGGGGTGCCTCCAAAGTTACTGAAGGAGCTCAGGGAGGTACTGGCTGCACCTCTGACAGCTGTATTTATCAGCTCACTGAAAACAGAAGTGGTTCCAGAGGACTGGAGGAGGGCAGATGTAGTTCCACTTCACAAAAGTGGTAGCAGGGAGGAGGCAAGCCATTATAGGCCAGTCAGCCTGACATCTATGGTGGGAAAGATGATGGAATCACTGCTGAAGGAAAGGTTTGTAGAATATCTTGAATCCAATTAGTTACAAGACCCAAAGTAGCATGGGTTCACAGGGGGAGGTCATGTCAAATGAATCTGATAGATTTCTTTGACTGGGTGACAAAGGAGTTAGGTCAGGATAGAGAGGTGGACATGGTCTATTTAGATTTCAGTAGGGCTTTTGACACCATTCCACTTAGGAGACTATTAAGCAAGCTGGGTAGTTTAGGAGTAGGTCTAAAGATGGTAAATTGGATAAGAAATTCATTAAGGGATAGACAACAGGTTGTTGGTGTATGGAGTTCACTCTGAGGAAGTTAGGGTGACCTTAGGGATCAGTGCTGGGACCATCTTCTTTAATGCCTTTAAAAGTGGCATTGCAGAGGAGCTGGAAGGGAAGGTCTGTCTCTTTGCAGATGACACCAAAATCTACAATAGGGTGGACACTTTGGGGGGGGGGCTTGTTGAGAGGATGAACAGAGACCTGAGAAAACTCAAAGAGTGATCAAGGGTATGGCAGCTGCGTTTTAATGCAAAAAAGTGCAAAATAATGCACTTAGGGCACATAAATCCAGGGAAGGTGCACAGAATGGGTAGTGCAACATTGACGTCTACTAAAGAGACCTGGGCTAATCATATCTGATTACCTCAAGGTGGCCAGGCAGTGTGATAAGGCAGTTGGGTGGGCTAGTAGGATGCTGGGGTGCGTAGGGAGGAGTATCACCAGCAGAAAGAGGGAGGTGGTGTTGCCTCTGCATAGATCACAGGTAAGATCTTATCTAGAGTACTGTGCCCAGTTCTAGAGACCACATCTCTGGAAGAACATAGACAAGATGGAGGCAGTCCAGAGGAGGACAACTGAAATGGTGCAAAGTCGGCATCAAAAGCCCTATGAGGAGAGACTAAAGGACCTCAAGATGTATATCCTAGAAGAGAGGGGGGATGGGGATATGATAGAGACCTTTAAGTACGTCATGGGAATAAATAAGGTACATGAGGGAAGTTTTTTCCAGAAGAAAAGGTGCTCAAGAATAAGGGGACATGCTCTTAGGCTGGGGGGGTAGATTTAAGAGAGATGTGAGGTAGTACTTCTTCACATATAGAGTGGTGGATTCCTGGAATAGCCTTCCTGCGGAGGTGGTGGGGGTGACAACATTAGCTGGGTTTAAGAATGCATAAGATAGGCACAAGGGAATCATAGTGGAAAGGAAGAGGGGATGGAGAAAGAGCTGCAGAGCAAGTAGGATCAGTGGTGATAATGTGGGTAGGGAAAATGGGCAGACTAGGTAGGCTAAGCGGTCTTTATCTGCCATAAAATTGTACGTTTCTGTGTTTCAGATCTAAACTTAGGAAACACATACCTCCAAAGTATGAATGCTCACGTACTTAATAAATATGGGTATTGATAGGCAACCCTAGGCATTTCAGTTCTATGTATATTTGCTGCAGGTAATCCATGTTATCCTGTATTTGTCCAGATTTAGTGCACTTCACTATAGTATATTTATGATCTTGCCTGTATTATGTTTCCTCTATTCCCTTGTAATGTTTTCTGATATTGTTGATATGTACAGTATGCTTTCCTGTTGATTTTGTATCATGTAATGTCAGCTTGTTACTTATATTTTAAATTTATTTATAGGCTTTGTAAAATCTCCCAGGTTTTGCCTAAAAATAGCCATTTTCTTGCTTAGTGAACTTACGTGGTAAAAACAAACAAATGAATAAGTAAACAAACACACAAAAACAAATAAATATATAATGTATCAGGAGCCCTTATTAACACTTGCCCTGCAGCTTTTTTTCTTGTAATCACACTGTTCTGACATCTTTTGTTGATAAACCTTGCCTAAGTACATCAGAACAGTGAGATTACAAGTTAGAATGGCAGCCGATTACCACACTCTATTATTGGAATGCCATTCACAGCAGCGTGCACTGTTTTCAAATGCACAGCAGTTAAACACTGTACTTTTAGCATCGCAATGGCAATTACCAAGACTCCCCCTAGTGAGCAATCGGGCCAGGCATCCTTTATCGTGGCTCAGCAAAATAAAACAACAACAGAGAAAACAGAATCAGACTTGTCAGGTCTTAACTGGCAGAAGTGCAGGAGCCTCGGAGCATCAAGCAAATTCCAGTGGAGGAGCTTGAAGTACAACTGGCTGAGCTTATCTACAAGGTCAAAAAAGGTGATGGGTCAGAATATGAGCCGGGGACACTGCGTAGCATACTAGGAAGTGTGGATAGATAATTGTTTAAGTGTAATTACAGGCACTCAGTGTTCCATGGGAACACCCCCAACTTTAAAGAAACATTAAAAACGTTGTCTGCCAAGCAAAAGTACCTTAAGAAGCAGGGAAAGGGCAATAAGCCAAATTGTGCAGAAGCATTATCTCCAAGTGACATTGATAAACTTTATTCTACATGCACCCTTGGCATGCACTCTCCTACTGCCCTAATGAACATGCTTTTTTCAACAAACGGCTTTGCTATGCCCTTACAACTGCAGAACATCACAGTTCATGATGTCAGGCTTGGAACTATTAAGGGACAGGGAGGGCATGGAGTACCTTAAATACACAGAGAGGCAGACCAAAACAAAGGCTGGAGATAACCCAAGAGACATCCATGCTGTCAAACTGAGGATGTACAAAAATAAGAGTCACCCTGACAGAGATCCCATATGGGCATATAAACTGTACTGCACCCATGGACCACCAGCAATGCAAGGGGCAGACACCCCATTCTGCCTTACACCAAATGTAAATGGCAAACCAGGAATGTCCCTTTGGTTCTGTGCCATTCTGCCGGGTGAAAATAAAATAAGGAATATAATGCACCTAATAAAAAATGCTGCTGACCTGCCATCAGAGAAGCATATCACTAATCATTCTACTCGAAAAACTGCTATACAATGCTTGGCTGATAATAATGTCCCTCTGACCGAAATCCAGCAATCCGGCTTCATCTTGCCCCATTAGGGAAGGAAGTCCTTAAACAGGGGATGGCTGACTACATTCAAGAAAGGTGGGGTTTAAACTTGTGAGGGGAGGATAAGGGGCTGACCAGAAGCCCTCTCCTCCAGATGAGGGAATAGCCTTCAAACCCAAGGGGGGACAGACTGGGGTGGAGTTTCAGGAGGAACAGAGGGAGGATGGAAGTATAAGGAACCTGGGGGTCGACAAAGGGGATCAGGGATAAGGGGGGGTGGGTTGGTGTTAGTAAATGCCAGGAGCTTGGGAAACAAGTTGCCAGAGTTCCAGGCCATGCTGTTCGGGGGGGGGAGGGTGGATGTGGCAGCGGTCACAGAGACGTGGGTCAACAAAAACCATGACTGGGACCTAAACGTGTGGGGATACATTAGCTTAGGAAGGATAGAAAGGAGGGCAGATGGGGTGGAGTGGCTATGTTCATTAGAGATGACATAGAAATTGCTAGGGTAGAAGAGGCAGAGGGAAACGTGAAGGCCTTATGGGTCACCTTACGATCCCCAGTAGGAGATAAGGTCAAGCTGGGTGTAGAATACAGGCCCCCCGGGATGGGTGATGTTCTGGAGGATGGTTTGCTGGACAACATCATTGCCCAGCATGGACCAAAAGGAGAAGGTGTGGTGTTGATGGGGGACCTTAATATGCCAGGTACAAACTGGGGAACCATGTCCTCTAAGGTGGCCAAGGAGCAGAGGCTGCTGGATGGCTTCCAGGATGTGTTCTTAACACAGCATGTGATGGAGCCCACAAGGGAGGGGCATGTCCTGGACATGGTTCTGGCAGATGGGGATCTGGTAAGGGACCTGGTTGTAGAGGATCCCCTGACTGGGAGCGACCACAATACTGTCTGGTTTCAAATAAGCATGGGGAGGCGGGTGAGATCTAGGACACTGGCAGTGGACTTCAGGGGACAGACTTTGTGGGCATGGGAAATATTCTCAAGGATCACTTGAAGGGGATTACATCAATGAAAAATGTGGAAAGGAGATGGGAGATCATAAAACGGGGACTTCATGAGGCAGTCAGGACCTGCGCTAAGGTGAAACGTAAGGGAGCAAGGTCACATAAGCCATGCTGGTGGTCCAGTGAGGTTCGGGTAGCGGTCAGAGAAAAGAAGGCGGCCTACAAAAAATATAAAACAACAAGAGTGGATAGGGATAAGGAAATGTACCATCTTGCATCTAGAAAAGTCACCCAGATGGTGAGGGTGGTAAAGTCCAGTAAAGAGCAGCGGCTGGCACAGGGGATACATGGAGGGGAAAAGGGGTTCTTCCGGTACATTGGGGAGTGGAGAAAAACTAAGGGCCATCTCAGCAGATTGAGATCAGAATGAGGGTGGGTGGAAGAGGCGAGGGACCAGGCAGAGATATTTAACGAGTACTTTCCCTCTGTGTTCACTAGGGAGAGGGATGGGATATCTACAAAGCAAGGCATGATGGGGATAGAAGCAGCAGTGAGTGGGATCAGGGGAGCAACAGAAATGGAGCAAGAGGGAAGGAGAGGTACCCCAGGGGTGTCACATCAGGATAAGGATAAAAAGGCCAGTAAGGTGGAGGGGACGGATGATGCTATCTCCTCCAAAAGGGTGTGGTTAGCCCTCAAGGCCCTAAAGAAAGACAAATCGCCTGGGCTGGATGGCATTCATCTGAGAGTACTATAGGAATTGGTGGACATACTGGCTGTACCCCTGTCGGAGCTTTTCAACAGGTCACTTGAGACAGGGAGGGTACCTAGGGATTGGCGAGAGGCACATGTGGTGCCAATCCATAAAGGGGGGTCGAGGGAAGTACCAGGTAACTATAGACCCATCAGTTTGACCTCGGTGGTGGGAAAATTAATGGAGAGTATACTAAAGGAATGATTGGGGGTATACTTGGAGGAGGTGGGAGGTCTGGATAGTCGGCAACATGGGTTTGTGCCAGGTAGATCATGTCAAACCAATCTTGTGGAGTTCTACGAATGGGTAACATCAGAAATGGACAGGGAAAAGCCTGTGGATGTATTATTCTTGGACTTCAGCAAGGCATTTGACTCTGTCCCCCACAATGGTCTGGTGGAGAAACTGATGGGGTTGGGAGTAGGCCCTTTGATGGTCAGATGGATTGAAAACTGGCTAGCTGGACACACCCAGAGAGTAGTGGACTGTGGGGAGCTCTTGAACCCTAGAGAAGTTGGTAGTGGGGTACCGCAGGGCTCTGTCCTGGGTCCGATTCTGTTTAATGCATACATATTGGACATCAGGGAGGGTATAGGGAGTGAAATGAGTCTCTTTGCTGATGACTCCAAGATGGGAGCAGTAGTTGAGGGAGAAGAGGGGAGGTTGGCTCTGCAAGGGGACCTGGACACCCTGGAAAGCTGGGCTCACACATGGATATTAAATTTCAATATCACCAAGTGCAAGGTGTTACATCTTGGGCGGGGAAACCCTAAACATAGGTACACCCTGGGAGGGGAGGCGCTGGAGGCCTCAATAGGGGAAAAAGACCTAGGGGTCATGGTGGATGCATGTATGAATAACTCTGAGCAGTGCAGAAGAGCGGCTAGCAAGGCAAACAGGATGTTGGGATGCATTGTAAGGGGGATCACCTCTAGGAGCAAGGAAGTGATTCTGCCGCTGTACAATGGACTGGTTAGACCACACCTTGAGTACTGTGTACAGTACTGGAGACCACACTTGAAGAGGGACATACAGCTCCTGGAGAGGGTACAGAGGAGGGCAACTAAGATGATACGAGGGCTAGGGGATTTGACGTATGAGAACAGACTTGAGGAGCTCTGCCTGTTTTCATTGGAGGAGAGGAGAGACAGGGGGGACATGATTGAGGTCTTCAAGTACCTCAAGGGAATAAATAGGGTAAACATGGAGGGGATCTTTAGACTAAAGCAGGGAGGTATCACCAGAGGGCATGGTTTGAAGTTGGAAGGTGGAAGACTAGGGGGAAAAGGAGGAGGTTTTTCACTGAGAGGTGGTGGACCCTTGGAATGCACTGCCTGGTGAGCTGGTTCAGAGAATCCACAGTGGAGGGCTTCAAGAGAGAGTGGGACAGACACAGAAAGTGGATGTATCAGATGATGGTCTGTCCCAGGGGGGTGGGGATGGGTGATAGGGGTTTCTGGAACACAAGGGGGGGAGGGCCTCGGCACCCAACTAGGGATCTGAGGTTCGAGCAGACTCGATAGACCGTAAGGCCTAATCTGCTGGCAAATAGTATGTTAAGTGTCTGGACACCGATCACTTGCTTCCTTAGACAATTACAGCTCCCTCAGTGAACATAAATAAAAGAGAAATTCCTGTTTTTTCAGTGGCCAGAGCCACATTGAACAAACAGGGCCCTCTACCAGTGCAGCTCCGACATCCTTCACTGGACCACAGTGTGCCGCATCAATTTCATAGGAAAGAAGAAATCCCCTGAGTGACCTCGAAAAGAATTTCAACCTTTATGGAGATGATGTCCACATCATGGTAAACAATATCTTCTATGGGCCCCAAAGAAGAAGAGTTGCAGTGATAGTAGACTCCTCATTAGATGACGAACAGTAAGTAGAGCAGTTTTCGTTTATCAAAGCATACAGTCTAAGTAGCATAGCTTTTTCCAGCTGCGTTTTAAAAAATCTTTATTTTTGTTTTCCCTATTCTTTAGGATACTTACTTGCTGCCAACATAGAGCTCCTGCGATCCCTGACTTTGACTCCCACAAGGCCTCAGAGCAAGTAGAAGATGTTTTCCTAAAGGCATGGATCACATGATTGCGGTTGACCAACCACTTATTTTACCTTTGAACTTTATCCATTTGAACTTGTTTCTCATTTGAAGTCCAAAATAAGTTGATGAGTTAGAATAAAAAAGCAAAGAAAAAAATTTTTGTAACAGTTATGAGCTTAATGTATTTTCTTGTGGCGGTGTTTATTATTAAAATAAACAGTTTTTTTATCACCAATTTTGAGGCTTCATTTCAGATGCAAGGTAAGGGATACCACTGTTGTTTAAATACAGAGTGCAAAGTAACAAGGAAAACGTTGGTCAGGCTACATGGCAACCCCAGATATTATAAAAGATAATGCCTGAGGTATTGGTTGATTACCGAGGTGCAGTGACCTCTCGCGGTAGCCTTGATGACCATAAACCTCCTGAGCTATGCTCTCAAGGTTTACAAGGGTCTACATGGTAACCACTTGCGGTGATTACACCTTGGTAATCAACCAAACCTCAGGCATTATCCTCTATATAAATCATTACTGAGGTGTATGTGATTAGGGTAATTATTCTTTATCTCCATTACCAGTGGAATACCTTGCATGAATATGCAAGGATTTGCAGAGGAGGTAATGGCTTCTGATAGTTATTTATTTAGTTTTTGTTGACTGGGCAGGTACACTAGACAAATTATTGCCTATTTTCAGGCACGAACTGGAAAAATTACACCATACTAACTACAGTGAATGCTATATAACAATAATAAAACACCATACAGATACCATAAGTACAGCATAACAATAACAACAAGATTAGGCAGATACAGAGCAATATACCAACCAGTGGCAAAGAGTATCAAGAAACAGTTAACAAACACTAACAATGATCAATATAAATTACAGTAATAGTAAACAGCAGATATCTGAACTTCCACAGAAAAACATTAGGTAGCAAAGAAACAACAGATTAGATGATACTGAATATCAAGTACAGGAACATGTGCAATTGTCAGTGGACAATAGGTATGTAGGGAGTTCAGTTTTAAAAGTGGAATGAGACAGTGATGAATGCAAGGCAAGGGGTAACGAGTTCCAGAAATGAGAAGCAAAGTAGGAAAATGCCTGTGGACCAATATTGGTGACACATTTGGGTGTGGTGAGTAGCTCACAGTGGGAGGAATAGTGGGGATATAGTTGACAAGATTTCTTGAATGTAGTTGCAAGCGTAGCAGGGGAACCTGACTGAATGAACTTCTCAATAGTACACCCTAGTGAATGGTGCATGAGAGACATATAGGAGATAGCCACCCTTGTTTTCTATAAAGATCACAGTGGGGAGTCAATCTCTACGTAGACAGTGTAAAGTGACAGAATCCATTATAGGCTATGGTCCACTTGAAGAGAATGCTGGAGCAAGAATGGGAAAGGGGTACCATTCCGTATGTTAGACTGGGCAGCAGTACTCCAAGAGCAATGACAAGTTGAGCAGAAGGGGTAAAGGAATCTCTAATTCCGTAGGCAAGCCTTAGTTTGGAGTGAACTACTTTGTATACATTGGTGATGTGGAGGGAAAAGTCTAAGGCAGGATCAAGTGTAATGCCCAGGTACTTAAAAGATTTGACTTCAGTAAGGGGGGTTACCATTAGAGCACAGCACAGTTAAATTAGTTAGACATATCTTAAGTTTGGGAAGAGAGCCAAAACACATTGAGTGGGTCTATTTCAAGACAACCAAGACTGTATACAATCAAAGTCAACATTTAGCAAATGATTTGCTACATCAAAATTATTTGAGCTAGTGTAGACAACTATATCATCTGCATATAGCAGTGTAGAACACTGAGATAACTTTGGGGAGTTCATTGATAAAAAATGTAAAATAGCAAAGGACCCAGAATAGATCCTTGAGGAACACCAGTTCCAATATTAGCACAGTCAGAAGAGGACTTATTAAATTTCACAAACGGTTGCCTGTCTTTGAGGTAATTAGAGAACCGGGCTATGACATGGTGGGGGGGGGACCAAGTAAAGTAAGTTTAGGTAGGACAAGGGAGATGTCTACCAGATCGAGGACCTTTGATACATCAAAAAGACTGCACCAGAATACATACCCTTGACCATGGCAATTTTAATGTCATTGGTTAAGTATATAAGGGCAGTGGAGGTGCTATCGCCTGACCTGAAACCAGCTGCATCTTGGATAGCAAGTCATGTGCTTGCAGGTAATCAGTAACCTGTTGGGCAACTCATTTTTCAATAATTTTATTTAAAGCCAGCAGGATAGCAATAGGACAGTAATTCACCAGGTTTTTGGGGTCTCTCTTTTTTAATACAGAGAAAACATTTGCTACCTTCCATATTTTAGGAACAACATTAGTCATGAGTGATAGATTAAAAATCCTGATAATAGGTGGAGCAAGTTGGAGTGCAACAGTTTTTAGCAATCTAGATCCTATACCATAATTTTCAGGGCTAATATGAAGGAAAATGGCCATGAGCAATCTAACCACCTATTTATAGGTAATCACTCTGAGACAGAAAGGAGGGCAAGTAGGGGGAGAGAATGGGTAGGTGGATCAGAAGAGCCACAGCTGCCTTTTGTATATTTAGTTAGGTCTGTGAAAAGCACATTGAAGGCATTGGCAATGGTCAGTGGGTTGTTGCAGTTTATACCATTCACTAAAATGTCAGATACTGGGGCTCTGAAACATCCACCCAGGAGTCATTTGATATGGCTCCAGAAATTGTTGGGATCACTCACAGTTGACTGAAGAAGACATGTTGGCTTTCTTCACAAAGGAGATTTACTATGCTGGGGATGTTTTCTCATGATGGCCAAGAACCCAGTGTAGTAGAAGTCTGATGTCTACATTGGACAGTTAAGCTAACTGAGGGGGAGACAGAGGCTGAGGGAGCCACTGAGAAGGAAGAGTCAGTGGAGAAACTAGCAAGGGTCCCCCATAAAGAGAGGTCTAGTAGCAGCAAGGTGGGTAACAGTAAGGTTGAAGTTCGATTTAGGTTAGGGAAGATACCTGTGAGGGAGGGCTGACAAAGCCATCATTTAGCATGAAAAATAAAACATAAAATAAGGACACTAGGGAAGATTAAGGGTGAGGGATCAGGAAAGAGCAAGAGGGGATTAGGAGAAAGATGGAAAGGGGCCTGCCTTAATTCCAGGAGTCTGGGAAACAGAATTAGTGAGTTCCGGGCCACCTGGGGAACAGAGATCACTGTACAGTGTGATTCAGTATGAAGACAGCTGCAGAATTGAACCACACAAGGGCAAGGGTCCTGGACATCAGGAGGGCACTTTTAAAAAGACAGACAAATTCCTCAGGGGTGATGGGGGGGATAACTTTGGTGGGTTGGAGGAACAGTGGGCAACACTGAAAAGGGCCATGGGGAAAGCAACAAAGCTCCTCACCAACCAAGTGAGCAAAAGCAAGAGTAGAAACATACCACTATGGTTCTCAAAAGAGGTGATAGAAAAGATAACGGCTAAAAGAGTAGCATTTAGAATGTATAAGGAAATGCAGAGAGAGGAGGATAGGGAGGTGTATCAGGGGAAACAGAGAGAAGCAGGGAAAGAAGTAAAGAGTTCAAAAGCACAAACTGAAGTGGGAATAGCCCAGGCAGTGATGAAGGGGGTCAAGACTTTTTTTTAGGTATGTAAGTGAAAGGAGAATGACCAGGGCTAGGATTGAAAGATTAAAAAGGTTGAAGGGAGGACTGAGCAGAGGGAGACCAGGAAACGGCAGATATCCTGAACAAATACTTTTTTTCAGTGTTGACAGACAAGAAGGAGGGGCCACAAAAAAAGTAACAGGAGCACTGGAGGAAGGGAGGGAGGGAGGGGGTGGGCAGTAGTCCATTTTCAGAGGAGAGTGTCCAGAAGAGACTCGCTAATCTGGAAGTGGACAATAAGCAACAGGAACAGATGGGGTGCATCCAAGGTTATTGAGGGAGCTCAGGGAGGTACCGACTGCACATCTGACAGTCCTGTTTAACAGCTCATTGGAAACAGGAGTGGTTCTGGAGGACTTGAGGATGGCAGATGTAGTCCCACTTCACAAAAGTGGTAGCAGGGAAGAGGCTGGCAATGACATGCCAGTCAGACTGACTTCAGTGGTGGGAAAGTTAATGGAGTCACTGCTGAAGGAAAGGATTATGGAATATCTAGAAATGTTTCATGACTGGAGGCAGCATGGATTCCTGGGGGTGGGGGGTATGTCAAATTAACCTGATAGATTCCTTTCACTAAGTAAGAAATAAATTAGGTCAGGGTGGAGCAGAGAACATGGCCTACCAAGATTTCAGTAAGGCTTTTGACACCATTCCACATAGGAGGCTAATAAGCAATCTGGGCAGCTTAGTGATGGGTGCAAAGTTGGTAAACTGGGTAAGAAATTGGTTTGGGAATAGGTGACAGAAGGTGGTGGTAAACAGAGATCAGTCTGAGAAAGGGAGGGTGAGCAGTGGGGTGCCTCAGGGATCAGTAGTGGGACTGGTTCTTGTTAATATCTTTATAAGTGATATTGCAGAGGAGCTGGAAAGGAAGGTCTGCCTCTTTGCACAGGACACCAAAATCTGCAATAGGGTTGACACTCCAGGGGATGGAAAGGAAGGGCAGAGACCTAAAAAAAAAACTGAAGGAGAGGTCAATTTTTGGCAGTTAGGTTGCAACATGAAAAAGTGCAAAGTAATGCACTTGGGGCAGAGTACAAAATGGGAGGAGCAGTACTGACAACCACCAATCAGGAAAAAGACATGGAGGTGAGCATATCAGATGACTGAAAGGTGGCCAGACTGTGTGACAAAGTAGTTGGGGAGGCTAGTGGGATACTCGGGTGCATAGGGAGGGGTATCACCAGCAGAAAAAGGGAGGTGGTATTGCCTCCGTATAGATCATTATTAAGATTTCAAGTAGAGTACTGTGTCCAGTTCTGGAGACACACATCTCCCGGAGGACATAGGGAGCATGGAGGCAGTTCAGAGAAGGGCAACTAAAATGGTACAGGGTCTGCATCAGAAGCCATACGAGGAGAGACTAAGGGACCTCAATATGTACATCCTGGAAAAGATGAGGAAGAGTGGGGATATGATAAAGACCTTTAACTATCTCACAGGGGTAAATATGGTACAGGAGGGAAGTATTTTTTAAGAAAAAAGGTGCTCAAGGACAAGGGGGCACAATAAGAAGCTGTAGTGTGGTAGAGTCAGGAGAGATGTGAGGAAGTACTTCTTCACAGAAAGATTGGTAGATTCTGGGAACAGTCTTTCAGCAGAGGTGGTGTGGACAAAAACAGTGGTGGGGTTCAAGAATGCATGGGATAGGCACAATGGAATCATAGGAAAGGGAAAAGTCGATAGATGAACGGTCTGGAGATCAAGTAGGATCTGCGGTGATGCTATAGGCAGGGAAAAATGGGCAGACTAGGTGGGCCAAGTGGTCCTTAGTTGTCAATAAATTCTTTTTCTATGTTTCCAGGCATTGATGGCAGAGATGGACCTAGTAACCACCACTGAAACTTGGGCCACAGATAATAATGATTGGGACCTGACAGTCCCAGGCTACAGTACCCCATCAAAAGGGCACAAGAACAAGGGCGCCGCAAAGAAGATGCTGCAAAGAGGGTGCCACAAAGAGGGCACCAGGAATTGTGGCCCATGGGAGTTTTGGACACAGTAATGTGGGCTCATGGTGCTGAGGGCACCTTCTGTCTCTCGTCCACTCTTGCTGCTGCCCTCAACATTGCCCCTCTCCTCACCCATACATGTCAGGAGGGAGTGATTATATATATTTGGGGGTGGTGCGGGGAGCATGGGGGTGGAGTCCTCCTGCATAATGGCCTGTATGGGCGACACACATGCACCCCTATTGCCAGGTGCCCTCTTTTCCTGCACCCTCTTGTCTGCACCCTTATTGCTGGCGCTCTCTTTGCTTGAGCTGTTATTTGTATGAGTCTTGAGATGGGCTGGAGTAAAAAGTAAAGGAGGAGGGGTAGCCCTATATGTAAGGGAAGGCACAGGGGCAGTGGAGAATTAAATCATCATGGGAGGTAATGAGGAACCAGAATCACAGTGGGTTCAGCTCATGGCAGCCTCAGGCACAAAGCTATGATAGGTGATCTAGTCCTCCAGGATAGGGGCAAGAGAGATATAAGGACCTGGGGCAGAAGTAGAAAGGAAGGGGAGCAAAGGGGGAGGTGGTGGTTGTGGAAGATCCAAACCTGTCATATACTGACTAAGACATTCCAGTGGTCAGGAACTCCAGAAGTCAGACCCTACTGGATACACTGCAGGATTGCCTGCATAGGGAGGGGTATGCACGCTGGTTAAGAAACCAACTAGGCAGACTGCCATTCTTTATATGGTTCTCGCCATCTCGGATATGGTAGGCTGTGTGAGTATTTGGGAGGCACTAGGGTCCAGCAGCCATAAATCTATATGGTTCAACCTGGCCCTTGAGACCAGCAAGCCCTCATGAAAGGCTGAAGTCCGAGATTTCAGAAGAGCAGAATTCACCCGGATGAGGGAGCGGGTATGAGACAAGTTAGTCTGAGTTGCAGCATCAGGGATGTGGAGGAAAGTTGGGGGGCAATCAAGGGGGCCATTCTCGAGGCAACAGTGTCTTGCATGAGAATGGTAATCAAAAGAAACAGGTACAAAAAACTAATATGGTTCTCTGGAAAGGTCAGGGAAGCAGTGAAAGCCAAAAAGAAAGCTTTAACCAGGTACAAGGAAAAAGAAGGCAACGAAGAATGGGGAAGAGTAGCAAATGAGAACAAGAGAAACCAAGAGGGTGATCAGAGAAGCAAAGGCAGACAGAGAGTTTTGCATTGTGGAGCGGGCATGGGAGAGGAAAACAGTTCTTTAGTTAAATTAGAGAAACAAAAAGACAGGAGGCATAGTTAGGCTAACAGAGGGAGGGAGGTAGGGCAATTGAGGAAGATGGGCAGAAAGCAGTCATTCCTAATGACTGCTGCTTCTCTATATTCACAAGAAAAGACAGAGGGTCTCTACCATAGACTGGCAGTAAGTTGGCTGTAAGGAGGATCTGGGAGATGAGACAGCAAGTATTTACTAATGCAAGATTTTGGAAAGGGCTAACAGCCCTAAAGATACAGTAGATAAGGCCCCAGGGTCAAATGGGATGCATCAGAGGGTGCTCATGGAACTGGCAATGGAATTAACAGAACCAAAGGTAGGGCTATTTAATAGCTCAGTTCAGACAGGGGTAGTTCTAAAAGACTGGAGCGTAGCGGACGTATGTGGAGACACTAGTTAAAAGGGACCTCGTGGACCACCTGGAGAGCAATGGACTCCAGGATAGTAAACAGCACAGGTTTGTTATAGGGAGGCCTTGTCAGACCAACCTGATAGTATTCTTTGACTGGGTAATGAGAGTAGTGGATAAGGGCCACGCTGTGGATTTACTCTACTTTGATTTCAGCAAGGCTTTCAACTCTGTGCCTCACAAAAGGTTGCTGAAGAAGCTAGAGGATCTGGATACAGTGAAGGACTAAGTTAGATGGGTGAAAAACTAGTTAGAAAGGAGACAGCAGAGGGTTATGTTAACAGTGTCAAATCAGAAGAGAGGGAGGTCACCAGTGAGGTGCTACAAGGATTGGTCCAGGGTCAATTCCTTTTCAGTGTGTTCATCGACGACATGGAAGAAGGAATCCAGAGCAAGATGTGTCTCTCCACAGATAACATTAAGCTCTACTGCTGGGTAGATGTATGAGCAGGAGCTTAAAAAGGTGCAGAGAGACTTGCAAAGGTTACAGAGGAGGTCAAAAGTTTGGCAGTTGACATTCAGTGTAAAAAAATACCAGGTGATACACTTGGGGAACAAAAACCCCAGGACATAGTACTGGATGGGTGGGGCTAAAGCTGGGTATGAACTCTATGGAAAGAGTCCTTAGGTTCATCATCAGAGATTCCCTAAAACAATCAAACCAGTGTAACAATGCTTACAGTAAGGCAAATAGGATACTGGGGTGTATAGGAAGGGGTTTTGACAGCAGAAGGAAGGAGGCATTACTACCTCTCTATAGATCACTTTTGAGGCCCCACATGGAGTATTCTGCCTACTTCTGGAATCTTATGGTGTCCTCTCCTGAGCAAAGATAAGGATAGACTAGAGACAGTGCAATGTAGGGTGACCAAAATAATTCAGGGCCAGCAGAGTGGATCTTATGAGGATCGGCTTAAGACACTGAACATGTTTACTGCATTCTTCCTTGTTCCCTCCCCATTCTTTGTCTTTTCTTCTCCTCCCATTCTTACCATTGTCTGTTCTATGCGTGCATAGATTCAGCGACCTCCTCCCCCTCTCTTTCCCTTCCTTTATTTGGATTTCTGTCTGTCCTCTTCTCCTTTGTCTCTGTGCCCCTGATTCAAATGACAATGACTAAATACCTAAGTCCTTTCTCTTATGCTGTTTTCACCACTTCCCTCCTGCTCCCTCTCAGATGCTGGGAGCTATTTGCTGCAGCCAAGAGAACAAGGTATTGGACTCCCTGCTGAATTGCTGTTGGCACAGTGCTACTGTGTTAGCCAGCTGCCGCTTGTGTGGCGACTGCCCCACCCACACCACCCTGGGCGGTGCTTTCCTTTATTTGCTGGGGTTGGTGGCATGACCCATCGCGTGACACCACAGGCTTTTGCCTAACTCCCCATTTTTCCATTTGCATCCTATCTCCTCTGACCACTAGGGGCCACTGTTACACAATTCAATCCCCCCTCTCACCCTCTTCCACACTTTCTATCAACTCTAGCCATGACCCAAAACTTGTCTCTGTTCCAGGCATTATACACTAATTTTTAACTACTTCCATGATATTTTTTACATCTGGCATACTGAGTTTCAAACCCTGGACCTTCCACATTAGAGGCAGCATCTCTATCACTTTGCTAACTGGCAGGCCACAATACAAGACTCGCTTTAGGAACTTTTAAATCATAGGAACCCCCCTCACCACTTCAGGGGCTCAATCCTACCCTCCCCCCCGAGGGTAGGTATAGTTGCATGACCGTTGTCTGTCATATGATATCTCTGTATCCCTGCATTTCTAAACCCATTCCCAAACAGAAAATGGGTGCCCCTTACTTAGTCCTTCAGCTGTCCATTCTACTGACTGCGCTAACTATAGTAGGCAATGGTGCAGTGCAACATAGCAAACTAAACACATCAACTCAGCAATCCAACCAAAATGGCTCAGTAATATATATATATATATATTCACACAAGGCACCATCAGCTCCCTTCCTCACCTGTACCGGAGTGTCCCCTACCCACAAGAGAAGCCACCAGGGCTTATAGAAACACAGAAGTTGATGGTAGATAAGGACCGCAAGGCCCATTCAGTCTGCCCATTTCTTTTTCTACCTTATAAATGTGCCATTGTCCTTTGCTGTCAGTAGCCTATCTAGTCATACTCACCTGTATTGCTCCATTATGCCTATCCCATGGCTGTTTGAAGCCCTGCACTGTATTCAAGGCCACCACTTCCTGAGGTAGGCAGTTCCATGCATCTACCACCCTTTCTGTGAAAAAGAACTTCCTCACATTACCCCTTAATCGGCCTCCCTCTAATCTCCTGCTGTGTCCACTTGTCCTGCTATTTTTCTTATATTGAAACATGTTAGACTCTTTCACCTTGTTAATGCTCTTAAGGTGTTTGAATGTTTCGATCATATCACCTCTCTCCCTCCTTTGCTCTAGGGTATACATATTGAGCTCTGTTAATCTGTTCTCATATGTCTTCTGATGCAGTCCCTGCACCATTTTGGTTGCCCTTCTCTGGACTGCCTCAATGTGTTTAATGTCCTTATGAAGGTGTGGCCTCCAGTACTGCACGCAGTATTCCAGATGGGGCCTAATCAGTGTCTTGTAAAGAGGGATTATTACCTCCCTTTTACGACTTGTGATACCCCTACTAATACACCCTAACATCCCTTTAGCCTTACCTACTGCTTTAGAGGTCTGCTTGGATGATTTCAGGCCATCGGTGATGATGATGCCCAAGTCTCTTTCTTCCTTTGTGACTGCCAGCAACTCCCCTCCCAGCCTATAGGTGGCTTCGGGGTTTCTCTTCCCTATGTGCATGATCTTGAACTTCTTTGCATTAAATCCCAGTTGCCACTCTTCTGACCATTTTGCTAGTTTATCCAGATCTCTTCTCATTCTGCCCATCCCATCTGGATCATCTACTCTGTTCCAGATCTTGGTGTCATCTGCAAACAGACAAGCCTTACCCTCTAGTCCATCTGCAATGTCACTGATGAAGATATTGAAGAGGACTGGCCCCAGGACTGATCCCTAAGATACCCCACTTGTGACTTGCATCTCTTCTGACTGCATACCATTTACTGCCACTCTCTGTTTTCTGCCCGTCAACCAGTTTGCCACCCAATTGACCAACTTCTGACCCACCCTGAACCTACCCAGCTTGTTTATCAATCTTCTATGTGGAACAGTGTCGAAAGCTTTGCTGAAGTCAAGGTAGGTGACATCAACTACTCCCCCCTTGGTCCACCACTCTGGTTACCCAGTCAAAGAAATCTATGAGATTAATTTGACAGGACCTTCCTTTCGTAAACCCATGCTGTCTTGTATCCTGTGCCCCTATGGATTCCAGGTGTTGCACTATCCTTTCCTTAAGGAGTGCCTCCATAATCTTGCCCACTACTGAGGTAAGACTGACTGGTCTGTAGTTCCCTGCCTCCTCCCTGCTACCACTCTTGTGGAGCGGGATCACATGAGCCCTTCTCCAATCTTCTGGGACCTCTCCTGTGCTCAGAGACTCACTAAACAGTTCTGATAATGGCTCTGCTAGTTCCACCCTTAGCTCCTGTAGTACCCTGGGATGTATGCCATCAGGTCCTATTGTTTTGTCCACCCTGAGCTTAGCGAGCTCTTGCAGGACCCTTTCTTTTGTGAAGGGAGTAGTGCTCACATCCCTCCCCTCTGTGTCCATGGTGCTGAGCTGTGGGCCCTGCCCTACCTGCTCTTCAGTAAATACTGAGCAAAAGTATCTATTTAGGATAGATGCTTTTACAGGGTCCTCCTCACACCTCCCCCCCCCTTTTCTCCTTTGAGCTTAGCAATACCCCCTCTGGACTTTCTCCTTTCACTAATGTATCTATAGAAAGTCTTATCACCTTCTTTTACTGTTTGTGCTAGTGTTTCCTCAGTTTGGGACTTTGCCTGCCTTACTGCCTTCCCTGCTTACTTTAGGGCAGTTTGGTATGCCTCCCTATCTTCATCCCGCTGTGTTCCCTTATATTTCCTGTAGGCCAGCCTTTTAGCTCTGACCTTTTCTGCTACTGTTTTTGAGAACCAAAGTAGTTTCCTTCTTCTTTTGTACTTCCTTTTCTCTCTAACACAATGGGATGTTGCTTCAAGTATTGCATCCTTAATGCTTGCCCACTTTGCCTGTACCCCCTCACCTGTGTTTCTTTTTGCCAGGGCTAGCTTAACTCTGTTGGCCATCTTATCAAAGTCAGCTCCTCTGAAGTCCCATATTTTTGCCTTGGAATGGGTAGATTTAGTTGCAGTGGCCAAATTGAACCATACCATGTGATGGTCACTGGCCCCCAGGTGACCTTCTTCCTGGAGATCTGTGATCCCTTCCCTGTTAGTCAGTACTAGATCTAGGATAGCCCTGTCTCTTGTGGGTTGTTGTACCAGTTGTTTGAGGCCCTCCCCCTGCAGGGAATCCACCATGTGTCTAGTTCTGGCAGATGTTCCTACTGGTATTGACCAATCTGTATCCGGCATGTTGAAGTCTCCCATTATCAGAACCTCCCCTTTAGCTGTCATGTTTTGTATATCTTCTAACAGTAATGTGTCTATATCCTCCCCCTGGTCTGGGGGCCTGTAGACAACCCCAGTTCTTATGGCTGTCCCATTTCCTGTTTCTAGGGTGACCAACAGTTCTTTTGGCTCCTTATGTGTATTCTGAATTTCTGTAGCTTTGATATCTTCATTGACATACAGGGCCACTCCTCCCCCCCTTTTTGCAACTTGGTCTCTTCTGAACAGTACATAGCCAGGTACTGAAGTCTCCCAAGTGTGGTTACTGGTAAACCACGTCTTACTAATTGCTACTATGTCCAGTTTAGCCTCTGACATTATTGCCTGCAGGTCTGGGATCTTATTTCCCAGGCTGTGAGCATTTGTGTACATGATTTTCCATTGGCCAGATTTCGGTGTGTTAGTTGTTGGGTGAGGTCTGGCATTTCTCCTGTGCATCGTATGGGGAGATGGACCTTATTTCTTACCTGGTGATGCAAATGAACTGCAAACATGTTGAATCCTGTTTGACCACTAGCTGAGGGGGGAGGGGTGTTCTTCTCATTTGACATATGGGGTGCTGCACCCCTCTCCCCATTTGCTAGTTTAAATATTCTGCAAAGACGTCAAACTTCTGCCCCAATGCACTGACTCCCTCCTTAGTCAGATGCAGTCCATCAAATTTAAATAACTTTCGCTCCCAAAACTGTTGCCAGTTCCCTACAAATCTGTGTCCTTTTTCCTGGCACCAGCCCTTGAGCCACATGTTTAGTTCCCCTATCTCCCCTTCTCTGACCTTCCATCCATCTGCTCCCTCTCCCAGACTGGCAGGATCTCAGAGAAGGAGATGTCGGATGAAATGGATGATAGTTTGTCACCCAGCCTGGTCAGGTATTCCTTGGTCTCCACAACTGACTGGCTAGCGAGATCATTAGTCCCTATGTGTACCAGGACGTCAACGTTTTCTCCTGCCTCCTGAACAATTTTAGCAATGCGATCAGTGTCTCTTCACACTGCTGTACCTGGGAGACATCTGACCATTACCCCTGGCTGGAGATAGGTATCAACTCCCTGAATCATGGAGTCTCCTATGATCAGAAGTTTTTGGATTTTCTTTTTGCTTTTTTTGTTTTGGTTCCTGATTTGGGTGAGTTTTGTTGTGCTAGATCCTGTGCTGCAGTGTCCTGCTCCGCAGTGTCCTCTGCCCCTTTGTTTGATTTTGAAAATAGAGGCAGATACCTGTTTGTAGTGTTTATATGTTTTTTGGAGGTAATATGCTGGAGAGCACCGAGTGATGGGGCACCCGATTTGCCCCTCCTAACCACCTGCCAACCTCCCAGACCAACTACCCTTTGCAGTCGTGGTTCTTCTGTTCGATTTTGGGGAAATGGCGGGTGGTTCTTATAATGTATTTCCTCTTGAATTTGAAATTTGAGGCGTGCAATCTCTGCCCATGCTGCCCGGAGCTGAGCCCTATGATCTCCAATGGCCCAGCATGTAGGACAGTGTCCTAAATCCTGTAAGACTGTCCTTCTGAAAAGTGTTCCACAGTACCTGCAGTTAATGATATCCATTCCAGATAAGTTGCTGGGTTTATAACCTGGTCAGAGTAACTAGAAGAAATAAAATGCAAGTAATGGTTTGATTTTGTGTTTTGTTTTCGTATAACTTGTTATAACAAGTTAAATTACTAGTGCCCCTGTAAATGAGCTCACCTTGTACATGCCCCACTGATCCGCCCCTTCCTGCTTTGCCACAGGAAATGTCACAACTGTGGTACCCTATAAAAGGAGTGTAGTGTGGGGTGGTTGGAGATGGGGGTCAGTGGCTGGGCCCTTCCCCTGCTGAAAAAGAAGAACCATGGACAAAAGAACAAGGAGGTAAGAGCAGAAACAATCAGTCAGCAACAAATGCAGTAACCCTGAAAGCTTATCCTAATGTTAGATTAAACTATAAAACCTGTAAAGCACCACCTGTAATAATTTCAGAGAGATATACCCTGTAAGAAACACTTTGCTACAGAGAGAAATAAAGCAGTAACAGAAGATATACCTTGCAAAAGACAATTTGAATCAGAAGATTACTGCAGTAATCTGTTAGCACACACCTGTAGGCACACTTTGTAATAATGCAGAAGAGGGTATGCCAGCAACAACAATCTAAATCGGAGAAAAATAAAGCAATGAAATGTTAGCAACAAACAGTAGCAATCCCTGTGAGTACAAAATAAAAATAACAACACACAGTAAATCTGCTTAGCCAAAAGAAGTCTTAATCCTTTCCCTTGCTCTGGTAAGGTTATCTGCTCTGTCCTTTCAAGCTATCTATAAGGAAAAAGCTCAGGTGAAGCTAAGTGCTTTGGCCAGCAAACCAAGTCTTCTACCTCTTGGCTTGCCCACCTATACCCCACTACCTACCTCTCCTGCCCCAAGTTGAGCATAATCTGCTGCAGGCACAAATCACGGACAACTAGCAGACAGAAATGCTCAGTAAGTCTCACAGAGTTAAAAGCTCAGGCTTTAAGACGTATGGTAATGCTTCTACTAATGTCGGCCAACATTCACCCTAACTCAGCCCCCCATGTCAATCCAAGTTCTACAGTAAAACACAGAGTACCCTCACAATTGCTTCCATCAATATATGTAGCTTGTTAGCCAAATTCAATGCACTTCAAGTATGGGTCACACAACACAGGCCTGATGTCCTCTCCATAGTTGAAACTTGGCTTATGTCAAAGATTCTTGATTCTGAAATTACCATAGATGGGTATACCTTTTTCAGACAGGACAGGATTAGCAAGAGGGGTAGAGGCTGTGCCATTTATCTAAAGGACACCCTCCAGGGACACGCCACACCCTATCCAGATTCTGGCAGTAACATCCAAGCACTGGCGGTTAAGATCCTTCTAGGAGCTCATAACAAGACACTTACCATTGTGTCAATTTATATCCCCCCCCCAAAGATCAGGTTACTGACCTAAAAGGGCTCCTAGACTACTTTAGTAACTTTCACCACAGCTCTGAAGTAATTATGTTAGGAGACTTTAACATAAACTGGCTGTCTCCTGAAGTGGCTCCATTTAAAGATGCTGTCTACTCCATCAGTTTAGCTCAATTGTTCGACTTCCTCCACGAAAATAAACTGTCGGACTGGCTCAAGTTACTTACTGGACTGGGTGCTTACCAACCACCCTGAGAGAATCTCAAGCACCTCCGTTCTCCCAGACTTAATCAGTGACCACTCCCCTAGCCTGTGTAATTTGTCCAACAGAGCCATCAAGCCCCCTGCCAAAACTATTACCAGCCGAGTTCTAAAAAAAGGACAGCTTGAACAATTAAAATCACACCTCAGACAAATAGATTGGTCTCCTATCTATACCTCCAATGATATGACCAACCTCTGGACCACTTCATTACTGTCTTCAATGGAGCCTGTGATATCCACGTCCCTCCCCAAAAACGTAAGATCAAGGGTGCCAATAATAGATGGATTACACCGCCCCTTCTCAAGTTTTTGACAAACAGAGATAATCTGTGACACCGGGCCTGTGCCTCTGGCAAACAGGCCGACTTACAGCAATATAAAAAGGTCAGGAACACCTGTACACAAGCTATACACACTGCCAAAAGTCACTATTTTAAAAATAAGCTCGCCATCTCCTGGGGGGATGGGAATAAGTTTTGGGGTAACATAAAGGAATTGATGGGGAAATCCAACAAAACCTCCCTGTTCATGCTGGACATAAATGGTGATATCACTCAAGATCTGAAAGTAATCATGGATGCATTCAACACAGCTTTCATGGACCTCAGCAGCATCCTCCCTCCTGACTTCTACAATTCAGTAGATAACAATAACAGTAAGAATGGCATAAAAGAAAATCGATCTCATAGCCCCCCACTTTAAAGTTATATCCAAGAAAGATGTCAAAAAATACTTGCTTTAAGTTTTAAGGAAGTCTAGATTTAGCGGAGATTCACTTGACTTAAAATTTGTCTCCTTCACTCTTGACGAAATACTCGGCCCCTTGACACATATCCTGAACCTATCCCTATGCTTCGCCAATTTCCCACAAAAATGGAAAGCTGCTGTAGCTACACCTGTCCATAAAAGTGGTGACAGGACCATGCTTGCAAACTATTGCCCCATATCCATCCTCCCACCCACTGTCCAAGGTATTGGAGTGGATCATGCCAGATCAGCTTGTAGATTACCTTGATAATCACCAGGTTCAATGTCCCCAGCAACACGGATTTTGTAAATCACACAGCCCCACCATGGCACTAATAGAGTTCACTAGCTATATACATGATGTTCTTGACTGAGGTCAGATGGTGGGGCGGCCTTTATCGACCTCACCAAGGCCTTCCTTATGGTCAGCCATGCACTTTTGCTTGACCAAGTATCTATGGCCAGACTCTCAAACAGCACCATAAGTTGGTTCAGGCGCTATCTTGCAAACAGAGTTCAGCAAATAAAGATAAATGTATTACTCTCAGAAAGCCGGGATGTGTGTTCTGGTGTACCACCAGGTTCCATTTTAGGTCCATTACTCTTTAGCCTATTCCTTAATCGACTCCCACTGGCATGCCTGGATAGAATCCTACTATATGCAGATGACGCTGTGATTTTTACTAGCAGTGCTGACCCTGTACTCCTCGAGCAACAGCTCCAGCTGAATTTCAGTAGTGTAGAGAATTGGTTCTTGAAGTAAAAGCTGCTCCTGAATTACAAAAAGACTAAAATAATGACATTTGCCAATCCCCACAATAAACACAGAGCCTACCAGCCCACTATATTAAATAGTCTTAGCAACCCCCTGGACCTGGTCCATTCTTTCAAGTACCTAGGAGTAACCCTGGACAGCACTTTATCCTTTGCACACCATGTCGAACAGGTTGCCAAAGCAGCTAACGTAAGGTTAGGTCTCCTGCATAGGCATGAAATCTGTCTAACCAATGAGGCCCTTTGTATAGCTGTAAACAGCTCTGTCATTTCCATAATAGATTACGGCCTAGTTATTTGCACCACGGCAGATACAACCCTCAAAAGGGTCACAATTGCCCTAAATAAAGTATGCAGGCTAACATTATGTGCACATCAGCTCATGCACATGTATGATCTGTACGCTCAATCTGGGTGGCTTCATCTAAAAGGGAGAATGAAGTATCAGATCTGCCTACTAGCCAAAAAAGGATCCCTGGGCCTCAATCCCCCGAGTGTCCAGATCCTTTTTAGTCAACCATTCAAAGTACCCTTTTGCCATACCTCCCAGGGACAGAAATCATTTGCATACTGCACCCCCAAATGGCTCAGCTCCCTCCATTGAGACCTCCTGACTGAATCCAAGTTAGGTCCCTTCAAACGCAAGCTACGTGAACACATCCCTGCACTCTATTGCTGCGACTGCCCCACCTAACAGACTTTCTTAAACTTCCCCTAGCCCATCACCACTCCCAGCTCTCTGTATGCTGCAATGCTTAGTAGCCAGTCTGCCTACCTCTCTTCTCTCTCCCCTCACCCATCAGTACCTAGTCACTCTAATCTCCTTCCCACCTCATCCACCCTACCCACTTGTACTTACCCCCTAATCTTCCTCCTTGCTGTAAGGTTCTGCACATCAAAGCACTTAGCAGCCAGCCTGCTACCTCTCTTTTCTCTCTCCTCACCTTCTTGTTCCCACCCTCTTTTCTCCCCATCCCCCTTCCCACCTATATTTACCCCTCACCTACCCCACTCACTTCTCTCACCTGCACCCACCCCCCCTCTCTTTCCACTTCCTTAACCCTGGACAAGGGAAGGCCTCCTAGGCTCATTTCCCTATTAGCCTTAACTCTAGACAAGGCCTTCTAGGCTGATTTTCCTATTTGACTTCAATTGGGTTTCTTGTTCTGAACAGCAAACTCTACTGTAACATGTTTGTTTTGTACCTCCATTAGTATTGTTTGCCATCCCACCTTGTAGTGATTGCTGTATAACCAATCTACCACCCCAAACCCACTACTAGCTGGTACCTGTAAATGTTCCTTCCCTATGTTGTTCTCAATTCACAACATTTATGCTTGTTTTTGTTTATTATGATGAAGAACCTTTGTAAAAGAGCTTCTGGGTCAAAGGTATTTGTAATCTGATACTTCAATAAATAGATAAATAAAATGTTCTTGCTGGAGGCCAGAAGAGAGAGGGGAGATGTGATAGAGACCTTCAAGTTCCTGAAAGGAATGAACAAGGTAAACTACAAGGAACTATTTATTTTATTTATTTATTGAGTTTTGGTAACCAGGTAAGTCCACCGAGACAATAACAGTCCCTTTTTCAGGGTTGATCTGGGAGTGCAGCAACAAACAATACAGTACAGTGCAAAAACAACAAGGGGAATTCTGTTACAGCAATAACAAAATTAACATACAGCAGGTAGGGGATAAAGAATCGTAAAACATACAGAAATATGAAAGTGACAGTTTATAACAGCTAACAAAATAGATATACTGTATACACTTTGGTAATAACACATTGCAGGTCAATGTTGGAATGAACATGAGCGGCGAAAACTTAATATAACAGCTACCAAAACAGATATTTACACTGGTAATAATATATTGCAAGTCAGTTTCAGGATGTCAGTTTCATATTTATCATGAATAAGGATCAAGATCGGGGGGGCATGAGTAGAAACTGATGGGGGGAGGTTCAAGCAAGAGGGACATGAGGAAATGTTATTTTACAAAAGAGGTGAAGGAGCCATGGAACCATCTGCCAGCAGATGTGGTGGGCACCAATGATTTCAGACATGGCTGGGACAGGGTGAAGTGCTAGGTTGCTGCTCAGGTTGGTAGCAGTATGGTTGGGAGCATGGAGGGGTACATAGCCAACCAATATTACCTAAAGAGACTGGGCAGTATTGGGCTATACCCACCTGCCCAGGGGCATAGCAAGGTCTGATGCCAATGGTAGAGGGCCTTATAGCCCCTGAAAGTCACCCTGGAGGTATTACTGTGCTTAGAAAATGGGGTTTTGTTAAATCTAATAAAATATTTACAAAATGAAAATAAAAACTTTAAAATGGGTAAAAAAACAATAAAGATTTTCTTGAAAAGAAGTCCCTCTACTGGTACAGTTGCCAGTAGAGGGTGCTGCTGTTTTGAGACTGCTTTTTCTTCTTTTTGTGGGAAGCAGAGATCATTCTTTTTTTTTAACACTACTTTTGTTTTCAACCCCCCACAGAAGCAGAGTAAATTCTTTTTTACATTTTTATGTTGTCTTGAGCATGCGCAAGCAACATTTTGTGGTAGTAGGAGAAATGTAGAGGTGTGTCACTGTTGTCGAATGCAGGGCACGCTTTAGTAGGTGCGTCCCTCATTCTCCAGTTAGACAGCATGCTAGGGGTGACACAAGTATTTTGCAAAGTGCCACCAAACTGAAACAAATGTGCCGCTGCAATCGGAGACAAGCTCATCATGCAGCAGTACAGATGACACGCCTCCCCTACGTGCCTTGCCTGGTGAAACATTTCAATAAACATGGCGGTGGCTCCCGCCGTCCACCACTCACAATCCCCAGAAAGCTGACTTCTGTGGTGCCCAATCCCCCTGTCCGCATGCCCCTCCCCAGTTCAGTTTGTTTGCTGATGGGAGTGCCCAATCCCCATCAGCATAATGTCCCCCCAGTTTAATTTGTTTGCTGATGGGGAGCCCAATCCCCATTAGCATCATGACCCCCCCAACACAGACACGCTTTCTTTGCTGATGGGGGTGCCCAATCCCTGTTGCCTTCAGTCCCCCTCCCCAAAAAAAAAAACAGTGGCACACTGGGAGCCCACCCCAGTATGCCCAAATGTATGTTTTTGTAAAACATGGGGAAAAAAACCTTCCCCCGAGTTTTATTTTTTATTTGTCCCTGTAACAAGAAAACACTCCCTCGTCATCAGGACACCCCTCCTTCCCCAACCCGTACCCACCCTCTGTGCACCCCATCTCCTGCACCCCCTCACCCCATACTTATCTTCGGATGTCCAGCACGGCGATCTTCGGTGGAACGGGAGACATCTGAACTCTTCAAAAGCCAACCGTGAACTGAAGAAAATCACGGTAAGCTGTATAACAGGGATGCCAACTTAGGTGCATATCTCACCCATTTTTTTTACTTTTGGCTCCAAATTTTCAACATGAGGTTCTTGGGACCCCACCTCAAGAACACATGCACTGTCATTTCATTATTCAGTCCCAAAAGGTCATTTTGCAGTCACTGTGCGGAATCATCTTTTGGAATTGATTAATGAAACGACAGAGCCACTGTTCATAAGGTGGTGTCCCAAAAACCATATGTTGCAAATTTAGTGCAACAATTCCAAAAAATGGCTGTGTTACAAGCATGCTTTGAGATGTTTCCATGCATTCTCATAACTTTGGCAATTTCTAATATTTTCACTCCAGATTTTCAACATTGCCGTTTTTTCAAACCTCCTTATGAATAGTACAGCTGTTATTTTTCACATCTTGCCTGAAATGTGCTTTTGCACATGTGACGCAGAATGGCACGGTCGCTGTGGGAAATCAATATTTGGGACAGATTAACAAAATCACAGTAACAATGTTCATGAGCAGAGGTCCCAAAATGCCTATGTTGAAAATTTGGTTAAAAAAAATCTCCAAAATAATTGCGTTAGGGGCATGCATTGTGCAGTTTCTAGACATGCTCTTGACTTCACCTTGTCAGTGTCTGCAGGATAGGGTGAAGTGAAATGGCATGAGCATTATGGCAAACAACCCAAAGGCACACCCCAATGCCTGTCAGTCTCTGTAGGGTGGGGATGGGTTTGGCATCAGTTCACTACTTCACTGCCATTCCTATTATGTATCTAACTCCTGCACTACCAATGCCAATACCAGCAAGACAACATTTGGCATTGACAAATGTTTGTTCCACTTACTTTCTTTGATTCTTTTTTTTTTTTATATACTCACTTTTGCTCCCTCTCCCCTCCCCCCCCACTGGGAACATGAGAGGAAGCCAACTATTTCAAAAGTGTGCGCTCAGTCATAAGTGAGCTCAGTGCCCCCTCTCCCTGCTGGTGAGAATTGCAGATTGTGAGCAGTAAGATGTGGCCATCAGGAAGATGACAGCAGACAGTCTGCCCATTTGCCAATAACAAGTTAGCACTTGATTTGTTATTTTAAAATTATTTTGAAGTCTTCTATTTTTAATTACTACCCAGTTTCTGTTTGGCGGTCGGCAGCAGGATGTGTCTGCAAGCGGCACTTCAGAATAAGCGGGAGATCAGAAATGGTACTTGCAGTCTGTCAAACAATATGTAGATATTTTATTTTATTTTACAAAGAGCTAGTTAGGAATAATCTTTTTTTTCAATAACTGACACAGAGTTGGGGGCAGGGGAGGTCTGCCAACTATCACTGGGTAGTTCGTTCAGTAAGGGAGGAAAGAAAATGGTGGCCAGTCAACTTTTTACAGTTCTAATGCTGGCCCATAAATACGTCCAGGTAAACAGGCAGTTGGTACTGAGACTTGTTTTACCCAGGCATTATTGTCTCATAAATTCCTACCTTGGCAAGGGGCTTGACCGATAAGAATCTGGGAAAACTCATTTTCTACTGTGGGGTAGAACCCTATATGGACAATAGGACCCGGGTTTGTTAGAGTTTTATAGGCAGACTGAATACGTCAATTTCTTTTTTCTTTTATCATTATTTTTGTTTCTATGTAGGTAAATCATAAATGTAATCAGTTGCCACAATTGATATCTACTAAATATTGAGCAACTTCTACTACCGTATATGAAAAAAGTGTTAACTATGTAATTATTACTGCAGGCTGAAATAAGTAAATTATTTTTAGTTTTAATTTACTAAAAACTTGTGTTGAAGGTGATTTTTTTTTCAGCTTTCATGACTCATGACTTATGCATTGAATTTTGTTATGCCATATAGCGCAAGGCTTAACAAAATTACATGGTTCAGTGTTGTTTTTTTAATATAGCGGGAAATGTTTACTATACTGCTTTGTCTTCTTGATACACATTATTTGTGTGTTTCATTGTGAAGCCTATGTAATTTAATTTTACAGATTAAAAACACCAACCACCTACCCCGATGAAGTGACATTGTGTCACAGATGATAAAACTCCCAGGCAGAGTAGATAGTGAGGATGGAGTTCACAGTATGAAAAGGGATGAAAAGAGGTTGAACCAGCCGCCCATAGTTTGGCAGCTGAAGTTCAAGACAAAACATAGCAAGTGACTCACAGTGGAAACAAAAATCTGCAGACAGAATATTGCATCCTTGGGTTTAAGGTGGAGCATTTGTAAAAGGAAATGGAGGGACCTCAGGGTGATAATTAATAATAATTTAAAAACCTTTTCCTAATGCAGTCAGTACACACACACACACATATGAACATTCTCGCACAGGCACAGTGATTCAGTGGTGCTTTACTAATTGAATGGTTCAGAATCAGATCATGTTTCCTGCACTTTAACCAATATCCCAATTATACTGCTGCCTACCTGAAGTTTGCACTTGGGCTGCTATGCTAGCACATTCCTATAGAGCACTAAATAAAGTATTACAATATACCACATTAATGTGCAAAACAGAGAGGATACTCACTAGTCATAACAGTGTGACCTACATTTGACCAGTTGAGCCACAATAAACAAAATAAATTATCCTTTTTTTTTTTTGGGTGAGGGGTGTTTAAACCTGATTATGGCTAGTAAAATCCACCATCCATATAGTTCCCTGTGATCTTTCCAAGAAGGCTTGCTTACTCTGCCAGCACTTGACACCCTGCATTATCCCTTTCCAATCACGTCCAGGTGTCTAGTGTCACCACTCCTTACCTTTTGAGATGTCTCCTTTGTGGTGTCCAGTGTAAACACCCATCTCATTTGCCTGGCCCCTCTGAAGTACTTTACCTGGTGGCACACCAAGTGTAAGGACACACATCCATGTATTTTCCTGAGTACGGCTTGGTTTCCATACTGTCTCCAGCCTCCCTCTCCCTGATACTAAGTACTCCCTGATGTCTGTATCCACAATGGAGTACTTGGAAATTAACTAGAAGAAGGAGGTGGTAGGGACACCAAGGAGCACTCAGAAAAAGACAGGGATGGGTGTCATTACACTGGAAGTGTGCCACAAGGGTACTTAGAAAGCAACAGGCAAGTCAGATAGGTGTTTATTTTACACTGGACACCACCAGGGAGACATTGAAAAAGGCAAGGGGGGTGACACTGGCCACTAGGGCATTATTGGGCTGCACTGCAGGTTTTTCAATTTCAATTCAATGTAAAGAGACAGCTCTACAGCAGAAGTAAGCAGCATCAGGAGGACCTTAATAGATCTGAAATGTTTTTACAAATTACGTCACTGCTGTGCTTTTCCATATACATACTGTACTGGTCACTATGGAGCTACAACAAACTACAGTAAGATATCTGCAACTGCAACTTCAATATGATTTTCCACTGAATGTAGAAAATGTTTTATCTACCTGAGTGAGGCTCCCTCAGTCCTGGCTATGTTCTACTCCCGAGTCCTTCCCTCCTGACCTGTCCTGACTACTGCTGAGGATTGTTGACCCACCCCATCTCCACCAAACCCTGAAGACTGCTGTTGTGTGATGGTGGAAGTCAGGACCATCTCCTACCTACTAGACAGTCCTAGGAGAGCACCCGCTATCAATATTCAAAACAAGCACAATGCACAATACAGTATAACCCATATCAGATAGAAATTCAGGTATTATTTTCTAGAAAACCCAGAAATTCACTCTGGTTTGTCATCTACTTATGTTGATGAGACAAGGGCTAGACTTAACTGTTTTTATGTGGATGCAAGATTTATTATTCTGTGGGTTAACGATGGTCACCTGAGAGGAGTATGGGAGAACGCATCACTATCACTATGAAAAATTGTTGGGGGGAATCATACTTTTAGGTAATGGCCATAACACAATAGGCAACAATGAACTGCAATTGAGCATTAGAAATGGCTGTCTGAAATAGGCGTTACTTTATCTGCATGGCTAGATAGTACTGAAATGAATCTGCCCTCCCCACATACACACACACCCACACACACACACTTTTGCCTTCCTCGTGTGTGATCATTTTTTCCCCTGGGATATGAATGATATGCAAATACATGTGCACTCCAAATCACCATTTTGTTTAACTTTATTCAATCTTTTTTGTTTGATTGTTGGTGCAGCACCACTTCAGATGGCATGTACTTAAGTAAGTCAAGTTAAGATTTTCAGTCACTTTGTCTCTGGACACTGCATTTTAAAAGTCAAAGCTACTCAACGTGGCAGAGCAAACAAACTGAAGAAACAATGAATGGCATTAGCATTACATTATGCAGCAAGGAAGAGAAACACTTCAGCTTACCAAATGGCAGGACAAGACACTGCTCTCTCCTTCTTACTCCTGACCCATGACAAGGTTTATGGCCCCTCTCAGCTCAGCACTGCAGTTCTTCTTCTTTTTGATTGAAGTTGCTCCTGTGGCAGAGGCCCAGCCTGTGGCCTTTCTTGGAGTCCAGTGGTGTAATGACATTTGACTCAGGTGATGGGCAGGGTCTCAGTCTCTCTCTTGACCACTGGGCATGAGGAGCATGGCGGCCCAATGGGGTCTGTCAGTAGTTGGTGTATTGGGTCAGCCAGGGCTGGGGATTGCACTGAACAGACTAAAGAATCAAGATGAGTGAGGAGGAATGACAAGGACAGACCCACCCAGGAGGAGGACTAATCACGTCTCACCTTGGACAATCAAACTTTGAGGTGGGCACTGTGCTGCTGGCAGGTGAGTCACTGTATACTGGCTGGCTATGGCTATGGGCTATCCTCAATAAGCATGGTGACAGGAGATAGAGATACCTCCACCACCAGCCTTGGCATCATCGATGATCACTTCCTCAGCTCTCCACAAGCACCACCTCCTGACTAACTCTACAAAAGAAGTCAAGTGGGGGACAACTCAGAAAACCACTGCGCATGTGAAGTGAAGACTCAAACTAATGGCTGGCACATTGGCATAGTGTTAGCGCTACCACTTGCGACACTGGTGACCCGGGTTTGGGTGAGGACTCGGGTTATTGAGGACTGGCTTCGGGGAGTAAGATGGAGAATCCCAGGGACCGGTCTCCTCCTCCAGGGTGGGAGGGCTGCCATCCCCACTGCAATACCACCACCCGGGTGACTATGGGCGGAGGTGCAGCTTGGGGACACTCATGGGTGGGGAGAAAGCTGGCTGAGTTCTGGAGGAGCTGCATACTATGTGTGCTTATGCTCCTTGGTCCCGCTAGTGAGCCAGCTTCCTTGGGGGACAGGGTGTAACTACAGAGGAAAAGTCTCACAGCCAAGCCCAACGACAGCCTCCAGTACCTTGCCCATCTGATGACTTGAAATCAGATGATCTTATGGCCACCTGATGAAGACAAATAGCAGGTAGGGGGGAGTGGAATGGGGAGCTGCTCGCTCCTTCACCACTGGGGTGGCAAGCCTAGGCAGCATGGAAGTAGGCCATAGAAAGAGGTCAAGGAGTAAGCATAGCCCAGCATCAGGATACCTTGGAGGACCCAGAGAGTGTGGTTTGGCTGTGGAGAACAGGGGGCCAAAATAAAGAATATTAAAAAAAAAAAGATAAACTAATGACTCTGATGCAAGCCCCAACCATCCACTTGCCCACCTCATGGGAACACTGCACAAATATGCGGTTTCAAAATTACACTTCTCTGAAGTTCTTTTGACACCAAGCTGCTCCTGACTCTTGCTCTCCTTGACAGTAGATTTAGTCTCCTCATAAGTTACTGGGTTGGGAGATGGGATGCTAACAAGAAGTGAGGAGGCAGTTCTCAGGAGCTCACAACAGTCTGGATGGCAGGAATTGCAGGGTAATCTGGTGATTTTCATTGTTACACATTGGACAGGACTGTCTCACCAGGGCTGTCATGCCATTTGCTCAGGAATGGAAGCACACAGCCTGAGACCTGACAACCAGCTGAGCATGTGTGAGGGGAAACAAATTGGAAAAAATGTTTTAACAAATTAATGGGAACAAGGTGGATGGAATCAAATGGAGTTAAATTAGTAGACTGCTACACCACTGTCACCTGACCAACCACTGGGAACGAACCCCACCCCCCCCAAGTCAATTTTTCACATATTATGAAAGGCACACCGAAAAAAGTTATTTTATTTTTCAAAGATACTGGATCCAGATGGTGGAAATCAAGCCAGAAAATATAAACCAGTTTTAGACATATAACTACTGGCTTGAGCGAGCTGGTGTGGGCCAGCCCCAGCACACCACTGGGGATGTGATACTGCACAGGTGATTGGTTCAGCTGCATCTGAAATATTGCATGCAGTTTTGGGGCTTGCATCTGAAAAAGGACAGGTAGAGACATAACACTCATGTTTCCCTGATTTTCAGGGATGATTCTAATTTTGCCTCAAAACTGTCTTTGGTTCCCCCCACCTGATACAGGTTCATCTTGAAAACAGGATTTTTTTTCTCAGCGATGTGTTACCATTTGCTGCCTGTATAAAAATAAACTTTTACTACTAAAAAAAAAAATAATTCTGTCACTGAAGAGTAAGGATTTGAAACATAAAATAATGCTATGCATTAATGTAACAGTCTAGCTTGGCATCAGGAAATGCTTTTCATTCTAAACCAAACATTGTTACAGTTCTGTTCTTGACTTGACATGACCATTTTCTGAGATGTGTCCCTGATTTTGGTCATTTGCCCCCGATTTGTTTAAGCCTCATCCCTGATTTGTAAACTAACAGATTGACTGGTGTGGGAAGAGGTTAGAGACTATTCAGCATAGGGATGTAAAAATGATCCAGGGGCAGCTATAGGTCCTTCAAGGAGAGACTAGACAGCCTCAGTATGTACTCTCTGGATGACAGGAAGGAAAGAGGGTACATGATAGATACATACACATGCATACAAGCATATAATGGAGTGGAATACATAGAGTTGTTCAAGCTGAGGACCAGTACAACCACCAGGGAGCACGACCTCCAGCTGGAAGGGGGCAATTCTAAAGATACATCAAAAATTATTTATTCACAGTGTGGGTGGCAGACAGGTGAAACAGTTACTAAGTAATTGGCTCAATGCTTATACTATGTTAGGGTTCAACACACAGTGAAACAATTTAAAAGGAGTTATTAGGAACAAGAAGGAGGGAGGGGGCAGAAAGGACTCTGGAGAGGCAGAGTATATCAAGTAAAACATCCGGGCAGACTTGATGTACTCATAGCCTTTCTATGACCTTATTCATCTATATATCTACTTTATTTTTCTGCTTTTATTTAAAATGTGTATACCTCATGGTAGCCTCACTTTGGTGGTGCTCCTAGTTTCCAAGACAGTCCTGAAGGGATGTGACAAAAGCAGAGTGTACGCTTTGCAGTGCTTAACATATTTTTTTTTTCTTTTCAATGGGGTTCAGAAATTATACCACTACATCATGCAGGGTTATTATTATGCATCTTACATCCAACTCACTGATGGATACAAGTCAGAAAAAAAACTAGTGCCATGGTATGACTGGTTAAATATCTGCCTCTAACCTATTAAGAGGTTGTTGCATGAGGTTCTTATATTTTAAATCCATTTTAAGTCAATTAACCTCTGCACTGGGCCCCATATTTTATTACAGGTGTTTATATTGCCTTAACTTACATAATGGAGACATCCCATGGCCATGTAATCCAGGAATAAGCTTTTCCACATAGCATATGTGGGATAGTCCTTATTTTTCCAACACCTTGCTCTACATCTTCTTACATTAAGTAAAGCTATATTCATTAATGTTTCAAAGTGCTCTGATGGAAGATTGTGACTCGAGCTAGTACCTACCAAACAAAGTTCAGTTCTTATTCTAATGTTTATTCCTGATAGTCTACTTATTGTATCAAAAGCTTTATTCCAAAGTAGGGCAGTATGTTTACATAATGCTATGACATGTTGCAACGTCCCTGTACACAACCTGCATCAAGGAGAAATTGAGTTATTCATTTTATTAAGTAGGTGTGGAGTATAATAAAGCCTATGGAAGATATTAAATGGGATCTGCTGCAGTTTACTGTTCACTGCTAATTTTATCCCCTTTATCATCTCTTCCAATTTTTTATCTTTTATTTTCATCCTAAGTTCTTTTTCCCATTTATTTCTTAACTTTTTGATTGGTGTACGTTCTGTTGCCATAAGAAAATGTATACGTTTTAGAAATGATTTTAGTTTTTTGATTATGATCTACTAACTGAAACTGAATAAAAATCATAAATGGCTTTTTAATCTGGGCCCCAGTTCTTTTCTATAATATGCTTATATCCATAGAAACATGTAAAAATCCTTCCAATTAATACTATATTTCTCTGTAATCTATTTAAAGGACATGAAATTCTCATCATCATGTAATTTTTTTAAATACCTGATTCTTTTACCTGCCAACCTCTTATATGCCAGGCCCATTGATGATATGTGATTATAGTTTAACTATATGGGGGTTTCTATATTTATCCTCAGATTTTCTTTTTATGATAGTTTAACCATGTTTCTAGTGCCATTCTAGTCAGTTCATTTTTATCTCTGTCCTTTCATTTTTTTCATGTTTGCATACATTATCTAGCTTGGAGTAGCATATTCTGTAAGACTTGCTTCATAACATACCCACCATGGTGTCTCATTTTATTTATTATTTATTTGAAGAGTTTCACCAGGAAAGGCATACTGAGCTAAAATAGTTAATTTCCAGATGTGTTCTATCATTTACATAGTTTTTCCTCAATTTGGCTCAATAAGGTTGTGTGATCATTCTGGAAATTTTTACCCCGCTTCTGTATATGGGGCTTTAAGTTTGTTTATGTTATTCATTGCTTTTTTTATTTTTCCAGAAACATTTTTGGATCACATTTTCTAGTTTTATGAACTGATTTTTGTTTCTTGAAATGGGGAGTGAGTGTGAGGTATACAGAATTTTTGGAATTATATTTATCTTGAGTACTTGCACTCTTATGATTAGTGTTAGCTTTATGCTTTAGTTCTCACTTCGGGAAGAATGCTCTTATGTACCACAGGTTTTTCAGCTGTGTAGCCATCAGTTAAACACACCACCACCAGCTCTGTGCAGGTCCTTATAGCCCACTACTCCAGAGGTAAGACTGCATTTCAGGAAGGCTCTGTATTTTTACATTTTCCACATTAGCATTAATTTTGAAGCACAGGCATCACTTTAGATCCAGCATTTCTGGTATTTTTTACTTTGATTCTGAGAGGTTTACGGAATGCTTAGGACTACTCCGCCAAATGGCGCCATCTTGTCCACCCCCCAACCTTAGTACTTATCATCTTATATGTTTACTGAAGTTTAATTTATGAGTCAAAGCACAATAAGAGAATTAAAGCATATTCAGGAGAATCTATGGAATGTTAGTTGGTTATATTCAGTGACTGGTGGTTTGATAATACTGTAAAACAAAACTTTGATGGACTATCCTTCTGTGGTAAGTGAGTCTGACCAGTTCCTCAGTTAATTTGTTTCCGGTCCACTGGAAGAGAAACCTCTCAACCTATTCTTTTTTTCTTTTTATGAGCAGGTAGTGCCTAGATTTTCATGTTTTCAGCTTTGATCGTTTAGTTAGCATATACATCAGGACAGGAGCATGCTGGGCCTACCTAGGCAATTCATTAACTGTTATACTGCTTGCACACCACCTGCTGATGAAGCTTGTATTTGTTTTTTTTAACAGTTTATTTGTAGTTTTTCACATACTGACATTACAACAATTAAGACAAGATGATGTACATCACATCTTCAAATTTAAGCAACAAAAAATGAACAGATAAGAAAGCAACACTAATACAGCGTTTGTTCTCCTATAGGACTAAAACCATAACAGCATGCAAGCTGGCCATTAGGGCCACAGACCATCAATCAAAAGAAAACAAACTGGATAGAATACCTGAACAGAAAACATTAAAGAGAATAATGAGGGGTGAGATGCATAATATAGTGAACCCATCTCAACCATCTGTTTAGGAACTGGGAATACATAACCTGAATTACAAAGTGAATTTTCTCCATAGAGTATATATCTGAGTCAGCTCTGCATGCCTTTATTCCAGGGAAGGGACCAATGATGCTAGTCAGTTTTTGTAATAACCATTTCTGCAACCATCACATAAATTCCATAAAGATACATTTTGTTATTGTCTTTTACTTCTGAAGGCTGACTTAAAAAAAATAATTTGTAATATATCGATAAGCATTGTAATAGTATAGTAAAGCATACAAAAAATGCATTAATATCATGATTCTAGAAGTGATAATACTATTAATGAAAAGTGTTAATACTATCGTTCAGAGCTCATAATACTATTGTTTGGTGCTCTGAACAACAGTATTATCAAACAAACTGAAGAGCATGAAAATCAGAAGTGCACCACTATCCCCGGTTGGTAAGCTTCCAACTTCTGATCCTGGCTGAACGACATGACATTTTTTGAAGCAGCCTTGTGATGAGCCACTTTCTGCCTATGGGTGGGCAGAACAATTTTGAAACATGCCGGCCATCTCTCAGTCACTGAGAGCACTTCATCCCCTCTGCTCTTTCGCCATATTTTTATCCCCTCCAAAGTTTAAAAAATTACCTGGTTGATTCTGTGTTCGCTCAAGCTAACAATGCCTGACAGGTAGGACTCCTACAAAATATAATAACCAGTGCCACTCTCACTTCAACAGAAGTTTGTGGGGGCAGGGGTGAGACAGAAAGGAGTGCTCAGTACAACTGTCAGCAGGCCTCACAGCATGTGCAACAAAAATAAAAATTCAGAACCGTGAGAAACTTTTGAATTGGGTCCATATATTACAAAAAATAACAAATAGGTGAGTGTGCATCATTCAGGAGTAAAACCATCTTGAGGTTCTGGAGGCAAGAGAGCCTCTTGCGGTTCCCTTGTCCCCAAAACCTCTCAATGGTATTACACACTTGTAATACAGACTTACCTATCTGTTATTCTATTTATAATGTATGGTAGAATATTGTTACTGATAAAAATCCAACATTTTACAGGGTTGTTGTACCCTCAATGGGACAGCACAAGGTTGTTATACCATCATGGGTACATCACATCAATAGTATAACAACACAGAACGCATTCACACATGCGCAATATGCTGACTCCGGGACTTCCTGAACTGGCCGCAGTGGTGAAAGCTGGACCCATTAGAGAGCAGCAGTGACTAAAAAAAAACACCTTTTAAGTAAGAATTCTGCTTCTCTTTTTTTATTCTTTATGTGGACCATACCATGCATTATAAAGGATAATGTATGGTCCACTATTGGCAACAAAGCATGTGTTGCCATATCGAGGTTGCCAAGATGACCAAAACCTCTCAAGCTTCACTCTTGAGGTTTAAATGGTCACCATGGCAACCTCTCAGTGGTAACACATGCTTGTTACCAATAGCTGACCATACATTATCCTCTATTTTTTTTATTTCCTTACCAAGATAACTCTAATGAGAGCAAGTTCTCCTCCTTAGCTATCATATCATGCTTCTACTCATATTTTCAAAAGGACCATTGCATTTAATTATTTGCTGCTCTCTTGCTTCCATGTACAATCAGGCTGAATGCCCTGTCGTTCAAGGGCTGGTAGCAAGGAACACTGAGGCCACTGTAAGTGCCACTTAGGTTCCTCTGTTGGTGGCAGGTGTCTGCCTTTGATGTGTGGCAGGAACCATTGTCCACACTGCTACAAGAGGTGTCGAATAATCAACCTCTCCCTCCTCTTTTACTGCTGTTCTCCTGTTCCCCACCACAGAAAGGCATCCTCGGAGACCAGACAGAGCAAGGGCATGGCAGCAAGATTTCGGCTGGGGCTCCATGGAGCTGCAGGTAAGCCACATGTTTTGAGGGGAGTTACACTTTGAAAACAATTTGTGGTCCTGTACCCCCTTTTTATTTATTTTTTTAGTAGTGTGTTACTGCACAGACACTCTGCTTCACTGGGAGATGGCGACTGACACTTTTTTATTATGCTCCCTGCTCTCCTCCTCAAGGTATTGGATATTTCTTTCTCTCTCTCCCTCTGTCCTTGGCACCAAAAGTCACTGTCTAAATCCCCCCAACTCAACTCAAATCCATCCCCTCAAAGTATGACCCTGCTAAGACTGATGTCCATCTCTCTCAACTTCTAGTTAGAACTCAATTTTCCCACCACCGAGGTCAAACTGATGGGTCTGTAGTTACCTGGTACTACCCTCGACCCCCCTTTATAGACTGGCACCACATGTGCCTCTCGCCAATCCCTAGGTACCCTTCCTGTCTCAAGTGACCTGTTGAAGACCTCCACCAGGGGTGCAGCCAGTATGTCCGCCAATTCCCATAGTACTCTCGGATGAATGCCATCCGGCCCAGGGGATCTGTCTTTCTTTAGGGCCTTGAGGGTTAACCACACCCTTTTGGCAGAGATAGCATCATCCATCCCCTCCACCTTACTGGCCTTTTTATCCTTATCCAGATGTGACACCCCTGGGGTACTTCTCCCTCTCTCTCCTCTTGCTCCATTTCTGTTGCTCCCCGATCCCACTCACTGCCGCTTCTATCCCCATCATGCCTTGCTTTGTAGATATCTCATCCCCCTCCCTAGTGAACACAGAGGCAAAGTACTCGGTAAATACCTCTGCCTGGTCCCTTGCCTCTTCCACCCATCCTCCTTCTGATCTCAATCTGCTGAGATGGCCCTTAGTTTTTCTCCACTCCCCAATGTACCGGAAGAACTCCTTTTCCTCTCCATGTATCCCCTGTGCCAGTCGTTGCTCTTTACTGGACTTTGCTCCCCTCACCATCCGGGTGACTTTTCTAGATGCAAGATGGTACATTTCCTTATCTCTATCCCCTCTTGTTGTTTTGTATTTTTTGTAGGCCGCCTTCTTTTCTCTGACCGTTACCTGTACCTCACTGGACCACCAGCATGGTTTATGTGACCTTGCTCCCTTTCGTTTCAACTTAGCGCAGATCCTGACTGCCTCATGAAGTCCCCATTTTATGACCTCCCATCTCCTTTCCACACTTGTCATTGATGTAATCCCCTTCAAGTGATCCTTGAGAATATTTCCCATGCCCACAAAGTCTGCCCCCCTGAAGTCCACTGCCAGTGTCCTAGATCTCACCCCCCCATGCTTATTTGAAACCAGACAGTATTGTGGTCGCTCCCAGTCAGGGGGTCCTCTACAACCAGGTTCCTTACCAGATCCCTATCTGCCAGAACCACGTCCAGGACATGCTCCTCCCTTGTGGGCTCCATCACATGCTGTGTTAAGAACACATCCTGAAGCCGTCCAGCAGCCTCTGCTCCTTGGCCACCTTAGAGGACATGGTTCCCCAGTTTGTACCTGCATATAAGGTCCCCATCAACACCACTCTTCCCTTTTGGTCCACACTGGGCAATGATGTTGTCCAGCAAACCATCCTCTAGAACATCACTCATCCCGGGGGGCCTATATACTACACCCAGCTTGACCTTATCTCCTGCTGGGGATCGTAAGGTGACCCATAAGGCCTCCACGTTTCTCTCTGCCTCTTCTACCCTAGCAATTTCTATGTCATCTCTAATGAACATAGCCACTCCACCCCCTCTGCCCTCCTTTCTATCCTTCCTAAGCATAGTGTACCCCTGCACGTTTAGGTCCCAGTCATGGTTTTCATTGGCCCACGTCTCCGTGACCGCCACCACATCCACCCCCCCTCGAACATCATGGCCTGGAACTCTGGCAACTTGTTACCCAAGCTCCTGGCATTTACTAACACCAACCCCCATCCCTTATCCCTGATCCCCTTTGTCGAACCCCACCCAGGTTCCTTATACTTCCATCCTCCCTCTGCTCCTCCTGAAACCTCCACCCCCAGTCTGTTTCAACAGACTGGGGGTGGGCAAGAAGAGGGGGGCAGTCACTCTGATCCCCAACTCCATTCCATTCTCTGACTAGGAGGTGAGAAGTGATAAAAAAGTTAGGTACTGTATGTTATAGTGAAAGAGACAATTCAGGACACTGAGGTAAATATAGTTAATCAACGTGCCCCCCCAACCCGGTTCTCCTTATACTTTTTTTGAGAGGTTTCTTAAATTCATGGTTAATAAACTAAAGGGACTATATTTTTACATATTAAAAAGCACCAACCACCTCCCCTTGGTGGATATTGAAACTTAATATTTATCCACAACTGGACACCACGTCCCTGGTCTCTGCACCCAGTCAGTCCATGGCTAAGAAGGTAAGGATGCTAATAGAGGAGCTGGGAATCAGTGATATTTGAAGGCTTCTTTACCCTAGTACAAAGGACTGTACTTGCTATTCTCCAAGGTTTAACATTTAGTTGTGAGTAGACCTCTTTATAATAAAAAAAAAAGAGAGAAATATGTCAGCGTGGACTCCCTTTGGATGGGGTTCCCACCCTATCTCATCACCAACCATTATTTGTAAGTACAGATTTGAATTTGCAGAGGAAGAGAACCCGATGATGCCTCAACACCTCTCTCTAGAGGGACCACTCTCTAGCTGATTGGCTAGAGACAATAAGGGAGAATGGCTCTCAGGAAGTATCTCCTCAGATCTTGCGGGACATGGAAAAAAACAGTCCTCTGGGGGGTGCAGTATCTCCATAGTGTTTTGTAAAAAGAGGGAGAGACAGGCAAAAATATTGACACTGACACAGACCTTACATGACCAAGAAAGAGTACAAAAAGAAAAAGCATTTGTCAATGCGGAATGCCTGCTTGTTTGAATTTGCTGTGTAGTTGTTGGGCAGAGATACCACAGAAGCTAAAATTAACAAACGTATAACACAAGTTATAATAGTTTATGAGTAGCTAAATGTTCCTGTTCTGGCCAAAAAGTCAAGTTAAATATAACATATATACATTCTTAATGGTTAGTTAGACACATTAGGATTTTCCCAGTGATGAAGCTGTCAAAGCATAGATATCTTTTTTTTTTTTACCATTTGTTTCTCCTCTTGCTCTTCCCAGCTGTCCCCCTGTACTTACTTACCACCATGGGCTTACTTACCACCATGGTGAGTTGGTGCCACTGGTGGTGGTGTGGAACCTGCTGGGTCCTGCCAGGTCAAACTATTTTCCTCCCAGAATCTCCCCATCCCCAAGGCCAGCTTGTGTGCCATTGTGTGAACCATGCACCTCCTGGTAACCCTGAAGTGGGCTCATGAGGAAGGGCGCCGTCCATTACGGTGACACCTTCTTTGCGCAATCCATTCATGGCGACCATTGGGTAGGGCGACCGGATGAGTGGGTGAGCGAACTAGGCGACAGGATGTCGTTATACGTATGCGCATGGGGGTGGGAACGAGCACGGCGAGCGTGGGCTGGAGGGGTGGAGAGGCTGTAGGGGGTGGTGCTGCAGTCGTCGGTCGACCTGTGGCGTGGCATCGGGGATTCTGCAATGGCTGGGGTGGCTGAGGTGCTTTGTTCGGGTTCGGGCGCTGGTGTGATTTTTATTGCGTCTGGCCCAAACTTTTTTATTTTTACTACTTTCGCCCCCGCCGACATGCACCGCCCTGGAGTTGAGAATCCTTAAGGAAGGGGGAGCGGGCGGTGAAGCCCCCAGCCCCCCACAGAAAGTAGTAAAAATATGTCCTGGTGCCGTTGTGCTGGTTGCCGGGGTTGTCAGAGTGCTGAAAATGTGTTCGGCACTCTGACTGAGCGATAATGGCAATCACCTTAAGGCGTTTGCCGTTATCACATAGAGCCGCACCTCCTTCCTCTCTAAAGGGGGAGAGTGGTCAGTGGATGCTCCATCCTCCTTCCCCTCTCATCCCCCGTGACCATGGTCAATTTCCAAACCCTGGTTGCTAGTGTGGGTGTTAGGAGGCAATCCTGCCTGCCTGCCATGGCACTGGGCTGTCTAATGTATTGGTATTGAGTCAGTTGTAGCCCTGCATAATCTGGGAACTTGGCAAAAGCCAGAGAGCCAGACCCAGAACTGTAAAATTCAGTGTAAGTTGAGCCAGGTTTCTGCCAGAACAGTCTGTCTGGTTTTTATTGTTTTGGGTTCAGTCCAGCAATCCAGATTTCACCTATTCTTCACAGACGGTATGTCATCCTGCGTTTTAAACACAACAGTAACTGGCCAAGGTCCCAACTCACATGGCTCTTCCTGCTGTCCTGTCTGTACCTGTCAGACTTGGAGATCTGGAGATGGGCATATCCTCCTTTGGTGCCTTCTCTCCTGACTGTTACTACTGCTGCTCTTCAACCTACTCCTGGTGTTGTGGCTGCCCCTAACCTGCTATCTTTCTCATTCTCTTTCTGTTTTCTCTCTTTCAATCTCCATTGCTCATACCTGCCCTGCTATGACAAAAAACTTCCTGGGGTTTGCTTTCACCCTCCAGTCCCTTGGACACTTTATTGCTGTAATGGGGAACCAGAGGGCAATCCTAAAATCAACTGATAGGAGCCCCAGGCAGGAATTGAGCCCAGCCTCCATTCTCCCTAGCAGCTAACCTGCATTCTTGGCCTCATGACTGCCTGGTGGGGCTGAGACCGGATGAAAAGTGCCATCCAAGTGACACTGCTGTGCTCCCTGATTCCAGTTCAGGCAGTGAGGTGTGGGAAAAAGTGAGACCCAATGCCAGTGTCCTGAATGCTTTCACACGAGTCGGGCATCATCTTAAAGGAGCAGAAGCTCTAATCACAAAAGTGGGTCACACACCCCTGCCTACAACTTTAGGAAAGGCAATGTGGTTGGGAAAACATGGAAAATAGTGCATGACAGGACAACATTCTCATCAGCTTTAGTTCGATCCCCTTTATGACTGTGCTCATCTTTGCTCATGGTTGTATCCTGCTGTTCTGGTAATGTGAGCAGCGTGGGGTGAGGACAGGCTCTGTTTAAAATAAAAAAAAACACAACACTGGCAGCACTCAGCGAAAACAAAAAAGCCAAGAAGTAGTTAAATCCAACCTTTATTCCATTCCAGGGAGAGCACAGTACTGGGGGTTTAGTGCTGTGCTCTCTTGGGAATGGAATAAATGTTGGATTTAACTACTTCTTGCCTTTTTTTGTTTTCTGCTGAGTGCCACCGCTGTTGTGTTTACTTGTTCGTGCAGTCTGTTGACCTGCACCCTTTCAATCGAGAGCTCATGGTGTGGTGTTGTATATGTCTGTTTAAAGCAGCAGGGGAGACATGAGCAAAAACATCATGGTCACTGTACAAATCAATTATAAATAAAATACACTACCTATCCCTGCTGCTCTCTAAACCACTGTTTACCTCCAGGTCACTGCACCATACCTGGCATGTTGCTCCCTCTGTCCCCTACTCCTCCAGTAAGCCATTGATGTTAAGTGTAGAGACAATAATTAACAAATTAATAACATGAGTTCAATGTCCTGTGCAGCCAGTATAGTGTTATGCTTGTGCAACTGTGTTAGTTTGGTTTGGGCCACTCGCACTCTCTATTCCAGAGGAATTACCACGCTGTAGGGGTATGAAAGACAAGGAACCCTCGGAAAGGGTTCCAACCCTAGAGGTGCCGCTGGACGATTCCTATGGCTAAAGAGTACCTTAGGAATCCCAAAAAAGAAATGTAGTACAAACATACCCGAAAAGAATGAGGCAACACAAAGCATATGAGCAAGCAGTAACTGTGATGTAGTAGTAGAGAAGCATAGACAGTTTAATAATGTAATGAGATGCTCAGTTGATAACGTAATGAAATGCCCAGGTTTGTGTAGCATGACACTAATGGTTTGCATTAAGAATTAGAGGATCCTCTAAGGAGAGAGGGAATGTCAGGAAATTCTCCACCTCCATCCAACAGCAGAACCAACCTAAAGAATCCAGGGGGACACTACTATGCTAACTAACAGTTATGACCTGAGGCTGGTTACCCCCGACAGCAACATTTCACCAGCAAGGTCCCCCACAGTGACTACAGCACCAAGCCACTGTGGGAAACCCACTGCCACTAGGCGCTGTCTGTTGGGGGTCCTGCACCCTTCCACCAATCAGCTCCAACTTGGAGTTGATTATCCTTAAGGGGGGGTGCGGGGGTTCATGGGGCAAAGCCCCCCGAAGAAAACACAGTCAGCTTGTGGGCACCGGCATCCGACTGCAGAATGCGGTCGACCTGCCAGTGTCGAGTACCCATCGTGGATCCACCTGAGGCAACGGAGGACAGAAAAAAAACCCTGTGAGGAAGAAACCTCTAGGGATCCAAGGCCTAGGTCGCCTTCCTTTCAGGCTTGGGATAGTTTATTTAGTGATGGCTCTGCAGCAGCAATTTGGAAAACCCAACTAAAGAGAGGTGGAAAATATTCCAATTTGGAGGAAGACTTTCACTCAAACCCTCTAGCGGGAACACTGTGGAAGGTTGTGAGAAAACTATGCAACAATATGTGGGTGCAGGAGGAGAGCAACAACTGCTGAGGCACTCACCTGGCCTACCCGCCCTAAACTCAAACCAGGTGAACCAGAGGCAGTCGTAGGGAGAATGCAGTGAAGGTGCCTTGCTAGGGAAACCACTGAAGTCAATGGCTAACCATTATAGTGGAACACTAGAGCCAAAGGAGGAAACTTTTTCCACCCTTCACCACTAGTCTTAAATTCTACACCAGGAGCTGCTGTCACATAGCAGGCAGCTAAAGCCAAGCCAGGGGTGAGGACACTCCCAGCAATGGGCCAGGTGAAAAGGATCCTGCCCCAAGTTGAACACGCTCAAGATGTGGACTAAATGCAGAGCGAGACTGCTGGTTGCAGGAATCCTGCACCAGAATAGAATGGCTGGCATGCCCCAAAATTGATTGGGAGCTGAAAGGCTGATGAACTGAATGAGCACAGCATGCTGAGATCGAAATGAGCATTGGGTGCTGAGACCTTGCAAGGTTGAATGCAGAATTGAGTGCAGCAGAATCCCCGAGGCTGAAGCCGAGGGGATGGCAATAGGCATGAAGCAATGATCTGCGTAAGCAATGAGCAATGATAGTGTATGCAAGCATGGACCTGTACATAGGTCAATAAACAGTAGTAGTGATAGGTGGACCTACGCAGAGGTCTGCAAAACATGTAGCAATGAAACAGCACTGAATGGGGCAAGCCAGCCAGACATGAATAGCCAAATCAAGGTGACAAACACTCTGAGGACTTTTGTCGACGAGGCAGGATTTAATAATAATAAAGCTATATTAACAGCCTCAGCAGGAGCTTAGTTGGCTGACCTCAGAGTTGTAACTGCAATGAAACATGGAGACTGTCACAGAGGGTGGGAAATAACAGACAGGACAATGTTTCATGATTTAAACACACAGCTTGCGTGATATTTATTTACAAAACTTATTTACAGAAAGGAAGAAAATAAACCAGAAAATATGAAAAAACAAAATAAATAACCTTCAAGTCAGGGAACCAAAATAATTAGGCAATATAACGACCACTTGTCCCTTCAGTGGTTTCTTGCAACTTCAACTATTCAGTACAGTCTTGGATTGTAGAAAATACTACAAACTCAATACTTCTGGATCTACTCACTCACAGTGACCTCTCCTTGTCACTTCACAGGCACAACTGACTTTTGTCCAGCAGAGGGTATTATTTATACCCCTGGGTCATGGTCACCTGACCCAGATCTTTAACATCTAAAGCCTGTTTCTTTCCTCATTGTTATGATTTAGAATATTTACATAAGTCTTCCATATAATAATCCCTTCTACTTTATTTAGTTTATCACAAAATTCCCCCATATCACACTGTAGCCAGACATATATAGAAAACATGATAATGAGGCTACTAATCGCCTAGCAACCCTGAGGTAGCTACCTTGGTAACAGAAAGAGTGACAGTTCCTGATCAGACTGTTCTATAAAACAGGGACATTAAGGAATTCCCCACAAAAGCAGCAGCCCTGCTGAGGACAGCTCTGAAGCAAACAGTAAGCTTGTCTATGTCTATATTTATTTCCCTTCTACACTGACCCAAAATGACTCAATCTCATTTATATGGCTAGCGACTACATAGACTACTACAGAACAGTTTAATACAGTACAAAATACTCTTTATTGCAACCGTATAACGTTAACACTGTTCTAAGCCAGTTCTTCTGAATCATTGCAGCCCTTTTCAATGTCTGGAGATTAATAGAGCTCATAGCGCTCCCAGCATAGTAGGAGCAATGGCCTGAAATATCAAAATCAGCCACACGCTCTCTTTCTGGCCCCAGACTGTGTGCATGCTTATTATAGCATGTTTTATCTTGGTAGAAGCATACTATGGCTAAAAACAGGAGGCAATAGACAGAAGGCTCCCTTCTTGCACAAGTCACCTGCAGCGTGACTTGCAAAAGGGAGCACACTTCACTTTCTGGCTGGCGGCTGATACTTCCTTTTGCTGCACCACCTGTTCTTACGCTGTCTCCTTGGTATTTCCAGCTCCTCGTCTCTTGTTGCTTTAGGAACTGAAGGCGAGAGACTAAAAGGGGATCCTCTCAGCAATAGAGACTTAAACCTCTTGTTTTTAAACATTCTAACATTTTCCCTAACTCGGGTGGCTGCAAACTCAGAGCGTGCCTGCCCCGAGTTACCACAGCAGCTCCCAGCTGCTTTATCCTTAATAGTTCAACATAATACCAGCAAGATACATAATTCTGCTGGCTCCTATACAGTACATAATAATTTATTTTATTTTACTATAAATGTTTTAGAAACTCTGTACAGCTTCCATTTATTTATTATAACCGGGGGACTGAATGAACCGAGAAAAACAGAAAGCAAACACAGTACTAAGCGGAGATGGTTGATACAGAAGAAAATAGTGTAGCCCTACCCCAGGTGGCCTACCTAGGATATAGGAAAATAGGTAAAATAGGTTAAGTAAGAATATAAAGGTGTACTGTTGCATAATAGAAGTTTTTAGAAGTGAAGACAAAGGAAGACAGAAAAGGGTTCACCAGTTAGTATGTTTTGTTTAAACATAGGGACCTGGATATTCAAAAGGGTTGCGCGCGGCACTGAGGATCATCATGCGCAACCCACCAATGTGACCTGGCATGATATTCAAAGGGGCAAGTTGCGATGTGCAGCTCCCGATGTGCCAGGGCACATTGGTAATGAATGCGGCGCAAGTGTGGGGGGTGTGTCCATGCATATGCTGCACATCCCGATATTCAGCCCAGGATGTGCAGTGCATGTGCTGGCACAACTCTGCCTTGTGCCACTTAGGGGGGCTCAGAGATGTGTCTGGTAAAACCAGGAACAATTCCTGGCCACCCACAGGTGAGCTGCCGAATTGCAGGGTGCAACACAGCAGCTGTCAGCTGTGGGTGGCCACCGGCCCACCCAGAACACTGTCCACTGGCTCCCTGACCTGGGAGCATTGTGCCCCCCATCACCCGATCACGGGCATAAGTATAGAGAAGATCCCTGGTGGTCCAGTGGAAATCCCCCCAATCGCCCGATCGTGGGCATATATATTAAGGAGTTACTTGGTGGTCCAGTGGAACCCCCCCATTGCCCGATCGTGGGCATTAGTAAACTAAATTCCCTGGTGGTCAAGTGGAAACTCCCTCCATTGCCTGATCATGGGCAGAAAGTGCAATAGATACCCTGGTGATCCAGTGGTACCCCCTCCCTACCCACCCACTGAGGTCCCTGCTTCCCAGCACCCGCCCACATGCCACCTGGCCACTCACCGAATGACAGCGTATAGTGTGGTCTATATGCCTATTGGTCCACTGCATGGACCAATGGGAATGCAGACCATACTGTACTACACGGGCCCAATATGTGAATGAACGCGTTCCCTCGCATAGCCTCATTTGCATGCTCAGTGCTGAATATTACGGTTCATGCACCTAGCGCAACTGCACTTGTGCTGGCACATTCCCCTGTTCCCATTCTGCCAGTTGCACTGGTGTAGTGCATGCACACTGAGTACCATATTCAATGGTGCTGTGCCATGGCGCAGCACCGTTGACTATCATCTAGTCCATGCCCTGGTGCAGCCTAGTTGCGCTGCGCCTGGGCTTGCGCCCCTGCCCGGCGCAGTATGAATATCCAGCCCAGGGAGCATAGGACACTTTCTCACAGATACAGTGCTCTGAAAACAGGTGTAGCCAGGCAGTGCAATGAAGCTGCAAGTAGAATGAGAGCAGCAATAAGCAGCACAGCTAAGGTCAGTAAACTGTGTCAGGTGAAAAAAATTGAGTATGCAACATGGAGCAGCTATGGTTGAGCTGAAACACAAAGATAATGATTGCAGTTGCATTGCAGTAGTTTGAGCGTGGTGAGCAACAGTGTAAAAACACAAGCACTTGGTACAATAGTAATTGGAGTAAACAGTAGCAGTGGCTGCAGTTGTAGGTAACTAAAAGCAGTAGTATGAGCTCTTGAGTAGCAGTATGCTAGAAGCTTAGAAACAAAGGCCAAAAAAAGACAAAACCAAAACACAGCAAAACAGAAAACGGGGAACAAGGCCCAAAAACAAGAGACACAAAACACAGGGAAGCACACAGCCAGAGGAAACATACGAACCAGAAGCAGGAAAACAAACACCGAAGTCCAGCAGAGACACACAGAAACAGCGGTGGGGGGGAGGCCCCAGACAGCTCAGAGGACAAACCAACACAGCCTCCGGCTGCAAAGAAAAAATGCTTCACAATGAGGCTGAGAGGAACTGCTTATATAGCTCAGGAAGTGTGAGTGGCTGACTGCTTGTTCATTGAACTACAGGTCTAGCCTTCCAATTATAATAGTGAAATTGTCATCACTGGGAAATGAAGAGGTGCACACATAATATTGTTATTTTCTTAGACTGTGACCTTGAATTTTCAAAATACTAGTTTCCCCTCAGTAGAAACATTAATAGCTAACGCAGTCTCCAGCACTCACTTTCTCCACTGTTGGCTCCCACTCAGTAATGGCAGTACTTGAGTACTTGTTCTGTTTCTGTCCTAGTTTTTTCCCCTTGGTGCAGCAATTATTTTCTCCCACGTCCCCTCAGTACAGACCATGCTCTCTCCTAGTTAAGTTTCCCTCAGTAGAGGAGACAGACCTTTCACTTTCTCTGTAATGTCCTCCCTTAGTAAAGCCTGCCTATTCTCCCTCTCGTCTCTTTTCCCCTCAAGTAAAGACAGCCCTTGCTCTCTCTGCCAGTTGCTTTACCATTAGTGCTGGCTGTCCTTCTTTCCTCCATTTTCTTTTCACCTCAGTGCAGATAGCTCTTGCTTCCACCCAATAGTTTTCCCTCAGTGTAACCCCTAGGTGGCGCTATCCCAAGGGTTACTACCCCTGCCTGCTTAGCTAGTAGCAGGTTAAGGGGCCTGAGTTCTGAAATGTAGTGGTCAAGCTAACCTGGGCACAGCTCTCCGGGACACTGTAACCCCCCTCTTTCTTTACTAGTTGCCGGAACAACACACAATAATCACTTTCACAATACCCCTGATACACCACACAAGTACCCACACTGTTTGCAGTTACCACCAGGGCTTTCCTCTGGCTCAGCCCTGGGGACCCCCTGTAAAACAAGGTGATACATAGCAAATAACAGCAGTATAGAACTCTTGCACAAACTGGAACCACAGTCAGGGTAGATGCAAAAAAGAGTTAGATCTGATTTATTTAAGTTACTTGAACAAGGGAAGGGCGTAATCAGGTTAATTTGCTTGAAGGCTGTATCAGTCAAACAGTTATGCATGCACTTCAGGGTCCATAAACAATCACACACTCTGGGTACCCAGATGGAGAATGGTGGGCTAGCCAGGAATGTTGCAGCTGGTTGGGGCCCTGTGATGGAAGAAAACAACATGCACAACACACACTATTTGTAATCCGGAGCCAGAGGGCTCAATTCATGAAAAGAAAACAACAAGACAATCAGATGACACACTTTTAGATTAGGCTGTTGTTGCAGGGAGCTACCCTGATGGTTACTCATGATACCCAAGACTGGACACAGGCTGGATGAAAATTGAGACAGCAGGTGGTTAATCTGGAGTGCCAGGAGAAGCAGGGCCCATACGAATTGCCGAGGCATCGTTCCAGTTCAAGTATGGAGCAAAGGGCTGATCCCTAGGCAGGGCTCTCGTCGGTGACTTTCTCTGTACAGTGGGGTAGTCTAGCAGGCCAGCATGGCATGGCCCAGGCTGAATGGAGATGAACGAGGATTTAGTCCGATTAGGCTGGATAAAGCTTCCAGCAAGCAGAACACAGTTCACACAGTATTGAACCAAATCACGACCCACTTTCAATACACAGCACATTTACATGTAAAGGATTCTATGGTACTACCAAGCAGAACACAGTTCACACAGTGGGGAACCAAATCACGACCCACTTTCAATACACAGCACATTTATATGTAAGGAGATTACTGTACCAGGCAAACCGCTCTCCGGTCACGACTGCAAAGTCTCTGCACAAACTGGGGATTCAAAAGCAGCTGGAAATCCTGACAGACCGATCGCATTCAGCAAAATCTTTGGTCTTCTTCAGGTATGAGCATGGTAAAAAATCAGTGGCTTACTTCGTTCTCACAAACTTGGATTTAGTCCAAAATAATTCTCTTCTCTCCCTCTCAGGGGCAGCAGGCAGACATGCAGGCCACAACTCAGGCCTTTCCACAGTTCTCCCATGCGAAACTACTCAGACGGCTGCTTGACTGTCTCAAGCTGTTGCTTCTTCAGCTCCCAACTTAGATCTGACTCAACTGCCATCAAGCCTGGGACTTTCCTCAGAATCCAAAAGGTTCGGTCGGCTGATCTGTCTGTCAGTCACAACAAAGGCTCCCCCTTTCAGTGCAAAAAGGTGCCAAAAGCCCAAAACTACAATTCCTACAGATTTTGTCTCCAGACAACTCCTGTAGTCCGGCTCCATTTTAGGTCCCACCAGTACTGATTGGTCCAATTCGGCAGTACAGGACCAGTAGTGAAGATAAACAAAACAGTCCTTGTTGCAAAGAAGGCAGGTTAGACAAACTACATTATCATTATCACTCTAAATGATTTTCAGCAAATAGTTACATCTTTCAACAGAGCTCCCTCTCAGATTACTTATGACCGCAATCCAGGCAGTTCTTAAAGAGACAGTGCACAGAGGATATACAGGCACTCTCTGGCAATCACATTTAAACTGCAAAAACGCAGGACACCAGCCTGGCAGTGAGCATTTAGGCAAGCTCAAGGAAGACTTTTTGGGAACCCCATTTGTAGGGGGGGGGTACATCAGTACCGGGATAGCTCTCTCCCAGTTAACTTCCTCCTCCATAATACTATCCCATGCTTTCTCAGTTACTTTTCCAGACAGTATAGGCAGCCCTTGCTTTCTCCAAGTTTTGTTCCTCAGTAGCAATATTTGTGAAACACTACCTTCAAAGCCTAGCCCTCCCCCAAGTGACCTCAGACATCAACTCTCGGGCACTTCCAGTCAAAATATTCCTCGGGCAACATGGGAAATCACTTACCATACACTCTGTTCATATCCCTCCACGGGATCAGACATCTGGATTTAAAATGGTCACTGACTACTTGGAAAACCTCCCTCGCCAATCTGAGACAGTGATTTTGGGCAATTTTAACATTAACTGGCTTTCTCCTGAAGCTGTCTCATTTAAAGACACCTTCACATCCCTCGGTGTCACCCAGGTGGTCACCACCCCTACGAGAATTAATCATAGGACTGGCAACAGCTTCCTACTGCATCTGATCCTCACCACCCACCCAAATAGAATTACCAGTACACTAGTTCTTCCTGACTCGCTGAGTGACCACTCCCCTGTAATGTGTCTCCAGTTGAATAAGGCCCTCAAACCACCAGCAAAAACTGTAAACAAAACAACTTTAAAGCACCTTATACCCATAATACTTTCTCCTAATGTACAGTAAAAAAGTTTGCTCTAGTACTAGTAAGTCTTTTTATTAGCTCTAGTTTATTAGTCACTAGTCTAGGCATACATTATCCAATATATGAAGGCTCATATGTGCCTTCGTATCTTGAGTTTTTGGAGTGAGCAGATTTCGAGCGCTCCCACAGCTGTGTTTTTTTTTAAACATTATCCAGTGCCTGTGTCAGCTTGTTTTGCTCATGTTAATTTTTTCTGCCTGCCTACTGTATTTATGTTCACATGTCCTCCTGTCATAATCAATATTGTATCTTGTCTATATACCATGACGTGGAACCTATGTAAAAGAGCTCCTAGCTCAAAAGTGTTAATCTGAGATTTAAATAAAATAAATAAATAAATAAATAAATAAAATAAAAAAAACTACCTTGCACAGCATGACTGGTCCCCACTAAGTGGGTAATAATGTGGACCATGCTCTGTCCTACTTTGTCACTCAGTTCAATAAAGCCTGTGATCTCTTTGCCCCACTCTGTAAAATAAAGAAAAAGGGCTCATCCAACCTTGGATCTCCGCTGCCTTACATAACTTGATGAAAGAGAGGGACAATCTCTGGCATTGGTCAAAGGCCACTGGGCAAAAGGTTGATATTCAGAACTACAGGACTGCCAGAAACCTGTGCACCCATGAAATTCACAGGGTCAAAATAGAACACTTTTAAGGGTGAGCTTACTAACTCTTGGGGTAACAGTCGAAGTTTCTGGGATAAGTTCAATGACATTATCGGTAAGCCCAACAAAGCATCCCCTTCATTGCTTGAGGTAAATGGTGTTACTACACATGACCACAAACTAATAGCAAATGCTTTTAAGGATGCATTCACCAGTCTTAGTGGCATACTCCCTCCTGACTTCTTTGATAAGCCCAACATGGTGCAAGTGACTTGCTCAGTGGTCCCGCCTCCAAGTATCCCTCCCTTCTACTTTAGTAGTTTAGGTGTTTTACACTGGCCGAGTCCATAAAATACCTACAAAAGGTCCTTGGTAAATCCAGGTTCAGTAGTGACTCCCTGAATCTTAAACTCCTTAACCTCTCCCTTGACATTGTCGTTGCACCCCTTTCCAGACTCCTTAACTTATATCTCTCCCTCCCTCAAGCAAATCTCCAACCAATGGAAAGCATCTATAGTGACACCTGTCCACAAAAGCGGTGACAGGACACAATGTAACAACTATCACCCCATATCCGTCCTTCCCCCCTCTCTAAGGCCCTCGAGCGCATTGTCTCTGACTAGCTAACGGAGTTCCTTTTCAAATATAAAATTCAGAGCCCACAGCAGCATGGCTTTAGAAAGTTACACAACACAACCACTGTCCTACTTCAGTACACCGACCACACACACAAGGCCTTGGATAGTGGCCACCTAGTTGGGTCAATTTACATTCACCCAATAGGCATTTGATAACATCAACCACTCCCTCCTGCTTCACACTCTCCCTGCTCTTGGGCTCTCAGCCGAGGTCACCAGCTGGTTCAAAAGCTACCTTGGTGGTGGAACCTAGCAAGTGAAGATTTGTGATACTGTCTCCAACAGCCTTTCCGTATGCTCCATTATCCCACAAGGATCCATGCTTCGACCCTTAATTTTTAGTCTGTTTATCAATAACCTCCCTAAAGCCTGTAACAATAACATGTTCCTTTATGTGGATAATGCCGTCCTTTTCTCTACCCACCCAGATCGACTCCCTCTAATTGTTGACCTTCAATCCAACTTTAAGATGATTGAGGCTTGGTTTGGGCAACACAAACTGCTCATGAGTTACAAAAAAACTAAGGTCATGCTAGTCTCCAACCCTCACAATTAACGCAAAGCTGCAAGCTTAGTTATCCGTAACAACCAAAACCAACCTCTTGAGCAGGTACAGTAATTTAAATACCTCAGCATAACACTTGATACTGCTCTCTCCTATAGCCTGCATGTTAACCAAATTGTCAAGGTCATTAACTCCAGGATTGGGATCCTCTATTGTTATCACCACTATATGACCACTGAGGCTCTGAGATTGGCTGTAACCAGCTCAATCCTTTCAGTAATTGACTATGGGCTAGTTATTTATGGTGCTGCCTCTGACACCACCATTAGGAGAATAACTTTAGCACTGAATAAGTCCTGCAGACTGGTCTCGGAGGCTGACAAGTGCACTGGTGACAAGTGCACCCATACTTGTGAACTTTATGAAAGGACCAACTGGCTTCCTCTCAAGGGGTGGGTCTCCTACCAGACATGCTTACTCGCAAAAAAGATCAGCCTAGGCCTCACTCCCCCTGCCACTGTAGCCCTTATAATGCTGACACCAAAACCCCACTGTACACATAGTACCTCTAAGCAGACATACCTCCTACCCTTCTAAAGGACTTCACAGGCACAGTAGATTTTCAGCTACAGAGCTCCCACTTGGCTCAATTGCCTCCCACTGGGTATCACTGCTGAACCAAAACTTGGTTCTTTCAAACGCAAACTGTGTCAACATCTCCTTGCACTAAGTAGCTGTGATTGTACTGCCTAGTTTGGCTACTGGTCCTCCACCCCCATACATCCCTCCTTCACTACCTCCTATTGTTCTCCCCTCTGTCCTCGTGGTCCCGTCTTCTCCACCCCCCTCCCCCCCTTTTACGCTCCTCCTCCCCTTTACTATGTCTACATCCCTTCCTATGCCCTGTCCCTCCATCTCCCCTCCCTTATTCTCTCTCTCTTAATGCCTCCCTGCCCTCCCCCGTCCCTGTCCCTCCATCCTCCCTCATGCCCTCCTCTCCCCTCCCACCCTGTCCTTCTTTCCTCCAGCTTCACCTCTCCTTCCCCCTTATTCTGACCTTCTCCTCTCCTCCCCTCACCTATATGTGCTATAGGCTCCCTAAGTTGTCAGTTCATCCCCTCCTTCCCTTCCTCCCCCCCACACCTCCCTACACCTTTGCTCTAATTTGCAATACTTGCACTTATTTGACCATGTCATGCTCTGACTGCTATATTTGCTGCACTGAGCACTTTCAGGTTGCCCTGCTTTTATTACAATTTGTAAGATGCTTGTATTTGTTAACATATTGCATTGTAACCACCTTGGTTTGTACCCCTGTTTTATTATTGTACCTATCCTTGCTTTAACGTGGAACCTTTGTAAAAGAACCCCTGATTCAAATGTATTTGTAATCCTAGTTTTCAATAAATAAATGAAACATATTTTCCCTGTAAAAGCTGATTTTAAAATATTGGTTCCAGTTCTGTTACTGTTCCAGATCTATAGGCTTTTTTGTTACCCTTGCGGGTGTTTGTGATTAACACACAATATCATTTTAGAACTGTATAATGTACATTATACAATGGCAAGGAAATTTCCTTTGATCTGATTGGCTACCACCAGCTAGAGACAGTGATGATATTGAGCAATAACATCACTGTATCTAGGACAGGCAGCAAAATCACCGCATAACCATTAAAAGAATCACTGCCCATGTCATGTGCACCCAAGGAAACATGAACGTTTTAAACCTCTCGTCTTCACTCCCCACCTCCCTGCCCCTCAAACAAACGAACCGCTCACAGAAAACAAAACAGTACTCATATAGTCTCATGCCCTGTGTTTTTTTTTCTTTCTCGTTTTACCACTCGCTTTCCCCCTCTGATACTGCTTGCTTTCACTGACCCATGCAGACTGTAACGGCCGTGCACTTCAAGATGCATCATCCACGTCCTACATCAGTCCCAAAACAACATGAAAGTGCCCAGAAGAATGTAGGTTTTCACCTCATGTTTCATTTCTTGTTTCTTCTGATTTTTATTTTCCCCCAAAGCGAGCGGTTTCATAGACCGTAACTGCCGGTCACGTAAGTCAGTGAAGCCATTCACTTCAAATGCCCATACCGTGCTCTATGGATCGCTCCTACAACAACAGAAACACAAAACCTGCTGAATTAAATTACCTGGCCACTAAGAATTCTGTCTGTGTCTAGTAGTTTTGGGGGGGGGACACAGAACACAAAGTGCCACAGAAACACTGGAGTGGACAACTGAGTCATGAAGCAGCAGCCCCACCTACTGGACTATTTTTTCTCCTTACTTACATGCCTTCCACAGAAAAAATACAAACCACATTTAAAAAAAAATGTAAAAAGCTTTTTTATTACTACTGTATTAACAAATGAGCTATTGTATAATAGCAATAAGGCACTCCAGGGATGAGTGTTTTGTGTAATAACGTCACTCCTGGGATGGTGGAAGTACTCAGCTTTGCCTCGTGCTTCAACCCACCCCAGGAGTGATGTTATTACACAATAACACACACCCTGTCATGCCTTATTGCTTAAGTATATACTCACATATAAGCTGGATATTTGGGAGCCAATTTCAGTGATCAAAACAAGGTTCTGACATATACGCGAGCCACTGACTGCATAGATTCAAATTACCATTCGCCTCGGGAGGCAATAATTTCTGAAAGTTGACTTGGTTTGATTCTCTGACCTGAAGTCCACAGTACACAACCAATGTCAGTGTGTGTGAAGTCCTGAAGTCCTGTTACTTTGTTTTTAATCCTTGTTTCTGTTTTGTATTTTTTTATTACTTGAAATAAATACTTTGGGGGGGACGTGGCCAACCTGCAGACAAGATGGCAACTTAAAAATTCACTGCTACAACACCAGAGCCAAGATCTATTAAAATCTTCATTGAAGTCGATTCCCCTCCCCCGGCACTCTAGAGTTTCGTAACCGGAGTACTTGAGCAGCTTCGATACTGACTAAGAACCTGATCAGATGTTGGGGAGTTGCGATTATTGTTTGTTTTCCACCGAGCTGCTTGTGTTACAGGCCTAATGGTGTACTCAAGAAAGGAGACTGAGGATCTGTTGGTTGGAGAAATGTTCACATCCATTATTTCTAGTATCGATGCTTTAACACTGGCTTCTAATACAACTGCAGTCACAATTCAACAGATTGATGCCCGACTAGACCAAGTAGAACAAAATGCATTGGCATAAGATGTTGTGGTCTCCAAGGCCATTGCGCCACTCTAAGGAATCAAGCTGCACAAATTATCGCCTCACAAGACAAACTCGACAATCTCGAGAACAGGGGCCGCTGTAACAACTTGCGGTTCCTGGGATTTCCCGAAGGTTGTGAGGAAGGCAAGACCATTCATTTTCTCCAAACAGCTTTGCCCGAAGTACTGGATCTCCCCCCTGCCACTAGGATAACGATAGAAAGGGCGCACAGGTCACTTCAACCCAAATCATTGGTGAGAGACAAGCTGAGGCCCATTATTGCCAGATTATTACATTTTGCTGAAAAAGAAGCTATACAGGGGCGAGTGAGGGAGCCTGGGTCACTACAATGGCCATCGCATCATGATTTTTCAGGACTTTTTAAAGGAACTTTCAAATAAACGACGAGCCTTCACAGAGGTACGTCACAGATTACATGAACTGCAAGTACCCTTCGCTCTCCGTTATCTGGCTATATTGAAAATGACAGCGAACCGAATTTCACATCAATTTGCCACCCCCGAGGCTGCACTTGATTATATTTCAGTGACCTGGTCTACCTCTGATTCCTCAGAATCCCAAGCTGCTGGTCTGACTCACTCTAATGGCCAAGCTCCGAGGAATCCCTCTCAGAAGCCTGATTCCCCGGGTGCCCCGGCCCCCCCCCCGGTCTCTCAAGAATGGTCTGGAGCCCAGGAACCCTAAAGTTCAGAAAAGGCCTCCACAATCCGCACACTCCAAGAGAGATCACCCACAAGGGCGCAGACGGGATGAGGCTGGTATCGAACAGAGTGTCAGCGGAGCAGAATGCCAGGAAATCGTGTATACCAGCCCCTACTTTTCAAAGAGCAGATTTGTGTTGCTTGAATCTCATCAGAAGGATGACCTATCAAGCTCTATGGAACTTTCCACTGATGAGTGTAAAGGATCAGACTTGGAGGGCACTGAGACATCCTGGGCCAAGGGCGTTGAGGCTGCTTTCCCGTTGCAGGACTTAGAACTGAAGCCAGCGGCCTCCGCCGCACCGCCAGGCCTTGAATCTATGGTGCAACCACCTGAGGACATTAACTCAACTTGAACAGCCAGCCGAGAGATGGTTCTCAGATAAGTACCCAAGGTTTTGTGTCTGGGGGCATTGGGGAGGCTGACATCGCTCACTAGGGGGTATCGTTTTAGGGGTCTAAATGAAGCTACTGTTACTGAACAGTTATTCCCGATTGGGGCCCTATTACCTCATGTTAGGCTGTTCTGTTTACTTGCCAGGCCATCTGAGGATAACCCCCCCCCCCCTTCGACAGACACTTTGCCTCGGCTGTACTCTGTTGTATGTATGTTGGCCATTTGGCTCGCGTGTTAAAGCGAATAAGAGTTTATGAATATGTTTAATGTGCTGTTTATCTCCAGACACATTTGGTTCTTTGTTAAGGCTCTTTTCATGGAGGCTATGGATCTCTCTCTGAACCTACACTGCCTGGGTTATAGTTCAGCCAACTCGCGAATATAGACAGCTGAAGCTGATCCTTACATTATTGTTTAGTTAAACATGCGTATCTGTCTAGTAACAGCTCCCTTTTGTTCTTGAGCTTTACACCAGTTATATAGTGGAAGGCAATTATTTTCCAGCTATACGCATTCCTCCTCCTCCCCAACTGGGTAGAGGCTTCTGGGATAACTCCTGCTAGGCTCTGGGGTATAGCTGTTGATGTTTGTACATTGTTTACAGTCTAACAGTACAATAAGTGTTCTTGCTAGTTACCCTAGCGTTTGCTGGGTTTGGCCAAGAGCTGGTGGTTTTTGCCATAGGCCCCACAGAAGAGAGAAGGTTTTCCATTGGCTGTTTTCAGCTGGATAAGCCCCTCACAATTCTCATCATAGGATAAGTTTTGATTGTTTTTTTTTTTTTTTGTGCACAGAGTTGTTTTAGATAGAGAAACGCAGTGTGGGATCTCACATTAGGCTTACGGTGTGTTAGGTGTTCTAACTTTTGCTACGAGGGACATTACCCTTTTGTGTTTATATCCCGTCTCTTAAGGTTTTATCTCACCTTAGTGGACACACTTAGTACAGTCACCCCATTGAATCTTTATATCCCCTCTCCACAGTTAACCCCTTTAATTAGTCGCTTGAGTGGGATAGTATGACAGACCTATTATTACACACTTGGAATGTATGAGGCTTAAATTTCCCTGTCAAAAGGAAAAAAGCTTTATCCCATTTGAAGCGTCTTAAATCTCAGGTGGCATTTCTTCAGGAAACAAAACTTTCAGGAGAAGACCACGCTTTTCTGATTAAGGATTAGGTAGGACACAAGTATCTTCCCACGCTACTACTAGGAAATGCAGAATAATAATTTTAATTCATAAATCTTTGCCTTGGACTCTCTCTAAGACTATATTTAGTGCTGATGGTAGATGGGTTTTAGGTACCTCGATACCCCTCAGGACCTATCACTCTCTGTAACCTTCGCCCCAAATGAAGATACGCTACAGTTTTTTCATGATATAGCACAGGCTATTTTGGAATTTACCCCCCTTCCTGCCCTCTCCTCATTGAAGAAGATTTTAACCTTTCACTAGTTCGATCTTTGGACAGGAATGATGGAAGCAAAAAGACACACATTAGATGTATAAATGCTCTCCATCAAATGATTTTGGATCAAGGGCTATCAGATATTTGGAAACTTTTTCACCCCAGAACTAGAGATTATACTTTCCACTCAGAGCCCAATGCCTCCTACAGCAGATTGGACTTTTGGTTGGGATCCTAAGCAGTTATAGCTAAATCTCTAGATGCTACCATTCTCCCTAAAGTAATTTCAGATCATGTCCCAGTTCAACTTTTAACTCAATGTGACACTCACCCTCCCCCATTCCACCACTGGAGGATGGACCCTCTATTAAGTAGGGACCCCAATTTTATCCCATGGGCTCAGAATGAAGCTGCCCTTATCCTAACCCACAACCCTATAGCTGACACATCTGCTGGTAACACATGGGAAGCCTTTAAGGCCACCATGCGTGTCAATATAATGGGATTTGCAGCAACAAAAAGAAGGGAGCAGGAACTACATCTGGCATCTGTAGAACAGAAATTGAAAGAGGCTGAAAGCCTTTTTAAGGCCACACCCTCCCCCACTCCGAATTCCCCAATAGGTAAAGTTGTTCTAAATCTGCGGTTTGAGATCAATCATCTCCTTAATAGAAAGGCTGAAATAGCCATACTACGTCTACAACACTCTTTTTGGGAAGGTGGAGATAAAGTCGTCAAGATACTCGCTTATCAGCTTCGTAAATGACAAGCTAGTACATATATTGCTGGCCTTACGGACATATGTGGAACTCTGGCCACTGCCCCCAAGGCAATAAATTATATAATGGCCGCCTATTATAAGAATTTATACACTTCCACTCATGCCCATCTGAACAAGGAGATACAGCCCTTCCTCCAATCCTGTCAGCTCCCCAAACTTACTGACCAACAAGCTCAGCTACTCAAGTCCCCAATATCTGCAGCGGAGGTTAGTACTGCAGTTAAGTCCCTCAAGCTGGGCAAATCCCCTGGAAACGATGGATATACTGCAGATTTTTATCAGGATCTAGCACCCACTCTTACTCCCCTGTGAACGGTAGTATTTCAAAATATCGAGCTCAGAGGCACTCTTCCCCCCTCACTAAGAGAGGCAACTATTGTACTCATCCCTAAAAAAGGTAAGGACCCCACCAAGCCAAGCAATTATCGACCGATATCCCTGATTAAATCCCTTTCTGCCAAGTCTCATACATACATCCCAAGCAGGTTTTATTCCCGGACGACACCGTTCTGATCATTTAAAGACATTAATGAATCTCGTGCATATAGCAAAATATCTTTCTACCCCTGCTGCAGCAGTCGCAGTGGATTTTGAAAAAGTTTTCGACTCTGTTGAGTGGGACTATTTATATTTGGCTTTGGCATCATTTGGAGTTGGTCTAAAATTCCTGTCAAGAATTCAAGCTATTTACACATTTCCCTCAGCTGGAGTTAACACAAATGCCATACTCTCCGGTCCTTTTCACCTTGAATGGGGAACAAGGCAAGGCTGCCCATTGTCCCCACTGCTTTTTGTTTTGGCAGTGGAGCCTCTAGCTCTGGCACTCCGTAGTCACCCAGGTATTAATGGTATCAAAGTAGGTAATACAGAATACACTTCCCTTATGTACGCTGACGATTTGCTTCTCCCCTTGGTAGACCTGCAAAGATCCGCTCCACGTTACTGGAGTTGTTGGATTTATTTTTCCAATACTCAGGATTGAAACTGAATCAGGCCAAGAGGCAGGCACTCCCCCTGAATGGGAAGTGTTCCCAAGAGATAGCTCAGACCGATGGCCTACTGTGGGCACCAAAGGGGATCACATATCTGGGTATTAAGCTCACATCCTCTTTAGATACTCTCTGGCAGACAAACATTCAACCCCTTCTTAGCTCTCTAAAAATGAAGTTTGATAGATGGAAACCTCTCCAAATGACACTTGCAGGCAAAATTGCCGCAATTAAAATGGTTTCTGCACCCAAGATTTTTTACCTGCTAATGCATATGCCTATCCCCCTCCCTAAACAATGGTATCTGGCTTTGGATAGGCTCATTGGAGATTTCCTATGGGAAGGCAACAAATCCCGATTTAGCCATGCCCAACTGAGAGCTCACTGGAGCAAAGGAGGGTGGAGCCTTCCATGGGTAGAAAGATGCTGGCAGGCATTCCTCTTGGCACAAACGGTTAAAGGGCTGCACTCCCTAACATCACTATCCCCACAATGGGTATATATAGAGCTTGATATTACTGAGTCAGTACACTTTTCATCCCTTCTGATGCCCCACAGGGCTCATAGATCTAGCCCCTCTGACAGAGGTATGTCCCCTTTCACATCTCCATCTGTTGAGGCAGCCAGGTCCAACTGGCTCGGTGTCCACAAAAGATTGAAAAAGACTCCTCTTCCCCTGTCCTATACCCTTCTATGGCTTAATCCAGATATTACTATTGATGCACAATGGGTATATTGGAAATCCTGGGCAGACAAGGGTATTCTCGTACTAAAAGACCTGCTAGACCCCACTCTTAAGACCCTCTATACATTTCAATCCCTTCAACGTATCTGGAACCTTTCTTGTACAGACTTTTGGAAATATCTTCAGCTCAGGGCAGCACTCGGGTATATATTGCACCCTTCAATGCCCCAAACACACAGCCCAGAGTTACATATCTGGATACAACAACCAATAGGCCTAGCAAGGCGCATCTATGCTAAATTAAGAGATACCCTTCTCCAATATTCTGAGAGGGCAAGACTCAAGTGGGAAAATATGCTCCTATCTCCTCTATATCCTGTGAACAGTCCAGGATAGATACCCATAAATGGTTGACGGATGCTAGGTCTAGATTAATACAGAACAAAATAGCCCACTCTTGGTATAAATCGCCAGCTGTGCTTTATATGGCTAAGATTCTGGAGTCCTACTCCTGCTGGAGATGTCAGGGCTCAGGCACGGATATTCTGCATATACTGTGGTCTTGTCCGCAATTGAAATCCTTGTGGCCAGGCATCCATGATACCGCGTGCAAAGTGTTAGAGAAGAAGCTCCCTTTTAATCCACTTTTTTACATTTTGGGTATCCCTATGGAGCTCCCACAAATGACCCCTCATGAGATTAGATGGTTGGCATTGATCTCGCTCCAAACTAAGAGAGCTCTTTTATGCAAATGAAGGTCCTCTTCGATGCCTACAGTGACTGATGTGTTAGTATCTCTCTCCACTCTAGCCAAATTGGACAGGATTTCACACCTGAAGAAGTACCAAATGTCCAAATTCGATCAATGTTGGACCCTCTACCTTAATTTCCTGAAGCTCCAGAACTCGAACATCTCCCAGGAGGGTATTGGCTGACTTTTCTTTCCACCGGCTGATATAGCTATATTTATCCCATGATATCATACAGGCTGGGTAAGTTGTTTCCCCCATAGGACATCTCTGCTGGATCATATGGCCCTGTGAAGAAACAGATTAGGTTCTAGTACTATATCAAGGCCTCTAGCCATCATCTCCTTAAATGCTGCAGGGTTTCTCTCCCCTCACTGTGTTTGTGCTTCTACTTTACTACTTTGAGAAGAGTACCTGTTAGTGTCTGATTTGGTTCCATTCTACCATTTGGGATGAAGTAATGGCCTTAATCTTCACTGGAACCTACATTGGGCACTTGGGGGGATATCTCTGTCTGCGCTTGTTGGGACTGTAAATCGACCACTTAATGTAACAAGTAACAAGTAGCTGTTTAAGGTGCCTAATTTCCTCCTCTGTGGCCCCGGAGGGAGCTTGGTGGGTTATCACAGTTTTCTAAATGGTCCCATCTCAGTGATACACTTTATGAGGTCAACACCTTTGGGTAGGAATGACAATCTGTTAGATATGAAGTTACTACTGCTATAGTTAATTATATTACATTATCTTACAATAATTAATTTGTCCTAGGAGATTGCTAGTTATGAACCTTGTATTAATTAGCTTTGCTATCCCCACCAGTCATTTCACCCCATGCTCTCTATCCCTTCCCTCCTTCCCTTCCTTATTTGTCTCCCCCACCCTTTTTCCTCCCCTCTCTTCCCCATTTTATTTCCCTTGGGTGTTTAAGTACAGTAACACTGCATTGCCAATGAGTTTTCGATCAGCTGTTTCCTCCATTTTGTATCTCTGTATTTGTTGGAAAACAATAAAAAATGTTGTAACAAAATAAATACTTTGAAATATATTATATTAAAGAATACAAGAATAAATAAATACATTTAAACAGAATATATAGTGGCACATAATTTCATTCGCATTGCTTTACATTTAATTTCAACAAGTCTGAATTTCTTTTTTGCTTTGTGGCACGATTCTTTATGTTAGCACACCCAAAGTCGAAGTTTAAAAATACCGTTCCGACTTATACATGGGTCAATGACAAAATACTCTGTCTGCAGACCAAAATAAGACCCCCAACTTATATGCAGACTGACTTATACGTGAATGTATACAGTAGTTTATGTCCTTGTGCCACTCCTCCATTTTTGCATTCACTTGCGCCCATGTGCAAGGAATGTCTTGAAACAGTACAACATTTTGGAGGTGTGTGACCCTCCTAGCAAATGCAGTGATCAGTATAGCAGCCGTGACCCTACTAGACCAATACATGCCAAGCTGCGTATGACAGCAGTTTGGCTGTGTTGGTCTTCACTTCAAACAAAAGGTCCGCTGCAATCAACAGTTGTAGCACTTGTCAAATTAGCATATTGACATTGACTTTTCCCTCTGTGAAATCCCTCCCACTTCCTCCCTCTGCTCATGTCCTCCCCACTCCCTCATTGTTGTCCTCCCCAGCCCCAATGTTGTGTGCCCAGGGGGGTGCCCAATCCCTGTTGGCTGCAGCCCCCCCAATAAACAACCAGGTGGCATGCAGGGAGCCCACCTCAGCATGCTCATTCCTCCCCCCACGCACACTGCATGGCACACTGTATGGCTAACAGGGTTGCCTAATCCCCATCGGCTCCAGTCTCCCCCCACAAACACATAAATGGCACGCTGGGAGCCCACTCCTGCATGCTCATGCCTCCCCCCCCCACACACTCTGTATAGCTGATGGGGGTGCACAATCCCCGTTGGTTCTAGTCCCCCCCAAACACGTAGGTGGCACACTGGGAGCCCACCTCAGTGTACCAAAAGCATCCCACGACCACATTTATCAACCTGATTATGGTCACTGTCAAACACCGTAATAACCCCAAATCAGGTTATTATGTTGTTTGCTTTAAAAGTCCAACAGTAGAAAGCCTTGCGCCACCTTACTGGCTCCTAGTCTGTGAGCGAGCAGGCTACACCGTTGCTTAAACATGGCAGCTCCATTCCCGGCAACCGATGAATCACCACAGTGACAGACTTTCTTCTCTGGTAACTCACTAAATCATTTAATTAATATTTTTGTTAGAAGTTAGCCGGTTGATTCTGCCTTTCAAATTAGTAAAGTGTATCTGGTTGATCCTGCTGTTTGTCAGATTCGGGAAACCACAAGTTCAACCCAGCGCAATCTCCACTGAAACTGTGCCTCTTAAAATTGAAACCCCAACTGAACTGCAGTTAAATGTTTTTTTTTTAAGAAATAAAAAACAGTGCGTGTGTGTGTGTGTGTCACAGACACTGAGAGCAACACACATAAGCAGCAGCAGGCTATTTCAACGAAACTCTGTGGGGGACTAAGTCCTTGCACCAGCAATTATAAAAAATAAAGGATAAGTGAGTGTGTATTTATGAATTTTTTTTACACACCCTCAGTGTATGATGATCACATACACCTCTCGAGGATTATGGGTATCATCACACACCTTGGGTGTGTAAAACAAATTCATAATACCCATTTACCTATCCATTATTCTCTATTTACAGTGCTGTGAGTTTTTTACAGTGCTGTTAAAGAAGAAAACGATCCCTCGGGGAGTTGCTTGCTCCCTCCCCGAAACTGCAGCCACCCTCTGTGAACCCCACCTCCCCACAAACCCCCTTCACCCCATACTTACCTCTGGAGCCCAGTGCAACAATCTTCAGTGGACTGGGAACATGTCTGCACTCTTCAAAGCTGACTGAGAACTGAAGAAATGCTGGTAAGCTGTATAATGGCATACATTTTTTTTCCAACTTATGTGGATATCTCAGGCACTTTTGGCACCAAATTTTCAACATGGGATTATTGGGACTCCTCCTCATGAATGCAGTCACTGTTATGGCGTTATTTGGTACCAAAAAAGGTGATTCTGCAGTCACTGTGTGGAATCATCTTTCAGGACTGATTAATGAAACGACAGTGTCAGTGTTCATGAAGTGGGCTCTCAAAAAGCCTATGTTGCAAATCTGGTGAAAAAATTCCAAAAAATGACTGTTTTACGAGCATGCATTGTGCAGTTTCCACGCACACTCATAAGTTTGTGAATTTGTAATATTTTCATTCCAGATTTTCAACAATGCCATTTTTCCACACCTCCTTATGAACAGTACAGCTGTCATTTTTCACATCCTGGCCAAAATGTGTTTTCTTACTTCTGGCGCAGAGTAGCGCGGTCACTGTGGAAAATCATTTTTCAGGACAGATTAAGAAAATCACAGTGACACTGTTTGTGAGCAGAGGTCTTAAAATGCCTATGTTGAAAATTTGGTGACAAACGTCTATAAAATGACTGTGCTACGAGTGTACATTGCGCAGTTTCCACACACCCCTCGTAATTTCGCAAATTTGTAATATTTGCTCTCCAGATTTTCAACATTGACATCTTTTCACTCCTCCTTATGAACAGTACAGCTGACATTTTTCACGTTTTGTCCGAATTCTGTGTTTGCACATCTGGCGCCCAATGGTGCGGTTGCTGTGGGAAATCAATGTTAGGGACAGATTCCGAAAATCATACTGACAGTGTTCATGAGCAGAGGTGACAAAATGCCTATGTTGAAAATTTGGTGAAATAATTCCACTAAATGACTGTGTTATGAGCGTGCGTTGTGCAATTTCCACACAGGCTTGTAACCTTGAAAACGACCAGGGCCTTTAGGGTTCCTAACACAGACACTTAAGAAGTATGAGGCTGAAATGTAAATCAGATGCAAGAGGAGTTGCAGAGAGATACTCTGTTGGGACATGGATGCTGAAGGGACATGGATACAACTAAGGGGAGGGGAGCACCTGCATAAATGCCAAACACCACTGCAAATTCCTGCAAGCGAACGTTCAGCATTGACAAACACTTGTTGATACAATGCATCTATGTTCTACTATATAACTCTGGTTGAGAGGGATGTAAACTACTTCACACTGTCTAAAATGGCACTTTCCACCTGAGTGTAAATCAACCGAGGATGCTAATAGGCTTGCACAAAGGTAACGATTACAGAATTTGAACCAATGTTTTTTAAAAACAAGCATTTGTCAATGCCGAATGTTGTCTTGCTGCCATTGGCAGTGCAGGAGTTAGAGAGATGCAGCATAGGAGTGGCAGTCAAGTATTGAACTGATGCCAACCCACCCCCATCCTGCAGAGAGTAAGAGGCATTAGGGTGTGTCTGTGGGTGTTTGTTAGTGCAGTGTGGGAAAACATGCTGGGCAGCATGTGAAAAATGATAGCTGCACAGTTCATAAGGAGGTGTAATAAAATGCCAGTGCTGAAAACGTGGCATACAAATATACGGAATTTGTGGAGTTGCAAGGGTGCATGGGAAATATGCAAGGCACGCTTGCATCACTGCCAGTTTATGGGCGTTTGGCACCAAATTTTCAACATAGGCATTTTTGCACCTCTACTCATGTACAGTGTCACTGTCATTTCCTCTCAGTGTCCCGTGAAGTGATTTCGCATAGCGACCACACTATTCTGAGCTGGAAGTGTGGAAACACATTTTGGGCAGGATATGTGAAGTGACGGCTGTACTGTTCATCACGAGGTGTGAAAAAATGGCAATGGTGAAAATCCAGAGTGAAAATATCACAAATGCATGACGGTACGAGCATGCCTGCAATCTGCCAACGCACGCGCGTAACACAGTCATTTTATGGAGTATCAGCTCAAATTTTCAACATAGGCATTCTAGGAGCTCTGCTCATGAACTGTGTCACTGTCATTTTCATAATTTGGCCCAAACACTGATTTCCCACAGCGACTGTGCAATTGTGCGCCGGAAGTGCGGAAACACATTTCGGGCAGGATGTGGAAAATAACAGCTGTACTGTTCACAAGGAGGGGCACAAAAATGCCAATGCTGAAAATCCGGCGATAAAATATTGCGAATGCATGAAGTCACGAGCATGCGTAGCAACTGCGCAACGCATGCTCGTAAAACAGGCATTTGTTGGATTTTTTCCACCAAATTTGGAACATAGGCTTTTTAAGAGGCTACCTCATGAACACTGGCACTGTCATTTTGTTAATGGGTCCCAAAAGGTGATTTCGCGCAGTGACTGCGAAATCACCTTTCGAGGCTGATTAACGCCATGACAGTGATAGAATTCATGAGGAAGGGCCCCAAATACCCCATGTTGAAAATTTGGTGCCAAAATTCCAAGAAATGCCTGAAATATGCAGCAAAGTTTAAAAAACCCTATTCATTGCATTATACAGCTTACCGGCATTTCCTCAGTTCGCGGTCGGCTTTGAAGAGTGCAGACGTGTTCCCGGTCCACGGAAGATCATTGCGCTGGAGTCCGGAGGTAAGTATGGGGTGAGGGGGGGTGAGGGAGGAAGGGTGCGTAGTGGGTGAGTGCGGGTGGGGAAGGGCATCTAGACTACGAGGGCGGTTTTCGTTTGCAGGAAAAAAAGGAAAACCGTTGCGGGATATTACGTCTTTCAGGGCATTTGGCATGCTGGGGTGGGCTCCCAGCTTGCCACCTAGAGTGAGTTTTATAAAGGGGTGTCAGTAGCTGACGGGGGATTGAGCACCCTCGTCCGGCACACAACAGGGGGTAATGCCGGCGGGACTGGGCACCCCGCCGGCAAACAAGGAGGGAGCATGAGCCGGGGGATTGGGCACCCTCGGCATTCAACACTTGTGAGGGTGATGCCGACAGGAGTGGGCTCCCCATCGGCAGGGCAAAGACAGTGGGCGCGAGCTGAGGGGATTTGGCACCCCACTCGGCATTCAACATTTGAGGCGGGTTGCCGGGCGGAGTGGGCTCCCCTGTTGGCACCTAACCACAGGGGGGTTGCTGACAGGGGTTGGGCACCCCCGATGTCGGCAAGCGTAAGGCGGCCGCCCGCTCATCGACCATGGTCATAATGGCGGCGAGCACGGCAAGCAAAGGACTGCTGCGTATAACGAGCTTTGCTCGGATTGCAGCGGACCTTTGCTTTGATGTGCTTACCCCATTATGAATGCATGGTGTGGCAGTGGCATGCAGGCTGATTGGGGAATGAGGGATGCACCTACTGATGCGTGCCCTGCATTTGCCCAACAGCAGCCACGCCCCCAAGACCCGCACTACCGCACGATGTTGCCTGCGCATGTGCGCAAGCCAACATAAAAAAAATTACTAGGGAAAAGGATTTTTCAGGTTCAATGCATTTCTCCTTTAGAGGGACTTCAAGACTTATTTATTCAGCTTAGTTTTCCTGGCCCCCTTTATAACAAGTTGAGACCTAGACCTGTTATGTTTTTAGTGAAAGTACATGATATTTTCATTTATTATTTTTTGTTTTAATACAGGGTTTTTTGTATTTTATTTTTATGTAAAACACTCAGAGCCCTTGGGAAAAGGCACTATTTTAATAAAATGCTCTGAGTTGCCTTTCTCACAAATTTCTGCCCACTGTGCAGCCCTTGATCTCTCCCAGTTACTTCTCCCATCAGTACATGCAGTCCTTGCCCTCTCCCAGTCCTTTCCACTCAGTACAAGCAACCCTTGTTCTCTCCCAATAGTTTTTCCTTCGGTACAGGAGGCCCTTGCTTTCACTCTTCTAGTTAGTTTTTCAGTTTTCCCCCGGGTGCAGCCCATGGTTTCTCTCAGTTACTTATGCCCTGAGTTCAGGCAGACCTTGCTCTGTCCCAGTTACTTCTCCCTTTAATTCAGGAAGCCCATGTCCTCTCCCAGTTGCTTCTGCCCTAAGTCAGTAGGCAACCCTTGCACTTTCTCAGTTACATTTTCCTCAGTTCAGGCAGTCATTGGTCTCCCCAGTAACTTCCCCTCAGTGCATGCAGCTTTTGCTCTCACTCTCCCGGTTACTTTAATGGTGCAGCCCTTGCTCTCTCCCAGTTACGTCACCACTCAGTTCAGGCAACCCTTCTTGTTTCCCAGTTACTTTTTCTTCAGCACATGCAACCCTTGCTCTCACTCTCCTGGTTACGTTCCTCATGGTGCAGCCCCTGCTCTCTCCCAGTTACTTCTTCTCTCTGGTCAGGCAGTCTTTGCTTCCTCTCACTTACTTCTCCCCTCAGTACATGCATCCCTTGTTCTCTCCCAGTTACTGCCCCCTCAGTGCAGGAAGCCTTTGCCCTCCCATCCCTTTACTCTTTCCCATGTGTTGTCTCATCTTGCTTATTTTGTCTGGGAGATATGGCTTGAACAGAGAGGGAAAAATAACTTGGGAACAGTGACTGTTTTTTATGCAGAAAGGTAATATTCCCCACTGAGGGCTAGGGTGGAGGGTATAAGTCTCCAAAAGATAAAATTGACAATTTGATTATCATCAGAAAACTAAAAACCTTAACTGGGAAGGGCAGAGGTTTGGGGCATTTGCCAGTGAAGTGCAGGGATAACAGGAGTGAAGGGGGCAGGACATCTCCTAGACAGTTCTCTGCAGACCATATGCTGAGTCACTCTCGACAAACATTGGAGTCTCATACGCTGAGTCACCAGGCAGGAATTTCCCACCGGCTCACTGGTGCAGCCCACTGTTGCACTTACAGTACTTACTGATACTACGGCCTTAGAAACTGTGTTTGAATCCTGGCACAACTGACTAGTCAAGACTTTATGTCACAGCACTATGAGATAAGCTAAGAAAAGACACATGATTGGGCTTGGTACTAAATTTGGCACTTGCAAATCACTACTGTGAGGGTGTAGGGAGTGGGAGTGTGCTACAATTCCTTAGCCCAGCCAGTGGGTGTCACTGCTGCGAGCACAACAGCGCCATATGGGGTGGATTAGGGATTCAATGGGAATAATGTCTGTAGTGCCTGATGGTAACTGGAAAGAAGTGTTACCATTTACAATCCCTATCACCAGACAGTGGGGGTTAATGGCCAAGATTTTCCTTACAGTCACCCTCATTCACTACAAATACCTTGATCTCCATGTGTTCCTGACCTCCCCCTATGAGTTGGGGAGAGTTACTCCTTCCAAGGTTCAGGAGCTGCCTGCCTGTACCCTCTACTAGACGGAAACCAGTAGGTGAGCAGTCTTTTGCAGTTGTAGCCACAAGCCTCTGGAATGCCTTTCTCAGGAACATGTTACCTCAAAAACTAGCAGGCTGCTGTCTTACTTTGGGGTGCCACTGCTGAGCTGAAGTCCAGGCGGTGGGGGTGCACCTGTTGGTGAGTGTCCATGTCCGCCTGCTGCATCTGCAATTGCTGTGAGCCTGGAAGGAATGTTGGGCTGTCCTGTGGTGGTGGTGGTGGGGGGGGTATTGGGCTGTCCTCAAGCTGGGATGGTGTGTTGGGCTGTCTGGGGCTATCGACACTGGAGAAAGGAGGGCTGGATAGCACACAGAGGAAGCTAGCGGTGGTGGGGTTTACTTGTCCCACAGGACTGCTGAGATTGGGGAATGGAGGGAAGAATAGCACATAGAGTGAGGGAGCAGGAGGGAGGTTTACATGTACTGTGTGGTTACAGAGAACGGGGAATGGAGGGTGGGATAGCATGTAGGGGGAGGGACATAGGAAGCAGGGGGGTTTACTTGTAATGCAAGGCTGCTGAGATTGGGAAACGATGGGCAAGATAACACCCAGAGGGAGGAAACAGGAAAGGGCTTTACTTGTACCATGGGGCTGCCATACTGTTGAAACAAAGCAAGCTGATAATGATGCCACTCAGCTGCTTGCTGGACCATGTCATGCAGATGAAAGGCGCCAGCTGGTCTTTGGTATAAGCTGTGGGTTCTTTTCAACTACAAAAAGTTTCCACCCCACAAGCACTGAACAGTGTCATGATCAGCCTTGCTGATCATTGGGCTGTCACTGTCAAGCCCAGTGCAGCCTGAGCAGCAATGGACCCGACAGTGACACACCTCTGAAATGCTGTTATTGTAACTGCAGCCCAGGCACCATATGCCGGTGGGCTACCCCCCTGCCTGTTGTCCCTGGTACAGGTTATAGGGCCTGGGTCCTGCTACGGTGACAATTGGGGGGTTGTTCCCGAAGATATAGAAAATAGCGTGGTGCCCCTATCCAGAGTAAATTATTATAAGTGGGCCAGGTATCCGCTTTGTACAGTCCCCTGGGATACTGTACCTTCCCACCTCCCCAACCAACCACTCTGCTCACTGAATCCCCAATAACCTCTGTCCACCGCACACCATAAACCCCAGCAATGGGCAAATCCAATAAACTTCGCTAACACAGCAGTTTCAACAAACAAACTCACAGCTTTATTTGGGGTAAGGGCTAGGGAAGGGATACTGGGACAAAGGATGGCTATGAAAGAAAGAAAGAAAGGTTAGTGAATTATTTAGCAACAGTAACCATTTGGGCCCATGGGCCAAGCCCATCCCCACTGGTACCAGTGCTCCCAAATTGTCCTTAGGGGTACCCACTAAGTGCAGGCCTGGTCGGTGACACAGGTTGGCCGGCTGTTGGGGCTCTGAAATATTTGCAACAAGCTTTGTTTAAGAAAAAAACAAATTCCCCTTTTCCTTCTCCAAGAACCAGGTCCTGGGTACTCACTGTTTGTTGATCTCAAAAACCTTGAGTATGGAGCTCCTTGTTCAATGCAGTACAGAGCAGAAGAAGGCCAGCCTTGGTTCCTCTGTAACTTGCAGCTGGTCACCTTGATTGTAGTTCTGGTCGCTTGTCACCTTCAGCCGCTTCTGGCCCATTGTAGAGCTCTGTGGCTGGACAGAACCAGCCCCAGAAGGCCCAGACCTGGGAGTGACTCCATAGCCCGGCTCCCCAAAAAGGTTTGTAGGTGCCCTAGCACCCCCAAAAGCACTGGCGACCTGCTGAGACAGTGAATCTCACTTTGAAGGGGTTAGCAGGTTCCCTCCCTGGTTCTGGGTAAGAACTCCTGATTCGTGGTGGTCCTCCTGCAGCCCCTGCACTGAGTTCAAAACACTCACAGGCAGTTATTCAAATAAAGTCAAGTGCCAGTTGAAGTAGGTGCTAGACCTAGATTCAAGAAGCACAGGTGCAATCAAACAGGGGACTCCAAACACAACAGGCCCCTGCACACCAGTCCGCACTTTCCAGTTAGACAATGTCCACAACCTTTTCTTCAGCTGTAGCTGGGACACAGCTCTCAGCCACTTTAACCACTTCACTCAGGGCATGTACAGACCTGGCTAGCACCCTGAAGTCTAGAGACATCCGAATAACGATTTGCAGTCCCACACAAGTGAACAAACTCTCAACAGCAACTGTAGCACTCAAATATAACAGCTCAGTCCTCTCAGCTCAATTCAACCCACCAGTGCAGAGTTTCAGCAGCATTTATTTCCTCAAACCAAACATTAAGTAACTCCTCAGTGCTTGGGGAATCCGGACCACAGTTCAGTCTCATTTTTCTCTTTCCCCCTCTTCAATCCAGTTCTGCAAATAGCAATATCCAAAAGTGACCTGGGAAAGGCCCTTGCAGTTCAAAGTCCACTCTCACAGGATACCTCCAACTCATACAGAGCTCGGGAACAGACTGAAGAAATCCCAGTAAGTCCACAGAGTTTCAGCCGAGAATCAACAGTTCTGATTGGCTGATGGAGCCTATCAATAATCTAAAACCATAGAGATCAATATTTTCTGCTCATCTATTGGGGCATGATCTAGGCACCTGAATTAGTCCCCTCCTTTTCCCAGGAGTCCTTTTGGGTATCTAGATCACTGATTGGCTGGTGTATAATGTCAAAGCATTATCAAGATGTCAGCCCCCAGTCTGTCTAATGCAGTAAAATACGGTCCCTCAGGATCTGAGGTCTGGTGCAGCCTCACACAATACTTTATTCATTTAACAATCCCACCATATTGTAGCCCCAACTATCTCCTGGATAGCAAAACCACTCTTGTGACAGTAGCCCTGGTAGTTTTGCTGTCACTGCTGCTGAAACTCTGCCCCCCTAGGTGGCAGGCAGCAACCTAATTAATATTCATGTGGGGCTCATTAATATTTATGAGCCCCACTTCATGCCCCGGTTTCAAACTTGCATTCCTTGAGCCCCAAGCTGCTTCCCTGCTGCTCCGTTCTGGACATTGTCCCTCCCCCCCCATATGTTGCAGAGGGCAGCCGGGACCACTGGATGCCCTCCCGTTCAACCACAACTTGCGGTTGGAAACATCAGAGACGCTACATTCACATATGTGGTTGCCGGCTCTCCAGGACCATGCTGGCAACTTGCGACTACAATTTCAAGCCCAAACCAGGCTAAAATAAAGCATGGGGCTGCTGGGAGACTTGAGGGAATGCCAGAAGGCAACGGGAAACAGGAAAAACAGGCAATCCAGAGGTAAGCTCCCCAAAGGGGGGGGGGTTACACCCCCCCCCCTTGAAATACTTGGCTTCCACGCCAAGCTTAAGGGAGAAAACAACAAACTGTAACATCAACCTTAATAACATATCTAACTATACACCTGATTTCTAACAGGTTATATTCATTTCTCAGAACAAGAAACATTCAAACAAGCCAATACATTTCAAGCAACCCTTTGTAACTGACTGTTGGATTACCATAGGCCCCTAAAATGCCATCTACAGGTTCATCCTATTTAGCCTAGGGTATTGAAACCTTACATAATACACACATGTCCTTTTATCCAACTGGATACCCTCTTCACCCCCCTCTTCTTCTTCTTCTGGTGACCTTTTTCTCAGTCCTAGGGGGCTTAGCATCAGCAGGGCACATAACTACTTTCTGTAGGGATCTAGGGGTAACATACACTCCCTTATGTACTATGAACAAAGGTAAGTCAGCAGGAACCCCAGGGGCATCATACATCAGTTTAAGGATAGGCCGCATTGTCCTCTCTGTCCTTCTGGGGGTCTCCTGAATACTCGGACCTCTAACCACCCCTTGATCAGTTGTGGGTTCCTCTTCATCCTCGCCCTCTCCCTGTTCATCCTGTTCCTCAGCTATTGGGGCAAAGGATTCCAACACCTCCCTAGCATCACCTGCAGCTTCAGGGGGACTAACCTAGGCCCCTCAGAGGACACAGTCAGATCAGTGTTCAGTTCTGATATGGGCCCTCCAAAAGGTGCTTCTTCCCCTTCGCCTTCCTGATCCTCAGAACCACCCTATGGCCATCCCAAAGGCGTATCAGCAGGAGAGCTGCTCCAGTACCACTCAAGTGGCTCAGTCTGACCAGCATTCAAGTCCAGAGTGGTCCCCTGAGGGGAATGGCCAGAACAAACTCCCCATCCCTACCGTCTCCTAGGCATAACCCTTATCAGGGGCGGTACCTGAAACAACCTGGCAAGCTCTGGGGTAGGATAATGACTATGTGGGGTATCATTGTTCTCCCCTCGCTCATCATCAGTGTCCGCTTCATCTGAGACCCCCTCACCCTGGGCATGCCCAGCCTCCATGGCATCACTTCTTCTTTACCTCTGTCTCCTGCATGCAGCAGCTCGAGTGGTGGGGGGTGATGACGGATCTTCCACAACATCTTCAGGATTTGCTACTTTGTCACCAATAAGCAGCAGATGGTTACGATGAATAATCTTGTGCCCTCGAGTCTCTCCCTCAGGCCGAATCTTGTGCACTGGTAGGCCTTCAAACTTCTTCAAAATGATATACGGGGTGTCTCCCCATCTGTTGGCTATCTTATGCTTCTTTGGTATGCCCAGCCATCGTAGTAGCACTCTGTCACCTGCTTCCAAGTCTTGAGCCTGCACTTTCTTATCATAGCTCTCTTTATTAGCCTGGTTCCTCTTAGTGGCCATTTCGGAAGCAAGACGATATGCATCATCTAATTGTTGTTTCAACTTCTTCACATACTGTATGTAGTCTCCGCTCCCAGACCATCCGAGGAGACTCTGTAGCACAGGTCCACTGGCAAACAGGCTTCCCCCTGAACATAATCTGGTAGGGAGAGAACCCTGTAGCATCATTTCATGTGCAGTTGTAGGCGTGAACCAGGGTTCTCACTCACTGACACCATGTGCGCTTATCTCAGGGATCCATAGTGCCCAGCATATCTAATAAAGTCCAGTTGAATCTCTCCGGTTGAGGGTCACCTTGGGGATGGTAAGGTGCGGTCTGGGACTTCCTGATACCCCACAGTGACAAGAGTTCTTTCATGAGCCGACTCTCAAAATCACGGCCCAGGTCCAAGTGGATCCTCTGGGGGACACCATAACGCATGAAAACCCTCTCCACTAATATTTTGGCCATGGTGGAAGCTCGCTGATCCTTGGTGGGGTAAGCTTGGGCATATCAAGTGAAACAGTCTGTGACAACTAGTATGTTGGAAATATTGCGTGAGTCAGGCTCCAATGTGAGGAAGTCTATGCATACCAATTCCATTGGGGCAACTAGTTTTGATGTTGACTATGGGGGCAGCCCTTTGGGGAAGTTCCTTCCTTTGGATACTTCTCATGCAGCTTTTGCAATACATTTCCACATCTGCCCCCATCTTTGGCCAACAGAACCAACTTTTAACCAGGTCCAAAATGCGTTCAGCACCCAGATGCTCCATAACATCATGCAAGACCTTCAACACGGTTTTAATATGCCACTCTGGTAGTACCCACTGCTCCAGAGGGGCCCCCTGCTAGTCTTGTGTCTCTCTGAACAACACCCCTTCTTCAGCCACAGTTTAGGCCATTCGCACAGCAGGAACCGTACCGGGGGATAGATGGTGTCCACTTGATCCTGACTCCCTGATTGTTGAAGCACTTTGATCATCTCCTCAGTGATTAAGCTGGCCCTTTGCTCCCATCTTAGCTCTCGAGTAGTTAATTGCAGAAGGTATCTCACATCTAGGGTGGCTAGCTGGTAGTAGGCAACTAGAAGGCAGCTTCCCGAGGCCCCAAACATTCTACAAAGGCAGGAGGTATCCTCGGGGAAGGATCGTCACCATCATGTTTCTTGCACAAGGCCTTTACATCTTGTTCTGAAATTCTTGCCCAGCTGGAGTGCTCTTCAGTGTAGGCTTGGGGCTGCCTTGACAGGGCATCAGCATCTATGTGGTTCTGGCCCGGATGATACTTTTGCAGTAATCATAGGTGGACAGCCACCTATGACTAGCTGTATCCAGCTTAGCAGTGGTTTGCATGTTGGTGAGGGAGATTGTTATCTGTCTTCACGATGATCTTGGCCCCATACAGATAGTTGTGGGACTGGTCTACTATGGCCCATTTCAGTGCCAGGAACTCCAACTTATGAACAGGATATTGTACCTTTGCTCCAAAGGATTTTAACTCCTACTGGCGAATGCAACTGGGCACAAACCTTTGGGATGCTTTTGGTATAATACGGCCCCAAGTCCACTAAAACTGGCATTGGTATGGAGTACATAGGGATTCTGCAGGTCTGCATAAGCCAGAACTTGGACATGGGTCAGGCAATAAATAATATCTTCAAAAGCCTTATCGCAGTCTTTGTTCCATCATTCGGTGAAAGGTTCAGATTACCAGATATAGCTGACTGGCCTAGCAGAGCCCCCAGGCAAAGTAGCTTTCATGCTTTTGCTGGTGAGCGGATACCCCTGTAACAGGTTCAAGAGGGGCCGTACTACTCAGGTGTAATCCTTCACAAAACTCCTATATTAGCCGCAGAAACCAAGTAGCCACTGTAATTCCTTCAGAGTTTGTGGCTTAGGCAAAGTGGTGAGGGCCTCAACCTTGCTGGGGTTAGTCTGTATGCCTTTTTCAGAAACTATGTGCCCCTTGTACTTGACCAAGGTCCAGAAGAACTGGCATTTATCAATTGACAGCTTCAGTCCAAATTCTTCCAGGTGGTCCAGCACTTTCATTAACCAGGCCTCATATTCCTCCAGAGTCTTCCCAAACATGATGATATCATCCAGGTAGAACAAACATTCCAGCAAATTCATATCCCCTACCGCTTTCTCCATTAGGCACTGGAAGGTGGCAGGTTCTCCTGAGATCCCCTGTGGTATCCTCAGGAACTCACAAAACCCAAGGGGGCATATAAAAGCCATCTTTTCCCAATCCTGGGGGGCCATCGGGATCTGATAGTAACTACTTCACAGATCCAGGACCGAGAACCATTGGCTTCCATTCAAATAGTCCAGCGCATCCTGTACTCTGGGCATAGTATATTGGTCTGGCACTTTCTGTTTATTCAGTGTGCAGTAGTCCACACACATTTGTATGGCCCCACTCTTCTTTCTCACCACCACAATCAGTGACGCATATGGGCTCCTTGATTCCTGAATAGTCCCTGTGGCTATCATCTGTTGCAAGTGCCACCAGATGTCATCAATATCAGCTGGGGCCAACCGCCTTGACCTCTCTCGAAAAGGCTTGTCATCCATGAGTCATATTCAGTGCTGCTCTCCACTCACACAACCCACATCCCATTCATGCAGGGCGAAAATTTCATCCGAGCAGCCAGCTTTTCCCTCACTTTCTCTTTCCATTCCTCTGAGATGGAGGAGTCATTCAGTTTAAACAATTCCAGATCAATTCCTGCTGGGGCACCTCCGCTTGCAGCAGCGGTGTGCACTGCCATGTCTGCGCAGTATATTTGGGCTAGCGTCTGCCCTTTCCTCACTACTACTTCCTTATCCATGACATTATTCACTTATACGGTCACCCTCTGGACATATGCATGCGCTCTGGTTGGCAAAACACTTGATTTGACTAACAGTCCCACTGGTAACCCATGTTCATCCGGAGCATCCAACATCAGTATCTGATTCTTGACATCCTACTTGACCACACCAGCAATGCTGCATTCCGCATTTGGCAGGAGCACAATTTTATATCCATCTCATCTCCATACTATACCCACGGGATTGTCAGACTCCTCAACAAGGGAATTCCCCTTCCTTCTGTAGGGCTCCAGGATTAGGGCATGTAATGGGCACTTCTCACCATTTCTTTCAGCCACTCGAGCATGACACAGCTGGGCCAGATGTCCAAACATATGGGTATTTGTGCCCACTAACACAGGCACCCCACTGAAGTTTTTAGCTTCTGGGTAAATCAAAGCCAGGGTTTCTACAGCTTCACTTACTCCAGCTACTTTGGCAGTGAAAGTCATTCACACTTTGACATAGTCGAGATAAGGGTAAGAATTTTCGCTGAGGCCCCACATGTGCAGTCCTTCAAGTGACTGTATCTCCACATCTGGTAAATGCTAATCATACCAGGACTTAAAAATGATGGTAACCTGGGAACTGTTATCCAGAATAGCCCGAGTGGGGACTCTGTTGATGGTGATAGTGATCTTAGTTGTCAGTCCCACTAGTTTATGCATGTCGACTGCCACTGACGTCATGGCTCTGGTAGAAGAAACCCTCATATGAGCCATGGAGCTGGAGTTGTCAGGGGCCCCAGTACATTCATTTACTGGGCCCCTCTGTAGTTTCCCTGATTGTGGCTGGGTTGGCAGGTGCCCTATCTCTGTTAGATGAGCGGTTTATTTTTTTTTCTTTCTTTTTATCCCCTCCTACCTGCCCTCGGTGTCCACTCCTTCGGGCCGTTCATCTCATGCCAGCCTCCTCTGCTCAGAATCTGCCCATAGAGTACCTTCTCCTTCTGGCTGCACCTGCACAGCGGGGTCTGTCCCGGAATTGGTGGCTTGGATGGCTCAGAAAGGTTGTCATCTAGGACCACCGAGGGTGTTTTTTCTGTTGTCCCTTACTCCTTAACCCTCTGAGATGTCGGCGTGAGGATGTATGTCCAGAGAGGCGATGTGCTGACACACGTATCTCCCAAGCACCCGACAGCGACTCCGACAAACGGAGTCACCCACCCTCGTGAGCCTGCATTTCCACCGGCTCTCTTAGGGCGTCGGGTGCATACAGAACCCCTGGTATCCCACCCCAGAGGGAGGAGAGCCTCCATTGGGACATTCAATCCTCCCTCACCCAGCTGACCCCCGCTGACCCGAGTCCATTCCCGAACCCGGGTCGCCAGTATAGCACGAGGTGTGGCATAGATGAGCAGTTTAAAAGCACCCTACACCCCCTTTTTATATGGCCCTTGCCCCCACACCTATAACAAATGATGGGTTCCTGGAGTTGCGGCCGGTCTGATGCCACAAGACAGGTCCTAGGCATTCCCACTGCGGCACTCTGAGCCGCATGATTCCACACTACCACCCATTTATTTCCCTGGGTGGCAACTGGCACTCCCAACCTCTCTAACTCAGTTACCCTCTGAAATAATTCTTGTACTTAGTCCTTGACCCCTGTATCAGAGAGGGGTGCCCGTGCAGGGGACCCAATGCCAAATGTCGGGCCCACATTATGGACTATACCACTTACCCTGGGAGACTCAGTTGAACCCGAACCAACAGTTAGTTTAGCCGAGGTGGCTACATCCTTGTATTCCCTCAACGAAGTCCTTAGTTCCTGTATCTCACCGAGGGCACCTCTTGTTCCATCTGCATCATGGCCATGAAGGCCCTTTGCATCCCCCAGTGGCCCTGCTCCTCCTCGGCCTCCCGAACCTCCCTTAGTAGAACCCAGTATGGAAGGGGATTACTCTTTCTGTCTGCTAAGTGCAACTGTAGTACCAACAAAGGGTAGTAACAAGCAGCCTGCTCCAACCTAATCCAGTTCAGGTCTTGGGCTGCTACCCTCCTTTTCAGAACACTCTCTGTAGCGCCCTTTCTACCCGGGTAAGAAAAGCAGACAGCGGTTCCCCCTCCCACTGCCTAGTGGTTTCAAACTTCCACATAAGGCCCTCACAGGATTCAGGACTGCCAAACACACTTTCCAAGGCCGTAAGGCATACCTGGGCTTGAGCTTCGGGATCTGTAGCTCATAAAGAATGAATAACTTCTAAAGTAGGGCCCCATAAGCTTTCAATAATTGTTTCTGCTTCTCAACCTCAGAACACTGCCAGTCCTGAACTAACAGGGTGGCACAGTCATCCTTACTATACAGGGTAGGTTTTACTCCTGAGAACATCTTCAATTTACGGTACGACTCAAAGGCCACAGGCATGGAACCAGGCTGGGATTTCTTAGCCTTGGGTGCCCTAGGAATGGTTCCGGTCCCCAACTCCCCCCAAGGAGGTCACACTAAAGGGAGTTACCACTGGTAGAGCCTCAGTCAATCCCTCCACCACCAAAGCCTCAGGCATCCAGTTGCCCTCTAGTGGGTGAGTACTCTCTAGCAGCATAGTCTATGTACCCTTAGCTGAATCAAACATTTTCCCTTGTAATTTTACCTTTCCCAGTCTCTTTATGGTGGATACACATTTTTCAACATGCCCCTCGTCCATCTCTTGGTGTTATCCCCATCAAAGGAAAAGATCTCTGGGGATCCATTTTCATGCCCCCACTCTATTCCACCAGCCTCACCTTATCTTCCTTGGTAGGCTTAAACTTGGGCTGGGGTGGAGTGAGCTTGGGGCCCAGGGACCTGACAGGGGTTCCACCACTAATTTTCTGGTGCACACATGGTTGGTGAACAGGAAATCCCAGCAGTGCCTCCAAAGATATAGCCCAGGCACTATATGCCAGTGGGCTACCCCCCCTTCCTACTGTTCCTGGTACAGGTTAAGGGGCCTGGGTGCTGCTACAGTAAAAACTGGGGGTTCATTCCAAAAGATATAGATAATAGCACAGTGCCTCCACCTAGAGTAAATTATAAGTGGGCCAGGTATCTGCTTGGTACAGCCCCCTGGGATACTGTACCTATTCACCTCCCCAACCAACCACTCTGCTCACTGAATCCCCAATAACCTCGATCCACCACACACCACAAACCCCAGCAATGGGCAAATTCAATAAACCTCACTAACACATCAGTTTCAACAAACAAACTGACAACTTTATTTCGGGTAAGGGCCCTGAAATATTTGCAATGAACTTTGTTCAAGAAAAAAACAAATTCCCCTTTTTCCTCTCCAGGAACCAGGTCTTGGGTAGTCACTGTTTGTTGATCTCAAAAAACCTGGAGTATGGAGCTCCTTGTTCAATGCAGTACAGGATGGAAGAAGGCTGGCCTTGGTTTCTCTGACAGGATGGAACTTGCTCAGGGATCTTGCAGCTGGTCACCTTCATTATAGTTCTGGTAGTTTGTCACCTTCAGTTACTTCTGGCCCATTGCAGAGCTCTGTGGCAGATAGCACCAGACCCAGAAGGCTCAGACCCAGGAGTGGATCCACAGCCCGGCTCCCCAAATGGGTTGTAGGTGCCCTAGCACCCCAGCAAGCACAGGTGACCTCCTGAGATAGTGAATTCAACTTGGAAGGGGTTAACAGGTTCTCTCCCTGGCTCTGGGTGAGAATTCCCGAATGGTGGGTGTCCTCCTGCAGTCCCTGCACTGAGTTTGAAACACGCAGAATTCACAGGCAGTTATTCAAATAAAGTCCAGTGCCAGTTGGAGTGGGTGCTAGCCCTAGATCCAAGAAGTGCAGGTGTAATCACAGGAGAATCCAAATACAACAGGCCCCTGCACACCAATCCACACTTTCCAGTTAGACAATGTCCACAACCTTTGCTTCAGCTGTAGCTGCGACACAGCTCTCAGCCACTTTAACCAGTTCACTCAGGGCATGTATAGACCCGAAATCCAGAGACGCTTTGCCTCTTCTAAATTACAATTTGCAGTCCCACACAAGTAAACAAACTCTCAGCAGCAACTGTAGCACTCAAATAGAACAGCTCAGTCCTCTCGGCTCAATTCAGTCCACCAGTGCAGAGTTTCTGCAGCATTTAGTTTCACACAGCAAACATTAAGCAACTCCTCAGTACCTGGGAAATCCAGACCACAGTTCAGTCTCTTTTCTCTCTTTCCCCTCCACAATCCAGTTCTGCAAATAGCAATCTCCAAAAGGGATCTGGGAAAGGCCCTTGCAGTTCAAAGTCCACTCTCACAGGATACCTCCAACTCATACAGAGCCCGGGAACAGACTGAAGAAATCCCAGTAAGTCCACAGAGTTTCAGTCGAGAATCGACAGCTCTGATTAACTGATGGAGCCTATCAATAATCTAAAATCATAGAGATCAATATTTCTTGTTCATCAATTGGGACATTTTTGTAGGCACCTGAATTAGTCTCCTGCTTTTCCCAGGAGTCCCTTTGTCCAAGTTTTTGGGTGCCTAGATCACTGATTGGCAGTTGTAAAAGGTCAAAGCGTTATCAAGATGTCAGCCCCCAGTCTGTCTAATGCAGTACAATACAGTCCCTCAGGATCCGAGGTCTGGTGCAGCTTCACACAATACTTCATTCATTTAATCCCACCATATTTTAGCCCCAGCTGTCCCCTGGATAGCAAAACCACTCTTGTGACAGTAGCCCTGGTAGTTTTGCTGTCACTGCCGCCAAAACTCTGCCCCCCTAGGTGGCAGGCAGCAATCTAATTAATATTCAGATAGGGCTCATTAATATTCATGAGCCCGCTTTAGGCCCCAATTTCAAACTTGTATTCTTTGAGCCCCAAGCGGCTTCCCTTCCGCTGTGTTCTGGTCACCAGACCCCCATATGCTGCAGAGGGGTGCCTTGGACAACTGAATGCCCTCCTGTTTGACCACAATTCGCGGTCGGAAACTTCAGAGATGCGTCATGCACATGCGCTTTCGCCGGCTCTTCAGGACCATACTGGTGACTCATGACTACAATTTCAAGCCCAAACTGGGCTAAAATAAAGCATGGGCCACTGGAAGAACTGAGGGGATGCCAGAAAGCAACTGGAAATGGAGAAAATGGGCAATCCAGAGGTAAGCCCCCAAAGGGGGGTTACATAACAAAATGTTTGGTGCACATGAGCACATACAAACATAACAAGCAAGCCATTTTATAATTGTAATAATGTAGTCCAGGGTATGTATAAGGGTATAACATCACTTCTCAGGTGTTGGACATACTCGGCCTATGACCTCGAGCCCAGCCACCCAAATTGTGACTGTATCTTAGCACGATACACATCCTGTTGTGCATTATTGCTTAATTGTCACCCCTCCCAGTCAGTGATAGTGACATCTACGGACATTGACCCAGATAGTCAAACTGCGCAAGCTTGGGCGCAGCGCAACTTAGCTGCACAGGGGTGTGGACTGGGCAATATTCAACGGAGCTGTGCCATGGCACAGCATTGTTGAATATCACACCCTGGCCACCCACAGTGTGCAAGGCGCAGTGGCACAGCGCCAGCGCAAGTGGCCAGAGTTGAGCATGGGGATGCGCCAGCGCAAGTTCCATGCGCTATGCACAACAACTACGATATTCAAAACTTGACATGCAAATGGGGCCATAATGTATGCAAGGTGCAAATGGAGCCATTTGCATGTCATTATGGCCCCATTTGCATGCAGGAGCACCGATCCCCGACGACTTGTGCCTGGCGCCTGCCAGGCAGCAGCCGTCGGAGAACGACGCCCCCTGCAGCCGGCAACGTACTCCACAGCCCGATCGCAGGCTGCAGTAAATAAGAGGAAAAGCATAAATCCCTGATGGTCTAGTGGACCGCTGTCTGCCCGATCACAGGCATTTGTACAAAAAAATAAGAAATCTGTCCAATATCCCTGGAGGTCCAATGGACCGCTGTCTGCCCGATCGCGGGCATTTGTACAAAAAATAAGAAATCTGTCTATTATCCCTGGTGGTCCAGTGGACCGCTGTTTGCCCGATCGCGGGTTCAGTAAAGAAATTATATCCCCAATATCCCTGGTGGTCCAGTGGACCACTGTCTGCCCGATCATGGGCTCAGTAAAATAATTATATCCCTGGTGGTCCAGTGGACCTGCCCGCCCGATCGCGGGCTAAGTAAAATAATTATATCCCCAATATCCCTGGTGGTCCAGTAGACCTGCACGCCCGATCGCGGGCTAAGTAAAATAATTACATCCCCAGTATCCCTGGTGGTCCAGTGGACCTGCCCGCCCGATCGCGGGCTAAGTAAAATAATTATATCCCCAATATCCCTGATGGTCCAGTAGACCTGCCCGATCGCAGGCTAAGTAAAATAATTACCCCCACCCACCTGCCCACTGAATCCCTGCCCCCTCCCCCAGTCAGTGGCGGCGGCACACCCACCTGCCTGCTGCCCCACCGCCTGCCGGCCTGGCACTGTCGGTAGGACTGTGCCCATTGGTCCACAGGCGTGAGCCAATGGGTGTGCAACCATACCGTACTACACATTCCAGATATGTGAATGGGATCCCATTACATATCTGGAATATGTAGTATAGTTATGGGCTGCACACCAGTAATGGCTGTAATGAGCATATTCAACAGTGTCAGTCAGTGAACTCTTGGCGGCTTGGTGGTGGGGTGCTGCTCCAGCCGCTGACCGACTGGCCCGATGCAGTGGTGAGGGTGGGGTGGGGAGTCCACTGGACCACCAGGGTATGGGGATATATCATTTTGCTAGCCTGCGTCGGCGGGCAGGTCCACTGGACCACCAAGGATACTGAGGATATAAATATTTCACTTAGCCTGCGATTGGGTGGGCAGGTCCACTGGACCACCAGGGATATTGGGGATGTAATTATTTTACTTAACCCGCGATTGGCCGGGCAGGTGCACTGGACCACCAGGGATATTGGGGATATAATTATTTTACTAAGCCTGCGATTGGGCAGACAGCGGTCCACTGGACCACCAGGGATATTGGGGATATAATTTCTTTACTGAGCCTGCAATCAGGCAGACAGTGGTCCACTGGACCCCCAGGGATATTGGACAGATTTCTTATTTTTATTTTACAAATGCCCTTAATCGGGCATGGAAGCGCCACGTGCAGCGGAGCTCGCGTGCACCATCAGTGGCAGCTGCAGTTTGCACCCTGCAATGCGGGCAGTCTCACCTGTGGGTGGCCACAGTTGTCTTTTTTGGGATCAACTTTGTGCTGGCGCGAGGTAGGGGTTGCGTCATGGCTCTGCACATCCCAGGCTGAATATCGGTCTGTGCAGGGGTGACCTGGTCCGCCCACCTGCCGACTGCCATACATTACTGATGCACTCTGGCGCGATCGGGGTTTCTGCCATGCACTTTTCCTTTTGAATATCACGCAGGGCGGATCAGTGGGTTGCGACAGGTGAACACTGTTGCGCCATACGCAACCCTTTTGAATATCTGAGCCACTGTGTATATTTACAGAAACTGGAGGAGACATCACGTTTTTATTGTTTTCTGCCCCCAGGTTAACAATAGGGAATAACAAGTCAGAGCACTGGAAACAACACTTAATGACAGCTCTGTTTTTACATATATTCGATCTATGGTGACACCCTTTCTGAACACTATGCATGACCCCAGGACCTGCAGTATAGGGTGTATTGATATTATTAATGTACAATTATATATATCTTGGCATCTGCAGTCTACACACTCTACACCCCTGATCATATAGTACCTGTGCAATATAACAGTGATTTTTTAAACCCCTCTGTCAGTGACAAACTATGTTAAGACACTTAATGGACCCAATGACCTGTTCAACATCACAGTGACTAGACCCCCCCATCAGGAACAAACCATGTTAGGACACTTAACTGACCCAATGACCTTCACTAAGGATGTATTGATATTATTAATTTACAATTGTAAATCATTTAGTATTTGTCTATCCCACATTCCACTGCCCTGACTATATACACCTTCTATTATACAGCACTGATACCCCCCATCTGTGACAGTGACAGTGCACGGACACTATCAGTAACAGAAACACAGAAGGTGTTGGCAGATAAGGGCCTCCGGGCTCACCAAGTCTGCCCTATTTACCCTATCTACTGTGACACTGCAGGCCCTAACTGGCCGAAGGTCCCCCCCTTAACTTCCAAGATCTCTTTGTATCTATTTCACGCTCTCTTGAATGCTGTAACTGTTTCTGCCCCCACCACCTCCACCGATAGGCTGTTCCACTTGTCCACCACCATCTATGTGAAGAAGTACTTCCTCACATTTCCTCGGAACCCCTCTCCCCCAATTTCATGTTGTGCCCCCTCGTCCTTGAGCATCTTTTTCTTTGGAAAATGGTACCCTCCTGTACCTTGATTTTCCCTGTGAGATTTTTGTATATTTCAGTCATATCTCCCCTTTCCTCCTTTTCTTCGAGGGAGTACATATTTAATTCCTTAATCCTGTCTTCATAGGTTTTCTAATGCAGTCCCCACACCATTTTGGTTGCCCTCCTCTGAACTGCCTCCACCCTGTTTATGTCCTTTTGAAGAAGGGGCCTCCAAAATTGGACACAGTATTCTAGGTGTGGTCTCACCAGTGATCTACACAGTAGAACTATTACCTCTCTCCTTCTACTGGTGATTCCCCTACCTATGCATACCAGCATCCTGCTAGCCTTCCCTGCTGCCTTGTCACATTGTTTAATGACGTTCGGGTCATCACTAGGTCCGTTTCCTGATCTGAACTTGCTACTGCCTCCCCACCCAGTATGTTGCCCTCTGGATTTCTTTTTGCACTTTTTAGCGTTGAAACACAGCTGCCACTCCCTTGATCAGTCCTCCTGCTTTTTTAGGTCACACCATGATCTGTAGTATTGGATTTATGGATTATAATGTACAATTTATTGTAAACACCTCAGTGTGTCTCTCTCTTGTTTATCTCTCCCAGAAACAGTCCATAGTAGCACTACATCCCTGGTATAACAGAACTTGTATCCAGACTCCCCTTTCCATTGTACCCTATAGTGACACACCTCTAAAATGCCATTCTTTTAACAAAATGTTCTCTGCACATGCATGCAAGCAAACATAAAAATGGGCTGCAAAATGGGACCAAGCACTAAAAAGGATATGCCTGGACCTACAGGCTCTCCAGCAATTGATAATGGAGAAGGCCTTGATGTACTTTAAATAAAGGTTCTATAAGAGTGGGGCTAGGACCTTAAAGTTGTTGGCTTTTTGTCTGAAGCAGTAGGGCCAATATCACCAAGATCTCTTATCCAGTCACTGGGGAGCTTGTGGTGAAATCTTCTCAGATTTCTGGGGCTTTTGTATAGTATTATAAAAAATTGTATAGTCCTCATACAGAAACCGGCCCCAAAGAGCAAAGGCAATTTCTGGTGGCCCCCTTCCTTCCTAACATTTTTGGAGGCTCAGAAATCTGCTCTGATCGGCCCAGTTTTGGACATGCAGATCAGGTCAGCAAAATTCAGTGTCAGAAGACAAATAAATGCCCCAGAGCAGATGGTTTCAGGCCTAAATGTTATAAATGTTCCAGGACCAATTTATCCCTCTCCTACAGAAAGTTCAGTGCTATTTGTTTGGGGGTGTGGGGGTGGGGTGGCTTGCCTCCTACTTGGCAGTATGCAACAATTTCTGTTCTGCCTGCAGAGGTTAAGAACTTAATGCAATGTACTGTAGTTTCTATTGACCCATTTTTATCCTAAATATGGATTATAAATTGTACACTGCTATTTGGCCTCTAGACTAAATTTGATTTTACCGCATATAATATCCATGGATCAGACAGGCTTCAAATGGGCATACAAGCGTGCAATGCCTGTTGAATTGTTCATGCGACTGACTACATTAGGAAGCATAAGGCATTGTTAAAAAGCTTGATGCCGAGAAAGCTTTTGATATGTTTGGTTGGAACTTTCTTATTATGGTCTTACAGCAATTTGGCTTTTATAATAAGTTTATTAGGAGTATACTGTAGAACTTGAAATTTTCACTGTCAAATAAATTTCACTATTTTCGCTGAAGCACCAATCTGAGTGAAAATAAATTTGCACTAACTAGCACTTTTAGTATTTTTTCCATTATAATGAATGTGGTAATTGTGACATAGCACTAAAATAAATTTATGCAATTACGGTTGCACTTGTGTTTGCGCTAAATTTACTGTGTATGAAAATAACTAGTTCTACAGTAGTAACCTTATATCTATTACCCAAGGCTTACAGCAGAAGTAATGATGGCCTAAAAGTATAATAGGTCTGGCAGGACCTCCTTGGATGACCAATAAGTTAAGAAAGAAAACTAAACAACAAAACAAGGCATATGCAAGAGCTAAGAAAAGCATGGCACAATGTAACTGGGAGAAGTACAAAAGCTTACTCAGAGAAGGTAAAAAGCTGACCAGACAAATAAAAAGGGAATACAAGTTAAGCTTGGCCAACAAGGTAAAAGACAACGATAAATATTTTTTATAATTATATAACTTATAAAAGAGGGGGTAAAGTTAATGTGGGCCCCCTAGAAAATAGCAACAGGAAATTAATCTCAGATGACAGTCTTATGGCCCATATGCTCAGTGAATATTTTAGTTCAGTTTTTAACTGTAGGACTAACAGTGCTAAACTGGATAAAGTAGTTAAACTTGATAGCCCATTTACAGTGGAGAGGAAGGATGTTCATGAGAGATTGCTTAAGGTTAACCCATATAAAGCCCCTAGCCAGGATGGTATCCACCCTAGGGTGGTCAGAGAACTGGCCAATGAATTAAATAGTCCTCTGGTAAAATTTTTTCAGTTATCAGTTGACCAGGGCATGGTGGTGGACTGTTGGAGATGGGCCACTGTAGTCCCTATTTTTAAAAAAGGGAGAAAGAAAAATTCAAAAACTATAGACCGGTGAGCCTGACAAAAATTGTGGGTAAGATCTTGAAAGGAATCATTAAGGACCATATAGAAAAGTTCATATAGTCAACTAACATAGGTGACAATACACAACATGGTTTCATCAGGGGTCATTCATGTCAGACCAACCTGCTAGAATTTTATGATAAAGTTAGTGAAGGCTTAGATCACAATTCTCCAGTGGATGTAGTCTTTCTGGATTTCACTAAGGCATTCGACAAGGTGCCACATTGTGAGTTAATGTAATCACTGATCAAAATGGGGATTAATGGGAATACAGTACATTGGATAGACTGCTGGCTGACTAACAGGAAACAGCAGATCACCCTTACGGGTACAGCTTCAGATTGGACAACAGTTACCAGCCAGGTCCCCCAAGGCTCAGTTTTGGGACCATGTATCTTTGACCTCTCTATATATATTTATCCTCTATGAGAGGTAGTGAGGAGATCTGGGCTGCCAAGTTTGCGGATGATTCTAGAATTGGTATGCCAGTGCATACTATCACAAATATTAAAAATATTAACACCTTACAGAGTGCCTTTGGGCAAACTAGAGCAGTGGGCAATCTCACACAGGCTGGAATTTAATACAGATTAATGTTTGGTCATGCAGTTTGGCAGAAATAGCTCTCAGCTATCATATCATCTGTGGGGACAAATTGTTAAAGGAAGTAACCCATGAGAGAGATTTAGGTATCATCGCTACTAATGATGTAAAATTTAACAAAGATTGTTTAACTGTTAAACAGAGGGCCAATGGCATTTTGACCAACGTTAATAGACATATTACAAGTAGGGACTATGAGGTGATGGTTCCCTTGTATGTGTCTTTGGTCAGACCACATCTTAAGTATTGTGCTCAGTTCTGGGCTCCAGTCACTAAAGCTATGATCAAGACCCTGGAGGGAGTTCAGTGTAGAGCAATAAGGTCAACAGGTAACCTTAAAGGCCTTAACTACAACCAAAGGCTACTTAACTTAGGATGTTTTCTCTTGAATACTGCAGACTGCAATGGTATGTGTATGTTTTTTTGTGCACTGACCAATGATGAGCTATGTCAGTGTCTGGGACTTAGCCTCAAACATCAACCACATAACAGCAGATCACATGTATTACAAGTAAGGGGGGAACATTGTTACTCTAACAGGAGAGCACCCTGGTTTAATCAGAGAGTGGTAAAACTTTGAAATTCACTACCACTTCACATAGTAGGTAGCATAGATATGAGGGAATTTAAGACCAATTTGGATAAACACTGTATAGGTCATAGAATAACTGGAAATAGTTATTAATTAAGGCAAGCATTATGGACAAATTTGTCTTCTCTGCTCTGTGTTTACCTATAAGACCTATATCTTTGGTATGAAGCAGGGGTGCCCTCTTTCACCACTGCTATTTATGCTGTACATTAAGTCCTTGGCTCAATGGATTTGCCAGAATCATCAGTTAGAGGGCTTTTGATTAGGGGGAATCTCAAAAGATTGTCCTTTATGCGGATAATGATGTGTTTTATTTTGCAGACCTCGAGAAGTCAGTTAAGGCAAAAGATGTGGTGTACAAGAATAAAACTGTGATGCTGTCATTTCATTACTGTCCCATACAGCCAAATGAAGGACCTTTTTCCTTTGAAATGTGAAGTGAACTAAACTTAATACCTTGTGATTCAGGTTACAGACAACCCTACCAAGTTACAGTATTAAAGACTAACTTTAAGCTCTTGTAGAGAAAGGTGTAGGAGAACCGTAATTGATGGACCCTGGAGAATTTTCCCCTGTATTCTAGAACTGTCAATATTGATGAATGTGTTACCAAAGTATTTGTTTTTGTTGCACAGTGTTATAGCACCCATTTCCAGGGGACAGTTCTTAGAGTGGTAGAAGACTATCTCCAGGTATATTTGGGCAGATAAAAGGCCCAAAGTTAATCTCCTCTAGAAGAGTAAGGAGGAAAGGGGTAGGGTGGTTCCAGATTTACAGCAGAACTTTATTATTTTCCATCATATCTGTTAATCCAACAGTTATGGTTATTCCCCCTCTACCAGGCAAATTGGAAACTGATCAAGCAGATTGAGGAAAGCCCCAATAGGAGCAAGAGCAATGGGTGAATGTCAGGGCATCTCTGGACATATATTTATTAACGGTAAGAGTAACCCTGGAAGTATGATATGGCATTTGGGAGAGGTTCAACCTAATTCCTCATGTGTGGCCATTTAGGTGGCTGGCCTGGGACTCTGCTTTTAATCCAGCAGGCATATAGGGGAGGTATAGATGATGGGCTAAGCAGGGGCTGTGTTCCACAATTTAATTTATCTCACAGGAGTGATTGCCTTTTTTTTTTATTATTTGTTAATGGAGTAAAGCCACTAGATACAAGTGCCTGTTTTCCAGGGTGACCCAGGAGCTTTGGGTTGGTTAAGTGACTTGCTTATAGTCACAAAGTGTGCAAGGGGAGGTTGTGGGAATCAAACATTTGGGAGAGGTGTCAGTTTGGGTCATGTTTCAATGCTGTATAAGGCACTGCAGACCTTATATACAGAGCAGGCAGGCAAGATACAGATATCCTGATAACAAGAGAAGGAGATCAAACTCTCAGATCATGAGTGGACCTTGGCATTTACAGTAGCTTAGCATTCAGGACCACCTATTCCCTCTTGTGGTACAACTATAGGTGGGAAATTAAGGTCTTCTTTAATGTGCTTGTGATACAGGAAACATAGAGGACCAGGATTCTTCTGAACTGTTGGAGGAAGTGCAGGGAGGAGAGAGACCAACTCTCACATGTATATTGGGCATGCACTAAATTACCTCAATATCAGCAGGAGGTTGGGTCAGACCCTGAATGGAATGTTTGGAAGAAGCAATTATACAACAGACATTTTTGGGTATAATCTTGGAAGATTTGGCTGACAGAGATCTGATCTATCTCTGGTTGATTATATCAGTAGCAGCTCAGAAGGCCATTAGGAGGCAGTGGCTCCTAGAAGACCCTCTGTCCTTTCAAAACTGGGTGGAAGTGGTGAGAGACATTTACAAGATGGAACACTTAATTTTTGTGGTAAATCAAAGGTCCTAGAGTGTTATCTACCAATAGTTGAGATTGATTCCTTATATGGGAGAGAAGGACCCCACTTTATCCCAAAGGCAGGTCACGGTTTGGGGAAGAAACTGGGAGTGCCAGAGGTACACAGCAGGATGATAGAAGGATCCAGGGTGCAGACTTGAACACTCTGTTTAATAGGGGGTACTACCTTACATACTGTATATGAAATCTGAAGATAAAAAGAATTGTTTACTACTCAGTTGTACATATTGTTCTGTTTATGCCTATACAGTTGGCTAATAATGATAAATTAAAAAAAAATACTATCGAATGTAATTCTTTTAAATCATAGTTGGCTATATTTGTGGTTTGCTGTAATGACTAACTGAAATATACTAATGTCTTGGCACCAACGGCGTAACTGTAAATGCCTATTGTGGACACACATACTCTTTTTTTTTTTGCATTTAGTCAAGTTCAAGGATACATTCAGAGTGAGTGATTCGGATGCATAATATTACTGAAGATGTCAGTAATTGGGCTTTCAGGTCTTTGTGTAGGGTTTCAGACTTACACAAGCCTGAGTTTGATCCCCTGTGTGGAAAATGTTTTTGTTCCTCATTACAATTTATGAAGTATGAGAAAAATTATTAGATGTCTTTGCTGATGTCAGTGATAGTTTCAGCAAGGTTTGAAGCTCTATATTTTTGATAACTTGAAACATTCCAGCTGAGACTGAAGTTTAAATGCAACTTAGGAAACATTACTTCAATCTGACAGAATGTTCATTATGAAAATCCACTGCAGCTGTGTGTGTGTGTGGGGGGCTTCATTCACTGCTATAAGTTCTTTGTCACAGCATGCATCTCCTATCAAGGAATCTTAGTACAGCAGTAGAACTACAGGCTACCAAACAGTTCCTGCATTCGATAACCAGTGTGGAATATTCTTTTTTCTTTCTCATTACAATTTATGTTGCATGAGTGAAACTGTTAGATGTCATTGCTGATGTAGTAATAGAATTTCAGTAAGGTTTGATGTTCTGTCAATAACTTGAAAAGTTCCAGCTGAGACTTTGTGGTTTGAATGCAGCTTAGGAAGTATTATTTCAAATTGACAGACTGTTCATTACTAAAATCTGCTGCAGCTGTGTGTGTGGGGGATGGGGTCTGCACTCACTGCTGGATGTCCTTTACCACAGCACACAGCTCCTATCAAAGATCCATAGTACAGTCATAGAGCTACAAGCTACCAAACAGTAGTGGGTAGGAGGGGTCTGGGTTTGTTTGATCTCCAGTACAGAATATTTTTCTTTCTCACTACAATTTATGTAGTATGATAGAAATTGTTGCATGTCATTGCTGATGTTAGTGATAGAGTTTCAGCATGGTATGAAGTTCTATATTGCTGATAACTTGAAAAATTCCATCTGAGATGCTGAGATTTAAATGCAACTTGGGTAACATTATTTCAAATTGACAGACTGTTCATTGCAAAGATCCACTGCAGCTGTGTGTGTGTGTGTGGGGGGTTGCACTTGCTGCTGGATGTCCCTTGCCACAACATACATCTCTTGTCAAAGAACCTTAGTACAGTGGTACAGCTAAAGGCTACCATAGAAACATAGAATTTGACGGCAGATAAGGACCGCTTGGCCCACCCAGTCTGCCCATTTCCCTACCTAATGGATAAGCTGCAGATCCTAGTTAACCAGCAGCCTACTTCTTTCTACCCCCACCCCCAAGAATTGCCTTATGGCTGTCCCATGCATGCTTGAATTCAATCACTGTTTTTGACTCCACAACCTCCTCTGGAAGGCCGTTCCATGCATCCACAACCCTCTCTGTGAAAAAATACTTCCTTACATTACCTCTGAGCCGCCCCCCCATCTTCAAATTGTGCCCCCTTGTTCTTGCACACCTCTTTTTTTGAAAGATGCTACCCTCTTGGACTGTGTTGATTTCCTTGAGATACTTGAATGTTTCTATCATGTCCCCCCTCTCCCTCCTTTCCTCGAGGCTATACATATTAAGCTCTTTTAGTCTCTCTTCATATGTCTTCCGGTGCAGACTCTGCCCCATTTTAGTTGCCCTCCTCTGGACAGCTTCCATCTTATGTCCTTGCGGAGACTGGGTCTCCAGAACTGCACACAGTACTCCAGATGGGGTCTCATCAGCTGTCTGTACAGAGTGATAACAACTTCCTGTTTTCTACTGGTGATGCCTCTCCCTATGCATCCCAGTATCACCCCAGCCCTCCTTACTGCCCTCTCACATTACTTGCCCACCTTTAAGTCATCTGATATGACTACCCCAGGTCCCTTTCCATTTTTGTTGTTGTTAGTATCTCACCCCCCATTATGTACTCTTCCCCTTGGTTTTTGTTTCCCAGGTGCATTGCCTTGCACTTTAGCATTAAATCTAAGCTGCCATACATTTGACCACTCCTCTAACCTTGCCAAGTCCCTTCTCATCCTTTCCACCCCACCTTGTGCATCAACTCTGTTGCAGATCTTTGTGTCATCTGCAAAGAGACATACTTTTCCTTCTAGTCCCTCTGCAATGTCACTTACAAAGACATTGAAGAGGACCGGTCCCAATACTGAACCCTGCAGCACCCCACTAGTAACCCCCCTTTCTTCAGAGTGGACTCCCTTTACTATTACCCTCTGTGTCCTATTCTCCAGTCAATTCTTTACCCAGGCTATGATCTTGGGACCCACTCCCAGGCTGGCCAACTTGTATATTAATCTTTTGTGTGGGACTGAGTCAAATGCCTTGCTAAAGTCTAGGTAGGCCATGTCCACAGCCCCTCCCTGATCTACTTTGGTCACCCAGTCAAAGAAATCTATTAGATTTGTCTGGCATGACCTTCCTGCTGTGAATCCATGCTGCCTTGGGTCCTGTGCCCACCTGGCCTCTAGGTACTCGACAATTCTTTCCTTCAGAAGTGATTCCATTTTCCCTATCACTGAGGTTAAACTAACTGGTCTGTAGTTTCCTGCTTCTGCCCTGCTCCCACTTTTGTGAAGGGGAATCACATCGGCCCTCCTCCAGTCCTCAGGTACCACCCCATCCTCCCATGATTTCTTAAAGAGGGTAGTCAGTGGTGTCACTAGTTCTACCCTTAGTTCTTTTAAATTCGGATGAATCCCATTAGGCCCCATTGCTTTGTCCACCTTCAGTTTTAAGAGTTCTTTCAGAACCCTTTCTTCTGTAAATGGGCTGGTATCAACTTCTGTATCCAGAGTGTTTCTATTGTTTGTTTTAGGTACCTCCCCCTCTTCATTTTAAATACTGAGCAAAAATATTTGTTTAGTATCTCTGCCTTTTCACAGTCACCCTCTGCCCACCCCACCTTCCCTTTATTAAGCCTCACTATCCCTCCCTTAGTCTTCCTTCGCTCCCTGATGCACCTAAAAAGGTTTATCCTTCTTACTAGAGTTGGCTATCTTTTCCTCAGTTCGGCCTTTGCTGTTCTGACTGCCTTCCCAGCTTCTTTTGTTTTAACTGATACAATTCTCTGTCCTGCTCCTTCTGTGATTCCTTGTACTTTCTGAATGCTTTCTTTTTCTCTTGAACCTTCACTGACACCTCCTTTGAGAACCATAGTGGTTTCTTACATCGTTTTGTTTATTTGCTTCACACAAAGGCTTGTTACCTCTGTGATGACAGTTTTTCTTATTCCCCATTGTTCCTCCACCCCTCCTTCCTGCCCATTTGCTAGTGCATTCCTTAGGCACTCACACATTTTGGCAAAGTCAGTCCTCCTGAAGTCCAGTACTTTTGCCTTTGTATGACTGGACTCTATTGCTGGGTTTATTGTGAACCATACTGTTCGATGGTCGCTAGTTCCCAGATGGCTACCCACTTCTACATCTGTGATCCTCTCTCCATCTCCATTTGAGAGAACCAGGTCTAAGATTGCTCCATCTTGAGTGGGTTCCAATACTAGTTGTCTAAGGAATGCTCCCTGTAGGGCAGTAGTGAGTAAGGGTCTGGGTTCGATCCCCAGTGTGGAACACTTTTTTCTTTCTCACTACAATTTAAGTAGTATGAGAGAACTTGTTGGATGTGATTGCTTATGTTAATGACAGAGTTTCAGCAAGGTCTGAAGTTTTATACTGCTGATAACTTGAAAAATTTCAACTGAGACATTGAGGTTTAAATGCAGTTTGGGTAACATTACTTCAAATTGACAGAATGGCTCATTACTAAAATCCACTGCACATGTCTGTGTGTATGGGGGGAGGTGTTGGGGAGGGGTTGCACTCACTGCTAGATCTCCTTTACTACAGTATGTATCTCCTATCAAGGAATCTTAGTACAATGGTGGAACCACAGACTACCAAGCAGTAGTGGGTTGGGGGCTTGGATTTGATCTCCAGTGCAGAAAAATTTTCTGCAGGGTGTTCAACCCTGTCACAGGTACCTCCCTCCCACCTTACCCAGCTTCTAGCCCCCCTCACTTACAGTCCAATTAGGGTGCCCTTCGCTGGTGCCAGGTTACTCCCACAAAACAGGATGCGACTCTGGAGTGGCCACCTCCAGTGATACCAAACATGCCAGAAATTATTTTTTCTTTTTTTTTGAGATACTTTAAAAATAAAGTTATTGTGTCACCGTTATTAATTAGAGCAGAGAGCCATAAGGTTCTGATTCCTGCCACAGCCACTGACCCAGTGATCGGAAAGTTATGGGTTCTAGTGCCACACCAAAAATGTGTGCTTATACCCAATACTGACAAGAATAAGGGTCCTTGTAATCTCCTTCATTGGCCTAGAAAGTAGCTATCACAGCTCACTGGCCGTAAATTACTAACAACTAAAGTTATTGTGACTTCCTTATGCTTTCATTCCACCAGCTGTAAATAAGAGTACTATGAACTTATGTTTTCTCATTTGTTTACTTCTTCTATTATTGGTCTAATGTTTCAGGTAATGTTTACCTATGGAATTGCACTGTGACTGCCGTGGAGGTTAGGTACCTAGCTTAGGATCTTGCTGTATGTAGTAGTAGTAGTCATAATAGTAGACTTTATTTATCAAGTGCCCATTCCCTTGGGCTTAGAGTGCCTTACAAACATCAGATAACTTTACATAAATACAATAAATAAAATAGATAAGAAAAATAAATAAATAATGGCCATATGTGACAGTTGTGGGCAGTGAAGCCCCAAAAAACAATTTTGTTGTGTAAATTGAGCAAGAAATGATTAAAGAAATTCTGTTCCTATGAACCTCATGGATCTTCCAGATGAAAAGAGGGTAACAGTGGCACCCACCATGGATCTGGTGGTCTAGCAGTCCCTGCAAAGGGCCTCTTCTGGTGGCCTGCAGGAGTAGGAACAGAACATTCAATATCCCCCAAGCATGGAAGGCCTCTTCCGGTGTTCTGCATGAGCAGGAACAAAAAACCCAGCTCCCATCAACACAGCGGGCCTCTCTTGGTGTCAAGCAGGAACAGAAAACCCAGCACCTGCCAGCATAGTGGGCCTCTCCTGTTGCCCCACAGGAGCTAGAACAGAAAACCCAGAATCCGTCAGCAAGGTAGGCACCTTCTGGTGTCCTGCCCAAGTGGGAATGGAAATCCTAGCATCTGTCTGCATGCTAGGCCTCTCCTAGTGTCCCATGGAGAAGTGAGAATAGAAAACCCATCATCCCCTGGCAGACTGAAGCAGTGGCTGAGTCACTGAATGGAGGCTCTAGAACTTACCCTGACTTGAGGCAATAAAAAAAGCAGTTGCCATGGAACCCCTATCCCCTGTCCTGGACTCCAGATATCCTTCAGACCAAGACCGCCATTAAATAGGTAGATACTGTCTATTTTAGTGCGACAAATGAATGAGCATCTATAAACAAGGGTGTAGGCAGGCATACTCCAAGCACTCCATGGTGTGCAATTTTATTTAAGGGGGGGGTAGCAAACAAGCTCTGAACTGCTTCCCTTTTCCATGAAAACTAAAAGAAAATGCTGAACCATTCTCTAATTTTATTCATAGGAGTCGAAACTAGAACGACTGGTCACTAATGCTCTCTTTGCTTCCCAAGGACAATACAACTTTACATGCTCTGGGCTGGTATGTGGGTGTCTTAGGGAACAATGCATGGCATTTGTATTTACCCATGCATGGCAACAACCACTGTCATCAGATACAAAAGTTGTATTTACTATGCCAAATGAGGCAACAAACACGGTCCTTGTGTACATTTGTATATTGTCTGGCTACACCGGGGCAGCTCACCTAACAAGGGAGGGGTAGCATTGAGTCCACCTGGTGTGCAGATCTGAAATCTCTTGCTACACCCCTGTCTATAAAGACTCTCCAGCAGCACCAGCAGAGAGTGAGTAGTGATGATAAAAAACATAAACTTAACTGCCAGGGTTGCCTACTAATAAAACATTTGACTGATTTGTGTTTTTGCATGATATTTATAAATATTGTTGGAGCAGAGTGGGGGGAATCAATAGCCCTGTTTACACAGCCGCAGCGACTGAAAACATTCATCACTCCTTGCTCATTGCACTGTCTGTGGACTTGGCAATTCAGTGTTTACGCAGCCCCTCACCCCTTACTGTGCCGCCGGTTGGCTGTTCCTTCAGTTCAGGCATGTTTCCTGATGCCGGGAAAAAACGACTGCAGCACATCAAGTGCAGAAGTGGGTTTATAGTACAGGAAAAGATGCTCAATCTGCAACACATCTCCTCAACTGCGTCGCTTCAGAAACGGGAACAGAATGTATCCTGAAATGTTCCGTTGAGTATCCACATGGCAGCATTTGTAGCACATCAACCTCTGTGTATGGGTTGATGTGCTGCAATTAGTGCAGTGTAAACAAGGCTAAAATACACTTTGAGGTCTAATGCTGTGTTTACACCGTTGCAGCGCTCTTGCATGTGCGTCGCTCCCTTTCCACTGTGCTGTCTGCTCCTGCAACAATTATCTGTTTACACATTCCGCCCTCGTAGCGCTGCAGATCATGCCACAGAGGGGCTACACTTGGAATGGGTTGGGTTGTTTGTAACAATGTGGGCAGTGACATTCTGCCCCCACCTCGAACACATCTGCCGTTATGAACACATCCTCAAATAAAGCACACTGACCTCTGTTTACTTTGTAAATTTGTTTAATGTACTGAATGGTACACAAATGTCGTGCTGCTGTTGTTCCCTGTGCACTCGCACGCCTACACAAATTGCTGGTTGCTCTCTCCTACTTCCTGGTTCTAGAAAGAGAGACTCATGGGACCAGTGGAGGATTCTGGGGGGGAAGTCTTCGCAGTGGAGCAAGAGCAGCAAAGCATTTACAATGTCAGTTAATGTGCTCACTCTGAAACAGGTCCCCACACTTGACTCGCAGCAAAAAAAAAAAAGGATCCGAAGCTCACTTATGGTGCTCCAGAAAGTGTCTACAAAGCGGACTTTGTGGCACATCAACCTGTGCACATCGGTTGATGCGCTATAAAGTTGGCAGTGTAAACAAGGCTTACGGTTGACCCTACTTGTGCAGCTGAAAAATCAGCCCCGTTTTTTGCCTTTGTTTACTTATAAATTTTTTTTTTATTATTACGGGCCTTGCTGTGTGTTCCCTTATCCTTGTTACACTCTTAGTCTTGATAGATGCTGTGTCTCACACCCTAACCACTTCCCATTTCATTGCCAGGGGAAGACTGCCAGCCTTCTTTCCGGCTAGAAAATGATTTCACACTTCACATACCTTCTTTGGTGCCTTTCATACCATTGGTACTTTGATTTGCTATTATTATTGTAGCTTGTTTTTTTTCACAGGCTGATATTGTACACTTACGCCTGCCTAACTCCTGTATAAAAATATTTATTACAACTATTACTACATCATCACAAGATGGGATCAGCTGCTACATTTTGTAATACTTCATTCCCAAGACTTGACTGCTGTTGCACATACTTCCATTCATGTGATCAAGTGGAACCCTGTCCCCTCCCACCAGACAATATGAGCAGCACTGGGCTACGCTGCATCTATGGAAAAAAGGAAGGAACAGATTAGCAGCTGTGGTACCATGCACGTATGACTCAAGTGGAGAAGATGGAAACAAAATAAGCCTCCCTTCCTGATTCAGCTGTGACCTGCTGTGCATAATATTTACTGTAACTCTCCACTCCACATCACACACGTACTCCAAACTGGACTCTCATAGCTGAGTCACTATTTATCTGAATACAGGAAATAATGGCAGATCTGTGGCGGGGATGGGGATTCTTGATAAAACAGGTCACTTTTACCCTTATGTATACATACGTGCAAGTTAATCAGGACACATGTGGCAGAGTTCAGTGTCTTATGCTCTTTGGCTTGCATAAACAAATGGTAACCCAACCCATGACCCCCTGAAGTGCTTCAGTTCTGTTATAGTGTATTGTGAGGGTTTGGTCTGCATGGATTTCCATGCCAACTGAAACCTTGTTGTACCACAGTTCAAAAGCATTGGAAAACAGTTGTGCCCATCTGTGGTACCACAAGGTTCCAGCTGATTGGAAATCCTAGAGGCAGCTGGTGTTTTTCACAGCACTGTCATATGCACAGCAATCAGTTCAAGTTATGAACTGAAACTACCAGCATGTTAGCTGTTGCTGCAGAGCACTGTGAAAACACTTTCATTTAAAAATAAAATAATAAAAAGTAAAAAAAAAGAAATACTATAAAAAATACTGGTTGAGCAACCACATACCTAACTAGCCTAAGCTGACTGCGCAAACTACATCTGCCCCATTCCATCCTAATCTACTGCTGGGTCAGATCAGTACGGTCCCTAGACACTGCAGCCCTCCTTCACAGTCTCTCCTCCTCTGACTGGTCTCTCATCTACTCGGTCCCCAACACAGACTCTGCTCTCTCTCTCTCTTCTGCCATCTACTGAACAAAACCTGGAACACTCCCCCCCCCCCCCGTGTCACAGAGTAAGATGCTTTATCATCCCTGTGTAACCCCTAGATGGCGCTATCCCAGGGGCTACTACCCTGCCTGATTTGCCACTAACAGGTTGAGGGCCTGGATCCAATGGTGCCTCCACCCAGAGGTCAGGTTTGCATTGTTAAACTAACTTGGTCACAGCCCTCTGGGACACTGCAACCCCCTTTTCCCACTAGTGGCCCACACAATATATCAGAATTACCTTCACAGTATACACTTACCCCCAGGACTGGTTCCGGCACTGGGACCTCCTGTGAAATGAGATACAGTGCAACAATCACAGTACAGTACTTTAACATAGACAAATACCTCCAGGCAGTATAACTTTGCTGAAACAAGCAGCTCTGATTTATTTAGGGGATATAACAAGGACAGGGAAATCAGGTTAATTAGCTTATCACTCCTAATAATCCTACCTATGGCTCTGTGCACAGGCCTATCCCTATCAGTTACTGTCCCTGGGTACCCAAGCCCTAGTGGCTAGTCCAAACCGTGGCAGCTGGTGGGCCCTTTCACACAGAGAAAAGGAAAATTAAACAGTCAGCAGTACAGTAATTCCATTTGGATTTAATGTGGCAATTCAACAGGGAAGCGACCCTGAATTAGTACTCACGACCTCCAAATAAGATAGGGTCCTTCAATATCAGCAGGGCTACTCTTGAGCTCCAAGAGACTCTTCACACATTTATATGGTAAAAAAGAGAGTACTATACCAGGCAGGCTGCTTCTCTATCCCGATTAAATTACTGCACAATACCGGGAGAACACACAGCAGATTCAGTTCCTGACAGACCCGAGTGCAATTCAATAATTTCTCCAGTCTTCTACAGGGTGAGCCTGGTTTCTACTCTTCAGAGATCCTTTGATTCTTTTCACAGGGCCAGATTCAGTCTAACAAGCAGTTACACAAGCTGCAGACGGAACTCTGGGCCTTACACCGTTTTGACTAAAACTGCACACTGAAAAAGCACAGGTCCTTACTTTTACTGCAAAGCTCAACTGAAACTCCAACTGACAAAACGGCACTTCCTTTGAGTTCCTCCCAGTTCTTGACTGGATTGGCTGTCACTCACAATAGACTGCTGCTGTTGGTCAAAAGGTGCTGAAGTCAAACTACATCTCCCAGAGTCACTGCCCATACAATCCTCTTGGGGCTGGCTCCAGATTATGAGTCCAAGTTCTGATTCGTCCAAGGCACCATTTTAGAGCTAGCTTACCCCACACTGATTGGTCCAGTTCAGCAGTTCAAAACTAGAATGGGGAACTAGGCAAACACAGTTCTGACTGCAAAGAAAGCAGGTTAGACAAACTGTATTTTCATTATTACTCTAAATTATTTCTGGCAAACAGTTACATCTTTCAGATAGGTTCCCTTTGTACTCCTAGTGACTGCAAAATGGAGTGAATTGGCAGCAGTTCGAGTGGTACTCAAACAGAAAACACACAGTCCCCCATACAAACTAATTATGTCTGCAAGCAGACAGCTCTTAAAGAGACAGTACCAGAGGTTCTAAAAACACTCACTGATAAATGGCTTAAACGCCAAACACCATTTAGGCTTGGAGCATTCAAGCAAGCTCCTGGAAGTCTTTTGGGAACCCCCATTTGCAGGGGGGTTACACCTGGATATCAGCTGATGTCATCAAACTCTGCAATACCCGAGACCATGCATGGGCATGCTACAAATCTTCCCTCCCCCCACTTATCTTTGCCATTATTGAGCCCTAAGAAGTGCTTGTACCAAAGCCATTAGAACCATCAAAGCACAGTACTTCAGGGCCACCCTGCAGCAAAACTGGGATTCCCCACACAAATTCTGTCAGTCCCTATCTTCCCTCTTCAACCCCTCCCTTCGAAGTCCCCACCCCGATCATCAATGATAAATTTATCTCTGACCCCTTCTCTGTTGCCTCAATCCTAAACTCCCACCTCATTACCTGTGCCCTCCCCTCTAGTCCAGATAACCCCTCTCATCCTCCCACCAACCCCTCCCCCCAGTGGCTTTCTAGTCACTCCAGTCAGAGACCTGAAGGTTTTCCATGCCCTTTGGTCCCTGAACCCACGCAAATCAAGCCCAGATGGCCTTGACCCCCTTCTTCTCAAAATCTCTGCCCTTGCCATAGCCCTTCCCTTATCCGACTTGTTAAACCTCTCCTTCACCCTTGGCACAGTCCCGTAGGCTTGGAAAACTGCCAAGGTGATTCCCCTACATAAAGGAGGTGATCACTCATCACCTGAAACTATTGCCCCATTTTCCTCTTTCCCTCCCTGGCGAATCTTCAGGAATCCCTAGTCCTTACAAGACTTACAAATTTCCTTTCCTCCTCAAACTTCCTCTCTTACTGTAAGTCTGGTTTCTGAAAATAACACTCTACAGTGTCTTCCTTGCTTTGAGCCACTGATGCTATCCTGACAGATATGGACCACTGTCACCTCTCTGCTGCCATTTACATCGACCTCCCAAAGGCCTTCAATTCTATCTCCCATTCCATCCTACTCTCCAAATTTAGCTCTGCCAACTTTCTGCCCTTGCAGTTAACTGGTTCAGGTCCTGCATCTCTGGATGCACCCAACAAGTCATTGTCAGGGATGTCCTCTCTCCCCCCCCAACTCCCCATCAAAGCAGGCATTCCTCAGGGCTCTATCTTAGGCCCTATCCTCTTCTCTATTTTTCTAAATGACTTCCCTTCTATCTGTGCCTCCTCCCAGATTCACCTATATGCTGACGACACCATCCTCTATGCCGTGGGTCCATCCACCTCCATAGCTGAGGCTCAGTTACAGAGTGACTTCATGTGGATTTTACTATGGTTCCAAAACAACCAATTCAAGGTGAATAAAAAAAAAATATTCATGACTTTTGGCACCTCACAAAATCTCTCCAAACTTTCCCCTCTCCCTTCCTTCTCCACCCTGGATGGTGCCCATCTTGCATCAGTCACTGTCTGTAAGTATCTGGGCATCTGGCTCAACAGCTAACTTGACTTTTCTACCTATGTGGATTACATTATTCCAAACTTTGCCCAAAGCTAGGTATTATGTATAGGAACAAAATACACAAAATCCATTCGTCTAACGAAAAGCTCATATTATAAGGACATCCTCACCAACACCTGGGGAAATGGTCATACTTTCTGGGACAATATCAAGGACATTACTGGGAAACAATAAAAGTCCCCTCCGGCCATGTTAATTGTTGAAGGGTCCACTACCCTTGATCCCATGGTCATTGCAAATACCTTTAACATGGCTTTTACTGACCTCAGTACTGTTCTACCACCTGATTTCTTCATAGTCAGTCACACTCCCTCTAACATACCCTCCACTCTGTCAAACCACCCTCATTTCTACTTCAGGGAGATTAAGATGAATGAAGCTTGCCACTACATTGCCTCAGCCATCTCCACTTCCAGAATCAGCAGTGACACCCTGGACCTTAAGCTGCTATCACTTACACTTGACGAGGTCCTCAGTCTCCTAACTAAAATTCTTAACCTCTCTCTCCACACCAGTACATTCCCTGAAATATGGAAAACTGCCACTGTGACCCCGGTCCACAAAACTGGGGATAAGACCTGCCACTCTAACTACCGCCCGGTCTCCATGTTGCCACCACTATCAAGGTCCTAGAGCGTATTGTTGTGAACCAGCTCACTGATTATTTGGGCAAATACAACATTCTGTGCACACAACAGTACGGTTTTAGAAAAGGGCATAGTACCACCACTGCCCTGCTTGAATTTACTGGTGCAGTGCATAGTTCCCTTGATAAAGGACTTCTTACATGGGCTGTCTTCATCGACCTCTCGAAGGCATTTGACATGGTCCATCATCGGCTGCTGTATGACCAAATACTCCTTGCTGGCCCCGCACCGGACTCAGCCCACTGTTTCAGAAGCTACCTTGACAACCGCTCTGAAAGAGTAAAAATTTCCAATGCTATCTCGGACACCTTGCCTGTCCACTCCGGAGTACCTCGGGTCCATACTGGGCCCTCTCCTTTTCAGCCTCTTTTTAAACTCCCTACCACAATCCTGCTCAGAACAAATCATCCTGTATGCGGATGATGCTGTTGTCTTTTCTACGCATAAGGACCTTTCACCACTACAACACAGCCTCCAACTTGGATTCAATACCATTGAAACATGACTCTCCAATCATAAACTAGTCCTCAATCACAAGAAAACCAAGTCATTGCTACTCTGCAGTTCACATAACCATTACAAGCAACACCCCCTTGCCATTTCCACCAAGCAGGGGACTGTCCTCGAACAAGTTTACTCATTCAAATACCTAGGGATACTGCTTGATCCCAATCTCTCCTATACAGTTCACATTGACAGCATGGCTAAAGCTGCCAGCACACGCCTTGGATTACTCTACAAGCACAGGCACCTCACCCCAGAGGCCCTGAAGATTGCCATCCAGAGCTCTGTTGTGTCAATTATTGATTATGGCTTCATTATCTTTGGCTCCGCCACGATATCTGCTCTCCGACATTTAACAACTGCTCTTAACAAAGCATGTTGACTCACAACTGGCGCCCACCACCTCACCCACACCTCTGCTCTTTATGAGCAATCGGGATGGCTCCAACTCTCCAACCATATAAAGTATCTCACATGTGCCATGGCAGGAAAAATTAACCTTGGCCTCACACCCCCTGGTGTTACTACCTTGTTACATCAAAACACCAACTGACAGAACACCAGGAGCTCGACAACCCAGATTCTATAAGTTCCTTGCTGTCGAACTACACAGGGCCAGCGCTTCTTTGCCTATAGGGCTCCTCTATGGATGAATGGTCTCAGCCACACCATCTCCTCTGCCTCAACACTAGGTCTGTTCAAAACCAGGCTCCGGGCCCATCTCATTGCCTCAAACTCCTATGCCTGCCTCTCCTAGATGATGACCTACACAGCTTTAATCCTAATTTATATACTGCTTAACCCCAGGCCCCCCAGTCCCTCTCCCCCCAGCTCCTGAGTTGCCACTTTAAATCTCAGGTCTTCATGCCAACTCATTTGTCTCTCCTTGCCCCATTACAGCACTTATCCCCCCTCACTCTGCCCCCTTTTTCTCTTCTATCACTCCTTCCCATTTATTCTTCGACAAATGCCTCCGGCTGCATCTTCATCCTCCCCTCTCCTCTCATTCCGGTTTCTCTGCCACCCCTGGGCGCCTGACCCTACCCATTCCTTGTGGGCATATGCATCCTAGCTGTGTTCACCATCTTACTATAGCTGCCTCAGTCATCTACCTACACTTCTCCTCCTCCTCTACACTTTACTCTTCCTATAATTGACCTCTTTCAATAGCACTGTTTTATATGAATTGTTTACTGTTATTTCACTGTTGTTTCCTTGTTTTTTGTTATTTCTGATGTTGAACCTTTGTAAAAGAGCCTTGGCTCAAAGGTACTTGTAATCCTAGAATAAATAAAATACAAAAAATAAAAAAAAAGAACAAGGATGCCCTCTCCCTTCCCATCTGCTGTGAACTGGTCCCTAAAATGATCCTCCCCATCTTTGACTATGTTGTTGCCATTTTCGGGTTCACCCCCTCCACTTCCGTATCAAGGGTGGACTCTCTTTTCAATGCTTTCTGCTGCTTTGCAACTAATGCTCCACTTCACACCTATCACTGTACCCTATACTCTTCCCTCTCTGTTCCTTCCCTTTCCCTTCATCGCCAGTCCATCCCACCACTCTCATCTGTAAATATTGGTTCAGAACTCTCACCCCCTACCACTCCTCTCTCCTGTCCCCATCTTCCCCTTCCGGTTACCAGCTTTGCTCCAGAGACCCTCGCACCTTCGTTCTTCCCTGTCCTGACTCCAACTCAGGGCAGGCTGCCTTCTCTTACTGCCTCTCAAATATCTGGAACTCTCTTCCCAAACCCCTCCGTCTATCTCCTTCACTACTCACCCTAAAACATGCCCTTTCTCAATCCCTCCCTAACACTTTCACTTGCTCACCCTCTTCCTGAGTCTCTCCTCTTCTTGCACACTTCCCTTTCCCAGCTCTCGTCCTACCTCCCTTGCCTCTCAAAAGCACATTCTGATAGCTCTCTCTCTTCTGCTACCCCCACCCCCATCATTTTCTTGTGCTTCTACTCCAGGGTAAAATATTTTATTTAATTTTTTACAATGACTTGCTCTTCCTGCCCATTGTTAGTCCTTTTGTACATATTACACCATGTATAATTATGCAACATAGAAACATAGAAACATGGAATGTACCAAATACTATTTTGCAATGATTTATGTCTGTATGTAATTTAAGTATGCAGTTTTTCTGTCTATATGATGCATTATCTTGCTATATGCTATCCAAATGATGTTATTTTTTGTTATGCTTGTAATTTACCCCCATGTTGTACCCTTTCCCTGGGCTGCAGCTGGAAATGTGTCTTGGCTCAGTGTGCCTTACCCGGCTACCAAATTTTAAAATAAAAATAAAAAATTAATAAGCTGCCAGCTCGGACTTCTGACTACATCAGACCTCTTCAGCTTCTATCTCATGGTTAGATGTAGTCAGAAATTTATGGATAGAAAAACAAATCACCAAGGAAGCAAAACAGATACCTATCTGCAGCTTGGTAACTTTTTGACAACATAAGTAAAGCACAAATAAACTTAGTGTAATACTGCCACTAAGTGGCCTGAAATATGTAGTTCACATTGCCCACAAAATACAAAAAAGTAAAGTTCATTCAGTCTTAGAAAGACACAGAAAATGCCTGAAATATCACGGGTTACAGTGGGTAGGAACTCATCAAAACTCTGTTCCACCACATACATAAAACGGATTGAGAGTTCAATCCCCTTTGTCATCTTTTTTCCTTGGATTCTGTAGAAGGAGTCACTTGAACATCAGGTGACTTGCGTAGAAATGTTTAAGCAACATTGTAATGATTTAGCAATATAGTTGGAATGATTGGGAGGATGAATGACAATGATGTTAGGAATGGAGCACATTTGTACTGAAGTCATTGATTGAGTTGAAGAATGGAGTACAGCTTTGCAGTAGTAAAGTTTAAAAAGCTTGGGCAATGCATTGTACAGTACATATGGTGCATGATTTCTCCATCCCTGCTGAGAGACTGGGACCCTTTTAAGATGTCATAAGGATGACATTCACTTACAGTAGGCCAAAGGTACCACTGGAAAGAAAACTCATGAATCCCAGAAGGATAGGGAGAGGAGGCACCAAAAGGGGAGGAGATGGTGTGAGCGACAGCAATGAGCATCCAGGGATGCTCAGAATCATAGAAGGTATCGACAGAAAAGGACTGCTAGGCCCATCTAGCCTGCCCTTTTGGCATCTGAAAAAGATCAGTAGGCCCATTTGGTATGGCATATTAGGAATGCATGGTTAAGTACTGTTTGGTGGGGTTGTTGGTTTTGTCGCCTGCTGCCCATCTGAACCACGGCCCCCCATTCAATGGGAAATTGGGAAACATATGCAGGAAATGCATAAGCAATGTAATGTTTCAGCAATATATTTGGAATGATTGGGAAGATAAATAATTATGATGCTAGGAAGCTGTAACTGAGTACATTTGTACTGAAGTCATTGAGGGAATGAGTACAGCTGCATTATGATAAAGGAGTATGGTTTTTGTACAGTTGTGACGTTAGAATGCTTGTGTAATGCACACTGTATGTGGTGTGTGCTCTTGCAGTCCCTGCTAAGAGACTACCAACCTTTTGAGGTACCACAAAGACACAAGAATCCTCTTGAGAAAGATTCTTCCTCTAGAGGGGCTGTAGGGACAAGGTGCCCTTTGACAAAAAGGTACCTTAGGGAAGAAAAGGCAAATGAATAAAACGTATAAATATGTTTATGTCCCATAAGAAGAGCAGGGATGTAACATTGCTGTCTTCAAACTGGTTGAGCTACTGTTGAGAAATTGCAGATCACCATCCAGGTTCAACTTCTGGAAGAATTATATAATTATTATAGCATGACTTTCGGTATGGAAGAGAGGGAAAAATAAAACCTTGTTAAGGAAACCTCTGGTATCCAAGGCCTTAGCTTACCATCCCTCCAGGCTTAGCACCTATTAAGAAGTAACATTACAGGCTGACCCACCAGCACAGCACTAGTGCTATGGCTTGCAATGCCAATGACTCAGGTTCAGAAACAAGCCTAGTTCATTAGAGGATAGTGGCACGTGCCATAGATGCTCACCTCCCCGGGTGGTAGCAGGGAGTGTGATCTCCACTGCAATACCACCACCTGGGTGACCACAGAAGGTGGTGCAGCAGGAGTCATCATGGGAGGGTGATGTCGGCAGCATGATGCATGTGCATCAGCAAGGCCTTCTGGATGTCTAGGGGTGGGACCAGAAAGACATGAAAAAACAACCAAACTGATGCAGAATGCCCGCTGCCCTGCACTGTCTCTGCACTGTTGACTGGGATCCTCTATCCTTGCAACCGGAGCTCAACTCTGTCCATGGGGGAACATGGGCCGCCTCCCCCAGCGGCCCTTCCCATGGGGGACAACCATGGGGAACTAGCGAGGAAAGAGGTAAGTTCCAGGGATGGTGGGTGATCTAGTAGTAGTAAAACATTTTTATTCATATTTAAATGAACAAAAGGCGTGCTGGATTGAGCCAAGGCTCATTTACAACAAGGTCCTTAGCGAAGCACCATTACTACGGGTCAGCAAGCTACCAAAACTTACAATATTGCATACAACCAAGTAGTACTTCTTCAGTAATAAATACAACATATTCAGTACCAACTTTTTTTTTAAATATTTTTACAGTTAATCTTTTTATTGAAATCTTTGCATTTTATGTACAATGTATGACTCATTTAGTAGTTGTACATACAAACAATGGATATCAACACATGGCATATATAGACAACTGTGATCAAACAGAAAAGGACAGTAACGTTTCCACAATATAAACTGTCATTGAAACAACAGCAACCTCATGAACACTATTAAAGGCAGGTATACAGTGGATGTGCCACTACGGGGTGGGGTGAGGGGTACCAGGAGGTAATGGGCTGATCTACCTTATTTTTGGCTGAGTGGCGGGTTATAGATTATAGGTAAGGTGACCACAAATCTAGGAAAATAGATATTTGCTGTTTGAGCCAAAAGACCAGCCTGGCATTCTTTGCTAAGGTTCCTAGTGTGACCAGCCATTCCTATACTGTTGGGATGGATTTGGACCTCCACTTAGTAAAAATTAGTTGCTTAACCTTTACAGAAGCTGCAATTAGCCATTTTAGTTTCCTTGAGGGTATGGCGGTATCCTGAGGATGACAACCCAAGAGTAAAGTGTGTGGGGTCATGGGGATCTCCACCTCTAGGATACAGGAGCATGTATGGGTAACCACAGTCCAGAATGGAGTAAGGTGGGGGCAGGCCCAGAGTATATGTAGTAGGTCAGTTGCTGGGGAGTCACATCCCCAGCAGGTGTCCATGAGGGACACTCCCAGTGCTTAGAGCTGGACTGGAGTCCTGTACCAGAAATGGAGTACCTTTTTCTGGATCAGTCTGCTCTTTTGATCAATACAGGATTGTTGAGTCAATCTCCAGCAACCATGCCAGGCTTTTTCAGAGATATCTGTCTGGAGGGCTGTTTGCCATTTGGTTCTGGCACTGATCATGGGGTCAGGTTGGGCCTCCCGTAACAGTTGGTAAATGGAGCCTGCTTTGGCTTTGTTAGTCCCCAACCATTCCCCAAAGGGTCACAGAGGGTACACCACTGGGCATTCTACCTTGACAAGGTTGGCATTTGCACTGAGTTTTACTCCATTGGAGGTATACAGATCTCATTTGAAGATACCTCCAGAAATCCGCTTTCTGTAAATTATATTTTATTTGTATCCCTTGGAAGGTGTCTACAGTTTTATTGTCAACAGTGAGGAGGTCTCCAATTGTGCAAATCAAGCTTTCTTTCCAGCTGTGCCATCAAAAAGGCTCTCCTTCTATGTGGAGGTCTGGGTTATCCCATATGTACGTATACCTTCCTAGCCTAGGACACCTCCTAGCAAGTCTGGCTGTTTGGGCCCATGCCCTATGTGCAGCCTGGATTGTCACCCATTGGGTGGCCTTCATGGGTAGAGATAGTCCCAGGTACATGGAGGGATGTCTTATACCCATTAAGTATTGTTCTATTCTACACCATGCCAGAGGTGGAGAAGGGCCCCTAGTGCTGAGCATGTGAAATGTCCTAGATGTGATGAAGGCATACATATAGTGCTTAAAATGTGGAAGTTTCCACCCACCTCAGGACCAGTGAGCCCTAAGCTTGGCTCTGCTAAATTTAGGAGGAGATGTGCCCCACAAGAAGTGACCTATTAGGGAGTCTAACTTTTGAAACTATTTATCCAGGATTAACAGGGGGATGTGGGCCAATAGATAGTAGATTCTAGGAGCTAACATAATTTTGACAAACTATTTTCCCTGGGAGGGAAAGGTTTAAATGCTGCCATCTGTTCAATTCCTTTTGGAATGTTGTAATCAATGGCTGGATATTGAGCTGACTAAGTTTATGGATGTCAGGGGTTACGGTAATCCCTAGATATTTAATTTGGGAGCCTGCCTATGCCAGGACCGACAGTTTCCCTATCTCCTTCATGGTGTGGTTGTTAAGGGGCATTATTTCTGACTTAGTTTTATTAATCTTCAGCCCAGAAATGTTTTCAAAGTTAGCAAATATACTCAGGACGTGGTCCAGGCTTGTGTGGATATCACTACTCAGAATAAGGCAGTCATCCGCGTACGGCTTGGTTTTGAACTCTTCCTTACCTATTCATATTCCATGGATATTATTGTGGGCACAAATGACTGCTGCCAACAGTTCTATAACCAGTATGAAAAGGAGGGGAGAAAGGGGGTAACCCTGCCTCATGCCCCATGGTAAGGTAAAGGGCTCTGATAAAAGGCCATTGGTGAGGATCTTTGCGGACGGACCATTGTATATCATGCTGATTCAACTCCCAGATCTCAGGCCTACACTGAAGTGTTCTAAAACCACCTTGAGATACCACCATTTGACCAAGTCAAAGGTCTTCTTGAAATCGATGGTGATGGCGGCTGCTGCCGGGGTAGGCAGGTGGGAGGCCTGTTGGAATTGAATAACCAAAGCCCTCAGGTGGTCCGTACTATCTCTCCCTTTGACAAAGCCCACCTGTGACTCATGAATAATGGATGGCAATACCTGTTTGAGTCTAGCTGCTAGAATTTTGGCTAGTATTTTAGCGTCAGCATTTATCAGGGAGATAGGTCATTAACTGGCGAGGGAAAGTGGGTCCTTACCATCTTTGGGGAGGATGGTGATCACTGCCTCTTTCAGTGAACCTGGAAGGGATTGGGCTGCCTGTGACTCTCTCAACATTTGGAGCATAGGTCTCTTTATGATTTCCTTGGTGACTTTGTAGAAGTCTGCAGGAAATGCATCGCTCCCTGGGGACTTATGTGGAGCCATTCCCTCTATTGCTTTTACCAGTTCGGTGTCCTCTGTGGGAGCTTCCAGCAAGGCCTGGTGTTCTTCCGAGAGCTTTGGAAGGTAGATCTGGGCAATAAAAGTGTCAAAGCTAGGCTTGTAAAAGGAAGTCTGAGATCTATATAGGTTGTCATAGAATGTCCTCATGATTTTGTTTATTGCCCTAGGTGAAAATTGCACAGCCCCTGCTTCATCCAATAACTTATTTATGTGGTGTTCAGCCTGTTGTTTCCTTAACCTATATGAGAGTAGCTTCCCTGCCTTATCCCCCTGGTCCCAATATTTGTGGCGTAGCATGGCCATTTGCAATTCTGCCTTCCTTGTGGCTAAAGTATTGAACCCAAGTCAGAGGGCAGTGAGCTCGTACTTTAGAGATTGATTAGGGGTTGTTTTTATAGATTGCCTCCTTTTGTGCTAGCTGTTGAGCCTTGGTTTCCCTCTGTCTCCGCCTGTGCACAGCATAGGAGATGATCCTGCCCCTTAGTGTGGCCTTAAAGGCCTCCCATATCATATGTGAAGAGGCACAGGTTTCAGGGTTGTCTTGAAAATAGTGAGTCACCTCTGTTTTAAGCCACAATTGAAACTGTTGATCTGCCAGCAGGAGGGGGTCAAGCCTCCATGTCACCGAATGTGGAGAGTTTGTGTTAAAGTAGGCTTGGAAGATCACAGGGGCATGGTCCAAAATGTAGGGGGGGCAATGGAGACTTCAGTAATAGCTGAATTTAGGTTGGTGGAAGAGAACCAGTAGTCCAGTCTGCTAGCCATGGATTTAGCCACAGAGTAGTATGTGAAACCTTTTTCGGTAGGATGAAAGGTTCGCCATGTGTCTGGGAGGTGATGTAGGGCTATTTCGTCTGACAGAGTTTTTAAGACTTTGTTATGGGGCTTCGGTTTTAGCATTAGTCCTGTCCAGCAGGTGGTCTAGAGCCATATTAAATCCCCAGAATTATGTCAGGAGCTCTTCAGATATTTCTAACTGCTTTTGAAATTACATTAAAGAACTCTGGGGCATCCTCATTTAGGCGATATATGTTACCCAAGATTAAGGGACCTCTGTTCATCATGACCTTCACCAATAACCATCTCCCCTCTTTATCCCCATTGTTCTACAATGTTCCACTTAAAGAGTTTCTTACACAGAATTGATACTCCCCCTTTAGTTTTGCCTGAAACACTGTGTGTTTCCTAATTCACCCAGTCCCTCACCAATTTCCCCGCCTCTTTGTGGTTAATCTTAGTTTCCTAAAGGAAAGTAACTTGTGTTTTAAGTTTTTTTAGTCTGGACATTACATTCTTCCACTTAATTGAGTGATTCAGATATCTAACATTCCATGTGATAAGTTATCGGTAAGGGGGAATCCATATGGGGAGTATATAAATACATGATTCCCTGTTATATCCAGGCCCTTTTCCCTTGTAAGACCTTATAGGAGAAGGTAATATCCACTTCACTTGTCACTGTTCTTTGGTTGCCTTATGTGAAATTGCTACAATGAAATGAATAGTGTTCCACAGTGAGCCAGGTATACCATTACCCAGTTTATCTGTAAAGATTTATTTTCTATTTAGCATCTTGTTTTGGCTCCCTCTCACCCCCAAAAGGGTTCAAGATAGGACCCATCATCCTTTTTGGTCACTGTGTGGGCCTTTGATGAAGAATATCCCCATCTCTGGGGCTTGGGCATCTGGCCCCTTCCCAAATAGAAGTGAATGGGCCCATACTGATGCCAGGAGGAGCTGGCCCTGTGCTCTTCCAAGGGCTTGAGGGGCCCCCTCTGGGGCATCAATACGAAATACCATGTAAATAGTAAGTAACAGTTCTAGCAGACTAAATTAAAAACCAACCATTTTCATGGGCAGCTAATGTAGCGATCCCTTATTGAGCGCGGGATCTCCATCCGGAGCCAAAAACTTCCTAACTGTTACATTAATCAAAAACATCAGAAAACCTCGGGATGGGGGGTGAAAACCACCCTTCCCCTACCACTTGCCATCACAAATGCTTCATCTGGCACTGGGTGAGGTATCTCCACACTATGCGTGGGGTTGGAGGGGTGTCCAGGTAGTCCTTCAGCGTCCTGCTGGCAGCCCCTAAGCTAAGTATTGGACCCAGCCCTAGGAGGGTTTTCCAGGTTGGGTGGCTAACCTTTCAGCTATTGAAAAGGGTGCTTCCCCCTACCTTGAACCAGGCTGTAATATAAACAAACAGTAACCTTACATGAGTCGCATTGGGAGCTATCCCTGAATTATTCGGGACTCATATTTGATCAAGGCAGCACCTGCTTTGGGAAAGTGGCATGCAGGAGGCATGCGACTGTATCCAAGTATGGTAGGGACTGGAGGAGATAAGTAGGATGTTACTACCCCTAACTGTCCGTGACTATCTGCCACTGGGGATTCCTGATCATCAGTGGTTGGATATGGAAAAGAAGGCTGTCGGCCAAATATACAGCCATGCTGGGTGTCACCTTGTCTTAAACTCACTCTTCCCATGAAACTCAGAGCATTTAGGGTTGATTTCAAAGTCACATGTTCAATAGGGCTGCTTATGAACCCCAAATACTAAGTCCCCTCTACCCCAGCCCCCCATTGAACCATTCCCAGTACTGGCTGGCCAGTATCAGCATTAGAAGTGATTTTCAAGGAAAACATTTAACCAGAAAAAGGATATCATAACCTGGCAGACAGGCTGAGCTAGCTTGTCTGAGTCATCCAGGAGTTCTGCCCGTCTCTCAATAGAATCTTCCATCTCATTTGTGTCATCCAGCAGGCAGCTGGCCCAGCCTGAGGGTAAGGGAGTCCAAACAGTACTATCATCTTGGTCTATACCAGAAATTGACAAGTCTCTCTTGAGTGGTATAAAGAGATCCAAAACTGCAGGGGTCAGAACTTGCAGGGGTTCATACCTGTTAGAAGTTTTAATAGGTGTGGCCCCTGGTGAGCAACTGCTTATGTCAGAGGGAAGGAATCTCTGTTGTCTGCTACATGATCTCTGCCTTCTGGCTTGCAATACTGTATTTTGTGTGGCCTTGGATTTTTTCTTCGAAGGTTCGTCCTCTGAGTGTAGATTGCCATGTCGCTTCCTCCCTAACTTCCCACTCTTCCCTGTGCTGTTCCACCTCCTCCGCGATGCGAGTAACCTCTATGTTGGTTTCTTGTATGCCACAGGGTGAGAGCCCTGTCTTTGATCATGGCCCTGTCCCATTGCTTGATATTCCTTTACATATTGTTCTGCCGCAGCTGGGGTATCAAAGGTTAGAAAGCCCCCATTTACCTGAAGTCTCAGTGAGGCTGGGTATCTCAGGGATGTGGGGATGTTAAGATGGTAACATTGTTGTTTAACCCCTGCATAAGCTCTGCGGCAGTTAGACTGCTCCAGAGAGAAGTCCTGAAACATCTGCACTCTACAACCCTGCCACTGGAAAGCCCCTTGTTCTTGGGCTTGTTTTAAGCAGAATTCTGTGACAGGATATTGCATAAATTTGCATAGAATGGGTCTTGGACTTTCCCCCGGCTGGGAACAAGGGGCAAGAGACCTGTGTACCAGCTCTGTCTCTGGAGGTGGCAGGTTGTTGATTTTCACCAGGGAGGGTAGGAGATTTGTTAGGAATCCTGTCATGTCCCTACCCTCAGCCCCCCTTGGGTATGCCCACAATTCTAATGTTTTTGCAGCGAGCACAGTTCTCTAGATCGTCTACTTTATTTAATAAATAGTTCGGCTTCTGATAATGATCCTGGAGCATGCCTTCATGCTCCTTAACCGTGGATACTGTATGTTAAATTGCCTACTTGGCGTGGGACACCCTTGTTGACAAGAGGGCTAAATCATTGTTCGTTTTTGTGCAGAGTTTTTATATCTGCTGTGTCTATTTGTGTCTATTAAGATTTTGTCCAGCTTTGCCATTACTGCAGAATTATCAGGGGCAGATTGCTGAAGTTGAGGGCTGGCCACCCAATGGGAATGGTGCATCGCGGCCATGCCTACCCCCATTGCTGTTTGCCACGCGGAGCTTTCGTTGCGGACCACAGTAGTAGAGCTTACCCATCTGAGATGGCCCTGTGCCTCGTGGTGCTGCTCAGGCTGGCACTCAATGACAGTTTTTGTTTCCCCGTGGTGATTTGGGCATGACCGGTGTCGATTTGAAGCACAAGGTTCCCAGTGTTGAATGATAACTTCCCGGTAATTAAACAGCTAGCGCTTTTTACAGATGAGCTGAAAACGGGTCCTGCGAAGGTCTGGCAAAGAAATTACTCTGTCATCTGATAGATGACAAGCTCCGCCCCTTCAGTATCAACTTTTTAACAGAACATCTAGTAATTGCACAAGTTCATTCAGCAATCCTTCAGTGCACCATTTGTACTGGCAACAGTTGCGAGGTTCACTATTTTTTTTATCTAATCATAATTTTATATCCTTCCACCTGTTCTTCCCTGTTTGGCTTCTTAATGTTAAGGGGATATTATTCCATGTTTTTGCTCCTAGATAATAAAGATATGATCTTCCTAATTCCAGGTTACAATCAGGGAGCTCCACTCTCCAGGCCTACACCTTGAACTGATCTTAGCTCGGCAATGCTATGGGCTTGGGTGGTGATGGGCTTGCAGAGCGGCCAGACTGATTGGGAACAGTCAGGTAGGAGAGAAAGAAACTCAATAAATTTAAAAAAGGAAAAAAAAAAGAACTAACATTACATTTATGAACTTCAAGATTCCAAATATCTGACATGCTGCTCCACTATAATAGGAATTGCTTGCCATCTCTTTCTGTCTTGCTGAGGCTATCCACCCTTGCCAAGGTAATGTAGGGCTCGGCCTTACAACTAATAGAGTCACTGCATGTGAGTACTCCACCCTTGCAGAGGTGCATGTAGGACGTGCCCTGCACTAAACAAACCTGAGAGTTGTTAAATGTACCCCTAGGATAAGAGAAAAAAAAACAACCCAAGGTACTGCATCAGTGTGTGGGCTGAAAACAAAACAATACAAGTATTTTTAAACGCATGCTGAAAATAGAAGAGTTAGTGTAGCACCCAACGGTTGCTACATCAGCAGCAGAACGGACAGCAGGGAGGGAAAGGGTTAACCGCACACTCAACCCCACATCCAGCCAGCTAGCTTGCTGACCAAGTTAGCTTGCTGACTACTTCCTGTCCTGGTCCCCCTCTCCCCCCTTCCCCTTCTGCACTTTTCCTGGGCTTTGGCCTTTGTTCTGGCCAGGTCAATGCTCTGGCCAATGCCTAAAGGGGCCATAAATCAGCCCAAGGGGCTGATCTAGGCCTCAGGGACCCAATCACTTGGCCAGAAGCCAAATCCACCCCAGGCTAGAAAAGGGTCTCCCCTACTAGCCGGAGGGCAGTTCGGGACTGGGTGGCTAACAGAGTGGAGAGCACAAGGGTATGGATGCCTAGAGACTTACCTGAAGCTCAGGTCCGTAACTCCTTGGTGGCTGCTCCTCTGTAGCCAGGGGTCCTGGGGTCCTCAGCAGCAGCAGCAACAGCAGACGTCCTTCAGCCTGAAGGGGTCCAATTGAGGTGCAGCAGTCCTCCAGATATCCACCAGCAGCCAGTCCCATAGGGTGAGTCCCCTTTGGTTTTCTGCTCCCTAGGCAGGCAGTTATTGTTGGGGTTTCCTGGAGCTGCCTTGTAGCCTTCTGCCCCCCCATTCCCTGCTGTAGTGCCCATGGCTTGTGGGCAGTGTGTGGCTGTCTCGTTTGTTGGGGGTGGCTGTCCTTTGTTTGGTCGAATTTCCCTTAATTGGGCTGCCTGTGCAGCCATGCCATCTGTTCCCTCTCAGCTGCCCCTTGGCAGGTAGGCAGTAGTCCTGTTTGGCTGTCCCCTGTTTGCGGGGGGAGTTCTCTCCATCTAAGTGGGGCCATGATTGTGGTGGTGCCCCTCTGCTCAGGCTTGGAGAGGAGCGGTTTCTGCCTTCCAGACTGGCCCTTGACTGTGGGCTGACTCCTGGAGCTCACGCAACCCCCTTCCCTCTCAACCATGGTAAAATCCTCTGTGTGGGGGAAGCAGGGTGGTCAGGAACCTTCCACCCTCCCTCCTTCCTTTCAGTCCCTCCCACAAGTGACCCGGTACAGCTGCAGCATTAGCCGAGCTGCCAACACACATGCTATGCCCAGAAGAGGAACCCTTGTGTGCTCAGACCGCACAAAATTGAGTCTGGGTGGAAGCAAACGCCTGGGACCTCAGGTTCTGCCTCCGGCTGTACAGAGACAGTCTAAGTGCTGGGTGAGAGCATGACTCCCCCAGCCACTCCCTAACACCCCCACTGAGCAATTCTGCCGTCAGAGGACCCGGGCCAGGTGGTAAGTGGGCTGCAAGCCCAAAATAAAGATTACTTTGTGTTGGAGGCGTCAGAGAGGGCAATACCAAGGGTAAAAAAAAGCAAAAGTGGGCAGAGCACCCACAAGAAAGTAAACTAAGAGGCACTGCGGCTTTTAGCTCCAGAAACATAGTTTGGGCGCCAGATTGTTGCCCCACCTAAGGGCCAAGAGGGAAGGGGAAGCCAAAGTGGTGCAAGAGGGGTGGGAGTTGGGCCAGATTTGTTCCAAGAGGATAGGGGTGCAGTTGCAGCCCTGGGACTGCAGAGGGGGTGGAGCTAAGCCATAGGCCCTGCACAAGAAGGCTGCAGACCTAAACATTAATATTCATGAAGGGCAGAGCACCAACTGGGCCAGCTGCATAGCCCAGCTACTACCCCCCCCATCCCTATGCCTATTCTGTAAGCCTATCCTTGGCAATCCCCTGCAGACCTGCCAAGCCCACCGATCCCTCAGGGATTTAAAGGGACAGTGCCCCATCTTGGGAAAGTTGACCTCCGAGGCTTCAGCTCCCTCACACTACTATCAGCCATCCCTTCTTCCCCTGGATGGTTTGCTGCTTGTGAGGGGTACCTGACAACTGGAGGGACTGCCTGGTCTATGCTGTACTGCCTGCCACCCTGACCCTGGCCATCTGGTAAACCCAGTCTCCAGTACAGAAAAGTGTTTCTTGTGTATTTTCTGTGTTTAATGTCTGCCCGGGTTGCACTCTGGGACGTTAGTGACTCCAACTACTGAACTGATTGTATCGAGGTCTGATTAAGGATTGCAGCAGGGCCTGAACTGCCTGCTCTGCATACACCAAAGTCACTTACCCACATCGGGGCTGTACTTGCCTGCCCCGCATCTTGACCAGTTGGTGCCTGAACTGTCCCTGAAGGGGCTCAAACTGCCTGCTCCCTCGCCACCTGCAATGAGACACGTCAGTTCTCCCTCTCCACCTCTGTCTGAGCTGTTGCCATGGGGAAGCGGACATGCTGCCCAGCAGTGGTAGTCCCATTATCCAACTGATTGCCCTAAAAAGACTGCAATTGCCTTCACCCCTGAGGTCAGAGGTCACCTGCCTTTCAGCCAAGCATCCAGTGCCTTCCACCCAGCTTTCTAGCAACCCCCAAAGATGACAAAGGCCTGCACTAGCTAGCATAGCAGTAGTCAGTAACCCCACCCCCAGTCTAGTCAGCTTAGGAGCTGCCCTGGCGCACTATACTGAGGTGCTCTCTGAAGCACACGACTAGGAAATTGCCCCACTTTTGTTTTGCATTTCCGAGGTGGCCATAGCTCCCTTCCCCGGCTGGAAGGCAATGTGTCAGGAGTCTTTCAGGGGACCTGCCATTGCCATTGAAGGACATCACCTTGACCACCCTCCATCCTTTCATCATCTGCATCTCCAGCTCCGGACCAGCCTGCATCCTCTTCATCTTCATCTTCATCCCCATCTTGTTCTCCTCAGCCCTCCTGCTGGCCAATGAGATTGATCGGTCACTCAGATACTATACCCCATTCTTCAAATCTAGCTAGTCACCACCTGCGCTGCACCAAAAAGACTGCTCCTCCTACAGGACTGTTGGACTATAACTGGTGTGCTTTTCTAATTACCCTTGGCCAAGGTGGTTAGGTCTTGATAAAGTATTATTATTGATGTCTACAGACGTAGGGCACTAGGTGACCCTGTTAGAGGTATTTTACACACTGACAACAAATGTATGATTGTTTATTTTTATAGTTACTGTTGTTAGACCTGTATAATTATCTCCTACTGCTAAACCCTGTTTTGTGCATGACAGTCACCTAATCTATTACTTTCCAGTGGAACCAGTGGCTGCTACCAATAAAAGCTATCTGTCTGCATCAGGAACCATTGTGCCTGCCTCTCCTTGACCAGAAGAGATGAACTGCCCAACTGAGTTCGGTCACCACAAAACTTGGCGCAGTGAGCAGGGTACAAAGGAGCCCAAAGCAGGTCCACGTGTCCACGGAAAACTCCAAAATGGCAAGCAGCTACCACTCCAACTCCAGCGATGAAGAGGGAGACCAGCAATCTGCACTCACGATGCTGTATTACTTTGGCGCCCCCTGGCTGCCCCATTACACCGGAGATTCCATCGACCCCAAGGGAACCAGCCTGGGAGAGTTCTGGAATAGAATGCTGGCCATGTTCTGGCTTTATCAAATCTCCGAGCACCATAAGGTGGAGGTCCTGATTGGACCAGCACACAGAGAGGCTACCAGCAGGCCTGAGAGGGAATGGGACACGATTGACAGAATTCTAACCAGACTGGTCCAGACCTTTGATACCAGCACCCTGTCGCAACTGAAGATGAGGTTCTTCTCCCAAACCCAGGGCCCCAGAGATAGCCTACAAGAGTTCGCGCTCAGCCTCCAGGAGGCCCTCAAGGCCATAGAGTGAGAGGATCCAGAAACAGTGCAGGAGTCCAACCGCATGCTGCAGGATAAGTTCATTGAGGGAGTGCACAGTGCCACTCAGAGGAAGGACCTCTGGATACTGCAGTCACAGAAACCTGAGGAGACCTTCCTAGATTTTAAGGAGAAGGTGATCCAGATCTTGGGGAATCACCAGCCGACCGAAGAGGTTACTGCTGGCATACAATGCACCAACATCCTGCTAATGATGTGACCTGATGGCATGGCCCTTGTGGATGCATTCTACCAAAAAGAATGGTGGATAGATACAAAATGCACCCCCAGTTATCCTACGTTCCCTGAGTGCCCGTCAACAGTACAGCAAGTTGCCCAGGTGCCTGACCGATGCCCCATCAGAGGGGCCACCTCACTCAAGGACCGCACCCAAGAGCTCGAGTACTGGGTGACTGAGCTCACTCGGCAGCTGAAGGACATGAGGCGAGAAATGAGGGACCAGAGAGAGGGCCATGGAAATGGAAGAAGGTGCCCAGAGCCAGAGGGGAGCTGGACAAAGACCAACTGATCACTTTAATGAGCGTGGCTGGCCCATCTGCAAGAGGTGTGGAGTCGCTGGCCACATAAAGCTGGAGTGTTCCCAATGGCCAACAGAAGTGGCCTGTTTAAACAGAGAGTCCTCGGGGCAGTGGGCCAACCACTGGGAAGACAGAAGATAGGCCCTAAGTCTGTATCAGAGTGCCATAGGTACATTGGAAGGTGCCCCATCATACCAGTTTGGATCAACAGCATCAAACTCATGGCACTTCTTGATACGGGCTCCCAGGTGTCCACCATCCAAGGAAGGTAGTTCTTGAAGCACTGGCCTGAGGCATCATTTCAAAATCCACCCCCAAAAGTGGCTCAACCTAATTGCAGAAAATGGCCTTGACATCCCGTACCATGGCTACCGAAAGGTCGATGTCCGGTTGGGTGCAACAACATACCCCAACCAGGACATCATCATAACCCAGACAGCCAATGATAGCCTACCCCCACTTATCATTGGGATGAATTGCCTGCTCAGTTGCCATGAAGAGCTAATCCACATCTTGAGAAATCTCACCACCCAGCTACCAAGGCCAGAGAGGCATGTCTGGCACCAAGCGATTCAAGTTATCCGAAGCCACCAACATTTCGCTACCAACCAAGGAGAGATAGGCTTCATTTGGGTAGTAGACCCCTGCCCCATTGTGCTAAGTCCAGAGCATGAGATGCTTGTCATTTTCAAGGCCAAGAAGGGGGTGGGAGAAAGAGACTACCTCGCCCTGCTGGAACCCTACATCAGTGTAGAAGATAGCACCATTGCTGTCGCCCGGAGCCTGGTGGTGGTGGTGAAAATGGACACGTACCCATGAGAATCCTGAACTGTGGAGTGACCCAAGCTTGGCTGTACTGGTGCCAATCAATCAGATGGCTGATACAGATTGATTCGAACAGCATCATAGAGGCCTTGCCTACAAATACGCCCAGCACCGTGGGTGCGACTATCTTCACAATAGCCACTGGTGTATTGAACGATGACGCTCATGAGCAGTGGTTGCACAAAATTGACCTGGGGACCCCAGCCACCATGGAAGAGCAAACGTGAGAAGTGCTGGAGCTAATTCGCAAGCACAATAGGGTATTCTCCCAACACCCGCTTTACTTCGGATGTACCAGCTCAGTGTAACACCACATTCCCAACTGGAGACCATGCCCCCATCTAGAGCGATTTCGGATCATACTCCCTGCCTTGTACCAGCCCACCAAAGACCTGTTGAAGGAAATGCTGGATGCAAAAGTCATACAAGAGAGCCACAGCCCTTGGGCCGTACCCATAGTGCTGGTCAAGAAGAAGGATGGCCAGCTCCGATTTTGTGTGGACTACCACAAACTGAACCGAGGCATGCACAAAGATGCTTATCCCCTCCCATGGATCAAAGACTCCCTTGCTGTCCTGAAGTTAGCAACCTTGTTCTCCACCCTGGATCTGGCCAGTGGATACTGTCAGGTGCCCATTGCCCCAGAGGGCCGAGAGAAGACTGCCTTCACCACTCCCATGGGCCTGTACAAGTTTGCCAGAATGCCGTTCGGTCTGTACAATGGCCCTGGAACCTTCCAATGACTGATTGAGCACTGCCAGGGCAGCCAGAATTTTGACATTGTCTTGCTGCACCTGGATGACAGCATTGCTTACTCCAGCACCTATTGAGAGCACCTACAGGATCTGGAAACAGTCTTTGAGTGGCTTGCAGCATATGGGCTCAAAATCAAACCATCCAAGTTCTACCTTCTGAAGAACAGTGTCAATTACCTGGGTCACATCATCAGTGCAGCAGGAATCTCCCCTGATCCAGAGAAGATTCAAGCCATACAGGACTGGCCTGTCCCCAAAATGGTCAGAGATGTCCGCAAGTTCCTTTGCTTCGTGGGGTACTACCGCCGGTTCATCAAGAACTTTGCTAAAATTGTGGCCCCATTGCATGAGCTCCTCAGAGGACCCAAGGTCCAGAAAACTCCCCATAATGCCCCAGTAGTGTGGGCCGAACCCCAACAAACTGCATTCCAGCAACTGAAAGACATCCTCACCACAGCCCCTACACATGCCTAACCCGACCTGTCATTGGTTTTCAGCTGACCTCAAAGCTGCACTGCTGGAGAGAGATAAACTCTGGAAAGTGGCAAGAAAAACTAAGAATGCAAACGACTGGTTGATTTTTAGGAAAGCCAGGAATAGATGCACCAAGAAAGTTAGGGATGCAAAGGCTGCCTCCTACCTGGCCGAGCTCGACTCCTCCTACCATAATCCTGCTAGGTTTTGGGGCACCATCAAGGGTATGGTGGGGCAGAATGCTAACAACCCCCTTCCAGCTCAACTACACAACAGTTATGGCCCTAACACTGGCAAGATGGAAATCCTGGACGCATTCAATAACCACTTCACAACGGCTGGCCTTGCCTTTGACACCTCTCCAGCTAACCTGCTGAGGGAACAATTAAGCTCCCACTACACTGGTGATCAAAGAGTTGACTCTTCCTTTAGCTTCAAACCTATACTGTTGAAACAAGTTGAGGATCTATTATGGCATCTGGATACCAAAAAAAGTGCAGAAGCAGACTCTCTGGACCCCTTCTTTCTAAAGATTGCATGCCATGTACTTGCAGTCCCCCTAACACACCTCTTTAACCTTTCCTAAACTCGGCTATTCCCCACACTGTGAAGACAGCCCAAGTGGTCCCCTTCTAAAATCAGGGGACCCTATGGATCTTAATAATTACAGGCCCATTTCCATTCTACCTGTGCTATCCAAGATGCTGGAGAAATTAGTGAGTAATCAGCTAAGGGAATATCTTGACAATGCTAACCTATTAAATCCAGCTCAATCTGGACTCAGGGCCAAACATAGCACTATCACTGCATTAGCCAATGTCACAAATGACTGGCAAACTGAATTGGATAAAAAGAATAATGTCTGTGCAGTATTCCTGGACCTGAGCAAAGCATTCGATACCATGGACCATGAGCTGCTACTCCCATCCCTACACTCCCTTGGCCTAGATCCACCCTCCCTTAAGTGGTTCAGATGCTACCTCACCGGTAGGTCACAGCAGGTAAAAGCTGAAGGTGACCTATCCCCATTAAGACCACTGTCAAGAGGAGTCCCCCAAGGTTCTATTCTGGGTCCTATCCTTTTTGCCATTTATATAAATAGCATTGATTCAACCCTTACCAATTCCTCAGTATACCTCTTTGCTGATGACACTGTTCTGTATATCAGCAGCCCTTCTCCTGCAGTTGCTCGTGAAATCCTACAAACAGAATTCTCCTTGTTACATCAGCTACTCGAGAAAAAGCTTCTGTTAGATGCAAAGAAAACTAAAGCAATGATGTTCACAAATCAAAACTCCACCAGCACATCCTCTTCAATCACTCTCCCCAGCTATGCACTATACTTGGAGAAAATCTGGAGTATGTTGAAAACTTCAAATACCTAGGTGTGTGGATTGACAACAGACTCGACTTCATTCATCATCTAGAAGAACTGTTAAAAAAGCTTCGCCAAAGGCTTGGCCTTCTCTATAGATTAAAACCCTTCCTTAACAGAGACTCAAAGATGAGGTTAGTCCAGACCATTTTTCTATCGGTTGTTGACTATGCAGACTTCCTTTATAGTCACTGCCCCATCTCCTACCTTCACAAGCTGGATACCTTATACCATAGAGCAATAAGGTTCATTACAGATCTGCCATATAATACCCACCATTGCTCTCTTTATAATGCAGTTGGATGGGTTTCCCTTCATATCAGGAGGAGCAGAAATGCAGCACTCTGGATTTACAGAGCTTTATCAAAAAAACTTCCAAACTATATCCTGGACTGCTTCACCCAGACCACTCCTAGCTCTTGTGCCCTAAGAAGCAACAATATTATCCTGCTCAAATTGCCCAAATTCAACACCAGGCTCAGAAGGGCAGCAATCAGCTATTCTCTAGCTATAGCATGGAACACCCTACAAAAATCCCTAAAACTGTCCATTATCATTCCATTTGCATCCTTTAAACAGCACTGTACAGCCTACTTTGCAGAGAAATGCAGCTGCTACCGCTAGAGCTAGAATAGTCATCCTACAAATCTGACTTCCAAATCATATATGGCATATTCCTTCCAGACAGACAACCCCATCTTATGGCACCCAATAATACCTTCATCATCCTAGTATTCATTATGTTGTGTGTCTGCCATGGCCCCCATTGGGATATGTATGTACTGTATATACTGTAAATATTAGCTTAACCTTTCTGTAACCGAGTTTTATCATGTGAATTTACTGTACATCATTGTGTTATAAACGTTATTTTCCTCTGTATGTATATCTGTCTTATAAAGTATATGATGTATCTGTTGTGTATCAACTATTGAACCTTGACCTTATCAGGTCCATCTTGTAAATGAGCCTTGCTCAATGATGTTCGCCTGAATAAATAAAGATTTGATGATGATGATGATGACTACACCCATCCGTTCATTGTATACACATGCCAGTAACTGCGGGCTTGGAGCAGTCCTGTCCCAAGTCCAAGAGGGGCATGAAAGTGTCATTGCCTATGCCAGCTGAGTGCTTAAAGGGTCAGAGCACAATAACGAAAGGTACAGCACCTTCAAACTTGAGTTCCTGGCGCTGGTGTGGGCAGTGACCGAAAAGTTCAAGCACTACCTGGCAGCTACCCCATTCCTGGTGTACATAGACAATAACCTCCTGGCACACCTATGTACTGCAAAACTAGAAGCCCAAGAACAGAAGTGGGCATCCCGACTGAAAACTTCAGTTTCACCATCCGCTACCGGTCGGAGTACGTCAACACCAATGCAGATGCCCTGTCGCTGTTACCTGCAGAAGATGAACTGGAAAGGGATGAAACAGCACAAGAGAGCCTAGAGGTACTGCCATTCCTCAATGTGCCTGCTGAGGTGGTCCTAGCCTGCTGTCACAGTCTCCCGCAAGGGCTAAGTGCCAATCAAGAAACCAAACTTCCTTCTCTTCCTCAAGATGAGGGTCAGTAGGGCCTGATCCAACAAGAAAGCCAGATCCTCAACCAGCTGCAAGAGATGCTGGTAACTGGGGCCACCCTCTCACCCCAGGCATGGCGACAAGCACCGGAGGAACTCCTCAAACTCCTCTGACACCAGGACTGCCTCTCCATCCAGCAAGAAAGGCTGGTCCAAAGAGTCCGCTGCCCCAAGACCCACCTCCTCCTCCTGGTCCAGATCATACCACCTAAAGAAGCTGCACCAGTGGTCCTGGAAGCTTTCCATGACTAGTCTGGACACTTTGGCCATGACAAAACTGAAAGCAATCTCAGGCAGTGCTTTTACTGGGTTGGCATGAGAGAAGTCATTGTCAACTGGTGCAATGCCTGTAAGCCGTGCAGTCTCAAATGCAACCCAGGTACTGCTCAGCGAGCACCTCTGGTGCCCATTGTCTCTAGTGCACCACTAGAGCTAGTTGCCATGGATCACCTCAAACTGGACCCCAGCAGTGATGGGTGAGCCTACACCCTGGCCATCATTGATCACTGCAGTAAATTCTTGGTGGCAGTACCCGTCTGAGATGTCACAGCCAAAACCACTGCCAAAGCCTTCTGGGATAATTTTGTCTAGCCGTACGAGTTCCCTACCAAAATTCTCACTGACCAAGGTCCTTCTTTCAAATCGCAGCTCTTCCAAGAACTCTGTGTGCTGTATGGAAGCAGCAATCTGCGAACAACTGCCTATCATCCACGAACAAATGGGATCTGCGAACGTGCCAACCACACCATCATAAACCTGCTCAGATCCCTACAGGATGAGACATGACTGCAATGGCCCACCATCCTCCCAGAGCTGGCTTACATCTACAACACCACCGCGGGTCACACCTATTACTTGTTGTTCAGGCACCACAGCCACTTACCCATGGAGGACATGGTTCTAGGAGTACCAGCACCACCAGAAAGTACCCCAATGATTGACTGGGTCCGAGAGCACCATGAACGGCTGCAACTGACCGGTAAACTAGTCTCCCAGCACATGGACAAAGCGCGCCAACAGCAAAAAGACTTGTATGATCACACAGCCAAAACTGAACCACTTTCCATTGGAGATAGAGTCCTACTGAAAAGGACACACAAGATCCACAAACTCAAAACCAAATGGGAGCCTGACCCATATTTAATTCTGGACACCACCTTTCCAGAACTTACTGTCTACAGAATACAGCTGGAGTCAAAACTCTCCCAACAAAAGACTGTGCACTGAAATATCCTTAAACCCTGTGCCTTCCAAGCTGTGCCACCTGTAAGAGATATCCACCCAGAACATAAAAACACTGAACCCAAGGAGAGGCAGGTCCATGGATCCAAGGGGCCCTAACAAGCTCTTACCTCTAGACCTGGGTGCGCACTGTCCTGACTACTGTGCCATGGAGACTGCCAGTGGCAGACCCAGTCAGTGTTTCCCAAGAACCCCGATTGGTGGAACCTGCTGCCATACCGCAGAAGGCTCCCATGGTAGAGCCATTGCCTCCTGCGCTACCTCTAAGGCGGCCACAGCACACTACCTAGGGAGTGCCACCTGCTTGTCTCATTATAGAAATATAGATCCCTATTTGAGGGCCTGAAACAAAGGGTGAGCAGTAGCCACCGCTCCATGGTTATGCTGACTTCCGTCACAGGTAATCCAAGGTATTGATATTGTCTAATGTGTTGCTGATGTTTATAATGCTGTAGGTAGCTCTTGCTGCATTTACATAGACCAGGTTATTGGTATGTAATTGTAACTTAATTGCTTATGTTGTGCAACTGAACTGGTACTCAGCCCTATACATGGGGGCATGTATTTTTAAGAGGGGCAGAACTGTCGCACCCCAATGGTTGCTACATCAGCAGCAGGACAGACAGCAGGGAGGGAAAGGGTTAATCTCCCACTCACCCCACATCCAGCCAGCTAGCTTGCTGACTGAGCTAGCTGGCTTACCACTTCCTGTCCTGGTCCCCCTCTCCTCCCTTCCCCTCCTGCACTTTTCCGGGCTTGACCTTTGTTCTGTGAGCCAGAGCTCCTTAATGCCTAGGGGCCTCCCGAATCACCCCAAGGGGCCAATCTATGCCTCAGGAACCCAATCACTTGGTCAGAAGCCAAGTCCACCCCCAGGCTAGAAAAGGGTCTCCCCTGCTAGCCGGAGGGCAGTTCGGGACTGGGTGGCTAACAGAGTGGAGAGCACAAGGGTATGGATGCCTAGAGGCCTATCTGAAGCTCAGGTCTGTAGCTCCTTGGTGGCTGCTCTTCTGTAGCTAGGGGTCTTGGGGTCCTCAGCAGCAGCAGCAGCAACAGCAGATATCCTCCAGTCTGAAGGAGTCCAATCAGGGTGCAGCAGTCCTCCAGCTATCCACCAGCAGCCAGACACATAGGGTGAGTACCCTTTGGTTTTCTGCTCCCTAGGCAGGCATTTATTGTTGGGGTTTCCTGGGGCTGCCTTGTAGCCCTTCTGCCTCCCCACCTCCTTTCCCTGCTGTAGTGCCCGTGTCCTGTGGGCAGCATGTGGCCATCCCATTTATTGGGGGTGGCTGTCCTTTGTCTTGTCGAGTTTCCCTAATTGGGCTGCCTGTGCAGCCATGCTATCTATCCCCTCTCAGCTGGCCCTTGGCAGGTAGGCAGTAGTCCTGTTTGGTTGCCCCCTGCTTGGAGGGGGAGAGGAGTTCTCTCCATCTAAGTAGCGCCATGATTGTGGTGGTGCCCCTCTGATCTGGCTTGGAGAGGAGCGGTTTCTGCCTCCCAGACTGGCCCCTGACTGTGGGCCAACTCCTGGAGCTCATGTGACCCCCTTCCCTCCTGACTGCAGCAAAATCCTCTTAGTGGGGAAAGCAGGGTGGTCAGAAACCTTCCACCCTTCCTCTCAGTCCCTCCCCCAAGTGACCCAGTGCAGCTGTAGCATTATTTGAGCTGCTGACTCACGCTGCACCCAGAGGAGGAACCCTTGTGCAGTCAGACTGCTGGGTGCCACACAAAATTGAGTCTGGGCAGAAGCAAATGCCTGGGATCTCAGGTTCCGCCCCCCGGCTGTACAGAGACAGTCTAAGTGCTGGGTGGAAGCGAGACTCCCCGGGCCACCTCCTAGCACCCTCACTGAGCAATTCTGCCATCAGAGGATCAGGGCCAGGTGGTAAGTGGGCTGCAAGCCCAAAATAAGATTACTTTGTGCTGGTGGTGCCAGAGTTGGCAATACCGAGGGGGGAAAAAAGCAGAAGTGGGCAGAGCACCCACAAGAAAGTAAACAAAGGGACACTGCTACTTTTAGCCCCAGAAGCATAGTTTTGGCACCAGATTGGTGCCCCACCTAAGGGCCAAGCGGGAAGGGGAAGCCAAAGTGGTGCAAGAGGGGTAGGAGTAGGGCCAGATTTGTGCCAAGAGGACAGGGATGGGTTTGCAGCCCTGGGACTGCAGAGGGGGTGGAGTCGAGCCCTAGGCCCTACACTTGGATGCTGCAGACCCAAACATTAATATTCAGGAGGGGCAGAGCACCATCTGGGCCAGCTGCATAACCCAACTACTAACCCCATCTCTATGATGATTCTGTGAGCCTATCCTAGGCAATCGTCTGCAGACCTGCCAAGCCCACCGATCCCTCGAGGTGTAAAGGGCCAGCGCCCCATCTTGGGAAAGTTGACCTCCGAGGCTTCAGCTCCCTCCGGGGGCCTCAACCACTCCTATCAGCCACCACTTCTTCCCCTGGATGGTTTGCTGCTTGCAAGTGTGCCTGATGACTGGAAGGACTGCCCAGCCTATGCTGTGCTGCCTGCCACCCTGACTCTGGCCATCAGGTAAACCCAGTCCCCGGTACAGAAGTGTTTCTTGTGTATTTGCTGTGTTTAATGTCTGTCCGGGTTGCACCCAGGGACGTTAGTGACCCCAACTACTGAACTGATTGCATCGGGGTCTGATTAAGGATTGCAGCAGGGCTGAACTGCCTGCCCTGCACCCAGGCAAATTCTTTAGTCCCCCACAAAATTTTTTTGGGGGGGGGGAGGGCCCAATACAAAATCCACACAAGTAGACAGTTCTTCCGGTTTTCTTATTCTTTTATTGTGAATTTTGGCTCAAATCCTCTACGTTTCACCAATAAATTACTGGCTTCCTCAGGAGGTGCCTTTTCAAATCATCATTAATGCTGCAAATAAATATCTTCTTTAAATTAGCTGTTGCCACAACAAATTCTTTGCCACTTGGGTTTTGCTAATTTCATCACAGGTTAAGGAGGATAGCAGTCCTGTGTTTAGTCCAAAGTCAGGACTGGAGAGAAATCTCTTTAAAAAACACTTTTTTGGATGCCCAGTTCTCTTCCAAACACACCTAGGAGCACTGTGACAGTGTAGAAAACCATGTAGCTTCTTGAGGAGCACTCACAGAGAGAACATTCTGCATACCTGTTTAAATTAAATGAAAATGGTTTTACTTTAGCAACAAATGGAACACAAAAAGCTTGAATGGTTTACCAAAACCTGCACCCACCAAATCCACCTACTCACGTCGGAGCTTAACTTGCCTGCCTTGCATCTTGACCTGCTGGTACCTAAACTATCCCTGAAGGGGCTCAAACTACCTGCCCCCTTGCCACCTGCATTAAGACACATCAGTTATCTCTCTCCACCCCCAGTCTGAGCTGTTGCCATGGGAAAGTGAACAAGCTGCCCAGCAGTAGTAGTCCCATCATCCAACTGATTGCCCTAAAAAGACTGCAATTGCCTGCACCCCTGAGGTCAGGGGTCACCTGCCTTTCGGCAAGCATCCAGTGCCTTCTGCCCAGTCTGCCAGCAACCCCTCCAAAGGTGACGAAGGCCTGCACTAGCTAGCATAGTGGTGGTCAGTACCCCCCAGTCTAGTCAGCTTAGAAGCTGCCCTGGCTCACGATAGTGAGGTGCCCTCTGAAGTATGCAATTAGGAAATTGCCCCATTTTTGTTTGACCTTTCTGAGGTGGCCATAGCTTCCTTCCTTGGCTTGGTGGCAATGGGTCAGGAGACTTCCAAGGGACCTGCCATCGCTATCGAAGGACATTGCCTCGACCACCCTCCATCCTTTGATCGTCTGCATCTCCAGCTCCGGACCAGCCTGCATTCTCTTCATCTTCATCCCCATCTTGTTCTCCTCATTGCTCCTGCTGGCCAGTGAGACTGATCGGTCACTCAGGTACTATACCCCATTCTTTAAATCTAGCTAGCCACCACCTGCGCTGCACCAAAAAGACTGCTCCTCCTATGGGACTGTTGGACTATAACTGGTGTGCTTTTCTAATTACCCTTGGCCAAGGTGGTTAGGTCTTGATAAAGTATTATTATTGATGTCTGCAGATGTAGGGCACTAGGTGACCCTGTGAGAGGTGTTTTGCACTGACAACAAATGTATGATTGTTTATTTTTATAGTTACTGTTGTTAGACCTGTATAATTATCTCCTACTGCTGAACACTGTTTTGTGTGTGACAATCTCCTAACCTATTACTTTCCAGTGGAACCAGTGGCTGCTACCAATAAAAGCTATCTGTTTGCATCTGGAACCATTGTGCCTGCCTCTCCTTGACCAGAAGAGATGAACCACCCACCTAAGATCGGTCACCACAAAACTTGGCGTAGTGATCAGGGTACAAAGGAGCCCAAAGCCGGTCCACGTGTCCACGGATAGCTCCAAAATGGCAAGCAGCTACCACTCCAATTACAGTGATGAAGAGGAGACCAGTGATCAGTACTCACGATTAATGTTTTGACCTTGGGTCTACTTCAGGAATTATGTATAAAGAGAAAATAGCAAAGTTAGTGGAGAGGTAAGGTGAACTATATATAAGGGATATGCGGGGGGGGCTGTGTGATACATGACTTATATACAATGGTGCTGTTTGACCTTGGGTAACCTCACAAGTGGCATTAGCCACAAGTAAGGTGTCCAAGGTCAAGCAGTGCAAATGTACATAAATCATGTATCGCACAGATCCCACCTTCACATTCCATTTATGTAACAGGAGAAGACCTTGTGTGATAGTTTGTTCTTTTTTTTCCTCCCTCCTGGTTGGCCCACCTTCTGATGATCACCACAGCCCCATCACCCCCAGCATCCGCTGGGAATTACCTGCCAGCCATCTTCCCCCAGGGTTTGTCTCCCCCCCCAGTGGGGTTGATGGGGTTCCCCAAGCACCGCTGCAGAACAGATCCAGTTTTGGGCTGATGTGCCCACCTGGTCAAGTGTGGGGCCTTCAGGCACTCGAATTCATCCTGCCGCTGGACTAATTTTCCTAGTTTTCATCCCCATAGAAGTATGGTGGCAATGTCATCATGGTGCATGCCATGCACTCCCACACAATGTTCACCGTTGTCTGCCATGCCTACCGACCTTCTTGGTCTGGGCTGCCTTAACCCTAACTTCTGCAAGGGGCCAGGCAAGCCTTGGGCTCTGCCCACCTTCCCACCCAGGGGAGAAGAGGAGTCCTACAGACACTTGATCCTTCTGCCCCCAGCCAACCCTCCAACAGCATGGATTAATTTCCAAACCCAGGTCAGCAGTATTGCAAGTGGTAGTGCTACTGTTGCACCGGTGGGACAGCCTGATCGTTTATTTGTTTTATAGTTTGCCAGTTTTCTTTATTTGTTTAAAGTGTAGGGGTTTATTTTATTAAAAGAAGCTGATTCACTTCTTGTAAGCATCTTTGCCATGGCCATTACCATGGAGGTGGCGTCATGATGTTGTGCTTAAGCTGCAATGTCCACACACATTGTTGGTGGTAGTGGCTGATCAAAATAAAATCTCAGCCAACATGGTGGCTGAGTTTAGTGAAGGAGACCAAGAGCAGCTTTTGGCAGATGGCTGAAGTGCTTCTTCTATTCTTTTTTTTTCTTTGTGTTTAATGTCCCCTTCACATCTCATTTAATATGTTCAGCAGTGCTTGGTGGCAACGAATGAAGCACTGGAATGCCAGATACAGCTAGTGGAGCAATCGGTACTGGCAGCTACAGGCAGAGGTTCTCGAGAAGAAAATAATGAGCAGTGTATTTTTTTTATATACCCTATTTGCTGGGAAAAGAACAACTGAAAGGGGCAAAGGAGTGCTGGTATTGAGGGATGAACTCTGGAGAGAGAGAATGGAGTAGAGGAAGGGAGCATCACATCGAACAAGTGCTACAGGCTGGTAGGAGACGTAAGTAGAACCATTTGCTGATGCATTTTTTTTTTAAAGTACTGTGAAAGAAGTAAACATTTTTACTGGAAGTGCAGGATAGGGTGAGAAATGGCAGTTGATGTTATGGGAGAGAACTTGTAGCTTGCAGTCTGATTTGTGACATGCAGCATGGGAAAGTAAAAGTACTGTTTGAGCTGGGAATAGTGTTGGTGGGCAGGCTGGGGGGAATGTGAGACATACAAGCTGTATACATAAATGGATGGTGATGTAGTAACTGTATGTATAAATGTAAGAGTCTACATTTATCTACAGTTACTCAGATAAATGGATTTATCACACTCTAGTTATGTCCACACCTATTGCATAAATTATACAGGTGCCTGTATATTAGGGTTGAGTAAGCACTTCTGTGTTAAACTGGTGCAGGGTCTGCAATAGAAGCCGTACGAGGAGAGGCTAAAGGAGCTTAATATGTATACCCTCGAGGAAAGGAGGGAGAGGGGGGACATGATAGAAATGTTTAAGTACCTCAGTGGAATCAACAAAGTCCAAGAGGGTAGCATCTTTCAGAAAAAGAGATGTGCAAGAACAAGGGGACACAATTTGAAGATAGAGGGGGGACGGCTCAGGGGCAATGTGAGGAAGCATTTTCTCACAGAGGTGGACGCATGGAACAGCGTTCCTGAGGAGGTCATGGGATCTAAAACTGTGGGAGAATTCAAGAATGCATGGGACAGACATAAGGCAATTTTTGTGGGGGGTAGGAAGAAATAGGCTGTTGGTTAAATAGGATCTGCAGCTTATCCTCTAGGTAGGGAAATGGGCAGACTAGGTGGGCCAAGCGGTCCTTATCTGCCGTCAAAGTCTATGTTTCTATCTCTATTTCTATGTTTCTATGTGTTTTTGCACCTGTGGTTAGGAATGGCATGGTCACTGCACAGAATCACCTTTTTGGGAATGATTAATGAAATGACAGTGCCAGTGTTCATGGGGTGGGTCCCAAGAAGGCCATTCTAAAAATGTGGTGAAAGAATTCCAATAAATGGCTGAGTTACGAGCGTGCAGTGAACATTTTCTATGCAGGCATGTAACTTTGGTAATTTACAATATTTTGACTCCAGATTTTCAACCTATCCATTTTTTCACACCACCTCATGAACAGTACAGCTGTCATTTTTCACATCCTGTCTGAAACGATTTTTTGCACTTGTGGCATGGAATGGTGTTTCAACACAGATGTCAACATTTTCACCTATGGGGTTTATGAGGTGGGGTCATAAGAAGACTATGTTGAAAGTTTGGGGCCAAAATATAAAAAAAACAAAGAATGTATTACATAACATTGCTTGTTCCTTTAGCCTCTCCTCATATGGCTTCTATTGCTTGTTCGTTGCACCTCTGGGGAACACGCTGCCTTACTGTGCAGTGAGCTGAGTTCAGGTGTGAACTCAGTGAGCCGGTTTACTGAGACAAGGCTGATGGGGAAGGTGCTTCAGCATGCAGCACCAATCACAGCCTGGGTAGGGATGGAACAGTGTTTTGGCGCAGACGCCACATCCTGTGGTGGGTCAGGGAACCTCACCCACAAGGTATCAACATGTGTGTTGGGGTCTGCTGGGCCAATCAATCAATCAATCTTTATTTGTAAAAGGCACCTTTCCAAAACCAAGGCGCCTGTACATTGCATGATAAAACAATAAATAATTAAAACAATATTAAAATAGACTTGACAACAGCATTTAAAACTCATTATATGCTAGGCGAAAAAGATATGTTTTTAAAGCCTCCTTAAAGCTTTGGACAGTCGGACAATCTCATGCACTGCATCAGGACTGTCTCCAATATTGTATTTTGCTCATTTTGCACAGATCCCTGCTCAAATGAGAATCCAATTCCAGGACTGTCTCCAATATTGTATTTATCTAATTTTGCACAGGTCCCAAATGGACCTGTGCAAATGAGGATACAGTTCCACTATCACAAAAAGAAGGGACATTCATTGCAAACAACTACATTAATGCAGAGATTAGAGTTGTAAATTGTAAAGCGCACAAAGATGGGAAATGAGAAAACATTAGGGATTTGGGTGTCTGGAGTATTTTTTTTAACTTCATAGTTTTTATTGATCATAGTATCAAGTCACAATTCAGTACAATAGTATATATTGTAGTGTTCATCAAGCTTACCAATCTTATATTGTGACTAAGTCTTATTATCAATAAGTTGAATTATTCTAATATGTGAATAGTCCAATCTTATTTAAACTGAACATTCTTAGAATTCTTGTGGATTTAACAAAAAACAACTTAAAATCTTTTGCATACAGTATTATATATGCTAAAAAAATAATAATAAACTTTTATGCAGCCTCTACTTATCTCAGCTCCACACCTGTTTCTTCACTACTTGTGCATGTTATGATGTGGGGATAATGTTAAGTTGGTGCCACGGGTGCCAGATCTCCAGAAACCTTTCTTATTGTAGCCATAAATGGCTGGTGATGTTCTCCATCCTCTCCAACTCTGTCACTCTAGATTGTCAGTCTTGTAGTGTGGGTGGGAGAGGGGTGAGCCATCTAGAAGTTATGCACTTCAGTGCCACCAGTCTAAGCATCTGAGCAAGAATTGTGCCCCCTTGCTACCTGTTAATAAGGTAGGGAAACCCAAAATCAAGTCCGTACTTGTGAATGGGATTTGGAGTCTGATTAGATTTTGTATTTGTGTGTGATTCACTTTCCAGAATTCTTGGATTTCAGGGCAACCTGAGAAAATGTGACCATGTGTCCCTCTACCTCCACATCTCCTCCAGTAGAGATTAGACTGATGGGTCCCAAAATGTTTAGTAATTGTCCAAGTTAGGAAAAGTCTAACCAGAATCTTCCAGTTAAATTCTGTCCAGGTGGGAGAGGTGGTGACTTGCCAGCCCCTTGCTAACCTCCTGGTCTATTGGGCCAGTAGTGCTGGGGAGCCAAATTACACCTCCCATCTATCTCTCACTTTGTTTAGTGGTGAAGAGTCGTATTGATTCAAGAGAAGATAAAGTTGTGAAAGACAGTGAGAGTTGCCCTTAAGTATAATAGAGTAGTAAAAGAATGATTCTAAGCTTGTGCACTCTCTGTGGATTTGGGCTTGGACCCCTGGGGTCATCAAAAAATGTCGCACTTGTTAAAATCAGAAGTGGTCTTCTCTACAAAGTAAATATTTATCTTTGAGTCAGGCAAATGAGAGACAACCCTGGTTATCTAGGCATTGCAGAAAGGTTGCCAGTTTATAAGCTGACCAAAACTAATAGCCCTGGTCTATTCTAGGGGGTTCAAATGATGCCTCATGTCTAATTAAAGACAGGGGACCAAGTCCTTCTGGTGTGTGTGTGGTTCTCTGCAATTTAAGTAGTATTCGAAGAGAGTGTTGTACCCTTGGGTTATCTGTAGGTGCCCATATATGCGGGGGAGGGGGGCATACTGTTTGTGGGTAATGTCCATAGAGCCCAACCTTTCAGTGCAGCTTCCTCTAATTGATACCAGCCTGATTCCTTCCTGTGTTTCACCCATGTACACAACTGTGCCCTTCTTGCTGCCAGATAATATCGATAAAAATTAGGAAGGGCCAAATCCTCCTCCCCTCTAGAAGTCTGTAAGAGAGTCCATGCTAGTCTATGGTGACTTCTTGCCCATACAAACCATTGAATTTTCCTCTGTAACTGATTCCAGAAAGACCTTGGAATTGGGGTAGGCAGAGTTTGATCTAGAAATAAAAGACGGGATAATGCATTCATTTTTATGTTGTCTTGTGCGTGCGCAAGAAACATGTTGCGGTAACTTTAGAATAGCAGGTTTTAGAAGCACAGTTGTGTTGTGGCCAGTGGCGCCACTGTTTTTTGGGGCTGGGCTCCATGGCACAAATTAGACTGCACGCTGTCTATGACAGCAGTGCAAAAGCGTGCCACCAACTTAAAACATTTTAACTGCTGCAATGAGGGAGTTCCACCTTATTGCAGGGCGTGCCTTTCCTGGTGTAACATTTCAATCAGACCTGGTGGCAGCTGTGCCATCCACCTCACACAGTCCCCAGAAAAGCCATCGTTGGGGATGCCCAATCCCCCTGTCAGCATCATCATGCCCCCCTCCTGAGTTCATTTGCTGACGGGGAGCCCAATCCCTGTCAGCATCATGTCCTATGCCAGTTGTTTGCTGAGAGGGGTGCCCAATCCCCCTCATCATCATCCCCCCAACACATTTTATTTGCGGACGGGGTGCCCAATCCCCATTGTTCCAGTCCCCCCCACCCCAAACATGCAGTTGGCATGCTAGGAACCCACCCCAGCATGCCAAAAGTACCTGTTAACCCATTGCCTCCTAGAATACGCCTGTGGGTGGCAGCAAATGTACTGCAGTGTGTCCCAGAATGACTACAGAAGCCACCTACAGACTTCCTGTGTGCCCTAGTAACATCTGAAGATGTCACTCACATGTTTTAATATTACCTGCCAGCCAGAATTGATTAGAATTGAGTGCATTGCGCTGTCAGAAAGGTAATGTTGTGTTGAACAACTTTGCCACTGACAGTTTGTGTGTATCATGTTCACTTTAGGAGTTATTTACATTTGTTTATGACATGGTGTGAATGGCAGACATTTTGTCCATCAAGAACCACCTAAGCACTTTGAAAAAAACACACATTCTGAGTATCTCAGCCAATATAAAACAAAAACCAAATTCAGCACAGTTCATTGCACAGCACCATTGGAAAGGCAATTTTGTGTGGAACAACTTTGCTGCTGATACATTGTATGTATCATGTATACTTTAGGAGTTATATGCATTTGTTTATGGTATGGCGTGTGTATGGTTCAGATTCGTCCCTCAAACCTCACCAACGCACCTTGACTAAAATGGGGAAAAATTATGTTTAATACTACAGAAATAGCTGTTTTTTTTACAAACAAATCATTAAAACTGCATTTAATGTCTGCATGCTTAATTTGGTATTGATGTGTTACATATTTCCCAACAAAAAAAGGCTTATGGTGCATTTTTTAGTGGAAAAAATATTTTCGTTTACAGTTTCGACCAGCATAGAAAAAAAAACTAAATTACTTATTATTACTTGCATACCACCGTTGGAAAGATAATTTTATGCTGAACAAGTTTGCCACTCATACGTTGTGTCAAGCACTTACAGTTTTTGTGCTATTAGCATTTGTTTGCGGCATGCCGATTATGGCTTGATTTTGCTTAGAAAGGCCCAGAATTCACTGTTACAGTATATAGGAGACAAGTGATGCAACTTCAGAGAGAAACATAGACTTTGACGGCAGATAAGGACCGCTTGGCCCATCTAGTCTGCCCATTTCCCTCCTACAGGATAGGCCGCAGATCCTAGTGAACCAACAGCGTATTTCTTCCTACCCCCACAAGAATTGTCTTATGTCTGTCCCATGCATTCTTGAATTCTCCCACAGTTTTAGACCCCACAACCTCCTCAGGAAGGCTGTTCCATGCATCCACTACCCTCTCTGTGAAATAATACTTCCTCACATTGCCCCTGAACCCCCCCCCCATCTTTAAATTGAGAGTTCCTGTGAAGGTAATGAGTTAAAAGAAAAAACCTTCCCGCGTTGTTTATTATTTTTTTTAATCCTGTAAAGTAGAAAACAGTTTCTACGCTGTCTCGCAGCCCTCTCCCCAACCCGCCCACCCTCCGTACCCCACCTCCCCACACCCCTCACCCCATACTTACCTCTGGAGCCGGCGCAATGATCTTCGTGAACTGGGAACACGTCTGTACTCTTCAGAGCCAGCCGCGAACTGAAGAAATGCCGGTAAGCTGTATAATGGCATAAATAGGTTTTTTTTCAACGTTGGTGCATATCTCGGGCATTTTTGGCAATTTTGGCACAAACTTTTCAACATGGGGTTATTGGGACCCCTCCTCATGAATTTAGTCACTGTCATAGTGTTATTCGGTCCCGAAAGGTGATTTCGTCGTCACTGCGCAAAATCACTTTTTGGGACCAATTAACAAAATGACAGTGCCACTGTTCATGAGGTGGGCTCTCAAAAAGCCTATGTTGCAAATTTGGTGAAAAAAATCTAAAAAAATACTGTTTTATGAGCATGCATTGCGCAGTTTCCACACATACTCGTAACTTTGCAAATCTGTAATATTTTCCTCCAGATTTTCAAATTGGCATTTTTCTACACTCCTTATGAACAGTGTCACTGTCATTTTCACATCCTGTCTGAAATGTGTTTTCACACTTCCGCGGAGAATAGTATGGTTGCTGTGGGAAATCAGTGTTTGGGGACAGATTAAGAAAATGACAGTAACACTGTTCATGAGCAGAGGTCCTTAAATGTCTATGTTGAAAATTTGGTGACGAAAGTCCATTAAATGACTGTGTTATGAGCGTGTGTTGTGCAGTTTCCACACACCCTCGTAACTTTGCAAATTTGTAATATTTTCACTCCAGATTTTCAACATTGGCATTTTTTCACACATCCTTATGAACAGAACAGCTGTCATTTTTCATATCCTGGCCAAACTGTGTTTTCGCACTTCCTGCACAGAATAGCGCGGTCGCTGTGGAAAATCAGTGTTTGGGACAGAATAAGAAAATCACAGTGACTGTTCATGAGCAGAGGTCCTAAAATGCTCATGTTGAAAATTAGGTGACAAACGTCCATAAAATGACTGTGTTACAAGCGTGCGTTGTGCAGTTTCCATGCACGCTTGTAACTTTGATAATTTTTAATATTTTTACTCCAGATTTTCACCATTGCCATTTTTTACTCCTCCTTATGAACAGTACAGCTTTCATTTTCCACATCCTACCTGAACTGTGTTTTCGCACATCCGGCACACAGTGGTGCAGTTGCTGTAGGAAAGCAATGTTCAGAACAGAGTAAGAAAATCACAGTAACACTGTTCATGAGCAGAGGTCCCAAACTGCCTATGTTGAAAATTTGGTGAAAAATTCCACAAAGTGACTACGTTACAAGCATGTGTTGCGCAGTGTCCATGCACAGTCGTAACTCCGAGAATTTGTAATATTTTCACTCCAGAATTTCATCATTGTCATTTTTGCACACCTTCTTATGAACAGTACAGCTGTCATTTGTCACATCCTGCCCGAGATGTAGTTTCGCACATGTGGTGCATAATCGCACGGTCACTGCGGGAAATCAGTGTTCGGGGCAGATTAAGATAAGCATAGTGCCACTGTTCATGAGTAGAGGTCCAAAAATGGCTGTTTAAAATTTGGTGAAATAATTCCACTAAATGACAGTGTTACAAGCATGCGATGTGTAGTTTTCACACACGCTCATAAATTCAAGAATGTTTAATATTTTCACTCCAGATTTTCAACATTGCCATCTCTTCACACCTCCTTATCAATGGTGCAGCTGACATTTTAATGTGGTGCAGAATGGCGTGGTCACTGTGGGAAATCAATGTTTGAGACAGATTAACAAAATCACAGGGACACTGTTCATGAGCAGTGGTCCCAAACGTTTTCATGAGGTGGGATCACAAAAAGGCCATATTTTAAAATTTGGAGTGCAAGTACCAACACATGCCCAGGGCGTTATGGTTTCTAACCATTACGTCCCACCCTGTACAGACTAACAGGCATCAGGGCTGTGTCTTTGGATTGTCTGCTGTACTACTCATGCCATTGGTCCTCCACTCCCACCTTGCAGCCACTGACAGGCATCAAGGTGTGCCTTGGACTCCTCAGCCCCAAAGTTCAACTCATTCTCCTATGCTGCACCCATCTCAACATACATACTTATGAAATGGGGTAAGCATAAGGCCAGGTAATCCCAAGGCACAACGCAACACTTGTCAGACTCTGCAGGATAGGGTGAGGTGAAATAGCATGAGCATTATGGCCAGCAACCTAAACGCACACCCTAATGACTGTCACTCACTGCAGGGTGGGGTGAGGTTGGCATTGGTTCTATACTTCACTGCTATTAATATTATGCCTGTCTCTTAGCTTCTGCACTACCAATGCCAACACCAGCAAGACAACATTCGGCATTGACAAATGCTTGTTAGTGTTTGTATTCTTCTGTACAGAGTCAGTGGCAATAAATGTCATCTTGCCATATCAGCTTGTAGTTTTTGAAAAAGCTGAAGATAATTGCTTTTAAATAACTGAGAAATGTCTGCTAATACTCTGATACCCAAATATCGAAAGGTGTTTTTGGGTGCCCATGCCAAAGGAAAAGTTCTCTGGAATGTTGGGGATGGGGTGCCACTTAGGGTCATCGTTTCTGATTTCTGAAGGTTAATTTTGTAACCTGTTAGTGAGCCATTTTCTGCAAGTGCTTGTAAGAGCAGGGGCACTGATGATTCTGGGTCTGCTACAATGAAAAGAGAATCACCTGCATAAAGAGCCATCTTTTGTTCAAGCCCTCCCACCATCACCCCTTTAATGTCCTTGTAAGCTGTAATGGCAATGGCAAGAAGCTCTGATGAGAGAGCAAAAAGTAGGGGGGATAATGGGCAGCCCTGCCTTGTGCCTCTTTGTAGGGGAATTCTGGTAGATAAAAAGCCATTTACTTTTATTCTTGCTTCAGGGGTGGAGTGCAAGGTTTCAATAATTTTTGTGAATTTATCTCCCAGGCCAAATTTTTGAAGAACTAGAGTTAGGAAAGACCAATCTACCCTATCAAATGCCTTTTCGGCATCCATGATGATAGCCAGTTGGAATGCTCTATTATTTTTTTGATCTGAAAGAATGTTAAGGAAGCGTCGGATGTTGTCTTGTAAATATCTTCCTGAGACAATACCTGTTTGATCTCTATGCACTAAGGATGGAATTATGTTTTGTAGTCGGTCCACCAGGATGCCCGTAAAAATATTTAGGTCAACCAGGAGGAGATATATGGGATGATATGCTCTACAGTCTTCCAGGTCTTTATCTGGTTTAAGTATAACCAAAATCTGAACTTGATTCCATGAAGCCGGGACTGCCCCTTCCTCCTCATTAATTCATTAAATTCTTTTGTGAGTGGAGCCATCAGTGGCATGGCAAACTGTTCATAAAATTGTGATGTGAACCTGTCAGTACCTGGGGACTTCTCATTTTTTTATTATTTAATCTTCTGATGAATTTCCTGTTCTGTATCCTGGGCCTCTAGAGAAGAACATTGTTCATCCATCAGTTTATGGGTTTGTAAAGTGTTTAACTAGTTAGAAGCTCTCTTTGAGTGCCCAGGGCCTCTCTCAGCAGTATACAGATCCTTATAATATTTTTGGAAATGTTCTGCCATTAGGGGTAGGGATGTCGTAGTTTGTCTACCAGTCAGATCTTTTTTTTTTACTTCCTCCTGGTCTCGGCCCAGAGGAATCCTTTCCTCCAGTCTTTTTGGCCGGGCCCCGACGTACCATGGACACAGCATCATTCTGCATGATACTGCGAGATTTTTTGTCTTTGGTTTTCTCTCAGACGGTCCCTACCCCTGAGGGCGCTGACATGAAGGTCTTACGTCCAGATGGACGGCGTGTTTGCACATGCTGCTGTCAAGCATCCACAGCACCCTCTCCACCCCCCTGACTCCCCATAAGGAACCATTGTGGTTTACCACCTGCGCTTCCGTAGGCAGCAATGCTTGTGGGCATTGCTACCCTGTAACCCTCCCCCCTTGGAGGAGGAGAGCATCCCTTGAGATGCTCAATCCTACTTCCCCCGGCAGCCCAAGTCTATTCCTGAACCCTGGTCACCGGCGTAGCATTAGGTGTGACATCCAGTGCCTCAACCCTCAGTGCCACCAGGCCCCGGTTGGATCTTTTATGCGTACTACTGCTCTTGTGGCCACCTTCTTATGCAACTGCCGCACTAGGAGTTTACCTGCTCTGTTGCCATGTTCATAAAATTTTTGTTTTGAGTACGGTAACTGGCCTTCTATTTTTGTGTCCAGTATTTTGTTCAGTTTGTGTTTAGTCTGATCTCGCTGTATCTTTACTGTATCATCTAGGGTTGATTGATGCTGGTCCTCCAGTTGAGTTATTCTTCTTTATAACTCTAGGTGCTGTTTCATACAGGTTTGTTTAACCTGGGAAGAATATTTTATTATCTCTCCACATAGATAGCATTTTAAGGCATCCCACCTCACCCCCACACTGGTATCTTCCCTGTGGGTTGTGTTGTAAAAAAGTTTTGGTGGCTGTTTGGGCCAACTGTTGAAATTCAGTATGTGTTAGTAAACTAACATTGACATGCCAGAGGGTTTCCGTTGGCCTGGCATTAGGTTTGCAAATCCGTTGCACTGTTCCAAAGTTATTAAGATTCAAAAATTTCAGTTTAACATAGAAGTACACTAAACCCTCCATTATATATATATATATATTTATACTCATGGCAAAAAACTGTGTTTAATGCATCAGTTAGGGTTAAAGCAACAAATGTGAGGAAATGAGACGTTAGGGTTGAGCCTCTATCCCCCCTCACACCACAATCCCCCTTCTTCCATAGACTGACAGACACCGGGGTGTGCCATGGGATTGTGTTGCTCAACTCTCATCCCACTCCATGTGTAAACAGGTTGACATGCTACAGTAAAACAGAATGGGGTGAGAGTTAGGCCTCACGACCCCATGGCACACCCTGGCGTCTGTCAGTCTATGGAGGATGGGGGAGTGTGGTGTGATGGGGGGTTAAGGGCTCAACCCTAATGTCTCATTTCCTCACTTTTATTGCTTTAACCCTAACTGATGCATTAAATGCAGTTTTTTCATCATGAATTTCCTTACTTTTTGAAAAAGTGTAATATAAGTAGTAAATAGCATCTGTTGGTGGGAGCACAGGGCCCATGCATAATGATATGCATCTGTGAGAGTGTGGGCATCCAGGCCCTGTGCTCCCACTTACACATAGCTATAGAGCCATACAGTAGCCCTATAGTTCAAGGAACCCTTGTAACACTAATTTGCCAATATCTTGGGAATCGTAGCAGCTAGAAACAAAATTCAAGTGTCGTTGTAATTGTGACAGCGAGCACTGCACATGACATAAGTTGAACGAATCTGTATCTTGCATAGTTTATGAGATATGAGCACTAAAATGCGCTGAAAACACACCCTTGGAACCCTTGTCACTCTAATTTGCCAATATGTCAGTAACCGTGCAACCTATGAAAAACATTCCACTGCAGGTGTAGTCTATGGTTTCAGATCTTGTCCCAACAGGTTAGATCACTTAAAGGTGATCTAAGCAACCAGTAGTGAAAAGTCTGTTTCTCGCTTTGTTTCCCAGATATGGGCACTGAAAAGCACAATGGACACCACAATGTTATCCTATGGAGAAAATCTTAACTTCATGACAGCATATCTATGGAGCTGCTTAAGTATCCAACACCTAAACAGCATAGTTCACATCAGTAGGGCATTTTATACCCTGAAAATTGAAAGTAAAAAGACCAAACCGTTGACGCACTATGCGATGGTAATGTTTTTATACCTTTAAAAATTCCTAGTCCGCGAGGTAGCAAAATGCTGGGCCATCAGATCAATCCCTGTCTGTGAAGTAGCAAAATCCTAGTCTGTCTGTTTAATCCTGGTCCGTGACAAGGGCCATCTGGTCATGAAGTGACGGACAAGGATTTTGTAGGCTCGAGAATGAGAATCGTCTCACGGACTAGAATTTTGACAGCTCGTGGACCACGATTTTGTCACCTCACATAAGAGGATTCAAAAAACCAATCCTGCTCATTGAGCTGACAAAATCCTAGTCTGCCAGCCTATCCTGTTTCGCAAGGTAGCAAAATCCTAGTCCGTCAGCTTAATCCTGGTCTGTGAGAAGGGCCATCTGGTCACAGAGTGACGGGCAAGGATTTTGTAGGCTTGCGTAACAAGGATCATCTCATGGACTATGATTTTGACAGCTATGAACAGCGATTTGTCACCTCGTAAGTCAGGATTAAAAACAATCCTGGTCAGTGACTTAACAAAATCCTAGTCCGCCAGCTGATCCTCTTTCATGAGGCTGCAAAATCCTTGACCGTCAGCTTGATCCTGGTCCGTGAGAAAGGCCATCTGGTCACGAACTGATGGACAAGGATTTTGTAGGCTCGCGAATGAGTATCGTCTTGTGGACTAGGATTTTACAGCTCGAGAACTAAGATAGCTTAGGTCATGGTCAAATAATTTTTTAATTTTAAAAAGCTATTTTTTCACCAAAATGAGCCAAACCAAAGGCATGGGTTTGTAGAGGGTGTCACCCTAAGCAAAACCTATGCCTCACTTGACCCAAAAGTCACCTGTGGAGACAGCGACAACATTTTGTTTGGGGGACTGACGGACTAAGATTTTTTAAAATCCTAGTCTACGAGCTGACAAAATCCTTGACTGTGAGACCAATCCTAGTTCGTCAAAAATACATATAAATTTTGGAGTGAACTGAGCATGCTCAGAACTTGAAAATTAAAAATGAAATAGCTTTTGAACAGATTAATATTTTTTTTACCACTGAAATGCTGAATTGTTCCTTGACCCAAACTCTTTCTACATTCCAAATTTCAGACCAAAAGACCAGAATGTGCGGTTGCAGTGCCATGGGCAAAAAACATGTCAAAAGTGGTAAACAGTTAATTTTTTAGCATTTTGCTGTGCAGAAACTGTAAGTCTGACCAAAATGCAACTTGGCAGATCAAGAGATCTGCCATACCAGACCAAGCATTCCAAATTTCGTGCAAATCCATTGAACAGTTGCAAAGTTATTAATGCGCAAAAATTGAGGTTTAACATTGAAGTGCCTACTCATCCCTAACTATCTATTGCGGGTGCGACTACGCCCCAATAATATATATGTGTCTATGTGTGTGTGTGTGTGTGTGTGTGTGTGTGTATATATATATATATATATATATATATGTATATATATGTATATATGTAAGAGATAACCCACTCTGGGTGTGCAATCGCGCTCTGATATACGCACGCCTTGGTGTGTGTTCAACCACCCAAGACATGCGTATATCAGAGTGTGACCACACACCCCAAAGTGGGTTACCTATCTTATAAAATGGCCATAAATGTGTGTGTGTGGGGGGGGAGTAGTCCCTACGTGGCATAAATAATTGTTTTATCTGTAGAGTATCTGGTTAATGCTGCCATAATTTGAATGAGTTTAAGTTGTTGGTAATGGCTATGTGGTTGATCCTGCCATTTTTGCTGTGGCTCCATGTTATAGGGCTTTCACTTTCTGCTGCAAAGTAGCGTGACCAAGTGCTGTCACTGTTTGTGACTTGCTACCAGAAGTTTAAGTGTCACTTGGTTTTAAAAGTTTAAAAAAAAAGTGTTTTTTTTTCTGTTTTATTCATTTTCTCAGCAAAACAAAGCTGCCATCCATACGTGGCAAAGATCCAGCGTGGAGCACTTTCACTTTTATTATATTGAGCTGTAGCGTGGCCGAGCGTGCTCAATCTCAATCTGGCTACAACATATTCAGAAGAGACAGAGCAGGCAGGAAGGGAGGAGGAGTGGCACTGTATGTGAAAAATGACATAAGGGCCACAGAGATCCAGGAGGAACAAAATGGGGGAGAGATACTGTGAGTTAAGCTGGAAAGGAAAATGGGGACAGCCATCCGCACAGGTGTGGTCTATAGACCACCAGCCCTGGAGGAAGAAACAGATAGGGAGCTGATGTTAGCCATCCAAGGATGGCAAACAAGTGAGTAGTACTGGTTGGAGACTTCAATATTCCAGGCGTGGACTGGAGCATCCCAGCAGCAGCATCAACTAGGACAGATTTATCCTGGACTCCTTCAGGGTGCCTTCCTCAAGCAACTGGTCATGGAACCAACTCGGCAGAAGGCAATACTGGACCTTGTGCTCACAAACAGGGACAGTGTGATGGGAGTAACAGTGGGGAGCACCTGAAACAGTGACTACCCAGTCATTGTGGTTTGAAATCACAGAAAGAGCAGAACCAAACCACACAAAAACACGTATCCTGGATTTTAGGGGGGCAGACTTTGGGAAAATGGGGAGATACTTGAAAGAGGCATTAAGGGGAATGGGAAAGGAATCAGGTTGAGGAACAGTGGGCAGTATTTAAAATGGGGATTACAAGAACAACAGAATTATGCATCAAGCAGGTTAGCAAGAGGAAAAGGAAGAGGAGACCATTATGGTTTCCAAAGAGGTAGCAAGAAAGTGAAAGCCAAAAAGATTGCATTCAGGCAATACAAAAAGACACAGGCAGAAGGGGATAGGGAGAAGTACCAGGAGAAGCAAAGGGAGGCAGGGAGGTCAGTAAGGGAAGCCAAAGCTCAGACAGAAGAACCCATTGCAAAATCAGTGGGTAGAGGGGACAAAACCTTTTACAGGTACATAAGTGAAAAAAGAAAGACAAAGGGAGGGATAGTGAGACTGAAGGGGGAGGATGGGGGCCGCGTGGAGGATGACAACAGTAAAGCTGACATATTGAACAGGTATTTCTGCTCAGTCTTTACTGAGGAAGAGGAGGGTGATGGGTCTGAATGGAGTACAAGGGTGAGAATGGTGCAGAAATGGACACAAGTCCCTTTACCACGAAGGGTCCTGGAAGGAACTGGAAGTAATAAGAGTTGATAAAGCAATGGGGCCAGATGGGGTGCCCCAGGGTCCTTAAAGAACTAAGAGGTGGTGGCTGAACCTCTGGCTATCCTGTTTAGCCGATCACTGAAACGGAGGTACCCAAAGACTGGAGGATAGCAGATGTAGTCCCCTTATACAAAAGTGGGAACAAAGAGGAAGCAGGGAACTACAGACCAGTCAGCCTCACCTCGGTAGTGGGGAAGATCATGGAAGCACTACTGAAGGAGAGATTGGTGGAACATCTAGTTGTCAATGGACTACAGGACCCAAGGCAGCATGGTTTCACCAGCGGGAGGTCATGTCAGACCAACCTCATTGAATTTTTTGACTGGGTGACTAGGGTAGGGAGGTGGATCGGGGGAGGGCAGTGGACATGGCTTATCTGGAGTTCTGCAAGGCCTTTGACACTGTGCCACATAGAAGACTGTTACACAAACTGGGGAATATGGGTGTGGGCAGGACAGTAGTGTGGTGGGTAGGTAACTGACTGGGTGGCAGGACACAGAGGGTGGTGGTAAATGGCTGTCACTCCACAGAGGGAAGAGTGACCAGTGGGGTACCACAGGGATCAGTGCTGGGACCGGTCCTACTCAACATCTTCATCAGTGACATTGCAGGGACCCAGAAGGCAGAATTTCACTGTTCGCTGATGACACAAAGCTCTGTAACAGAGTAGACACACCAGAGGGTGTAGACAGAATGAGAAGCGACCTGCAGAAACTTGAAGAATGGTCAGGGTTTGGCAGTTGAAATTCAATGCAAAGAAGTGCAAGATAATGCATATGGGGCACAAAAACCCTGGCACAATATATCAGTTGGGGGTGAGGATATAGCATGCACCAAGCAGGAAAGGGATCTTGGGGTTGTTATCTCTGATGACCTCAAGGTAGGGAAACAGTGTGACAAGGCAGCAGGTAAAGCAAATAGGATGCTGGGATGTATAGGCAGGGGCATCACCAGCAGGAAAAGGGGAGGTCATAATTCTGCTATACAAGACACTAGTGAGGCCCCACCTGGAGTACAGTGTACAGTTCTGGAGACCATACCTACGTAAGGACATAGACAGGGTAGAGAAGGTTCAGAGGAGGCAACAAAGATGGTGCATGGATTGCATCACAAGTCCTATGAAGACAGGTTGAAGGAACTGAACATGTACTCCCTGGAGGAGAGGAGGAGAGAGGATATGATAGAGACATACAAGTATCTTACAGGGAGGAACAGGGTGCAGGAAAACACTATTTTAAGCGAAAAAGATGTTCCAGGACTAGAGGGCATGGGATGAAGTTGGAGGAGGGACGATTCAGTGGAAACATGAGAAAGAATTTCTTCAGGACGGGTGGTGAACAAGTGGAACACCCTGCCAGAGGAAGTGGTGGGGGCTGAAACAATCACGGGATTTAAGAATGCATGGGATAGACATAAAAGAATTCTGGAGGTCAGGGGTAAGGGGCAACAGACTTCTAGGAAAACAAACTGAACTTACAAGCTCAAATGGGCAGACTGGGTGGGCCATAGGCCCTTATCTGCCGACACTATCTATGTATCTATGTATCTCCAAAAGTAAAATATAGGTACATGTTTAAAGTAAGTCCCTCAGTTCAAATCTAAAGTAAAGTGTGTGTGTTATTCCCTTTGTTTAACTCTAATTTCTAGAAAAGAAGCTGCTGACTGAAGTGCAAGGACAGAAAGTGCAGAGCGAGGCAGTCAGCGACTTCAGAATGACAGACACAAGGCAGAACGAGCATTTTTCTGAAGTTACCAACTACATTGCTCTGCGCTTCCTGTCCTCACACTTTAATTGTCAGCTTCTTTTCTAGGAACTAGAGCTAAAAAAAGGAAAAAAAACACACACTTTACTTTAGAGTTGAGCTAGGAGGGAATTACTTTAAACGTGTACCTGTATTTTACTTTTGGAAACTGAGCATGCTCGGGCATGCTGCAGTTCAATATGATAAAAATGACAGTGCTCCATGGTGGATCTTCTCCATGTACTGATGGCAACTTTCTTTTTCTGAGAAAAGGAATAAAACAGAAAAAAAACTACTTTTTTTTTTACTTTTTAAACCGAGTGACACTTAAACTTCTGGCAGCATGTCACAAACAGTGGCAGCACTCGGTCACTCTGCATTGCAGCAGAAAGTGAAACCCTTCTACATGGAGCCACTGCAAAAAAATGACAGGATCAACCAGATAAGACTTTTAAATTACATTTTATTAAGAACGTTTGGCAGATTTAAACATATCTTGTGTACACTGGGCTGGGGATTGCTGTATTGATTTGTTATTTCTGTTGGTCCTAGCCTGTTTGTGGCAGCCTGCTTGTGCTAGGTGTATGTGTGTGTGTATGTCTGTGGCAGCTTTTCTGCGCCAGGTGTGGAGTGATCTTACTACTGGTAAGAAAGTTCTGAAGACTGGAATGGGGCTGGAAAGTAGTACAGGTGTGTGGTCATACTGTGAGGTATGTGGTCATTGTGGAATAATGCACTGTCATGTGACATGTTTTGGCCAATCAGGATATTGGATTATCACAGCTTTTTCTTACCCATTTTATATATATGTGTGTGTGTGTGTGTGTGTGTGAATATATACAGTATATATATATATACATATATATATATATATATATATTATATAGATCGATAGATAGATGTGTGTGTGTGTGCATAGTAGGGGTGGGTGAATACCTAATTTCAAATATTCAGCTGAACATTCATATGCAGAGTCCCAAATATTCAGAAATGTGGTATTCATGTTTGTTATTTGTGTACCTGTTTGGGGGAGTAAAAGAACAGCCCCCCACCCTCCTCCCTAGCCCAATCACATTAAAAACAACCCCCATCCCCCACCCTCTGCAACAAGCCCACTCCCACCCTTCTCCCCCACTCAGCACCTACAATTCAAGTTTTGATTAAAGAAAACTCCCACGATGGGTGACTGGCACAACCCGCTCACCTACATGACCAGCTGCTTTCTCCTCTTGCCATTTTTCATTTAATTAATCATGCCCCCATCCCGCACCCTGGCAGCAGCACATAAGTCTCACCCCCCTCCCCCAGCACCCAAATTTCATAAAATTAACTGCCCTATCTCCTGAACCTGATAGATGAAAATGTTCAAATCCCACCTGAAGGGTCATTTTGTAGAACCACTGTAACATTACCGTTTGGCATAGATTTGAAAAACTTCTCCTGCCTTGTTCACAAGGTGGGGTTCCAAAAAGGCCATGTTGAAAGTTGTGTGGAAAAATATTGAAAATTAGCGAAGTTATGAGTGAACACAGAAATTTCAACATTCACTAATAACATGGTAATTTAGCCATATTTTTCACCACATTTTCAACATAGTCTTCTTGTGATCCCACCTCATGAATCCAGTAGGATGAGGTGTGGTCCCCTGAAGGGCATATTGAACATTTGGTGTAGAAATCTCTAAAAATTATATAGTTATGAGAAAAAGTTAAAAATGCATTGAAATATATTTATTTATTTATTTGTACATCAGTTTACAACCTTTGAGCCAAAGGCTCCTTTCCAAATGTACCTCGTCACATTGAGGACATACAGAACAGACTTTTTGGTTACAGCATACGAGTCACATAACTTAGCAAGCACAAGTGATTACATACATTTATACAGTTATACAGTTTTGTTACAATGATACATTCTTTCAAAAAAAAAAACACAGCTGGATAATAACAGTGGCAATGAGCAATAGGGTGGGGTTGTGTCGCGGTGGTCTGTGTGAGTGAGTTATGTGAGTCTGAAGTGAGCTATGCCTCATTTAGAGACAGGATCAGCTGCGAGTATTAAATAGTAGGCTCTGTAGTGTGATTTTGAAGTTGGAGATTGTGGGGGCATCACAGATGGGGGCATGGAGTGAGTTATACCAGGATAGAGCTCTGTAGTGGAAGGACCTCTGTCCATGGGTAGTCCTGGATCTTGGGACCAGTAGATTGGTCTTGTAGGAGGTTCGTGTAGTGACAGAGGGTTGGGTTTGGTGGATGGAGGCTGTCAACCCAGGAGGGGATAGCCCGAGAAGAGTTTTTTTCCTGAAGAGACAGGTTTGGTATCGTAGCCGTTCATCTAGATTAAGCAGTTTTGCCTTGTCATAGAGCTGACACGTATGAGTGAGCCTGGGGGCACCAGTAATCAGCCTGCAGGCCTTATTTAGGGTGAGGTGAATTTTATTGAGGGTGGTAGTGTCAGCAGCACCGTATACTGGTAGGCCATAGTCAACAAGGGACAGTATTGAGGAATTAACCGCTAGTCGGAGGGCATCGGGGGGAGACAGTTTTTATAGCGGTAGAGGATACATTAGTGGTGGATGCAAGTGCATCAATGTGGGTGTGGTAGGTGAGGGCTGAGTCGAAAGAAACCCCAAGGTACTTGTATGAGCGGACTTGTTCAAGTGGTTGTTTGGTGCTAGGGAGGATATGAAGTGGGAAGTTGCTGGCTTTGTTTTGGGGGTGGGCAAAAAGCATTGTTTTGGTTTTTTTGAGATTAATGATGAGTCTGTGCTCTTTAAACCAGGTTTCGGCATTATTATAGGATTGTTGTAGGGTGTCCTGGAGGGAGCTAGGATTGCAGTGGGTGGCAAAAATGATGGCGTCATCTGCATACAGAAGAATTTTTCCAGTGCATGCACTGGGCAGTGTGTTTAGGTAGAGGGAGAAGAGTAGGGGTCCCAGGATGGAGCCCTGAGGAACCCCTTAGCGGATGGGACGAGTTTTGGAAAGTGTCCCGTTGATTTTGACACATTGGGAGCAAGCAGATAGGTAGCTATTGCACCAGGCAAGAGGCCCAGCAGTGAAACCAGTGTGGCAGAGGCATCCAGCAGAAGAGGGTGGGAGACAGTGTCGAAAGCCTTTGAGATGTCAACGAACACTGCACCAGCTAGGGAGCTAGAGTCCAGGGAGGAGTGTAGGAAATTTGAGAACTCGATTAGTGCAGTGCCAGTACTGTGACCAGCATGGAAACCATGCTGTTCTGGGCACAGGATGTTATGTTTGGTCAGATAGTCGTTGATTTGAATGGCCACCAGTTTTTCTAGGGCTTTGGAGAGGGGAGGGAGGATGGAGATAGGTCGGTAGTTCCTGGCGGAGGATCTGTCGCCTCCTTTGTGTATGGGTGTGACTATGGCTGTTTTCCATGCAAAGGGGAACTGACCCAGGCAGAGGGATCTGTTGAGAAGGCTGGTGAGTGGGGCAAGGACTTCATCCAGCACCAGCTGGAGAATGCTGGGGTCCAGGGAGTCGCCACCGGGACTATTGCTCTTTAAAGCTTTGATCAGGTGAGGTCTGGCTTCCTGGGCAGATACCCTACGTAGGTGGAAACTGGGGTGTTGGAGGACTGGGGCTGGTAGGGTGGGGGGAGGGTCAAAGAAATTACTGGGGAGGACAGAGCTAAGGTCAGTAAAAGATGTGTTAAGGTAGTTAGCTATGCAGGCAGGGTCGGTGGCAGTAGAGCCATCAATGGTGATCTGGGATGGGGGAGAGGAGCGTGCACTCCCATTTAATTGTTTAACATTGTCCCAGAATGTTCAGGCACACCTCCAGGGGGAGGTGAGGGTGGCCTGGTAATGGTCGGCCTTGGCTTTATGGATGGCTCATGTGCACTTGTTCTGTGCAGCATTATAGGCCTGTCTGTCAGCCATCTGGCCTGTTTCAGTGGCAAGGTGCCACAGGTTATCCCTAAGCCTGAGCATTTATAGTAAGGCAGGGGTAACCCAGGGTGCATTATGTTTTTTGGATCCGACTCCTGTGAGGGGTGCAAAGAGGTCACAGGCTTTGTTAAAGGTTTGGGAGAAAAAAGCAAGGGCAGTGTCTATGTCAGGAGCATGGTGAAAGGGGGACCAGTTTATCTGGGCAAGAAATTGCTTGAGGTTTTTCAGCCCACCCAGTCTGAGGCACTGGCGGAGTGTGGTCTGGGCTGTGAGTTGGGGCGTGGGGGTCTCCCAAAGGAATAGGATAGGGGACTGGTCACTAAGTGAGTCAGGGAGGACCTGGATATCATGGATTTTTTTGGGGCGGTTGGTTATGACTACGTCTAGAAGGGTGCTGGTTCCTCTCTTTGGGTTTACTCTAGTGGGTTGAGAAATGAGTTGTGTCAGGTCTAGGGCCGAGAAAGAATCACGGTTGGTGGAGGAGTTCACGTTTAGGTCCCCCACTAGGACTTGTTCTGCCTTGTGATAGAGGGTGGCAAGATAATCAGTTAAGGATATCAGTGCCAGGTTCTGGTTCTTTGGGGGAATGTAGGCAGTGGTGAAATATAGAGGGCCCCTGGAGGGGTCAGGAGCAAGTTTGAGGGTAAGGGCCTGCACCCCATTTACAAGGGCAGGAGCAGGGAGTGCTTGTCCAGTGAGTGTGTCCCTGGTATAGATTGCACAGCCACCCCCATGTTTGCCTACTCGGTCCTCCCGGTACAGGGTATAGCCTGGGAGGGAGATAAAAGAGTCAGTGGTGGACTTTGATAGCCAGGTTTCCACCAGGGCTATGACATCTGGTTTATGCAGCATGACCCAACATTGGAGGGCATAACATTTTTTTACTAGGCTGCATATATTCATGGAGGCTATGTGGAGACCAGTGGACCCAGCAGGTGGGCTAGTGTGGGCAGGGCCTGGGTTAGGATGTATATTGCCTGATAGGAGTAATAGGAAGACCAGGACTCTGGCCAGGGGGTGGTGGTGTGCAAGCTTCCGAGGAGTATGTTGGGGTGGGGAGGAGGCCATAAGAGAACAAGGGATGGGCAGGGTTTGACAGGTCGGGAGGGTGAGAATGATTAGCCACCAAAGGGAGCCAGGGTAGACAATGGGAGGCAACCAGGGGGTGGGTGCTGCGGGCCACTGCACATGGTCAGTGTAGTTGGGATTGGACTATGTCAGGGAGAATTGTGGGTGCTGGTACAAGTGTGTCAGGGGAGATGCCTGGCTGATGGGACAAGGATACTAGAATGTAGATGAGGGGGGAGACATTTGAGGAGGAGGTGGACAAACGTAGTGCTTGAGGTAGCAGCAGGGCAGAAAGGTAGAAGTATCTTGGTTGCCCTCCAGAAAGCGTAGATACCACTTTGGAGTAGTGGTAGTGACACGGACTCTGGTGGACAGGGTACAAAGTTTGAGACTCTGACAGGGCAGCTAGAAATGGGACCTGGGTGAGAGCGGAGGTCCACATTCTGGGGGGCTCAAGGCAGGCTGGGTTTGGGCCAAAAAAACAGGGTGGAGATAGTGACTCCTAGTGGTCACTGGGGGTTTGTGGCACACTTGGTGTGGGTTTGGTGATAGGGCAAGGGGTAAAAGTAGGGCTAGCTAAGAGGCTGGGTGCTGGGGAGAAGTGTGGGCAGAGGCAGAGGTGAATGGTAGGGGAGTGAAGTAGCACAGGTAGGTATAGGGGTTCCAGGAAGTATGTAGAGGAGGAAGTCAGGTAGCGAAACCTGAGGTGAAAGTCTGAGGGTCCCTCTAGTGGCTGGCAGGTATAACCTGCAAATGGAAAAGTGGGGACTTTAGTATTAGAGCAGACAGGAAGTGATGTCATAGGGGAGGGCCACTAAATTAAGGGACGACCCTGGGTGGGTGGCTGGGACTAACACCCCACACAAGGCTGAAATCAGAGGTATCCTTTACCTCTTAAGGCCCTCGCTTGTTTCCCGGCTCCAGGAGTGAGGGAGCTTTCAGCGTCCACTACTGCAGCGTTTGCACCGTACTAACCTTATTTTCTCGTATCTCAGTTGCAGTTCCAGAAGGAAGACATCTTCCCATTAGGAGAGTGGATCTATTACATGGGACCAGGTTTAGGTGAGTGACACTGTGTGTGTGTGTGTGTGTGTGTGTGTGTGTGTGTGTGTTGGGGCTTTTTTCACTGAAAGAGTTGTAGATGACAGGAACAGCCTGCCAGTGGTGATTCAGTCATTCAAGGAATGGTCATAGTGAAATATTTCTAGATTTGATCTGGGGTCATTTCATGAGGCTCTGAGGATCAGTGACTGGTCAGTGGTGCTTAGTGCCCTTGACCCCTCTACCACTGTCTCCCAGTTTCTTACTGTTTTTGGTGCCCTGCAGGACAAGCATGCGCCCCTTATTAGGTGGAGAGTAAGGGGGGTTTGCCACAAAATGGTGCATGGGAGCCTCTTAGCCCTCATGCATGCAAGAGACAAGTGTTGGGCTCACTTCAAAGGTACGTTGGATCAGTCCATCTTCCAGCAGTATAGGAAGCTCAGAAATGAGTGCAAAAAAAGCCGTCAGGGTGGCAAAAAGTGAATACTGTAAATCCACCCTGATTAGCTCTGCTTGGGACACATGAAGGTTCTGGAGGAACATAAAAAACTTAGTCGGTGGCTCCTCCAAGTCTGGGGTATCTGATATGATCATTGGTGGGTCAAGTTGTAATAACCCACTTATGATTGCAAATGCTTTTAATTCCCAATTTTTGGACTTGTCCATGCTTACCTCCCTTTTCCCTGCTGTAGAGAATACCAGTGTCCCCTTGGCCTCTGTCCCTCAGGAGGTACACTCCTCTTGCTCAGTATTTTATTTCAGGGCTGTGTCTGTCATGGAGACACAGAGTCTTCTCTCTGGTCTCTCCCCACACTCCAGTGCTGGCCATGATAACATGGAGCCTAAGCTTCTGAATCTGGGTGCTCCCCACATTGCCTTCCCAGTGTCACATATCTTCAACCTATCCCCTGCCACTGGTGTTATCCCTGACATTTGGAAAGTGGCGAGGACTGTCCCCATTCCAAAGCAGGGTAACCCCAATGTCCTGGACAACTACCATCCAATTGCCATCCTATCGGCTATTAACAAACTCCTAGAGAAAGTTGTGGCCGAACAGCTCACAGAGTACATTCAGGCTCATAGGTTGCTGTCCCCTGCACAGCATGGCTATCGAAAAGGATATGGCATATCCATGGCCCTTGTCTCTGTCTCAACTAGCATCAGGGCAGCCACGGACCAGAGTGAACTCTCTGGGGCCATTCTCACTGACCAATCCAAGGCCTTCGACCTTGTGGACCATGCATTACTTTGCTCACAGATACAGACCCTTGGCCTGTCCCCTCCAGCCTTGAGTTGGAGGAGAAACTACCTTCAGGGCAGACTACAGCAGACCAAATTCAACAAGGTCCGCTCTGACCCCCATTCCAGTGACCTCTGGTGTCCCCCAGGGATCAGTTCTGGGGCCTCTTCTCTTCTCTTCTCTTCTTTGTATTTGTTAACAACCTCCCTGCTGCTGCCTTCAACTGTAGCGCCACCCTTTACGTAGATGATCTAGTCATCCTTGCACATTCCCTGGACATTGGGATTCTCAACCTTCAGCTGAGTGAGGACTTTAAGAATATTCAGTCCTAGGTAATGTCTCATAAGCTGATCCTCAACCTAAAAAATTCCCAGGCCATGCATTTTGGGTCATTAGCCAAGATCAAGGCCTCCCCTGCCCCTCTGTGTGTGTCAGTGGTATGGACGGTGCTCCTCTCCCAAACACAGTTTCTATGAAATACCTTGAGGTGACACTTGACCCCCAACTCGACCTGGGGTGTCATATCCTAAATGTTTGCAGAGCCATAAACTGTAAACTGGATCTTGCCTACAGGGCAAAGAAAAGTCTGACATCTGCCACTCCCTTGGCGTTGGCCAGAGGTGTGCTGCTCCCTTCGCTTAGCTATGGCCTTCTCCTATTCGCTAGCACCTCCAAGGTCCACCTCGCTCGGTGGAACATGACCTACAATAACATCTGTCGCTTTGCCCTGGCAGCCCCATGTCTCACCCATCATTGTAAATTATATGACAAACTGGACTGGCTTTCCCCAGCCAATCACTTGAACTATAGGTTGGGCTGCTTCATAGGAAAGGTGCTTAGAACCAGCACCCCTCCAGGGCTGGTGCAGCTTCTCAAGCCTGCTGAATCCTCCTCCTACTCCCCCAGGTCTCATGGTCCTGGGGTGCTCAAAGTTCCTTATACTCATACTCTAATGGGGGATAGGGACTTTTCTACTTGTGCTCTGAGGCTATGGAACTCCCTTCCCGACCACGTTTGTTCCTCCCCCTCCCACTTGAGCCTCCAGAATTCCCTGTGGGAGCACTTGAAACTGGCCTCTGTGTGGGGGTGTCCCAAGCCACCTTAATCAGGTCTCTAAATTGGACTCACCCAACCATGGTATCCCTCCTGCAAGCTGTAATGATGCTGCCTACTGTCCTTTAACTCTGGGAAGCATGTGATGTGCTTGTCTATCTGCTCAGGAATTATTCCGTTTCTGTGGCTCTGGTAAAAGGGTCACTCATACAGTGTAATTACTGCTATTGCCATTGAATGACTTAGCCTATTTATTCTGTATGTATATATATATATATGTTTTACTTATTACTGCTCACTGTAGACTATCCATGTTCCCCTGGCTCTTTTGTGACTCTGTACATTGTCCCTCTTGTTGTTATGTACCCTGTTTGAACCTATATTTTCATTGTACTCTCCTGGGTCGTACCTGAAAATAGGCATATAACTTGTCTAGTGTACCTACCTGGTCAACAAAAGCTAAATAAATAAATACATTAATTAATAAATAGGCATTGATGAGTGATGGTTGACAGAGATCAGTAAAGGTATGCTGAGACAGACTAGGTAGACATTGTCCTTACAAGCTGATTAGGTCAAAAGGCCGATTTTAGCTGACAAATTCAAATGTATATTTTTTTATGTTAACAAAATAAAGATATAAATATCAATAGCATGAACCCCATTGCTAAGCTTTCTTTTCTAATTTTTTTTGCAGTTAAACTTTTTTATTAATTTTTCATAAGATATACAGACAAACCTCTTACAGTACAGTACAATGTGAGGATTTTTTTTTTTAATTGAGGCAGCATATAATAAGAACATTGCTACAATAATACAAGGAGCTTTTGGTTTAAAATATAGTAAACAATACAGGTCATGTAATTAGCATATACTTGACATTTGTAGTGAACTTAAAAGCGGATAGTATGATTAGATACAGTTTATATTAAAATGTTACATAATTATATATGATGCTGCAAAAGGGAAAAAGTACATTCGTAAAAGGATTGTGGAGTAATAAAGAATGATTGAGAACAGAGTATAGGAAAGAAAAGATATATAAGAAAGTTAAGAAGAGAGGGGAAACTATAAAAAAAGGGGAAAAAAGCGAGACTACAATGATGTATCAGTAAAAGGGGAATATCCATATATATTAAGTCCATACATTGGGGTTGGAAGATTTAGTTGATTCCAAAAAATTAAAAAAGCCCTGCCAACAATTGTTATATAACACGAGTCGGTCAGACAAGATATATGTCATACGGTCCAGAGAGGCATATTGCAATAGTTGGTTATTGATACCGGGAATGGTAGGGATTATGTTGGATCTCCAATGCATGAGGATTGTGCGTTTAACTTGAAGGAAGAGTATATTTAACCATCTGCTCTGCGAATATGAAATTTTATAAGAACGGTGATTAAAAATACCAAGAATGCAATGTTTAGGGTCTAGTGTAAAAGGTTGACCTACCACTTTCATTGCAAATCTGTGAGCTTTTCTAATTTTGAACTATTTTACAACTTACCAGCATTGTTTTCAGTTAGGGTGACATAGCTGCAAACATAGAAACTTAGACATTGACAGAAGATAAGGACTGCTTGGCCTACCCAGTCTGACCATTTCCCTGCCTATTGGATAAGCTGTAGATCCTAGTTAACAAACAGGTCACTGGTAAGGCTGCATCTAGAGTATGGAATTCAGTACTGGTGCCCACACCTCAAAAAGGACATTAACCTGCTGGAGAAGGTCCAGAGGAGGGCTACAAAGATGATATCTGGTCAGCAGGGTAAGGCATACAAGGAGAGGTTGAGGGCACTGAACATGTACTCCCTGGAAGACAGAAGAGAGAGAAGGGACATGATTGGGACCTTCAAGTACTTGAAAGAGATAAATAAGGCTGGGAGAATCTCTTTAAGCTGACTAGCAACCTTAACATGAGGGGGCACAGTCTTAAGCTGAAGGGTAGGAGGTTTAGGAGGGAGGTCAGGAAGCACTTCATAGATTCATAGAAGTGTGAGGGCAGAAAAGGAAAGACAAGGCCCACTGAGTCTGCCCATTTGTCCAGCTATCTGCTTGAACCTGCACCCCCCACCCTCAACACTCCCCTGTGGTTGTCCCATTCCCCTTTGAATCCCTCCACTGTTTCTTCTCCATCGACCGCCTCCGGGAGTCTGTTCCACTTTCCACCACTCTCTCTGTGAAATAGTATTTCCTAATGTTACCCCTGAACTGCCCCCCCCTTCACCTGCAGGCCTCTTCTTCACAGCGAGGGTGGTGGACACTTGGAAAGTACTGCCAGAAGAGGTAATCTCGTTGAAGACAGCGGGCAGCTTTAAGAGAGGCTGGAACAGTTATGGGGGAGGGTAGGGGTCATGGGTAGGGAGGATGGGAGGAGTGAGGAGAGGGGGCAGGGACAGTAGCTTAAGCTGTGGACCCTGCAACACGAGCAGACTTGATAGACCAAATGGCCTTCTTCTGCTGGCTTCTTCGTATGTATGTTCGTATGTATATTAAGCTCTTTTAGTCTCTCTTCATATGGCTTCTGGTGCAGACCCTGCACCATTTTAGTTGCCCTCCTCTGGACTATCTCCATCCTGTCTATATCCCTGTGGAAATGAGGTCTCCAGAACTGCACGCAGTACTCCAGATGGGGTCTCACCAACTATCTGTATAGAGGGAAAACAACTTCCAGTTTTCTACTGGTGATGCCTCTCCCTGTACATTCCAGTATCCCCCTAGCCCTTCTTACTGCCTTTTCACATTGCTTGCTTACCTTTAGGTCATTTGATATGACTACCCCCAGGTCTCTTCCCATTTTTGTTGTTGTTAGTATCCCCCCATTGTGTACTCTTCCCCTGGGTTTTTGTTTCCCAGGTGCATTACTTTGCACTTCTTTGTACTGAATCTAAGCTGCCATACTTTTGACCATTCCTTCAACCTTGCCAAGTCCCTTCTCATCCTTTCCACCCCCCCCTTGTGTATCAACCTTGTTGCAGATCTTTGTGTCATCTACAATGTCACTTATAAACACATTAAAAAGGAGTGGTCCCAGTACTGAACCCCGTGGTACCCCACTAGTAACCCCCCTTTCTTTGGAGTGGACTCCATTTACTATTACCCTCTGTGTCCTGTTGTCCAGCCAGTGTTTTACCTAGGCTACCACACTAGGATCCACTCCCAGGCTGGCTAACTTGTTTATTAATGTTTTGTGTGGGACTGTGTCATACTTGGATGGTAGACAGCAGATAAATTGCTCTGTGGAATACTTCCTATAATATAGTTAATAACGAAAAGTTTAGATGAGTATTGCATAGTGTATATGTAGCTATACCACCAATATAAACAACAACTTATAAAATGGCTAGGGAGTTTTCTGTGTACTGATTGGCTAAGATGTACCATTTGCCATGTCACTATTAGCACATATTGTACCAACTGGTACTGTACTTTTTGTGCCACCCAGGATGTAGCACAGCAATAGATCCATGCTTGCCAGAAGGTTTTGAAGCAACATTTTCTGGCAGCCATTTTAGTAGTGAAAAAAGCATTAACCATACAGTACTTGCCCTAACAGTCAAAATAAACATTTTCACACTGTTCAAAAACTACCAACCACTGCCACAGAAGTAAAAGACAGCAACTACATGTTGCAGACAGTGAACAACATGATGTGACTGTAATTGCTGTTTCTATTTATTTAAGTATTTATTGAAAATATCAGAATTACAAACCTTTGAGTCATAGACTCATTTCGAAAGGCTCTACATCGAGACATAGAAATATAAGTTAAGACATTAATGCAAGGTACAGAGGGTGGAGAAGCACAGTTACAAAGGTAAGAAACATAGAGACTGACATTGATGTGGCCTATACATATTATTTGCTAAGCAGGTCCCTGTAACATTTGGGTTAGTTATTGTCAGAGGTACCAATGCAGTCTGGATAAAGGTAGACATTGTCAAGCAGTTCAAGGAGATAGCATGCTGTGGGATGAGCATAGGGTGGTTGGCAACAGGTAGCATGGATTATGGGCAGGTGCAGAAGCAGGAGTGAGAAGCAAGGAGGTGGCTCCTGAGGGCTCCTTTGATAGGCCCCAGCTTGGCGAGACTGGTGATTGATGCAAGGAGGGCGTTGTAGAGGGTGGGGGTCCTGATTGTGAAGGATCTTTGTGCCAGGGTTGTCCTGACCCTGGAGACTACCATGGAGGTAGTATTAGTGCTGTAGGTGTTTACTGTGTGCTCTTTGGCATTTTAGAAATGCTGTTATTCCAGGAGGTGTTTGACCTAGGAGGAATTTTTTGACCATTAGACCAGCCTGATGCTGGAGCCTCTCCTCAAAGTTGAGGATCTGTGCAAGGGAGTAGAGGGTGCAAGTGTGCATTGTCCATCCTGCACCGGACAGGAGCCTGCAGGCTTTGTTAATGAATATTTTAAGTTTGTTGATGGCCGTGGTGTCAGCAGCACCATAGATTAGTAGTCCATAGTCGATCAGGGACATGACAGATGAGGTAATGGCTAGTCTCAATCCTTCTGGGGGTAGGCAGTCCTTGTGACGATATAGGAGGCTGATGCAGGTGTTTGCTGCTGATGCAAGTGTGGAGATGTGGGTATAGAAGGGGAGGGCGGGGTCAAAGGTAACCCCTAGGTATTTGTATGAGTAGACCTGTTCGAGGGGGAGGAGTGACCTGGAGATAATTTGGAGGGGTACATTTTTTCGTTTGATCTGATGGTGTGTGAATAGCAGGGTCTTCATTTTTTTCAGGTTCATGACCAGTCTATTCATGCTGAACCAATGTTCAGCCAGGCTAAAAGAGTACTGGAGTGAGGCCTGCAGGCAGGTTGGGTTTGAGTGGGAGGCACAGAGGACAGCGTCGTCAGCGTAGAGTGAGATTTTTCTGGGGCAGTAGGAGGGAAGGGCATTTAGAAAGAAACTAAAGAGCAGTAGTCCCAGGATGGAGCCCTGGGGCACTCCTGAGTGTACTGGGCAGGAGAGGGATAGCGTGGTATTGATCCTGACATACTACGACTGTGATGTCAGGTAACTGGAGAGCCAGTCGAGGGGCCCTTGGGAGAGACCCATTTTAGAGAGCGTGTCCAGCAGGAGGGGGTGGTTTACTGTGTTGAAGGCCTTGGCTAAGTCTATAAACATGACTACTGTTAGTTGTCCCTTGTCTAGTGTGGTGTGGATGTATGTTGAAAATTCCAGGAGGGCAGTGGTGGTGCTGTGCCCAGTGCGGAAACCATGCTGTTGGCTGCACAGTAGGTTACGAGTGTCTAGGTAGGTTGTTGGCTGATCAGCCACCACCTTTTCTAGGGCTTTGGGGGGGGGGAGGATTGAGATTGGTAGGTAGTTACCTGTGGATAGATGGTCCCCACCTTTGTGAATGGGCGCCACTACTGCATTTTTCCACTTTTTGGGAAACTGACTAAGGCAAAGGGAGTGGTTCAAGAGGCCGATAAGGGGGAGGAGCAGTATATCCAGAGTCAGGCTGAGTAATTTAGTGTCAAGTGGGTCATTCAGGGGGCTGGAGCCTTTAAGAGTCTTGGCTAGGTATGACTCTCCTTCCCAAGGGGTAATAGCCCTTAGTATAAAGGTGGGCATGTAATCTGGGGGTAGTCAGAGGTGGGGATGGGGTTGAAAGAATGTTGGGGGAGGACTGCACTCAGATCAGTGAAACTGGTATTGAGGGCATAAGCTATTTCCTTTGGGTCTGTGGTGACTGAACCATTTACTAAAATCTGTGCAGGGGCGGGGACCTAGATTTGCCATTAAGCATTTTGATGTTGTCCCAAACTTTTCAGGCGGACCCCCAGGAGGAGGTAAGCTGGGCCCTAAAGTGTTTAACTTTTGCCTGGTGAATGGCACAGGTGCATTTATTCCGTTCCATTCGATAGGCCTGTCTGTCTGCAGGTTTTGTGGAGTCTCTAGCCTTGTGCCACAGGTTATCTCTGTGCTTTAGCTGCTGGGTGAGTGACAGAGTTATCCAGGGTGCATTTTGTTGCTTGTGGTGGGTCTTTTTTTTTAGGGACAAAGGTGTCACAGGCTAGGGTAAATGAGTTTTGGAAGTAGTCTAGCACTGTGTCCACGCTGGTGGCCTATTGAAAAATGTTTGGTGCAGGCTGTTGAACTGCACTAGCCAGAAAAGCACTATGGTGGCTGCAAAGGGACATACTCACTTTCTGTCACAGTAGTTGTTCAGCCCTCACTCTGCATACAGTCCTTACCTCAGCCTTACAAAAAGGTAAAAAGATGGTAGCACAAACAGTGTGCAGACCACAAAAGCTGGGGGGGAGACTAAGCTGAGCACTGCGCGCATGTACACGTGTTTGTGTGTGTGTGCCCTCTACTGATGAGCACACTTCACTAATAGGGGAACTACTTTTAGTACTTAAGTATTAAAGGGAATGTGTACCTGAGCTTGTCTGCTTTCAGTCGACGATCTTCTGTCACCCGATCTTTCAGTCGACCCCCTGCGGTGCACATTACAGCAATTCTGAATACCAAAAGAAACACTTTTTAACAGCCATGTTCGCCCCATCATTAACCACCATTTTCCCATCATGTTTGCCGCACAGCAGTCTCCGACGTCAGGTTTGGTGACATGCATGCCTGACCAGGACCTGCACATACTCACTGCTGTTCCATTTCTCTGTTGGTGGTCGCAGCATACACACGTGTGTTATTGTGAGTTTATTTGAGGTGCCTATATCAAAAGTAAGCATAACTGCTGTAAACAAAGTTTGATTATGGACATCGGACACAGTTCAGTTAATAACAGAAAGGCCGTGGTGTTAGCAGCATTTGATAACCAACTATTATTATAATGCAAAGAAATCTGAATACTTCTGATTGGGTGGCAAAATTCCAACAGGGCAACATTAACTTACGTTAACCTACCATGTACAACCATATAACAAAGTGTAGTAAAAATGAAAAACGTGAAAAGGTGAAAAAGTGAAAAAGTCCCAGCAACTGAAGGAAAACACACAGCATTAAATGGCTGCCTGCATACGGTTTCCAATTAGTTCAAAATGCCAGCCCCACAACCATGTTTCTGAAAGTGTAAAAAGTAATAAGCCATCCACCAGCTAGCAATCAGTTTCAGTAATAAAGGAAATCAACAGAAGAAGCGTCACAGAACAAGCGTCAGACGCCACGTCTCTCTGACTAGTGAAATTTCACATCCTCAATCGACTGGCTGCCTGCTTACATGCTACCCTCAGCAAACGTACAAAAGAAACACATATTTAAACAGTGTTAATGCTAAGCACACAGAAACCATAATCGCACAACCAATAGTTAAAAAGTGACCCGGTAAAAGAAAGCAATGTTAAAATAGTATGTCCCCATAGCAAGAGTTCAGTATTAACATTAAAAACCCAAGTACCTTCACAAGAGTGATTTCACCCCCGTGGTATCGCAGAGTCTCCCGCCATTGAAAAGCAGATCTTCCTTCGTCCTGTAGCTCATTCACAGTGCAAAACCGGGCACAATTAAGCAGCTAGGGGGAAAAAGTGAAATTATGAAACATTGCTGCATTTCTTCCAGTTCTTTCAAGCACATTGCCCCCCAACACAATAAACACACACGTGCCACAGAATCATCATGTAAATCTTTAAAAATAGAATATTAAAACAGCAATTACTTTAGCAGTCTAGCAAATGACGACCTGGCTGCGCGAACCATTTAAAAGGGAAATACTTAACTAGCGTAAAAGCCATTCAACTGTGGCCCTTGAAACGAATTTTAGCCTGTTTGGAAATATGTCGGTTCCACAGTGGGTAAATGGGACCCCTGATTTTATCACCGCCCACACAAGCACGACTCCAGTATACTCCGATATCCATGAGGCAAGAATGTCACCACATAGGATACAAAATGTTAACTCATTAGACATCCTTAATGACAGCTTAGACAATGTCGAGGTTACAGCTGTCATCCTGACAGCATCTCAGCTCAACAACCAGCCATTTCAACAGAATCCTTCGCAAGCAGTAACCACAGTAGATGAAAATGAGACTACTACCAGCAATCATACACCAGATCCAGAGCCAGAGGCAACTGACACAGAGCCTACCAATGCACCAGCATACACAGCTGGCAATGAAGAAACAACAATTGTAACACTTTTCCTAACACAGGTGACAGAACCAGAACATGAGAATACCATAGTACCTGATCAAAAGGCATAAATATTTCAGCAAATGAATAATAATATAGCTCAATACACATGTGAAATAAAAGGAATCCATAGTGCTTACATAGGCCATTGAATGCATCCAGTCAGTGTCTATGTGTGTGTGTGTGTGTCTGTGTGTGTGTGTCTCTCTCTCTGTGTGCGCATGTGTGTCTGTTTCTTAGTGGTGGATGCAGTAGAGGTTCAACCTGCATGTGTGGTTCAGTGTAAATGTCTTAGATCATGTCTTAGCAGAACGCAATGGTAACCACATGTAAACATAAAAAAATCTGCATAAATCCATACCCCACCCAGTTCATAACTACATGTAAACAAAATCAACCCAAGAAAGCAGCAGTCTCCAAACAAATGTAAAAGACAGTAGAAAGTCTGCTATATTAATAGCAATAAGGTATTCCCAGTGGTTCTCTCAATGATCAGTAGAACAACCTCTAGGGGCATGTAATACTCAGTTACGTCTCATGCCACACTTCTCCCCTACTGGGTGATAAATACACCATTAACAAAATCCCTGGCAATACCTCTTTTAAGCAACAAGGCATGACCAAGACTTATGTAAATGGTCTGTTAATCACCTTCCAGGGGTGTACTGTGTGACAAGGTATAGCCGAGTGCCAGATGCCCCTAGAGGGTGATAAATGTTCAACGATACCAAACCTCGACATGCTTGACTGTTCCCCCCAAGACATGGACTACCTAAGGTAAACATCACAGTACTTACTGTCATACCCATGTAATTAACCAACAAATGAACCCACTTCCCCATTTTAATCTTGACCCCCTACCCATACCCATTATTATACACTCCCCCAATATTTCCTTGATCTTGAGTAACCCAATCCACATCAGCAACACCTCTCTCCTCTAAACTGTCATAATGTGACGTGGAATCCCACCCCCAGCGTTACAATGTTTCAAATCCTTCGCCACCTGCATCCCTCGATCACCGACTCCCCTTCCCTCAATGTAGTTGACACATTGCTAGCCCACTCCAGTTCACCAAACACCTTACTTTTGTGAAAAAACAACTGTCCTGATGTATTATTTTGTTTTTGTGAACTGCAAAAAAAAAAATAATGGTCCCTTGTGTTCTCTTCTAACCCCACCCCAACCTGCACCCATCCTCCACGTACCCTGCCTACATATAAATATGTATATTAAAAAATATATATATCTAATAGATAATAAAAAGAGTCTGAAAAATGGAGCTTTCTGTTTGGCTTTAAACACAATGAAACGGTTATGTACATGAGTTATTAACATAAGCCATGGCAATTCCTTATACAAAACTACTCAGCATACACACCTCTCCCACTACGTAGGTTTTGTCCTCAACCACTTCTCCTCTCTCACACTTATTGCTCTCATAGCCACCCTAGTCCCCACCCTCAAACTCTTTCTGGCCCCCACCTCCCCTCCAGACACCATTTTTTTCCCCTCTCTCTGCTGTCAGGGCTCCCCTACCCTTCCAGTTCCCTCCCTTGGGTGCCCAAGTCCCTTGCTATCTCCTGACCTGCACACTGTGGACAGCCACTGTATTGGTCAGTACTCCCCCTGCAGTTGATGCCTCCCTCTGCTGTGGTGGTCTTCCAGATTGGGTTCCTCACCCACTAGCTGTATACCATCCACTGCAAAGTTCATTCTACCACCTTCCTCTTTTCCCAACCGCCACATGGGGTATCTGCCCATTCAGGCCCCCCCCCATACAGCCACCTGTAACTGTTGTTCTCCTACCCCTTGCCACAATGTGGGCTTATCGTATTGAACTTGTAGCCGTACTCATGTTTGTTAGCTCTAACTCTGTACTCTTGTCTATTTACTGAACTGTGGCCCACCTGTGTGTGTCTGAGATCATTATTTCTGTATGCACCATGCCTCAATTGTACTGGCTACTGTATTCTCTCTGCCCACATGTAGTTGTGGTCCTGTATAGCACCCTGAATATTGAACCATTTTTTTCTCTGTATTATAACCTCCCGGGTCACACCTGAAAATAGTAACTTGTTGCCTAGTGTGCTCACCTGGTTAACAAAAACAAATAAATATTATAAAAACGGTCTAAGAAATGGAGCTTTCTGATTGGCTGCAAACATTCTAACAGCCTTATGTTAATCTTTTATTAACATACATGTAGACCTTAGCCATATGATGCACTGAGTATTAACCCTCATCCTGACCAATAAAGTAACAGAATTTCGTAGACAAAACAGCTACCAACAGTGATATATTTTTTCTGTTTCTTAACTCAAAAAATACAGGTTGAAATACCGAAGCAAGAGCAACCATTGCCAGACTCAACAAAGATAACTAACTCCAGACATGTACAAGTCACAGAAGAACATCTAGACGTACTTGAGGAAAACAGAAATGAAAAAAGCACAAGAAAAGCAGCACAGTGGTCTGTGAAACTCTTTAGAGAATGGTTAACTGAAAACAAAGAAAGTGCAGAGTTTGAATACCTGCCAGTGCCTGACCTATGTAATACACTAAGACAATTTTACGCATCGGTTCACAATAAAGACAGCAAGCATTATAGTCTTGGTAGTTATGTCAGCATAAGAGCAGGGTTAAATCGTCATCTTAATGATCCACCTTTCAGTCATAAAATTAATATAATGCATGGGAGTGATTTCCAAACAGCCAATAATGTTTTCCTTGGCCTAATAAAAACACTCCGCAAAAAAGGTGAGGACAAAACATCACTTTATCCCCGAATAACAGACAGCGATCTATTAAAGCTGCGATCCTCACCACTGATGGACACAAAAACAGCAACCGGCCTAGTCCACAATGTATGGTTCAACATACAGCTACACTTTGCCAGACGTGGTCGAGAAGCAGGGGTGTAGCCAGGGATTTCAGATCTGCACACCAAGTGGACTCACTGCTACCCCCCCCGTTAGGTTGTGCTACCCCCCCCCCGGGGTGTAGCCAGACAATATACAAATGTACACCAGGACCGTGTTTGTTGCCTCAGTTGGCATAATAAATACAACTTTTGTATCTCATGACAGTGGTTGTTGCCATGCATGGGTAAATGCAAATGCCATGCATTGCTCCCTAAGATACCCACACACCAGCCTAGAGCCTGTAAAGTGGTATTGTCCTTGGGATGCAAAGACAGTACTAGTGACCAGTCCTCCTAGTTTTGACTCCTATGAATAAAATAACAGAAAGGTTCAACGTTTTCTTTGTTAGCTTTCATGGAAAAAGGAAGCAGTTCAGAGCCTATTTGCTACCCCCCCTTAAATAAAATTGCACACCATGGAGTGCTTGGAGTATGCCTGGCTACACCCATGTGACGAGAAGGGTCAAGGGGCCTGACACCAGCTTCATTTGTATTAAACACAGATGAAAATGGGCTAGAGTATGTAACACTCTCTTTTAATGAAGATACAAAAAAACACCACCAAATGCATGAGTCCAACAAAGAAAGGCTAAGAGGTCATATGTACCAGATCCCAGGTGACCCCACATGTCCCGTCCAATCTTTTTAAAAAATATGTCTCTAAATTACCCAATGATGCACGTGCATTTTACTTGCATCCAAAACGTCTATCCCAGCAGTTGCTGGATGCACAGGCTACATGGTACAGCCAAACACCCATGGGTGCATCATACTTAGGTGGAATGATGTCGCGTCTCAGTAAATTGTCTGGTCTAAGCCAGAGATACATGAATCATTCAATTTGTACAACTGTGGTGCATCTACTACACACTGCAGGGCTTGATACTAAATCAATAATGTCAGTAACAGGGCATAGATGCGAGTCATCCATAAAGAGTTACTGGACTGCAAGTAGTGAAGAATGTAAATCCTGGTCATTAATATTGTCTGGCAAACCACAAAAAAAAATCAAACTAAGTGCAACAGAACCTATTCAACAGTCCCCCACTAAATTAGTCTGTAATAACAATGTATTAACAACTGACATAAACAAATATCTCCCATCTTCTAACCAGTACCTTCCGAACCGCACAATAAATGGTGGTTGTGCACATATATGTGCAAAACCAGTAAACAACACCGCCATGAACAAAACAAACCGTGAAACTTGTAGAATAAACAAATATCAGCCATGTCAAAATGAATGTAACAATGTAAACCATTACAGCATTGTTTGAAAAAAATGAACCAATGAGTACTGAAACTAAGTAGTAAAAGCATCGTAGTATTATTTCTGTTGTATGAAATCTGTGCAGAGCAGTAAAAAAATAAAAGTTATATAACAGTGTTAGAATGTTAACAGTCAATGAAAACTGCATATCTCAGAACGTTGTTATTATCGTAGTAAATAAGTTAACCTGCCTATGTAAAAAAAAAGTCAAACATGAAAGACAAAATACTGTAATAGTGTCAAATAAGTTGTAATAAAAAATGTGTTGTTTCTTAAGAATGCCACTGTGTTTTATCATCTAAAACAACAATGCACATACCTATACTAATGTGTATTTGTGTTTCATATAAATAATTGCATAAGTAAGAACAATCAGAAAGCAATGATGGTAAAATAAAAACAACATAAGATTTTCTCTCAAACATAACAAAAGTTAGCAGTTGTGTCACTGTGTATGTGTCTCTCTATACATATGTGTGTGTGTGTCTCTATCTCAGTGTGTGTGTCTCTATGTACATGTGTGTGTGTCTCTGTGTCTGTGTGTGTGTGTGTGTGAGTGTGTCTGTCTCAGGGATTAGCGTGTGCTGAGCATGGCGGGGGGGTGGAACATATTAGCCAATAAATAAAGACAATGCTTGAGATAAAGGTGTATCAATCACCCCCCCGCCCCCGATTCAAATGTGGCATGACGTGTAGCTGAGCACCACACTGTCCCTACGATTCTGATAAAATAACTGCTAAGCAAACTCCTGGGAGTCTGTATTTTAAAAAAAACAACAACAGATGTGAAGTTAAAAAATAGTATCTTATCAATGTTAAATAAAGATTTAGATCACAAATGAAGTCATGCATCCACCAACAGAATAAACATGCTGCTTCACAATCAAAATTCATCATGCCACCATTTCAACACCATACTACAATAGCCTCTTCATAAGGATGCCCACGCAGCATGTACATCAGCCTGAGAATGATGCTGTACTGTTCATCTAACCTCTGGTCATGCCTCATTGCTGAATTAACAATCCAACAAACACATGCAGCAACGCACACACACACACACCACACACGCAAAAACACACACACAGAAAAACACATACACAGTGCGCCAGACTGAAACAACCACATACATGCACACATGTATGCCCCAGAGTGACACAAGAGAATCATGCACTGACTCCCTTAAATCCTTCCTAAATCTGTAATACAACCCCTAAGCCCAAGGTATAAAAAATCTCTTGACAGGCATTATCTGTCCCCCAACCTAAATCTCTCCCCAGATGCCCTTTGCATCCTGCTCTACTTCCTAAAGCCTCACTTTACACACCCTACATCAGTCATAAACTCTTCACATAACCATCATGTATGCCCCCCTCACCCTCAACCAGATGACCATAACTGCCCTGATGCATAACACTATGCAGTGCCCCCCAACACCTGGAAAGATGCCTTGAAACCTCCCTATAAGCGTCAACCGCCCACCCCCCCACACACAAAAAAACAGTAGCCCAAAAAGAGCATGGATGCAACCACTGTGAATCCCACCAACTAAATAACCCCAAAGTGTCATCCCACAACTCTTCCCAGACTCACCACACCACCCACCCACCACCTCTGAGCAGGTACATATGAACCCACCCAGAAGAGCTCTACACAGTTCTCTGTGGAGATCTCTAAACGTCTCTAAACAGTTACGTTGATCTGCTGTCATATATTCCCCCCACAAATACCCAAACAGTACATACAGTTACCGCGTACTCCACTGACACCTCAATAAATCTAAAACGTTTACCAGACTCACTGTTTACTACCACTGCAAAACTCCAACCATCCATTTTAAAAACAAAGTGTTTCGGCACACCTATCTATCCACCTAAAAAGACATCCTAATTAATCCTGCACATCCCAGGCAAGCATCCAAAAATCAACATGCAACAACCCTCATCTGACTACCCACACACAGCCATTTTCCTAACACTCCCCCCCAGTTGACCTATGCATCATTTACCTCCCCCTGACAGTAAAATCAGACCATTGTGCACCCCTAGTTGACTTAATAAAACATCTCCCCAGAACCGTAAACTAGCCAGCTACCCCACGCATGTACCTACGATAAATGTATTCATGTCCTTCACCGCCTCGCTTACTTTACGGCCTACTGATTGCTGTAACATCACACACTCTTAATCTCGAGCGATACCTCGCCAGTGCATTCCATGAAAAAAAAAACATTTCTTACACCCACCAGTAATACACAGATCGTCACAAAAGCAAATGGCGAATAATGACAGAAAAATGCCTTAATGTATCGTATAGCATAAAAAAAGTACCACACAATTCACGATTCCCACACATCAACCTGAGACTCATCGGTGAACAACAGTGATAAAGTACTACCAATAAAAGAAATATTTCCACCACATTTCGACTAAATAGTGTCCAAAAATGATACACAACCTGCACTAGTCCCAACTGAGCAGTAGATGTAAAAAATAAATATTCGACGTAGACCGCCAGTCAATTTACATCAGTTCAGGCAGTGATGCGCATGCTCAGTTGAAAGAGCTCCATGGAAAAAAAACAAACCGATTCAAACCGTTAAAATGGATGACAAGCCTGAAAATAATCAAACTGTGCTGAACACCTAATAAAGTTACCTTTACACAAAACATAAGTGCCACCATATTACGCTAACATTCAGTTTCACATTTTACCAGCTGACATAAGCAAATCGCGGGTTAGACACAATGGTTTGGTGATTCTCATAGACAACAGCTATTTTTTACTAAACTAAATACTCAATTTTAAAAAAGAGCAAATCTTTGTACAAACTGCCCACACATATTACCACTTTTCCTAAGAAACATCACCAGCAATATATTGACTGCCACCACACGTTCTGATGTTTCAATTACTCTAATTATCCGCTGAAGGACTATTTTACATTGAACCAACACAGATTTCAAAATAAAACATAATTATATAAACGTAAATGAATAAATACCACATGCACTTGTAATAATAGCAGCAATAAGGTATGACCAGAGGTTAGATTAACAGTCAGTCACCCCCTTTGTGGCAATATGGCACTCGGCTGTGCCTCGTGCCATATTTCGCCACAAGGGGGTGATTAACAGACTGTTAATCTAACCTCTGGTCATACCTTATTGCTTAATTAGCAAATTATGCATTTAAAACTTTTTTTTTAAATGTACCAGGATTTGGGGCTAAACAGGATAAAAGTCAGTGCTAACCAAATAACATAAAGAGAGACATACCAGAGCTTTTGTCAATGCCAGCAATCTCAGATACTTTACTGAGGGCTAAAATGACATGTACGTGGCTGCCTGCTATTCCTGACCTTTGCTCTGATAATGCCTCATGTTCAAATATATTACAGTGTTCACCAGATCGAAGTGCACATTGGGAGAACATTATAAAACAAAATATGCCAGGTTGTCATTTACCCTTTGCATATTTAGTTTCACACTGTTATCCAATTTGTACTGCGATCTTGTGGCCTCTGTAATATATCCTGACACGAGGTGATAGGCAGCCATGCACATGTCATTGAACCCCTCAGATAAAAAGTATGATTTCTGTGTTAATGGTCATTTTACCCCAGCTCCAGAATAGCTATGATAATTTTTAATGTCCCTTGCATATTTTAGCAATACAATATTGTCCCTGGCCACTGTAATATATCCTGATCAGTGTCATTTATTACAGCAAAGGACACTGGTGACGTGGAGCCATGTAGAACTGGTGTTTCCCATCACTGTCATAAATCTGTACTGTGCAGTGCATTATTCTTACCAATCAGCATTACATACAGTAATTGCACACATGAAAAGTTAGCTCCCTGTCATACATTCCTGTTCTGTGCAGTGCACAATAAGTAAGTAATAATACCTGACAGGGTGGGTGTTATTGGGATATAACAGACCGCCCAGGGGCATAATGAGGCCCAACGCCAGAGGAGGAGGGCCTTATAGCCCCCGGAAAGTCCGTTATATCCCATAATGCCCACCCTGGAGGGTATTATTACACTTAGAAAATGGGCTATAGGTGACTTTTAAAAAAAATTTACAAAAATAAAAAATACATATTTAAAAAAGAAATAAAAAACTATTATAAGTAACTTGTTGTAAAGTAGTTCCTATATTTGTGAAATTACCACTGGAGGGTGCTGCTGTTTTTTAGTTTTCCTTTTAAAGTTTATATGAGCATGCTGTTCGGGTTAAGCATCATTGTTGCTGTGTCTCCTCACAACCCCCCCCACACACACACACAGACACATGACAGAGGAGAGAGCTTTATTTTGATTTGTTTAATGAGCATCAGTGGGAAAAGAGAAATGTATAGCCGGCTGATCTGGAGACTGACTGTGAAGAGAGGTATATATTTTTTTTTGTCTTTTTGATGGCGTTTGAAATGTTGCGTGATTTTCCAGTACTAACTTGATAGCATGCTGTTAGTTGACACGGAGGACAAACGGGAGTGTTCAGTATGGTAAAAGACAGTGATACTTTATAAAAGAATGGTTTTGTGTTGCAGTTGTTGCTTCTGAATATTTGTTTTGTTTCCAAGGAAACACTGTGGCTGAATGGGGGATAGTACTAGCGTAGCATCACTGTGCGAGTAACTGCTGTTTTTTTATGGAAAAAAGAGGAATCAGGCTGGATTTGGGGGATAGGCGTACATTTTCTTTAGTATAAAAATGTCTTTGCTCTTTCTTTGTAGTGGTTCAGTTTGGCTGCTGTTATTGTCTAGCGAGGTAAATGTCAGTAAATGAGCGCGGGAAACATGGCGGCTTGCAAGTTTTGCCATTTGGGTGGCCCCGGGATTTACTTAGTAATGGGGCATGATAAAGTGGCACTCGTTATTTTGTGGGCATTGTTGAGAAATAACAGCCAGGGTGCCAGGCTGTTTAAGCCAATCAGGATATGACTTTCCCTTTACCCATTTTCTAAGTGGCATGTAATCCATCACTGTCAAAATGCAGTCATTGTTACCTATCAGGGTATGAAATTACTAATCAGTATAAATACTTAGGTGTTGTGGTAGTCCATAACCTGTCCTTTTCAGCTCACATTAATAATACAGTAAAGAAAGTTAACAACAGAATTGGAGCATTACGTAGGTCATCAGGAATACTAAATCAAGAAACACGGAGGTTAATTGCAAATCAGTTGATAGTATCCACACTTGAATATGGCAATACAATATATAACTTTGCGGGTCAAAAATATTTGGACAAACTAACTAAAACATACAATTGAATTGCAAGATTTGTCCTAAAATATAAATTTACTACTCATCATTGCACCACGTATAATGCACTAAAATGGGACAGTTTACTGATACGGTTTAAAAAACAATATTCAATAGTTATATAGAAGTTAAATAATGTGATGATAAAAGGTAATTTAGACTTGGCCTGTGGTTATGAGTCATTCCTATTTACTAAGGGATGTAAAACATAGAGGTCTCACTATTCCAAAAAATAACAAACAATATGGATATATGACACTACAGGCCCAGGTGGCAAAAATTTGGAACAATATTCCCCCTCATCTAAGAAATGTAACAAAATTAGCAAAATTTAAAGTAGGTCTGAGTGATATATTCCTCACTGACTGTACCTGTATGAAGTGATATATAAAGAGGTATAAGAAGTTATGTAAAAGTCTGACATACAACTGAATGAAGTATTTTTTACACTAAGTAAATATGATGTTCTATGTGTATTATTGTATGACAGTGTATTGTTATGAATGTATTGTAATGTCTTTTATATTTATTTGTAACTTGATTGTTCGAACAGGACGACTTTGAAAATCGGTCTTCAGACCTAATGTCTTGTATATCCTGTATAAAAATAAATATTTTTACTACTTCCTTTACATGAAACAAGTGTGACACTGATTAATGTATTCTTTATTTATTTCAATATATATTTATGTATTGTTGTACTTCTTTATTTACTGTCATATATTTACTCTGTGGTGGGAGGGTTTTCAGTACACCTGTGTAATCTACACCTGAGTGGTGAAGCAGGCATGTAGCAAACCCTCGTTTATGATGCACATCAGCACTGAATTCCAAATGTGCAGCTTCCCTACAGTACCAAGCTTATTTAGTGTTGTTTAGTGTTGGTGTTGCTGCATGTGTCACAAAAAGGCGAAGAAGTGATATCTACGGTGAAGTGTAGAAAATTCCTGCTGCACAGAAATGCACAGCCCAGCAGTCCTCATGCATGGACATACTATAATGCATTTTTTTGATAGACCTTATGTACCAGTCTACCAGCACTGTGGTTTCTAGCTTGTGCAAATTGTAACCCCCCCACCAGCACGTATGGCCTTGTCTGACATTTACCATTCAGTATCTTTCTTCAGTGTTTTTAAACCTGTGCTGTGAGATGTCAAAAAAACAGGTTGTGCTATGTATTTTGGATGGGATTTTGGAGCATATGCTGCCAGTGTGTTGTACCCATGCATGTGTGCTATGGTTGTCATGAATGGTTGAGTTGGTGGAAGGCTGCTAGTAAGATACTGTAAATATGTTACAAATGTGTACATACAGTGCAACCACCAATGCAACACCCCATTCGGTCATCTTTTAAAATGGTACTTCAAGTATCTGTCTTCTTTCTGTTATTATCAGTAAACATCAGCCCCACAGCTTGGTGTGCTCGAGGAACCAAAGTAATCCCCAGTCAGTAGCCATTAATAGCCACCACCAAAAGCAAGGCCACAAACACAATAATGGTGTATCAAATATGCAGTTTTATTCCATGGCATTACAGTACCCACACAGTGCAAACTTCAGACATGCTGAAGCACAGACTGTGACAGATAATGCAGGGCTGCAGCAGACTTATACCAGTTTCTCTAAAGCTTCATTAGTCTCCCAGTTTGTGCTTCAACATGATTGCGGTTTGCACCTTTTTATGTTTGTTTGCACGCATGTGCAAGAAACATGGTGCCATCATCCGAGTTTTTCTGAAGTGTGTCAGCGTCTTCCAATTCAGTCAGTGTGTTTGCAGGTGTGGTCGCAGTTCTCCAATCACTGCTCCACCTGTCTATGACAGCAGTTGAAAATGCAGTGGCATACATTTGAAAGGGAGAGCTCTGCTTCAGTGAGCAGAGCTCCCCCCATCACATGCACCCATGCATGCATATTGCGTGCTCATGCGCTCCCCCCCACGTACATACTGTATGGCCGATGGGGGTGCCCAATCCCCCATCGGCTCCATGCCCCCCCCAAAAATGCTTTCCAGGTGCCATGTTGGGAGCCCACCCCAGTGTGGCACACATCCGTATGGCTGACAGGGGTGCCCAATCCCCTGTTGGCTCCAGCACCCCAAAACAGCCTTCTAGCTGCCACGCTGGGAGCCCACCCCAGCATGGCAAACGTCCTGCATTGTCTTCCTTTAAAAAGCAAACAAACCTGTAAACAATAAAATGTTCCCTTGGTGCTCTCCCAGCCTACCTGTGCCCACACACTGCGCATTCTGCCTCCCCACATCCCCCTCACCCCATACTTACCTCCGGAGCTCGGCACAACGATCTTTGGCGGACTGGGAACACGTATGCATTCTTCAAAGCCGACCGCGAACTGAGGAAATGTTGGTAAGCTGTATAATGTAATGAATAGGGTTTTTTCAACTTTACTGCATATCTCAGGCATTTTTGGGAATTTTAGCACCAAATTTTCAACATGGGGTTTTTGGGACCCCTTCGCATGAATTCTTGAACTTTGATGGCGTTAATAGGGCCCGAAGGGTGATTTTGCAGTCACTGCACAAAATCACCTTTCAGGACTGATTAACAAATGACAGTACCAGTGTTCATAAGGTGGGCTCTCAAAAAGCCTATGTTGCAAATTTGGTGAAAATATTCGTAAAAATTACTGTTTTATGAGCATGCGTTGTGCAGTTCCTACGCACACTCGTAAGTTTGCAAATGTTTAATATTTGCTCTCTGGATTTTCAACATTGCCATTTTGCCACACCTACTTATGAGCAGCACAGCTGTAATTTTTCACATCTCACCCAAAATGTGTTTCCACGCATGTAGCGCACAATGGCGCAGTCAGTGTGCAAAATCAATGTATGAGACACATTAAGAAAATCACAGTGACACTGTTCATGAGCAGAGGTCTTAAAATGGCTATGTTGAAAATTTGGTGAAAAAATTCCTAAAAATGACTGTTTTATGAGCGTGCGTTGAGCAGTTCCTACGCACACTCGTAAGTTCACAAATTTTTTATATTTGCACTCCAGATTTCCAACATTGCCATTTTACCATGCCTCCTTATGAGCAGTATAGCTGTCATTTTTCACGTGTCACCCAAAATGTGCTTCCCTACATGTAGCGCACAATGGCGCAGTCGGTGTGCGCAATCAATGTTTGGGACAGATTAAGAAAATCACAGTGACACTGTTCATGAGCAGAGGTGTTAAAATGGCTATGTTGAAAATTTGGTGACAAATTCCTAAAAATGACTGTTTTAGGAGCGCACGTTGCGCAGTTCCTACGCACACTCGCAAGTTTGCGAATTTTTAATATTTGCACTGCAGATTTTCAACATTGCCATTTTATTACACTTCCTTATGAGCAGTACAGCTGCCATTTCTCACATCTCGCCCAAAATGTGTTTCCGCACATGTAGCACACAATGGTGCAGTCGGTGTGAGAAAGCAGTGTTGGGACAGATTAAGAAAATCACAGTTACACTGTTCATGAGCAGAGGTCTTAAAATGGCTATGTTAAAAATTTGGTGACAAAAGTCCACAAAATGACTGTGTTATGAGTGAGCATTGTGTAGTTTCCATGCACCCTCGTAAGTTCATTACTTTGTAATATTTTCAGTCCAGATTTTCACCAGTGGCATTTTTCCACACTTCCTTATGAACAGTACAGCTGTCATTTTTCACAACATGGCCGAAATGTGTTTTCACACTTTCAGCGCAGAAATGCATGGTCACTGTGGGAAATCATTGTTCGGGACAGATAAAGAAAATCACAGTGACACTGTTCATGATCTGAGGTTCCAAAATGCCTGTGTTGACAATCTGCTGTAAAAAATCCCCAAACTAATGACATCATGGGTGTGCATTGCACAGTTTCTATGCACGCTCATGACTTCACCAGTTTTTTTAATATTTTCACTGCAGATTTGCAACATTGTCATTTTTACACCTCCCCATGAACAGTACAGCTGTCATTTTTCACATCCTGTTCGGAATGTGTCTTTGCACCTGTGGTGCTAAATGCCGTAGTCGCTGTGCAAAAGCAGCTTTCAGCTAACAAACTGATATTGCCACTGTTCATGAGGTGGAGTCACAAAAAACCCATGTTGAAAATTTGGAGTGAAAATACCAATGCAAGCCTGAGGTGTTAGGGTTTCCGACCATAATGCCCCACCCTGTAGAGAATGACAGGCATTAGGGGGTGTGACTTGGGATTCCCGCCTGAATGCTCATACCATTCCACATCCTGCAGCCATTGAAAGGCATCGAGGTATGCCTTGGACTCTTTGGCCCCAAAGTTCACCCCATTCTCCTATACTGCACCCATCTCACCGTATTTCCTGATGGAATGGGGTGCACATAAGGGCCAAAGACCCCAAGGCACACCGTGACACTTGTCAGTGTCTGCAGGGTAGGGTGCGGTGAAATGGCATGGCCGTTATGACTGATGACCCAAAGGCACAACCCAATGCCTGTCTGTCTCTGCAGGGTGGTGGTGGGGTTGACTTCAGTTTAATACTTCACTGCCATTCCTATTATGCAGCTCTGTAACTTCTACACTACCAATGCCAATGCCAGCAAGCAAACATTCGGCATTGACAAATGCTTGTTTATTTATCTACTGCTATGGAATAAAAATGAATCTTTGACAAATCATTTGTGTGTTTATGGCCTTGCTTCGTTGGTAGGTAGCAATGGCTAAAAAGTGCCATACATGAATAAATAAATATGTGGTACATCAGTAATAAGTTTATGTAAGTAGTGTAGGCCATGCTCTTAGGTTATATTCTGTTTCTATCCTCAACCGTGACACTGTTCCATTGACCCACCACAATGTAATTCAAATAATATTTCAGTGTACCTCTAAGTCTCCCCCTCACCACTTCTTTTCATATCATGGCAGCTTTTTTGGTCACACGTTTTTTGTTTCTGATACCATAACAACATGACCCCTTTTATGTTTTTTACATGTCACTACCTAGATCACCACAAATTCATTTATTCTGATGTTTTGCATGATGTTTTTAATATGTGTGGATGTTAGAGTTTGTGTGCATGATTGCATGACTTATCATATCAAGCATGTATGCATGAGTGCTTGTGTGAATGGACTTCTGTAAGGCTGGCTACCTTGATGTGGTACAGAGGCTTATCACAATGTATCTAAAACATTGTGTAACTAAAAGCCAGCCATGTTTTGAACGATTGCTGGTGTGCGAGTTCCAGAAAAGGAAATTCATTTGCTTGATACATATTGTTCCCTCTGCAGTACTCCTGTGGAGTGGATACATGCTGCATAATTGTGGCACATAGCCACTCCACACCCACTGCTGCACCCACGCAGGATGTATGCATTAGGGTGCACATCCACCAATGCACCAGACTCATGTTCCTTGCAGATGGCAACGCGATTGGATGTCGAAGAGGGTGTGGCATCACTATGCACCATGCACATTGGTGTGTACTGTACTTGTAGTACATGGCCAATCCCGTGCATCCACAGGGTCCTCAAGGCCCCAGAGCAGAGTTTGTTGACCTCTAACACACTGAGCTATCCCTATCCCATCAGCAAAACAGCAGTCCCAATTCACTGAGCCACAACCCAGTCCTGTCAGCATGAGTGCTTCCAGCACAGCATGTGGGGCCAACTCCCCTCCTGTCATCAAGATTGCAGCCACCCACCTGGCAGTTCCAGTGCCATGTACAAAATCACAGTAAAACCACCCTCCCTCTTGCAAGGCTGCCCCTTAAATGCTGTGTGCACTGCACCCCTCAAACACAGATGTGCACCAATACCACCTCCCCCACATCTGTTCCTACATGCTGATGCTGCTTTGTGGGACTGGTAGTGGCACAGACCTGCACACACCACCACGACTGGCATCTGTCTGATGTACACAGGTGCACGTGGCATATGCATGCCCACGTATGTCAGACGACACATGGCAGAGGACTTGTGGGGAGGGCTGTGCTAATGCCTGTCAGACTCATTGTCACTGGCATGCAGGTCCAGGGGAAGGGAAGCGTGGTGGCCCACTGCCATGGGGATGGATGTTTCACCTTGCGGCTAGCCCACTGTGGCAACCGGAAGCCATGGTGGTGTGACAGGGTTAAATACGGCACTGTCCTAGTTGTTATAGAGAAAGAGCTTAAATGCAAGGATCTGTTCTATTCTCTACTTTTCTGTCTCATCTCTGTCTGGTTGTACAACCACATTTTTCTTGTGAGACCTAGGACTTGATCACCTTGACGGTCTTGTAATTCTCTGCCTTTCACTGTCTCTCTACCCTCATTTGCTGTTCTGTCTTTTCTCCCCCCTTGCATATCTGCTAGCATAAAAATATATGTGAACCATTATGTTGAAATGTAACTGATACTGGGATCCCTTTGTTTAGAAATGTATATAGTTTTACTGTTGAAATGTAAGTAGTTATATTGTTGAAATAATTACAAAATGCTGTTTGGAACTCAAGGGGTTAACCTGAGAAACTAGTTTGCAAACTCTCTGAGAAGCTGTAAACAAGAGGTCAGTTCTGGGTCACAATGTTCTTTTTGCTGTGCTTATTGAAACTTACAAGAACACTGTGTGAGAAGCATGCTGTTTTCTTAACGAGCGGTGGTTACAAAGACTTATAAAAACAGAGCTGTAATTTTTTGCAAGAGAGAGACGCAGAGACTGACAGAGGCTGAGATTAGAAATTGAGAAGAAACCCAGATGGACTTTCCCTGTTTATACTGCCTTTGCAAATAATTATACTGAACAATTTTATTTTTTTATTTTACTTTGATTAATAATACATCATTTGTTGTGAATTTTGCAACTGCTCCTGGTTTTCCTATGCTTCCTGACCTGTGCCTCGATGACAGGTGGTTCCAACATGCCTGTGCAGTGTGGTTATTGAGCTGGCGCTGCCATGGCGAGGTGTGATTGGGGCTGCAGTCATGTGATGGAGGCACACATTGTGGAAGGTGGATGCATCCGAAGATGGCAGCACATTGTGGCATGTCCTCTAGATTATGGGTGCTTACTGTAGGCATTCACATACCCTGATCCATACCACACCATGCATGGTAACCACTTTTTGGCCCAGACGGGCATCTGACGTGATGCGTGCCTGTGACCAAAGCATTGACCATGGCCGCCCTGCATAGTGCTGTGCTGGGGTGGTGGCATGCCAAGGACAGATGTGGTGGAGGCACCAATCATGGGATGGAGGCATGAATTGTGGTGTGGTGGTGCATCAAAAGACAGCAGTACACTGCAGCATGGCTGCATTGATATGGGTGCCTACTGTAGGTATTCATGCCCACCTAGCTGTGGCACAGCATACATGGGATCCACTTTTGTGCCAGAGTGGGCATCTGATGTGATGCCCACCTGTGACCACAGTATGGCCCCTGGACACCCTACTATCTATGTACCTATGCCCATGAGATACTTAGCATCCATTACCTATGACCCAGTGCTGAAAATGAAAATGTGATGATACAGGGGGAAAATAACACATAGAATGATGGTTCACATATGTATGCAGTGTGTTATTGCTTTGCTGCACACAGCTATCAGTGACATGATTCTAATGAGTCATCTCATGTTATAAGGAATGGCCTGAAGCGTATGAACATACATGCGAACACATGGACATGCCAGCAGATAAAGGCCACATGGTCTATTGAGTCTGCTCGAATGTACAGCTAACAGCCCTTATACAGCAGCTGCCCCTCTCTCCTCCTCTGGTGACCCTCTCCCTTACCCTGTCCCATCCCCTTTTGAAGCATCTCACTGTATTACAGGATACCACTTCCTCTGATAATATGTTCCAACCTGCCACCACCCTCTCCTTGAAAAGGTGTCTCCTCATTTCTCTCCTGAACCTCCACCCCTCTAATCTCAGACTGTGCCATTGGGTGTCCCTCCCCTTCCTTAATGGGAAAAGCCCTCCTGTGTCCATCCTATTGATCCTCTTCATGTATTTGAAGGTCTCAACAATGTCTCCCCTGTCCCTCCTCTCCTCCAGGGAGTATATGTTCAGCTCCTCCAGCCTACTCTCATAGGGCAAGTCCTCCAACCCATGGATCATTTTTGTTGTCCTGCACTGCACTGCCTCCAGCAGACTAATGTCCATCTTCAGGTACGGCCACCAGAACCGCACACAGTACTCCAGGTGTGGTCTAACCAATGATCTGTACTGTTAGGAGGTTTAAACCTCACTTTCAGGTTCTTGGCAATATTGGGAATGCAAGTAATCACAAACATGTTGCATAAGAGTAATAAACAAGTTTATTACTACCAAAAGGATAAATCACAGTTGCCCTAAGCAGTTCTTTCCAATACAAACTGGGAGACAGTGCTAAGCATTCCCTATACCTCGAGGTTTCTCTGTGTCTCCTGGGATCTCCGAGGTACAAGACTAGTGTGTTACATTATATACCTATGATAATTACTATGGTTACTGTAAGATAGAAACATTTCTAATTACAGAGATGAGCCCTATTGACTAAATTAGAGGTGGCTCCATGGTCCAAGATAACATTATACAATTTTGTATAGTCATCAGTTTATGAACAAAAGAGTTCTTATACAGAGTCTTACATAACTCAGTGTAGTAGTACAAATCACCAAAAGGTGGCAATGCCGACTTACATATCATAATTACTCCAAGGACACAAATGCCTTGGCATCTTACAAGTAAGAAATACGCAGAAAATACATAGAAGAATATATGTGTTAGCAAGCAAAGTGTATTACAACAATATGCATTCATATCCTGACATCTACTCTTGTACAGTAGATGCCCTTAGCCCTATATGTTCGTATAACAGATACTTAAGCACTAGTTGTCTACGGTGTACCTCTGAGGGTACCAATTAGGGTGCAGGGACCTTGTGTAACATCCCCCCCCCTTGTTGCCTCCAGGGGCAACACAGGCAGAGCTAGGGAAAGGTCAGGGAGCAGTGGTCATTTACAAACCCGATGCACAAGCTTTGTAAAGGAACTTGAGCTGCTCACGGTGTTGGCGCAGTGTGCGCCATAGGCAGCAGAGCATAATAATCAAAATAAAGATTAAATATGCTTGTATAATAACAAAACCTTTAAAAGTAATCTCTAACCAGGTGTCAGTCAATGGCGTCATTCATGTCACCATCATTAATCAATGAGAGGATAGCTTCACTGGCCTTGGTCATATTATTGCTGATGCGGATGAGGTGTGTGTCTCTTTCCTGTCTAAAAGTAATTTTAACGTAAGTGTGAGTGGGTCTATGTGTACATTAAAATATAGTAAGTATTTAGACAGTGTGAGCAGATAATCAGGGTTACCATCAATGATGTCTGCATCTAGCAGGGGAACTGGGGTTATGATGGTATGTCCAATGACAATCTTCTGGTGGGGAACAAAACAGAAATTGGGGTAGTCAATAACACATGTAACAGAACCGTAAGTATAGTTTTTAAAATTTGTAACCACGCAGTACTATCCATTGGAATTATACTAAGAGCAAACAGTAGGGAGTTTCCACTTTTGCAACTGGACAGGGCAGGTGTAGGCAGTCTTCGAAATCTGTTAGCAGGCGATGAACCTCCTCACGATATGATTGGTAGAGCGTATCCAGAGCCAGAGTCGAGTCCAAGGAGTCAGTGCCATTCTTGGTGATGTCATCATCCATGGTGAAAGTCCAATCAATGCTATCTAGAGAACAACCACAAACAGGTTGAATAACATCAAATACATCGTATTGGCACAAGTAAATGTATTGCTTCTTCGCACAGCAGTCCATGTGCGGAGCCACCCAGGCATCCAGGAAAGGATGGAAAACCAGTAGAGGTAGTAGATCCAGGCATTCTCTGTAGATGTCTTCATCCAAATGCCCAATCAAATGGACCAGTGCAAGCTGGTCGAACAAAGCTGTAGTGGGATCAAAACATGGTAAAGAGACAGTAAAAGAAACAAATGTGGTATCTGTTATGGAACATTTCTTAGCAGCAAAACGACCAGTATAAGGGTGTCTGGTCACAAACCCCAGATTCCTAGCTGTAGAAAGAGGAATGGTTAAAGCTTGTTGCAAACACATAGCAATACAGCCAGGGGTTTTACATTGTGGACAATACCATTTGGAAATGAGTCTGTCATGTATGATATCAGGGATTCTTCCAGATTCTAGATCACGGAAGAGATTGTTGATGGTAGTGATAATGTATGAGCCATAGGCAGAGCAAAAGATTTCTTTAGCAATGTATTGTTTATCTGCTTCTTTATTGTTTTGTTGTATGAGTGCGTTGATCTTATCTCATGAATCAGTGAATGCCTTAGCAATGTTGTGCATGTTGTATACAGTGTATCTTTCTTCGTGACTAAGGCCATCCACACCATGCAATAATGGGGGTAGTACATCGTTAACCAAACCAGTGGAGAACTTGGCAGAATGAGCTTTGATAGCAGCAATGTCTGCTTTATTCCAAATAGACATATAGTAGCTGTACCAAAAAGGTCTGTGACAGTACCTGTTGCACCTGTAACATCAGAGCTGTCAACTTCACGTGTCTTACTTTTATAAATTAGATCATCAGGAGTGGGTTTTCTCCTGAAGTTGCCTCCATGTTCAGTAGAATGGACCCCGGCAATACAGTCTTGAGTATGAATCTGAAATGCAGCTAAACTATCAAGCAATAATGAACTATAAAATGCTGAAGTGTTAGTATTGTGACACATACCAAACTCTTTCATATTCCAGTAAGTAAGATTAAACAAAACAGGTATATGCATAAACTGTAAATTATTAATCAATGAACCTGGGAGGGCAGTGGCTGTTAGACCACTACGGGGACCAGGGGTATGCTTTGAACATTCCAAAAGCTGTTTATCAGTAGGTGGTAACACAGAGAGGTACATGGCTGCTGAAGCCATGTGGTGTATAGCACAAAATTTCCAAGCAGAATCTCTAGACAAAGAATTACAGAATGAAGAATCAATTAAGGCAGTAATGTTGTACAAACCAGAATGTCTTAATGCAGTTTGTAGCAAGGACAGAGAACCATTTGGGGATAATTTAGCATTGGGCCAGCCCTGGAAAGTTCCTTTGGAGAGTTTGGCCACAGGGAGGATATGTCCTTGCGATGTGGTTTGCCACTCAGTTTGAAGGGTAGATTTATCAGGAGCAACAACCGAGGCATAAGGTAAGCATCGGAGCCTTCCTGGACAGTAATCAGACTGTCTGGTATATTGATGGATACTCCCTCTGGAGGAGGTGCTGGAGGATCGTGGTGTCGTAGGAGGTTCGGTACTGTGCCTTGGATGCAGGGAATAATTCCTGAGATGAGGAGATAATGGAACAAGATAGCCATCTTGTCAGTGTATCTGAAAAGGAAGATCAAAGATTAGTAGGTTAGTACCATTCCGCCCAATGGGGTGAGGAAAAGTAATTAAGCTCCTTTATACAGTTTCCGCTGATTTGCATGTAACCATTTGTCAGTCAACTTATTGTTATGCAGGAGTCTAACCTGATAGACTGCTGGACTGAGCTTGTTGACAATGGGGTATGGGCCTTCCCACTTGTTGGAGAAGGAGTGGGTGGGATGTGCAAATCGGAGTACCATTACCTGATCTTCAACCCGCCAATCCACTTCTTGTGCGTTTGTCAAACTGTATTTTGGATTGTTGCTGGGCCTTGCCCATGTAGTTGGCAGCATACAAGTGTGTGTATGAGTTTTTTTCTGAGTTTTTCCACATACTGATCTACAGACACGCAGTCTGCAGTGGGGGTGTGCAGGTCAAACAACAAGTGTTCAGGCAATCTCATCTGTCTGTCAGTCATCACCTCAAAGGGTGTGAGCTAGGTGGTGGCTGAGGGTGTACTAATTGCCATAAGGAGTAACAGCAGTAGGGAATCCCAGGTTTTGGGATTGTCCTCAATGAATTTGGAAAGCATTTGCTTAATCCTTCTGTTCGCTTTTTCTACTTGACCTGAGGATTGGGGGTGGTAAGGTATGTGGAACTTCTGTTGAACTCCAAGGAGTTCAAGGGATTCTTTCATCAACTCACCGGTAAAACTGGTTTCTTTGTCAGAGTCTACCTTGAGAGGTAGGCCCCGCCTGGAGAAAATCTGTTCTACCAGGATTTTAGCAGTGGTCTTCACCGTGCATGTCTTAGTGGGAAAAGCTTCAACCCACTTAGAGAAGAGATCAGTTACCACAAGAGTGTACTTATTATTTCTGCTGGTGTTGGTCAGAGATCCAATAAAATCAATCTGTATGGCATGTCAAGGGCCAGAGTGTCGTTGTGGTAAAAGTTTGGCATTTTATTTAGTGGGGATGGGGTTGTTTTGTGCACAAACGAGACAGTTGTCTATGTATTGTTTAACATATTTGGTGACACCAGGCCACCAGGCAGTGGTCTTGAGCCTTTGGAGGGTATTTTCCACTCCCTGGTGTCCACCAGTGGGTGTATCATGCACTTGGTGCAAGAATTTGGATCTTAGGTGTCTGGGACCACCCACAACTTGGTTGTAGAATCATCTGGTTGGGACCAGATAAGCTTGTCATCTGGTGACAAGCGTAACTTACCTTCATGCCTCCGGTAGGGGTTGTGTGGGAAGTTTCTCTTTGGTACCCTTGTCAAGGAATCTGAACACTTCCTTGAGTTCAGTGTCAATATGCTGGGCTGCTGAGAGGTCCAAGGGGGAAAAAGGTTCAGGTTTCTTCCTGAGTGCTGCAATTTGTACAGCTGCATTGGCCTCTGGGTAGTCCATCGTCCAGGTGTCCCCCCCCTCGGGACCCTTCCTTAGCAGGGGAGTCCACTATGTCATTGAAGGCATGGTAGGGGTCATGGAGAGAGTGAGCTTTGACTTTATGTACATAGAGTTTGTGTGTATATTTCTGTGCCAGTGAATGTATGTATATTACCAATTCCTTGTACTTCACTGGGCTGCCATCAGAGGAGAGGAAGGAGTTCTTCTGCCAGAAAGGAAAAAATTCTGTAAGAGAACAACAAACCCAATTAGAGTCTGTAAAAATGATAGTATCCTCAGTTCCATGCTGGATGAACTCGAGGGCACAGGCCACCGCTGCCATCTCCACATATTGTGATGATGCTACACCACAGCGCTTGGATATTTTAACAGTGTTCCCATAAGGGTAGATCATTAAAATGCCCATCCCTGTGATTTGTTCTCCCTGATAGTAGGATGCTGAACCATCAGTAAAGACGCGACACAAGGAAGTGTTATCCAGTACTTGTTGCGTGGCAGGGAGGAAAGGACCTGGATCTGGAAGATCAGGTGACTGCAGTGTACGGTCATGGGGTTCTCCTTGGAAAAAGAGTCCATGAGCTAGCATAGATGGAATTTTTGTTGCTTGTACCTGTGTGTCTCTATCCTGGAGAGTCAGTGACCAGTGTGTCAGTCTAGTGTTAGAGACTGACCCATCCTTCACTCTGTCTGAGAGCAGAAAGGTAGTTGGGGTGTGGTTGGTGTTGATGATTAGTGGTGAGTACCCAATGATATACAGGAAGTGCTTGACAGCCCAGTAGGTGGCCAGAAGGTTCCTTTCACAAAAGTCGTACTTCTGTTCCACTGGGGTCAAGAGCTGTGATGCATATGCAATGGGTCTCATGGTGCCATTCACTTTCTGGGCCAGCACTGCTGACATGGCAATGTCAGAGGTGGCACATTCCAGATGGAACGGTAGTGCTGGATTGGGGTTGATCACAGCTGGGGCGGAGGCCAAGGCCTGCTTTAGTGATGTCACAGCCTGGATGTATATAGGGCCCCAAGTCCATGGGATGTCCTTTTTGAGTAGCTCATATAGAGGAGCAGCTTTCTGAGCAAAATCACAAATAAAATCTCTCGAGTAAGTCACCATACCTAAAAACCTTCGAAGAGTTGCCACGCTGGTGGGCAATGGCAAGTCTTGCAATCCATGTACCTTCTTCCAGGTAGGGCTTTGACCTTGGTCAGTTATTTTTAGACCTAGAAAGAGTACTTCTTTCTGACACAGTTGTGCTTTTGCTGGATTGCATTTCAAGCCTGCTCTCTGGATGAGAGTCAGTAATTCGTCCAAGAGATCCACATGCTGTTCCTGCATGGCAGTTGCCAGCAACAGGTAGTCCACATATTGCAAGAGACACTGGGGAGTAGAGAAACTTTCAAGGGCATCCATCATGTGCAGATGGAACAGGGACCGACTATTATGGAATCCTTGTGGCAAGCAAGTCCACATGTACTGTCTTCCTTCAAAGGTGAAGATAAACTTATATTGACTCTTAAGAGCCAATGGTAATGACCAGAAACCACTGGAAATGTCCAGGGCACTGAACCATTTCAGGTCAGGGATCAGAAGTCATAGCACATCAGGTGCTAATGCCACAGTTGGAGAACAACTGGGGGTAACCTGATTCAGTTTCCTGTAGTCAATAGTAAGTCTCCAGGTGCCTGTGGGTTTTTTCACAGGTCACACTAGGGAGTTGGCAGTGGAAACACAAGTTCTGATTACTCCTTGCTTGAGGAGTGACTTGATTGTTTCTCTAAGGGAAGGCAAGGCCTCAGTTGGGAAAGGATATTGTCTTTGCCTCTCATGTGCTGGGCCTGGCACTTCGATGACAGTGTGCATTCTGCCACAGCCATGTTTGTTAATTGCAAATGCTTCCAAATGTCATTGCAAAATGGTGAGAAGCTTTGGAAAAAGTTCATGGGTTTTGAACAAATCTGTGACGTCATACTCCTTGTCATTGGCAGATATTGTTGCCACAACATGTGAATCAGGAATCAAAATGGTATGGTATTGACCCTGAATCTGTATCAGTAGCATGTTAGCTAGGTCCACCACACAGCCATGTGGTGCAAGGAAGTCAATCCGTATGATACTAGGATGATCATGCAATACCATTAGTTGGAAAGTGTGTTAGGTCTTTAGATGGCCTAGCTCTACTGGTAGGGGTAGAAAACAGTATGCAGATAGCCTAGCACCGTCAACTCCTAACATGTTGGTCCTCTGTCCGGTGGATCAAGGGGATGTGTTTGGGTGTCCATCATGTAGCACGGATACAGCTGCACCTATATCTAGCAAGACTACTAGTAGGTGGCCCCCGACCTCGGCCTCGGTGCAGGGCCTTCCGTTTGTATCCATGACTAGCTTGTTTACAATCTGGACTGGGGCCTCTAATTGTCAATCTGTACTGCTGGGAGCATGGAGAGGTTGGGCCTGACTCTTGTGAATCACTTCACCATGCTGCACTGATGCTATATAGGGAGGAGCTTCTGGGTTCAAGCCTGTATGGGCCTGAGGGCCTGCACTTCCAGTATCCCTATGACCCGTTGGGGTCTGGGTCGCTGGTTGTACTGCCACAAGAGCCTGTGCGGGAACAGCATCTACTACAGAGTGCACTTGTCCCAGGAGCTCTCGGAATTTCTGATTCTCTTCGGCTTTCTCCCTATATGAAGGGCCTGTTCTTTGTTGTTGAGGTTTACCTTTACCCTTATGCTTTTTATACTTATGCCAATTCCGGTTCCCACTCCATTGTTGTTGCTGTGGCGGTTGTTGTTAATGGGCCTTTTGGGGGTGTTGGTTATCAGCTGGAGGGGCTTGTTGGTGTTGGGCCTGTTGGTGTTGGGCCTGCCCTTCTGCTGTGTAGTACGTCATGTCCTCTGGAGTAGGCTCCACAGCGGCTACCTTCTTGGAACCGGAGCCCAGATCACGGATATAGAGTTGGTACACTCTCTCATTTTTCCAAAGGATGTCGGCAAACCTATCTGTATTGTTGTAGGTGGTTGGCTCTACCTTTTCTCGTACTGCCGGAATCATGTTCCTAAGGAACAGGGTCTTATATTCAATAAGATCTACATCCGCAGCTTCTTGTGCCAAGTGCTTTCCTGCTTGGTAGGCCATCCAAAGTCTCTGGTGGTAAGTCGCTGGACTTTACTTTGCATTCTGTTTTACAGGGTATGCAAGCATCACTCCTACTACACCTGGGCTATGAGCAGAAATGAGCTTAGCTGCAACCTCATCAAATGTGGCATTCCCTTCCTGGAGGATGACATCGGGGAGTTTGGCCCACAAACTAGGATCAATGGTTTGGTGTAGTATTTGGACCTGGTGTTCTGCAGCGAGGCTAAGCATCTCACATTTAGAACACACCTTTTCCAAGTGACAGCTGAGGTTGTCAGATGGGTTCTTCTGACCGATACTGTCAGCTATTTGCTGAACAGAGTAGGCCATTTGTAGGGGATTACTGGGTCGATCAGGCAGAGGTAGATTGTTTTGAGCGCTGTCCAGGGTGGCCTGAGCTGCAGCCTCGGCCGCAGTGCAGACAATACCCTCCTGAGTGCCAGCCTCTTGCAGAAGCTGCCTAATCTGGGTTTTAATGGCCCGTTTACTTCTCTCAGGAAGGGGTACATTGTCTATCGCAGTTTCAATCATGGTTTCTAACTCATGCCTATCTTCCACATTAATAACAGCTATCGGTGGTGTTGTTGGGACCAGGCTTGGGCCTGCTCCCCCCCCCCATCATAGGGGCCACCATGTTGGCATCTCCCATGATGGGCGTCACGACGTCGATGACGTATGACATGGTGAGGGTGTATTGGGGACCCGCCATGTTGTGGATGGCTGGGTGAGGTCTCTGGGCCATAGTAGGGGTGTGACTGGGTGTTGTACTGAGAAATATCATCATCCTACAACTCCCCTTCAGATGACATATGTAAGGCAGGGGCTGCGCCTCCCATTGCCTTAACATGGCCAGCCAGAACCTCCCACTGATGGTGCAGTTTTGCCATCTTGGGTTGACATTCAGTATGACTCACACTTGCAACATCCACATCAACCTCATCTTGCTTTTTGCTTTTGCAACACTCTATACGCAGCGCTCAGTTCGCGATTGTCCCTGATAGACACTTCTAAGTCATTACGTACCTGGTTTATCTCATCCTGTAGCTCACCCATCTCCTCAATCAACTGAGCATTTGCAGCACTTAGCAAATCATTCATTTGCAACACCTGTCCCTTATCCTGTCTCAAACTTTAAACACTCCTGTTTTAACATACACAGTTCCTGTTCTCCAGCTTGAGCTGAATGATGCAATAGTGAATCCTTTTCATTCCACAGAGTTGGGAGTTCAGACTCCAAGTTCTGCTGCAGTCTAACACATTCTGTTTCCTGCAAACCCATCTGTTGCTTAAGAGATGAAATTTACAGATCAAGGGTTCAAAACCTCACTTCAGAGGCTTCCAAAACATCAAAGAGAGCCGCGACTATCAACCTTTAGCTTGGCGCTTATTGGCTGATTGTCTCATCTCCGTGTACTGGGTTGAAGTCCCCAGTATAGGGTTTTTGGATTGACTTGTGTCCCATGCAAAGTCAGCCCATCCTCCATGGGAGGTAAGGAAGTTCGAGACATCGAGTCTCAGTTCTGCGCAGATATTTGATAGGATGGCCATTCTGTGGGAGGGAACGAAAAATCAAACTGTGAAAAAGACGCCGCGCTGTGTATCGATCCACAGCAGGAGCACTTTATGCACAGCCGGGCTACTGTAAAAGTTATAGACTTGCAAATCAAAGCTGTAATGGAGTGAGTCGAGTCGGCATCGACCACACATGAAAGGCTGACAGCCAGACTTTGAAAGTGACTGCAAGCTGGTTTTAAAACGGGAGAGGTGATACGGGAACGTACACCTACTGTCCCCATGGGAAAGGGAAAAGTTCTAGTAACAAGTGAAAACTTACAAACACCAGACATTGCCTGCAAATGGTCACCAATTTGTTAGGAGGTCTAAACCTCACTTTCAGGTTTAGTTTAGTTTATTGTTCTAGGAATTACTACCTTTGAGCCAGAGGCTCTTTTACAAAGGTTCCACGTCAATTAGGTACAGTACAAAAGGTTACATAGATAACACAACAATTTGTGTTGTGTCAAGAGCAATAAAACATATACAAATACATATCAAATCACTTGTGCAAAAGGACATGAGATATCAATAATCACATTATTATTATTACAAGAAAGAGGTCATGCCAGATTAGGAGAAACAAATAGGGAAAAAGTCCAGAACAGAGAGGTTAAGTGAAAGGTGTGGGGAGCAGACAATAGCAGGAGAAAAGGTTTCCCAAACATGTCTTTGTCAGGTTCTTGGCAATATTGAGAATGCAAGTAATCACAAACACATTGCATAAGAGTAATAAACAAGTTTATTACTACCAAAAGGATAAATCACAGTTACCCTAAGCAGTTCTTACCAATATGAACTGGGAGACAGTGCTAAGCGTTCCCTGTACCTCGAGGTTTCTCTGTGTCTCCTGGGATCTCCGAGGTACAAGACTAGTGTATTACATTATATGCCTATGATAACTACTATGGTTACTGTAAGATAGAAACATTTCTAATTACAGAGATGAGCCCTATTGGCTAAATTAGAGGTGGCTCCATGGTCCAAGATAACATTATACAATTTTGTATAGTCATCAGTTTACGAACAAAAGAGTTCTTATACAGAGTCTTACATAACTCAGTGTAGTAGTACAAATCACCGAAAGGTGGCACTGCCGACTTACATATTATAATTATTCCAAGGACACAGATGCCTTGGCATCTTACAAGTAAGAAATACACAGAAAACACATAGAAGAATATATGTATTAGCAAGCAAAATGTATTACAACAATATGCATTCATATCCTGACATCTACTCCTGTACAGTAGATGCCCTTAGCCCTATATGTTAGTATAACATATACTTAAGTGCTAGCTGTCTACAGTGTTCCTCTGAGGGTACCAATTAGGGTGCAGGGACCTCATGTAACAGTACAGTGGCAGAATCACCTCCCCCCCTCCTGGAGGATATGTCTCTGTCAATACAGCCCAGCATCTTGTTAGTCTTGACAGCTACCTTTCTACACTGAGTGGAGTTGTTCATTGCTCCCATTATGATTATCCCTAGATCTTTCTCCTCCTCCTCCATCTTGGTCATCTGAATACCCCCTATCTGGTAGCTCCTCCTTGGGATCTTTTCTCTGAAATGTAACAACTTGCATTTGTTAGCATTGAACCCCAGCTGCCAAGTGTCTGACCAGGCCTTCAATTTTGCGAGATCTTCCTGCAACCCCTACCACCTCTCTAAGTCATCCACTACTGCTCCCATCTTGGTGTCATCTGCAAACAGACTGACCTTTCTCTTGATGTTTATCAAAATGTCTGCTATGAAGATCCCAAATAACACTGGCCCCAGCACAGATCCCTGTGGCACCCCACTTGTCACTGCCCTGGGTGATGAGAGCTCCACTCCCACCACCACACTCTGCTGCCTCCCCTTCAGCCAGCTCACTACCCATCCAGCCAGGTTTGCCCATGCCCCATGCCCTCCAGCTTACTACCTAGCCTTCCATGCTGCACCAAGTCGAACGCCTTGCTGAAGGCCAGATACAGGACATCCGCTGCATGGCCCCTGTCCAATTGCCTGGTTACCGAGTCATATACTCCACCAGGTTAGTCTGACAGGATCTGCCTGAGACAAACCCATGCTGCCTGCTGTCCTGCAGCCCATTAGCCTCCAGGTGAGGAACCAGACTCTCCTTCAAGCAGTGATGTATGGTGAAGACACAGCACATTGAGCCACCCCTACCCTGTCATCAAGATTGCAGCCACCCACATGTCAGTGTGCCTGCCACATGCAGCATGGCAGTACCTCCACCATCCCTCTTGCAATGCTGGCCCTTCACTGCTGTGTGCCCTGAATCCCCCCCAAATGCAATTGTGCCTCATGCCCCCCCGTGGCACCGACACCACCTCCCCACACCCACACCTGCATGCTGGTGCCGCTTTGTTGGATGGCCAGTGGCACAGATCTATACACACAGCCATGGATGTCATCCATGTGACATAGGGGTAGAGGCAACCATCACATGATGGAAGCATGCAATGTGGCTAGGGTTGCCTCCACCGATGGCAGCACAGTGTGGCATATCCACACAGGTACAGGTGCGTACTGTAGGCATTCACATCTCCGGACCTGTGGCACAGCGCACATGGGATCCACTTTTGGCACAGGACGGGCATCCGGTGTTATGGACACCTGTGACCGTAGCACCATCCATGACCACCCTGCTGTCTACGCAGTGGTGCCCATGGGATAATTAGACATCCATTACATATGACCCAGTGCTGACAATGAAAATGTTCTGATACAGGGGGCAAATGACAAGTAGAACAGTGGTTCACATGTGTATGCAGTGCATTATTGCCTTGCTGCACACAGTTAGCAGTGATATGACTCTAATGAGTCGTGTCATGTTATAAGAAATGGCCTGAAGCACTGATGTATTATGAGGACACAAATGCTATTGTTAAGTGCACTCACTTTATATGTGAGCAATAAGACATGGCTGGGTGTTGATAGTACTGAGATACCTGCACACCCAGAGGCGTAGTTAGGTACAAGACCACAGGTCGATTGCCTTCAGCCTCTGAGTGTGCAGGTATCTCAGTACTGCCAACACCCAGCCATGTCTTATTGCTTACATTTAAAATGGGCCCATAGGCAACATTTTAGGGCCAAGATGAAGTTTTTTTTATATATGAGTAAAGGCAGCAGCCATGTTTGTGATAGAAACTAGGAAATAGGTGGTTTATGAATTCTGTGAATTGCCCTGCTTGACAGGGGTTTGTTTTAGCCAGTGGTGGCACTCTCTCTTACTGCAGTGGCTAGAACCATGTCTCAGTCAATCATGACACAGGGATTTCTTTGCACATGTTATATATAGGTGCATTTTATATACAGCCATACATCATAATATTATGTCAATGTTGTGGGCAGCCATGGGAGCTGTTGTCTCATGCCACACTCCAGTCCCACTTGTCAGTGACATGACCGTTCCTCTGTGTTGTGTGTAATCAAGTACTGCAAAAAAGTGCATTGCAAAGCTACAGTAGTGTAGCAATGCAGTGATGGATGCATACTAGTAAAAGCGTGTCACACAAATGTCGCATAATACTTGGACTGGTTGAAAAAGGTGTACAAGCAGAGTACAAATGCTGCCAGAATTCCAGTTTCATGCTGGGGCGTACAGGCAGAGGTATCCATAGCATAATGCGGGATGTAGTTATACCATAGTATAGGACATTAGTGAGGCCTCATCTGGATTACATTCATAGATTCATAGCCATGAGATTGCAGAAAAGGCATCAGCACCTCAATCATTCTACTTGTTCTGTCTGTCTGTATGCATGGCTGCCAGAGGAGTAACTTTGGTGTAATAGTTGGGGACACAACTATAAAGGGATTTTACAGTAAGTTATTCAAGACTGCAATGATGAAATGCTTGTAGGACCTGTCCCCCACTGTCCTCCCTTAAAATTACTCCCCTGACGGCTGCATCCTGTTAGCTTTACCCACCACCTTGCTGCACTGGGTCCCCACTATAAGGTCATCAGTGATGATAACTCCTATATCCTTCTCTTTCTGGTTGTAGCCTTTCTCCCCCAGTATGTATGTGGTATCTGAAATCTCTTACTCCACAAGTGTCTCACTGTGCATTTCCTGGCATTGAATTTCAGCTGCCATGGTTCAGACTAAGGATGTCACAGTAATGCAATATGACAATATATCATGATAATTACCAGTGATGATAATTTTTTCTTGCTAAAATCCAATATCGTGATTATCAAGCCCTGTGGCATGCAGTTATGATGGCTTTGGCACCTCTCCTGCCATCACGCTGGTGAACAAGGGTCAGGAATACACCTTGGTTGCTTGAGGGGTGGCTGCATGAAGGAGAACTGGGCATCCATTGTTAGCTCAGCTTCTCTTTTTGGTTGGAAGGGGCAGCAAAAGCCGCCGCTTGGTTGCTGTTTACCAGAGTTTGAATGATGCAGCAGTATCATCCTTTGGGCTGTCTTGGTGCATGGGCTTTGTCGGGGTACGTGCAACATATTTACATCACACTTTTTTAAATACATTGAAAGACATGCAACATTTCTAGGATACATAAGCGAAGAGATAAAGACATACGGACTTATAGTAAATGTGGTTTTAGCAAACACAGTGTACTGATTTATACATGCCTGTGATAGTAATAAGTGAACCTTGTATGTTGTAGATAGAGGTGAAAAGTCACTGTCTGGATAGGATGAGAACATACAGGCAAGTTTATGGATACTCTAATACTGTATGGGCCTTTTGGTCATTATCAGCCTATAATTTCTGTGTTTCTATTCAGTAGTACAGCACTGCAATTGTTATTCATTATGGTATGCTGTGATTATTAATCCACTGGCACAGTTCCTTTTGTTTGAAACAATGTAATCAAGATCTCAGATTCTCCAATCACAGTGTTTTTGTTTAACACTTTTTAGGAAGATGGCCTCTAACTCATACAACATGGCTGATGAATTAGAACAGGAATTTGAAGTGATGGGACTTGATCCATACCTATTTGAACCAGAGTATGGCCCAGATGAGCCTAGAAGGACAGCACTGAGCAACATGCAGGGTTCAGGTAGTTCAGATGCAGATGACATCAGCCATCACCGTCTCGAACTCACGTGGTGTGAGTGTGGGAAGTGTCATATAATGGCTACTGCTAGTGAGTCTTTTTGTTTTACAGAGTGGGGAACTATATCAGAGTACATGGAAAATGTGCAGTATGCAACTCAGCACCCCAGCTTCCTGATAGTTACTCACCGTCCGGGTCTGGAAATGGCTCATGTTGCCTTTCACCTGTACAAACAATATGCCGGGAGAGCGCCATCAGTGTTGACTAATAGGCTATTATGTATAATCAGAACATTTAACTAACATGCAATATTTTTTGTCTACATGACTTCTATGAACTAATTCCACCCTGCACTGTATCCCTGTTCCTGTAGCCGGTATCATCTAATGGCTTACTGGCAATTTATGTGTTGGGCCTATAGAGCAGAACGGTTAGGGAAGGGTCAGTGCTGAATAACTCTATCCTGCATCGTGAACAAAATACATTCCTTATACCCTTTGAAAATGGTGAATATGTTGGATTTCAGGAATATTGAGAAACAATGCATAAATTCTAGATAGTAAGTACAGAATTATCGTGTGGATAGAGAAAGTAAGATAATCCTGAGGTTTTATTCACATTTATTTTACATGTACTGTTTATGTACCAAAATGGCAAGTACTGTTGGTGATGCTAGGAAAGGAGGGCAGGATGGGAGGAGGGGAAAGGGTGGAAGGTGGTTACCCTTAATGCGAGGAGCCTTGGGAGGAAAACTGCAGAGTTACAGGTTCTCATGGCAGAGGGAGAGGTGGACATTGCAGCCATCACGGAAACATGGGCCACCCAATACAATGACTGAGACCTGTCTGTACCAGGTACAGGTTATTTCGTAGGGACAGGGTGATTGGGAAAGGAGGGGGGGTTGCACTATATGTGAAGGAAGGACTGAAGTGTGTAAGGGAGGAAGGGGAGGAGGGTAGTACAGAGTCAGTTTGGATGCAAATTCAGGATTCCAAGAATAGGATTCTTAGAATGGGAGTGGTGTACAGACCACCATCTCAGATGGAGGAGTTAGACAGGGAACTAGTGGGACAGATCAGAAGGACCTGCGAGAAGGGTAGTGTGGTGATTGTGGGGGACTTCAACATGCCAGGAGTGGACTGGAGCACCCCAACAACCAGGAACAGAAAGGAGCAGGTACTGCTGGATGCCTTCCAGGACAGCTTTCCTGCTACAAATGGTCAGTGAACCAACCAGGTTAGGGAATACCCTTGACCTTGTGCTGGCAAATGGGGACTTTGTGAGAGAACTTACAGTGGCGGAACCGCTGTCAGAGAGTGACCACCACTCAGTATGGCTCACATTGGATATGGGCAAGGAAGGAGTGGAATCTGGCACAATAGTGCTGAACCTCAGGAAGGCCGACTTTGGGAGGATGGGGGAAGTGGTAAAAGGGTACCTGGCCAGAATTCAATCTAATATGGACACTAACCAGAGGTGGGAGCTCATAAAGCTGGGGACAGTGGAGGCAACCAAAACCTGCTGCAAAGCCCAGAGCAAGAAGGCTAGGGCTAAGAAACCGATCTGGTTGAGCAAGGAAGTCATAGAAAAGGTAAGGAGTAAAAGAGCTGCCTTTAGGAAGTACAAGAAAACAGGGAGGGGGGAGGACAGGGAGGAGTACTTGACTGAATCGAAGGAGGTGACAAGGGCAGTAAGGGGAGCCAAAGCATCTACGGAACTCAGGCTGGCACAAGGCATTAAGAAGGGGGAGAAGGATTTCTTTAAGTACATCAGGGAGAAAAGGAGCTGTAAGGACCACGTAGTAAGGATTAGGAAGGAGGGGGGTTGGGTGGAAGCAGGGTGCGATAAGGCGGAAGCACTAAATGAGTACTTCTGCTCAGTATTTACTAAAGAGAAGAGGGGGGTGACACCCAAGGTGGGAGAAATGGCAGAAGCAGGTTGGAAGTGGTGACAGATGGGGAAATCATGGAGAGCAGAGTTCGAGAGGGTTTGAAGGCACTGAGGGTGGACAAGGCGCCAGGCCCAGATGGCATCCACCCCAGGGTACTGAAGGAGCTGGCAGAGGTCCTTGCAGGACCTTTGGCAGACCTATTTAATATGCCTCATTACATTCGGGGTGTGAACCTCAGGACTGGAGGATGGCTCATGTGGTACCCCTCCACAAGAGTGGCCCCAAGGATGAACCGGAATACTACAGACCAGTGAGCCTCACATCCATCGTGGGTAAGCTAATGGAGACTATCCTGAAGGAGAGGCTGGTGGCCCTCCTAGAGGCCAAAGGACTACAGGACAGCAGACAGCATGGCTTCATATGCGGCAGATCCTGCCAAACCAACCTGGTCGAGTTCTATGACTGGATAACTAGGCAACTGGACAGGGGCCATGCAGTGGATGTCCTGTATCTGGACTTCAGTAAGGCATCTGATTCAGTGCCATATGGAAGGCTGGGAAGGAAGTTAGTAGGCACAGGGGTGGGTGCAAAGCTGGTGAGATGGGTAGGAAACTGGCTGCAGGGAAGGCAACAGAGGGGGTGGTGGGTGGGGAGCCTCACACCCAAGGGCAGTGATGAGCGGTGTTCCACAGGGCTCGGTGTTGGGACCAGTGTTTGGGATATTCATTGCAGACATATCATGGGACATCAAGAGCAAGATCAGTCTGTTTGCTGATGATACCAAAGTAGGCGCGGTAGTGGATGACCTAGGGGGATGGCAGGGGTTGCAGGATGATCTGGCTAAGCTTGAAACCTGGTCAGACACCTGGCAACTGGGCTTTAATGCCAAAAAGTGCAAGGTGCTGCATTTTGGGATGAAGAACCCAAGGAGGAGTTACCAGCTAGGGGAGTGCAGCTAGCTGAGACAGAGGAGGAGAAGGATCTGGGTGTGCTCATTACAGGGTCAATGAACAACTCGGCACAATGTAGGAAGGCAGCTGCAAAGGCCAACAAAATGCTGGGTTGTATTGCAAGGGGTATAACCTCAAGGAGGGAGGAGGTGATTCTGCCACTGTATAGGTCATTAGTTAGACCACACCTGGAGTACTGCGTGCAGTACTGGCGTCCATATCTGAAGAGGGACATTAAGTCACTGGAGGGGGTGCAGCGCAGAGTGACAAAGATGATCAAGGGGCTGGGGGACTTATCATATGAGAGGAGGTTGAAGGAGTTGAAAATGTACTCACTGGAGGAGAGGAGAGACAGGGGTGACATGATTGAAACCTTTAAATGCATGAAAGGAATAAACAAGACGGGTACAGAGGGGCTGTTCAAAGTAAGGGAAGGGAGGGCCACCAGGGGCCATGATATGAGACTGGAGCGAGGAAGGTTCAGGAGGGAGATGAGGAGACACTTTTTTACAGAGAGGGTGGTGGCTGAGTGGAATGCATTACCTGCTGAAGTGGTATGCAGTAGAGACAGTGGACTGCTTCAAATGAGGATGGGACAGGACAAGGGGGAGGGTTAATGAAGGGGAAGGGTGGAAGGGAGGGGCAGCTGCAGAATAAGGGGTGCTAGCTGCACATTCGAGCAGACTTGATGGACCTCTAGGCCTTTATCTGCTGGCAAATTTCATATGTTCGTATGTAAATGCATACACTGAGAAACAAAGGTAATGGGTTACACACAGTGTGTTAAATGCACACACATATTACAGCTCAGTATCACATAGTAAGTGAAAAATTATTGAATCCAAAACCAAACTATTTTTACATTCCATAGTACTGGTCTTATTGTTAATAAGATTTCATACCATAAGTACTATAACCAAGGCCCCGAGTTTTCCACGATTCCATGGGCATGGTCACCCGGGGAAATAATAGTGGAAATTGTGGCCACCCACAGAATTAGCAGCTGTCCATGGAATTCGTAGCCAATCGTAGAATATTGGGTTTCAGACCACGAAACTTACGATCCACTGTGGCGGATCGCCTAGCACTTCTCTGACCCCTGTTTGATAAATTCACAGTGCCTTCTCAGCCCCCCCTTGAACCCTCCACAGCCATACCAGTACAAGCCAGGATGTCATGTCGGTCCCAGGTTGAGATTACATCTAGTTGACTGAGATGAAGGATCTATGCTATTTACATACCATTCCATGACTGCATGCTTAGACCCAGCTCTCTATAGGAATGCATTTCTTTACCTATTTTGTCTGTGTTTGAAACATTGCACTGCACTATTTATCCTTAGCCACAGAGAGCCCAATCTAGGCTTACTGGCCCAGATATTTAAACTGCGCCAGGCTGTGATGCAAGCCTGGGCACAGCGCAACTTGGCTGCGCAGGGGCATTGACTGGGGGATATTCAACGGAGCTGCGCTATGGCACAGCATCGTTGACTATCACACCCTGGCCACCCGCAGTGTGCATGGTGCAGTGGCACTGGGCCAGCGCAAGTGGCCAGAGTGGAGCAGGGGGATGCACTAGCTCAAGTTCCATTGCGTTATGTGCAGCAACCACGATATTCAAAAGTGCACATGCAAATGGGGCCATAATGTATGCAAGGCGCAAATGGGCCCATTTGAATGTCATTATGGCCCTATTTGCATGCAGGTGTGCTGATCCTCGGCAACTTGCGCCTGACGCCTTGCCAGGCAGCAGCCATCTGGGACTGATGCCCCCTGCCCAGCGTGGCAATGTGCCCCACAGCCCGATCGTGGGCTTCAGTATAAATAAAATAATTTCCAATATCCCTGGTGGTCCAGTGGACCGTTTTCAGCCCGATCGTGGGCTTTTGTAATAAAAAAAGAATTACGTCCAATACCCCTGGTGGTCTAGCGGTACCCCCACCTGCCCACTGGGCCCACCGCCCGCCCCTGGTCAGCAGCAGGCAGCAGCACCCTCTACCTGCCGCCCGCCACCCGCCGACTGACACGTGGGTAGGGCTAGCCCATTGGTCCACAACATGAGCCAATGGGCATGCAGCCTGTCCATACTAGCACATTCCAGATATGTGAATGGATCCATTCATATCTGGAATGTTGGATCTGGTATAGGTTGCATGCCCATTGGCTCACACTGTGGACCGATGGGTGTACAGCCCTACTTACGGTGTCAGTCGGGCGGGCGCAGGCGGGTGGTGCTGCCTCCCACCGCTGACCGTGGGTGGAGTGGGGCAGTAGGGCTCAGTGGGCAGGTGGGGGGGTACCGCCAGACCGCGGATATTGGACATAATTCTTTTTTATTACAAAAGCCCGCTATCGGGCTGACAGCAGTCCACTGGACCACCAGGGATATTGGAAATCATATTATTCATACTTAAGCCCGTGATCGGGCTGACAGTGGTCCACTGGACCACCAGGGATATTGGACATGATTATTTGAACAGATGCCCCGATCGGGCATGGGGGCAGTGCCACAGGTGCAGCCAGAGCTTCGGTGGCCACCCACAAGTGGCAGCTGCCATGTTGCACCATGCTGTCGGCAGCTCACCTGTGGGTGGCCAGCCGTTGTTCCTTTTATTTTGGATCAACTTTGTGCGGGCGCGTAGGGTTGTGCATGCATGGACTCAGCACATCCTGGGCTGAATATCGGATGCAGAGTAGCGCATGGGCACGCCCCCACCTGTGCTGCATACATTACTGGATTTGTGCCAGGCACAATTCCCGTTTGAATATCATGCCGGGGCGCATCAGTGGGTTGCGCATGGCGCAACACTGTTGCGCCATGTGCAACCCTTTTGAATATCTGGGCCCCAGTGCAAATTGTGTACAAATTGTATACAAAAATAAAGAGCCTGGATAAAAAGCTGTTAATGCTAAATAAAGAAAGTAATTAATAAATCAATCTCCGGTGGCCACAATTGCTTTAAATTTAGACTATCCGTAACCCCAGTTCCAGACAACCCCTGAAACTAAAAACCCCTGTGCCCCAGACCGAGGAAAGAAATTGAGTTTTCCTCCACCGTGAAGAACACTTATTCTTGTATTTTTTTTATTAATAGTCTGTCTGCTGTGCTTGCTAAGAGGGAACATCGGACTAATTGTTCCAGCCTCTCAGTGGCTTTCTAGTAGCCACAGTTTATTTCATAGCCTAACAGTAAATTAAAAAAAAAACTCATATAGCGGGTTCTCTCCTTAGCTGATAGACTATTAAAATATAAATATGGTCCTGCAACTCCCCCTAAATGTCTCGTATCCCAGGCACAGTAAGGGGTGCTTTAAGCTCAAGACACATTTTTCCTGCCCAAGAATGCTAGAACCTGGCAACACAGGAGCTTCCAGAAGCAGGACAAGGATGAACCCCCCCCCCCACACACATGCTCTAGACAGGGGGGAAAAAAAAACATTTTCCCTCCACCATGGAGGACAGTTCTCTATTTATTGTATTTATTTATTATTCCATCTGCGGTTCTTATCAGGAGGGAACTTGGAATAATTGCTGAACCTGTCAGACCCTAAGTGGCTGTCCAGTAGGCACTATTTATTTAATAGCCTATCATTAATGTCTTATCAAAAGTCATCTTACAGATCACCACACTCCATCCCTCGCTGAAAGACTTATTAATAAATCAGTACAGTAAGCCAGAGGATGGAGTCTGTAAATGCTGCATGCCAGGGGTGCTTCAGTTGCCATTCAAATAATTGTTTCCCACCATGGGTGGCAGTTGGATAGGGCATCTGCATCAGGTGGAGTTATTTGTTTGTTTGCAGCCACTGGATCCAGCCTCAGACAGTCACAGAGGCGTCACGCTACTTTTTTTTTGTAATATTGTAATTTATTACCATTAAGGCTGACATTATAAAATATTATTTAATTTCTGTAGTGCACAGTCTAAGTGTACTGAGCACCAGCGAGCGCCGGAGGGGGTCTATTTAACTTAAGTAATGCACCTTTGTGGGGGTCTCTCTGGCAAGGAGGACATATTATTTTTATAAAAAGGCAGCCAAGTGGGGCATTCTTGTATGTTTATATATTGGACGGAGAAGCTGAAAAAGAAGAATTTACAAGAGCTCCAACCATAAGTCCTTCTGTGATTATCCTGCTGGGTTATTAATGTAACAAAAAACAACCAAAATTGGAAGGTAAATAAAAAAAACCCACATAGGTCCCCTCAGCACTGGCAACATCCCTACTGGGAACTTAGAGTGTGCAGTTCAATGTTTTGAATTAATGGTTAGCATTATTTAAGTACTTTATTTTCGGAATGTTTTCTGTGTTCTCTTTAACATTGAAAATAATATAAAACAAGCATTTGTCAATGCCGAATGTTGCTTGCTTCTATGTGCTGTTTAGGTATTTGGAAGTCATTGGAGTGCAAATATTGAAAATTTGCGAACTTACGAGCGTCCGTAGGAACTGCGCAACGCACGCTCAGAAAACAGTCATTGTTAGGAAATTTTTCATGAAATGTTCAACATAGCCATTTTAAGACCTCTGCTCATGAACAGTGTCAGTGTGATTTTGTTAATGTGTCCCATACATTGAGTTTGCACACTGACTGCGCCATTGTGCGCTACATGGGCGGAAACATGTTTTGGGCAGGATGTGAAAAATGACAGCTGTACTACTCATGAGGAGGTGTGGTAAAATGGCAATGTTGAAAATCTGGAGTGAAAATATTGAAAATATGTGAACTTACGAGCGTGCGTAGGAACTCCGCAATGCACACTCGTAAAACAGTCATTTTTAGGATTTTTTTAACCAGATTTTCAACACAGCCATTTTAAGACCTCTGCACATGAACAGTGTCACTGTGATTTTCTTAATTTGTCCCGTACATTGATTTCGCACACCGACTGCGCCATTCTGTGCTACAAGGGCAGAAACACATTTTGGGTGAGATGTGAAAAATGACAGCTGTACTGCTCATAAGAAGGTGTGGTAAAATGGCAATGTTGAAAATCTGGAGTGAAAATATTGAAATTTAGCGAACTTACGAGCCTGCGTAGGAAATGCGCAATGCACACTCGTAAAACAGTCATTTTTTGGAATTTATGGACCAAATTTTCAACATGGAGTTTTTGGGACCCCTTCTCATGAATGATGTCACTGTCATGGCAGTATTCAGGCCTGAAGGGTGATTTCACAGTCACTGCGCAGTCGGGCCCGAATAACGCCATGACAGTGACATCATTCATGAGAAGGGGTCCTAAAAACCCCATGTTGAAAATTTGGTGCAAAAATTCCCAAAAATGCCTGAGATATGCAATAAAGTTGAACCCCCATCTAGCCCATTATACAGCTTACCGGCATTTCCTCAGTTCGCGGTCGGCTTTGAAGAGTGCAGACGTGTTCCCGGTCCACCGAAGATCGTCGCGCCGGAGTCCGGAGGTAAGTATGGGGTGAGGGGGTGTGAGGAGGCTGGATGCGCAGTGGGTGGGTGCGGGTTGTGGGAGGGGGTCGGAGGCGTGCTGCGGGACTGTTTTGTTTACAGGTTTAAAAAAAAAAACATCGTGGATCCGTTTGCTACGCTTGGCGGTGGCCAGCGTGGCACAAGGACAGGGGGTAGTTCAGCTGATGGGGATTGGGCACCCCATCGGCCAAAGGGACTGATTGCCACGCTGGGGTGGGCTCCCAGCGTGGCACCAACTGAGGGGAACGGCGCAGCTCAGCCGGCGGGATTGGGCACCCCGTCGGCTACAGTATATGCTGGGGGGCACATGCCTGCATGGGGGAGATACGCTTATCGGTGCTCACTGAAGCATAGCTCTTTCAACTCAGCGGTTACTGCATTTTGGAGCGTGTCATAGACAGCTCCAAAATGCATTGGCTTACAGGGGCCGTGCCTGCCAGCTCACTGACTGAATTGGAGGAGGAGGTGACACACCTCCGAAATCTCCGATGATGGCACTATGTTTCTTGCGCATGCGTGCAAGCAACATAAAAATTAACAAATAGCAGAGGTACTCTGACTGGCAGTACTGTGATTTTTAATCTGTTTCTGCCCGATGTCACCAACAGACATGCGGGTTGATAACTGCTAGTAGTGTGTGTGTGTACTGATAGTTGTACTTTGTCCAGGATTAGGAGCACTTGTTTATTTTGTTAAAGTATTTTAAATGAAAACATCTTGCCCACCAGAGAGCAGGGACCAGGGTAGCTGTCAGTGGCATTGGGCAGTAATGGACAAATAATCACAGTAGAGTCCAAGTACCTCAGATTACTTTAATTTTTTTTTCTGTTAAATTAATGTTTTGTGTTCACAGAAAACATATTGCCCACCAGAAAGCCACTGATGTGCTGACATGCTCATCCATTAATGTCATATTCCCTCCCAAGCACAGCAGAATTAATACTAATAAAAAAATACAGTAAGTAATAATAAATAACTACCTAACTGTTCTCCATGCTGGAGGGAAATTGTATTATTTCCTCAGTCAGGAGCACTAGGAGTTTAATTCATGCTTGCCTAATATTATTCTGCACAGCTTCTGAAAGCTCTTATGTGGCCCAGTATAGGCATTGTTAGTCAGAAAAAATATTTTGGACTGAAATTGAAGCGCCTCTGCCCCTTCCACACTTGCCACTTCCCAGGATCTGAAAAGATTCAGGGGCTTAATTTATGTCTGTATTAAGTGGGGCTCCGACCTTATTAAGTGGTACTCCTAATTTGGATTTTATAAAAACATACATGAATAGGGGCTCACCAGGAGGAAACAGTAGTTCTTTATTTATTTATTTATTTATTTATTTATTATTACTCCTTTGCTGTGCAACAGGGAGAGGGATGACACCAGGTGAATATCATTGTAACCAGACTGAAAGGTAGCCTCCTGACTGGAGAACAGCTACAAGCAGCACTTTCTTAATTGCATGTAATCCCTTACATGGCTCATTTAGGCTCAGCCCTCCATGGTTCTCCAGGGTTGGGTGAGGTACTGGTGGCAGAAAAGTAAGTTTTTTTGAGAGGAAGCTGCCCGGAAACTGAATCAAGGGGATTTATTCCAGTCACTGGATCCAGCCCCACGCACTTAAGTAAGCATTAAGCCACGACGAAGGTGGCATCTAATGCTGGATTAATGCATGGTTGGGAGGATTGTAGCCTGAGGCCGAGGGCGAACAACAGCCCAACCACGCATTAATCGCATTAGATGCCACTGTCGGAGTGGCTTAATGCGCTTGTAACATGGGCTGCCCGAGCACAGAGTTGCGAGGACAGTATTTGCTACCAGAACAACAACATTACACAGGGAGTCGGTGTGTTGCGCAAAGGTTTTTACAGCACTTCCACAGTGTGTTACAGAACAGCATTAATATGCTGATGTGGTGAAAACATTGACTAGTTCTAATTAAAACTGTGTGTCTCACATGGTGGTCCCAATTATTTGGTGCTCTACAGGGGTGTTAGTGTCATAACAGTTGTTGGAGGTCTACGGTGAACTGCTGCCTCGCCACGGTGTGCGGCTCGCTGACAAATTAGCATCTTGCCTTGGTCACTTCTCCTTGCTGCTGTGAGACTCCTCCAATGTCACCCACTACGTGTCCTGTATTTCTCTATCGGACTCTCCTATCTATTCCTCCTGCGTACAGCTGCTTCTTCTCCCCCTCCCGTTTCTGACTCTATCTAGCTTGTCGCCCTCTCCCTGCCCCAGACTGGCCTCTCTCACACTCGATTCTTACCTCTGCCCGGTGCTGCTTAGCTAGCTGTCTGGTTGCTGCTGGTACTTAACTTTTGAACACGGCGGGTATGCTGGATTAATCCCCACTCCGACTTTGCCCTCGTGATGTGCTTCACCCAATCGCGGCTCCTGATTGCACCATTCAGTTTATTGCCATGTTACAAGGAGGCTTAACTCTGTTTATTTTCTAATATTTTAATGTATTAACAGGAAAGGTCTGTGGCTCACTAACATTAATAAATTATGGCATTAAATTCTTTGTGGACAGAGAGGGGATACTGAATAATGAAATAAAAAACCCCTCTGTAGATCTCAATGACTTGGTTTTGGCATTGGTGGGAAACAAACAAAAAAAAATAATACATTTAAACCACAGCATCCGTGGCTGTGACTGGGCTCCAAAACTGGCTGCAAGGGGATGTTGATGTTACAGATGGGATTTTTTTTTCTCCTTGGTGGTACATTTCTTTATTTATTTTGACTGCCCTGGCCACATTTGTATTTTATTTGCTCCACGGGGACACGGGGAAAAAAAGAGGCTCAAGTTAGTTTGTCAGTTGAAGCTGGTGTGTGTCTCGAGAAGTGCTGAGTACTTTAATGTATATAATCCTTTTCTTGTTTCATGTTTGTACATTTATATAGTGTATTTTTTTATTTTCCCGTCAAAAACATCTTGCCCACCAAAGAGCCAGGGAGTGACTTACAAGCTCAGTCATTAATCTCAAACTCAATTCCAAGCACAGCAGAAAGAATATTAGAAGCTAGACAGCAGCAACAAAATAGGGCAGCATGGCACTGCAACAAAAAAGACCACAAATGTTCGATCTAGTTGAAACTGTTTAATCAAAATAAACTAAACACATAGTACATAGCAGCACCCCTCTCTTGCGTACACAGAGGGGTGCTGCTATATACTGTTTGTTCAGTTTATTTTGATTAAACAGATTCAACAAGATCAAACATTTGTGGTCTTTTCGATACAACGCTGCCCTGTCTTATGTTGCTGCTATCTTTCCATTTTAAATAGTTGGCGCCGGCTCTGCGTTTGTTAGTCACCTGTTCCCTTGCTTTGAATATTAAAAACTAACTACATGTATTAATAAATACCAAACTGTTTCCCTGTAAAGAATGCACAGTTAGTAATTAATAACATACCTCCGGGTCACCCCTAAAAAAGGGATCTCTGGTCTCAGTGGGCTCACCCAGTTACCAAAATCTAAATAAAATAAATAAATAAATATCTGGAGCAGTCAGCATACCAGAGCTGTGTTGCAGATAATTCTCTTTCCCGTTGTTTTATTCACCTAGTGACTGAATACAGCCCTAGTCAGGAAGGCTGCAGTTGAAAGAAAAATAAGAAAAGGCATAATAATTGAAAAAAGTTCATAAATGTTTTTCCTTTTTTTATCAGGGGATGGGACAGGACAAGGGTGAGGATCAATGTAGGGGAAGGGTGGAAGGGAGGGTCAGCTGCAGAATAAGGGGTGTTAGCTACACATTCAAGCAGACTTGATAGATCTCTAGGCCTTTATCTGCTGGCAAATTTCATATGTTCGTATCAATTTAGTTGCTATTAAAGCTTTCTTGACAAATCAGGTAAACACTGTAATTTTGAGGAACTCACACTGTAAGCTCCTCCATTGGTTCTTCAGGGCTCAGTGTGGCATTTACACCAAAATAGTAACCCTTTAGTTTTTTTTTTTAAACTAAAGCCACTAGGACTCATATGTATGTCCCTGTAAAGAATACACAGTCAGTAAGTAAGCACCCCTGGCACTAAGCATTCCCAGACAGAATTCAGGGGCATAATATATTTATTTTTTAATATTCATTCAAATTGGGAGGGAACCTGGTAAATCCTGTGTGTTTGTTTTTTCTTGTAAAGAAATGCCCTGAAGCCTCCATTGCTACCTGTGAGATCTGACCATGAACTCAGGGAGAATAATAAGGGCAAAAGCGTGCCACAGAATTGCCACAGAAATTTATGTTTAGTGGCGCAGAAGTTTTGCAGCAGATGGGAACCCTGCCGCAGAACTTTGCTCTGAAGTGTTGCAGAAAAATCAGGGCCATGACTGTAGCCATTAAACGTAACTGGTAAATACAAAGTGATTTTACTGACATCTTGACAAGTTCTCAATGAACATACTTTGATGTGGTTGGCATTTTTTAAAAATGCAGAACTTGCAAATGTGTGTACAACCAACGGGCTCTTTCAAACTGCTACCCGCTGCCAAATTTATATTCTAATGGACTGTGTTTACTCTGCCCGATGTTAACTTCAAATCACCTGTTGTAGTCCGCATGGATTTCTGCTAACACAGTACGACTGGCACTTGTTCAGCATGTGTTTTTAAAAGTAGAACACATGCTATTTTGTGTTGCGCAACATCAATGTTGTGCAATGCCTCAACATGAAAAGAAGACATAGAAAGGCATTTTCTCCATGCTGTGGTTGGCACAACAATTCACAAACATTGGTTCAGGTAATAGGATTTGTTGCTTCTTGTTCTGTTGCGAGTTGCCATGTTGTCCATAACTGTCAGTCACGTCTTCATTGTGGCCACGTCTCAACCATTCCATCATCTATTTATCTAACTGTGTCTGGCAACTACCTCTGCTGTGCTGCCTGTCTCTGCTATTGTTCACTGAACACACGATACTGTATTGCTGTGTTTTGAGGTTGGGGGGGTAGAGGATGATAGCACAACATGGTGTACTTACCAAAAATACTGTTGCACAAAACAGTACTGTAAAAGTATGTCTTCGGCACTATCTATTAGAGTAGACCATAACACATGGTATATCATGCGATTAGCATCACATCCTCCAGATGACTTTTCAGTAATCGACCCATGTACATCCCCTTCCTGTCACCTGGGGTGCTGTTTCACATATATAAATGGTCTGTTTGTGACATTCTTCATTTCTATTGTATCTTACCAACTGATATGAGAAGTTACTCATGGGTGTCAGACAGGAACTAATGAGAGCAACAGAAAACACACTAGCTCACGGATGGAGCAAGGTACTGTGGTGAAGCAGGAGCAAGGAGGAATGTGGGTGGTGCAGCATTTACTTCTGCAATAGTTGTTTCAAAGATTGACTGCTATGGTAACTGGTTATGCAACTTTACTATCTTCATCGAGAAAATGTCTAGCAGCAGGCCATAGCACATGGAAAGAATACACATCTGTTATAATGACAATGGAAAGAGGAAGCTAATAGTTTTAGGTTATGGCCTACGATCATTAACAAATGCACATCCAAAATTTGCACAGTTCGTTGAAGAATGTGTATACTGTAATGTTTCGTGATTGTCTGTACAGTAGACAAGGTTGGGTCCTCGCAAATTGCCGTGGCTGAGATGCCACCAAAACATGCAGTGGAGGTTGCCATGCCTGTAGTCCAGTTGTGCTTCACAGGCACTGTGACAATTTTATCAAATTGTTTTCCATGATCAGAATCAGAGATTGCATGTATCTGCGGACTCAAACAAAATTTCATTTAGTTTGCAAGCATTATGTTCAAATTACACACTGAGGCCGTGTCACAAATATGGGGATGTAAATGTTGGCTACCTTTCAAGAAGGTTATTGTCAGAGGCAAGTGTGACAATGTTTTGTTGTCCAAAGTTTAATCAGAAGAATAAATGCCAGCTCGGTGTTCTTGTATTGCTGAATATTTCCACCCACCTGCGGGATGGTACAGTAACTACTCTCAAAAGCTCTGTTGGTGAACATTCATATGTGTTCAAGACACGTTAGGCCAAAATGGAGAAATGTTTCCACTTCATGTAGTCTGATGACATACTCCAGTGCTTGTGTGCCACACTCATTATCTCTGCTACCCTTGGTGACACCTGAGTTCTCCAGAGAAGTATGTACTCAGCAGCCAAGGTTGCAGTTGCAGGGAGTGAAGGTCCTGGTGCAGCAGGGAGTAGTTCTACTGTGACTGGAGGTCTGTAGACACATGAAGAGGAAGAGGACACAGATCACAGCTTTGCAACACAAAAGTTAACCTGATTTGCCTTTGCCAGCAGGGTGATACGAGAAACATATATGGCCCACCTTGACTACCTTTATGAGTACTGTCTGTTGGAGAGGAAATACCGGGAATGCATAAATAAATATTCCTATCAACCACCGACATAAGTCATCCAGACATAAAGTGACGGAACTGCGCTCTATTGAGCAATTTACCTTCATTGTTCCTTTCTGACTGTATTACCTGTTAGGGAATATCACATATTGTTATGCCATGAAGGTGGTGTCATGGCATGTTCAAACAGCAGAGAAACCACCCTTGACACTATGTCTGTGTGTGTCTCTCTCTCACTGTAATCGAAAAACTTCTCTCTCTCTCTCTCTCTCTGCATGCATACAGGCACATTCTCAAGGAGGAGATATTATGCACAAACATAGCAATAAATTTACCTGAACAGACTGTCTACCCACCCAGTGCCCACACCTCAGTTAATGCACAGACCACGACCACAAGCGCTCATATGGTACACATTGTAGTAAGCAAGCACTAAAGCATCTGTTTGTGCATTACAACTAGGTGATAGGAGGGATGTGCTTCCGCAGGTTCAGTGTAGAGGTACTGTTGCTGGGTGGGTGCCCTCTAAACAACATGTGACTGAGAATGGATTTTACGTTTATTTCTGGGATCATATATGTGTATGATTGCATCAGCTGAAGGCTATAGTAACTATTTCAAAAGGTCACATGGTGATTGAACGTGCTATATTACCATCACCTTGTGTCCAAATTTTGGATTTGAAAATATGTCCCATTGTGTAGTCTGATAGTATCGATGCATCACTCTGGCGCCACAATGATTGCAGAAAACATAATGTAGTTTATCTATGGTTGTCTACAGCTTCCAAAACTTGGCAGTCCACTGTTAAAGGACTCTGTTAACATTAATGTTACCCTACTTCCTAAAATGAGACTGATGCTTCAGCACCAGTTCTTTCTTTGGAACTTTTGCTTCTTTTGCAATGTTTTCCCAGACATCACTTGGTGCACAATGTCCATTGGCTGCTTATTCTCCCTCACTTCCAGAACACGCAACAGAATGCCCAAAATGTAGGAATATGATTTCTACTCACGCACATCATGCACAATCCACTGAGCTGATTTCTTTGACCATAGAGTACAGTACTGCAGCATGCAGTTCTCCTATGGGAGTGCTATCACTATATGACTGCTTTACAGTCGCCAACTCACGATTCACATTGTGATTGTGATTAAGGGCAGCTAACTGCATCCATGCTAGCATTGCAGAATACGAGACGATGAATTGTTTGGGACAGTACTTTAATATAACAGAATGGTACACTTCCAGTTGACCAGTATGGATAAATCGTGACAACTGGCATATGTCTTTCAAGAATGTCTTGTTTGTGACAATGTCCTTCAGCACACTGAAATTGTTCGAGTCTTTAAGTAACCATTTCTTGATTTTCACATGTTCAGGGCTCAGCGGTGCATCACCCTCCTCCCACTCATGAACATTGAAAATGTGTTTCAGTACAGATGTCCACTTCTCAAATAAGAGTTCAGGGTCATTGTTACAAGTCCTTGTGGACCACCACAAGTGACTGACAATTGATTTCACCCAGGTTTGTAGCTCTGAGTGACACTTTAGGTGTGACTTGTCTAACAGTTTTTTCCTGACATTGTTCGCCATATGATATGGATCAAACTGATGGACAATGCCATCCTTTGCATACTTGTATCACATTAATTTGTGCACACCAACATGCCTATCTTTTTGATAAAGCTGACACCTGTACTCTGGCTGTCAGTACATCATCAAGGCAATCTTGAAAGCCTCTCGTCTCCATGGCCCAAGATGTGCCTGTCTGAGTGACATGTTTTCATAAAATATTGACAATCTTCCCTGAACAAACATCCATAAGGGTATAAGTACAGTAGGTGGCACTGAAACCTGGGGAGTCACACTTGCCATCACCAGTGATTGAAATGGGGCCAGATTCTTTCATTGAATTTAGTACTCTCTCTTTCTCTTCATACCAACATTCATTGATGACGGGGATTATTGACTCCTTCTGAATCTTGTAAAAAGTGTTGGCACTCATGAATTTAAGGTTCAAAATCTTTGCAAACTGTGAAATGGATGCAAAGGACTGTCCACTACATAGTATTGCAGAAGCAAGTAATACATTTCCAACTGGCATTTTGCATCCCATGGTTGCCTGAGAATTCCACACAATTATTGCATGTCCCATGACACAATATGTAGTAAGTATCACCATGGATCCAACTATATTGCTGTGAATGGAATCCATTGCACAACCACGCTCTTTGCAGCAAATGTATGCCAGTAGAGGCTCTAACTGACATATGTACACCAAGGGCTGGATTCAGAAAGCTACAGGTAGGATGCCCGCAAGATGCATCCACAAAACACGACCCAAGTAGCAAGATGCGGCAAAAGTTGCGACAAGTGCGCTTTAGAAATGCAAGCTGCAGCAAACCCCAGCACAGTTGTGCATTGTGCCTTGCATCCAGACATGCAGCACGGTGGAATCTGCGACATACCGCATGGCCTAATGTGACCACAAGCCGTATTCAGGAAGCACAGCACAGGCAGCCTGCATCCAATCAAGGTTCTACCACCAAGACCATGAAAAGATGATCTAACTGCACACCACTATAAAGGGGAGGAGCAACACCGTACATTGTAGACACACTGAAGGAAGCAGTGTGCAGACTGTGGAGTGTGACTGTAGAAAAGGGCGACTATGCCCACAGGGGTAGCCCTACTGGGCATAATGCTGGCAGCAGAAGCCAGGTGGAGGCAGTGCAGGCGAAGTAGGCATCACAATGGCAGGATGCAGGGCAATGCACCACCACAGCTACAGTTACCAGCCAGGAATAGAGCCCCCCAAGTGAAACGTACCAGACAATCCTATGAGGAGTTCACAAAAGAGCAGTGCATAACACGATGCTGGCTGAATAAGGCTGCCATAGTAATGCTGTGCTGGGAGCTTGGGGAGGAACTAGCCACAGTTACAAAGAGGGCCTATGCCATACCTGTCAATGTGAAGATAAGCACAGCACTGTGCTGCCTGGGCAGTGGTACATTCCAAAGACCCAGTGGTGACACTGTGGGAATATCCCAGGCCACCATGTCCTGGTGCCTAAGACAGTTTGTGGATGCCATGCTGTGATGCCGTGACAGGTATATTGCCTTCCTACAGGGTGCACAGCAGCAGGACACCAAGCAGGCCTTCCACGCAATAGCACAATTCCCAAATGTCATGGGTGCCATCGATTGCTCACAGTTGGCAAGTAAGGTTCCAGTGAAGCATGGAGATGTCTTTGTAAATCACAAGGGGTACCATGCACTGAACATCCAAGTGGTGTGCGACATCCACTGTTGGATCCTAGACGTGGTGGCCAGGTACCCTGGATTCTGCCATGATTCCTTCATATTCCAGCAGAGTGACCTGCACCAGGCATTCCAGAGAGGTGAACGGGAGGGCGGATGGCTGATAGGTGAGTGGAGACAGATACAGAAAGGGCATGGTGGGCAGGGCACACTGCAGAGAGACAAGTGGAGGCAACATAATGCCTGTCCGTAGCTAACCATCCACTCCACTGTTCATTCCACAGGTGACAGTGGGTATCCCCAACTGCCATGGCTCATGACACTAGTGAGGAACCCACAGAATGTAGCAGAGGAGGCATAGAATGATGCACATGTCACAACATGGGCTGTGATCGAGAGAACCTTTGGGATCCTAAAGGCACGCTTCAGGTGTCTGGACAGGGCAGGAGGAGCACTGCAATACAACCCAGAGATGCATCCTGCACAATATTGCCATAAGCCAGAGGGAACCACTGCCACCAGAGGTGCATGGTGAGGGGGATGCAGAGGAGGCCAATGAGGATGCAGATGTGGGATGACATCAACACCATCATCAGCACTGACTGCCAGGCAATGCAACAAAAGGCTGGCAGGCACGGGATCAGCTCATCAGGAACCATTTCACCTAAGGGAGAGATGGGACCCTTGAGTGTCACTGGCAGACAGATACCCAAACAGTAATGGCTGCTACGGGATGACTGACAACACATGTGAATGCCACAGCAGTGGACACCACCACACAGGACTGTCTGCCCTGTGCAGTGTACCACACAGGGGTGCACTGTGACACAGAAATAATGCCCCTGTCTGGTGTGTCACCCTTGGCGGACAATGCAGGGAATAGCAGTGCTGCAAGATAGTCTGGGAAAGGATGGCATGTGTCAGTACACACAGCCACACATGACAGCGGTGGTACCCAAGCCGCCCCTGGAAGGCATGCATGCCTGCCACAGGACAGCACTGTAGGGTGAGTACACAGGGCCAGAGGGGCATGTATGTTATGATGGTGGGATGGTGACACATACCATGAGTGACCAGGATGGAACACGCATGTGCAGGCCTACCCACAGGGCACATAGCAGCATAACACAGACATCCCACATAGACAACACACAGCCACACTAGCATAACCGTGCAACATCCCCCCCCCCCACAGGTCTGCACCACCATGAGTGCACACATGTGCAGCACAAGCCTGTACCAACACACACCACAACCACAGTACCTGCCACACCAAGCACAGCCCAGGAACACATGCAGGGGTACAGTACATGCACAAGGGAGCCCTGCGTACAGATAGCATGCAAATCGCAAGCTGTGATAAAAATATACACAACTGTGATATGCAGTGGAATGACATGCACATGCAGTGTGCGTTACAATGTTGCATAGTGATGCAGGGAGCAATGCCACAGCGTGCAGCTCATGGCCTGGTGCAGCAGGGGGTGTAGAGCCACATAATCGACAGTCCCACACAGCCGCACCCTCACTACAAGTGCAAATATGAGCAGTCTAGGGGGCAGAGGGCCCAACTTTAGCCCAGATGAGACTGCTCAGCTGGTCAGCCTGGTCCAGCAGTGGGCCAGGTACCTGCTGCCACCTGGCAGTGGGAGACACGCCTCTGGGGACAGGGAACAGGTCTGGAGAAGGACTGCTACCAAGCTGTACACATAGCATGGGGTCAGGAGGACACCCAGACAGCTGCAGCATCGCTGTCAGGACCTTGCCAGGAGGGATGGTGCCATCCTGACACACATGAGGAGGATGGCAGTGGACGCTGATGTGGCCATGGGGATGGGCAGGCCACGCCTGTATGGTAGGTGTCTCAGACATGTAACATACATGCCCATACCACGGCAACATGCAAAACACAGTGCACTGTGCAGACACTAATGGCTGTCTATCCATGTTTCCAAAGGTGGCAGTGTAGGTGGTGCCCACAGACAGCAGCCAGAGGAACATCGTAGGAGCCCAGGTTGTGTGATGCAGACACACCAGCTGTGTCACTGGGCCACAAGGCCCAGCACACATGGTCCAGCACAAGGACCCATGCCACACACTGTGCCACATGCGGGACAGAGAGGAGGGGCAGGAGGGAGAGGAGGGAGCTGCACCCTGGTTGAGTGCCTGCAGGGTGACACGCCATGGTATGCACGTGTGCCATGCACTGACAACAGCATTTACCAACCGATGACCTATGGCAGTGCATGCATGCTTGGAGCCACCATGCGGCCCGCTGGGGCTGGAGGCTGCGCCTGGCCTGCACACTGTTCAGGCAATGACTGTCCTCACTGTGGTTGTGGAGTAACAGTGGACCCAGGGGGTGGAGGACAGGCATGACCAACAAGTAACTGCAGGCACCTGTGATGTGCCACAGTAGTGGTACTGCTGGTGACAGTAGTGGGACAGGGTGTAGTGCATATCCCATCAGAGATGATGTGGGGATGAAGAAGCCTGTGATCATGCAGGCACAGCTGTGGCCCCATACCAATACATGGCAATGCATGTACTGGACAACTAATGTGGTACTGAGTGGAGTCAACTGCACCCATGTGTGTGGTCCCCAAAACTGCCATAGCCCACCCCCGGGCATCCTGAGCTCCACATGCCATGGTGGCATACATCTGTCAGTGGCAGCACTGTACATGGGATGGTCACCACAGTGGTGACAGCTGAGGCCGGGTACCTACACAGCACACATGGTGCGTGTGATGTGTTGGAGAGGGACGTGGGTAGGGGGCCCATAGGCACGGAGGGACATGCTGACAGGCAGCACAGTCATGAGCACCGTATCAGCATGATGCAACAATGCCGTGTAATGTTGTCCTGCAGCAAGTCGAACATATCACAGGTACATGGGGTGGAGACTAGTATGCCTGGACATGTGACACTGATGGTATGCCATATGGGAGGGGTGTGCAGACCACATGGGGGCACAAACTGAACAAGGCTGTAGGGATATGTAGGCCCAAATGGCTACCCTTAGGACAGGGGGGTTGAGAGGCCATGATGGTGGACCCCTCGGGTCTTACAATGACCCGGGTAGGTAGGTGAAAGTGATAGTCACATGTGGAGATGTCCGAGTGGGCAGTCGACCAGCCAGGGAAGTCATGGACCACAGGGATCATCTGCCGGCACAATGTACTGAACAGAGAGGTATGCATACACAGCGGCCGCATGTGTGAGCCCCGGGGGATGGCGGGGACCAGATGAGTGGGTCCCTGGATGGACAGAAGTGGGTGAGAAGGGGTGGGCGGGCATGCAGGGCACTGACAGCTACACAGCAGCACAGTAGACACGTGCAGGGGACAGGTGGGTGGGACCTGTGGGGGAGGAGGCCAGTGGTAGGAATGGGGTAACAGACCCCGGGTGTACAGAGACCGGTTCAGACAAACATGGTGGTCACCAGCAGCCTACAAGGCAGCAGGGGTAGATGGTAGTGACACCAGGGTGAGGATGCAGCTACCCAGGATACTGGCAGGGCCACTGGCTGACCTGTGCAGGTACCCGCTGGTCATAGGATGCACAACACACGAGTGGTGGATGGGCCATGTGGAATACACACATACCAGTGTCCCACAGGATGGTCCAGGAAACCACAGGCAAGCATGCAACATGGCATGGGGATATACCTGACAGAGAGGCCTGTGAATAATCAGTAGGACAGTGTCCAACACACTGGGCAGCGGCACATGTGTGAACAGATGGAGCATGCTGGACCAACCACATGGTGTGGTACATGTGTGTACGCTGGGGACTGGCCAAGACCCATGCAGTGTACACCCTGTATCCTCTGGTCAGCATCCCGGATGGCCCAATGACCACTGTGGAGAAGTGCTGACTGACATGATCCATGGGGGAGTGCCACATGGCTGGTGGCATACATCACACTGTTCCCAGAGCCGGCAGATATGTGTGGTGGTGGGTGTTGATGCCCAACCCTGATGGCTATGGGGGCAGGGTCACACAGGTATCTGTGCTGTGGGTGGTGTTCCTTGTGCAGCACAGAGCTGCTACCCCCACGTGGGGGTTGCCATCTGTGTGCAGACAGCACAGACATGGTGGTGACCGATGGCATAGAGGGCTGTGGGGGGCTGCAGAACAACATGGCTACAGTGCATCAGTGTTGTGTCAAGGTGAATAGTGTCCACTGTCTAGGGATCCCTATGCAAGCTATTGTGTGCAAGGCATTTGTGGTGGGACGGTCATCTGGGAGGTGTGTGTACAGCATGCACCAGTGAAGGGTATGGGCTACGTGCACATACACTCAGGGGCATGTACCACACTGCACACTGTAGGACAGTGGCTGTATGGGCCAACATGTCACCGAGGTGCTATCTCCCAGGGTGTTTTGCTACAGCCCCCTGGAACTGTGCCACCAGGCATGCCATGGATGGTGAATGTGTGCAGTAGTGGCACATGCCACACAGTATGGACCTATAAGTGGTGGAGTGGGTGCGGCCCCAATACTCACTGCACAGCCAGGGACAGGAGGGCATGCTGGACAAGGAAAGGTCGGGGACAGTACCCATATACCCCCCCCCGATGAGGGGGAGGATAGGGTGGATCACAATGACAGCCACGTATGTGTAGATGGGATTGCCAGGACATGGACAGAAAGGCTTCCAGGCCCCATGAGAGGGTATGCTCTGGGAGGGCATGTTCCGTGATGTATGTGACGTGGTGCTATGAGGAGGTGAGGGGACATATGCAGGGCAATGGGGGGAGAATGGGTGGACCACTGTACCACAGGTGGTGGTGGACTGGAAGACCACAGCCTGTGTACGGGGTGCTGGGAGCAGGTGTAGGTGGATACTAGGGTGGGCAGGTGCAGGGGGAAGGGCTGTGCCAAGTTGGGACAGCAGCACAATGGGGCATGCACTGTTGACAGGGGGGCCGTATGCCACTGTGTGTCTGTATGATTGCCACTGTGTCCCTCCATGGGGAGCATGGCTGACACAGCACAGGACAGAGAGGGATGACAGTGGACCGGTTGGCACTGCAGTACACAGTGCAGTCACTTAGCTAGTGGACATGTGGCCTCACAATGGCATGGTACTACACATGTGCTCCCTATCCCAACAGGTGGATGGCGCAACAATGGGATGGGGATGGTGCCAGACACACCACGGGCATGCAGCATGTTCCAGGCCATGGATTGCGTGAAGAGGGCTGAGACACAGGAATACAGGTCCCGGTCGAGATGACTGCATAGGTGTGCATGCCCACTACCGCCGACAGATGTTGAGCAGTCCAGTGGCGACAGTGAAGGCCAGGAGGAGAAACCAGCAGCTGTGGACACTGACATGGACACTGCACCAGGGCACCATGTGCCTGACACTGATAATGCCAGTGCTACAGTGGACACACACACGACACACCACAACATATGGACACTGGCCAGGGCACAGTAGGGGGCAATGCCCATCAGGGTGTGGCCACAGAGGGTGCTGGTGAGGGGGCAGCAGCTGTAGGTGTGCAGGTGGGTGTGGAGTCTGTAGGCCACGACAACAACCAGGGGGCTGCTCAGGATGTGCAGGTTCTGGATGAGGATGTGCCTGCCATAGCAGGCCAACAGGATGGGATAGGGTTGCCAGTGGTGTATGTGGTGCAGGGCGATCAGACCACAGGTGTGGTATCTGCAATGGGTGCCGGGGAGGAGGGTGGGGTGGACTGGGTTCAACCTGTGCAGCCCTGCGGTGTGGAGGCCCAACAGAGGATGATGGTGGAGGGTGTGGAACAGCAGGCCCCAGGCACCACTGCACAGCATTACAGGTACTGCAGGGCCACATAGCAGAATGTATGCATCATTTGGAGGGCCTACATGGTGCACTGCATGCAATGATGGCTGCTGTGTGACAGCTCTAGACACTGTAGTGTGGGTGCTGTACTAGCACTCAACACACACTCCTGTGCCATGTGCTGCAGAGCGGGGACATACTGTTGGTGTGTGGCACATCCCACTGTGACTGTCAGACAGTTCCAACACCCCGTATGATGCTCCATGTGGCAGTTCCCTGGCCACTGCTGCATAACAGTGCTGAGCCATGCATGTTGCAGAGGTCAGTTGTACACATCAGGGCTGTGCATTAGGCATGGTACCTGCATGCATGTTCGTACAGTGATACATTTTAAATGTTAATTCTTTTACATGGTTTTAGTCTCCTTCAGGCAGGCATTGCACATGTGTTTGTATTCCCAGTACCATGTACATATCATGCACGTGTGTCTGTTCTGTACACCTGTTTGTACCCACACCCAGTCGTTTCAATAAACCATTGTTGCATGTTCACTCTCTGTGTAGTACATTGTGCTGTCATAGTAGCATTACTGCTGCATTGTTGCCCAGGTGTACCATGGTAGGGTTTTGACATGGCCTATGTGTCGGTGCCCATGCATGGGCCTCAACAACTGTAGATGTGTGCCATGGCCTATGGGGGTGCTGTGATGTGCGTGCCAGTCTAGGCAGCCACTTCACATGTCCCCATGTGTACCTGTGCTGCACATGTGTGGTGTTGTGTCCCCGTGCACAGCTGGCCAATGGTACAGGCATCCAGTCCTTCCAGGACCCATGTGCCCGCAATAGAACACTGGCACAGAGCAGGGCCCACCAACACATGCATGGTTGTCTGGCACAGCCCTGCTGTTGTCTGTGCACTTCGATGTTGGCTGTGGTTGCCTGTGCCCAGCACTGGTCCTGCGCATCACCCAGATGAGCTGTCAGGTAGTCACACCTCCACAGGCATGTCCAGACATGTGTGTTTCAGGTGTGGACACCCGCACCACACAGGGTATCATAGCAGCCATGCTCCACCCTGTATGTGGCATGGACATGCGTACCAATAGCCCCGACATGTGCCACCCCTGTTGATGGCCTAACGCCTGTCCAGGCTATACTGTGCCAATGGCAGTGCCCCACAGCTGGTGCAGCTAGCACAGCGTGTATGGCACCATAACATGTGTCAAGCATTAGTGCTGTGCAGGGGCCGAACATTAATTTCCGAGTACCACGAGTATTAGGGCTTCCGAATATTCACCCTTCCCGAATACAGGACTACTCAGGAGGTATTCGTATTCAGCACAGTTCCCTGCACAGCCCTTACAAAACAAACCCCAACTCTCCTCCTCAGGGAAAAAAAACAGTACAGTCTGTATTCCCATCCCTCCACCCTCTAGCAATCCCAGCCCCTGAAATTTATTCAGTTTTTGAATATTATTTAAAAATAATGGGGACCAGCACAACCCGCCCGCCTCCACGGCCGGCCCCCATCTTGGAAATTGACAGCTAGCCTGAAAAATAATCCTTCCCCACCTCAAACACAGTCATCAGCACCCTTCTGAAATTCCCCTAAGCCTCCTTATTAGGTGAACGCCACCGGTCTGGTAGAACCCTCCCTCCTCCACTGCTGAATGCGCCTTAATGAATGAATACACATACACAGCATGTACACCGGTGATGGGCGCAAGCGCAGAAGCTGGGCTTTCATTCATTAAGGCACGCCCGGCAGTGGAGGAGGGAGGGTTCTACCGGACTGGTGGCAACGATCACCTAATAAGGAGACTTAGGTGTTAGGGGAATGGCAGAAGGGTGCTAATGACTGTGTTGGAGGTGGGGAGGGATTATTCTTCAGGCTAACTGTCAATTTGCAAGATGGGGGCCAGCTGTGGAAGCGGTCGGGTTGTGCCAGTTCCCATTCATTTTTTTTTTAAGGTAAGAAAATATTGAAACATTACTGCTGCTGCTGGATGGGAGAAGGGTATTGTCAGTGTGGGGAGGTGAGGAAGGAATATTCTTCAGGCTATTTAGATGGGGGCTGGCTGTGGAGGGGGGTGGATTGTGCCAGTCACCCATGAACAAAATAGGTAGCAAATTGGGGTGGAGGCAGGGTAAAAAAGAGGATGGGGGAGATGGGGGATACATAGGATTCTTTGTTGGGAGTAGTGTTTTGGTCTTTTGTTTAGGGCTGTGCCGAATACGAATATTTGGCAGAATAATGAATATTTGGCAACCAAATTTTTGGCCGAATATTTGAATTAAGGTATTCACACAGCCCTACCAAGCATGTCTCTTATCCCACCACTAGGTGGCATCTGTGTACATTGGTTATCATCTGTGTGTATGTCTCATGAGTGCAGCACTGTGTGACAGGGTTGGTAACAGTGGACTTGTTCATGGTGGGACATGGGTGTGGTGGGCAGCCCCACAGCCACAGGTGGGCATGACAGAGTTGTGGTACAGTGTGCTGCATGGGGCCACATAGGCATGGCCTACCACCCATCACAAGTGTACATGCCGTGTGTGTGTCTGACACTGTGGTCCATGCAGCCACATGGGGGGTGGGGGGCCTGTGTAGGCCCTGCATATTACCATGATAGTCATGAGCAGTGTAGCTGCAACAGCATGTGTGGTGTGTGCATGGCATGCATTAGGATGATACTGTGTGTGTGGCCTGCCATGTCCCCATGTCACTATCAGCATGTCTGTGCATGTGCCCTCTACAGCCCCTTGGACAAAGCGTATGGTGATGGGTGCACCCTCAGTGCAGTGGCACACGTGATGGTCACAATGATACATACCTGGATGTGGTGTATCATGGGAAATGAACACATCTCAGATTCATGTGACAGTCGGACTGTGGCCTCATGCCCCACTATGCACCTGTGGCATGTTGATGTCTCATAGTGTGCCATGCCCTGATGTGTAGTACTGCACGGCTGTACACTGTTGTGTGCCACACCTGTACTGTCATTGGTCAGCCCTTGTAGCATGGCTGTGTGTACATCGTGCGGCACACACACCTGAGGTATTTCATGCAGTATGGACATCCTTACGATGCAGTCACTGTGTCCATGGCTCCCCTGTCGGTTCACCACTGAGCAGGTATGGGTCTGTGTTCATGGGGGGTGTACCCACCTCCTGGGTAGTGTGGTCACTCAGCTGCACCATGTGACACATCACACAGTGCAGACTGTAACTAGCACCTCTGTACCCACCACCCTTTTGTGCCTTTCTGTCGACCACTGCGTTACATCACACCCGGACTGGCCGTCGTGTGCATGCCCATGATGGCTGTCTGGCCCCATCCCAGTAACCGCCGTGCTTCAGACTGTCACAAACCCACTCAGCAGGTCAGGCCCTCTACTCCCAAAGTGCCAACCTCTGAGCGCAGTCTTGTGAACAGTGTAACAGACAAGGTAACCCTCTTGTCTGTTTTTGTGAGTTAGGATCAACCTTCGGTCTCAAGTTCTGGAGGGATTCAAACTGTTAACCTCTTGTTAGCATACTCAATGCACAGGCTCAGATATATCTGTCTTCAGGGGGGCCAGATATCTTTGCCTACCGGCACCTTACCAGGTATACAGAGATGAACCCTTTAAAACTTTAATAAAGACCTCAGATTTAAAACGCTTCTCTTTCCAGTTTGGAATCACCATTCAAGCTTTTGTTTAGTATCTGCAATAACCATATACTTTTCTTACAACTAAAAAGAAGTCAAAGACAGACCAAGTAAATTCTGAAAAGAATTTTACTAAAATATTTAAAAAATATGTAAAACACAAAATACAGAACTGTTCTGTCACCAGACATACAAATCTTTTAAAAGAACCAGGTTTTAAACAGTGCAATTCCTACTACAGTACTAAGTCTCTAAATACTTGCTTAAAAGTGTTCTCAAGATGTTTTGTGGTCAGAGTCTAGGTAAAAATGTGTCTCTGTGAAGTAAAACAGACTAAATTACCCCACCTCTTTTCTGGAGGTCACCTAGCTCCTCATTGTCAGGATATATTAAAATATATATATCTTATACAAAAGTATTACATTCTGCAACTTCAGCATAATTCATGTCCTTCAAATGACACTTCTTTTGATCTCATGATGTATTTTCCCTCACATAGGCTTCACAGGGACATTTACAACCTTGCACCCCTGTGTAACAACCTAAGTTCTCCTTCTAACATCATAAACCTTGTTTATGATTTTCTCTCTTAACAAAATTAACTTAAACAAGTCTGTAATTAACTCAGAGAAACAAGATCCTTGATTAAAGCCTTACATGTAACACATTGTCTCTAAAAACTGAGTGTGTGTGAACTCACATGCTGTCAGCATTTCCTCATGGCTTCCATCTCTCAGCTGAAATCTGGGGGGATGAGTGAGGTCACTCCTAGAGCATTTGATTTTCAGCAGGAGACATTCAGTAATAAATTTTATATTAAAAAGAAATGATACAGTACTCAGAACTGGCTGTCTATGTCACACAGACCACCATGCAGCATTACATGGATGTATCACAGAATGACAGAGAGGTATGTGGTCCATCATGCTTTATTTACCCATCACAACAGCAGCCCTGACATTGTCATCAGCTATCCAGTTCCACAGCTAACACTGTGCATGGGTGTTGACTACACATCCCATGTACAGGTTAACACTTGACAGTCCTTCTGCCGTTCATGCACAGCATATGTTACAACATCCAGTCCCACCCCCATAACACTGTGTACCCACATACCCCACTGTGGCTGACTCAGCCTGGCCACACAGACACACCTATCCCTGTTCTCATATTCCTGTAGCATTGTGGTTGCCCATAGTGCCCATTCCATTGTGTCAACTGTGTGCATGTCTGGATCATGTGGGGGGGGTCCTTCTGCTTCTGCGGCCTGCCACACTGCTGTGGCAGTGTCCCAGGTGTCTGCTGCTCTTGCTGTGGTGGTCTTGTAGGCTGTGTGCCATCTGTGTTGTCTTGTCCACAAGTGTGTGTGATAGCCACCCCAGCCAACCTCCCATCATCATGAGCCTGCACAGTGCTCCTTCCCCACTCACCAGAGGTCTGCACTCATCTCCGTCACCCTGTCTCCCTCATGTGTGCCACTGCTGTGGGTGTGTTGTCATGTGACACAGTTCCATGGCCTGTTGGTACTGTTCTGCAGGCACCAACCATATCTGGTTGCATGACCATGGGGGCGGCGTGTGGTTGCACTGCTGTTTATGGCACACACAGTGGCACTTGTGCTCAGCTCGCTGCCTGCTTTTTGCCAGTCCTGCCTCCTCGGCTGTCACTGCAGCGTGTCCTGTAGGAGAACAGACATGGTACAGTGACTGCCATACCACAACATGCTAGTCCCTGCCTCAGTATGCTATGTTGTTGCCACTGTCCCTATGCTGACTATGCTGCACTGTCTGCCAGTTGCTACCTGTCTGTACCTGCAGGCCAGCCATGTGTCCTGGTGCTGTTGACCGCTGTAGTGTTGCACATGCCTGTCTGTTGTCCCACCCTCTACCATCCCATGGACATGGGTGTGCTGTCCTGTGTGGTACAATGGCCTCCACAGCGGCAGGTGAGTGTGTGTGTGTGTGTGTGTGTGTGTGGTCCAGCTGCATACCCACAGCATTGTGTGGCCCCTACACCATTGTCCACATGATGTTCCAGTGTATTTCCATCATAGGTTACTGGGTGGGACCCGCATGCCACATGTTGCCATTGGCAGGGGCAGCATGGGTGCACTGGTCATCTGTGTGACATGCTCAGGGTCGCACAGCATGCAGGAGGGGGCTGTGTGGGTCTGACCAAGGTCTGGCCTGCTGGGTCTACAGTACATGTTCACAGCTTGTTGCTCAGGTCCTTATGCTTTATCGCCATCCCACTGCCAGAACAGGGGATCTGTACAGTGGCGCTGATGTGGCGTCTGTTGTGCATGGCATGCCTTGCGTGTTGGCATGGGTCAGCTTGGATATCCGCATACCGTGCACGCACACCATGGACATTAGCTGTCAGCTGTGCATGGCATCACACCACCATTGACATGGCTCCCTCCTACACATGGCATGTAGGCCACTGGCCCAGGCACCTGTGTGTCTGTATGCTGCATGTCATGTGTAGCTCCGCTATGCATTTGTCCTTTACAGTGTACCTACTGCTACATGCACCATGTTTGTACATGTGTCAGCCCTGGTCATGGGCACTTGCACCTGGCTGTCTGTGCATGCCTACAGTCCTGTTGTTGCTCACGGTGTCTGTGTCCAATGTGGCTACTGTCTGTACCACCATGACCTCATTGGCATTGTCCCCATTGACACTGCTACATTACTACCTTGCCTTTCCATTTGTGTTTGTGCATACATGTGCAATGCAACACTGCATGTTGTGGCTATGGTGTGTCACGCATGCAGCTGCAGCCCACAGCATCTGTGTCTGCCACCTGCAGCTGTGCCTGGCATGTGTATTGTGTGGGTCGTGTGTTCTCCCATATGTGGTGCTTTGCTTGGCTCACCACATACTGTGTTGTTGCCTGGGCCCACCATCATTCTACCTGCATTGTCTCTCCCTCACACATCCACAGGGGCATGTTGGTTGGGTTGAGGTGTGCCAGGATAGCATGCTCTGTCCCCTACTGTTGGGCCACCAAGTGACTGCTGCTCTGGTGGTCACCGGCCCACAGTGTACTGTGCCATTCACACTCAGGTACCTGTCACTGTCCACGTGCATGTGTCTCTGTCCATGTGCTGCCAGACCTGCCCCCTCACCTCACCTGTGTGTGGTCCCAGTGTGTGCCTCACCTTGTGTTCTGGTTGGACTTATGCTGGCCTATGCGCTGTCATGGTACAGTGTGCCACATGCATGCCACTGTAGTGCATGTGACATTCATGATGGTGCCTGTGCTCCATCCTCATCATGCATACCCCCTTTTCAAATGTCCTCCTGTGCTGCCCTTCTTATAGTCCTGTGTGTCCCATTACTGTTCACAGGCATTGCCCACTGCACACTGTTCCCTGCTCTTCCTTGTCAGGGGACCTGTGGTCCTGCAGTTGCCATTGTGTCACTTGCATGCACTCCATGGTACAGGCACACAGGCCTTCTACCAGGATGTTGCATGCTCATTTTGTACATAGATTCATTGTTTCATAGACGAGTGTGGGCTGAATAGGACCGACATGACCCACTGTGTCAGCCCATTTGTCCAGCTATCTGTCTGGACCTGCACCTCTCACCCTTAACACTCCCCTGTGATTGTCCCATGCCCCTTTGGTTCCCTCCACTGTTTCTTCTCCAACGACTGCCTCCGGGAGTCTGTTCCACCACTGTCTCTGTGACATAGTATTTTCTACTGTTCCCCCTGAACTGCCCCCCCTTCCAGCTGTAGGCAATGCCCCCTCATCCACTGATTGCCCTCCATCTGGAGGATGCTTTCCACAGGCACTCTGTTTATACCCTTATGGTACTTGAAGGTCTCGATCATGTCCCCCCTCTCCCTCCTTTATTCCAGGGAGTACATGTTCAGATCTCTCAACCTTTCTTCATAGGATTGGTGGCATACCCTTTTATCATCATTGTCGCTCTCCCCTGAGACCACTCCAGTCTCCCCACATTCTTTTAGGGGTGTGGCCTCTAGGACTGGACTCTGTACTCCATGTGCTGTCTAACCAGATGGGTGTACAAGCTAACTCTGACCTCCGTATTTCTACTGGTCATCCCCCTTCTGATGCATCCCAGCATTCCACTCCCCCTAGCCACTGCCCTCCTGCACTGCCTTTCCACCTTTATGTCCCCCGATACAGTGATGCCTAGGTCCCTTTCTTGTTCCATTACCTCCAGGTCTCTGCCCCCCATACAGTACCCTGCCCCTAAGTCCTGTAGCCATGATGCATGATTCTACACATTTCTGTGTTGCATGCAACCTGCCACCACTTTGACATGTGTGCCAGCACTGGTGGTGCTGCCCAGGGGTGTGCATGGGACTGCTGTGCTGATGCATGCCCTTCCCGGGATGCACGGCAGGGTGTGTGGTGCCCAGCCACATTCATTCACAGCTGTGCAGATCAATCCTCTCACTCCTATGGTTCTGCACAGTCACACCACTTATCTGTTGGCTGTCATCTGTGGCAGCCATTCCTTGCTCTGCACACGGTGGCCCTCTGTGCCACATCACTGCAGCTGTGCTGTCATGGGTTCATCCCACCATGCCACCTGCCTACCTCTCACCTGCTGTGTATTCCACATGGTGGTGTGGTAATCACACTCACATGTACCTTTGCTGCTCACAGGTTTACCACTGTTCCTCATACTGTTTGTGGCCACATTTGTCTGACATCATTGCACTGCATTTTATAGCGGCATTCTTCGTCACTCACTCTATTACCCTTATACAGTTGGCCCTCCTTGGCATTGGTCTCTCACTCACTGGTGTTTATCCTATCTATGTTCCTGCTGTTCTGACTGGGCATTTATCATTTACTACTCCTATGTGAGGCCCACATATTGTATACACATGTTTGTTACATTCCTGACAGTGCTACACATTGTGGCCCTTTTCTATGGTATGTGCTGGCCAGTGTTCTGTTATTAGGTGCTGCACTGTTCTGGGATCTGGCACCCATGCACCCATGCCGCACCATGGCACACTCTCCTTATCTTCCTGGGACTGACATCACATAACGCTATCGCTCACATATGACACCTACCTGTTCCACTCTGCATGCTGTATGTGTCCAGTCCACTGACTCCATGTACAGCCTGGCTGCTTATGTGGGCTGCTATCATCTCCTCCTGGCTTGTTAGGGGTATATCTTGGCTCTCTCCTCCACCAGTGGCTAGGGCACTCCTGTGGTTCTCTGCCAGCTTTTGTTTTGTCCTGCAATTCTTATCATTGTAGTGCTTTTGCAGCTCCCTGATGGTCTTCTTTGCATGTGCCACAGCATTGACATGCTTGGCAATGTCCTCCCACTACTTCTTTCATTTGTCTCTGGTGGCCTTGCTGCCACATGTGGCACATAGGATGGCTGCATGGGCATCTACCTCCTGGATCAGGGTGTCAGTTTCCTTCTGGGTGAAGTTTATTTTCCTCCTCTTCTTGCCCCCATTGCCTTGTGTGTGTTCATTTCTGCCTTGTGTCCTGCTGTGTTTCTTCTTTCTCTTGTCCATATTGCCCTGTGTGGGATCCCTACTACCATGTGGCCTTCTGCTTTTCTTCTCTCTCTTGCCCCTTTTGCCCTGGTGCTCTTGCTCCATGCTTGTTTGCGACTTGCTCCTTCCGTCTCCCTCTGTTGGTTGTGGCTTGCATTGGCACAGTTGCGACTTATACCTGAATCTGGCACACTGCCTTGGAAGCAGCAATTCTCGACGAATCGTGCGCCATGACATGGACTGCGTCTTCCTTTCTGAATCCAGCCCAAAAAATTTATCGTCATGAACATACTTTGATAGCTCATTACAGTCATCAACCTTAACCCTTAGAATCATCTTCACTGACAGATGAGTCACTATCAGAATCAATAATGGGTGATTTGTAAGAGGTGTCACTCGCATTGGCAGGTGTGGTAGGAGTTGAGAGAAGGATGGACATGTTCATCTCATCTATTTTTGTAGGCATGAACACCACATTCTTTTGCTTCTTAATCGGTGTTGAACATTTGTTGAAAGAAGCAGAGGTGCCAGTGCAGCTTTCATCTGCACTAGGCACGGTTGCATATCTATGATCATTTCTAAGAGATGTCATGTTTACCAGTGGATTTTTACAGTAGTCACAAGTGTTGGTATCCTCTAGGGTGACTTGGATACCCTTGTCAACCATCACTGGTCGCATATGGGGAGTGATATCACACTGTTTAATGGCAGCAGTAGTGCAAGCCAAGACAATGTCCAACATGTACATGTGTTCTGATGGAACACTATTGTTTGGTAATATCCCTGTTTCAATGCCACCTACTGCACGACACTAGTGTGTCACCAATAGTTTTAGTGTCCATACTTCCTGTTGCTTCAACAACAGTCTCAGCTGATTCAGTGATGTCATATGTATCATTAGTAACACTATCTGTTTCCTTTAATTCACGGGTAGACAAGGTTTTCTATTTTGGACATCACTGGAATTTTTATGTGAAGATAAGGCATGTTGATGCCTAGAAGTTGATGCAATTGTCTGCAAACAAAAAGAATACGTTATGTTATGTCCATTACTAGCACTATCACATATATCAATGGCATATGATATCATTCATAGTTCTGTTCCCAGTATTGCAACATTAACGAGTTACCTATTTCATATCAATAAAGAGCCACAGTTGGCAGTTATAAACATGAAAATGTTTATTTTTTCTTTACTTTATAATTTTACTTATGTACATCCATGACTGTATGATAACAATAACATGCAATGAGATGAGGTGCACAAGGTTATGGTGTTATCCATCCACATGATGGCATCTGTAGCGGAGGATATGACAGTATGTGTATGTGACATCACACCTTTACTGGGACATTTAGATCCATTGATATGAACTATACAGGAGGGACAGGCCAGCCCAGTGGTGCTGAAGGTTGAGGCATTGGACGCCACACCTCACGCCACTCCGGGGGATGGTCACGAGAGGTGGTAGAGGCAACACTGAGGAGACCCCTGCTGGAGAGATACCCAGAAAGTACCGGTGACAGGAGGGAAGAAATTTTGGAAAAAAAAAAACCAAGGAGGGACAGGGTAGTAGAGAATGTGAGAGGGGTGGCAGTTTATATCAGGGACTGAATAACTTTCATGTGGGAGTAGTCATAGGAAGTGGAGATGGAAGCATTATAGAGGGACAAAGGTGATGTTGGTGGTGCTACTCACCAAACTGAACATGTAGGGACAGTTTCCCACCCTCCAACCTTGTATGGAACCAGCAGCACTACAACTACAAACAACTCATCTTCATCACCTGCTGTCAAAGGTACCCCCTGGGAACAATTCCCTCTGCTGACCACAGCTGACCATCTCAAAAGGGTGATGGCTGTCAAGTGGGGGTGGGGTGGGGTTTGTGGTCCAACAATGACAACTTCAACATGCCATGCTCAGACCAAATTACCTGAGCAGCTCAGCTGTATTAAAACTTAAGCCATTATTGTGTTACGGCACCGGATTGATCCGTTGTTGCAAAACAGTGGCATGAGAGTACCAGTAGGTTTTGAAGCCACTATGGATGCCTGCACAGTCATTTTAGTGTGAACACTGTGGACGGACAACCAACACCCACCCACTCCTTGGCTATAACCACCCAACCACTGCCCTCTGCACTGTTCCCCCTGCTCTCTTCAACAAACCCCCTACCCACAAAATACCTACCTTGCATAGTCTACACTACAATAAACTGTCAACCTCCCTCCCACAGATTGCCCACTCCATCAACTACATACATGAACATCTGACAATGCCTACCTTGGGCTGCTTCCCACCCCTCATTCTCACCCCTTGCCACCACTGGTGAGCCAGCCTACCACTCTGGCAACCATCCATGCCCCACCCCCACGTGCCCCTGTACTACCCAATGGAGACTCAATCCCTGGCCTCTCCCCCTCTTTCCTGTTTCTAACACTACTATGACCTCACTTAGTGCTGTTACTTACAATGTTAGACTCCTATGTACTAGTGAAACTTACAATGTCTGACTCCTATGTACTAGCGAAACCTAGACTCCTATGTATTAGTTAAACGTATTAATCCTAAACTGAAATAAATAAAATAAATAAAACATGTTACCTCTGCCTAGCTTACATCGAAACTCAGGGCATGTCCACATGACTGCACATATTCTACCCACCAACAAAAAGCCTCCAGCATCATGCCACAGACAGCCAAGTTGAACACCACTTCACTAACATTCTTCAGCTGATTACTTGCTACATGTGTTGCTCTTTCAAGACCAGATTTGGATGGTGGCTTGTGGTGTAAAAACAAGGTAGGAACTGCATCCAGTTTCAGTTTGTGAACAGGCTTCTGGTTCATCAACTCAGCTGTATTAAAACTTAAGCCATTATTGTGTTACGGCACCGGATTGATCCGTTGTTGCAAAACAGTGGCATGAGAGTACTAGTAGGTTTTGAAGCCACTATGGATGCCTGCACAGTCATTTTAGTGTGAACACTGTGGTCGGACAACCAACACCCACCCACTCCTTGGCTATAACCACCCAACCACTGCCCTCTGCACTGTTCCCCCTGCTCTCTTCAACAAACCCCCTACCCACAAAATACCTACCTTGCATAGTCTACACTACAATAAACTGTCAACCTCCCTCCCACAGATTGCCCACTGCATCAACTACATACATGAACATCTGACAATGCCTACCTTGGGCTGCTTCCCACCCCTCATTCTCACCCCTTGCCACCACTGGTGAGCCAGCCTACCACTCTGGCAACCATCCATGCCCCACCCCACCTGCCCCTGTACTACCCAATGGAGACTCAACCCTGGCTCTCCTCTTTCCTGTTTCTAACACTACTATGCCTGCACTTAGTGCTGTTACTTACAATGTTAGACTCCTATGTACTAGTGAAACTTACAATGTCTGACTCCTATGTACTAGCGAAACCTAGACTCCTATGTATTAGTTAAACTTAAAAGTATGTGCAATCCTCTGTAACATTATTTTATAATCCAGTGCTGTGTTTTGTGTTATGTTGTCTGTATCTGTTTGTTTAACTTACTCTGAACCTTTGAAAATGAGTCTTTGACTCAAACGTATTAATCCTAAACTGAAATAAATAAAATAAATAAAACATGTTACCTCTGCCTAGCTTACATCGAAACTCAGGGCATGTCCACATGACTGCACATATTCTACCCACCAACAAAAAGCCTCCAGCATCATGCCACAGACAGCCAAGTTGAACACCACTTCACTAACATTCTTCAGCTGATTACTTGCTACATGTGTTGCTCTTTCAAGACCAGATTTGGATGGTGGCTTGTGGTGTAAAAACAAGGTAGGAACTGCATCCAGTTTCAGTTTGTGAACAGGCTTCTGGTTCATCATCTCACTACGCAAGTCTCTTTCGAAGCAATCCGGAGTGAAATGATCTGAACAAACAACCTTGTGTCTTTCAAATACAAAATTCTTTATTGTGAATCTGGTCCCAAAGTTATGTAATCATCGAGAAACTCTACTATTTTCAGATGGCTTCTTGATGGGATTTGGGATGGTGTGAAAGCTAACACCAGTGCACTTTCCAACCTTGTTTTAACACCCCCAAGCTTGACACTCCAGCATTGTGATTCTTCCCATAGGCCTGTAGAAACCAAAACAAAAAAGTTGCAACCTGTTGTTACCACTGACAATATTACTTTGTCATGAATGTGCACGTCAAGGAGTTAAATTTCATTTAGGCTGACAGTAACAATAACACAGAATTATATATGTTGCTATGGCTGTGCATGTGCAGTTAACTTACTAAGAACAAACACAATTTTAGTATTGAAACAGCGAGCTATGCTTGGAGATACTGGATGGAGTGGTCGTGGTGGCTGACGAGCAACAATGAATAAACGAACTAGGTGGTTATTATTCATGATGACATAACGGTGTCGAAGCACACTACAAAGGCTTTTGAAAGGGGCAGTGACATGCTGTGATGCATCAGCTGAGGTATCACTGCAACAATGCATAAGTTACTGATAACATTGTACACTACTCACTGTGACACTTGGTCAGCTGGTTATGATTGCTCTATGATTTTTGTAAAATAAAAAAAAATATAGTGTGATTGTCTGTCTTGAGATGTCCAGTGCTCCAGGGATGACCCCCCCCCCACCAGGTTTCAGTTCAAAGGGCAGGATATGTTAAACAGCATATCTCTGTAATGTGATTAACTTCCAAAAAAGTCACATTTTATGACCTTGTTGATGAGCTGTGCTTCTTTGAAGCCAGGAACTAAAATATCCATGTTATGACGTCTTCAGAGAAAAGAACAGTTAATTTCAACTGACACTAAAAGAAGCTATATGACAGCTAAGTGAGAAAAACTGCAGAGTTGTAAAATTCCTGTGATGTCTTGGGAAGCAGGAAACCACACTAGATCAAAGGAAAGACTCAAGACCAAAGAGTCATATTGAGAAATTAGTTTTTGATGATGTCACCTTATTTAATTTGCCTCTTAAGTGATAAAACATCCTGGTTGTATAATTTTTTATAGTGTAAAAGGAGGAGCTACATGGCATCATAGAAGGGGTGGAGACACAGGGTTTAAACTGTATTCTGTATTTCCACTTACTGACACATTCTTGTTTGGACTCTCTGAAGCAACAACATCTACTTCAAGCACTGTTAGATGATATACATTAGATGGACAAGTCTAATTGTCTGGTGGTAGGAATTTGTTTGCACTTTTTAAACCTTGTTCTTTTAAGTGATTATATGCATTGTGATATACTGTTCTGTATTTACATTTTACATTTTTATCTATTTTAAAGTAAACCTCTATTTTAAAGAGACTGCTTGGTGTGCCGTCGAAATTCTTTCTTTGACAAGTGAAGCATATATTGTTAAAGTTGACACTGTGCATAAGCTAAATGGTATACCAAACAGGGAAAAGGTAAGAGTTTATCTGAGATCTTTCATAGAGTTTTTTAGGGTTCATTATGTACACCTGGTTAGGGGCCCATAGGCAAAAGATATCTGGCATCCCTCCGAAGAGCAGAATTATCTGAGCCTGTACATTGGGTGCGCTAGCAAGAGGTTCACAGTTTAAATCCCTCCAGAACTTGAGACCAAAGGTGATTTGCACCCACAAAACAGACTGGAGGGATACCCTGTTCTTTTCCTGTTCACAATAATGTACTTGGAGGTTAGCACTGTGGGAGCAGAGGGCCTGACCTGCTGAGTGGGGTTGTGACAGATTGGTTGGCAGCGGTGTGCATACATTTGGTATTACAAGCTTTTATTGTTCAGTGTGTCAGCTTGATACTGTACAGCTCACTTGTCAAGAAAGGGCAGTTATTTATTTTTTAAAAGGAAACAGAACTACATCACTTGGCTTACAGTCAAGTTCATACCTGTTTTATTTTTTTTTCTAAAGTGCAAGTTAGAGTAGCCATAGTTAGGGAAGAAGATGGCTTCCAACTACAGCGGGCACACTGTAGACTACTTAAAGCAGTTATGCAGGGACAGAGGAGTCCTGTATGAGGTAAAAGCCACCAAGCAGAACCTCGTGGATGCCCTGATGGTAGCAGATACCCAGATCATTGTCACAGACAGTGACTATAAGGGACCGAACCTTGAGTGTGGAAGGGCTAGTGGCCAGTGCAGTGTCCATATCCAATGAGGAGGGCAGCAGGGCCAGTGCCAGTGAAGAGCCACAGTAGCAGAGTAAAGTCACCAGCATTCTGGAGCCAGAAGTACTCAGGCTGCAGATTGAGTTGCGCAGAATGGAGCTGGAGTTCCAGAGAGAAGAGAAGCGAGAACAACGAGCTACAAAGGAGAAGAGGGAGTGAGAACAGCGAGCTGCAGAGGAGAAGAGGGAGCAAGAACAGTGAGAGGTGGACCATGAACAGTGAGAGGCAGACTGTGAGGAGTGTGAGTGCCAGAGGCAACATGAACTGGAGAAGCTATGATTCCAACCATCAGCACCAGAGCAGGTAAGTGGCTTGAGTTTAACTGGGACTATAGGACTGTGTTACAAATTGAATTCCAAATTGATGGCTGAATTTAAAGAAGGGGAGGATATGGATGCCTTTTTAAATTCTTTTGAAAAAGTTTGTATTCAGGCTAAAATTCCTAGGGAGCCCTGGAGCTTCCAGCTATCCCCGCTACTTACCGGGAAAGCTTGGGACACATTGGGTCAAATGGACAATTAGGACAGTAATGATTACAGCAAACTTAAAGCTGCACTGTTAAAAAAATGTGAATTAACTGCTGAATCATACAGAGTTAAATTCAGTAAGCTCAGGAGAAGCCCTGAAATGAGCTATGAGGAGCTAGCCACGAAACAATGTCAGTTTTTAAAACGTTGGTGGGATGGAATTGAAGCAAACTCTGTAGATAAAATTGAAAATGTGATTTTGTTAGAACAGTTTTTCTGGGCATGCCCAACCAAGCTAAAAACCTGGCTGGAGGACCGAGATCCCAAAATAGTGCAAGAGGCTGCTGAACTCTCAGACTGCTATACCAAGAGCTTACCTGCTCTGAGAGAGAGTGGGGTGGGTTTGGCAGCGCAGAAAGGGAAAAGCGCACCTTCAGGGCAGCTAAAACCCTCACTAGCTCCACAGAAACCAGTTAGCCCTAGGTTTCAAAGAAAAAATTTCTTTGAAAAAAGAAATGAATGTTGGTTGTGTAAAGAAACTGGGCATATCGCCAGACAGTGTCCCAAAAGGACAAGCAGTATGCAGGATGGTGCTAGGAAAGAAGTGGGTTGTTTGTGTGTCCCTAGAAGCATTCCTGTGAACATGAGGGAACACACGCACCCAGTCATGGTGAATGGTGTACAGACGCAAGAGTTTAAGGGACACAGGGGCATCCCTGATATTGGTAAAAGGGGATCTAGTAGAGCCTAGTAAGCTTATATCCAATAAATATGTCACTGTACAGGACTTTACTGATTAGGAGAAAACATTGCCCCTTGCTAGTGTTCTCCTAGACTGTGGTGAAACAGGGGGAACTGTGCAACAGGTGGCTGTAGCCAAAACATTAGCAGTGAACATCATCCTTGGCAACAATCTCAAATGGGATGGTGTGTGCAGTTACCTGTAGCCAAGTGGCAAGGTAAAATTGTAGTTCCCTGAACCCCACAGAAGCCATTGTGGAAATCACTGGAAGGCTGGTTCCCCAGCCTGTGTCTCCTGATATGGAGACAAATGAAAAGGGGGTAGAAATTTCCCCACTAGCAGTTAACCACACAGTTACGGAGGGTTATTCCAAACAGGTAGGGGTGACCCATTGTCAGAAGGTTAGGAATCATAGTGATCCTGAGTGCCCTGATGCTAGTTCTAGGGACCCTAGTTTAGAAACAGAAGGGGACCTGTCCCATGCCTTGGGAATGTGTGAGGAGTTTACAGCTGCTCAGAGAAGTGACCCTAGTCTAGAGAAGCTGAGGGCTTGAGCAGACTCTGACAGAGCACAGGGAGGTGATGGCAGACATAAGGTTTATTGGGAAAATGGACTGATGTATACTCAGTCTGTGCAGACAGAGGGAGGGGTGCTAGGCAGGCAGCTTGTCATTCCCCGGGGTATCGTAAGCAGTTGCTCAAGATTGCACATAATATTCCCTTGTCTGGTCATCTGGAAATCATGTGCACTATGCAGCAGTTGGCCCAGAATTTCTACTGGCCCAACTTCACCCAGCAGGTGAAGGAGAATTGCAGGTCTTGTCACTGGTGCCAAGAAATAGGGAAGGCAAGCAAGAAAACCCAAGCCGCCCTGATTCCATTGCCCATAGTGAAGGAGCCATTCCAGAGGGTGGGAATGGATATTGTGGGGCATTTAAATACCCCCAGCTACTCAGGGAAGAGATTCATCCTGACTGTGGTGGATTATGCCACCTGGTACCCAGAGGCAGTTGTCATATCCTCACTGAGGACAGACAAAGTGGCAGATGCCTTACTTGGGATTTTCTCCCGTGTTGGGTTTCCACTGGAGGTTATCACCAATCAAGGGGGCTCCTTCATGTTAGACCTCATGAAATGTTTATGGGAGAAGTGTGGGGTGGTGCAGAGATGCACAACACCGTATCACCCACTAGCCAATGGGCTTGTGGAAAGATTTAATGGTACCCTGAAGTCAGTGCTCTGGGTGTTTGCTGAACAGCATGGGAGGGATTGGGAGAAATACCTTCCCTACCTGTTGTTTGCATACATGGAGGTGCCCCAAGAGTTGACAGGATTTTCCCCCTTCAAACTCTTATATGGACACCATGTATGTGGTCCCTGGATTTGATCCGGGAGGACTGGGAAGGCAAGCACGCCACCCAGGGAACTCCCATAGTGAATAATGTCCTTCGGTTTAGGGAAAGGCTGAAGGAGCTTATGGGGACAGCCCAGAGCAACCTGGCAGCTGCCCAACAGAAACAAAAAGTGTGGTACAACCACAGAGCCCGAGCTCATTCGTACATGGTGGATCAGGAAGTCATGGTCCTTATTCCGGTCCAGAATGACAAGCTGCAGGCAGAGTGGGCAGGACCGTACAAAGTAGTTAGGAAGGTAAATGACGTAAACTATATTATTGAGTTACCTGACCGAAGACAGACAGAAAGGATGTACCATGTCAACATGATGAAGCCATATGCTAATAGGGCTGACATGGTGTTTGCAGTGTGTAGTCCTGGGGAGAGACGGATGAAGAAGACCCCCTTTTGGATTTGCTGGAAGAAAGTAAGCAGGAGTGCTCTGTAGAGGCAGTTAAATTGTCTCCCCAGCTGGCCCCAGACAAAATCCAGGAAGTAAGGGAGGTTTTAGCAGACTTTGCCCATTGTTTAGTGCCAAACCTGGATTAACCCCTTTAGCAATGCACAATGTGGAAACAGGGACACAGATGCCCATACAGCGGACAGCATATCGAGTGTCAGAGGCTGTCCAAAAGGACATTATGAGGGAAGTGGAGGAGATGGTGGATTTAGGGGTAATCCAGAGATACCACAGCCCCTGGGCCTCACCCATAGTCCTTGTGCCCAAGCTAGATGGCTCTACTCATTTCTGTGTGGACTATTGTGGACTGAATGCAGTCAAGAAGTCAGACTCCCACCTGATGCCATGGACAGATGAACTCCTGGATAGGTTGGGAGGGGAGACCTACCTTACAACTTCTGACCTGACCAAGGGGTATTGGCAGGTAGTGTTAACAGACAGAGCTAGGGAGAGGTCAGCCTTCATTACTCTGATAGACTTATTTGAATTTAAAGTGATGCCTTTCAGAATGAAGAACGCCCCGGACACTTTCCAAAGGTTGGTGAACCAGGTGTTAAATGGTGCTAAGGAGTACACCATGACATACCTGGATGACATTGCCATCTTTAGTGCCAGCTGGGAGGAACACTTGTCCCATCTTAGGGAAGTGCAGGGCAGGATACAGAGGGCTGGGCTCACTGTCAAAGCTGAGAAGTGCTAGGTGGCCATGGAAGAAGTGGTATACCTCAGGCATGTGGTCGGCTGGGACAGCTCCATCCTAACCAAATAAAAATAGAAGTGATCCAGGCATGGCCCAGACCAGAAACACAGAAGCAGGTCAGGAGTTTTCTAGGGACAGCAGGGTACTATAGAAAATCTGTACCCAATTACAGTGCCCTGGCTGCTTCCCTGTCTGACCTAGTAAAGAAAAGGATGCTAAAGAAAATTACCTGGGGACCAGCCTGTGAATAAGCCTTAAACAGATTGAAGGAGGCACTGTGCAGTGCTCCAGTATTAACCAGTCCTGACTATAGCAGACCCTTTATAGTTCAGACTGATGCCTCAGACGTGGGTATTGGGGCAGTACTGAGTCAGACATCCAACCAAGGGAAAGATCACCCTGTAGTGTACCTGAGTAAAATGTTACTTCCCAGGGAGCAGGCATACTCTACTGTGGAAAAGGAGTGTCTTGCCATAGTGTGGTCCATAAAGAAGTTGGAGCCATACATGTATGGGCAGCATTTTGTGGTACAAACTGACCACAACCTCCTGGTTTGGCTGACACAAATGGGAAAGACTAATGGTAGATTGTTAAGATAGAGTTTTGCTTTGCAGGGGTATGACATGACAATCTTACATAGGGTTGGAGTGACCAATCAGAACTCAGATGGCTTGTCTCGTGTCTATGAACTGATTTGGGAAGCTCATCCCATGCAGGGATAGAGCTCCCAAATTCAATCTAGGTGGGGAAGATTGTGACACTTGGACAGCTGGTTATGATTGCTCTATGATTTTTGTAAAATAAAAAAAAATATAGTGTGATTGTCTGTCTTGAGACATCCTGTGCTCCTGGGATGAACCCCCCCCCCCAGGTTTCAGTTCAAAGGGCAGGATATGTTAAACAGCAGATCTCTATAATGTGATTAACTTCCAAAATAGTTGCATTTTATGGCCTTGTTGTGAGCTGTGCTTCTTTGAAGCCAGGAACTAAAATATCCATTTTATGACAACTTCAGAGAAAAGAACAGTTAATTTCAATTGGTGCTAAAATAAACTATATGACAGCTAAGTGAGAAAAACTGCAGAGTTGTCAAATTCCTGGTGATGTCTTGGGAAGCAGAAAACCACAGTAGATCAAAGAAAAGACTAAAGACCAAAGGAGTCATATTGAGAAATTAGTTTTTGCTGATGTTAACTTATTTAATTTACCTCCTGAGTGATAAGATAGCCTGGCTGTATAATTGTAAATATTTTAAAAAGAAGAGCTAGGTGGCATCATAGAAGGGATGGAGACACAGGGTTTAAGTTGTATTCTGTATTTCCACTTTGGACTCTCTGAAGCAACAACATCTACTTCAAGCACTGTTAGAAGATATACATTAGATAGACAAGTCTAATTGTCTGGTGGTAAGAATTTGTTTGCACTTTTTAAACCTTGTTCTTTTAAGTGATTGCATGAGTTGAGATATATTGTTCTGTATTTACATTTTACATTTTTATCTATTTTAAAGTAAACCTCTATTTTAAAGAGACTGCTTGGTGTGCCTTTGAAATTCTTTCTTTGACAAGTGAAGCATATATGGTTAAAGTTGACACTGTGCATAAGCTAAATGGTATACCACACTGGAAAAAGATAAGCGTTTATCTGAGGTCTTTCATGGAGTTTTTTAGGGTTCATTTTGTACACCTGGTTAGGTGCCTATAGGCAAAATATATCTGGCATTCCCCCCAAAGAGCAGAATTATCTGAACCTGTACATTGGGTATGCTAGCAAGAGGTTCACAGTTTGAATCCTTCCAGAACTTGAGACCAAAGGTGATTTGCACCCACAAAACAGACTGGAGGGAAACCCTGTTCTGTTCCTGTTCACAATACTGTGCTCAGAGTTTGGCACTGTGGGAGCAGAGGGCCTGACCTGCTGAGTGGGGTTGTGACACTCACATCTCTCCCACAGTACTGTGTGCAGTTCTGGAGGCTGCAGCTTCATAACTGCTTCCTAACAACACTGACATGGTGGGGGTGGTACAGAGAAGGACAACTCAGATGGTACTTGTCTTGCAAATTAAAACAGATGAGGACAGATTAAATGACATGGATCTATGCATGTTGAAAAATGGTGGATACATATTACAATGCAAGAGATGTCCAAGAAGAAAGGGGCCTGATAAGAAATTGGAAGATTACAGGATGAGAGGAAATGTGAGGACATTTTTCTTCATGTGGACATTGATGGACATATGCAATGGACTGGCAGTGGAGGTGGTGGGCTAGAGAACAGTGAAAGCTTTCAAACATGCATGGCACTGTCATAAAGGTACCTTTGACGTTTGATGTTGGAGTAAAAAGACATTGACTAGTGATGATAAGAGGCAAACAAGTAGTGGATGGCTTTCATGCATACAGGATGGGCCTGACGGTCCTTCACTTACAGAAATAATTATATAAAATGTTTTCAAGCTGCACACATAAAACTACCCAAGTGATATGCGTGCTGCAGGTATGATTTAAATGTTGAATTGGAACCAATTGCATGCATAGGGGATGCGTGCAGCAAGCAAGTGTGAAAATTATGATTTTTATGTTAAATTGGGAAAGACTGCATGCATGTGGCATAAGTGAAAAAAAGCAAGTGGTCACTGATAACTGCACACATAAAAGTAAAGTGACTTGCTCAGGATCACACCATACTCAAGTGGGGGTTGATGAGATTCAAACCCAGGTCTGTCTTCATGCCTGCAAGTCTCCTGGCTTGCAGTTCAGTGCCTTTAACCACTAAGCCATACTGTCTTCACACATATGGCTTGATTGTATGTAAGTGCATACCGTATCTGAATACATCTGCATGCATGCGGCATGCTTATAACCACTGTTATACTTTTCAGTTTTCTTCTCTTCCTCATCTCATTTTCACAGTTGAACTGTAGCACACATACCAATGGAACACATGTTTTTTTCCACCCCAATACACAAACTTACCCACAAAACCATTTACTTACTTCTGTCTGGCCTGTACTCCTGCTATTTTCTCTCTCCATAGTTTTGAATACTTTCACACAAACAGACTTTAAGGTGCAAACACAAAAGTAGCAATAACTCGACACACACCAACATGGTCAGTCCCCCTCCCCATGCACACACACTGTAGCGGGTACAGCCACACTGTTACAGACAACCCACCAAGTATAGATATAAGTAAAAAGTCTCTTACTTGAGTACTAGGGAGCAACATGCAGGAGTCTTTAAGATATGAATTCCATGGGTCAGAGTGCTGGGGCATACCCTCTTGAAATGAATGGAGTTATTTTCTATTACTATTTTATATGTTATAATAGTGAGCTGAAGAATAATGAAGGCCACTGTTCTACTAACAAGGCCCTTGTTAGTCGGGCGGTGGCCTTCATTAATCTCCAACTCTCTATCAGTAATGTATAAAATAGTTATAAAAAAATACCCCCATTCATTTCAATGGTGCACACCCCTGCAGTCTCCTTTGCCCTTTGTCATAATGTGCCTGAGCGTGGGGATGTGGAGGTCAGCTTCACGGGGGGGGGCATATGCTTGACTATAGTGGGGCTCCTATAGTCTGTGCATACTATACCATACTGCTCAACTGTCCGTGAATGCAAGGGACAGATCTAGAATGTCTGTAACATCTCTAAAAGGTACAACTTATTTGACGTGACTGAAAAGTGATATGCAAAGCAGGAAAAATTCAAATGTATAAGATTCATCTGTATATACCCCAGAGCAGTGCATCCGATTTGGGCTTAAACTCACCCAGTTGCTAACCAATTTTTTTCCTGGCTGAAGTTCTGCTGCCCCAAAAGAACTTTGTCCTGATTTTTCTCCCCGACTCCATTCCATTCAATACTCATCCCCTATGGGTCATGAAGCTGCCCAAAGGTGAAGAAACATGAAAAACACATCAATATTTCAGTCCTTCCTCCTTCCCCAATCACTTGTATAAAAATTATTTACGTTTACTTACCCAGCCATATGGCCAGAACTTGTAAACTGGAATAGTGTGCCACCTGCCCAGTTTTCAGCCCACTCCCCCTCTCTTCTTCTGCCAGAAGCTGGATGCTAGAACTGACCATTACAGATCCTCAATGTGGTCCACGACCAAGTCACCTCACCAACCAAACCTACCCAACCTGGGTTGCTTGCTTCTTGCTTGGTTGCTGCTGTGGCTGCTATTGCACTGCACTGATCAAGGCCTATAAAGGTCACACATGCACACACTGCTGTCACCACTGCTGTTAAGCCTAGCTTGCTGCTGTGGGGGTCTATGCTGTTTTTTTTTGCAAGGCGTGCCTAGTAGAGTAAGTAGGTAGCCTAGTCTTGAGTTAGTTTCTAGCTCACCCTCTGCCCCTTCAGCCACCAGGGGAGATGGAGACTCACTAAGAGTAGAACAACAAAAATATGCTGCCACAACACTGCTATTGATAGTTCAATGCTCACTGACTTCTCCAAGTGGTAGCGTGCAGTCTGTCTACTCTGTGGTGGGAAAGGCAGTGTCGCACTTGCAAGGCTCATGTGCTCTTTCTTGGGTGGAGCTCATCCACATCATACGTGATTGTGCCACTGCTAATAGGTGGAGAGAGTGAACAACACAATACAGACACAGTCGAGTCTGGAAAGTACCTGCAGCGTGAGCACACACAGGCCAGGTGGGCACTTGTTGTCCAAAAGATTAAATCAAAATTTAAAGCCATTATTGCCACACTGTAAGAACAACCTAGGCACACATACGGGGGGGGGGCAACTGTCCCCCTCTGCCCTACCTAAATGGCACCCCTGCCTAATTGTAGAAATTCATAGTCAGGTGCTAATACAATTACTTCCACTGTGTTCTGAGGTACTGTATCTCCATGTTTCATGATGTGGCCTGATCATCACGTGGGTTAGTGCCCCTCATTGTCCCTCATTTTGAGTGCCCATGTCCATCATTTCAGTGACAAAATGTGAGGTATGGTGCATGCTTCCAAGACCCTACTCAGTACAAAGAGTGCTGAGCATGGCCATAGTGTATATGCTCAATACAGAATGACAAAGGGAAAGTAAGGGAGATGAAACAGTCATGGAGAAACACATTTGTAGCACCAAATATGCATACGGGATTTGCATGGTCCAGAACAAAAAAGGTAGGCTTCACAACACAGAGGCCAGTCTTCATACATCTTGAATGAATGGGGGATGTGGACTGGCTGTATCCTAGGCATTTATGCAGTAAGCAAACAATACTTTAAAAAGTAATGGCGATTTAATGACAAAAATCAAAAGCCATTAAACAACTTGTAAAAGGATCAGAATGAATGAGTTTATCTAATTTTTATGGTAATTCAAATAAAACTTATTTTAATTACTCTAATTGCTAGCAGTAGTATAAGAAATAGAAGCAGATGTGTTTTTTTTAGATGAGATTTGCACCAGCTTAGCTGCTGCACACATGGCAAGCATGCAGCATGTGAACCTGATGTGATGTTTAAATGATGTTCACATGAGCTTAACTGCTGCATTCATGTCAAGTGTGCAACACGTGAACCTGATATAATTTTTAGAAGTTGTTCACACCAGCTTACCTGCTGCACATGTCAAGCTTGCAGCATGCGAACCTGATTTGCCCTTTAGACCTGGTTTGCTTAGGATCACTTTGTATATGCGAACTGCATACAAACATTGCACAATTAAACATGTGGGACCAGATTCTAGAAGGGTGGCGCAAGTTGCTGCCGAACGCAACTTGTGCCACCTGCAACTGCAACATTGACCCTGCGCCCTATTCTAGAAGGGGCAGGGTCATCGCAGCTAAGTCCTGCAACTTACGACATGTGGCCAGGTACGCCAAACTGTGGGTGTACCTGGCGAGCATGTCGCAAGCCGCAACAGCAGGGTGGCGTGGTCAACTCCCCCACCCATGCCCGACCCAGAGTTGCCAGACGCATATGTGGCACATACCCCAGTAGTCCAGTGCCCCCCCCCGAACTGTATAACATCAATTCTGATCCTGGTATCCCTGGTAGTCTAGTGCCCACTCCAACTGTATAAAAATAATACCAATCCCGTATCCCTAGTAGTCTAGTGGCCCCCAGACTGTATAAATATAATATCAATCCAGTATCCCTGGTAGTCTAATGCCCCCAACTGCATAAAATAATAGCGATCCGTATCCCTGGTAGTCTAGTGGACCCTCGAACTGTATAACAACAATTGCGATCCAGATCCCTGGTAGTCTAGTGCCTTCACCCAGATGCCAGCTCACCCAGCACCCCTCATCCGTCCCCAGCTGGTTGATCAGTTCATTCTCACCACCATGGCCATCCCCAACTAGTTAAGTATCAGCTCATACTGTGAAGACGCTCCAGATATTAATATCTGAGCACGGTGTTCAGTCACGTGATGATACTGAACCTCAGTGGGTATCTGGCCGTGGTGGTGAGAGGTGGGCTGTGCCAGTTGCTGACTGGGGACAGATGTGGGGGTGCTGTGTGGGCTGGCATGGCTGGGTGGGGGGCCATTAGACTACCAGGGATACAGGACTGCAATTATTTTTATACAGTTTTGGGGCACTACACTACCGGCATACGGGATCGATATTATTTTTATACAGTTAGGGGCTACAGACCACCAGGGATATGGGGGTTCTTATTTATGTTTACACAGTTGAAGGGGGCCACTAGACCACCAGGGCAGGCTTTATCCTGCATATGCGGCCTACGACTTGCGGTTCAGGGCACAGGTGGGGGGGGGATGGCAGTGCCGCCCTGTGGGGCTTCTGCCAATGGGTGTTTCAGGGGCTGGGGGTATGGCCAGCCCTGTGGGGCCCCACTGGAGTGTGCTGGGCATGGGGAGGGAGGGAAAATGTGCACTGTCCATTGGACAGCTGACAGGTCTACAGGACCCGCTGGCATCCGTAAGTTACACCAGCTAAATGCTGGTATAACTTACATTGCTGGATCTCCTCCGGGGGTTCTTGTAGAATCTCGATGTGGGCACTTTGTGGCTGCCCTTCTAGAATGGGGTGCAACTGCTGCCATAAACCACCTAGCACCATGTTGCAGGGGGTTTATGCAGCGTAACAACTGTTCATAAGGGCTCTGCATGTCGTGAGGCCACTAGACCCATGATCGAACTGCTGGCATAAGCTGCATGCGCCATTCTGCTTGGTAACTGTTGTTATGCCAGGCGCAACCCTTCTAGAATCTGGCCCGTGGCATGCATTCTACATGTACACAGCACACCTATATTTCTGTAATGGTTATCTGCCAACAATGTCAATGTTTCTAGGTCTGTGGTGGGAAACAGTACCACTATAACATGGCCAATGGACACAAATACAGTATCAATGATAAAGCTAAGTCATACATTTAACACTGGCATTTGTGAATTTGTGGACAAAGAATAGTACTAGTGAAATATATAACATATATAAAATAACCACATTATAATACATATTACTATACTTCTGGCGCCTCACTGTAACACTTACCAAATCACTGTTGCAGTAGGACTCATATAAATAATAACTGCAGTACAACAAGCACTTACACATGAATATGTGTACACCTTTTGGTCCAAATGGTAACTGTAACAACATTTAAACACATTTTGCATTTATTATAACGTGTCACTGTGTGAAAACTAATAAATGAACAGAGGCATTCAAATCAAGGGATGACAGATGTTGCTAGACAAAATGTTATCTGTGCAACATTGCACAGAAACAAACTATAAATGACACTCTAAATGAGGAGTGCTACAGTGTATGGCATACAACAACCCAAACACGAAGTCAGAGCACACCCTGCATCCACCACACACAAAATGGTAGATGTAACAATAAGCATTTTATCTAGCAAGTATTGAAAAATTAGGCATTCTATTTTGAAATTAGTGGTGATCTCTTGGTATTCACATCAGGGCACTGCTGTGAAGTAACCAATCTGAGAACATTGGGGTGGACCACCCATCGGCTGTGTCCCTAATCTAAACTGCATGTCACTCAAATGGCAAAGCAAGGCAAGTTTTCTTTTTCAGGTGCCCAATACTGGAGGCTCTGGGTGCGGTACAACAACAACAACAAATCTACTATAACAAGCATTTGTCAATGCTGAATGTTGCTTGCTTGTATGTGCTGTTAGGTATTTGGAAGTGACAGTGTCATGCCTTCCTCCCAAGACATCCACTGTGTCTTTCCACTCAGTATTCACAGAAGAGTGGGAGGGGCAAGGGCCACAGCAGTACAGCAGTTGCCAAGGGGGTGAAGAGGTGGACAAAAGAGTCCTGCAGGAGCTCACTAAATTGAAGGTAGACAAAGCGATGGAAGCAGATGGCATATGCCCAAGGATGTTAACAGAACTGCGAAGGGAGATAGCAGTACCTCTGGCAGCCATGTTCACTGAGTCATTCAACATGAGTGAATTGGAGGAGGGCACATGTTGTCCCTCTACACAAGTCCGGCAGCAGGGAGGAGGCAGGGAACAATAGGCCATTCAGCCTCACTTCAGTAGTGGGGAAGATTATGGAGACATTGCTTAAAGAAAGGATAGTGGGGCATCTAGATGCCATCGGAACCCAGGACCATAGACAACATGGATTCACAGTGGGGACATCATGTCAGACAAATCTAGTTGATTTATTTGACTGGGTGACAAAGGAAGTGAATCAGGGTGGGGCAGCGGACAACGCTTACCTTGATTTCAGCAAAGCCTTTGACACCATCCCATATAGGAGGCTGATAAAGTAGCTGGGTAGGCTGGACATGGTGGAAAGGGTGGTAAACTGGGTTAGAAACTGGCTAACAGACAGGAGACAGAGAGTGGTGGTAAATGGTATGCAGTCTAGGGAGAGGGGGCGACCAGTGGGGTGCTGCAGGGATCGGTCCTGGGGCCAGTTCTGTTCAATGTCTTCATTAGTAATATTGCTATACATCTGAAGGGAATTTTTTCACCAAATTTTCAACATAGCCATTTTAAGACCTCTGCTCATGAACAGTGTCACTGTGATTTTCTTAATTTGTCCCGTACATTGATTTCGCACACCGACTGCGCCATTGTGCGCTACATGTATGGAAACATGTTTTGGGCAGATGTGAAAAAATGACAGCTGTACTACTCATAAGAAGGTGTGGTAAATGGCAATGTTGGAAATCTGGAGTGAAAATATTGAAAATTTATAACTTACTTAGCGCATGTATGAACCGGGCGCAACGCAGACTCAGAAACAGTCATTTTTGAATTTTTTCACCAAATTTTCAACATAGTCATTTTAAGACCTTTGCTCATGAACACTGTCACTGTGATTTTCTTAATTTATCCCGTACATTGATTTCACACCAACTGCACCATTGTGCGCTACATGGATGGAAACACATTTTGGGTGAGATGTGAAAAATGACAGCTGTACTATTTATAAGAAGGTGTGGCAAAATGGCAATGTTGGAAATCTGGAGTGAAGATATTGAAAATTCGCGAACTTACGTGCGTGCATAGGAACTGTACGACGCACTCTCGTAAAACAGTCATATTTAGGAATTTTGGCACCAAATTTTCAACATGGGGTTTTTGGGACCCCTTCTCATGAATGATGTCACTGTCATGGTGGTATTCAGGCCTGAAGGGGGATTTCAAAGTCACTGCGCAGTCACTGCGCGAAATCACCCTGCGGGCCCGAATAACGCCATGACAGTGACATCATTCATGAGAAGGGGTCCTAAAAACCCCATGTTGAAAATTTGGTGAAAAAATTTTCCAAAAATGCTTGAGATATGCAACAAAGTTGAAACCCCCCTATCTAGCCCATTATACAGCTTACCGGCATTTCCTCAGTTCGCGGTTGGCTTTGAAGAGTGCAGACGTGTTCCTGGTCCACCGAATATCGTCGCACCGGAGTCCGGAGGTAAGTATGAGGTGAGGGGGGTGTGGGGAGGCTGGGTGCGCAGTAGGTGGGTGCGGGTTGTGGGAGGGGGCAGCATATACATGGCAAACAACATTGGGGACAAGACTGAACCCTGAGGTACTCCACAAGACAGGAGACTAGGGGAGGAAGAGGAGAAATTCCCCATCACTACCCGTTGCCTCCTGTTAATGAGATAGGTCTCAAACCAGCAGGTGACAGTACTGGTGAGCCCACAAAATTCCCTCAGGTGGTCGAGCAACACACAATGGTCTACCATGTTGAATGCTAAAGAGAGATCAAGGAGAATGAGAATTATCCCCTCCCCTCGATCTCTAGCCCTGAGGAGGTCATTATGTACTCTAACAAGAGCAGTTTCCATACTGTGCCTCGCACAAAATCCAGACTGGAAAGGCTCGTAAAGATCAAAGGTCAAGAGGTGCTCTTCCCGCTGAAGTGCTACCACCTTCTCAACAATCTTCCCTAAAAATGGGAGATTGGAGATGGGATGCTAGTTTGCCTTGATGTCAGGGCCTAAAGATATTTTTTTAGGAAGAGATGCACCAATGCCTCCTTCAAGGCATCCGGGAAAAATCCACTCAGATAAAGAACAGATAAAGAACAATCAGGGCAAACAATATCAACACATTCCATTAAGAAATGCGTCGGTACCCAGTCCAGTTCACAATAGGTGCACTTCAGCTTGGATGCAACCCCAGTGACCTGTGATGCCTCCACATGCTTAAACTCCCCCCAACGTGGCAGAGTGCTCTCCGGATGACCAAGTTGACCACTGTTGGCCTTTCATAGGGCCCACTGGAGGAATCAACTGCTGGATGGCGGACACCCTGTCCGAGAAGAATTGAGCAAACACTTCACATAAAGTGCTGGAAAAAGACTGCTTCGGTTGTAGACAGGCTGGGTTTAGGAGCCTGTCCACAGTCTGAAAGAGCACTGTTGGTCGATTCCTCCCAGCAGCAATTTCCTTTGAGAAGTACTCTGCCTTCTTCCGGGTGATTGCTCCTGGTACTCATGATAGTGAGTGCACAGGTCCAGTTTATCCACCTCCAGGCCGGATCTCCGCCAGCAGCGCTCCAACCTTCAACCCAAAATCTTCCTCACCTTGAGCTCCCCATCAAACCAGGGGGACCTCAAGTGATAGGATTTGGGTCATACATGGATTGGTGTGAGAGAGTCGAGCGCCGCAGTAAGCACCCTATTATAGGTGGTGACTGCTTCGCCCGAACCCTCTATGCAAACACTGCCCACACTAAATAGAACTGCCATTACCAGCAATCCCTATGGGGTCAAACCCCTCAAAGGGTGATAGCTAACCACCTCTGCAGGGGGAGGGTTCTCGGGGGGGGGGCCCAAGCAAAGATTCCACTGTACAATGATCAGACCAGACAACCCAATCAGTCTTGAGGTTAGTAACCTCAAGCCTCAGAGAGAAGACCAAGTCCAACATGTGACTGCCCTGGTGTGTCAAAGAGGAAACTTCCTGCAACAGGCCCAGAGAAAACATAGTCTGAAAGAGGTTGGAACCCAGCTTGGACAACTCATCATCGGCCCAGATGTTGAAATCCCCCAAAACTAGACAATGGGGGGATGCCAACGTCTCACTTACGTCAAAATCGGCCACCTCCTGTAGGAATTCTCCCACTGCCCCATGGGGGCAGTAGATCAGAAAAATCCTACAGCCTGTGCCTGGACCACCACATACAGCCACACATTCAAATGAACTTGGTCTTCCCACTGTGTGAACAGAGAAGTTGAGCGTACCTTAAGGTGGGGTGCATCAGCATAAAAGGTGTGGTCTACAGCCAACGTTCAGTTAACTGGCGATGAGCTAGCTAAATGACAAATACTTACTTCTACATTAACAAACTTTCTACAATTTTAGCTGCTCACCATTGCTCATTCACAATGGGATTCTAAATTAAGGGTGCTACTGATTATGGCATACATGCACAAACACTAGAAGCCAGACCACACCCTTCCCCCCATGACCACAAAGGGGTCAATTTAAAAATGCACATATTGTTTATAATGAGTGGCTACAGGAACTATTAGCCAACCTCAGGATGGAAAAAATGATTGCAAGCCTCAACAATCGCCTGTCTAAACTGGAGAAAGTTTGGGGTCCACTCTGTACTTTGTACTCCCTTTAGAGTGTTAATAAGGTTTTATACTTTAGTTACGGCCATGTATCTTGTGGTGAATGTGCCATGCTAGGACTTGGGTGTGGGTATGGGAGGAGAGATGGAGGGGGGGAGGGAGGAGGGGATGGCAGGAGGAGGGTGGAGGGAGGATGGGGGACTCTCTCCAACAGTTATCACCATTATATGTACTGATTGTTGATTTCTGTATTATTTTAAAAATCTAATAAACTTTAAATAAAAAAAAAAAATCATATTGTTTTGGACAGTATTTGAAAGTTAATAATTCACTTTCAAAATGAGTGGTGTCCTCTTGGTATTCACCTCATGGCCCTGCTGTGAAGTCATCCAGCTACCAATGTTGAGGTGTACCACTCAACAGCTGGGTCCCTACTGTAAAGTGCATCTGCCTCAAATGATGTACCATAACATCGGGTGCATAGGAAAAAACACCCAACATTGAGGTAACTGGTGGGGAGATCGCTACATGATAAACTCATACATGCTCATCCTTGCTCATTCACACACTATAAATGGAATAATCAATGCCTAGCTGCTTCTACATATGGCATGTATGAACTGTTACAGATGTGGAAGTGACCCAGTAACAAGCACGTGATGTAACCAGTACACAACAATACATCAAGCTGATAACAAGTTCAGCTACTGTCAAGTGCATATATTGTGATATGCAGTCCAACAGTGAAGTCTGTTGATCCAGTGTGTCAGTGCAAATCATTATGCTTGGTGTAAAATATGTTGTGCAAACCTTTCTGTGTGTCTGGTGGTGTCACAGGGCTTATCAATTGGCAAAAGAAAACAGGCAATTCAAGTTCAGATTGAAAATGTGGAATATATTTAAAAGTAAGTGTGCTAGGAAGCTGACAACTAAGGTGACAGTGCACATGCTGCCATAGGAAGAACAGTGGTTTTACCATCATTGATGACGTGTGTTCGACACTTCAACACTGATTGTAATAAAACATTGTTTATGCCCAGGAGAAACCCCTACTCGGACACAAGCACACAAACAGGATTACACAAGTTGCATGGTGACTCATGCAGCACTAGGCCTCATGCTTTGCATGTATCACTGCACATACAGTATAACACCCAACCATGTGTTGTGCAAGCAAGACAGGGTAGGACCATGTGCCTGGTTGACAGGCTACTAGGGGAGGAGGAATCACTTGGGAGACACTGATGTGTACTACAACAAGTTGGCTGAGGTACTGCATGCATGTGTTAGCACAGTCACACGTCACAGAATGTTGCACACAAAACCGGGGTGTTTATCCATGAGCTGGCAGCAGAATACTACATTGGGTTCAGGCATGGTGAAGGAGTACATGCAGGTCAGGTAGCACAGTTGGTCGTGCTAAACACCCTGGTGTAAGACGTAGGTGTCTTTTACATAAAAGCAGTACTATATTACCATAGAGGGAAACTTCACAGTGAAAGTGGAACTACAATTTATAAATATAGGTGTAGTAGCCAAGTATTACTACATCCATCAGTAGCACTGCTGCTAGTGCACCTGTAACAACAGCATGCAACCACTTCATGGTAAAGGCAGTGTGTTATTACTAATTATGAACTGGGGATCGTAAATATGGGAAGCTGATTGGCCGAGAGATTTTTGAAGCCATGATGATATTGGGCTACATCGTCACGGCTTCAGAAAACCTCCGGTCACCAGCCTCCTCACTCACAAAACATTCCTCCGTCAACAGCATTCCGCAGATCCCTCCCCACTAAACTGTTCCCACACAGAACTTGCCCACCTATACACTAAAATACAGATTTCAATGTAAAATAAGAAAAAACAATGAATCGATCCAATCACAAGGTGCAGCTGCCCTGAACTTGCAGTTGGTAACTCCAGACTTGCAGTTTTGATAGCAGCAGCGCATGAGTGTCAGCAACGGGCGTTTTTTTTTTTTTTCTTCAAAGCAAGACTAGAGTATCAACTACTCACGGCCAAAGATAAGCAGTGCTAACTGTTCAGATGACCGCACAGCCCTCCCCCATGCTGTTCCTTACCACTAGTATTAGTTCTCTCACCCCAGCCGCATTCCTGTAAACTGATTTCTCCATACTGACTCGTGGCATCGGCACTCCATTTCACTGCGCAGCTTTTTACTCATTTAAAAAAAAAACAGTAAGCTCCACAAATCCCTTACACACCGTTCACTACAACAAAGGAACAGAAACAATTCACATCTGGATGCGATGTAGAGCGAGACATGAGTTCACACGGACACAACAGCCCCACCTCTATCAACTGCCAGTATAATAGTGTCACCTACTGTCTTAAGAACTACTGTATTTTATCAAAATGTGACCCTACACCACCCAAAACTCATTTTAAAAAATTTTAAAACCTCTTTATTTTACTTTTTTATTTTTAAAACTTTAAACCCAGTTCATAATAGCAATAAGTCACTCCAGGGTGTGGTATATCATGGGATATCGTCACTTCTCGGATGGTTGTATGCACTTGGCCTGCAGCCTCGTGCCCAGTCACCCGAGGTATGATGATATCCCATGATATACCACACCATGTCATGCCTTATTGCTTAATTATACAATGGCAAGGAAATGTCCTGTATTCTGATTGGTCAGAAGGTGCCTGTGACAGTGATGTCATTACACAGTAACATCACTGTATGGATTTACTTGACCAGATTGAACACTTTTTTCTCTTCAAAAACACAAAAAATCTACTAAAAACATTTTTTAATGTTTTGTTTATTTTGTATAACAACGAACCATTGTATAATTGTAATAAGGTACTCCAAGGTGTGTGTTATTGTGTAATAACGTCACTCCAGGGGGTGGAAGACTCAGCCGGCTCTCGCTGCGTTTCCAACCCACCCCAGGAGTGACATTATTACATGATAACACACACCTTGTTGTGCCTTATTGCTTAATGCATACATACGCAGCACTGGTGTCCATGTGACAATACATGCAACATGTGTTGACACTGTTTGTAGTTGCCTATGTTACTGAAGTAATGCATGCCAGTGGACCTCTATGACCTACAGTCCATTTTGACATCACTGCATGTCATATGGTCACAGCTAATAACTACATATGTGTGAAACTACACAACTGCTAGAAAAAGTATTTGCAGTTATGGGATACGAACTATACTCTGAAGACTTCAAAATCTGGCTACTGAAATGACAACAAATAATGAATACTCAGATATAGTGAGACAATGTGTAGCAACAGCCTGTAAGTACACCATAGGAATGTCTTCTTGGGTGATTGAAGTGCATTTTGCATATAATATCTGCAATGGCAGTATGAAAAGTCGTGTTTTTCCCCCCCGATTACCCAGTAATATGTGATTTGTTGTTGAGTCCGGAAATATCAATTTGCATAGTAGCAACCATCAGAGCGTCTTGTATTGTAATTGAACTGCATGTCAGGAAAATAATACACATCATAATAAATGCAAAATAAACTAAATAAATGACCTTTCAGGGATGACAGTGATTCAGACACGGGCTGTAGCTGTCAATAGATTTGACACTAGCACTTCATGAATTTAGGAACCGCATGCCATTCTGTCTGGTGACGACCGCATGACATGCGGCTCCTACATTCAGAAAGTGCTGTCTAATGTCAAATAGACTGCCAGCTATAGTTTGTATCTGAATTACTGTCCTCCCATGCAAGATCTTTTTTTTAGTTTATTTACTGACATGCCTTTCAATTAAAAATCAAGACCCTCAGAGGGTGGATTGATAATAAGCAAAATAAACATTTCCAGACTCCGTGGCAAAGTTCACTTTATATTACATAAAACAAATCACATATTACATATAGAATAATGGATGGTTGACTATCCACAACAAGGCTGTGTTTCCATCGAGGGAGTTGATGATGTCATAGGGACCGCAAGAGTGAAGCTCGAGAGGTCTCCATGGCATTATCAACTCCCGAGATGGAAACACAGCCTTAGTTGTGGATAGTAAACTATTCATTATTTTTTATAGTACATGGTTTCCCCCAAAATGGACACAAGGTTCATACCTTACGTTGATACTCCTGCACTGGTCCTTGATCGAGTTCCCCAAGATACCAGTCCTCCTCACTGCGGTTATGCTGTTCTGATCCATCCCCGAATAGTGTGGTACTAATCGCTGCAGCCTTGCTCTACTTTCACTGTAACTGTGCCAGAGATTAAAAAAAAAAAAAAACCTGCAAATTGAGAGTTTGGATACATGGAGCTAATTATGGCAGTCCGTGTCCAAACTGTCTGCTCACCCGACCGCTCGCTAAGTGAATGCACCATTTTAAAATGTATTTTTTTAATCACTGCCTGTTTCCACCAATCAGGTAGGAGCTCAAGGGACAAAGGTTGTTATCCTATCGATGTGACATCAGAATGATAGTACAACAACTTGTTTGACCTTTGAACTGTCCTACAACAGGATTTGGAAAACCATCATTTTCCATCCACAATAAACCCTAACCATATACTGTTTGTTAATTGGGTCAAAACACAACTTTCATATTGCCATAAAATATCTTTATTGTGCTCCGGTACTTGGCAGATCACCAACGCTGGCTGGAAAAGCAAGATGCACACTTCCAAAATGACAGGCAAGGGACTCCCTGGAAAACTGTATTTTACAGTAAAATAAAAAAAAAAAATCATCTATCACTGGGTACTCGGAAAAAACAGGATCTCGTACTCCCATTAAATTTAGTTATTCTGTTACGGTACTTTGCTGATCAACAACATGGGCTGTCAGAGCAAGATACAGATGCAAGCTGACAAAATGAGAAAGTCAAGGAACGCAGAATCAGACAATTTACTTTTTACAGTAATAAACAGTAAGGGAAACACCAGCATACTTTTAAATGAGGGGGTCAATGCCTGTAAGTAATACCTTGCCACCAATGCCACAAACCATACAAGCCTCCACAAAAACAGTCTTACAACGAACAGTGCATTGACCGCAATTATGTGCGATAAAATCAAGCACTGCTCTGTGTGCAGGCACTGTGTTGTGATGAGGCACACAGTCATCACGTTCACCGGGCGTGAGGGTCGAGAGGTGAAAGAAGCTGTAAAATGAATGCCAACACAAGTTTTGAATTTATTTAAAAATACTTTATTTTGTAGGATCTTGACCTCCTGATAACACCAATCGGTAAGTCCTTAATCCAGGAAGGAATCCATTGCTCCAAAACAGATGCTTTCATTCCCTTTAAAACCTCCTTTTTGACATTTTTGACATCTTATTTGTTCCTCTTTTCAGTATTTACTTGGGGAGCCCATTTTATAAGGGCAATAAGACAATCTGATGTGAGGGTTATGGCCTGATAAGAGGACTTCTCAGGTGCCAGATGCACTCAGCTATACTTCATGTCTTATTATGTACTTGGGATGTGCTCTTATGTAAACAATAAAACATGACAGGATGTACGTTGTGCAGAGTGCCTTACATCCCTAGGTGTGCGTTGTGAAAGCACAACACACAAACCTGGAGGATCTTATTACACTTATGAAATGGTCACAAAATAACTGTATTACTCAAAACAGAGTCTGTATTTAGCAAAAAAAAAAATGCAGCATTTCAGTTGAAACAATATGTGGCCAGGTTGATATAAAATAGTCCCTTCTCAATAGACCCTCTTCAGTCTTTGGCCAGCATTGTGCTCTGTCACAAAATTATTTTTTGGTTGATTTTTATATTTTTGATCACTAGGTTCTCAGACTTGCGCTTACTATTGTAGTGCCTCTTCGGTGACTGCAGGAATAGCGGAGGAGTGTGGAGAGCCCACTGGCAGCACGCATCCAGCTGCAGTTTTTCAGTTCATGAAAGTCCCACTGGTCTGTGTGCTGCTGGTGGGCTTCACGTGTCATTTTTTTACATGTTTTTCAGGGACATGGCATGGGTTGCTTGATTTCATATTAAGTGCCTTCTCGATGATGGTGGGTGTTGTGGACAAGTGTGGAGAGTCCTCTGGCCATCTAATTCAATACTGCAGTGTCTTCTCGTGACAGAGGGTATAGTGAAGGAGTGTGGAAGGTTGCCGGCAGCATGTGTCCATCTACAGTATTCAAACTCTCAAAAGTACCACTGCTCTTCTTGCTGCCGGCGGGCTTCAAGTGCTATATATTTATATGTTTTTCAGGAACATGGCATGGGTTGCTTGATTACACACTAAGGGCCAGATATTCAAAGCCTTGTGCTGGGGGAAACCTGTTGAGCTGGAATAGCACCGAATTTGTGACTGGCTGCAATATTCATAAGCTCAATTAGCACCGGCACTGTGTGATTGCGCTGATGCTAAAAGTTAATGTATGCAGGGGAGTGAGTGAAGGGAGGGGCCATGAATGCTGGTGCACTGACATATTCAAAAGAATAGTGCCGTGCTACAGGTTGTTGCGCTACCTGTAGCGCGGTGCACAACATTGCCAGCAAAAAGCATGCAGTACTGTGGCGCAAGCAGGGGGAGGTGGATCTCCCGTTCCTCAAACAGCACACCATGGCCCCCTCATCCCAATCCCGGTCACCTATGTCCAACAACCATTACTTCCCCCAGGTAGTCTAGTGCCTCCCCCATCATGATCCCTGTCACCTGTTGCATGAAAACATTACTTTCCCTGGTAGTCTAGTGCCCCCCCAATAATCCCCGTCACCCTTTTCATGAAAACAGTACTTTCCCTGGTAGTCTACTGCCCCCTATCATGATCCCCATCACCCATGTCATGAAAACATTACTTTCCCTGGTAGTCTAATGGCCCCCACCCCCCTAGCATGTTCCCCAACACCCGTGCCCATAATTCTAGTACTGTCCCTGGTTGTCTAGTGCTCTCTGATCCTGCCACCCGGCAGTGTCAACCACACCAGCCCCCCCATCCCAGAACAGAGCCAGCGGCTGGCTCAGCCTACCACTCACCTCTGCTGCCAGCCGCTGACTGAGTTATGAATGAGTGCATACTGTATACATACATACCCATTCATAATTCAGTCAATGGCTGGCCGTGAGAGAGCGTGGGTTGAACTAGCCACCAGCTTCAAGCTACAGTGATGGAGGGAGGGAGCCAGGTGGTTGGTGACTGCCAGTGTGCGGGCCAGTAGACTACCAGGGACAGTACTGAATTATGGGCATGGGGTGTCAGGGAATATGTTGGGGTTGGGGCCACTAGATCTACCAGGTATTGGGGAAATTATATCTACCAAAGATCGGGCTGCTAGAGAGTACGGGAGCACCGGGATACTAAAGAAAAAATATATATATATGTATATATACAGTATAAATATATATATATATATATATATATATATATATATATATCTAGAGAGAGAGAGAGAGAATGGGGCTGTGCAGTGGACCACAGGGGGTGTACAACTGCAGTTCTGGGGTTCGGGGCTGGTGTCATATCTCTTAACTGCTATGAATTTTATGTAGCGGCTGTGATTGTCACACTCATGTAACCTTGCTCTCCATAGGTTTACTGATGTTCCTCATAATGTAAGAACTATGTCTGGACACACAAACTATTACATCATTGAAATAACGTAATGGACAATCATTGACACCATACAGCATATATGGGGCCTTTAGTTCATGACATGTTATTCTTAACATAAGTATGTGTTCTGCATTCTGGACAGTTGCTCTGCTTGTTGCAGTCCAGTGCTATGAATATTAATTCTTATCTATCTATCTATCTATCTATCTATCTATCTATCTATCTATCTATCTGTCTGTCTGTCTGTCTATCTATCAGTATGTAAGTTACATCCCTCTTAAGTGTCCCTCATTACAAGGGTTGTCCCTCATTCTACCCCTCATAAACGCTCTGTCCCTCGATTGTTTCTTATGGAATACATTTATTTATTTATTTATATAGCAATCAGTTTACAACCTTTGAGCCAGAGGCTCATTTCCAAAGGTACCTCGTCAAGAGAAGAGAAGATAATACATGTACAAAATACATAATATAAGAGAACATAAGCAAAAAGATGCAGTCATACATGGATCCAGGCATACATGGATCCAGGGAACAGGTTACATTGATTGCATTATAAGGTGCAGATTCAGGTATTGTAGACAAACGGATTGGTTACAGAGTTTAGCAGCATATATGTATGACACGTGCAAAAAGAAAGAGTCATAACAAGTTCCATGGTATTAGTTACAGAGTTAGCAGAACAAGTGTCAAGGACAACACAGCAGGTAGTTTGATTTGGTAACAGCAGTGCATACTAGTAGGACAATTTAGCAAGCAGTATATTAAGATTCTATCATACATGGTACGTTCTTGACAACTGAGAGGTAGGCAGTCGGGTATGGCAGTAATGTAGGTGGTAGGAGTAAGGCGGTACGGAGAGGGTGCAGCCCAGTGGGCATTGTCAGGGCAAAAGGGTGTTGTACACTCGTTATGCACAGGTGCAGCAGCGCTTGTTGAATAGCTCGCTTTTGAGCACGGTTTTGAATTTGGAGACAGTGGGGATTTCTGAGATGGAGAGAGGGAGCGCGTGTTGTACCAAGAAGGGGCTCTGTGGCGGAAAGACCTCTGTCCATGTGAGGTCCTAGATCGAGGAACCAGGAAGGTGGCCTTGCAGGAGGTCCGAGTACTGACTAGAGGTTGGGCTAGGAGGAGGGAGGATCTCAGCCCAGGTGGTGAGAGTCCTAGCAGGGTTTTTTTAGCTATAAGGCAAGTTTGATATTGCAGCCGTTCGTCAAGGTTTAGCACTGTTGCCATGTCATAAAGCTGGCATGTATGTGTGAGCCTAGGGGCTCCTGTGATTAGCCTGCATGCCTTATTTAGGACGAGGTGGATTTTGTTTAGGGCAATCGTGTTGGCAGCACCGTACAACGCAGCCCATAGTCAACTAGGGATAATATAGAGGATGTAACTGCAAGCCGTGTACATGCTGCACACACAGAGGATATGCTGTACATCCAGACTGTAAAGCAGGCATTAATACTATTCTGTGCTGCTCACTAACACATGACCTTTGTACAAACAAAGGTGATGGTTTCCATAGTGTTCTGTGTTTGTTTCTCCATATTTGAGGATGTGTCCCTCATTATGGGGATCAGTGTTCCTCACTGGCCCTCATTCTGCACCTCTGTGTCCTTCATTGTAGTGCTGCATGGACAGGTGATATGCACTGAATGTGCCTGCACACATCCATTGCCTGCAGCATCCAGCCTGTACGTCCATTCTGACCAATAGGGGGTTGCTGTGAGCACACACTGGCCTGTAGCTTCCAGCCTGTACTTCCATTCCGATCAACAGGGGGTTGCTGTGAGCTCCATGCAATAGCACCGGGCAAAGTACATGGGAGTGCATGCAAAGCAGGCCATCAGTTGTAAATGTGACTATTTGTCCACAGAGTGCCTGAATAGATTCATTTGCATAGGATCTTTGAATATGGCAAACCTTTGCCCCGGGCTAACATGTTTGCACCGGGCTAATGTGTTAGCACTGTGCAATCGGGTTAGCCCCAGGCAAACCTCTCAAAAACATAGCACAGTTCTGCAGTGTGAGGCCTGCATTGTTGTTTGCAGTTGTTATGCAACACTTCAGTGCTATCACACACATTGTCCACCAACTTCAGCTTGGTCTTTCTCCACCTCTGTGTCCTCTGAGCTGCTGTTGCATTTTGCGCTTCCCTGCCATTATATTCAGCGCTGTCTTGTTTCTTGGGCTATTTTAGCACTGCACTTCCAGCCCTGTTTGCACTTCTTCCTTTGCACACTATATTCAGCAGGTTTAGCCCTGGGCTATTCCTTTGAATATAGCTTGCTGCTGGTTCAGGTCTATTTTAGCACACCTGACCGGACAATGCTAATTTAGCCCTATGGCTAAGTTTTGAATATCTGGCCCTAAGTGCCTTTTCGATGACAGCGGATGTAGCGGGAGAGTGTGAAGAGTCTGCCAGTAGCCTGATTCAATACTGGAGTGCCTTCTCATGATAGAGGGCATAGTGGGATGTGTTTACAGTTCGCCAGCAGCACACGTTCATCTGCAGTGTTCAAACTCATAGAAACATAGACTTTGATGGCAGATAAGGATCGCTTGGCCCGCCTAGTCTGCCCATTTCCCTACCTATTGGATAAGCTGCAGATCCTAGTTAACCAACAGCCTACTTCTTCCTACCCCCCCCCACCAGGATTGCCTTATGTCTGTCCTATGCAGTCTTGAATTCCCCCACTGTTTTTGACCCCTTGGCCTCCTCAGGAAAAGTGGTTCCATGCATCCACCACCATCTTTGTGAAAAAATACTTCCTTCTCATTGCCCCTGAGCCATCCCCCCTCTATCTTCAAATTGTGTCCCCTTGTTCTTGCACATCTTTTTCTCTGAAAGATGCTACCCTCTTGGACTTTGTTGATTCCCTTGAGGTACTTGAAATTTCTATCATGTCCCCCCTCTCCCTCCTTTCCTCAAGGGTATACATATTAAGCTCCTTTAGTCTCTCTTCATATGACTTCTAATGCAGACCCTGCACAATTTTAGTTACCCTTCTCTGGACTGCCTCTATCCTGCCTATGTCTCTGTGTAGATGTGGTCTCCAGAACTGCACGCAGTACTCCAGATAGGATCTCACCAACTGGCTGTGCAGAGGGATAACAACTTCCTGTTTTCTGCTGGTGATGCCTCTCCCTATACATCCCAGTATCCCACCCAGCCATCCTTATTGCCTTCTCACATTGCTTGCTTACCTTTAGGTTATCTGATATGACGGAAGCACCAAGGGAGGTCAACAGCGAAAATGCCGACCTCCCACACAGTGACGGCACAATACCGACTCAGGTATTGTGCCTCCCATTCAACAAGTGTTTTCTGTGGGGGGCTGTGATCCCCACACCCCCTGTGCAGGGGGGCTCTGCCCCCTGCAACCCACAGACTTTAGGATTATCAACTCCAGGTCGGAGTTGGTCTGGGGAAGGGGAAGAACACTGGGGGAAAGCAAAACACGAAAAAAGGCCCATTACAGTGATTGTTGCCGTAATTGTCTTTTTTCGTGTTTCGCCGTCTGGGTGTCGACCTGAAGGGGTGCACCGGATACGACTACCCCCAGGTCCCTTTACATTTTCATTGTTGTTAATACCCCCCCCCCACTGTGTACTGTTCCCCTGGGTTTTTGTTTCCCAGTTGCATTACTTTGCACTTCTTTGCATTGACTCTAAGCTGCCATACTTTTGACCATTCCTCCAACCTTGCCAAGTTCCTTCTCATCCTTTCCACCCCCCCTTGTGTATCAACCCTGTTGCAGAGCTTTGTGTCATCTGCAAAGAGACATACTTTTCATTCCAGTCCCTCTGCAATGTCTCTTATAAAGACATTAAAAAGGACCAGACCCAGTACTGATCCATGTGGTAGTCTGCTAGTAACCCCCTTTCTTCATAGTGGACTCTGTTTACTATTACCCTCTGTGTCCTGTTGTCCAGCCAATTGTTTACCCAGGCTACCATCCCAGGACCCACTCTCAGGCTGGCTAATTTGTTTATTAATCTTTTGTGTGGGACTGTGTCAAATGTCTTGCTAAAGTCTAGGTAGGTCATGTCCACAGCCCCTCCCTGGTCTACTACTTTGATCACCCAGTCAAAGAGATCTATTAGATTTATCTGACATGACCTTCCCGCTGTGAATTCATGCTGCCTTGGGTCCTGTGCCCTGCTGGCCTCTAGGTACTCAACAACTCATGTACTCATGAACTAGGTACTCATTAAAGTACCACTGCTCTTTGTGCCGGCAGCAGGCTTCAAGTGCTGTTTCTATGTTTGATTTTTATGGGACATAGGATGCTGGATATAGCGTGGTTTGGCAGATAATACCAAACTTATACAACTGGTAACCAGAAATAAGCAATAATGAGGTCATATATTAAATATTTGAAAAAAGGATTATTTCTTACCTCACGAAATCAATAGTGGCTCATTCTCCTCCACTGCCATTTTCCATACTGGCGATATGGATACCGGGCTGCTGTAAAAATTTCCCATAAACCAACAATATTAAAATATGCAGAAAAAGATTTTAAATTGAACAGATTAGAATATTTACCGCAATAGTTCAAACTGTGAAGCTGAGATCTCTGCTGTTCTGCTTAGCTGCAGTTAGTGGGTGTGAAAAAAATGCCTGCTGTTTGAAATGCCAACATTCTGAAGGACTCAGTGATATTGTAGATGCACTCAGCACCTTGGCTGGTGAGACTTGTTTTACCTGTGCACTGCACTCCAACAACACATGATTTTCAGCCAATCAGGATTCAGTATTTAATCTACCCATTTCATAACAGGCCATAACCCCCGCCTCGTTATGTCTTATTGCTCATAAATATCTCTGGCAACCCTCCCCACTCTCTGCTTTTTTCCTTACAGTATATACCAGTATGTGTATCCCATGTATGCATGAAGCTTGTCACCATTCTAGCCTCCATCACTTCCACCAGCTGTCTGTTCCAGTCATTTAACACCCTTTCAGTGAAAAAAAAATTCTTCACATCTCTCTTGAACTCCCCCCTGCAGCTTCATTGTATTTACCCATGGTCCTGTTGCTCATCCTTGTTTAAAAGAGACTTCCCACCTGTACCCTGTTCACCTTTTTGAGGTTATTGCAAGTCTTGATCATGCCCCCCCCCTTCCTTTTTTCCAGGGTGTACAAGCTGTGATCCCTCAGTCTTTCCTTGTATTGTTTTTTATGCAAACTCTGCACCATTTTAGTTGCCCTCCTCTAGACAGCCCCCTTCCTGTATGTGTTCTTTTTCTGGTGTGGTCTTCAAAAATGGACACAGTACTCCAGGTGTGATGGTGCACCATGGAGTGATACAGTGGCAATACCACCTCCCTCCACCTGATGGAGCTTCCCCTCAGTATGCACAGCAGCATCCCACTGGCCCTGCACACTGCCCTGTCACCTTGAGATCCTTTGATATGATAATCACATAGTCCATTTCCAGTATAGTGACTGTCAGTACCTCCTCCCTTCCTGAACCAGTATTCCAATGCACTATGTGTAAGCAATAAGCATCGATGAGGAGTGGTTTGTCTGATAGCACTAATGAATTTACAGTAGAAGTGCTTGTTGGCCAGTAGAGGGCTCATGTACTTTGGTTTTCATTTTGCATGCTGCTGGTAAAGTTAGGTTAGCTCATCCCCCACTGTATACTGGAACTATATCTGTGAAGCCACCCTTCTACTACTCTTCCCCACCACCAACACTGCCACTTCCACCTGCTGTATGGTTTACTTAAAAAAACAAACAAACCAAAAAAAAAAAGGAAATAACTTACTAGCACCATAAATTAGGAGCTGTTTTGCTGCTCTGGCATATGTGTTCCACTTTGGCAATAGAGTGCTGTGATAGATCAGGGCACTTGCATGTTTAATATTCTTCCCTTCATCCCACCACCAATATTGTAGCCTGCTGTATATTTTTGCAACATACTCTGTGAACCCAGAGTTTTGGGCTGCATTGGGTGAGCAACTTCTGATTTTTATGAGAGTCGCGTTTCTTACTTGTGAGGTAGGGATGGATATTAAGTATGAGGAGTGGAATTGTTAGTTTGTGGATTAGGGGAAGCAGTAGTTTTACATGATGTTTACCAAACTAACATAGCTCCCAGAAAGTTTTAATTCCTGGTTACCAGTAAAGTGCCGCTCTCAGGGTTTTTGTTACATAAACGCACACCTAGGGGTGGATCTTGACTCAATGGCATATCGTAGAACTAGAGGTGACCTTTGCTATGTTTATAATGCATTTAGAAATAAAATAGTGTGGGAGTTGGCAGGCTTATGTAAAAAAAAACAGGGAGAGAGATTAGGGCTCATTCATTCCAGTTGGCAGGGGAGATATATAGAACCATAAAAAGATGTCGATGGTTTAATCAGAATAGTTAAGGTGTGGAATGCTCTTCCTAGTGCTGTGGTTGAGGCTGGTAGTATATCGACTTTTAAGTTCTTTCTGGGTCAACATATGGGAGATAAAAAATGGGATTTTATCCACTGAAAAGTGGCAAGTCCGTCTATGGCTCTCGTAGCTGTTTGGACTTGTAACCAAATCTATGAATCTGTCAGGATGGGGCATTTTCCCTACCAAATTTATAAGCATGATTTTGCACTTTTTGTCAGGGAGCCCCTGAGGAAGCCTTGTGGTGAAGTGCTGGGGTTAATTGTGGCTGGCTGTTGGACTGGGGTAGGTCTGTGAGATTATGTTTATTTGCACTGTGTATTTGCACAATAAGTTTTGCACAATAAATTTGCTTCTCTTGAGAAGTTAAAGTGTAATTTTTAAGCCCAGACCTATGACTGTTACTCAGCTTCCAATTGTGTAATACACAAAGGTGGCACATATAATAGTAATGAGTGACTGCCCTGCCAGTAATATCACTGCTCCTAATCTCTTTTATGCATTACCTCAAACCCAGCCACAGTGTCACCTGCTGTTTGCCACACCCTGTGGGACATCACTGTCAGGCACCGTTGGCATCTCCAAATAGTCTGGTAACCAGTCCAGCCACTGCACACTCCCGTCAGTGCAGCAGGGGTCCTTTGCCACAACACCCATTAGACAAAATCCAGGCCTTGGTTCTCTTGCTGGGTGCCTCTGTCCACCTGCCCTGTTCCAGCTGCATTCTGGCTGTTGCTTTCATCTGTGCCCACATTCAATAGGGGACAGTCATCTGCATCCCTGTGCTGGACTTGGTTGTACACCATCTGGGTGTTCCACTGCCACTGTGGTCTCCCTCTCCACAGTATAAGGGTCCCTATGGGGTCCTGCGACCCCTGAAATGAGATATGAAGTGGCAGTCAGGCACAGCAGGACACACAAGCAACAATCATGCAGTGGTGGAGGGGGAAGCACCATCATATAAACCATGCTACTTAAACATACAGGCTTCATTAGTTGCCAGCACTGATTGTCTTGGTCCCTGCACCCATTTGCCTCCAAGGTGGGGATCCATGACACATATGCTGTCAGTGGCACGGGCATTGGCTTGGAGTGGGACACCTTTGTTCAAGGCATCCTGCCAGTGGCTCATCTGCATGGCTAGTGGTACACCATATATTTGAGTGACCCATCATGACCACACCTGTTGGGCATACCTATGCTATCACATGGTAACTGGGCTGCATTGTGACTTTGCCTTCCACTTCCCCAGTGGCAAGCAGGCTGCTGAGGTCACCCGTGGGTGCTGGCTCGGGATTAAACTCGCTTCTAGGTGTGAGCTCTGAGTCAGACTCACCCAGAGATGCAGTTGCAGAGTCAGGCATGCCTTGTGGGTGCTTTCCCGTCCAGCACCTGTGCTTCTAGTGCTGAACCATCTGACCGGAGGATGCCAGTGGGGCCTGTGGCCCATGCCATGCCTGCATCTCCTGTGTCAGGGCATCATGGCCTCATCTGAGGGCGTCAAGACCAAAGTCCAGGGACCTTTGGTTGACTACTAGCTTACCCCTTATGCCCACCACCTCCTTACATATGCCATCAACACTGTGGACCATGCAGTCCGACCTGGTGGAGCAGAGGGTTGAGGCATTTGGTGCCTTACTTCTCCCATGCTGGCAGCCTGAGTTCAGAAATAAACTCAGGCTGCAGGGGGTTGGCAGGGGCGGGGGAAGGATCAAGCATTCCAATGGATGATCTCCTTCTACGGGGAAGGAGGACAGCAGGGTCTGCTGCTCTACTGCCACCTGGATGACCGCAGGTAGCAGTGCAGCTAGAGCGGCTAGTGAGGGGGGGGCATCAGCAGGTGCCACATGCCACAGGCTCACATGTGGACATACTTGGCACACCCTTGATGCTGGCATCACAGTGGGCTCAGGGATGCAATAAGGAAAACACTCCCCGATGGCAGGATGAAGGCACCCAGCTCACAAGCCCTGCACCTGGTTATTCAGGCTTGGTCCCTTCCTAACCAGATCCAGTCTGCGATGGAAGGTAAGGGGGTCTACCATCACCCCCATCAGAGGTGGAAAGCTCTGGGGGCACAAGGGAGGGACCCGCAAAAGCCCTGGGGGATGTCAGTGTGATGGGGCTGGGACAAGGGACAGGCAGAAGGGAGCAATTGGGGAGAGCAGGGGAAAAAACACTGTGAGCTATGTGCTGTAGGTGTTCTTGACCCACCCTTGCCTAGTGGATACACTGTTGCTCCAGTCCACAGATCTCTGGATACATGCCATGCACTGACTGCTACCATGGGTGCCAGGGTGACATGGAGCACACCCTCCAGGGGAGTCTGTGTCCTGGTCAGGTTACTGGACCTGACTCTACACCTGCCATGACCAGTCCACCTATGTCTGGGGCACCCTTGGTGTCTTGGATGTCTTGGGTGTCCTGTATCTCCTGGGTGTCCTGGATGTCCAAGGTGTCAAGGATGTTTAGGTACATACTGGGTTGGGTACCGGTTAGGGATGAAGTAGACAACTGTTAGGGATTCTGTGTGCCCATGTATGCACAGAACCCCACCCCCTAAAGCTCTGTACATTGGGAATGGTGCTACTCCACTCCCTCCTCATGGACCACCTTGTGTGCATATTGCTGCCTGGGTAGGGGCCCACCACCTAGAGCTGTCTGTCATTGGTGGCCTCCACCTATAAATATGTGCCCACCACAGAGCAAGTGACACTGTCTGTGTCCCAAGCCCACACCACATGTGTCAGGGTATGTGGCACCCTGTGCACTACCTGTACCCTGTGCCTCCTCAGAATTCATGTCCTCTGCAATATACAGTGCAGGCATTGCTGGCCCATCTCCTGTAGGGGAACATACAGTGCATCAGGTTAGATGCAGTTGGTTGCCATGCTGCACCCAGACCTGGGGAAGGGTGGCACCTGTTTTAATCCTCCAGTGAGTCGAGCTCATCATCCTCTCCTCTGACATCCAGCTGGATGACGGTGTCAGCCACAATGCTCTCCACCTCTGTGGCCTCTGTGTCTTCAGAAGGGCATCCCTGCCTGTTGCCAGCTGTGCCCACTAGTGCTGTGCCATCTTCTTCTTTACCACCCCATGTATGTTTCACCATTTGTGCTTGAGCTCCCCAACTGTCCATGGCACATTACTGGCAGAATTCACAGCATCCTGGATGATCACACACACCAGATATTTGTGGGTGGGTGTCCCCTTTAGTGCCCCTGCCCTGTACAGGGTGACATAATTTGCCTGTATCTCCATTACCAGTATGGCTGTCTCCTCAGCATGAAGTTTGGCATTCATGGATGCCTGGCATGGTGGGCATGGCTGCTGCATCTGCCAGTGCCCCCCCCATGGCTGTGCCATGTTCTCTCTTGGTGCCTCACCCATTGGAGGCAGTGTGATGATGGTACGGCTGCTGCATGTACCATGGTGCACTACACTGATTGTATCTACAGTTGCCATTTCAATATAGTGTTCCGAAGGTGCCAGGAATCAACTTATATGGCAGGGTCAATGATCATTCCATGGGTGTGCACAGCCCCATGGGTATTCCAGGCCTGGCCCCTCTGCACCATTACGCGGTGCCACCCAAACTTGTTGGGGCCACCCATGGCCTCTGTAGATCACTCCATTTGTGCAGACCATGCACACTGTGCAGCCACATGCATGTATTATGCATGGGGACAGTGAGATCTATGCCTATTTGTGGATTATGCCCTTAACCTAAAGTGCCCCACTACTTTAGTAGTAGTAAAAACTTTATTTTTATACAGGAAACATGTCATTTAGGTCAGATGACCCAGTTTACAAGACCGTCCTGTTATGTCTTATATTGTTACCCATACACATAATTCTAAAACAATACTTTCCACAGTGCAAGTCACCACAAAACAGATGAACAATACACAAATTATGGACCTCAAGTATTAATTTACAGGGACTTAATATCAATTATAATTGGTTAAATAAGTATTCAATAGCATTATAAGTGCTAGGTGTTCTTAATAACATGAACAGCTAAAAGAAACTGACTTTGTCTATTTCCTGTACAAACTGTCTAAAAGTTGGAGATGTACATGCTATGTATGGTAATAGGTCCCAATACTTAGCAGCTTGAAAGCATAGTGTCCTTTCTTCATGTTTATTCTTTACCATTGGAATCTTGTTTACGTGAACTGATCTCTTATTTTTTTTAATGTTGTCTCATTGTCCCTTGCAAACAGTCTGTTGCTAATAAAATGACCTGAATCTACAGTAAATCTATATAGAAATCTTTGCCACATGATTGTGTGTTTTATCTCCAGTGGCTGCCACTGTAGGGTACAGAGTAAAACACAATGGTGGGTTTGTGCACTGTACTGCAGAACGTATCTTGCCACTTTATAATATACCTTATCTAACTTATGTAGCAATGACTTGTTCTCAGTTCTGTACGGTAACCCACCATATGTCAGAAAAGGTATTACTAGTTGTTCTGCCACCTTTTTCCTACTTTGTTTAGTTGGACACTTTGTCATAGAGCCCCTACTCTTCTATTTACCCTGTCTATTAATGTAGTTATGTGGTCTTTAAAAGACATGTCCACATCGAAGATAACACCCAAATAAGTGTAATTAATCACTTGTTCCAAACATCCCCACTTAACCATCCTTATTTTAATTTATGCATTCTTATTTTGTCTAGAATTAAGATGTAAAAGCCTAGTTATCTTGATGTCTATAATAAGCCCAGACCTGGTGAACCACACCTTCATAGCGTCAAAATCAGCTTGCATTTTCCCTTCTAGTTCTATAATATCCTGCCCTGTTGTTATTAGGGTGGTGTCATCTGCATGCAGTCTTACCTGTGAGTGTCACACTACAGAGGGCAAACTGTTGTTAAATAAGAGGAACAACAGGGGTCCTAAAATTAACCCCTGTGGTACACCTCTCTTTATTTCTCTCCTGGATGGCATACATCCTGGAACAGATACCCTTTGAGTGTGGCCCTCCAGGTAGGACCGCAGCCATCTTCACAGTCCTTCTGTAAAACCCACTGTTTAGGCTGTTTGTAGTAGGAGGGAGTGGTTCACCAGGTCAAAGACTTTGGACAAGTCGATGAAAATCATTGACGTTTCTAATCTGGAGTGCAAAGATGTATTTATCAGGTCATTAAACTCTAGTAGAACTGAAGTTGTTGAATGCCCGTTATGAAATCCAGATTGGAACAGGGTAGTTAAATTGTACTTGTCCAAATATTTCATAATTTGAGTATGGACATGTCTTTCCAGACATTATGACAAAATAGACAACAGTGCAATGGGTCTGTAGTTGTTTACATCAGTATTTACACCCTCCCTTTTGTAGATAAAAATAATTTTGCCTTCTTTCCACAACCGTGGGTATCGCCCTTCCTGCAGGCTCCAATTAAATATATGTGTCACGATTGGAGCCATTTGTTTAGCTGCCAACTTTAGAAATTTTCCTTCTAAACCATCTGGTCCTATAGACTTATAAATATTTATGTTTTTTAATCCTTTATAAACCTCAGATGTGAATAGTTTTTTGAATCTAAATGGTGGATACTGGCCAGCCACATACTACAGCAGTTGGTCTACACCAATTTAGCAATGGAGTACGCAGTAATATTTAACAGCTCCCTACAAGATTTCTAAAGGGAAAGCATTGTACCAGTGTGGAGAGGGTAGTGGGGGGAGAGGGTAGCACAATACTGTATTGCTCACTGTGGTTTGGGGTGGGCTGCATGTGAGAGCTGTGCCTAGTAGAGCATTTTTATATACTGTCTGGGAAAGCATTTCTTTTGACTGTACCTGCTTACATGTGAACTGCAGCCACAGTTGTTTGGGCTTTGACCACAGAGCGCAGCAAAGAATCAGCCACCTGCATAACCACCTCATACTGTCAACTAATTATTGCCCTTCTTAGAGTCTACAGTCCTAATAAAGCTGTGTTTACTGTTTGTATTTACCTGTTGTAATGTTTAGAGTTAAATGCATGCTTATTGGGAACTGTAAATCCATTGTGTGGGTCCATGGCTTGGGTAAATACAGTGGGGAGGTACAGCATCCAACCGGGTTGTAACTTACTATCAACATGCTCATTTTCTTCTCTGGGTGTAGGCACTGTGCTATTTTTTTCTGTCAATTGATATGAACTCCACCCTCACATCAGTCTCAGAGACATCACAAACCCAGGTGCCACAGTGACTATGGTGACCTGGTGGCATTGGAAGTAGTGGTGAATAGTTCCTCCAAGACATCTGGGAAGGCACACTGCAGGAGAGCTAAAATCCTGGGGCACCTTACACTTCTCCTTGTGAAAATGTAGTGTTGTGAGCGAAATCCCTAGAAACATTTCTGTCATTGCAGAGTAGCAACGCAAAACCTACAGTAATGCCACTCATTACTGTTACAACAGTCTAGATCTCCTTAGAACAAGCTTTTTACAGTAGGCAACATTTTTTAAAAGGTCTGTGGTCTGATCTTGCTACTTGTTTTTACTAGCTTTACTTTATTCAGTGTTATTATTTTTGTTCTTGCCTTTTTATCTAAGTTCCTCCATCTGCTCCAGACAACAACCCAGCTATAACACAGCTTTACCTGAGCTTTACTTGTACAACCACATAGTTAGTGTCTCCCTTCAGGGCACCAGAGCGGGCTGCACTACTTTGGTGGATGGGGCCTGAGTGTAGCAGGCCTTATTGTTGGAGACAGGGCATTTTCCTAAATCTTTTTTGGGGATACCTCCCTCCAATGAGCCAAACCTATGGAACATAGATGCCACTGGTGACAGACCTATCCAGAAACTTTTACCTAGCGGGATGCCCACCACGACATGCACTATTGGTGCCTATATAGCGTGGGTGGCCCCAACTATTTAGTTGTTTTTTGTCCGCCGTCAACTTCACATCAGACTGATGGCACTGCCTTGACTCCAATGCTGTATGCTTCACCGTCCTTCACCGCCTTTTTTTGGTGATGCCAGCCTGTATTTCTCCTTCCCACATGGGCCTTGTCTCCTATGATGCTGACACAGCCTGCTGTCCTGTTGGCTGCTGTCTGTTGCTTCCCTTCTGTGAATCCCTGCTGGTTTCCTGCTACTGGCTGCGCTCCTGCTGCTGGTTTGTCATGCCGCCCTTCCTGGCCTGGGTCTCTGCTGGTCAATGCTTTGCTCAGTTGAGGTGGTGAGAACTACTCAAATACTTGACATTACCAGTCATTTGGTCTGTGTTCAGATGCCAAGGTCAGTTACTGGCTTAATGGGCTTGCCTTCCATTAATGTAGGGCTTGTGGCTCCTTTCAGCTCCATTGTATGTTTTTCTCTCATCAATGGCTTTGCTGTTTGGGCTGAGATCATCATTTTTTGGTATTTCCCTTTGTGCTTGTTATCACTTAACTCTGTCTCATCAATGCTCCTGCCCTATGTTCAGTCCCCTGTTTTGTTCGTGGCTGTGTTCACATTTCTAACATCATCTCTGCCTATGACTTTGACTTTCTGCCTGGTCTATCTGTTCTCTGGCATGCTTCAGTTAGTTCCTGGATTCTTGACTGGCCTCCTGGTTCTTTGAAACTTGAGACTCCTTTGGGCCCCATTGACACTTGTCATTGCCTCATTGATAGTCTTGCTGTTGGTTTGAGGTTCACCATTTTTCTGTGCTCTCCCCTCCTGTTGATCATCACTTGGCTTTGTCTCATTGCCGTCCACTTCATCTTCAGCCCTCTGCTTGTCCATGGCTGTTTCCATCTATTCTGTCACTGGCTTCACCATCGACTGTGGATTTTATCATTCTGCCTATCCTTTGGATCTGTGTGATCAACTTTTCCCTTTGGGCCAAGCCCATGTGATTGTGGGGCCTATGGCTGTTTTAGGACCTGTTGTGTGACTATGTCTTGCTGGATGCTTCTTTTAGCACCATTTTCTGGTGCTGGTCTCTGCCCGGCACTACCTCAGCAGCATTCTTTGGTTTCCCATCGATGCTTTTGTTCGTTCTCGGGTTATAGCTTAATTGACCTCCCTTTTTCTGGATGGTCTCTGTTGCCATGCACAGGTCCGTATGTGAATCTCCCACTGGTACTTTTGTGCCATTGTCTGATACTGGGTTCTGGGCTTCTTGCTCTTGTGCCCCAGCCTGTACAATGCTGATCTCACCCAATTGTGGTTCCCATCTTCTTTGGCCTATGGAACACTGGTCTGCAGGATGATTGGCTAGTATGCCTTCCTCCTGCTGTTTGGGGGTACTGCCTGGAATCGTTCCAGATGTGTGGTTCACTAAAGAGAGATATACTTGAAAAAGATAGGACAGTTACTTACCATTAACAGTAGATCTTCAATGGAATCTCCTCCAGTGAGCCACAGCACACCATTCCACTGTCCTATTTGGTCTGGGGTGGTACTGTAGGTGGTCCATAGAAACTTATAGAAACATAGACAATGAGCAGAAAAAGACCAACAGTCCAGCCAGTCTGCCTGAGTTCCCTATTTAGCCCAGGAATCTACTGTGCCTCAAGGGTCTTAGCCCTTCCCATCCTTCCCCCCCATTCCCCCTCCTAGCTTCTGCTACCCTGAGCAACCACTATATCCTTCATTCTATCCCAGCTGTGCTTGAACCCATCAACAGTTTCAGCACCCACCACTTCAACAGGCAGACTGTTCAACGGCACCACAACCCTTCCTGTAAAATAATACTTCCTCATGTCCCTTCTGAGCCTCCCTCCTGTCAGTTTCCACTTGTGTCCATGTGACTGTGGACTAGTATTCAAGCTATTTCCCAGCAATTCACCTTATTAATTCCTTTCAGGACCTTGAAGGTCTCTATCATATCTCCCTTCTCCCTTCTGGTCTTCAGTGAGCACATGTTCAGTGATTTGAGGCATTCCTCATAGGACCTACCCTGTTGGACCGGAGTCATATTTGTTACCCTGCGCTGAACTGTCTCTAGCTTATCTGTCTCCTTCCTGAGGTGAAGACTTCAGAACTGGGCACAGTACTCCAGGTGTGGCCCCACTAAGACTCCATATAAAAGAAGTATTATCTCTTCCTTTCTGCTATCAGTAACCCCCCCCCCATACATTCCAGCAATCTGCTTGCTTTGCTATGTGCCTTTTTGCACTGACTCGGTTGCTTGAGGGAGTCACTGATGATAACTCCAAGGTCCTTTTCCTCAGCTGTAGTGCTGCCTCTCACTCCACTAATCCAGTCCTCTCCTCTGGGGTTCTTATTCCCTAGGTGAATTACCTTGTATGTTTTGGCATTGAATTTCAATTGACAAACTTTAGACCACCCCTCTAGCTTGTGTACGTCACTGTGCATTTCCTTGATTCCCTTGTACCTATCCACCCTCACACCGTGCTTAGTGCCATCTGCAAAGATATACATCCAGCTCAGAATACCCTCACCAATGTCGTTAATGAACATATTGAAGAGGACTGCTCCTAGAACAGAGCCCTGTGGTTCCCCACTCATGACCTCCTTCTCTGTTGACTTGACCCCTTGACCTCAACCCTCTGCTGCCTCCCCTTTAGCCAGTTACATACCCATTTTACTTTGACCTTAGCCACACTCAGACCCTCCATCTTTGATAAGCATCTGTGAGCAACTGAGTCAAAAGCCTTCCTGAAACTAAAGTAGAGAAAATCCACTGCATGCTCCTTATCCAGTTCCTTCATGACCCAATCAAAGAAAACTATCAGGTTAGTCTGACAAGACCTCCCTGCTATGAATATGTGCTGTTTACTATCCTGGAGTCTGTTGCTCTCTAAGCAGTCCATGAGGTCCTCTTTGACCAGTGACTCCATCAGCTTCCCTGCAGTAAAGGTAAGGCTCACAGATCTGTAGTTTCTTCATGTTCCTTGTCCCTCCCCTTATGGAACGGAACTATATATTCCACCCTCCAGTCCTTCTGAAATACCCCTGTCCTTAGAGAGCTGTTGAATAGATCTAACAGGGGTTCAGCCAGTTCTGTTGTTAGCTCCCTGAGTAACCCTGGATACAGGCCATCTGGTCCCAGGGCCTTCTGTATTTTAGAGCTGCCAGCCCTTTGGGGAGCCTTTCACTTGTAGATATTGGCTTCCTCATGTCTGGAACCTCCTTAGTGGCCACTTTGATGTCACTCTTTGGCAATGGTGCACCATTCTCCTTAGTAAAAACTGAGCTAAAGTAATCATTAAGGACAGTGGCCTTTTGCTTGGCCTCCTCTACCACCCTACTGCCCTATGCTAAGCTTACAATTCCCTCTCTTTTCTTCTTTTTTTCCCTAATATATCGGAAGAACTGTTTTTCTCTGCTCTTGACTGCCTCTGCAATAGGCAGCTCTGTCTCTGCTTTGCTTCCCTAACCGCCTTCTTTGCCCCTCTATTTTTCAGAATGTAGTCTCACCATTTCTACATCCTCCTGCTTTTCTTTATACTTGTAGAAGGCCTTTTCTTTGCCATCACCACTTTCCAGACTCTTGTCGAGAACCATAATGGTCGCTTGGCCCTGTTCTTTTTGGTTACTGTTCTCATGCATAACTTGGATGCCTTGAGAATGGCTAACTTTAATTGCCGCCCATCTCTCTTTCACCCCCCCCCATGTTGCCTCTCCAGCAAACTTTTCCCTAACCAGCTCCTCCAGCCTATTGAAGTTCACCCTTCTGAAGTTCAGGGCTTCAGCTCTTGATTGGATTGGGGTTTTCCAGACCCAAGGGCAAGTTCAGACCAAATGGAGTTATCGTCTCTGTTCCCTAATGGCTCCCCCATTCTCACAGCTCCAATCACCTCTTAGTTGGTGAGCACCACATGGGGAATGTCAATCTGCCTGATAGGTTCCTTAACTAGCTGTACCAGCAGACAGTCTGGAAGGTATCCAGCAAGACTTGATTTCTGGTGCTCCTGGCACTAAAATATCCAAATGTTTGGAAGGTTTGGGTCACCCACCAGCACTAATTCCCCCTTTGCCACCTCTCTTTCAAGTTCTTCCCCAAGCTCTATGTCTCTCTCTTCCCCTTGCCCCAAAGACCTATAGATCACCCCCAAGCACAGTTTCATGCATGAGGCTGACATGAGTGGCACTCACATTGATTCAGTCTTTCCATTACTACCCCTGATGCACCCATGTTCTGTCACCTATATACCCTCCTTGACTAAAAAGGCTACTCCTCCCCCCCCATCTACCTGTTCCTCTTTCTCTCCTGAACAATAAGTACTCGGGTACCATCAGGACCCAGTCATTATTTTCCAAAGCCCACATTTCTGTGATGGCCACTATTTTCAGGCATCATCACCTCAAATCAGACATTTGGTTTGATTCACCAGGTTTGGGAATCATCATTTCGCCCTGCACATCATGTAATGGGTTTTTCTTTTCTGGTCATAGTCACTCCCTTTTGAGGCTTTGACATACTGGTCTTTGCCATTCATAGGTGTGACATAGCATTGTTTTGTCTCTGGTGGACAGGCAGCACTAAGGAGGATTGGGGCCACCCATGATATAGGTGCCCATAATGCACATCATTGTGGGGGCTCTCTAGGAAAATGTTTTTTTCATAGATTGACACAGGCAAGATCTAAATTCCATATGTGTGGCTCACAGGAGGAGATTCCCTTGAAGATATACTGTTATTGGTAAGTAACTGTCCTTTCTTACTGCCCCTTGCCACCTTCAGGATACTAATGACATATCACCGAGCATGCTGCTGCAGCAGCTGTAAGCACTTCCACGCACTGGAATAGTCTGTTTCACTACTACCTGTGGTCACCCAGGCAACAGTAGCAGAGCTGCCAGCAACCCAGTCTTCCTGAAGGAGGAGAGCATCTGCTAGGATCCTTCATCCCCCGGATGCCCTTTGACAACCCAGACTTGGGATATGATCCCAGGCCACCAGCTTCATGAGTGGCAAAGCTGCTACTGCAGCAACAGACCAGATTACTGCTTTATAAGGTGTGTCCCTGATTTTGGTCATTTGTCACTGATATTGTGTCCCTGATTTTGATCATATGTCACTGATATTACATCCCTGATTATGGTAATTTGTCACTGATATTGCATCCATGATTTTGTTCATTTGTCACTGATATTGTGTCCCAGATTTTGAGAATGTGTCACTGATATTACATCCCTGATTTTAGTCATTTGTCACTGATATTGTTTCCTTTATTTTGGTCATTTGTCACTGATATTGCATTCTTGATATTGGTCATTTATAACTGATATTGCATCCTTGATTTTGGTCATTTGTCACTGATATTGCATCCATAATTTTGGTCATTTGTCACTGATACTGCATCCTGGATTTTGGTAATTTGTCAGTGATACTGCATCCCTGATCTTGGTAATTTGTCACTGATATTGCATCCCTGAAGTTGGTAAATTGTCACTGATATTGCATCCCTGATTTTGGTCATTAGTCAGTTATACTGTTTCCCTGAATGTGGTCATTTGTCATTGGGCTTGAGCGGTATTAGCAACATAACATAGTTACTAGTACTATACTTACTTTAATATATTAATTGTTTTTATTTAAAATAGTGTTCCTGTACTTTTAAAAGTGCTACATTTGCATCCATGTGTGCAGTGTACACTCAGCATTTTGAATTCTTCTGACATTGGTTTGTTTACCACTAGTTACAACATCAGGAGCTCTCTTCAAGCATTTGTCTGCATGTAAACACACATCTGACACTTCCCTGTTTAGGTTTCTTTTTTCACCTCAAAAGTCTATCGTACTGAAGAAAGAGAAAGCTACAGTTTCAACTTACAGTATTTGGCACTGCAACTTCCTTATTTAAAGAACAGGTGACACTTTGAACAATTAAACTGTACATCTGCAGCATGTCTTTACTTTAGATAAGTTTATTGATTGATTTAGGGAAAATTCAGGGGTTAGTGTGATGCTTTTTATTACATTCATTTATGTCCCCTGAATAGCCTGACAGAGATGCAACGTCTGGGGCCTGACTCTTAGTTGAAGAAGTTGGTGGTGATTCACATTCTGGGTGCAAACATGGTTGCCATTGTATTGCCACATGAAACCTGTGCAGTGCAACATGGTGTAGCATAGTGTAGGGATACCCTTTCCATGGAATCAGAAAAAACAGGATTAAAATGAAGTTTATAAATATTAGATATCATTCATAAAAAATATTCCATATATAACAAGCATTTGTCAATGCCGAATGTTTGCTAGCTGGCATTGGCAGTGGTAGTGTAGAAGTTACAGAGCTGCGTAATAGGAATGGCAGTGAAGTATTGAACTGAAGCCAACCCCACCACCACCCTGCAGAGAGTGACAGGCATTGGGGTGTGCATTTGGGTCGTCAGGCATAACGGCCACGCCATTTCACCACACCCCACCCTGCAGTCACTGACAAGTGTGACAGTGTGCCTTGGGGTCTTTGGCCCTTATGCGCACCCCATTTCATTAGGAAATATGGTGAGATGGGTGCGATACAGGAGAATGGGGTGAACTTTGGGGCCGAAGAGTCCAAGGCATACCTCGATGCCTCTCACTGGCTGCAGGGTGTGGAATGGTATGAGCATTATAGGCAAGAATCTCAAGTCACATCCCTGATGTCTGTCATTCTCTACAGGGTTGGGCGTTATGGTTGGAAACCCTAGTACCTCAGGCATTCGTTAGTATTTTCCTCCAAATTTTCAACATGTTTTTTTTTTGTGATCCCACCTCATGAACAGGAGGAATATCAGTTTGTTAGCCGAAAGCTGCTTCTGCACAGCGACTACGGCATTTAGCACCACAGGTGCAAAAACATTCCGAACAGGATGTAAAAAATGCCAGCTATACTGTTCATGGGGAGGTGTAAAAAATGGCAATGTTGCAAATCTGCAGTAAAAATATTAAAAACAAGCATTTGTCAATGCCGAACGTTCGCTTGCAGGTATTTGCAGTGGTGTTTGGCATGTATGGTGCTTTACCCTAATGCCCTGTGCGATTGCTGGTATTTGCACAATACATTTTCAGCATGACCTTTTTGTTACCCCCATTGTGCGCTACATAGGCGGAAACACGTTTTGGGCAGGATGTGAAAAATGACAGCTGTACTGCTTGTAAGGAAGTGTGGTAAAATGGCAATGTTGAAAATCTGGAGTGGAAATATTGAAAATTCGCAAACCTAAGAGCGTGCGTGGGAACTGTGCAGTGCATGCTCGTAAAACAGTCATTGTTAGGAATTTGTTCACCAAATTGTCAACATTGGCATTTTAAAACCTCTGCTAATGAACAGTGTCACTGTGATTGTCTTACTGTGTGCCATACATTGATTTGCACACCGACTGCGCCATTGTGCACTACATGGGCGGAAACACGTTTTGGGCAGGATGTGAAAAATGACAGCTGTACTGCTCATAAGGAGGTGTGGTAAAATGGCAATGTTGAAAATCTGGAGTGAAAATATTGAAAATTCGCAAACTTACGAGCGTGCGTAGGAACTGCACAACGCACGCTCGTAAAACAGTTATTTTTAGGAATTTGTTCACCAAATTTTCAACATAGCCATTTTAAGATCTCTGCTCATGAACAGTGACACTGTGATTTTCTTAATGTGTCCCATACACTGAGTTCACACAGCGACTGTGCCATTGTGTGCTACATGGGCGGAAACACGTTTTGGGCAGGATGTGAAAAATGACAGCTGCACTGCTCATAAGGGAGTGTGGTAAAATGGCAATGTTGAAAATGTGGAGTGAAAATATTGAAAATTCGCACACTTATGAGCGTGCATAGGAACTACGCAATGAACACTCGTAAAACAGTCATTTTAGGAATTTTGTCACCAAATTTTCAATACAGCCATTTTAAGACCTCTGCTCATGAACAGTGTCACTGTGATTTTCTTAATGTGTCCCATACATTGAGTTCGCACATGGACTGCGCCATTGTGCGCTACATGGGCGGAAACACGTTTTGGGCAGGATGTGAAAAATGACAGCTATACTGCTCATGAGGAGGTGTGGTAAAATGGCAATGTTGAAAATCTGGAGTGAAAATATTGAAAATTCGCAGACTTACGAGCGTGCACAGGAAATGCGCAACGCACACTCATAAAACAATCATTTTTAGGAATTTTTTCACCAAATTTTCAACACAGCCATTTTAAGACCTCTACTCATGATCAGTGTCACTGTGATTTTCTTAATGTGTCCCATACATTGATTTCGCACACCGACTGCGCCATTGTGCACTACATGAGGCAAACACGTTTTGGGCAGGATGTGAAAAATTACAGCTGTACTGCTCATGAGGAGGTATATGTAAAATAGCAATGTTGAAAATCTGGAATACCAATAATGAAAACTACATAGCGTCTGACGTGCGTAGGAACTGCATAGCATGCGCTTACGTAAAACAGTCATTTTGGAATTTTTGCAAATTTTCAATATGGGGTTCTTGGGACCCTTCTCATGAATGATGTCACTGTCATGGCGTTTCCAGGCCGAAGGGTGATTTCCCAGTGACTGCAGCACCTTCAGGCGAACTAACGCCACTGTCAATTCGAGAAGAGTCCAAAACCATGTTGAAAATTTGGTACAGAAACCAAAAAATACCTGAATAACAATAAAGTTGAACCCCCTATCTAGCCCATTATACAGCTTACGGCATTTCCTCAGTTCGCGGTTGGCTGAAGAGTACAAGGCGTGTTCCTGGTCCACGAAGATCATACCGAGCTCGGAGGTAAGTATGGGGAGTGAGGGGGTGTGGGGGCTGGGTGCACAGTGGGTGGTGCGGGTTGTGGGAGGGGGACTGGGAGACTCACGTGGGACCGTTTTTCTTTACAGGTTTTTAAAAAACAGACTATGGGGGCGCTTGCCACACTGGGGTGGGCTCCCAGCATGGCAGAAGATGGCTGGGGAGGAGGCCGAGGCAGCGGGGTGGGCACCCCATCAGCAAAACAAATGGGAGGTTTGCCACGCTGGGGTGGGCTCCAGCGTGGCAGAAGGACTGCTTCGGGGGCATGGAGCCGACAGGGGTTGGGCTGCCCCGTCGACAAACAACGTTACCACGCTGGGATGGGCTCTCCAGCGTGGCCTCAGCGGGGGCGGCGTGACATGCGTGGGGGGAGCACATGACACGAGGGGGGGTGGCGTGATGCGGTGCTCAGTATGACAGCGATGGTTTTCTTTGAAGCAGAAGACCACCGCTGTCATACAGAGCTCCCACACCCAATGGTGCAGGACTGCCACGCCTGCTCAACAGAGCACTGGATTGAATGGGAGAGGCACACCTCCAAAGTGTGCTACTCTCCCAAAATGTTCCTTGCACATGCGCGCAAGCAAACATAAAAATGGTGAAGTCACAAATGTACATAGAAACCGTGCAACGCACACCCGTAATATAATTAGGTTGGGGATTTTTTACAGCAGATTGTAAACTCAGGCATTTTGGTGCCTCCGATCATGAACAGTGTCACTGTGATTTTCTTTATCTGTGCCAAACAATGATTTCCCACAGCGACCACGCATCTCTGCGCTGAAAGTGTGAAAACACGCTTCAGCCATGTTGCGAAAATGACAGCTTTACTGCTCATAAGGAAGTGTGGAAAAATGCCACTGGTGAAAATCAGGACTGAAAATATTACAAAGTCATGAACTTATGAGGGTGCGTGGAAACTGCACAATGCTCACTTACGTAACACAGTCATTTTTTTGAATTTTTTCACCAAATTTTCAACATAGCCATTTTAAGACCTTTACTCATGAACAGTGTCACTGTGATTTTCTTAATTTTCCCGATACATTGATTTAGCACACCGACTGCGCCATTGTGCGCTACATGAAGTGCGGAAACACGCTTTTAGGTGAGATGTAAAAAATGACAGCTGTACTACTCATAAGAAGGTGTGGTAAAATGGCAATTTTGAAAATCTGGAGTGAAAATATTGAAAATTTGTGAACTTACGAGCGTGCGTAGGAACTGTGCAATGCACACTCGTGAAACAGTCATTTTTAGGAATTTTTTCACCAAATTTTCAACATAGCCATTTTAAGACCTCTGCTCATGAACAGTGTCATTGTGATTTTCTTAATTTGCCCTGTACATTGATTTCACACACCGACTGTGCCATTGTGCACTACATGGGCAGAAACACATTTTGGGTGAGATGTGAAAAATGACAGCTGTACTACTCATAAGAAGGTGTGGTGAAATGGCAATGTTGAAAATCTGGAGTGAAAATATTGAAAATTTGCCAACTTACGAGCCTGCGTAGGAACTGCGCAACGCACGCTCGTAAAACAGTCATTTTAAAGGTGTGCAACAATTTTCAACATGGGGTTTTGGGACCCCTTCTCATGAATGATGTCACTGTCATGGCATTATTCAGGCCGAAGGATGATTTTGCGCAGTGACTGCTAAATCACCTCCAGACTAAATCATGCTCATGACAGTGATATCATTCATGAGAAGAGATCCCAAAACCCATGTTGGTGAATGCTAAGTCTGATGAAACTCAGCATGGCTGGGGCGGCTAGGGGGCCGTGGAGCCGATGGAGGATTGGGCACCCCCGTTGGCCATATGATCAGTTGTCACGCTGGGGTGGGCTCCCAGCGTGGCACCCAGTACTCGGGGGGGGTGAGGACAGTGGAGCCAATGGGGGACTGGGCACCCCCGTTGGCTAGTCTATGAGTTGCCATGCTGTGGTGAGCACCCAGCGTGGCATGTGGAAGGCTTTGGGGGGGTAGCGTAGCACAAGCCGACGGGGAATTGGGCACCCCCGTTGGCTATACTTGTGTGCGGGGGGGAGGGCAGCACACAGTATGCGAGTGTTTGTGTGTGTGTGTGTGTGTAGGGGGAGCTGCGCATGAGCAGGCGATATCTTATCGCTGCTCACTGAAGCGTAGCTCCCCCTTTCAACTGTATGCCACTGCATTTTGAAGCTTGTCATAGATAGCTCCAGCATGCATTGGCTTACAGGGGCCACGCCTGCCAACACACTGACTGAATTGGAGGAGGAGGTGACTCACCTCCGAAATCTCGGATGATGGCACTATGTTTCTTGCACATGCGTGCAAGCAAACATAAAAATGTTTGCACCGTATTTGCAACCATAGTTGGTACCAGATTTATGTAACCCTTCCACCCCCATTTTGCTACATATTTTTAGTGTAAAACAAGCTGATTTGAATTAAAAAAAATTTGGGGGGCAGAAAAAAACCCAACAGATTTTATGATTTTGTAATACAGAATTGTCCATTTTTGAAAATAAAACATCAGAGGCCCAAATAGTGTAATATCACCTACATATAATCACCCTCAATTAAATGTATTAGGTGGAGGTAATCTGTCATAAATCCTACCAGCAATGTAGTGTAAGCAGTGAAATCTAGTGGTTTGGGCATTAGCTTGGGATCCAGGTGACCACAGGTTCAAACCCCACTAGAAACAAACACTCTGTATGTGACCTTCAGCAAGTCATTTAAAGAGCAACTCCCTTTTATAATAAAAAGCTTAAAAACACTAGAGTTACACTAATTATGTTTTAGTGTTATTGTTTGTTATTTTTTTACTCTCTCCTGCTGTTGATCTACTAAATATTGTAGATAATACAGCAGTTATTTCATTGAGTCTTTCAAAATGTATCTAACTCTTCCCTGCTAACCACATAATTGCTGTTTGTGACATCACAGTATGTTCTCATCGTGAGCACTATGATGTCATAAATGAAGGCGCTGTGAGGTTAACAGGGGAGAGGTAAATTGTTTTCAAATATTTTCTATACAGACGATGTGTTGTAAATCTTGGAAAGGAACATTGGAAATGAAAAAAATGTAGTCAGTGTCAGTGGCTCAGTAGGTAGCACACTCGCCTCAGAGGCTGGGAGATCAGAGGGCTGTGGGTTCAGTTCCCACATCTGGCACTTGGGTTAATATCCCAGTACTGACACTGTAGTGCAGCATGAGAAGGGTGCTGCACTTGTGAGGTGCCGTCTTTCGGATGAGACGTTAAACCGTGGTCCCATCTGCCTGGATTGGTGGTAGTTCAGGTAGATGTTAAAGATCTCATGGCACTTATCGAAAGAGTAGGGGAATTTCTCCGGTGTCCAGGCCAAATTTCCCTCATTCACTGAAAATACCACCAACAGCTTAATCTGGTTCAAGGTCAGTTGGCATTCATCTGTATCCCACTCCCCCGGGTTGTGCCTGAAAATAGGCAGGATTTGTCTAGTGCACTTACCCGATCAACAAAAATGAAATAAAATAAATAAAATTCTTTAGTAAATTGTAACAGCTGAAACATCTTATTTATGAAAACACATTTTGAAGTGCAGAATTGCTCTTTAACATCTTAGCACTCCAGTCCCCCAGATGTGGAAAAGGGTAGAAGTAGAATCCCACAGGAAACAAGATGTTTCATCTCAGCTGGGCTTTTCTGGGTAAATAAATTGTAAAAAAACAAACAAACATAGGTTGCTCCTTCTAAGTAGTTTCTTGTAGGAGAGTCAACATGGGTTCTACATTAGCAGGTCTTAAGGAACCCATGTGGGTATAGGACCCCACCCTCTGGAGCTGAAGTCTTAACTACTACATTGTGAGGTACCACTGACACTGATCATGGATCTGCATTCTGAAGTTTCCCCCTGAGAACTGGTCATTCTCACCACCCGGTGGGACTGGCAGGAGGTGTCACAGGGAACAAGTTGCCTGAAAAGGCCCCCCCCATCTGGTGAGGTATTTAAGTCGTGGGGCCGAATTCTCAAAAAGGTTAGACTGCTGCAAGCCCCTGGTGTGCCAAACACATGGCGCATGGGGCTTGCAACATTCCTCGGCCGGCAAACAGGATTCTTCATCCCGTGCACCACTTTTTGCCAACCTTTTTACAGGGTTTGCTCCAAATATTTGGCACAAGCTGCCATAAAAGGGTATAGTGTCGCAAATGCATGCAACCTTTCAACATTGGGCACACGGTATACCATTGTGTCTGGAGCAGTGCAGGGTTTGATGTAGGACTTGTGCAAGTCCTGCATCAAACTTTGAGAATCAGACCTGTGGACTTCAAGGGGAATGAGTGAGCAAGGAAGGGGAATATGATATTGGCCAGTATGAAGGAACACATTCAGCCAGAAATGGACTGACTGATGAGGATACAGAGGGAACAAATGACAGATTGGATTGGAGTGACTTAGGACTGTTATGGAATGTCTGGTGTGATGGTAGATTAACTGGATGACAAGATACTGAAAATAGTAATACATATCAAAGGCTATCATCATAGTGAACAACCAGTTATATGAAGGAGTTGCAGCAAGCTGTAATACAACCATGATGTAGTGAAAATCCTGAAGCAGACTGACTGAGTGATGGCTTAATGACTGAGAAAGACATGGCTGGGAAAGGCAATGTGAACTGGGTTAAGTGGTTTACAGCTGTTGATTGGAATGTAAGGCAGGCAGAAGGACAACAGAGAAAATGCTGCCAGTGCTAGTTATGAATGCAGCTAAAACAGGCTGAGAAAACAGAAACAAAATACAGAGGCATGACAGAGGCGGATGTAGAATCAAGTCAGCTCACTGAAAATGTACTGCAGGTAAACACTGGAGTAAAATGAGGATATGAGAACAGCAGGAGACTGCCCTAGAGAAGGCAGGGAGCGCCACAGCCAGAAGGCAAAACATGCTAACCGGAGAGTTGCAGAAGGCACAGTCAAAACAGAAGCCAAAGGCAAAAAAACAAACAGGCCCAAAACATCCAAAAGGAAAGCAACAACTGGGGGCAGTGAGCAGAGCCTCCAGGTACATAAAATGAGCTTCTGACTGAGGCTGAAGGAAGCTGGTTTATGTAGTCCAGGAAGGCAGTGTGACTGGTTGCTCCTGCCCATCAAACCACAGGCTTGCCTTTTAATTAGGAACCATGGTATGGAAAGCATTGAAACTGAGAGACAGCTGTTTAAGAAACAGAATTAAGAGAGCAGTGGTAGGCAGTAAGCTCTTGGGTTAGGGGCAGCTAGCCTGTGATCCACCCCCAGAATAAGTAGTAGTGCAACTATTGTTTATTATACTTTACATATACTAAATACTAAACATACTTTATTTTGTTTATAAACAATCTTGAGAAAGAGGTGGTATATCAGATTATCAAATTTGCATATGCTTCAAATACTGTTTTGACCAGGTGAAATTTATATGAAGTGCAGAAATTGTGCATTAAAGGTGCACTAACTACAGGCCAAGCAGGTAGCGAGTGTCTTTTCAAAAGTCACTCAGTGGCACTTGCTCTCTCTTCTTCCTTGGTCAAAAATCATTGCAAACCCAAGTCTTGTGGATGCATTTCAGAACTTTTTCCTAATGCAGCACAAGGAGGAGCAGATTAGGGGAAGTGCACTACTGAACCTAGTTCTTTTGAATCAGGACAACATAGGGGAAGTAAGGGTATAGGATCATGTTTGTTCAAGTAACTACAACCAGGTTTGGTTTAGCACTGCTCTCAAGGTATAGCAGAACATATTCCAGTTGCTTGTCCTTGGCATTAGAAGAGTGAACTCCAAGAAGATGGAGGAAGAGCTCAGGGAGGCTGTAAAGGGGACAATCCAATTACAGAGGAGAAAATAAATGAGATGCCATTAAAAATGGAATCCAGCAGGTATCTAAAACATGTCTGAAGCAGCTTGAAAAGGGGGAAAAAACAAAAGAAACTTAATTTTGTTCTCCAGGGAGGTGGGGGGTGGCCTAGGACAAGAAATGCAAGACTTAAAAAAATACAAGACTAGGCAAGTAAAGGTACATAAGGAGATCTACTTCAGCAAACAGATGTAGACCAGTTATGTGGTAAAAGGGACTAAGGTGGAGTCAGAACTTAAAACAGCAGAATGGGGGAAGTAAAATATCAAGGCCTTCAGTGGGTAGAACAGAAAAAAGAAGAAAAACAAGGGGGGTTGAAAGACTGAAGAAAGAGGGGCTATGGGTGGAAGAAGGTGAGAAAAAAGAAGACTTATTAAATAAATACATAAGCTCAGTGTTCACAATAGAAGATTGGGGGGGGGTACTGCTGGAGAGCAACATTAATACTGTGAGGAAGCTAAAGATGGTGATGGGTACCATCACAGAAGACAGAGTGATCAAGGGTTTGAAGATGTTGAAAGGTGAATAAGTCACTGGACTGGATGGGCTGCATCTATGGTAGGGCTGGAAAGATCAGAAAAAGTCCTAACCGTAACTATCAGGATCAGGATCCAGGCCAAAGTCCTGATAAGTTCTGATTAATTCTGATTCAAATCAGAACCTTTTGTAAAATGTGAGGAAAACTGAAAAGCTGCTATAAAATTGCATAGAATGGCACTGAGATTTGTGCTACACACACGGAATTGTTAACAGTGTGGCGTTTTGGTGTTTGGTCTGTCACCGGACTCCTTACCTTGTCCAATATTCTGCTTTCCCATCTGGTGCTTCTGCAATGGTCGACTGCTGGTACTGAACAAACTGAGTCGGATGCATAAAATAATAAACAGAATTAGGTTTATTCAGGAACATAAGCAGGGACATCTCATCAGCACGAGGTACAGACTTAGACTGCCTGAGGAACAGGAAATTGGGGTTTCCAAAGACTCTGCTGGAAATAGTTTGCATAACATATGACCATAGCATTAGCTAAAACATTCTGTCCTCAGATTAAAGGTGTGGCACTATTCTTAAGCCCCATACTTAATCTTGTACTCTACAACAGCATTTCAGGAAATGAAAACTGTGATCTTATGGCACAGATGTGCTGGTCAATTGAATTCATGGCAGTCATGCAATTGACCTTGGTTCCCTGCCAACATAATAGTGTAAACTGATCAGTCTGACCTCAGAGGGGGATCCCACTTAGTATACAATGGACATATCAGTCTGTCATTGTTCCACTAGCTCCTTCTCTGCTTCACTGAGGGCCATGCGGTTATTTTCTATGGCATGGTATCCCCCCCACCACCCATCCAAACTGATGATGCATTTAGGGGAACCCTACCAAAAAGAAATAACTGCTTTTCCTTAGGAGTCCAGACCATCATTTTTTGAGCACAAACTTGAACAGCAAATTAAGAGAGCTACAGCTAATGAGAGGAGAAATGAGCAGCATAATCGGGTTCAGGCAATCCAAAAATTAGACAAGTCCATTAGGACATGTTGAAAACATTGTGCCATCAGGTTCAGGCAGTTCAAAAATTAGTTCCGTCCAAGAGGACAAAAAAGTGTGTCATCAGGTAACATCAAGCAATCCAAACATTAGCTCAGTCCATTAGGACATGCTGGACAAATTATTCTATCAAGTTCAGGCAATCCAAAAGTTAGTTCGGTTTGAGAGGACAAAAAAGTATGTTATCAGGTAATGTCAGGCAATCCAAAAATTAGCTCAGTCCAATGGGACATGCCTCAAAAAGTGCGCCATCAGGTTTAGGCAATCCAAAAATTAGCCATGTTTATTAGAACATGCTGAAAAAATTGTGACATTAGATTCAGGCAATCCAAAAATTAGCTCAGTCCGAGAGGACAAAAAAGTGTGCCATAAGATAATGTCAGTCAATCCAAAAATTTGCTGTCCAATAGAGCATGCTTCAAAAAGTGTGCTGTCAGGTTCAGTCAGTTAAAAAATTAGCCAAGTTCATTAGGACATGCTGAAAAAAATATGCCATCAGGTTTAGGTAATCCAAAAATTAGTTCAGTCCATTAGGACATGCTGAAAAAAAATGTGCCATCAGGTTCAACTTCAGACAATGCAAAAGGTAGCTCTGTCCATTAAGATACGCTGCAAAAAGTGTGCCATCAGGTTCAGGCAATCCAAAAATTAACCAAGTCCATTAGGACATGCTAAAAAAATTGTGCCATCAGGTTCAAAAATTATGTAGACTGCATATGGGCTTACTGAACTGGTTATTTCTTTTCTGTAAAAATGTCACTCTTTCAACTTTTCCATATAGATAACTTTGTGGTCACTGCCAAATGTATTTGCTGCTTTAAGACCATAGGTGCAACCAGTTGTAACCCCCCCCCCCATTACCTGGGGTTACTAGAACCCCAGTAAGACCTAGTGGTAGGCAGGGAAGGCAGCTTGTGAAACTCCAGTTAAAAGGATTTCACACCATCTCACTCTGTTCTCAGTCTCAGCTGAGACTGAGGGATGACATCACCATAGAACTATCGCAGCTGCATGAGCCACATTGGAATCTGCAGATGGGAGTTAGGTTAGAATGTTGGGAGGTTTTGAACAGTGGAGAGCAGTTGTGTGTGAGCAGTCTTGAAGAGAGGAGCACAGCAGTCTGTGCATAGGCTCTTGGAGCCTAAAGCTCTAATATAGAGCTACTTTCAGGGAGTGGTGTGTGTTTCCGCCTAAAGAGGAACACAGTAAGCTGTTCTTGAAGTGGTGGAGACCTCTGTTACTGGTCTCTGTGCCCCATCCCTGAGGGGATGGGGGTGGAAGGGTTGCCTGTTATTCCAGGGGCAACCTTCTGGTTCCGGCTAGGGAAGAAGCTGCCTTATTTTCTGAAATGTGTTGTGGCACCAGAAGCTGTCAAGATTCACCTGTGGGGCACCTGCAACCAAAGGGTGAGTTCTGCTCTTGTCAAAGGGCCTATGTTTCACCTGAACTGTTTTAAAGTGGGGATTGGACTGCTGAATCAGTGGGAGGCCTAGAGGAATAGGCTTAGCCAAAGTAAAAGTATGTTCAAGTCCAGCACAAGGGGAAAGCCAAGAAATGTAGAGGAGATGTGCTATACATTTACCCTTTAATCTACATTGCCAAGCTTTTCAAGAAGAGATGTTTAAGTATGTTCGAGTTTAGTACAAGGGGAAAGTCAAGACATGTAGAGGAAATGTGCTATATGTTTAACCTTTAATCTACATTGCCAAGCTTTCAAAAAGAGTTGCTTAATGTCCAGAGAAATGGCTGGGTATGGATTGTGGGAGCTGAAGGTGGGAGACCCCCCATCTTTAGTAACCAGGTTCATCTTTACGGATTTGCTTTGTGGCCCTTTTACTTTGCCTCAGGCTCTTGTCCAGTGCTGAGGGAAGTACCCAGAAGTGGGATTGAAAGGAAATTTCCCTTAAGGAGTCGAAGGCTCTAAGGTGGTTTGGGGAGCCACCAACAGAAAATGTGGTCCACTGCCATATGGACCAGGATCGAGTGGCTGGCAGGGGAGCCGGGCCAGGAAAAACGCAAATAGTGTACAAGTCGGGCTGTGTACCCAAAGCAGCGTGCATGTCCAGGCTGTGTGCCTGGTGGGTTCAGAGCCTGAGGGCTGAAGTGTTCTGTATCTCTTATCTGAATTACCAGGAATGTAGCCCAGTGGGGGTCCATCTATGCTTTGTTTGTTCAGTTTGGATGTGAATAAAAGCCACACTTTAGAATCCCATTCCTGGTATTGGACATTACAGTTATTGCTTCCTGTGTTTGGATTTACTTGGGTGCCCCTGTGCAGAGTAGCCAAACCTAAGCCCTTGTGCTGAGTAACCTAGTCCTCCCCAAACCCAGTCGCCACCTGGTACTGCTGTCAGCTTCAACAGCATACCACCTGTCGTTTGCAAGAAGGCAGGGGCTTGGGGGTTACAAAATGGAGGCACCGCTTTGGATTTTAAATTAGGGAGGAAAGGTGCTCGGACAGGGGGCTAGCGTTTTGGTTATCTGGTGGTGGGTAGCCCAAAAAGCTGAAGCAAGTTTAACTGGTGTGTCACTGTGTGCTGTGGTTCATATGCTACTGTTAAAATGCCAACTGTTTACCAAGGAGCAGTAAAGCTGAAAGAGTATGCCCTTGTCCTGCATCAAATATTTACAGCGTTTTTGCCAGCTTTCTAAAAACTGTGTGTGATAAAGAAAAGTGTGGAAGAGTAGGGGTAGCAACAGGAAAATTGTGCCCTGGACATTGGAAATGCTTTTTAAAGAACTGTTGTGATAAAGAAAAGTGTGAAAGACTAGGGGCAGCAACAGGAAAATTGTGCCTTGGACGTTGGAAATGCTTTTTAAAGAACTGTTGTGATAAAGAAAAGTGTGGAAAACTAGGGGTAGCAACATGAAAATTGTGCCCTGGACGTTGGAAATGCTTTTTAGTAAACTAAGAGACTTGCTGTGTTAATGGCCATGCTAAATGGTTGAAATTGGCTCCCTCCGTGGAGTCAGTTCAAAGAAAAAAAAAAAAGTGTTTTGCAGTTTAAATTTGCCTGCTCGACAATCGCCGTGAAGAAAAGAGCACTCGTGAGGGAAAGAGGCTCATTTGCATGGCATCATGTGATTGGTGAGGCTGCAATCAGTCCCGCCCCCCCGCCAGCTCTACAGTGACTGCCCAGCATTCGAGAGGGAGTGTGAGTGGAGTGCATGTACTGGCTTAGTGGAGAGTGTTGCGGTGATTAAAAAGCTCTGTAAAAGTAATAAAAAAATACTTTTCTTTTCAAATCGGGCTCAACCCGCATCTCAATCGACTGGATTGTGAGTGTGGTGATTGGAGAAGACGATCGACAGGACTGCCCACCCGCTTCCTTTCTAAGGCCTCCAGGACTGGCTGCAGGCCGTTTTTCCATCGCAGCAAACAGCTACTGATAACAGTGAGTACCAACAGTAAGAATTGCTCAAACAGTGATTTTCTGCCAAAAGCCAGCTGAATATGTGTGCAGCAGTGTAGTCACTTCGCAAGTAAAGACTGTGTCAAGTTTCACCAGATAAAGCAAGTCGTTAAGCCATTGACTGTGAGCATAGTTATGGGTTCAGCATCAGAATAAAGTTTCAAAGCCAGTGGAGAGACTGTGAGTTGTAGCAAAATATGCAGCATTAGTTACAGGCAATCCTGTGCTTGAAATCCTGAGGCTTTAAGGGACTGTGAGCTAAAGAAATGTTTTCAGCAAGTGAAAAGTCCGTGGCAAATCATATAAATGTGTTAGAAAAAAGAACAGTGCAAGTTTGTGCAGTTTTGAGCAAATGTTATCAGTAGTGTGTGTAAATGGGATACGCAGTGGCTTGACCCAATTTCTGAATGTTGATGTGCAGGAGTGCTGCTACCGCCATTACAGGGTGGGGTAGTAATGTAAGCACAGCAGCAGAGGAGCCATTTTAAAAGTAAAAGGAAGTGTTCAGTGAAATGGGACTTTCAGTAACAGTGAGCCTTTGTTTGTTTTCCCTGCAGTTATGGCCTCAGGACCAGCCCGCTACCCGGATCATGCCCGGGCTGCAGTAGCAGCAGAAGTAAATAAGTTAAGGGACATTGAAAGGTTTTGCTATGGAGGACAACTGCCTTCTCATGTGGCGATTCCTGGATATCCAGTGCAAGTGTGTCCAATATGCTTAAATGCTGGAAGGGACGTCTCTATGGTACCTCACTGTTCTGGTTGCCTAGAGAAATACGGCTTGAATAAAGTGCCCAAGATTCATTTGGCTCCCACATGGACAAAGGTTCAGGAATTTGTAGTTGGCAGCACACAGCACCAGGCGGAGCCTGTTGAAGAAGGCCCCTCGGGGGAGTGTGGCACAAAGCTAGAGGATGCAGATTTTCAGACAGAACCATATGCTGATGTTTCGGATGCTGGATCGCAGAAGGATAATTCAGACAGAGCATCAGTAGACCCCTGGATGGGGAGACCTAGCCCAAGTCTCATAGGAGAAGATGAGATGAGAGAGGCCTTTGAATGGGAGGTGTCAACCTCAGCGCCTAGTGATGAATGGATAGTCTCAGGAGTGAGGATGACTGCTCACTCCTGGGCACAGATTCTCGGTGAAGAAGAAGAAGAGGGGGAACCTATGTGGCCTTGTGAAAAAGGAACGGGTACACAGCCTCAAGCTCTTGCCTCAGAAGAATGCATGGAAGAGAGTGGTGATGCCACTGCCCTGGCTGTGCAAGAAGAAGAAGACACGGATCCATTTTTTATCTTGTTGAGAATGCATAGCTGGCAGAACCCAGACAGGCCGCCCCCAAGCCAAGCCAGTGATCTCAGGTTGACCAAAGCTAGTAAAGAGGAGAGACTGGTTTGTAGGAAGGCGAATTAAATCTATGGGATGTCCTTTCCTACTTTTCCTCGGAGAGTCTGGGATGAGATTGAGAACAGCAGGAAATCCTGGATCTGGGCCTAAGCAATGAAATGTGTGCATCCTGGTGCAAACAAGCATTTCAGGAACAGACTGTTTCATGAAAAATACACCTAGTGGAAAAGAGGCAGGACACTGTTTATAGACACTGTTCAAATAGTGGATGGAGAGGGACGTGAAACCTTTCACAGTGTGAGTTATGTGTGCCCAGACGGGGTAATAATTCAAGCTCCTGACCCCCAGTACTATTGGCCTCAATGCAAGGACCTCCCTGCAAATGTGCCCATGCCTACCAGATGGAAAGCAGAGCAGTGGTGGTCAATACTGCCACACCAGCCATTGCAGTGCCTTTGTTGATCCGCCAGTATGGACATCCAGGAATCAGGTGCCCCACATTCATCAGTTCTACAGTGTACTGGCCTTTCCAGAATCCATCGGCTGGCCCACCAGATGACTTCAGATCCAGAGAGGACGCCAGCCCTGCTGTATCCTGCTTCATCGCCTGGTAATCGGATGACGTCAGACCAGCTTTTTCCTTTTTGTTCTTGTTCTAAGGTTCCATCTCCAGAGATGACATCAGCCTAGCAGTTTCCAGATATACCCTCCTGTAGTTCCCAGAAGATGTCCGCCCAGCTGTATCGGAAGAATGCTGCCAGGGAGAGTCTTCAGCTGAGGAGCAAGTCGGTGTGTATTATTCCTTCTACAAGGGGCTGGTAAGTCCAAACTTTTCTATCCTTATGACATTGCAATACACATCCTACACTAGCAGACTCCAGAATGTGTGACGTGTCCTCAAAGACTCTCCCCTTCGGGACTTTGGCCTGTTAGAACTGTGCTTCACCGGGCTCCGGCCCAGGAGAGACTCTTTAATGGACTAGCCTTTGGGTACTGTGGTCACTAGATGGGACTTTAAGGGCACTCCATCCCCCAAATGTGAACTGTAAATAATGTAATTGTTTTTCTACTGTTTTCTAATGTTTATATGTTTTTCTACCTTTTCTAAAAAATATATTTTTGGGATTCTCCAGTGTTTTGATGGTAGAGGTTTAGATAGACTGTGTATGCAGATTAGGAGTGTGTGTTGACTTTCTTTTTCTTGCAGGTGTTCCTGAAGAAGATAGAAGAGAAGGCAAGAAGAGGAGGAGGGGCTCATCGGAGTTCCTCAATAGTATTTTAGTGTGTAGTATTTAAAGTACTGTTATTGTTATTGTTGTTGTTACTGTAGTAACCCTATCCTTCCACAGGTGTGGTTGTGGGGGTGGGAGGCAGTAATGTAATGGTATGGTATGGTATTAGTTCTTGGTGTGTGGTTGCAGGGTGTCCAAGGTCGGGGAGGTCCCTGGGTTGTTTTATTTTTGGGGTGTTAAGTTAGAGGCAGACAGATTTTCCCTACAGGGCTAGGGGGGATAGACAGTCTGTGGTCCTGAATGGCCATAGGGACTGCAGTGCTGAGCTATTAGGGCTATGCTCTGGACAGTTCTACCAGATCCACTAGGCATCCATAGTTAGTGGGTAGAGTAGAGGCTGATATGTCAGCCATAGGCCTCTAGGCCCTTAGTGTTGCTTGCCTGTGCTCGCACATGGTAGGAGGGGGCCTGATCACCCCCCTCCGCAGGTAGCACTTAGCGTGGGATGGTAAGCTGGGTAAATGATGACTGCAGACAGTCATTTTCCTAGCCCAGGGCAAGTGTAACCCCCCTGTTACCTGGGGTTACTAGAATCCCAGTAAGACCTAGTGGTAGGCAGGGAAGGCAGCTTGTGAAACTCCAGTTAAATGGATTCCATACTGTCTCACTCTGTTCTCAGTCTCAGCTGAGACTGAGGGATGACATCACCATAGAACCATCACAGCTGCATGAGCCACATTGGAATCTGCAGATGGGAGTTAGGTTAGAATGTTGGAGTTTTTGAACAGTGGAGAGCAGTTGTGTGTGAGCAGTCTTGAAGAGAAGAGCACTGCAGTCTGTGCACAGGCTCTTGGAGCCTAAAGCTCTGATACAGAGCTACTTTTAGGGAGAGGTGTGTGTTTCCGGCTAAAGAGGAACACAGTAAGCTATTCTTGAAGTGGTGGAGACTGCTGTTACTGGTTTCTGTGCCCCATCCCTGAGGGGATGGGGATGTAAGGGTTGCCTGTTATTCCAGGGGCAACCTCCTGGTTCCGGCTAGGGAAGAAGCTGCCTTATTTTCTGAAATGTGTTGTGGCACTAGAAGCTGTCAAGATTTGCCTGTGGGGCACCTGCAACCAAAGGGTGAGTTCTGCTTTTGTCAAAGGGCCTACATTTCACCTGAACTGTTTTAAAGTGGGGATTGGACTGCTGAATCAGTGGGAGGCCTAGAGGAATAGGCTTAGCCAAAGTAAAAGTATGTTCAAGTCCAGCACAAGGGGAAAGCCAAGACATGTAGAGGAGATGTGCTATACATTTACCCTTTAATCTACATTGCCAAGCTTTTCAGGAAGAGATGTTTAAGTATGTCCGAGTTTAGTACAAAGGGAAACTCAAGACATGTAGAGGAAATGTGCAATACGTTTACCCTTTAATCTACATTGCCAAGCTTTCAAAGAGAGTTGTTTAATGTCCAGAGAAATGGCCGAGTATGGATTGTGGAAGCTGGAGGTGGGAGACACCCCCTCTTTAGTAACCAGGTTCATCGCTACGGATTTGCTCTGTGGCCCTTTTACTTTGCCTCAGGCACTTGGCCAGTGCTGAGGGAAGTACCCAGATGTGGGATTGAAAGGAAAGTTCCCTTAAAGAGTCGAAGGCTCTAAGGTGGTTTGGAGAGCCACCAACAGAAAATGTGTTCCACTGCCATATGGACCTGGATCAAGTGGCCGGCAGGGGAGCCGGGCCAGGAAAAACCCAAATAGTGTACAAGTCGGGCTGTGTACCCAAAGCAGCGTGCATGTCTAGGCTGTGTGCCTGGTGGGTTCAGAGCCTGAGGGCTGAAGTGTTGAAGAAGTGTTCTGTATCTCTTATCTGCATTACCAGGGATGTAGCCCTGTGCGGGTCCATCTATGTTTTGTTTGTTCAGTTTGGATGTGAATAAAAGCCACACTTTAGAATCCAATTCCTGGTATTGGACATTACAGTTGTTGCTTCCTGTGTTCGGATTTACTTGGGTGCCCCGTGCAGAGTAGCCAAACCTAAGCCCTTGTGCCGAGTAATCTAGTCCTCCCCGAACCCAGTCCCCACCTGGTACTGCTGTCAGCTTCAACAGCATACCACCTGTCGTTTGCAAGAAGGCAGGGGTTCAGGGGTTACACAGTAAAGTGATGGTTTATTTATTTTTTGAAATTCAAAATGCTTTATTCATTTTCACATAGCCTAACAAGGCCATTTTGTTACATAACAAGACAACAAACAATACAATACCCCACAAGACAAACAAGCCCACTACCCACCCACACCATGGTATCAGCATATTTAAAAAAGAGAGAGTAAGAAATAACACAATAACTGGTATGTCCCACAAACCTAGAAGGTGCCATATCAAATTGATACTAGTAAATATTAAGCACTTTGGCACTTTAAGTAAAAAGAATATGTATTGTATTGGATACTGTTTTAAATCACTAGCTGCAAAACCTCCTGTTTTGTTTATCATGCTGTTGAATTTGTCAAGTGATGTTGAGCTTAATCCAGGCCCTTTGACAAATTGTAATTTGTCACTGCATACTACTCAGAAAGCAAAAGGTTTATGGATAATACATCTGAATGCCTGTAGTGTTAATTCAAAAAAACATGAACTGGAGGCCTTTATGGCTCAACATCACCCAGACATATTTTGTATGACAGAGTCGTGGTTGAAACCGTCGGTAGATAGTAGACTTTGCCGGATTGATGGCTATAAATTATTACATATGGACAGGAGCAGTAAAAAGAATGGGGGAGGAATATTAATCTATTTTAAAGAAAGTCTAGATGTTTCTGAAAATTTCATAAATTGGTGCTCTCAATTGGAGTGTGAATTATTTCAGTTTTTTATAGTTCTTGGTGGCTGCTACAAGCTTAAGATTTCCACAGTTTATAATCCTCCCAAAACAGCTAGCAGGGGTCTAGCTGATTTACTAGAATTTTTGGGTACTGAAAGTAGAACTGGGGACCTTTTGGTCCTTGGCAATTTTAGTATAAATTGGTCTCCTGATGATAATCCAGCATTGGAATCACTTATAACAAATTCAGGGCTTGTGCAGGTAGTCTCCACCTATACCAGAATGAATTTGGTAAGCAATACACATACTACAATAGACTGGATCCTTACTAACAATTTTTCTAAAATAGCACTCTCCCTGATGTTGTGAGCGATCATCTTGCAGTATTTTGTGTATGGACGTGTAATATACCAAAACTACCATCTAAATTCATATTGTTTAGGAAATTTCCATCAGTAATTCCAGAAGATTTGGTTGAGGACTTAAATAATATAGACTGGACTTACCTGGATGCAATCCCTGAAGTGAATTGTGCAGTGGATTATTTTAATAAAACTTTAGCTGATTTACAGAACAGGTTTTTTCCTCTAAAGTCTCGTAGGGTTAGAGGCATAGTAAATAAATGGATTACACCAGATTTATTTCAATGCATGAAAGAGAGAGAATATGCCTGGAGGCTGCACAAAAAGTTAAAAACAGACCAAAATTGTACTAATTATTGGCGATTACGTAATCTATGTAGGGCCAAAATAAGATTGTGTAAATCACAGTTTTATCGGACAAACAGCAGAATAATCTGAATAACTCTAAGTAATTTTGGTATGCTATTAAGGAGTTGACTTCCCCAAAGGTTAGTGCTGCACCAAATCAGATGAATGTAGATGGGAACTTTACATCTGAGTTGTCCATAATTACTGAAGCTTTTATGACTAAATTTACAGACTTCACTACTTGTACTAAGGATTTCTCTTCTTCATACTCCCAGGGCTCCTTGTGTTTGAAGGAGAATCAATTTTCTTTCTATTTTCGGCAAATTAGGCCTAGTGAAGTCTTGAGATTATTAAAAATACTGTCTTCTAATAAAAGCTCTGGGCCAGGAGAGCTCGATGTAAGGTTTTTAAAACTTGTAGCTGAGTATATATTTGTTCCATTAACTAAAATTTACAGTCTATCCTTGACTATGGGTGAATTTCCATCTTCTTGGAAAAGTACAATCATAAACCAATGTATAAGTGTTGATCAATAAATGAGTTGGATGGCTATCATCCTATTTCTCTCCTCCCTGTTTTGGGTAAGATGCTTGAAAAAATGTCAATCATCAGATGGTAGAGTTTCCTGACTTCCCGGGCCTCCGATCCCCGGTGCGGCATGGCTTTCATAAACATCATGGTACAGATACAGCCTTGGCCAGGTTAACGGATTATGTAGGTAAAGCACTGGATAGTGGCAAGTTTGCTGGAGCTGTATTCGTGGACCTGTCCAGGGCTTTTGACCTGGTAGAGCATCGCCTGCTGCTCTGGGGGTTGGAGGACCTCGGAGTCAGGAAATCCCCATTGAGATGGATTGGCAGTTATCTAACTGAGCGACCTTTGTGGGTTAGCTATCAGGGAGTTTTGTGTAGGAGTAAAATGATGGAAGTGGAGGTACCCCAGGGCTCCATCCAGGGGCCCCTACTTTTTTCTATGTTTATTGATAATTTACCAAATTATCTGGCATGCACAGAGGTTTTGATGTATGCAGATGCTATTATTATTTATACAAGCTCACCATCAGAAGATGAAATAAAGTCAAATATGATTGATAACTTTCATGCACTTGAACTGTGGTTACATACCCATTGTCTTCTTTTAAATACAAGGAAAACAAAGAGTATGCTTTTTGGCTTTTAGTATAGGTTAAACAAGAGTAATCCTCTGGAGATTATAAAGTATGAGGGTGTTATCTTGGAGCAGGTTTTCCAATTTAGATACTTTGGACTTATTTTAGATCCTTGCCTTTCTTATACATTACATATCAAAACTGTGTGTAGAAATATTAATCAAAGGTTGGGGTCTTCATTTTAGTTATGAGATTTATTAACATGGGAAGCCAGATTTGCAAAAAAGTCAAAACGTTTTTTTGACAGTTTTGAATTATAATTCATTTTTATTTGTAAATGTGGCTAAGTTTGATGCCACATTGTTAACAACTACATTTCTTGCTATATGTAGATTGCACTAAAGCTTTTATTCAGAACACTTCATTGCAACTTGTGCTCAGCAACATCTTAGCTTCCTCCGTGTTTATATTCCCAATATAATCTAATTTGTTTGGTCTGTAACACTCTGGCCTTGGGTACAGTCTCTCCTCTGTTTTCATTGGTAAATATCAGGACACCTAATAGGGAGCTACGCTCCAATGCCTCGGTTGTGCTAAGATTCCAAAAATAAAATCAAGATTAGGTCAGCAAGCATTTTCCTACTATGCTCCTGTATATTTGAACAAGATACCATGCACTTTACAACATATTGATGGAAAAAGGGCTTTTAAAGCAATTGTGGGAGTATTTTTTAAGTTTGATGGTGTGTGATTGTTATTAATGTATTGTTGTTAGTATGTTGTTATGATTATGTTTTCTTTTGTTTTGTAAAATTGTATTGTATTGTATATTTGTATTACATCTTGACTGTAACATAGATTATGGTCTCGGGTCACATTTGAAAAAGGGCCTTGGCTCATATTGTTTACCTGGAAAGTAAAAGTTTAAATAAATTAAAAAAAAAAAAATTTATATTGAATACAGAGTTTGTAATGTGCTCCAGTATTTGTCAAACTTAGGCAAACAATTATGTGTGATGGTCACTGCACTGGTAGACCTCTGGGTTCTTCACTCGGAGTGGTAAAGGGAACTGTCTCACTACCAGCAGTGCCAGCGACACCCTCAGCAGGTGGGATGGCGAGGGGCTGCTTGAGGTCCGAATGGGGTTGGGCTGGTGGAATCACCCGGTGAGGAGAGGCAGGAGTCGTACACAGAGACTGGATGAAGCAAAAACATTTATTAGACAGGAGGGGACGGAGGACATGGTCATATAGGAACATACCAACCACAAAAACAGTAGGGAGTATGGACAGCATTATGGATATCTAAACAGTAACAACTAAATTCTAAAATGTCTAAACTCTAGGTTTTTATTCTCTATGGGTGCACCACGGCCTATTGCCACTATACTCCTAAACTTCCTTAGCAGTATCCTGTAAGAGCAACTAGTACATAGACAGAAATCAGGTATTCTTCACTACTCACAATACAATATTTGGTTTTACAATGACCATCCAATTCTCACAAAGTCCAAATGTCTGTCGTCTTCGATGCTTGCGTCTTTTCTTAGATTGAGTAGCTACAAGGAAATAAAACAGAACTGTAGAACCTAATCTCAATTCCCAGCAAGGACCTAGATAAGGCCACTGGGGTGGTGAGAGGGTTTGGTAAACAGACCATATATCTTCAACAAAAGCCCACTCTCCAAGGCTGCCGGAATGTAGAACCAAAGCAACTGGTTCCTGAAATAACACACTGAAGCAAGAGGTTCCCTGCCAAAACCCACTTCTAGGGTTGCCAAGGATGAAGAAAGATCCAGATCTGCATGGCGATGAATCCAATGGAGGACTACCACGACCTGACTGATGCTGCGGCACTCCAAGGGCCAGCTGGACTCGGAAGGAACTCTGACAGGACCAGAAACCATAAGAATCTGAAGAGATGATGGTTGACTCTGCAATCCTAGGATCAGGAACTAACACAAAACAAAGAAACGGCGGACGCGTCCTGAACTGGGTTTCGACGGACTCGACTTTCGGCGAACAACCAGGTGGGTCGCAGAACAGGTTCTCCAGGATGAGCTCTCTCACTTCTTTAGAGGGCGACCAACTTTGGGACATCTGGAACAGGAACCATATGGAACGACACTGGCACGGCTGTCGTGATGCGTTTCAGCGGACGTACTTTCAAGCTGTGAAAACAAGAAAACGGTGGGTACGACTTGCACGACTGGTGATGGACTTGACTTCAGCGGATGACACAAACAGATGTGATGAGCTGATGGATGATCTCCCAGGAGTGAAGAATGCTGAGGGGACGTCTTCTTCTTAGTTGAGACTGATTCTGCATACGTGGTGTTACAGACCACACCATGAGACTGCAGTGTGGTAGAAGATTGAGACTGTCTTCGTACAGTAGTAAACATATAATTGAAGAATGCCCAAAGAACTGTGGAATGATACAATAATTTGCCAGAGGAGGGCAAATTATAACTTCAGGGGTAATCATTACTGATAAGGGCCAATGTCCAGGTGCTTAGAGCAATAGTTCAGGTACTTAGGGCGATAGTTCAGGTACTTTGGACAATAGTTCAGGTACTTAGGACAATAGTTCAGGTACTTAGGGCAAAAGTTCAGCATAAGCAGTACAGTAATCACAGTAGTTTCACAGTATAGGCAAATTGAACACTCTCAAATGAACTCCTGTTTCTATAGGTAGAGTATTCTGGAATAGGATCCCTTACTGTATGTTGTGGCTAGGGAATCCTTTAGTACCACTAGGCTGGTTTGCCCTATTCCGCTAGGCCGAGGCCTCCCTTTAGTACCACTAGGCTGGCTTGCCCTATTCCACTAGGCCGGGGCCTCCCTATAGACCAGGCTTTACCTCGGGCCTAATGCCCTACCTTTACCTCGGGCCTGATGCCCTACGTTAGCTTGAGCCTGGTGCCCCACTTTAGATTGGGCCTGGTGCTCCACTTCGCTTTGGGCCTGGTGCCCCACCTTAGATTGGGCCTGGCGCCCCAATTTATAATGGGCCTAATGCCCCTCTAAACATTGGGCCTGATGCCCCAATTTATAATGGGCCTAATGCCCTACTTTGCAGCTGGGCCTGAATTGCCCTTTTAAATGCGGTTGCCCTTTTAAATTCTGTCAGGCTCCCTGAGCCTGCTGTCGCTTATTCGCGAAAACCCTACCTCTGTTCCACCCCCTGATAAATATCCATATGCTTTTAAAATTGCCTTAATACCCTGGCCCCTCCCCGTGGGTGTTGTTAGCCCCGCCTCTCTTTTGAATATAAAATCCATGGTCCTAATGACCGATGCCCTCTGGCCTTTCACGGCAGCCTTTCCTAAGCGCCTACTGTGCTTTTTAAACAAAATACAGTCCCCCTTTTAAACTGGCGGTCAGCACAACGTGTACTGCCGCCGACTCACCGCCCCGACGAGCTGCTGAAGGGCTGAAGACGGTCTTGGGAGGTGGGCGGTAGCTGGCAGTGGGAGGGAGCTCTGCAGGCACTTGGGGGGATGACTAAGGGCCTTGGAGGGCTGACAGGACAAGCGGTGATGCGGCGCTTGAAAGCCGCCGACGAGGGGCTGGAAATTAAGCTTCTAAAATAGCAGGGGGGGGCCAAAATAAATAAACGACGGGGCTCTTCAGCCCAGACCGGCCAAACTGGTTGCTTTCTTGCTTTTTGGTGCCCCAATGGCACCACCGATCGCGTCACACAACTTTGGGGCAAAAGCAGCTTCTGGACGTCTTCACTAGCTGGAGCTCGAGCAGGCACACAGAACAGTCCTCGGAGAACGGCTTCAACCCATCAGGTAAGCCCTCCTGGTTCCCCTTAACTTTCTGTGTCCTCTCTTCTCCACAGCTAGCAGGAACTAAACAACTGAACAATTATCTTTTAAACTTGAACCTCCCTGGGTTCTAGATTGGGTGGAGTGGAATGCTGTGCATGAGCCACTCAGCACAACATTCCATCCAGGCCATTATGACACATATTGCTTTTTAAAATCTGTCTTCTGACCAGCTGTAAGTGCACAGGGCACTTTTCTATTATTTATGGTGTTTCCCTGTACCAGGAGGTTGAATCTTTATTTCTAGGGACCCCTTAGCATTGTACCCTGCCGCCTACACCTGCAGCAGGTACCCTGAGCATCTGTGGACTCTCAGTTTATTTATTTTATTTTCTTTTTCTGGAATGGTCCAACTTTGGGGCATTACAGATTCAGGCCCGTCTAAAAATACATGTCTCCATGTAGTCCCTTAAACACTTCATAAAACATTTCTTAAACATTACTTCTATAGGTTTCTTAGAGTATATCTTACCATTCAACATAAACTTCTATGTATGTTAATTAAAACATTTTTAAAACATCTATAACTTTTCAAAAAAAACTTTCTTATTTAAGTGACCATGTCTGTGGATTACTCTTAACAGGACTTTTCAGAAAAGGAAGGTGCTACTTGATAAGCTTCTGATATGTATCTTTTCGGGGGAACACCAAAATTGGACCTCTGTGACCTATGGATCTGGGGAACCATGTTATCATCAGAAATACACTCTACCTCCTGGAAATCTACAGGCCTATGATTTGCTGTGGGCTTAGTAACTGGATGGTAGGACAGGTTCATATGGGATGCGTGAACCCAGGGATCAGCACACCACTGTATTGAGGACCCTATGTCAGTAGGTCCATCCATGGTATGCTCCTGCCTCTCTTTTGGCACTGAGTCAGTATTTTCTTCCACAATTCGTTGAAGTATACAGGGTTTGAGTTGGCTTTGATGTACCAACTTTTTGACTCCCTTCCTATTTTCTGCCTGGATCTGGTACACTTTGAAGTCGGGATACGGAATTGCTACAACAATGTAAGGCTCAGGTTCCCATTCCTCAAACGGATCGTTCCCTTGATTGGTTTTCTTCACCATGACACGTTCTCCCACATACAATGAAAGGCTTTTTGGTGTAACATCGTCCAGCTTCCTTGGTCCCCAAGGGTTAACACATTCTTCTGGTTCAGTCCTCATCTCAGGTTCTGTTTGGCCGACAACCATTTTAGTCTTGGACTGTACTCCAGGAGCAAGACAATCTGACTTTCTCTGGGAGTCATTCTGCTGGAGAGTCTCAGCTTCTCAGCTGTTTTCTCTGCCAATCCTCAACTATACACTGGAGCTTTTCAATTTCTTTGCGGAGCTCTTTTCTCTCTCTGTAATTCTGGAGGAGCCGTGTGGTTTGTTCTTTGGCCTCCTTTTCTTCCCGTTGGTGAGTTTCCCTGAGGAATTTGCATTCTTGCACCAGTTCCATTCTATTGTGTAAAACTTCCTCATCTTGCTGTTCTGGTTGGCTTCTCAAGTTGACTCTTACTGTTGCATTGCTGTGATCGATTCTTTCAATTTCTCTCTGGGTGTCTTCATATAGCTGGTGCCTTGCCCTTTCTGTCTCTGGTCTGTCAGTTCTCCTAAGGCCTCGCTGTTGTTCGTGTTCATCAACATCACGTCTTCTGTAGATGGGTCTCCTCTGGCCATCAAACATATCCATCGGGCATCTTCGTCGTCTTTTCGATTGTCTTGTAAAGATCCCTCTCTTCCAGCCATCTTTAAAGTCCCGCACCTCTTGGCAGACTTCAGTCACTTTGTAGATAAGAGCTACAATCTGCTCCATCCATTCCTGGTTTGGGTTCCTTTTTACTTTCTGGTGAAGCTCTTGGGGTTGAGACCACTAGGTGAAGGCCTTGTTGGAGTCCAGAAAATGGTTCTGACAACTCCCCATCGGTGCTCCCTCATATTTGGACCTTGGGTGATGTAGCCTTTCTGAACATGCCTCTGGCTGCCACGGATCCTCCTGTACCAAGCGTTCAATGGGGTATTCCGGCCATGCTGCACTCTGGGGCATCATCTTGTGTTGGCAGGCTGCCACTTCCTCTCCCATCCTTCTGGATCCCCACATCCTTATGGCCTTTTTTTTAAAATCCTGGAATCGAGCATTGGGATCTTGCCAATGTAGCAAACAGAGCTCTCTTTTTAGGGACTCACTATTCACTCCCTCTGTGAACTTCTCCATCAAGGTTCGATCAGGGTCCCGGACCTCCCTTGGGGCGATCTTCTCAATGGCTCTCAGTGCCTCCTGCAGACTTAAGGCATACTCCCGTAGCATTTCTTGGGGCAGTTGAGTGTGTGACAAGAACTGCAACTTCAGGTCAGAGATAGTTCGCAAATCAAATGTGTACTGCAAGCGACGAAAGATCTGGTCAGCAGTGGCTCTCTCCCTTTCTGACCAAGACTAGACCTCACGATGAGCAACTCCTCTCAACTGCCCTATCAATATCTCTATATTTCGGTCTTCCGGAATCTGATACAGCCGGAACATGGACTGCATCCTGGAGCAAAACTCTTCCAACGTACTGGAGTTTTCACTATCCTGTTCCCCAGTATACAGCGGAAGCCAGGGTGCTCCGAAGTTATACGGCATGGATAAAGGTGACCAGGGCACCTGACCTGGACCTTCTCCAACTCCTCCACACAGTCTAATACTGCCTTCCATTCTAACCAACATCTTGTTCAGTGTCTTCTCCGGCTTTGAACTCCTCGGAACATTTTCCATATCCTGCCGACTACGCCAAAAGTTTTGTGATGGTCGCTGCACTGGTAGACCTCTGGATTCTTCACTCGGAGTGGAAAAGGGAACTGTCTCACTACCAGCAGCCCAGCGTCACCCTCAGCAGGTGGGATGGCTAGGGGCTGCTTGAGGGCCGAATGAGGTTGGGCTGGTGGAATCACCCGACAAGGAGAGGCAGGAGTCGTACACAGAGACTGGATGAAGCAAAGACGTTTATTAGACAGGAGGGGACGGAGAACATGGTCATACAGGAACATACCAACCACAAAAACAGTAGGAAGTATGGACAGCATTATGGATATCTAAACAGTAACAACTAAATTCTAAAATGTCTAAACTCTAGGTTATTATTCTCTATGGGTGCACCACGGCCTATTGCCACTATACTCCTAAAATTCCTTAGCAGTATCCTGTAAGAGCAACTAGTACATAGACGGAAATCAGGTGTTCTTCACTACTCACAATACAATATTTGCTTTTACAATGACCATCCAATTCTCACAAAGTCCAAATGTCTGTCGTCTTCGTGCGCACTGTCTTTCTTCGATGGTAGCTACAAGGGAAATAAAACAGAACTGTAGAACCCTAATCTCAATTCCCAGCAAGGACCTAGATAAGGCCACTGGGGTGGTGAGAGGTTTGGTAAACAGACCATATATCTTCAACAAAAGCCCACTCTCTCCAAGGCTGCCGGAATGTAGAACCAAAGCAACTGGTTCCTGAAATAACACACTGAAGCAAGAGGTTCCTCAGCCAAAACCCACTTCTAGGGTTGCCAAGGATGAAGAAAGATCCAGATCTGCATGGCGATGAATCCAATGGAGGACTACCGTGACCTGACTGATGCTGCGGCACTCCAAGGGCCAGCTGGACTCGGAAGGAACTCTGACAGGACCAGGAACCATAAGAATCTGAAGAGATGATGGTTGACTCTGCAATCCTAGGATCAGGAACTAACACAAAATAAAGAAACGGCGGACGCGTCCTGAACTGGGCTTCGATGGACTCGACTTTCGGCGAATGACCATGTGGGTCGCAGAACAGGTTCTCCAGGATGAGCTCTCTCTTCTGTAGAGGGTGACTAACTTTGGGACATCTGGAACAGGAACCATACGGAATAACACTGGCATGGCTGTCATGATGCATTTTGGCAGATGTACTTTCAAGCTGTGAAAACAAGAAAACGGTGGGTATGACTTGTACGACTGGCAATGGACTCGACTTCGGTGGATGACACAAACGGACGTGATGAGCTGATGGATGATCTCCCAGGAGTGAAGAATGCTGAGGGGACATCTTCTTCTTAGTAGAGACTGATTCTGCATACGTGGTATTACAGACCACACCATGAGACTGCAGTGGTAGGAGATTGAGACTGTCTTCATACAGTAGTAAACATATAACTGAAGAATGCCCAAAGAACTGTGGAATGATACAATAATTTGCCAGAGGAGGGCAAATTATAACTTCATGGGTAATTATTACTGATAAGGGCCAATGTCCAGGTGCTTAGAGCAATAGTTCAGGTACTTCGGACAATAGTTCAGGTACTTAGGACAATAGTTCAGGTACTTAGGGCAAAAGTTCAGCATAAGCAGTATAGTAATCACAGTTGTTTCACAGTATAGGCAAATTGAACACTCTCAAATGAACCCCTGTTTCTATAGGTAGGGTATTCTGGAATAGGATCCCTTACTGTACGTTGTGGCTAGGGAATCCTTTAGTACCACTAGGCTGGTTTGCCCTATTCCGCTAGGCCGGGACCTCCCTTTAGTACCACTAGGCTGGCTTGCCCTATTCCGCTAGGCTGGGGCCTCCCTATAGTACCACAAGGCTGGCTTGCCCTATTCTGCTAGGCTGGGGCCTCCCTATAGACCAGGCTTTACCTTGGGCCTAATGCCCTACCTTTATCTCGGGCCTGATGCCCTATGTTAGCTTGAGCCCGGTGCCCCACTTTCGATTGGGCCTTGTGCCCCACTTTGCTTTGGGCCTGGTGCCCCACCTTATATTGGGCCTGGTGCCCCAATTTATAATGGGCCTAATGTCCCTCTAAACTTTGGGCCTGATGCCCCAATTTATAATGGGCCTAATGCCCTACTTTGCAGCTGGGCCTGAATTGCCCTTTTAAAGGCAGTTGCCCTTTTAAATTCTGTCAGGCTCCCTGAGCCTGCTGTCGCTTATTCGCGAAAACTCCGCCTCCGTTCTGCCCCCTGATAAATATCCATATGCTTTTAAAATGGCCTTAATACCCTGGCCCCTCCCCATGGGCGTCGCTAGCCCCGCCTCTGTTTTGAATATTAAAATCACGGGTCCTAATGACCCGATGCCCCTGCGGCACTTGGCCGCCTTTCCTAAGCGCCTACTGCGCTTTTTAAACAAAATACAGTCCCCCTTTTAAACTGGCGGTCAGCACAACGTGTGCTGCCACCGACTCACCGATCCGATGAGCTGCAGAAGAGCTGAAGACGGTCTTGGGAGGCAGGCGGTAGCTGGCAGTGGGAGGGAGCTCTGCAGGCACTTGGTGGGATGACTAAGGGCCTTGGAGGGATGACAGGACAAGCGGTGATGCGGCGCTTGAAAGCCGCCGACGAGGGGCTGGAAATTAAGCTTCTAAAATAGCAGGGGGGCCAAAATAAATAAACGACGGGGTTCTTCAGCCCAAACCAGCTGAACTGGTTGCTTTCTTGCTTTGTGGTGCCCCAATGGCACCACCAATCGCGCCACACAACTTCGGGGCAAAAGCAGCTTCTGGACGTCTTCACTAGCTGGAGCTCGAGCAGACACACAGAACAGTCCTCGGGGAACGGCTTCAACCCAGCAGGTAAGCCCTCCTGGTTCCCCTTAACTTTCTGTGTCCTCTCTTCTCCACAGCTAGCAGGAACTAAACAACTGAACAATTATCTTTTAAACTTGAAACTCCCTGGGTTCTAGATTGGCTGGAGTGGAATGCTGTGCATGAGCCACTCAGCACAACATTCCATCCAGGCCATTATTTCACATATTGCTTTTTAAAATCTGTCTTTTGACCAGCTGTAAGTGCACAGGGCACTTTTCTATTATTTACGGTGTTTCCCTGTACCAGGAGGTTGAATCTTTATTTCTAGGGGCCCCTTAGCATTGTACCCTGCCGCCTATACCTGCAGCAGGTACCCTGAGCACCTGTGGACTCTCAGTTTATTCATTTATTTTCTTTTTCTGGAATGGTCCAACTTTGGGGCATTACATATGCACACTCAAAATCACTTTTTCCACTGAAAGGTTAAGCAAAAGCTACTGCAACCACTCTGAATAGGTCATGATTTCACTATCCAACCAATGTCAGAGTACTAGCTTCTTAACCGACATTGCTATCATGGCTAAGTAGTACTTCCTCTCTGTGACCGCTGTGAGGGGGTAGTCCCCCACAAGGCATGCAGCCGGCTTTATGTGATCTGCTAATCCCAACAAGGGGTCTGACTTCTGTTAAATGAGGGACCAGAGTGGGGCAACTTTTGGGCAGTCCTAAAAAATGTGACATAGAGAGCCAACATCCTGCATGCAACGCCTGCAGGTTGGGGAAGGGGACCTGTTCATCTTAACCATTTTAGCCGGGGTATAATTTATGTTATTGAGAATCTGGAATTGCAGCACTCTTAGCCTATCCTGAGAAATAAACTTGTGAGTGTCCTTCCAGATCCTTGCCCAATTAAGTGTTATCCCTGAGAATTGAGCATTCCAATAGTTGGAAGATCCATCCAGTTTTGGAAGGCCTTCTCTAGCAACATAGTGTATATGCCCGAGACAGCATGAGGCAATTATGCACAGTGGTAGCTGGAACCTTCCCCTACCTTCTGCTGCTTGCTCTAAGTATGAATTAACTAACATATGTCTAAGTTGAAACACTTTGCAACTCGATTGGTTCCCCAGGTTATTGTGCCAAATGATATCGCCTGATGTCAAAACCTGTCCATTATCCCACAGGTCAGTTACAGAGATTCCTGCCAGCTGTGGTAACCAGGATGCTTTAGCCACACACCCCCCAATCTTAAAATTTGGGTTACCCACTAAGAGTTGTCCAGGGTCCTGAATGTTCCTGTAGGACAAACAAGCGCACAACTGAGTGTGGACCTTTACCGAGACCCCGATCGGTGTGTCTGCTAGTGGTAATGGGAGCAGTTTGCAGGGTATATGCAGAAGAGCAAGGGGTGATAGGCCACAAGCCTCAATAATAGCCTTTTCTAATGTGAGCCACAAGGGTCTGTACTGAGTTGGGCTTACATCCTCCATTCCTCCCAACCATCTCAGATATTTTGCAGCATAACTTGCCCAATAATAAAGTTTAAAATGGGGGAGTCTTGACTCTCCCTTGATCTTAGGGGTGGCCAACTCACTATAAGCCCTTCGGGCATGCTTGCCCTTCCAGATAATGTTAGCCATCATGGAATGTATCTTAGAGAACCAGGTCTGTGGTAGCCATAAATTCAGCATGTTAATGGGGTAGAAAATACGAGGTAATATATTCGTTTTTATTAAACTTATTCTACCCCAAAGTGACAATGACAACATTGTCCATCTATTTAAATCCAGCTGAATTACCTGCATCAGGGCCTCCAAGCTACATTCCCTCAGGGATTTTGGCTCCCTAGTAAGAAAGATACCCAGATATTTGAGCTTCTTATGTTTCCATCATAGGCCTAAGTCCTCTACCTCCTTCTTATGGGTGACCATGTTGTGGGGGAAGACTATAGTTTTTTTCCAGATTCAGCTTAGAATTTGATAACACTCCGAATTCCTGGATCTGGCTCACGGTCTTGCTAATCGAGGACCTTGGGTTTGAGAGATGGAGAAGTATATCATCAGCATATGCTGACATCTTGAATTCTTGAGTGCCTAATGTTATCCCCTGAATCTCCAGATCAATTTTAAGCCATGCCAGGAGGGGTTGCAGATATAAATTGAATAAAAGAGGGGATGGGGACAACCCTGTCTGGTGCCAGAGAAGAGGGGAAAGTAAGAAGAGAAGTTTCTGTTGCAATATATGTGGGCATTTGGTTTAGTATACAGTGCTTTGACCCATTGCAAAAAGAGAGGAGGGAAGCTGAACCTGTGTAGTGTTCTAAAAATAAATTTCCATTCCACCTTATCAAATGCTTTCTCTGCATCCAGAGACATCAACACTGCCATGGAAATGCTGTTTTGGGATGCAGAGAAAATGTGGTCCAGTTTTCTCAAGTGGTCCGAGGATGACCTGCCAGTCATGAAGCCCACTTGTTCCACACAGATCAGAGAGGGAATAACCAGACCCAGTCGATTTGCTAAGATTTTTGCCAGGATTTTGATATCATAGTTCAGGAGTGAGACTGGTCTATAGTTTAAGACTTGTTCTGGGTCCCTCCCCTCTTTGTGCAAAACAACTATCAGAGCCTCAAAAAGGTGAGGGTCTTGATATTCTCCTGCCAGGATAGATTGAAACAGTAGAATTAACCAAGAAGCCAGGTCTTCCTCCAATTCTTTATAAAAATTTGGAGAGAAGCCATCTGGTCCGGGGGCTTTGTCCAGCGGTAAATTATGTTTCACCAATCTTATCTCAGCTTCTGTAAATGGAGAAATCAGTAGGGATTGCTGTTCTGGAGAAAGACTTTGTAGGGGTAACCCCTCCAAATGTGTGCCAACCCGTTCCTCCGAGGGGGAATCAGGCCTGGCACTATATAGACATTTATAGAAGTTCTGGAATTCAGTTACAATATCACTAGGGTTTGTTTTGAGGGAGCCATCCTCAGTTGATCGGATTGTATTAACCAGTCTGGAAGCCTCCTGTTGCTTACCCTCAGCACTAACAAATGCCCTGCCTTTCTCCCCCCTGGTCAATATAGGTGGAATTCATTTTAAGGATAGCGTATTAGTCTTTTTCACCCAGCAGATCATTATATTGTGCCCTTAAGCCAATAAGTGTCTGGCATTGTGATTCCTTGGAAGAAGGAGAGATATTCTTTTCCAAATTCCTAATTCGCTCCAATAACTCTTTGATTTGAGATTCTCTCTTGTATTTCCGCATAGGGGCAATTCTGATGAGCTCCCCTGTAAGAAAGCACTTCAGGACATCCCATTCCATCTCTGCCTGGCAAGTAGTTTTGAGGCTGTCCTCAATATAATGTGTAATACAGGACTTCATTTTATTCACAACCAATTTGTCTTTTAGCAACCTATTGTTAATTTTCCAGGTTGTCTCTACCCGTGGAGTAGGTGATAGTGATAGAGTACAGTTCACCAAAGAGTGGTCTGAGATGACCTCTGGCAAGATCTGACATGCCATGAGTCCTTGAAGAAGCTGTTTACTTATTAAAAAGTAATCTATTCGGGAGGAGGACCCATGCACTGGAGACCGGAATGTGTATTCCCGTTGGTCAGGGTGTAGTACCCTCCAGGGGTCGCATAGTCCCAATTTGTTTATCAAATCCCTAATGGCTCTTTGAGCCGGGGAAAGACCCACCCTCGCCTTGCCTGACCTGTCTGCATCTGGACAAAAGGGTAGGTTCAAGGCACCTCCTAACAAAAGTGATGCAAACAGGAAGGGCAGCAGGGGGTTAAGCAATTCCATGAAAAAAGAGGGGGTGTCCATGTTAGGACCATAAATGGACCCAAGGACTATATCAGAACTCTCCAAAGTGCAAATCACAAAATCTACCCAATGGATCTTGTATACACTGATTGCATTTAAATCCTAAGGCCCTGGTTAACAAAATAACCACCCCTTTACTCTGTGTGCTTGTACATGCTGTACAGACCTGCCCTATATTTAACTTCCTCAGCAGATTTGCCTCCATCTCAAGTAGGTGGGTCTTCTGCAAAAAGGATGTTTGCCCTTTGACCACTTGCAAATGTTTAAGTACTCCATATCTTTTGTTTTTATTACACACCCCTTTGACATTCCAAGAATTAACTCTTATGCAATTAGCCATGTCTCATTAACTAGACTATTAGTGGAATTCTAGACATTGAGTAAAAGAGAAGAAAACCCCTTGCTGATAGCATGGAACCCAACCATCTCCCCCCCAGTTCCCTTCCCCAAAATGCAACACATTCCCATCAATTCCCTGACCCCCCCCGCACCCCTACCTCCCAACTTAATACAACTGCATGGAATACTTAGGGGTGCCCCTGCCAAACCATCAATAAACACCCAGGTAGGTTTGAGCCACTCACTAGATTGAATGGTGGTGAGGCCCCTTCCCCTCAATACACTGCATGATGCTGCCAGGTACAGCATATTAGGCCCCCCCGCTCCTCCATTAACCTATGAAATATAACAACCTCTATCATAACTACTATCCAAACACCCTAAAATGCTAGGGAAATCGTTAACTGCCAAAAGTAGCACAACTGGGCTCAATTAAGAAGAACCCAGCCAAAAACAAAATGTAGGGGCTATCACTCCAGGCCCTAGATTGATTGCAGTTTGAAATTCCTGCTGATTTGAATAAATATCAGGGCCAGACCGGTGCTAAAGTATGAGCATACGGTCAGCCTGTTATAGTCCCAAAAGTCATCAAGACCTACCCCTCCCCCCCAGAGAGATTGTAATAAAGAGTGCTATGCCAGCCCAACTCTCAAAACATATTATAATAATTCTTAATATGGCTCCATGACATTATTTAGGTGGAGAAGAGTTTTAATCAGTTAGTGCCCTGAAGGAGTGAAAGTCAGAAAAATAACAATAACAATAACAACACCCCCCCAGGCAGATGGAACTGCATGCAAATGAATTCCATGGAGCAGAGCGCATGACAACCGCACTCTCAACCTCTGTGAATGCTGATTCCCTTGCATGCCTATTCGAAGCACAAGGATAACTGCAAAATGCCCCATCTGCAGCAGAGCAATTGTGTGCACAATGGAGCACACAGAATGCCTGCTAAAAGTCTTGTCTGCAGCCAGGCAATTGTGTGCACAATGGAGCACACAGAATGCCTGCTAAATGTCTTGTCTGCAGCCAGGCAATTGTGTGCACATTCGAGCAGCAAGAGTATCTGCACAGTGAATAAGCTGCAGCTAATCCATGCAGTGCTGAGCAAGCACTGGAAAGCAACTGCTCGTATTAATGCAGCTGGTGTAAGGCCATTAATACCATGGGAAAAACTTAAAATCCCAGCCTAAACTATGTCCGTGAGTCTGTTGCAATGACCATCTTGCAATAAACATAAATCCAGCCCTCTCATCGCTGGGTAGGGAAAATCAACACACAGGCCGGAGCTAAATCAGACAACAATGGACCACAAGGAGCCCCACTGTGGAGTTACATGCAGGCCAGTGTCCAGGGGAACAGATTTACTCCCAGAAATAAATCAGTCAAAGTACCCCCTGTCCCCTGATGTCACTTCTTCACAAATTCCATAACTCCAGCTTTCACATAAGCAAACTCACCTCCATCAAGAAGGAGCTCACTTCTTAAACAGTTCTGGCAGCAGATGCTGAAGTTCTTGCACATCCTGTTTGTTGGATTCAAATAAATGCCATTTCTCCTGCACCCTGACTTGTAACTGGTTGTGCGAAAACACACCCCAGCATGGATCAGGCGAGAGACCGTAAAATGAAATGTGCCCCGTTTTTGTTTTTGTTGTACAGATGCTAGTAAATCCTGAGAGATGTGAATTTTGTGACCTTCCCACATCACAGCTTGTACATCTCTCAGCTTGGAAAGAATATGTTGTTTATCCAAGAAATTCAATAATCTCAGGATAAATGGTCTGGGGGTGATCCTGAGGTAGGCTTTGGGTGCAACACCCTGTGGGCATGCTCCATGATGTATGAAGGCCCATTGGGAGAAGGCCCTGTTATTTTCTCTAACAACTTTGGTGCAAAGATGATGGGGGAGGACCCTTCCTCGTCCTCCAGGAGACTGATCACCACTAAATTGTTGCAGCGACTATGGCCCTCGAGGTCTTCCAGTTTCAGCTCCATTTTGCTCATCTATCTCTTAAGAGCTGTGATTTCAGGGTCTGTAGTTGCCTTCCACTTCTCCAGCAAGATGGCCCATGCTTCAGTGTCCCTCGCTTGCCATGAAAAGTCTACCAGGTGTTTTTTCAGAGAAGCGACGTCTGAGGTGAGTAAAATAAGTGTGTCCTGGAGCGGCTTCATTTCCATCAGGAAGCACTCCTCCTTTAGCGACATGGCAGAGGTTTGGCTTGGGGGCATGGAGGCAGATTTGGTAGGCTGCTGCCTGACTTTTTTTGTGACCTTGTCTGGGGAAGGTGGAGGAGTATGGTGCAGGAGCTCCTGTCTCATAACAACCTCCATAGCAGGAATTGGTGTGTTTTTCTACGATCGGCACCCAGGTATTGTTGTCCAGCATTGCTTCTATAGCTGATGAAAGCTTTTAAAGTAGTATATGTAGATATTTTCCTCCAAATAAGGAGCGGAAGAGTGGGAGAAAGCTAGGAGCACTGCTTTCTCTAGCCAGACATCACGTGACCCTTCAAGTGAAGGTTTATTTTTAAGAATGTAAATTTTTCTACATTTTCTGGCAGCAGCATAGATCATGTATCTGTTGCCCCATTTCCCACAGAGCTAAAGAATCACTCTGAGAATACACTGGGTGGGGGACAGACCATGTACTTCAAAACTACCTGCCCAAGTGCAGGCCATACAGGCTTCTTGCTTTGCTAATATTTTATAGAATCTTCATTCCACTCAATACTATTTTTTTTTTCAAATCACAGTCAACCATAGCCTGGGCAGTGGTAGTGATATATGAAGAAGGCCAATGACAGTCAAGTGACCCCAAAGTTGTCTTCTGGGGTTACAGTGAATGGCAGCAGATGACTATTTGGTAGCCTGTCAGAGAAGAGAGCATTGTGAAGGTGCAGCAGGAATGGATAAGGGGGCTGCATCTGTTGTCACTGTTTTTTTTTTTCAAAACTGAGTCTACTTCTTCAATGATTTTCTCTTTGCAGTTTTGTAACACCTCAGGGTCATACTGTGATAGCTGTTTCATCTTGTACTGTGGGTCTAGTATGGTTGCTTCAATATACTTTTCTGCTGCCAGCATTTTACAGAGTTTCTCATCATCTCTGACTTTTTTAATCAGTCGATGGACTATGTCTTTTTTTAATTCTGGGTGGCAAGTCTCTTACAGTGGTATAAGACTTTTCCATCTGAAACTGGCTTTTTGGACCTTACAAGTCATCCTTGATTGCATTTAGCTGAAATCTAAGAATCTTGATCAATGGAGTTACTTGGCTGAGTGTGGCACTGTTAGAACTCACTTTCCTAGTAATTTCTTGAAAGGGTTGCAGGATCTTGATTAGAAGTTCTTAAAGAACCCACTGCTGAGGATTAATGTACACTCACTGTATACATTCTTACAGCCTTTTTGTGCTTCAGAAATTGTTGGAACATGTAAAAGGTAGAGTGCCACCTTGTTACAACATCCTGGATAAGCATATTTGGAGGCAGTCCGTGTTCTTGTACAGTATGTCCCAAAGTTGTTGGCATGCTTTGCAGCATGGCTGAAATGTGTGCATATTTTTTTTGCCACATATGTGAGAACTTTTATATCTCTGTTCTCTTCCAGAAAGGCATGCACCATCAAATTTAGACAGCATGCAAAACATCAAATGTGCACAAAGCCACCATCAGACAATGCTTTCCTTATGCTTGAACCATTGTCAGCCACAATAAAACCTATAGAAAGCCCTTGTGATGTAAGCCAGTACTGTATCTCTCTACTAAGCTCATCCAGGATGTTGGAAGCTGTGTGATCCTATGGAATATACTACATGTGAAGTGAAGCTAGTTTCAGAGGAGATTTGACTGTGTCACTACAGGGAGTAAATGACACCCAGTGTGCAGTCAGTGACATAAATGGTTCTGGCTGACAGCTTGTCCACATGTTGGTAGTCAGATGGACAACCCCAGCAACTGCATCTTTTAAAGCATTTTTATGGCTACATGGGCAGAGGCACACAGATGTATTGCTATTAAAAGAAGGGGTCCTGTGAACAGAATTCCTAATGCAGCACAGTTTTTGTTGTTACGAGGGAGTGGAATCAAAGCACAGCATCCTGACAATCTGTCTGCATCCTCCCATTCTGTATTCCGCCACAGAAGGTTGAGCACACACCACCTCCAAAATATACGGACACCAGGCTGAGTTAAAATAAAATAAGCATTTTAATAACGTGCATGCAGACAAGCTTGCCTGACGTGTTTCAGGATGATCATTTTAACTCAGCCTGGTGTCCGTATATTTTGGAGGTGGTGTGTGCTCGACCTTCTGTGGTGGAATACTGATTGTTTTTTTCATCTGGAGTACCATCGGCCCTGTGCGGGACTTTGTTTGATTCAGTCCTCCCATTCACTACAATGTGTTTTCTTCTCCTTCCCCCGCACTATTTGTTAAGCAGAGCAGCCTGTGGTGCTGCTATTAACTGTTAAGCTGCCAATAAGATGAAAGTATAGCACTTCTGGACTGATATACCAGTCCCTGGTACAGCAAGAGTTAATATACAGAGATAAGAGGCATGAATGCCCCAACATCTTGTGTTTTACCTCACTGCCTCACTGCTTTCAGTTCTTGATCAGCACACAGCTGGGGTGGGGGTCAGAGTGTCGAGTTACATTTCATACTGTGCTGTCCTGCATAAACACCGAGGGTAAGAATGTGTGTCATAGTAACAAGAAAAATGTCTCTGCTCCTTGTCTCAGTTTTCTGATAATGCTAAAATGCTACTTATAAATTGAGTCATGTTAGGAGGTCAGTATGAAAACAGTCTCATCCATGCAACTCAGTGCATTCCCCCTAGTGTGCTGAAAGTAGCTGTAATGTATGAAGACCTGTTAGGAAGTCATATCAGACAGTGTAAAACTAGGGTAAAATTTGTTTATTATTTCTTTGAAATGCAGCCATGATGTTATCATTAACATTAGGAGGCATAAATGTGCATCAGACAGACTCAGGTTTGAGCTTCAGAAAAGCAGACCACAGCACACCTCTCAACCTCCTTTCTTGCAAATCAGGGACAGGGCTGCTATTTGTTAAGCAGAGCAGCCTGTGGTGCTGCTATTAACCCTTAGGCTGCCAACAGAATTAGAATGTATAGGACAGTCAGGATAATTTAAAGTACCCATACTCCTGATCACAAAACACTCACAGTAACTAGAGTCAAAGCTAGGTGGAAAAGGGCATGCCTGCTGTCATCTCTGAATTTTTGTTTCTCTCATTTGGCAGCACTCAGACGGTCAATGATAGCAGTCAGCTGTGAATGTCATTCAGATGTTGTGACACTGTGACAAACAATTGCCTATCACTGACTGTTATCATTCCTTTACACTGACTAAACTGACATCTGTGAATGGGCTCTATAATAAGCATATATGTTATTGCCTCTTCTCTGTGTACTATGTGTTATTGCTCCCTCTCTGTGTGTATGTATCTGTTTTCATGATAGTATGTGGAAAGATGGTGACCACGCTGGGCTGCACATCATGAGCTTATGGAGGGAGTCTATTTAGTAGCATTTTAAAGCCTCTTTTAAGTCATTTTGCCTTACTTTTTTACTGTTTTTACTGTTTGTATTGTTTTATTTGCTACTGTTTTTGCTTCTGTTAATTGTTAAGTAGTTCATGACTAGGTGTAGGAGGGAGAACGCTAGCAAGGGCAATGGGTGAGACAGCAGTAGGAGTTAGATTTATTATTTTTAGTGAGGACTGTGGTGTCCAAGGTGTAGAAAAAAGTAAAAATCTGCTGGAGGTCCACTCACTGGACATTATTACTGCCTCAGTGAGTTGCTGAGATGGTGATGGTGCTGCTCTGCTGATGCTCTAGCCAAAGGTTAGAGGTTGGAAGAGGAGGAGAATGACAGAGAGGCTTGGGTGACCAGGTTGTTTCACCAGGAGCTGGGAGTGGCCAGAGGAAAAGAGCACTGCTCAGAGAATGTGGGACAACAGGCCCTGTTGTGAACTGCTGGGGTCAGAGAGAAAGAGCTGGGAATTGAAAGCTCTGACCTGAGGCGGTGTACTGGTGGAATAGGGACTTTCACTGGAGGACAAGCAGAGTCCCAAAAGTGTGGACTTAAGCATTCTGGTAAAAAACAATAGACTGTCATCTGGAGGTACACACAGGCCATAGGAGCACCAAAAGTGCAATCTTTTCCTGGACTGTGCCTTGTGAGGAGTGCAGTTAGGGGGTGAGAGATTCCTATACTCACAAGGCTAAATGGAGTGCGATCTGCCAGCTCTCTTTGTGTGAGTGACCAGCTTTAAAGCCACACTGAAATCCTATTTATTTAGTTTTGCTTTTTGTAATTTGGTCACAGTAGGTTTTAGCTGTTATTACCTGAATTTCAATTATTTATGGCTTTTTATGTTAATCATGATTTTTTTGTAAAGTGCTTTGATACTTTGAATTGCACTGCATAAATAAAGTTTATTATTATTATCTGTTGGGTCTGAGTTAGACCCCAAAGTGTCTGTCAGCTGTACTGGGAATTCAGGCATGGACACCCCGAATGAGAGTGGAGGTGTTCACCCAGATTGACAAGACAACTTTGAGTGGTTATCATAGCTACTCTAGAATTTGGACACTAGTCCTTGGACGCTGGACTTCCTCGCTGTTTGACTTCAGAGTTTTGGACTTTAAGAGTTGGTGCTGGAATTTTAAGAGGGGAAGGGGATTGGTATTTCGTGGGTTGTGCTGATTGGGAAGGATTGACGGGACTGTGGAGAGGGGGTGGGTACGTTTGGAGTACTGTGTCTGTTGTAGTTGGGATAGTGGAGGGGAGAAGTTGTTTATTTGGGTATTTTATTATTGTTGGTTGGGTTAGTTGGGGTGGGTTACTGAGGTTTTAAATGTTCTTTATTATATGCAATAGTGCAAGTAGTTCTAGTAGTAGGTTTGTAGTTCTATTCTTAGGATTATACTTTGGTACAATGCCCGAGCTTGGTTACTCCCCATCCCTCCTGAAGGCCTTGCATCCCTTCCATGCCCCATCCCTGCCAGCCACAGTCTACCAGCATTGCAGGGAGTTGGGAATTGGGAGAAAGGGTGGAAGGTGGAAGAGGTTTAATGGGGGATGTAATGGAGAGAGGTCGATTGGGGTTGTGAGGACCAGGAGATGCCCTGGGAGTGGAAGACAGTTGGAGCAGGGTCCTCTGTTCCTCATCTCTCTTCCCAGGAAGCCTACCGGATCAAGGGGCAGGTAGCTGAAGGATCAGCCTCCACCTTTCATCCTCTTTGGGCAGTGTTATGCAATGCCAGGTTGATGGTGAATCAGGCCACCATAATAGTGGGTCTTGTGGCTTCTGTGGGCCTGGCATGCATCATGGAGACATGGCTGAGGGATGATTTTGGTCCTGTTTTGGAGGCAGTTTGTCCCGGTGGGCTTCTCTGGGGTATACTGCCCAAGGAAGGATCGTGGGGTGGGGCATTTGTTTTAAGTCAAAGCTGGGCCTGACGGTGCACCCAGTGGGAGACTCCTAGTCATTTGAGTGTGTGGTGGCACATGGTGGTCCCAGGGGTGGCCTTAGGATTCTCCTTTTCTATCGTTCACCTGGACAAGACAGGGAGTTCCTACAGGAGATTGTGACTTTCACCACTGAGAGGTTGTTGAAGTCACCCAGGCAGCTCATTCTGGGCTGCTTCAACATCTGTGTAGATGATAAGATTCACTGTATACCAGAGACTTCATTTCCAACACGGAAGCTCTGGACTTGTCTCTTGTGGCCATGGATGAGACCCACTGCTCGAGGCATGCTCTTGACCTGGTGTTCTCCCTGGGGCTTGAGATTGATAGTCTCAAGATTGATATAGTCATTAGGTTGAATTATTGCACTGTCAGGTTCAGCTTCAGAGACCCCCTTATGTCTCTAGCCCTGTGGAAATGGTACAGTTCCACCCTTTAAAGGGATTATAACCAGAGGGATTGTTGGCAGAGCTGGACATTTCATCTGTGTGGGAGGCATGCGTGGAAGGACCAGAGGAGGTGGCCTATAATAAGGCTGTTGTGGCTTCGCTGGACCTTCTGGCACTGCTCTGTGTACACCTGCTGGTGTCATATTTCAGCTTGCCCTGATTTGTTGGTGAACTGAGAAAGTGGAAGACCGGGGGTTGGGGTTGGAGCGATGGTGGAGAAAACCCAGGGCCCAGGAGGACAGACTGGTTCTGATAGCCCATTATGATGAGTATCAGAATACAATTGCCCCAAAAAAGGGCATCTTTTATATCTAAGTTGATTGTAGCTGGGAAGAATTGACTGGCTCAGCTCTTTTGGGTTGTGGACAGGCTTTTACACCCATCCTGTCGGGAGCTCATTAGAGCTTTTTCAGAGCAGAAGTGCAAGGAGTTCACTCGGTTCTTCTCAGACAGAATGTCCTCCATTAGGGCAAGGATTTCTCCAGGTGAACTAGTACAGTCTGACAGGAATGGGTCTTGTGGTGACATCTTCGGTAAGCCTTCCTGGGGAGAGTTCTGGCCTTTGATGATGGAGGAGGTCTATGGGGTGATCTCGGGCTTGAGACCAACATGCTGCAGCCTGGACCCAGGCCCAACACTATTATTTGTTGATTGTTTCAGAGCTTTGGATTCAGTTTACGCTGAGATTGTCTGGGGTTTCTCAACAACGGGGGTTTTCCTGGAGTCTCTTAAAACAGCTCTGGTGAGGCCTCTGTTGAAAACACCATCTTTGGACCCAGGCATCTTGGAAAATTAACAACCTGTTTCGAACCTTCCCTTTTTTGGGAAGATTATTGAAAAAGTGGTTGCGGAGCAGCTTGAGATGCACCTCACAGACTTCCAGATTTATGAACCCCTCCAGTCCGTTAGGGCTATGCACGACATGGAGACTGCACTAGCATGAGTGACAAATGATCTGCTCAAGGTGAAATATAGGAAGAGTGGACTACTCTTGTCCTCCTCAATCTCTCATCAGTTTTTGACAGTGTGGATCATGGGTTGTTGTTGGACAGACTGAGGGAGTACACTGGACACACTGGCAAGGTCATCGACTGGTTTGAATCTTTCCTTCATGGCAGGACCCACAGAGTGATGTTGAGGAATCATTCCTCAAACCCAGTGGCCCTGTCCTGTGGAGTACCCCAAGGTTCTGTCCTCTCTCCCATGTTATTTGCAGTGCATATGTTGCCCTGGGTGAGGTCATGAGACAGTATGAGCTTGGGTTTAATTGCTATGCTGATGACACCCAGCTCTACCTGTCATTCACACTGGGAACAACAGATGCGGTCGATGTGCTGAATAAGTGCTTGGCCAAGATCCAGTCTTGGAGTCATTGTATTGGTTAGGACTGAACCTGAGAAAGACTGAAGTGTTGATGTTTGAACCAGGTCGGGGGGGGAGTGAAGGCCTTTGGGGAGGATTTGGGACTGTATTTAGGTTCGTCCAAACTGGAGGCCTCCACTAAGGTGAAAAATATGGGCATCATTCTGGACAATGAGCTGACACTGGATGTCCAGGTGCTGGCAGTTGTCTGAATTGGGTTTTACCACCTCTGGAATGTTGCCCTGGTAAAATCTTTTATCCCTCCTGAAGATCTGGCCACACTGATACACATATTTGTCACCTTGACGCTCAACTTCTGTTGAGCACTCTACCTTGGGGTTGGGGAGGTGCGTTACTGTGCCTGCAGTTGCTGCAGAACATGGCAGCCTGGTTACTGATGGGTCTTCTGAGATCTTGTCACATTTCTCTGATGCTGTGCAAACTGCATTAACTGCCAGTGTTCTGTCGCATCTCCTCTAAAATAGGTCTACTGACCTATAAGGCCCTACATGGGCTGGGTCCAGGTTACCTGGCAATGCTGCTGCATCCCTACCACCCCTGTCGATCTCTCTGATCATCAGGGGAGGGCCTCCTTGGGGTGCCTAGGGTGAGACTGAAATCTTCAGGGGATCGGTCTTTCAAAGTGGTGTCACTGATCCTTTGGAACTCACTACCTGGGCACCTGAAGGAGGCCCCTTCTATTGAGACTTTTAAGAGAGGAATTGAGGACATTTCTATTCTTACAAGCATTTGTGGAGTAATAGAATAAAAACAGCTTATTCATTGTTCCTGTAATGGTTATAAGGAACCTAAGCATATAAGTGATTAATTATTTATTAGAGGTACAATGTTAATGATTATTTTTTGGAGCTTACGTTTTATGATGTATTTCTGGTGTAAGGATGCTGTAACGGGGTAATAAATCACCTTCTCAGGTTCTTGGTGGAATGGCGCAGAAGGAAGAGACAACAGACAAGTGGTACTCATGTAATAAATGAAATTTATGACAGATAAGTAACACAGACTTACTACCAATACAGTGTGAACACTGGGAGAACATCAGTTTTTCCTTACCTAGGCAATGCAAACAGTTTCTGTCTTCTCAGAGAAGCTATGTGTTACAAAGGGTCTTATACCCTGATAATTGATATGGCAACAGCTAAGGGAGATACAAAAAATGTATATTATAATTGAATAAAAACAGGTGGTCTGAGTAACTATCCTAACTAGTATAAAAAGTTGCATAGCTTGCAAATAGATAACAATACAATGAGACCTCTATAATCCAAGGTCAGTTGTAATGATGCACAATTACTAAAGATGGCACTGCTGCCTTACATATGAAAAATACAGTAAGCCTATAGCAAAAACACTTTTCATGGCTAATATACATCAGTGAAGCATAATAGAACACAACAGACCACAGATCCTGACACTTATGCTTATATGACAAGTGTCTTTGCCCTAAGGTTAGTACATATACCTGCATAAGTTGCTACCCACTAGGTGGGGGCACCATCAGGGATGCTGGACAATGGATAGCATCCCCCCCTTGCTGCCTTCAAAAGAAAAGGCAACAACCTCAGGAAAGTAGTGGAATGGAGCTACAAAAGCCATCATTTACAAGCCCCAAGGCACAAGCCTTGTAAAGGAATTTGAGTTGTTCACGATGTTGTCTAAGAGTATGTCACAAACAGCAAAGGGTTAGTATCAGAAAACAATCAAAAATGCTTGGGTAATAACAAAATCTTTAAAAGTTAACTCTAACCAAGTATTGGAAAGAGCAGTGCTTAAATCACCATCATGAATGAGAGTATTGAGAGCATCACCAGCTTTAGAAATAGTGTTGCTAATATAGATAAGATGTGAATTCTTCTTGCTAAAAGGGATTTCAAGGAAAGTGTAAAAGGATCAATATGTACATTAAAAACAGGCAAATATTGAGACAAGGCAAGCAAGTATTGCAGATCTGTGTCAATAACATCTGGTTCAGGGAGAGGAACAGGAGTAAATGACGGTGTGGCCAATTACTGTTTTCTCTGTGGAGTAAAACAGAAGTTAGGAAAATTAATAGCACAAGTTTTGGCACCATAAGCGAAAGAATAATGATTTGTCACTACACAGTACTGCCCATCGGGGAATTGTAGGTAACTCTTACAGTTGGAACTCTCAATGTATAGGACAAGTGAATGACTGGCTGGTGAGCCATGATGTGAAGTGATGTACCTCCTACAGGTAGCTTTGGGATGCAGCTGTTTCAGTGGCGGGCACTGAAGAGGCAGCTTACAAAAATTGTTCAGTCAGGTTGGATGGCAGATCATCACCCGGAGTAAAGGACCAGTACAAGTGTTCCAGAGAGTAGCTGCATACAGATTTAATAATGTCAAATACATCACAATGGCACAGGTAATAATATCCCTTCTTGGCGCAGCAGTTGGTATGAGGTGCAACCCAAGCTTGTAGAACAGTATGGAAGACAAGCAAAAAAGGCAAGTCAGTTCATTCTCAGTAAATGTTCTCATCAATATGTCCGATGGAAATTATAACAGCCAGTTTGTCAAAGACAGAAGTTTGTGGATCAAAATGAGGTAGTGACACCATAAAAGTAAGGATCATGTTGTCATGGATTGAACAATGTTTAGTAAAATAGCATGGTGCTTGGTTTGGATAACGTGAAACATACCCAAGATTTCTAGCAGTAGACATAGAGATATTGACAGAGTTTGACATACACAATGTAATGCATGCAGTAGATTTGCAGTGAGGGCAGTACTATTTAGACATTTTCCTATCATGAATAATATCTGGAATGCATCCTGTTTCTAAGTCTCTGAAGAGATTGTTAACAGTGGCAATTACATAAGAACCATAGGAGGAGCATAAAAGTTCAGGGGCAATATATTGCTTGTCTGCCTCCTTGTTATTTTGAAAAATCAATTCATTAAGTTTGTTTCTAGTGTCGTTGAACCCTTTTGGAATTTCCTGCATGTTATAAACAATAAAATGCTCTTCCTTACTAAGATCATCTACACCATGTAACAGTGGTGGTAACACATCATTTTTAATAGTTTGTTGAAAATCAAGTGTTTGTGCTTTAATAGCAGCTATATCTGCTCTATTCCAGATTGAGATTTCAGAACCAAAAATGCCAGAAACGGTGCCTGCTGCACCGGTAACATCTGCAGTGGCATGCCTAATGTGTGGTGTACTTTTAGCATTAGGTACAGGTCTAAAACTTCTAAGTGTTCAGTGGCATGAGGTCCACTAACTGGATCATTTGTGTGAGTTTGGTAAGCAGCTACAATGTCTAGAAGCATCATACTGAAAAATTTAGAAGTGTTGGTTGTGTGACAGAGACCAAACTTGGCCATATTCCAATGAGATAGATTTAAAATAACTGGAACATGCATACATTGTACATTGTTAATCAAGGCTTCTGAAAGGGAAGTGGTGGTTAAACCACTAGGAGGACCAGGCTCTTGGGGAGGGCACTCAGTCAGTTCTTCTTCAGTAGGTGGGACCACAGAAAGGAACATAGCTTCAGTAACCAAATAGTTGTGAAGACAGAAAGTTTGTGACTCCTAAGAGGTGAGATGGTCACAAAAGGTAAGATTTATCAAAGCAGTTAAGTTGTAGTGACCAGTATGTCTGGAAGTGACTTGTCGAATAGTGGGTGTATCGTTTGGTGCAATCCTTGTGTTGGGCCATCCATAAAGAGCTCCTTTAGATAAACATGCTACAGGAAGTGTGTAACCATTAAAATCAGTTTTCCATTGTATCTGCAATGTGGATTTATCTGGGGGCAACAACCATGGCATTAAGATACATACTCCCTGGGGGCTGGAGATGGGTGCATCTCTAGCTAAATGTTCAAGTTTGTCAAGCAAATGTGCTATACGTTGTCTGTGTTTAGGCAAAAGGGGTTTGTCTTGAGAGTAAATCAAAGAAAGTAGTCCCACCAGGATGAGGAGGTGCAACATAGCCACCTTGTCAGTATATCTGAAAGAAACAGAAAATGATTGTGAAGTGAGGGGTACTATTCCACCCTAAGAGGGTTTGGAAAAGTAATTAGTCACCTTTATACAACTTGAACCGATTAGCATGGAACCACTCGGTGGTCTGTTTCTGATGCTGAACTCTCACCTGATAAACAGCAGGGCTCAGTTTGTTGACAATGGGATATGGGCCTTCCCATTTGCTGGTAAGTGAGTGAGCCGGTGGTCTGTATTGGAGAAGCATGACTTGATCTCCAACTTGCCAGTTGACGTCTTTGATATGCTTATCAAAATGGGCTTTTGTTGTTGTTGGGTTTTACCCACATGATTGGCAGTGAACAAGAGTGTTTTCATGATGCCATCACAAAGTTTTTCAACATATTTGTCCACAGATACCCTATCTGCAGAAGGAGTGTGGAGATCAATCAACAGGTGCTCAGGTAATCTCATGGCTCTACCAGTCATGACCTCATATGGTGTGCACTGAGTAGTTGTTGCAGAAGTGCCCCATATTGCCATCAGCAGTAGTGGCAAGAGGGAAATGAAATCCTTGGGATTGTCATTGATGAATCTGCATAACATCTGTTTCATTCTTCTATTTGCTCTTTCTACCTGACCTGAGGATTGAGGATGGTATGGGATATAGAATTTCTGATCTACTTTAAGCGTTTGAAGTGTCTCCTTCATCAGCTCAGCTATAAAACTGATTCCCTGGTCTGAGTCTACCTTACGGGGTAGTCCCCACCTGGAGAACAATTGATCCAGCAGGATCTTGGCAGTTGTCTTTGCTGTGTTATTCTGAGTAGGGAATGCCTCAGCCCACTTGGAAAACAAATCTGTGACAACAAGTGCATACTTGTTGTTCTTGCTGGAGTTGGTCAATGGGCTGATGAAATCAATTTGTATCACATTCCATGGTCCAGATTGCCTTTGTGGCATTAATTTGGTGTTTCTTTTCACCAAAATAGGGTTGTTCTGGGCACACACTATGCAGTTGTCCACTCAGTGCTCCACATCCTTGGTCATACCAGGCCACCAGACAATGGGTTTAAGTCTCTGGATGGTGTTATCTGCCCTCTGATGTCCACCAGTTGGGGTATCATGAACCATATGAATGAATTCAGCTCTTAAGGATTGTGGTACAAGCCACAGTATGTGACCTGTATCATTCTTTTTATACCAGATCAGTTACTGATCATGAGATAGGTGTATGTTGTCAGAATGTCTTTTGTATGGACTACCAGTAGGTAGCTCCTGCTCAATTCCTTTGTCCAGGTATTTCAACACATCTTTTAGTTCTGGGTCAAATTTCTATGCAACATAAAGGTCCAGTGGAGGTTCTGGTTGCGGTTTCTGCCTGGTGTTGACAGCTAAGAAAATGGCTGCTACAGCTACTGGTTGAGTCATAGACCATGTTTTCCCCCCTCAACCGCCTACTTTGGCAAGCGAGTCCGCTCGAGCATTGAACTCATGGTAAGAGTCAGTTTTGCAGTGAGCCTTTACCTTGTGAATGTACAATTTATGAGTAAACTGTTGTGTCAGTGTGTGATACACAAACAGATCTCTATATTTGACAGGTGTGCCATCAAGGGATGTGAAATTATTTTTCTCCCAGAATGGTAGAAACTCAGCAATGGAGGAGCAGACCCAGTTGGAGTCTGTAAAGATGATAGCATCTTTAGCACCATGGGGCATAACCTCTAGCATAGGCCACAGCTGCCAATTTGGCATACTGTGAAGAAATGACAGTACATTTCCTAGCAATGCGCTTGAAGTCGCCGTCTGGATAGACTATGAACACACCAAATCTTGCTACCTGTTCCCACTCCACATAGGAGGTGGAGCCATCTGTGAAGATGTGATACATGCTGGTATCCTCTAAAACATCTGGTGTGGCCAGTAAGAATGGTCCCGGCTCAGGTATGTCAGGAGGCTGGAGTGCAAAATCATGGGACTTACCTATGCAGAGTAGGCCATGAGCCAAGATGGATGATATTTTTGCAGGTAGTACTTTGATGTCCCTGTTCTGCAAAAGCAAAGACCAGTGTATGAGTCTGATGTTGGAAACTGAACCACCTTTTACTTTGTCTGAAAGCAAGAAGTTGGTTGGGATGTGATAGGTATGCAAAACAATAGGCTCATACCCAATGATATACATAAAATGTTTGACAGCCCAGTAGGTTGCCAAGAGTGTTCTTTCACAGAGAATATACTTTTTCTGTACTGTGTACAGGCCTCCAGACCAGGGGGAGGACATAGACATGTTACTGTTAGAAGATATACAAAACATGACAGCTAAAGGGGAGGTTCTGATAATGGGAGACTTCAACATGCCAGATATAGACTGGTCAATACCAGGATGAACATCTGCCAGAACTAGACATGTGGATTCCCTGCAGGGGGAGGGCCTCAAACAACTGGTACAACAGCCCACAAGAGACAGGGCTATCCTAGATCTAGTACTAACAGGGAAAGGATCATAGATCTCCAGGTAGAAGGTCACCTGGGAGCCAGTGACCATCACATGGTATGGTTTATTTGGCCACTAGAAAAATATCATCCTATTCCAAGGCAAAAATGTGGGACTTCAGAGGAGCTGACTTTGATAAGATGGCCAACAGAGTTAAGCTAGCCTTGGCAAAAAGAAATACAGGTGAGGGGGTACATGCAAAGTGGGCAAGCATTAAAGATGCAATACTTGAAGCAACATCCCACTGTGTTATTGAGAAAAGAAAGTTCAAAAGAAGAAGGAAACCACTTTGGTTCTCAAACACAGTAGCAGAAAAGGTCAGAGCCAAAAGGTTGGCCTTCAGGAAATAAAAGGAAACACAGCAGGATGAAGATAGAGAGGCATACCAAACTTCCCTAAGGGAAGCAGGGAAGGCAATAAGGCAGGCAAAGGCCCAAACCGAGGAAACACTAGCATGAACAGTAAAAGAAGGTGACAAGACTTTCTATAGATACATTAGTGAAAGGAGAAAGTTCAGAGGAGGTATTGCTAAGATCAAAGGGGATAAGGGTGTGTGTAAGGAGGAGGACCATGTAAAAGCATCTATCCTAAATAGATAGTTCTGCTCAGTATTTACTGAAGACAAGGTAGGGCAGGGCCCACAGCTCAGCACCATGGACACGGGGTGGGGAGGTGTGCACTAGTCATTTCACAAAAGAAAGAGTCCTACAAGAGCTCAATAAGCTTAGCGTGGACAAGGCAATTGGACCTGATGGCATACATCCCAGGGTACTAAAGGAGCTAAGGATAGAACTAGCAGAGCCATTATCAGAACTGTTTAGTGAGTCTCTGAGCACAGGAGAGGTCCCAGAAGACTGGAGAAGGGCTCATGTGATCTAGTTCCACAAGAGTGGTAGCAGGGAGGAGGCAGGGAACTACAGACCAGTCAGTCTTACCTCAGTAGTGGGCAAGATTATGGAGACACTCCTTCCATAGGAGCACAGGGTCCAAAACAGCATGGGTTTACAAAAGGAAGGTCCTGTCAAACTAATCTCATAGATTTCTTTGACTGGGTAGCCAGAGTGGTGGACCAAGGGGGAGCAGTTGATGTTGCCTACCTTGACTTCAGAAAAGCTTTTGATACTATTCCACATAGAAGGTTGATTAATAAGCTGGGTAGGCTTGGGGTAGGTCAGACGTTGGTCAACTGTGTGGCAAACTGGTTGATGGGCAGAAAACAGATAGTGGTGGTAAATGGTATACAGTCAGAAGAGATGCAAGTCACAAGTGGGGTACCTCAGGGATCAGTCCTGGGGCCAGTCCTCTTCAATATCTTCATCAGTGACATTGCAGATGGACTGGAAGGTAGGTTTGTCAGTTGGCAGATGACACCAAGATCTTCAACAGAGTAGATGATCCAGATGGGGTGGGCAGAATGAGAAGAGATCTGGATAAACTAGCAAAATGGTCAGAATAGTGGCAACTGGGGTTTAACGCAAAGAAGTGCAAGATCATGCACATAGGGAAGAGAAACCCTGATGCCACCTATAGGCTGGGAGAGGAGTTGCTGGCAGTCACAAGGGAAGAAAGAGACTTGGGCGTCATCATCATTGATGACCTGAAATCATCCAAGCAGACCACTAAAGCAGTAGGTAAGACTAGAATGATGTTGAGGTGTATTAGTAGGGGTATCAAAAGTGGGAAGAGGGAGGTAATAATCCCTCTTTACAAGAGACTGGTTAGGCCCCACCTGGAGTACTGCGTGCAGTACTGGAGGCCACAGCTTCACAAGGACATTAACCAAATTGAGGCAATCCAGAGAAAGGCAACCAAAATGGTGCAGGGACTGCATCAGAAAACATATGAGGACAGATTAATTGAGCTCACTATGTATACGCTAGAGCAAAGAAGGGAGAGATGTGATATGATTGAAACATTTAAACACCTTAAGGGCATTAACAGGATGAAAGAGTCTAACATGTTTCATTATAAGAAAAATAGCAGGACAGGAGAACACAGCATGAGATTAGAGGGAGGCTGATTAAGGGGTAATTTGAGGAAGTTCTTTTTTGCAGAAAGGGTGGTGGATGCATGGAATGGCTTACCTCAGGAAGTGGTGGATATGAATACAGTGCAGGGCTTCAAATAGGTATGAGATAGGCATAAGGGGGCAATACAGATGAGTATGAATAGATAGGCCATTGACAGAGCAAAGGCCAATGGCACATTCATAAGGTAGAAAAAGAAATAGGCAGACTGGATGGGCCTTGCAGTCCTTATCTGCCATCAGCTTCTATGTTTCTATCTGAGAAGCATAGGCAATGGGCCTGAAATACCCATTGTACTTTTGTGCCACCACTGCAGACGTGGCCACATCAGATGTGACAGTTTCCAAATGAAATGGAAGATCTGGGTTAGGACTGATCAGTGCTGGGGCTGAGGCTAAGTCCTGTTTTAGATGTGTCACGGCATCAGTATGAGCTGGGCCCCATGTCCATGGGACATCCTTTTTTAAAGTTCATACAAGGGAGCGGCCTCCAAGGCAAAGTCAGGGATAAAATCCCTGGAGTAGTTTACCATTCCTAGGAAGCATCTGAGTGTTGCCAAGCTAGTAGGAAGTGGTAGATCTTGCAAGCCCTGGATCTTTTTGACAGCTGGGCTCCTGCCTTGGTCTGTAATGTGCAGACCAAGGAAGATGACCTCCTTCTCACATAGTTGTGCCCTGGAGGGACTGCACTTGAGGCCTGCTCTCTTAAGGAGAGACAGAAGTTCATCTAGAAGGGCCAAATTATCTTCTTTCATGGTGGTTGCGAGGAGCAAGTCATCCATATACTGCAGGAGACACAGGGGTGTGCAGAATCCCTGTAGAGCATCCATCATGTGAAGATGGAAGAGGGAAGGGCTGTTGTGAAACCCTTGAGGCATGCACGTCCAGGTGTACTGACATCCATCAAAGGCAAAAGCAAACTTGTATTTGCTTTCCTGTGTTAATGGGAGTGACCAGAACCCATTAAAAATGTCAAGAGCTGTGAACCACTTTTTGTCAGGTGACAACAGCTTGAGTACATCAGGTGCTGATGCTACTGTTGGTGCGCATCTAAGAGGAATCTGATTAAATTTTCTGTAGTCAGTTGTGAGTCTCCAGGCCCCACTCAGTTTCTTAAAAGGCCAAATAAGTGAATTAACAGTGGAGACACAAGTCCTAATCACTCCATGTTGTAGCAGTGATTGGATGGTTTCCCTAAGTTATGGCAAGGCTTCAGCAGGAAATGGATACTGCTTCTGCCTCACAGGGTCAGGTCCTGTGATTTCAGTAGTAGTGTGCATCCTACCACAGTCATGTTTGTTGGTGGCAAACACATCAAGGTGTTTTTGCAGCAAAGGTGCGAGCACTGAAAACAGGTTATGACTTTTGAACAAAGCCATGATGTCATACTCCTTGTTGTTATAGGAGATAGCTGCCACCACGTCCAAGTCTGGGATGGTAACAGCATGACATTGTCCTTTGACCTGAATGAGTAGCCTGTTGGCTAGATCCACTACACAGCCATGTAATGCTAAGAAATCAATACCCAGTATGCTGGGGTGATGATGTAGTAACATGAGGTCAAAAGCAAAATTAGTCCTGAGGTGGCCTACCACCACAGGTAGAGGAACAGATTGGTAGGTGTGTAGCTGGGTATCATCTACACTCTGTGCACTGATCTTCCAGCTGGTAGACCAGTCAGATGAGGCTGGGTCCTCATCATGGAGAACTGACATGGCTGCTCCAGTGTCCAGAAGCATGGTAAATTGGCGACCCCCGACCATGGCCTTTTCACAGGGCCGTCCATTTGTGTCAACAATCTGGTTACTCACAATCTGGACCGGGGCCTGTAATTGTCAATCTGTGCATTCAGAATCAGCATCATCTTTCTGTTCCTGAAATAGAAGGCCTGCAGGATCTTCTAAGGCCTTCTGTATGTCTTGCAATGGGTACAAGTGTACTTGTGATGACACAGGCACAGTGATGGCCTGCATGAGTGGTTCTGCCTTGGATGTCATGTCGGCCTGGCCAGAAACTGACACAACCTCTCCTCGGCAGCCGGGGCTAGGGCGGCTATAGTTTGCGTAGCTGTAGCTCTCCTCTTGGCATGAATTTCCTCCAACAGCTTGCGGAGGGTTTCGTTCTCTTTTCTGATTTGTTGATAGCTAGGACCATTTCAGTTTCAGTTCTGGCTATTTTGTTGGGTGTTTGGATTTTTCTACCTGCCTCTGTTGTCTCAATTGTTTTGGTTGTTCCTGTAGTTCTAATCCCCCCCTTGTGTGACTGTTTGTCATCAGAAGAGGTATCATTTTTCTGGTAGTTTCCTTCCACCGTATCATGGGTGGGGGCATCAGGGGTAGGCTGTACTGCAGTTACCTTGTTGGATTTGCCAGAAGAAAGGGTGCAGAGGTAGATCTGATAAGCTTGTTCAGTTTTAGTGAGAATAATGTCAAATGTGTCAGTATTCAGGAACACATTGAGCTCAACATTTTTCCGTAAGGCTGGATACATGTTCTGGAGGTACAAATCCTTGTATTCAATTTGTTTTTTGTCGAAGTCCTTCTCTGCTAGGGCCTTCCCAGTTTTGTATGTGAGCCACAGCCATTGATGGTAGGCGGCTGGACTTTTCTTTGCACCTTGCTTAACTTTGTAGGCCAAGCACATTCCCCCAATTCCCGGGGAATTTGCACATATGAGTGCAGTGGCAATTTCATCAAAAGTGAAGTTTTCAGCACTTTGTGCTGTCTCTGAGAGCTTGGCCCAGAGGGTTGGTTCGATCGTCTGTCACAAGACTTGAACCTGGTACTCAGGTTGGAGAGAGAGCTTCTCACAAAGGGAGCACACTTTCTCCAAGTGACAACTGAGATTGTTATTTTGGTCCATCTGCCCGATGCTCTGTGTAGTTTGCTGGACAGAATGAGTGACCTGCAGGGGTTTGGAAGTATGGGTTGTCAGAATAAGCTCAGTCCATTCAAAAGCTCCGTGGAGCACAGCCTCCTCTGCTGCGTCAGTGATTGCCTTGTACACTTGATCCTGATTAACTGAATTCTTTAGCAATTTGTCAGTTTGGTCCCAGATAGCCTTCTTTTGATCCTCCAGGACAGTGATTCTACAGATCACATTATTAATCATGCTGCGGATCTCCGACTCATTGCCCCTAGTGACAGAAATGAGTGGAGGTACATCATAAAATACAGGCCCTCCGCCTGTATCATGGGGGCTGCCATCTTAGTGTTGTATGTGGCATCTGCCATGTTTGCATAGACGTGGTGATGCAGTGTGTGTGCCAACTTTGGCACCATCTTGTGAATGGCAAGTGGAAGTTGCTACACCATGGGGGTTGGACTTATGTGTAAAGTGGCATGCCTCATCATCTAAGTCAGAGTCATCATCTCTGGGTGACGTAAACTCAATGGGCATATACTGAAACCCGTTCCTGGCCTTAACATGGCCTGCAAGAACCTCCTGTTGATGGCGCAACTTCACCATCTTTTATCTACATTTCTTGTGACAGACTTTTGCAGCTCCCTGCTCAGTATCTCTCTCAACATCTCTCTGAAACACTCTTTATGCGGCACTCAATTTGATGTTTTCCCTAAGCTCTTCATCCAACTCAAAACTCACACGCTTGTAATCCTCTCTCAACTCTGCATTCTCATCTCTCAAAATCTCATTCATATCACTCAAAATAGCATTCAAATGTGCTGTTTCTTGTCACATTTCAACCTTTCACAATCATCTCTTAACAAACATATCTCTCACTCAGTGTCTTGAGCAGTACAGTGCAGCAGCCTGGAATTAGCATCATGGAGTGACTGTGTCTCTTCTGCTAGTTTCTTTTCCTTTTTCTGTGACTCCGATGCCTGCAAGCCTGTCCCTTTTTTTAGAGATGCGTTTTTCAGTTCAATGGAGGCACACCTCACTGTGAGACTCTCAACAGCGGTATGTAGAGCTGCAACCAGAAGACCTTTAAGGTTATATTTATTAGTTGTTTGTTTGAACTCTAAGTAATGGTCAGATATTAGCAGCAATGGTGTGTTTGCAGATTTTGCATCCAGCACAAACTCTGTCCATCCACCATGGGATGTGAGGTAGTTTGAGACATCAAGTCTCAGTTCTGTGCACATATCAAACATGATGAATAAGGAGTAGATAAACAAATAAGCAGTGTGACATCTGGCAAAAATACCCTGGCACCATCACTATCTGCATTACAGTCCCTGGTGGGTGAATTGTCGTGCCAAGGGGGTATGCTGTCACTAACAGAGGGAGTATAAGGGGGTCCAGTGTGAGTCTGCCATGCCTGAGACCAAGACGGTGTGGGTCTGCCACAACCACTACCACTGTAAGGACGAGTAGGTCCAAGTAGGCAAAAGTCACACTACACTACTCAACATTCAAAATAACTTGAATGTGAATCTTCCTTTGTACATTCCACCCTGCATGTGGTCACCAAAATGTAATGGGATAATAAATCACCCTTTCAGGTTCTTGGTGAAACGGCACAGAAGGAAGAGACAACAGACAAGTGGTACTCATGTAATAAATTAAATTTATTACAGATAGGTAATACAGACTTGCTACCAATACAGTGTGAACACTGGGAGAACACCAGTTTTCCTTACCTAGGCAATGCAGTTTCTCTCTCTCTCTAACAGAGAAGCTATGTGTTACAAAGGGTGTTATTCCCTAATAACTGATATGGCAACAGCTAAGGAAGATACATAAAATGTATATAATTGGACAAAAACAGGTGGTCTGAGTAACTATCCTAACTAGTATAAAAAGTTGCATAGCTTGGAAATAGATAACAATACACAAGGCCCCTACTTTTCTGAGGCACATTGGGACAAAGTTCTGCTGTAAGATTACCATTTGCCGCAGAACTTCTGTGGCAGTAATTTGTCATTTCTGCTGCACTAATGAACTACCACATCACAGTGTCAGCTTGTCATCCTGACTTCACGTCCATGGCAATGGCTATAGCAATCAGGATGGAGGAAAGCACAGTAACACTAGTTCAAAAAATAAAAGACTTATTGAAATAATTTTATGTCTAAAAAGGCAAAAAAATCTATTCCTTAAGGTCCTAGCCTATTAGATAAATTAAATACGCAGAGGAGACCTTATGTGATAAATAAGGTATTTCTATACTCATGCTGTCTATATAACTCATGAGGTCCCCACTGTGTATTACCTATACTGTATATTCATGTGCAATCTGTAACATACATATAAATATGTGTGTGTGTGTGTATATACATACATACATATAGTGAAAGAGTGATACTGTGTGTGTGTGTGTATATATATATATATATATATATATATATATATATATCAATTTACATGAAATTGCATCCTCATTCATACAGGTCCCTTTGGAAATGGAGTAAATAGAATACAGGAAATATTGCAAAACTCATTTTTCGTGCCAACCCACTTCCCCTGACACACTACATAACACCATCAGGCCATGACATGCATGTGAATGTATTATGAGATAAAGCTCTCCAGCTCATCAACATGTGACCCCCGTGTGACAAAACACTGTGCCATAACTTTCCAGGCTCAGAGCAGTGGTCTCTGAACATGAGTTGCCGGCACAGGAACACTACATGCACCCTCTGGCTCCACAACTGGCCCTACACACAACTTTTCTCCATAAGTTTTAGGTGATTCTATTAACCAATGACAATATGTAATCAATAACTCTGGCAAAAAATGTGTACAGTGCAATTATTTATTTAACAGGCCTATTCTTTCAACAAGTCTATACATTATTATATTCCACTTTTCTGGACATAATTACTTTATTTTTCTTAAAATGGCAGGTTAATTCATTTTAACAGTTATTCATTTTAGATGGCATCTCTATACTTTAAAAGCACAAATAAGTTTGTACAAAATAAGGTATGGACTTAACAGGTCTATGCTATTGTCAAGGTTTTGTTTAAGAGTAATAACATAAGACTGAAAATGTTATGAGGCTGTAGCGCAGGTATCACAGTACCTAATGTGCTATGCCACTTCCTCTGGGAGTAAGAGCTCTGGTAGATAAGTGAGTATTCATTTATGTGGCAGAATGCAGCCCTGTCATTAGTTAACGTATCATGTTATAGCACTGATAGCATCACATGCTGCGCATAGTGGGGTTCTGGATAAAAAAGGAGGGGAAGGGAACTGGAGTCTATGGATAAATGGAAATATTAATAAAGAATCACCAAGAACAGTGAATTCTGAGGCACTGCAGAAGTTCTGCAGTAGGTTGCAAGTTATGCGCAAAATTCTGCAGCCACAGAATTCTAGGGGCCCTGACAATACAACGAGACCTCTATAACCCAAGGTCAGTTGTAATGATGCACAATTACTAAAGATGGCACTGTTGCCTTACATATGAAAAAAACAGTAAGAATATAGCAAAAGCATTTCTCATGGCTAGTAGATATCAATGAAGAATAATAGAACACAGATTCTGACACCTATGTTTATATCAAGTGTCTTCGCCCTAAGGTTAGTACATATACCTGCATAAGTTACTGCCCACGAGGTGGGGGCACCATCAGGGGTACTGGACCATGGATAACAGTGCCGTGAGCCTTCAGGGAAGAGCACCCCAAACAAATAAAATCTATTACTACTACTTTATTCTGTTTTATTTCCTCTGGAATTTCTTTCGTAGTGAGTGTCTTCTGATAGCCGTAGCACTGCATCGATGTTTATAGATATTGTGTATGGTCTCACTCTTCAGTTGTTCCTGATGAGATTTTTATATATTGGAAATATTAAAACTGTGTTCCATATATGTACAGAGTCAGTGTTGTGCTCAGGTTCAGAATTTGCAAAATTTATTCTGTTATAGGATTGTGTCAGTCCTTTTCTATTGTGGCTCTGGGACATTACCCTAAAAGTAGTGTTTTTATTTTTCCCAAAATTTCCTCAGCACAGTACTGAAGTTTGGTAAATATGGGTTGTTATGCATATAATAGTGTGCAGCCCTCATGTTTTGGATTATTTCTCAGCAATTTGCAATAAGTAAGTTTGTCTAATTTGCATGAAGTAATCGAACATCTGGTTTTGACCCATCCTTAGCAGACATCAGTGCTGTGCCCAGGAAATCTTTGGGAAAAAAGCACTACTTTGAAGGGTCATGCTCCTTCCAATTAGCATAATTTGTCAGTGATAAGTTGGCTGCAATTAAATTTGTATCCCTGTAGGTGCAAGGAGTACACAAGAACCAGCTGATAGCGTAATACAGTCTCCTTGCCAAAAATAACAGCTCACACAAGATGGAGGTTTTCTGCTGATTGCAGTCCCTGACAGCTAGCATGAGCACAGCTGAGCCAGGACAAACCAGCACTGATGACAAATAACAGTTGGATTCAGATGAAAGAAAATCTCTGAAACAGTTTATCACAAGTAAAGGGTACATGACTCTTCAAAGTGGTGGTATTTTTTTCCCATGATTTTCTGGGTACAGCACTGACATCTGCTAAATATGGATTAAAACCAGATGTCCAATTACTTCTTACAAATTAGACCTGTTTAGACTAAGAAACAATCCAAAATGCGAGGGCTGCAAACTGTTATATGCATACCAACCCATATTTACCAGGATTCAGTATTGTGCCAAGGAAATTTGAAAAAAAAAAACACCACTTGAAGGGTCATGTCTGAGAGCCACAAGAGACAAGGGGCAGCATTCACAAAAAAGAGCAAAGTGCAGCACAAAGGTTTGCACAGTACCTTGCCATTGCCCGGGGCAAAAAAGTGCTATTCACACCTTACAGCGCACCACTCTGTCTGACTGTGAATAGGTGTAGGTGGGGGCAATGCTAACCCAAGAAAAGTAGTGGGATACCCAGTAGTTCTGCCCCCACAACCAGCAGGGAAAATGGCCCCACAGCCAATAGAGCTCACATGCTAAAGTGCTATTCACCAGAGTAGCCATACAAATGAGCCCATTGGGCATGCAAGGTGCTAGTGCCATTGCCATGCCAATTATGGGTCTCATTTGCATGGTATAAGTGTGGTGTTGCATGGCCACCCCACCAGCCCATGCCCCATGCAGCTGCAGTCCCCAGTAGTCTAGGGATGCCCTTCCCCACCCCAATCACCCACCAAACATAAATAAAAAAGTTTCCCTAGTATAGTATCCCACCGCATCCTCAATCTCCCACCCGATATTATTTAACATGTTTCCATAGTGTAGTGTCCCACCCCTGTCCCCAGCTTCTCACCCAAGGGTGATAAACATCTTTTCTGTAGTGTAGGGACCCACCCCTGTCCCCGATCGCCCACCCCGATAGTGATGGCGATCAGTGACTGGGGAGGGTTGTGGGACACTGCACTATGGAAAGGATATTTTTCACTATCGGGTGGACAATTGAGGACAGGGATGGGACACTACACAATGGAAAAGATGTTTATCACTATCGGGTGGGCAATCAGGGATGGAGTGGGACACTACACTATGGAAAAGATGTTTATCACTATTGAGCGGGTGATCAGGGACAGGGGTGGGCTATTACACTATGGACGCTACGCTATGGAAAAGATGGAAAAGATCCTTGTCACTGTTGGGTGGGTGATCGAGGAGAGAGGTGGGACACTACACTACACTACACTATGGAAAGAATCTTTATCACTATCAGGTGGTCAATTAGGGACAGGGGAAGGGGTGGGGAATGCAGTACCTCTGCTAACCACTACAGCTGTGGATTACTGTTAGAAACATAGAAACATAGAAACATAGACTTTGACGGCAGATAAGGACCGCTAGGCCCATCAAGTCTGCCCATTTCCCTACCTACAGGATAGGCCGCAGATCCTAGTTAACCAACAGCCTATTTCTTCCTACCCACCACAAGAATTTCCTTATGTCTGTCCCATGCATTCTTGAATTCTCCCACAGTTTTAGACCCCACAACCTCCTCAGGAAGGCTGTTCCATGCATCCACTACCCTCTCTGTGAAATAATACTTCCTCACATTGCCCCTGAATCACCCTCCTTCTATCTTTAAATTGTGTCCCCTTGTCCTTGCAAGTCTCTTTTCTGAAAGATGCTACCCTCTTGGACTTTGTTGATTCCACTGAGGTACTTAAAAGTTTCTACCATGTCCCCCTCTCCTTCTTTCCTCAAGGGTATACATATTAAGCTCCTTTAGTCCTCTCATACGGCTTCTCTTGCAGACCCTGCACCATTTTAGTTGCCCTCCTCTGACTGCCTCTATCCTGTCTATGTCCTTGCAGAGATGGGGTCTCCAGAACTGGACACAGTACTCCAGATGGGGTCTCACCAACTGTCTGTACAGAGGATAACAACTTCCTGCTTTCTGCTGATGATGCCTCCCTATACATCCCAGTATACCCCAGCCCTCCCTACTGCCTTCTCACATTGCTTGCTAACCTTAAGGTCATCTGATATGATTACCCCCAGGTCCCTTTCCTTTTTTTTTGTTACTACCTCCCCACCCATTGTATATTCTTCCCCTGGGTTCTTGTTTCCCAGGTGAATTATTTTGCACTTCTTTGCATTGAATCCTAGCTGCCATACTTCTGACCATTCCTCCAACCTTGCCAAGTCCCTTTTCATCCTTTCCACGCCTCCTTGTGTATCAACCCTGTTGCAGATCTTTGTGTCATCTGCAAAAAGGCATACTTTTCCTTCCAGTCCCTCTGCAATGTCACTGATGAAGACATTAAAAGGACTGGACCAATACTGAACCCTCGGTACCCCACTAGTAACCCCCTTTCTTCAGAGTGGACTCCATTTACAATTACCTTCTAAGTCCTGTTGTCCAGCCAATGTTTTACCCAGGCTACCACCCTGGGTCCCACTCCAGGCTGGTTAATTTGACTATTAATCTTTGTGTGGGACTGTGTCAAATGCCTTTCTAAAGTCTAGGTAGGCCATGTCCACAGCCCCTCCCTGGTCTACTACTTTGGTCACCCAGTCAAAGAAATCTATTAGATTCGTCTGACATGACCTTCCCGCTGTGAACCCATGCTGCCTTGGGTCCTGTGCTCCACTGGCCTCTAGGTACTCGACTTGGTTGTATGTCTCCATGAAAGGGACCTCTGCAACTGGCCCTTGCATGGAGAAACTGTTTTGTGAATGGGACTGCACCTATATACAGGTACCCTCCCCCTCATTTGCACTGTGTCCTCCCTCCCTGAGTTGCTCTGGTGCAAATCAGGTTTTGCTGGGGTCAAACTGGGCTTTGTAAATACCACCACTGGGCAAAACCCACTTTGCCCCATACAAACTGGATTGGCAACCAGGCAAAGTTTTGTGATTCCTGCCCAAGGACTGGCACGACCCTATGACCAAATAATTTTTGCGAAATTCTGAACATGAGCACAACACTAACTCTGTACATATATGAAACACAGTTCCAATACTTTTAATATATAAAAATCTCATCAGGAACAACCAAAAGGTAAGACAATATACAACGTCTGTAAACATAGATGCAGCACTACGGCTGTCAGAAGACATTCACCACTAAAGAACCACCACAGAATAAACAGACACATACACACAGAGATGGGGCAATAACATATATGCCTATTTCAGAGCCCATTTGCAGATGTCAGTTTAGTTGGAGTAAAGGAATGATAGTAGTCAGTGATAGACAGTTGACTGTCAGTGTCACAACATCTGAATGACAGTCACAGTCGACTGCTATCATTGACAAACAGTCTAAGTGCTGCCGAATGAGAGAAAGAAAAATTGAGAGATGACAGCAGGCATGCTCTTTTTGACCTACCTCTGACTCTAGTACTGTGAGTGTAAAACAAAAGTTAGCTTTACATTAGAAAGCTGTGATGTCAGTGGAAAATGATGACCACGATTTCCACTACAGAGCACTCCTGACTGAAGCTGAGTGATTCAGTAACCCATGAAGTGGGCACATGAGGAAGGGCATCGTCCATTATGGTGACACCTTCCTCATGCAATCCACTCACGGCGACCGACGGGTAGGGCGACTGGATGAGGGGGTTGGCGAACTAGGCGACAGGATGTCGCTATACGTATGTTAGCGGGTGGTGAGCTCAAGCACGGCGGCGTGGGCGGGGGTGGAGAGGCTGTAGGGTGACGCTGCAGTTGTCGGTCAAGCTGCAGTGTGGTCTCGGGATTGGGCAATGGCTGGGGTGGCTGAGGTACTGGGTTCAGGTCCTGGAGCAGGTGCGATTTTTATTGCGCCTGGCCCAAACTCTTTATTTTACTACTTTCACCCCCGACATGCACTCCTCTGGAGTTGAGAATCCTAAGTGTGGGGGTGGTGGGCAAAGCCTCAAGGTGTGTGGGGTGCAGCCCCCAGAAAGTAGTAAAAATATGTCCTGGTGCCATTGTGCTGGTGTGCCAGGATTGTCAGGAGTGCCGAAATGTGTTCGGCACTGTGACTGAGTGATAACTACGATTGCCTATCACATAGATCCGAGCGATTCTGACAGCTCAGCAGGAAAGCTATGATATATGTACTGTCTCACGGATTGAAAATCAATTGAAGAGCTGCCAAAAAAGCTGTCCTTGGAAGCGATGGTTTTCAGTGGCACACAGATCTGCTCAAAACCAAATCAGAGAAAATCTTTCACTCTGAATACCCATTGCAAAATGTGCTTGTGAAACACTAACTATTAAAGGTTTCAAATAGAACACCACACACAGATGATGTTTTTACACAATTCTGTTTTACATTTCACCTTTAAGAATTTTTTTTATCAAGCTTTTTCTCACACCTGGCTCCCTGAGGACACTCCTCCTCAGCCCCATCACTGACCTTATCATAAATTTGCTGGTTATCTACTACTTACCCAGGACCATAGTAGTAGTGGGAGGCCTGCCACATCATTTGTGCTGGATACTGCAGGGTGAGGGTGCCAATGCAATGGCCAGACCAGTGCTTTTTCTTCCATCTTATGTTTTTCTCCCCGAGAGTACCAGCATGCAGTGATGGACACACATGCATGCCTGGTGTACAGAGGCTGCCCTGATCCCCATTGAGGTGCTCCTGCTGTACTGCAACCTGGTCTACACCAAGTGGTGGTTAAGTAGTGGGATGAAGTATCTCTGAGAAAGGAGAACTGCCCTTGGGTTGCTCAGTCCTCCATCTCCCTGCTTGTCCTTGAATGACGGGAGTCCATCCTTGGACTTGGCTCACTGGCATAGCACATGGTAGTGCAACTAAACTGATGCTTTCTTATCCTCCTGTGTCCTGGTTTTGTTCTCTCTCCAATCTATCTCCTCTCACTGTCCCCTGCTCCTCTTTTTCCTCAGTTATGTGCTATATGAATACTTTCTCAATTGTAGACAGAAGGGCACTCACCAAACACAAGAAGGACACACAGGCTCCTTAAGTTCCAAAGGCAAAGTTATTCCATAAACACACAACCTGCATGTTTGACACATTTTAGACAACATTCCTTTATCAAAAGCTGATACAGTGAAAACAAGACAAACTTAAATAGTAAAAAAATGGTGGTGTCATAGTAACATCATAATACATAAGTGAGTGAGATAGGATAAAAGACACCACATGTTAAATAGAGTCATGCTACGTAGACAGGGTCCCAAATGGGAAAAACCAGGTAGGATAAGTGGGGGGGGGGGGAGAAAAGAAAAGGAAGGGGACACGGGGGGAGCAAGAAAACAGATGGGTTAAGTAAGGGATGGAAAGGAAAGGAACATGTGGGGGGAAGAGTGGGGAGGAATTTAAAACACTGTATCAAAAGCACATATAGATGATATATCAGAAGCAGAAAAGTTAATCAGTCCATCACTAAATACATATACTCTTAAAGTCGCAGGTATATAAGTATACTCTACATATTACAGATTTATTTCTTCCTTTTCCCAAGAAAGGGGTTCAGGTCAAAAGCAGTGTTAAGTCCAGGAAACTGGTTTGCTTTTAAACTTATGATCCAAAAGACTTTGCTTTCTAGTACTAAATCATTATAGCTACCTCCTCTTGGGTTTAGATTCACTTTATCAGTGGCCATGAAGGAGAAGGAATGTGATGTTCCTTCCACATTGTTCTTTATATAGTTGGCAGTGGCATAAGTAACATCTGCCCTTTTAATGGCCCTGAGGTGTTCACTGACTTGAACTTTAAAACTTCCATTCATTTTACCCATATAGAAGGCCATGCAGCTGCAGGTGGCCAGGTAAATAACACCACTTGTGTCACAAGTTGTGATCTGCCTGATTGTGTAATCTTTGAGGGTGTTGATGTTAGTAAAAGTTTTTCCTGTGTTGATGTGTAACCACCTGTTCCCTGGGGTTACTAGAATCCCATCAATGTTAGGTAGGGAAGGAAGCTGGTGAATAACTAGTTAAATAGATTTTCACCTGGTTCCTCTCTGCTTGCTTGGTCTCAGCTGAGAGCAGAGAGGTGATGTCTTTTAGAACTCTCACAGCATCATAAGCCACATAGCCTGCTGTGAGTGGGGGAGTTTTAGAAGTTTCAGTGAGTCTTAGTTCTGTGTTCAGTGTGAGCAGGTGGGCGTGAGAAGGAGGCTGCTGTGCGAATACAAGGAGACCCTACTTTTCTCACTAGATCTGAGATCTTTTACCTGCCTTGTTGAAGTGGTGGATACTGTCTTCAGGAGTTCCTTATGTCCTCATCCCCTGCAGGATGAGGAGGACTGCCGATGGATCTGAGGGGCAATCTGCTGTTTGATCCAGGACATTTGAAGCTACCTTTTTGTGTACAAACTGTGAGTAAATTCTGTCTGTGAATTCCCAGGAGACATGTACCTGCTTTGTTTTCTTTGGGGTGTTACTCTGATAAAGGGACCTATTTACCCAGTTCTGTGTTGAGACTGTTCTCAAGTAATTTTCTTAAAGTTGGCTAACAATAGTGGAGTCCCAAGTGTGACTTAGCACTTTGTGCAGAACTTTAATTTTACACTCCTTTATAGTGTTTCCTAATACTGAATGTGCCAAACATTCTAAAGAAGCATAGTTCTACTGTATATTATCTGTTGAGGTGTAACTCTGAAAGAATGGCTGGGTATGGACGAGGAAGCAAAAAGTGGGTAACCCTCCCTCATTTGGAATTACCAGTTCAGCACTTCAGGTTCTGTAAGGGCACCTGCTTTTCAGGTCATTTGGCCAGTGCCTGAAGATGAAGTTTACCCCCTGGTGAGGGTGTTCTAATTTTGAGCACCAGTGTGCTCCATCATGGCAAGATGCCATATTTCCTACTTTAAAGCCTATGCCATATAGAAATATGTTCTCAGTCGTGGCCTAGTGCCACTAGAAGAAGAAATGATGTGTTCTGTTGTGGCCAGTGTCACATTTCCAGATGTCTAATCCTATTCTATATAGGAAGTTTGAGTTTCTGTTTTCTACAGATGTTGTGTTCTGCATTGCCTTGTGCCATGAAGTGTAAACCCTTGAGGGTCCATCTTTGATTTTGTGTACCAACTGCTTGGAATAAAGCCACACTCTAGAATCCCAACCTGGTATGGACAATCTAGTTACTGCTTCCTGTGTGGATTTACTGGGTTCCCCTCCAGAAGTGCAAACCTAGCATAACCCTCAGGAAAGGTTCTCTCCTCGGGACCTGGGTTTAGTAAAGGTCTGTTTGTGTCTTGTACACAGTTTGTGTTTATATTGCTTTATACCCTCACCCCTTTCTTTTCTCCATGACAGAAAAAGTATGGGAGGTGTGCTTACTAGTTAAACAAGTGGCCGGTTGGGGGTTACAGATGTATTCACAAAAAGTGCATTTTTTGTATCTATAGCATTCCTGTACCCCCTTGATAGCTGTGTCTGTGTGTGGGATTCTTGAAAATGGCTGTGGGTTACACTGGCCCCTATCATAGTGGCTCTCCTTAAGCCATCTGGAGGAGTTTTTGAGCATATTCTCTAAGGCCCAGGTCACTTTTCAAAATATGCCAATTCTCATTAATGATTTTTTGAACAATATATGACTGTGAAGAAAAGGTAGACAAAATTAATTCTATTACTATCTTTATTTTCTTGGGGCTGTTTCTCCAGAACATCATTTCTCTGTATTTTTAACACTGTTCCTTGCTGCATAGATCTTAGTCTGGGTACAGCCCCTTTCTTTAAGAGTGTATGTATTTAGTGATGACAGTTTAAGTCAGTGAACACCTCAGGGCCATTGAAAGGGCAGATGTTACATATGCCACTGCCAACCATATAAAAAACAATGTGGAAGGAACACCACATTCCTTCTCCTTCATGGCCATCAAAAAAGTGAACCAAAACCCAAGAGGAGGCAACTATAATGACTTAATACTAGAAACGGAAGCTTTTTGGATCATAAGTTTAAAAGCAAATCAGTTTCTTGGACTTAACACTGGTTTTGACCTGAACCCTTTCTCAGGAAAAGGAAGAAATAAATCTGTAATATGTAGAGTATACTTATATATCTGTGACTTTAAGAGTGTATGTATTTAGTGATGGACTGATTCATTTTTGTGCTTCTGATATATCATTTATGTGTGCTTTTGATACAGTGTTTTTAAATTCCTTCCCACTCTTCCCCCCCATGTTCACCTCCTTTCCCTCCCTTACTTACCCCACCTGTTTTCTCCCTCCACCCCCTCCCGTGTCCCCTTCATTTTTCTCCCCCACCCTTCACTTACCCTACCTGTTTTTTCCCATTTGGGACCCTGTCTACATAGTATGACTCTGTTTAACATGTGGTGTCTTTTATCCTATCTCACTCACTTATGTATTATGATGTCACTATGACACCACCATTTTTTACTATTTAAGTCCGTCTTGTTTTCACTGCATCACCTTTTGATAAAGGACTATTGTCCAAAATGCATCAAGCGTGCAGATTGTGTGTTTATGGAATAAATTTGCCTTTGAACTTACTGAGCCTGTGTGTCCAACTTGTGGTTGGTGAGTGCCCCTTCTGTCTACAATTGATATTGCCTTGATTGGAGCACCACCTGTCCTTGTGCAGCCATTCTGTTGTCTATGCATACTTTCTTCTCTGCCCCCCACCACTCCCTTTTCCTGACCTTCCCTCTTGCTCCTTGCCCCCTTTTCTCCTTCTCCTACACCTTCCCTACAGCTACCCCAAATGGAAGCAGTCCAGATGTGCATGATCATAAACTATGGCATCTATCTGATCTCTCTATGGTGGACCCTAGATCCTTTCTTCTCATTCTCTTTGTTAGCCTTGATCCTGGAAGCATTCTAAACTCCTCCTGCTCCACAAGGGGAAGGTGACATCTTCTCCTAAGGCAACTACTGAAAAAACTCAAGGTAACTGGATTATAGAATGATCCATTTACCACCACTGTAATGACACGCTCCAGTCATTCTGCATAGTTGCTACCCTGTCTCCCCTCTCTATTCTCTTAGATGTCCCCAAGCACTCCAAACTGGGGCCAATGCTGTCTGCCATCTTCCTGAATTACAACCTCCCCCCCGTCTGCATCTCCTCACTCATTCACACATTTTTGAATGGCATAGTTCCTTATGCCTTAGGTGCTTCTGCCCTTTCTCTGGATGAGTCACTCTAGCATAACTTTATCAATTCCCCATGCTGGCTCGGCTCAAATATATTCTCAGTTAGTTCAGAAAAGACTGTCACCATGCCCTTCGGTGGTAAACACAGACTTCCTAGGCTCCACTTGTCTCCTGTCTTAATGACTGAGTAGGATTTCCCCCTTGAAAAGATCTTCCTCTTCAAATGTCTTGGTGTGTGGCTGGATCACAGGCTTGACTTCTCCATGCACATCGATGCCATCCATATAGACTTCTTTCCAAAACTCGGTGCACTATTCCATAATAATCTGTGGTCAGAGCTGAAATGGCTGCTAATGCATTAATGTGACAAGGGATATAGAAGTAATGTGTAGGTCGGATAGTAGCAAACAGTGATGCACACACATAGACACAAATTAAGCACCCTCCCCTCCCCTCTGTTCTGCTGCATATCTTTAAATTCAGATACAGTCATGCGAGTTTCCTGCACAGTGGTGGATTTTACATATGGGAGATGGGGTGCATGCCCTCTTCATTTTAAATGTCAGTTTGAAATTTCACTTTTTTATTCTTTATATGCCTAGAATCTGTCTCCTTCTCTCATTCATAATTGATCTCTTTTATTTTGTTGTTGATTCTATTTTTGCACCGATCCAGTCAGGGCATCCTTCCGAGGAACCCACTCGACGGTGGCCTCTCACTCCCTACCTGAACCCTCACTGCCAGTACACTCCCCACTCAGCCACCATGGTCAGGCCTAGTCCCCGGCAACTGGGTACCTCTGGGGGAGGGCATGCCTGCCCTCGGCAACCTTGCAGACTCAAGGGGCCTACATGGTGGCTGGATTGGCACCTGAGGAGCTATCCTGGTGCACTTGGGCTGGTGTTGGGATGTGGGCCAAGCCCCTGGAGTCGTCTTCATCTCCACTGGCTGGTGGGGGAGTTTGTCTTGATTGTGCCCAACCCTACTGTGAACATGGCATGCAATGGCACACGGCAACCCTGCCAGTGTCTGCCATGCTCACCCCTCTGATTTAGTCTGCCATCCTGTAATACGCCCGACCTCCATCGGGGGCCTCCAGGACACTGAACAATCCCACAACCCACCCCCAGAAGAGGAGAGCAGTCCTCCAGATGCTCAATCCTCTCCTGCCTCTGCCAATCCCTGGTGCCTGAGTTCGCTCTCAAACCTGGGCTACTGGCTTGGTGTGAGGTGTGACGTCCAGTGCCTCAATCTTCAGCGCCACCGGGTCGCCCATAATTGGTCTCTTGCTGCTGATATAGCATGAGCTACAGATAGAAGAAGAAATAAAGAAAATGTCCAGTGAAGAGCAGGGAATGGTGAACCCTAAAAAAATGTGTGAGGTGAGATGAGGCAGTATGTGCAAATCCATTGATGGGTACCGAAGAATACTGTGCTGTCAATCGCAAACCGATCTTGTGCACTAATATACAGTGGCTCCCTGCTTAGTAAGTATATTTCAATTTATGTTTTACTTTGAAATGTGCATACTGCTGCAGGATTTACAGATCTCATGCATTGCCCTAGCATCAAAAGTGGTCCAAGTGGATGAGTTGTGTGAGCTACAGATGACCTTGCAGTGTATTGAAGAGTTAACTCAGACCATTATCAGTAGTGCCCCCTATCATCTTTTCCCTCTCTCCCTCTCTCTCTTTTTCTCTCTCTCTCAGTCACACTTGCTCTCTCACTCATGCTCTATCAGCAGCTAGACAGCGATCATGAATAAGAAAGAGAGAGAGAGAGAGAGAGTGAGAGAGACAGACATTCTGTAGGGCATGCAAAGAATAAAAAAATTAAATTCCAAACTGACATTTAAAAATGAAGGGGGGCATGCACCCCTGCACACATATATAAACTCTGTCACTGTGTAGGAAACTCACGTGACTGTATCTGAATTTAAACAAAATGCAGCAGAATGAGGGGAGGGTGCTTAATGTGTGTCTGTGTGTGCGCATCAATGTTCGCTACTATCCAATTCACACATTACTTCTATATCCCTTGTCTCAGTAATGCATTAACAGCCGTTCTGGCTCTGACCAGAGTTTGTTTAGTTTAGCACCGACTACCTAATACATCTGAGGTATAGTGACAGTAGAAAAATATTTCTTGAATGGAATGTTGTATCATGGTGACAGACCATTCAAAAGCCTTTTGAAGCCAACATGCTCCACAATTCTGTAGGGCTGTAAGTCCAGTGCTGTCATCTCAGAAATTAGTTTTGTTATAGCAATTGCTTCAGGATCAGTACATTGATATTTGGCGTTATGTTCAAGCGTTTGAAAAACTGTGAGCTGCCTTCCAGCAGAAGAAGTCTTTAGATAGCAAGCATCAGAAGTGCTGGGTGATGATAAGAGCAAAAGTGGACTGTTTGTAGTACTTACTCTTGAAGAAGACTGAGAAAGATGAGACAGTAGAACTGTATCAGCAGGAGTGTTGCTATCACTTGCTACAAAAGGTGCAGGTGGAGTCTGACCTATCTCTGCCTGCATGTTGTCATCATTTTGGCCCCTGTCCAAAACAAAAATCATATCTTAGATGTGATGGGTGACATCTACATCTCTCTAAATGTCTTTTTAATACTGAGGCACCCAAAGCACCCTTTTTTCTTCCTCTGCTGATGGTCTTTTTACATATAGAGTAAACTGCTCACAACTCATTATCTGCAGCCAGAGAAATGTAAGACCACACACTGGAGGTCACCTTTTTTGTTTTGTTACCAGGTATAGTATACTGCCATTTGTCACTGACACCTTGTTGTTCTTTTTCAACACTGGGCTGTTCATCAAAGTCTGTCTCTGTTTCACCCTTATCTTCATCCAACAGCTCATCCAAGCCAATCACAGAACTCAGTTCAGAATGTGCTGCCCCTTGTCTTGTTCCTCCTGCACCTGCACCACTCTGTTCATGCCGTTCTCATCCAAAACCAAAGCATTAGTTTCATCCTGCATATGTGCAACTGCCACCTCTTCCTCATTTAGGCTTTTCACTTCCTTCTGTTTTTCCCTCTCCTTGTTTACATCCTCCATTTCACTACTTTCATCAGAATGAGTTTTTTTCTCATCTGTTTCATTCATATGTGTACTGGTACAGTGCACATAGGTAACATATCTTTGCTTGCCACTCATTGTGGTGCTGACTACCCCTTTTATTTTAATTAGTTTTTACTTTTCCTGACTGTTTGGACAGCAGTGGGGAAGGACCACTACTGCTACTGAAGGATACCTCAACAACTGGCCCTTTACCAATCTAACTCTGCAATACTATTTGTGCCACATGTTTCCCCATCCCTTTCCCCATTTCTGCCTCCTCCTCTCCCTGTCTGGTGCACATTATGAACTATTGTTTTTTATTTAGTAGAAAGCACACAAAATGGTAGGAGAAATTGATCAAAGATGTCGTGAGAACAAACACATAGGCAACTGAGAAAGGAAATGGTGTGTGTGATGTAACTATGTTAATATTTTTATTAATGCCTGCAAGGCAAGAAAAAGCACAGCAGACAGATTAGCAAAGAGTCTCACAGCAAGGGCAGCCTATACTGCCTCTCTTGTTTACTGCCTGAGATCTCCTTTCCCAGGACAGGTACTGTTGTTATTAGACTGCCACAGTTGGGGGGGCAGGTCAAGTGAGATTTTAGTATTTATCAGGGAGCCAGAGTATGCAGTAGCGGTGGAGTAAGAGAAGTAGCAGCAGTAGGGCCATAACATACATATTCATAACCGCAGATATTCAGTTTCACACAGGCAACCGAGAAAGGAACTGGCATGTATGACATAACTATATGATTTTTTTTTATTAATGCCTGCAAGCAAGGCAAAAGAACAGCACAGCAGGCGCAGCACAGAAGAGTCTTACAGCAAGTGCCAGGCCAGCCTATATTATTGCCTCCCTCATGTACTGAATGAGATCCCCTTCCCAGGACAGGTAATATTAAATTGTTGCAGTCAGAAGGAAGGGGGCCAGGACAAGTGTTTTTTTTTTTTATTCAGTAGGGATCATGTAGCAGTGGAAGGAGAAAAAGGACATGCAGGGTTTTATTTAACTCTAAAAATTCATTAGCATTTTGCTCATAAAAGTTCTAAAACATTGTGAAAATACATAGCACTTGCCTCACTGTGTTTAACAAACATAACACTTCTAGAAAACCTATATAAATGCTTTCTATACAGTTAGCATTGTCCCAAGAAAAAAACTGCTAATCAATTATTTAAAACCCTGACATGCATGAAATACATTCGCATCAGCAGCTAAACACACAAGCAACTGATAAAAGTATTTGCAAGTGTGAGATGTAACTATACAGAAAGGTTTTTATTTTTATTTTTTTATGCCAGCCAGAAAAGAAAAAACAGAGCAGTCACAGCAGAGTAGGTTCTCAAAGTAACTTCTCCCTCTGAGACAAAAAAAGAACCCCTTTCCCAGAAGGACAGGTAGTTTTAGACTAGCACTATCAGGAGGGGAACAGGTGAAGTGGGATTTCTTTATTTAGCAGGGAGCATACAGCAATGGTAGGAGAAGTAGCCCATGAAATATATTCATAACAGCAGATAACACAGAAGCAACTGATAAAAGTATTGGCAATTGTGAGATGTAGGTATACGGGAAGGGTTTATTTTAAAATCTTTTTTATTAATGCCTGTCAGAAAGTAAAGCAAAGCAAACAATTTATATAGTGCCTTTCTTAAACCAAGGCACTTTACAGATTAATTACAGTGAGACATATAGATTAAAATAAAATTAAAATGTATAAAATTAATTAAAATCATCTAGGAAGGCCAATTGAAAAAGGTAAGTTTTAAATTCTGACTTGAATCTCTCGATGGTCAGGCATTCTCTCAACTGACGAGGTAGAGAATTCTACAGGGTGGGGTCCTCAAAGGAAAAAGTGAGAGCACCAGATGTCTTCAAATGTACCCTGGGAATCTCTAGCAATCCCTTATCGGTGGATTGGAGAGGACAGAGGGGCCGTAGGGAGTCAAGAGATCTTGCAGGTAGCTAGGTCCCAGTTTGTGTAGGGCTTTGAAGGTCAGGAGACCAACCTTAAAGATGATCCATCACTGAACAGGCAGCCATTGCAGTCAGCGCAGCACAGGCATAATATGGCTGGTCCTAGATGTACTGGTCAATAGCCTGGCTGCTGCATTCTGCACTAGCTGCAAGCAGTGGATATCAAACCCAGGAAGCCCTAGACAGAGGGCATTGCAGTAGTCAAGGCAGGTGGTGATGAAAGCATGGACCAATGTTGGAAGGTCATCTGGAGGAACCAGGTGTTTCACTCGGGCGATGTTCCTCAGATGGTAAAAAGAGGATTTGACAATTGCAAACACCTTACATTTCAGGGTCACGCCATCATCAAAGATAACACCCAGGTTACACACCTGCACACCTGGTTGGAGGTAGTAAGCTAGACTCCATTAAGCCATATGCCCTACTCGTGCCCAGCCCCCAAACCTGCCCCAAGATGACCAGGGTCCACAACCAACACTTCGGTCTTGTCTGGATTCAGTCTCAACTAGCTGGTGCTCATCCGGTCCTTGATCTCAGCAAGACAGTTGTTAAACACAGAGACTGCATCCTTAATTATTTATTTATTTATTTATTTATTTGTGTCTAGGATTACAAAGTACCTTTGAGCCAAGGCTCTTTTACAAAGGTTCCATGTCATGCTGGTTACAGGGTAACAGACACTAAAACATAAAACAGTTACAGGTATATGGTTTTAGACAGTAACTTTGCTTGACAAAATCAGACTGAGCGATGAGTAACTCAAGAAACAATAGGACGAAGAGGGCAAGAAGGGGAGAGGCCTGAGAGTAGGGGAAGGCATAGGCATAGAGGGTCAGAGTGAGGCAGCTGAGGGGCCTTGTCAGAACAGACACAGGGCAAGTGCATTAGAAGTTGCATTGGACAGTTAAGTGCAAGAAGAAAGGACAGAAACTGACACCTATAAGGTCAGAAGCAGCATAGGGGATGAAGATGTTATGGGTGCAAGCACAGGTGGAGGTGCCAGTTATGGAGTGGCAGAGCTTTTTTTGAACGCTTCAAGTGTTGCTGTGGATGAGGTGTCACTAGAGAGCTCGTTCAGCCAACTTGGAGCCCTGTATGCAAATGACCTTTGGCCTTGGGATGTGCAGCACCAGGGAGTTTGAAGGATTTGGGGCTTAGAGCACCTGGTGTTGCAGTTGGTGATTTTGGGTTTGAGGAGGGTGCTGACTCCTGGTGGTGCATTTCCCATCATGATTTTCTTAGCAGTGATGCAGGTTTGGTATTTGATTTGGTTGTTCAGTTATAGCCAGTCTGTTTTGGAGTAGAGGTCGCAGGTGTGGGTGAGACGGTGGGAACCACTAACGAGTTGGCAGGCTTGATTGAGGGAAGTTGAAACACGCCTGAGAGATGAGGTTGTGGCAGATCCATAGATAATGAGAATGTAGTCAATGATGCTGATGGTGGAGCTCTGGAGAGCTATGGACAGAGCTTCTGGGGTTAGATGTTTGCTGTGTCGGAATAGTAGACCCATCCTGGTGTTGGCTACTTTTGCCCCATTATTGATGTGTGGGACATAGGAGAGATTACAGCCAAGGGTGAGGTCAAGGTATTTGAAGGTATGAACTTGTTCGAGGGTGATTCCTTGCTTGGTTTTAATGGAGAGCTGATATTGTTTGTATTTGTTTTGGGAGCTGCAGAAGATCATGGTCTTTGTTTTTTTCTGGTTAAGGATAATTCTGTGGTTTGTGAACCAGTTTTCGACTGCAGAGAAAGCCTGTTGGAGGTTATCTTGTAGATGGACTGGATCATGGTGCGATACCAGGATGACAGCATCATCTGCGTAGAGTAGGATCTGTTCAGGGCAGGATTCTGGCAGTGAGTTCAGGAAAAGGTTGAAAAGGAGGGGGCCCAAGATTGAGACCTGTGGGACACCGGACCAGTCTGGTCTTTGGTCTGAGTGTGAGCCAGCAATTCTCACTCTTTGGGAGTGGTTGTCTAAGTAGCTTTTGGACCAGTTCACTGTTAGCTGAGAGCCCTGCTAGTCAAAGTTGGGCAAGTAGGAGATTGTGGTTGACGGTATCAAAGGCTTTAGTTAAGTCGATGAAGGTGGACCAAGTAAGATGACCGTTATCGAGTGAGTGATGGATTGCACCAGTGAATTCAAGTAGTACCGTGGAGATGCGATGGCCTTTTCTAAAGCCATGTTTCTCCTTGCACAGGATGTTGTAATTGTCTAGGAAGTCGGTGAGCTGGTTTGACACAATCTGTTCTAGCGCCTTGGAGAGTGGAGGTAGGATGGAAATTGGATGTTAATTCTCAGTAGCTGTTTTGTCACCACTTTTATGAATTGGGGTTACCATGGTGGATTTCCATATGTCAGGGAACTGGCTGAGGCTGAGGGAGAAGTTGAAAATCCTGGTCAGTGGTCGGAGTACTTCTTCACGTGTGAGGGATAGCAGTTTGAGGTCGAGGGAGTCACTGCTGGCTCTGGAGTTACAAATGGCTTCGGTAACGTAGGTGCGGACTTGATGCATTTTTACTGCTTTAAAGTAGAAGGGAGAGTGGCTGGAGGTGGCTGAGGGGGCAAAGGGAACCACCTCATAAAAAAAAAAAAACATGGGATTACAGCACTGAGGTCCATGAAGGTGTCATTGAATGTATCAGCAATGAGTTTCTGGTCAAGTGTAGTTTCACCATTTATGCTGAGTACTGACAGGGGTGATTTTGATTGCTTTCCGGTAACTTCTTTAATGTTATTCCCGAAGTCCCTACCGTTGCCCCATGAGTTAGTGAGAGCATTATGGAAATAGGAGGTCTTCGTATCCCAGATATATTTGGTGCAGTCATTTCATGCACATTTATAGTTAGCAATATCAACTTGTCTCACGGTGTTTCTGGCAATCTCCCAAAGGTGGTCCCGAGCTTTTAGCCATCTAAGTTGATCTCCAGTGAGCCAAGGGTTACATAGGGCTTTGGCCTTGTGCTTCTTGAAGGGTGCAAATATGTTGCATGCTTTGTCGAAGATCCTTATTAGGGTAGAAAGGACAGATACAGTTGAGTATCATCTGCATAGCAGTGAAAACTCAAATCGTATTGCTAAATGATATTTCCTAATGGCAGCATATACACTGTGAACAACATGGGCACCAATATGGAGCACTGCAGCAACTCACAGGACAGGGGGAGGGTGTCAGAGGAGTAAATTCCATTGACCACCCTCTGAGACCAGTCCGTGAGGAAGGATCCAAACCATTTTAGGACTGTCCCTGACAGTCCACAGAGAAGCTGTAGGCACTCCAATAGCACACCATGTTCCACGGTGTCAAATGCTGCAGAGAGATCAAGAAGGACCAAGATGGTACAAGCCTTTCAATCCTTTACTATTAGGAGGTCATTCAATACCCGGACAAGTGCAGTCTCGGTATTACATCTTTTCCAAAATCCAGACTGGAGAACATCATAGACATTGTGGGTCACAAGGTGATCATCCAAGTGCAATGCAACCACCTTCTCAATAACCTTCCTGGCAAAAGGAAGGTTAGAGACAGACCTGTAGTTAACTGGGCAGTCCGGATCGAACGATGTTTTTTTTAGGAGTGATCGTACTGCCGCCTCCTTAAGGGGATCAGGAAAGACACCCCTCTCCAAGGAACCCCAGACAATTTTAGCTAGGATAGGGCAGATAACATGTACACAACCCACTAATAGGGATGTAGGGCCTGAATCCAAACTACAGCTGATTGGGAGCAATGTTTGGATTATCTGAGCAATATCCATGAATTCCGGCTGGCTGAAGTCCACTCAGACAGTTCAGATGTTCATTACCTCTTGCCATCCTCCGCAGTCCCTCAAAGAAGAGTCCCCAAGAAAAGCACAGCAGTCACAGCAGAGTAAGGTCTTGCAGAAACTTCCTCCCTCTGAGGCTAAAAGAGAACCCCTTTAGAAACATAGAAATATAGAAGCTGACAGCAGATAAGGACTGCAAGGCCCATCCAGTCTGCCAATTTCTTTTTCTACCTTGTGAATGTGCCATTAGCCTTTGCTCTGTCAATGGCCTATCTAGTCATACTCATCTGTACTGCTCTCTTATGCCTATCCCATGCCTGTTTGAAGCCCTGCACTGTATTCATATCCGCCACTTCCTGAGGAAGACCGTTCCATGCATCCACCACCTTACTGCGAAAAAGAACTTCCTCACATTACCCCTTTATCGTCCTTCCTCTGATCTCATGCTGTGTCCTCTTGTCCTGCTATTTTTCTTATATTGAAACATGTTAGACTCTTTCTCCTTGTTAATGCCCTTAAGGTGTTTGAATGTTTCGATCATATCGCCTCTCTCCCTCCTTTGCTCTAGGGTATACATATTGAGCTCCGTTAATCTGTCCTCATATGTTTTCTGATGCAGTCTCTGCACCATTTTGGTAGCCCTTCCCTGGACTGCCTCAATTTGGTTAATGTCCTTGTGAAGGTGCGGCCTCCAGTACTGCATGCAGTACTCAGATGGGGCTAACCAGTGTCTTGTAAAGAGGATTATTACCTCCCTCTTACGACTTGTGATACACCTACTAATACACCCTAATATCCCTAGCCTTACCTACTAGCTTTAGTGGTCTGCTTGGATGATTCAGGTCATCTGTGATGATGATGATGATGCCCAAATCTCTTTCTTCTCTTGTGACTGCCAGCAACTCCCCTCCCAGCCTATAGGTGGCTACAGGGTTTCTCTTCCCTATGTGCATGATCTTGCACTTCTTTGCGTTAAACCCCAGTTGCCACTCTTCCGACCATTTTGCCAGTTTATCCAGATTTCTTCTCATTCTGCCCACCCCATCTGGATCATCTACTCTGTTGCAGATCTTGGTGTCATCTGCAAACAGACACACCTTACCATCCAGTCCATCTGCAATGCCACTGATGAAGATGCTGAAGAGGACTGGCACCAGGACTGATCCCTGAGGTACCCCACTTGTGAGTCGCATCTCTTCTGACTTTATACCGTTTACCATCACTCTCTGTTTTCTGCCCATCGACCAGTTTGTCACCCAGTTGACCAACTTCTGACCCACCCGAGCCTACCCAGCTTATTAATTAATCTTCTGTGTGGAACAGTATCAAAAGCTTTGCTGAAGTCAAGGTAGGGGGCATCAAACTGCTCCCCCTTGGTCCACCACTCTGGTTACTCAGTCAAAGAAATCACTCAGATTAGTTTCACAGGACCTTTCTGTTGTAAACCCATGCTGTCTTGGATCCTGTGCTCCTATGGATTCCAGGTGTTGCAGTATCCTTTCCTTAAGGAGCATCTCCATAATCTTGCCCACTACTGAGGTAAGACTGACTGGTCTGTAGTTCCCTGCCTCCTTCCTGCTACCACTCTTGTGGAACGGGATCACATGAGCCCTTCTCCAGTCGTCTGGGACCTCTCCTGTGTTCAGAGACTCACTAAACAGTTCTGATAATGGCTCTGCTAGTTCCACCCTTAGCTCCTTTAGTACCATTGGAAGTATGCTATCACATCCTATTGCCTTGTCCACCCTGAGCTTATCGAGTTCTTGTAGGATCCTTTCTTTTGTGAAGGAACTAGTGCACACCTCCCCACCCCGTGTCCATGGTGCTGAGCTATGGGCCCTGCCTTACCTTCTCTTCAGTAAATACTGAGCAGAACTATCTATTTAGGATAGATGCTTTTTTACAAGGTCCTCCTCCTCACACGCACCCTTATCCCCTTTGATCTTAGCAATACCCCCTCTAGACATTTTCCTTTCACTAATGTATCTATAGAAAGTCTTGTCACCTTCTTTTACTGTTTGTGCTAGTGTTTCCTTGGTTTGGGCCTTTGCCTACTCCACTGCCTTTCCTGCTTCCCTTAGGGAAGTTTGGTATGCCTCCCTATCTTCATCCCGCTGCGTTCCCTTATATTTCCTGAAGGCCAGAATTTTGGCTCTGACCTTTTCTGCTACTGTTTTTGAGAACCAAAGTGGTTTCATTCTTCTTTTGCACTTCCTTTTCTCTCTTACACAATGGGATGTTGCTTCAAGTATTGCATCCTTAATGCTTGCCCACTTTGCCTGTACCCCTCACCTGTATTTCTTTTTGCCAGGGTTAGCTTAACTCTGTTGGCCATCTTATCAAAGTCAGCTCTTCTGAAGTCCCATATTTTTGCCTAGGAATGGGTTGATTTAGTTCTAGTGGCCAAATTGAACCATACCATGTGAATGGTCACTGGCCCGCTGGTGACCTTGTACCTGGAGATCTATGATCCTTTCCCTGTTAGTCAGTGCTAGCTCTAGGATAGTCCTGTCTCTTGTGGGTTGTTGTACCAGTTGTTTGAGGCCTTCCCCCTGCAAGGAATCCACTATGTGTCTAGTTCTGGCAGATGTTCCTGCTGGTATTGACCAATCTGTGTCCGGCATGTTGAAGTCTCCCATTATCAAAACCTCCCCTTTAGCTGTCATGTTTTGTATATCTTCTAACAGTAATGTGTCTATGTCCTCCCCTGGTCTGGAGGCCTGTAGACAACCCCAGTTTTCTAGGAAGACAGGTAGTTTTAGACTACCACTGTAGGGAGGGGAACAAGTGAAGTGGGATTTCTTTATTTAGCAGGCAGTACACAGCAATGGTAGGAGAAGTAGGCCAAACTATGAAATGTATTTACCACAGCAGATAAACAATCAACCAACTAGGAAAGAACTGGTAGGGGGGGCATGGCCTGAGCCAATTGAAGATGGCAGCTTAAATCTGTGAGCTCTCTACAATCAGCATTACATCTGATCATAACAGCAACTTTTAGCAACGGACTGACAGAAGAAACCCATGAACTATACAGCAAAAAAGTCATAGATTACAAAAATCATTTTCTTACCGTACTATCTGATGGGGATCCAGAGATATAAGGAGAGGAAGATTTTCAACAGTTCTGGCCTTTCAGCACTGCAGAATCCCCAGCATGGCAGTATCATCAACCCAGCAGGGGGAGTCTGTCCTTATAGTAATCAGAGAGGTGTTTGATGCCATAATTTCCAAGATGGGCAAACTGGAATTGGCAGCTCATAATAACACTACTGATATAGTGGACCTGTCTCAAAGAGCTAATGTATCTGAGCAGTGGCTGGCTGATCAAGAAGACATAATCCACCACATGGATGCCAGACTGCGGGACCAGGACAAGGCCCTGCACCAGCTCTGTAACAGAGTTGAGGACCTTGAAAATCTCAGCTGCAGAAACAATCGGTGGATAGTGGGCTTTCCTGAGGGGGCAGAAAGTCCAAACATGATATCCTTTCTACAAAAAGAATTGCCAGGGCTGCTGGGGTGGAAGGGAGAAGGGCACTTGGAAATTGATCGTACCCACAGGTCACTGTCTCCCTGACCACCTCCCGGAGGCAGACCACAGTGAATTCTGGCCAGATTTCTCCATTTCAAAGACAGAGAGGCTATAATATCTATCTCTAACCAGGGACTCTCAGTGGATTGCGATTGACTGTCGCATACCTCTGAATGTGCCCGATTGGCTGCTGCTTCATGGCTTCCCCTTGGAATGGCCCGAGACTGTTTGCTGTGTTTGCATGGCTCTTTCACTGCCAGCTCACTGGCTTTTTTAACGTTTGGGAATCTGTACATTTTTTAAACTCTATATTTTCTCCCACCCACCCACTCTGACCCTGGTCTCTATTAAATTCCTGAAGGCCCTGTCCTCTCCTTCCCCATTGGTCTCTCTCTTTTCCTTTTTTTTTCTCGTCTGTTTGGCCAATTGCTTCTAGCTCTATACTGTTTGTTCTCTCTTGGGCTCTTCCTCTGTGCCCTTACCATGAGCAACCATTACTGGCTAATCTCTTTTCTTTGTCTTCCTCTCCTTAGTTATTATGCTGATCGGTTTTATCGCTGGGGAACTGCATCACCAACCCTGTAACAGTTCCCCTCCTCCACCCTGCCACCTCTGGCCTGAATCCCCACTAGCTCTCTTATACATCCCCCTTTACCCAGGCCTGATTCAGCTCTGCTTGGGCTCTGGCTCCACAAATGCCTACGATTACCCTGTTTCACATCAGGACTAGAAATGCTCTCTTCTTGTACCTCAACCTGGATACACATTTCAGTTCTCCTGCTGCTGGCCTGAGCTGGGGACATTAAGCTTAACCCTAGGCTGCCTTGCCATGCTTCTGCCTGTGCCTCCTCCACTACCTCCCTTCCTCCAATAAAAGGTTTGAAAGTCACACATATGAACATATGCGGTCTCCACCCTAAAATGGCTGGGCTTGAGGTTTGGGTCTCTCAGATGTCTCCTGACATTCTATGCTTATCTGAGACCTGGCTTAAGCCAGCTATTAAGCAACATGAAGTGGCATTTCCTGGTTACAACTGCTTCAGAAAAGATAGAGAAGGTAAGAGGGGTGGAGGAATTCTTATCTATGCCAGGTCTACTCTGGATGTCATCATAATTAATGGAATCCCTTTTCATCTCCCTTACCCTTGGAAATGTTATGAAACTTATCCTTAGGTGTGTCTATCTACCCCCTAGCACAGCTCCTCTTAATCTTCCCCCCTCCTAGCCTACATGGCCAACCTCCCTCACCATGACCTCATACCGTGTGGGTACTTTAACTTAGATTGGCTCTGCCCTAATGCTGAAAAAATGTTTGCTTCACTTTCTGATGCCAACCTGGTTCAACTTCTCCAGAACCCAACATGCACTAACTCTAAATCTAGTAAACATACACTCCTTGATTGGATGGTCACCAACTGCCCCCTGAGGATAAAAATGCGGGTGTTCTCCCCGACTGTTTAAGTGATCATTCCCCCACTTTCTGTGTGTGGAGAAATAATTCTCCCAACCCTCCTCCCAAGATCTCCTTGGTTGAGGACATGTCTAATTTGATGCCTGTAGCTTTATGAACTCCATCAATAACACTGACTGGTGCCCTATTAAAACCCTCCCTGATATAAACCAAGTCTTGGATTTCCTAATATCTATCTTCATGCAAATAGTTAACTTACATGCCTCCCAGAGAAAATGTAGGTCCAAGAGTATTAAGGCTCCCTGGCTCACCAATGACATCAGGACACTGATGTCCCTCTGGGATAAACCCTGGAGGACTTCCAAAAAGAGTGGCATCCCTTCAGATTGGCAATGTTTTAGACAATCTAGGAACAAGTGTAAAAATTCTCTTCACAAAACTAAGCGCCTTCACTTTAAAGCCTTACAAACTGAACACCTCTGCAACCCTAAGGAATTCTGTAAGCAAATTAAATCCCTGATCAAAGGGAAAGATGCTGAACTCCTGAGCTCCATCACAGTCTGTGGCTCTTGCCTGGTCAATTCCATGTCCATCATGGCTGGATTCAATAACTTCTTTACTGATCTTCATATATATATATACATCTCTCTTCCATAACTCCTCTTCTCCTCCCCCTACCCAACCTCCTCCAAGCCCGCCTGATACTCATCCTGCATTTCACTTGAAATTGGCCACCCTTAAAGAGGTCCAGAGGCTTCTCACCAACCTCAAAGTGGAGTCATCCACTGGCCATGATTCCCTAGAGCCTAAATTTCTGAAACTTGGTGCCTCAGCCCTTGCTCATCCAGTCCGTGATTTGTTCAATCGGTCCTTCCTCTCTAATACTGTACCAGATATATGGAAGGTGGCTGTAGTTGTTCCAGTCCATAAGGGGGGGTTCCAACACCTTAGTTGAGAATTTTAAGCCTATATCCATCCTTTGCACTCTGGCAAAAATCCAAGAGCGAATAGTCTACAACCACTTTCAGAAATAACTGGAATGTCACAATCTACTCTTCCCCTATCAACATGGTTTCAGAAAGAAGCATAGTACCCTTACCGCTCTGTGCTCTGATAAAAGTAACCACTGACATCTTCCAGGTCATGGACCTAGGCCATGCCACAGGTGCCGTTTTTGTAGACCTTACAAAAGCATTTGACCTAGTAAACCACGATCTTCTCCTCCATCAGCTTTGTGCCCTTGGCTTTGATTCCAGTGCTCATACTTGGGTTAGTAGCTAACTGTTCTACTGCTCTCAAAGAGTTAAGTGGGAAGGTTCACTCTCCGATCTTAGGCCCATTACTCATGGCATTCCACAGGGATCCATCCTGCGTCCTATATTGTTCTTACTCTTCATAAATTACCTACCCAGATTCTGTGGAGGGGCATAGGTTCATCTTTATGCTGATGATGCCATCATTTACCGGTCCTCTTCAGATATTGATCTCATTAGTAGTGAACTTGCCTGTGACTTCACAACCCATGAGTGCTGGTTCATTAGTAACCATCTTGTTATCAGTATGAAAAAAAAAACCAATGTATACTTTTCTCCCATTGCACTAGCTCAAAATCTCTGCCTCTGCCCCTAAGCATCTCTTCCCTTAATGGTGATACCCTTGAGTCTGTCTATTCCTTCAAGTACCTGGGTTTCACTTTGGACACAGCGCTTTCCTTTAACACTCATGTCTCTAACTTGATTAAGTCCTTTAACCAGAAACTTGGACTCGTCTATTATATTCGTACTTATCTCATTTCCAACTCCTATCTTAAGATTGCCTCTTCGTTCCTTCTTCCCCTCCTAACTTATGGTACTCCGCTGCTACTCTCTACCAGTTCCTCCTCCCTGTCTCTTCTTACCCAGGCTTATCATAGGGTTGGAAGGTTTACACTAGGAGCTGATTCCCGAGTGCACCACTGTGACATCCTCGCCTCACTGGGCTGGTTAACATATGAAGAACCAACTGCTGCAGAGCAGAAACAGAAGTACCAGGAACATAAACGATGATGCTTTTCAAAGTAACAGCAAGCAAATCAGTGAAAGTAGATAAGTACCCATCGACCCGATGTGCACCAGACACCAATATATAGAGTGTCACAAATAATTTATTGATAGCATAAAAAAACAATTGCTAGGGTAGCACAGCATGAGCCACAGTGGAACAAGACTTAACGTCTCACCCAGCATACTGCTGGGCTTCATCAGAGTAAATCACACTCCCTCAAACCAGTGCTTAAATACAAAATCAATTAAAACCAATTACTATATTATACAATTAATCATTATTGCATGTTTTAACTGAGGCCAAACACCATCACATATCTCTTAATGCTGACAATTAACATGGATCAATGTCAGTGTTAAATCTGTGCCTAAAGGGCATATCTGAACAGACTTTAAAAAAAAAAGCATTGTTTACTTATTTATTTCAATCAATGTAATAACTAAGGGTGCTAACACACTTACTAAAAACTATAATTAGACATGTTTGTTAGTCTAGCATTCCCTGACAGCATCAAATCATGACCCATGCACACACTTAAATAAGGAAGGCAAGTGATCACTTACAAAATGGGACACCATATAAATACACACAGGCTGCACAGAGAACTGACCTGTTTAAATGCAGTCTATACATACTAAGGGGGACTTAACACATATACTATATCCTGATTTCAGAAATATATACTGAAGAAAGCAATCCCAGAACCTTTTTTAATATTGGAACTCTTTTCCACATTGGACACAGGCTTCAGTAAGGTAAGGGGTAGCTTAACATCTTAACTTTTTCAGAAATGCTGATAAATCAATGCTGTCATTGAGACCTTGATGGCTTCTAGCACCCAATTCAAAAATCTAATAGCTCTCCCTTTGTCCAATCAATTTTGTAATAGCAACACCCCTTGAACCAAGTTTTACCACTTTGATGCCAAAAAACTGAAACCTGTGTCCTCCCTCAGGGTTTACTTTTAAATGTTTCAGTATTGCATAACTCTCATCACCCTTTTTAACAGCTCAAACATGCTCACCCATCCTAGTTTTAAAAGATCTAATAGTTCTACCCACATAATACGATCACCTTCACGCTGTAATTTATATACCACCCCAGTACTATCACAGATGATAAAGCTTTTAATTTCTATAAATGTTTTTTGGTTATGGGGTGAACAAAAAATGTACAGGTACAAAATATAATAGATGCATTTTCCACACCTATGTGTAACCGACAATGGAGGGGCTAATGTAAGTTACTTTAAAGGTTCTGGGCATGGTACAATATTCCTAATAATCAGGTCTTTAATATCTTTAGTGCCTCTGAACACAGTCTTAGGCCCTTCTTTAACAATTTCTGCCAGTCTAGGTTAAATTTCTAATATGGACCAGTTACTAGTTATAACTTATTTTACACTATTTGCTCTGCTGGAATAAGTGATAACAAAAGGGCAACTAAGTGCCTGTTCCTCATCCCTGGTCATATCACTGTACTGTAAGGCAACATTTCTATCCATACCATCCACTTTATTAACTCATTGTCTCCTAGCAGACGCCTGTAGTCATCAGTAAAATACACTGGTGTGTCCTGAGGATGTCTGCAGAAGTCATCTACTGACTCCCAGTGTGCCCTTGCAACATCTGGAGAAGTCACTTATATATTTTAACATATAGTGTAACAGAATATAATATATATTTGACTGCATAGCACCGTTGGAAAGGTAATTTTATGCTGAACAACTTTGTCACTGATATTTTGTACATATCATGTATACTTTAGGAGTTATTTGCATTTGTTTATGGTATGGTGTGTATGGCTTATGTTGCCTGTTTTAGTGAAAAAAATATTTATTTTTGCTGTTTCAACCAGCTTAAAAAAAATTACATATTATTATTTTCATACCACCATTGGGAAGGTAATTTTGTGCTGAACAACTTTGTCACGGATATTTTGTGTATATCATGTATACTTTAGGAGTTATTCACATTTGTTTATGGTATGGTGTGTATGGCTGACATGTTTTCCATCAAGATTCACCTAAGCAGCTTGAATAAAATTCACTTTTTTGGCACTTCAGAAGGTATAAAATAAAAACTGCATTGATTACAACTGGTTGCATAGCACCATTGGAAAGGCATTGTTGTGCTCATCAACTTCCGTGCTGATACTTTGTGTGTTTCATGTATACTTTTGGAGTTATACGCATTTGTTTATGATATGGTGTCTGTGGTTGAGATTAATCCCTCAAATCTCACCAAAGCAACTTGACTAAAATGGGAAAAAATTATGTTTTATAGTAAAAAGATCCCTTTTTTAACAAACATAATATTAAAACACCATCTAATGTCTGTATGCTTAATTTGGTGTTGATATTTTACATATTTTCCAACAAAAAATGGCTTATGTTGCCCTTTTTTAGTGAAAAAAATATTTAGTTTGCTCTTTCGACCAGCACAGAAAAAAAACAAAATTACTTATTACCACATGCATGCCACCATTGGAAAGCCAATTTTGTACTGAATAACTCTGCCACTCTTACTTTGTGTCTAGCATGTGCAGTTATTGAGCTATTAGCATTTGTTTGCGACATGCTGACTATGGCTTGATTTTGCTTAGAAAGGCCCAGGATTCACTATTAAAAGTATACAGAAGATTCAGGAGGCAAGTGGTGTAATCTCAGAGCGAGCCTGTGGAGGCAATGAGTTAATAGCCGTGACTATGCTATGAATGTTATAGCCATGCTCCATAAATCTTTTAATTTGAACTGCTCTCTTCTGCTTAGACTGTTCTTGTGCAGTACAATTTCTTAGTGTACGCACCAATTGTACTTTCGGTATATTAAAATGAACATGTGGGGGGTAGCAACTTTCATATCTCAAAAAGGTTATTCCTATCTGTAGCCTTCTAAAATAAAGTAGTACAAACATCCCCCTCATTATTTCTATATATACACAGATCCAGATAACTGATCTATGTTCTCTCAATCGTATACTTATACCTCAGGCATGTACTGTGCTTTCCGCCAAGAAACAAAAGCCTCAAATTCGAAGATAGTGCCCTTCCATATAATAATAATATCATCAATAAAGCGCTGCCACAAATCCAACCTATCAAGGAATGGATTTGTGGTGGTGCTGTAGATATAATTTGTTTCCCACTTACCAACAAACAGGTTTGCATAACTTGGGGCCATTGTTGCCCAGATGGCTGTACCATGAACTTGTAAGTATAGCTGGTCCTCAAACAAAAAAGCATTTTAGTAAGAACCTCATTAACCACTTCCAATAGAAAGCCTGTAGGGACAGCTACCTGATCTATCTCTTCCCATGTGTTCAAAAAATATTCTAAGGCTTCTAAGCCTTCATGATATGGAATCACTGTGTATAATGATATAACATCAATCATGGCAAAGAACCAATCTGGCTCCATGTCAAGATTTTCCATGATGCTAATGATTGCCGCAGAGTCCCTAACATACAATCTAAGTCCTTTCACCAGAGTTTGTAGAGCCTGATCTAAGAACATTGAGAGTGGTTCAGTGAGCCACTCATGTCCAGATATAATGGGTCTACCCGGTGGATTATCCAAACCTTTGTGAATTTTTGGAAGTATATATATAACTGGAATAACAGGATGATTAACTACAAGTCCTATATAGAGTGTCCGTAATGTATTCCTTAACATAGGCTTTATTCAAAATGCAATATATCTCCCACTTAAAGGTCTGCACCATGTTCTTGGGTATAATCCTATAGAAGGTCTCATCACTGAGTTGTCGCTAGATTTCTTTAACATAATCACTTTTGTTCATGTCTATTTCCCCACCCTTATCCACTAGTCTAATCATTATTCCTTTGTTCTCATTTAATTTTTTGATTGCTTCCTGCTCATCCCTGCAGCAATTAAATTTAATGTTATATGGATTTGAGGATTTTTTCAATTTATCAAAATCCAACTCACATTTCTTAATAAATAGTGAAACCACAGGATTGGGGGCAGTATTCAGATCTAGGATGAAGGCCCGTAGATTTACCACTGTAATGGAGACCACCCTGCTCTTTGTCAAACAAGCATTTAAAAGTGAGATTCCAAGCAAATTTGTGTAAATCAACCCATGTGTTAAGCCAATTAATATAAGTAATGGTCAGAAAGAAAGACCCTTATTTAAAACAGATATTTCCTGTTCAGTTAAAGAGTAACTGGATAAATTAACAATAGGTGTTAAATTACATGTCTCAGGCTCAATCTGTAAATTAGTCCCATCAATGTTAGCATTTATATAGACTGGGGTAGTGTTACAGATCTTATCAGCATTTTAAACAATTTTGTATTAATAATTTACCTGTTTCTTCCTCCACCCCCCCCCCCTCGCTGGTTGTATATAGGTTGAAAGTGGGTTCTCGTCGGCCGTTGGCTGTGTCTGATTCCTTGGCTGTTTAAAGGGAACTGTCCTACATCTGATTCACCCGAATCACCATCAGCTGTTGGCTCTGAGTCTTCAGTGTCTGATGGGACAGTAGTATAATCAATGACAGTAGGACTAGTGGCAGGCCCATTATTACCCCGTTATCTTTTTTTTAAAATTGTTTTCAGAGTCCCAGATACATGTTGTTTTTCACCTTTTTCATTCCCGGTCAAACACTCTATTATTTTGGTAGTCTCTTTCATCTCTTAATTTCTTTTGTTTCTGTCCCTTTAACTTGATATCATATCTTGTTACTTTGTCAAATAGAAGCTTATTTAACTGACCATATTCCTCATCATCAGTCAATGTGTTTAATAATGTTTCTGTTTCCCCAATGTCCTTGGTAAGTTGTTCCTTAATAGGTGCAGCAAATTCAAGTATAAGATAAATATTTGCAACAGAATCAGTTTGCATATTGTTATGCCAGCACTGCATGAATTCAGCATTATCTGCACCATATGAAGGCTTTTTGAGTGATTCTAAGACCACGTGGAACCCTATTGATTGCAATGTAAGCTTCCAGTGTGGTTTTATGCCAAAACATTCTACATCCCTTCAAGACCAGTTTCTCCAGCTTGCAAAATGTATTTTTAATGTTAGACTCACCCTCTGGTTCCACAGTCCCCCTTGTATGCTACAATAAAGGATCAATGTCACCATCAGCAGAGAAAACTAAATCCATGAAGCTTCCAGTCGGCTTGATCAAGGCAGACGTGATGACCCACTTGTATTTTGTTGATTGGTCATTTTGTTATGTGGTGTAACCCAGGACACTCGCTCCACTCTCCAAGTGGGCAAAAAAAGTGTATTACCAGGTCTCCCCCTTCAAAGTTGCTTTTACATCACTTTTCAGGGAAATTCACGTCAAGTTCAACATGCTGCCTCTTACTCATTAAGCCAAGAAATGGTTCCGCCATACACACATCAGGAGTTTTTATAAAACTTCCATGAATAAGGTGCTATAATCTGTAATTTACTCCTCCAATGGATACATTTGCTTCACAAAGTACAAAAAAACAGCTGCTGCGGAAGCAGAAACAGAAGCACCAGGAACATAAATGATGGTGCATTTCAAAGTAACGCCAAGCAAATCAGTGAAAGTAGATAAGCATCCATCGACCAGATGTACACCAGACACCAATATATAGAGTGTCACAAATAATTTATTGATGGCATAAAAAACCAATGGCTAGGGTAGCACAGCATGAGCCACAGCGGAACAAGACTTAACGTTTCACCCAGCATACTGCTGGGCTTCATCAGAGTAAATCACACTCCCTCAAACCAGTTCTTAAATACAAAAGAAGGGGAAGGATGGGGGCTGTGTGGAGGATGACAACAGTAAAGCTGACATATTGAACAGGTATTTCTGCTCTGTCTTTACTGAGGAAGAAGAGAGTAATGGGTCTGAAGGGAGTTCAAGGGGTGGGAATGGTGCTAAAATGGAGACAAGTCCCTTTACACGAGAAAGGGTCCTGAAGGAACTGGAAGTAGAAAGAGTTGATAAAGCAATGGGGCCAGATGGGGTGCATCCCAGGGTCCTTAAAGAACTAAGAGAGGTGGTGGCTGAACCTCTGGCAGTCCTATTTAGCCAATCACTGGAAACAGAGGAGGTACCCAAAGACTGGAGGACAGCAGATGTAGTCCCCTTATACAAAAGTGGGAACAAAGAGGAAGCGGGGAACTACAGACCAGTCAGCCTCACCTCAGTAGTGGGAAAGATCATGGAAGCACTACTGAAGGAGAGATTGGTGGAACATCTGTTTGTCAATGGACTACAGGACCCAAGGCAGCATGGTTTCACCAGGGGGAGGTCATGTCAGACCAGCCTCGTTGAATTTTTTGACTGGGTGACTAGGGAGGTGGATCAGGGGAGAACAGTGGACATGGCCTATCTGGACTTTAGCAAGGCCTTAGACACTGTGCCACATAGAAGACTATTACACAAAGTGGGGAATGTGGGTGTGGGCAGGACAGTAGTGCAGTGGGTAGGTAACTGGTTGGGTGGCAGGACCCAGAGGGTGGTGGTAAATGGCTGTCACTCCACAGAGTGAAGAGTGACCAGTGGGGTACCACAGGGATCAGTGCTGGGCCTGGTCCTATTCAACATTTTCATCAGTGACATTGCGCAGGACCTAGAAGGCAGAATTTCCCTGTTTGCTGATGACAGAAAGCTCTGTAACAGAGTAGACACACCAGAGGGTGTAGACAGAATGAGAAGGGACCTACAAAAACTTGAAGAGTGGTCAAGGGTTCAATGAAGTGCAAGATAATGCATATGGGGCACAAAAACCCTGGCACATTATATCAGTTGGGGGTGGGGTGAGATTATAGCATGCACCAAGCAGGAAAGGGATCTTGGGGTTATCATCTCTGAGGACCTCAAGGTAGGGAAACAGTGTGACAAGGCAGCAGGTAAAGCAAATAGGATGCTGGGATGCATAGGCAGGGGCATCACCAGCAGGAAAAGGGAGGTCATAATTCCACTATACAAGACACTAGTGAGGCCCCACCTGGAGTACAGTGTACAGTTCTGGAGACCTTACTTACATAAGGACATAGACAGGGTAGAGAAGGTTCAGAGGAGGCAATAAATATGGTACATGGATTGCATCACAAGTTCTATAATGACAGGTTGAGGAATTGAATATGTACTCTCTGGAGGAGAGGAGGGAGAAAGGAGATATGATAGAGACATACAAGTATGTTACAGGGAGGAACAAGGTGCAGGAATATATTGTACTTTTTTTAAGCGAAAAAGATGTTTCAGGACTAGATGGCATGGGATGAAGTTGGAGGTAGGACGATTCAGAGGAAACGTGAGGAAGAATTTCTTCACAGAAAGGGTGGTGGACAAGTGGAACACCCTGCCAGAGGAAGTGGTGGGGGATGAAACAGTCATGGGATTTAAGAATGCATGGGATAGACTAAATGAATTCTGGAGGTCATGGTTAAGGGGCAACAGACTTCTGGGAAAACATAAAGTAAACTTACAAACTCAAATGGGCAGACTGGGTGGGCCGTAGGCCCTTATCTGCCGACACTGATTTGATGCTGTCAGGGAATACTAGACTAACACACATGTCTAATTATAGTTTTTAGTAAGTGTGTTAGCACCCTTAGTTATTACATTGATTGAAACAAATAATGTTTTTTTAAAAAAAGTCTGTTCAGATATGCCCTTTAAGCACAGATTTAACACTGACATTGATCCATGTTAATTGCCAGCATTAAGGGATATGTGATGGTGTTTGGCCTAGGTTAAAACATGCAGTAACAATTAATTGTATAATATTTTAATTGATTGTAATTGATTTTGTATTTAAGCACCGGTTTGAGGGAGCGTGATTTACTCTGATGAAGCCCAGCAATGTACTGGGTGAAATTTAAGTCTGTGGCTCTGGCTGTGCTACCCTAGCCATTAGTTTTTTAAGCCATCAATACATTATTTGTGACACTATATTTTGGTGTCTGGTGCTTATCTGGTCGATGGGTACATATCTACTTTCATTGACTTGCTTAACATATGAAGCCAAATTAAAGTACCACTTCATGTGTCTCATGTATAAGCTTGTCCACATTGCCACACCTACGTGTCTCAGTGAATTGATTTGGCTTATGGTTGCACCTTGTGCCCTTCACTCTGCCTCTCTCCCCTCCTTATACTATTGAAGCTGCGGCTAACCATCGCCCGCAGGTCCTTTGCCCATGTGGAGATATCAGGCTGGAACTCACTTCCTTTTTACGTTCGCTTGCGCGCATGCACAAGGAACGTCTTGGGAGAATGGGACACTTTGGAGGTGTGCCTGTCCTGTGCAATCCCCTGCTCTGTTGAGCAGGTGTGACGGTCCTGCACCAATCGATGTGGTGCTGTGTATGACAGCGGTGGTCTTCTCTTCAAAGAAAACCACCGCTGTGTACAAACAGCAGTGCATCACCCTCCATCTTTTTGGTGCCACGCTGGGAGCCACCCCAGCGTGGCAACGCCCCGCGCTGTTCACCGACAGGGTGCCCAATTCCCCATTGGCTCCACCTCCCCCAAACAGCTTTCCCTGACCCCAGCGCAAAACGGCCCCACGCTGCCTCCGCCGACGGGGTGTCCAATCCCCGCCGCTCCATCGGCCCCAGCCATCTCTGCCACGCTGGGAGCCACCCCAGCGTGGCAAACATCCCGCATCATCAATTTAAAAAAACAAACTGTAAATTAAAAACGATCCCGCGAGTCTCCCCCCTCCCACAACCCACACCAACCCACTGCTCACCCTGCCTCCCCACACCCCCACCCCATACTTACCTCCGGAGCTCGGCGCGACGATCATTGCTGGACCGGGAACACGTCTGCACTCTTCAAAGCCGACTGCGAACTGAGGAAATGCCGGTAAGCTGTATAATGGGCTACATGGGTTTTAACTTTGTTGCATATCTCAGGCATTTTTTGGAATTTTGCACCAAATTTTCAACATGGGGTTTTTGGGACCCCTTCTCATGAATTCTGTCACTGTCATGGCGTTTATGGGCCGAAGGGTGATTTCGCGAGTCACTGTGAAATCACCTTTCGGGCCTGATTAACGAAATGACAGTGCCAGCGTTCATAAGGTGGGCTCTCAAAAAGCCTATTTTGAAAATTTGGTTGAATAATTCCTAAAAATTACCATTTTATGAGCGTGCGTTGCACAATCCCTATGCAGTCTCGTAAGTTCGTGAATTTTCAATAATTTCACTCCAGATTTTCAACATTGCCATTTTACCACACCTTCTTATGATCAGTGCAGCTGTCATTATTCACATCTTGCCCAAAACGTCTTTCCGACCATGTAGCGCACAATGGCACAGTCGGTGTGTGAACTCAATGTATGGGACACATTAAGAAAATCACAGTGTCACTGTTCATGAGCAGACATCTTAAAATGGCTATGTTGAAAATTTGGTGAAAAAATTCCTAAAATGACTGTTTTCTGAAGATAGTTGTGCGGTTCATACTTTCGTAAGTTCGCAATTTTCAATATTTTCCTCCAAATTTTCAACATTGCCATTTTACCACACTCCTCCTTATGAGCAGTACAGCTGTCATTTTCACATCCTGCCCAAAACGTAGTTTCCTCACCATGTAGCACACACAATGGCAGTCGGTGTGCGAACTCAATGTATGGGACACATTAAGAAAATCACAGTGACACTGTTCAAGAGCAGAGGTCTTAAAATGGTTATGTTGAAAATTTGGTGAAAGAATTCCTGAAAATGACTGTTTTACGAGCGTGCGTTGCGCAGTTCCTACGCACGCTTGTAAGTTCGCGAATTTTCAATATTTGCACTCCAATGACTTCCAAATACCTAAACAGCACATAGAAGCAAGCAACATTTGGCATTGACAAATGCTTGTACTTCTCCGTCACTGATTTTTTTAAGCCATGTCCAAGTGCCAAATACCACTGCAAATACCTGCAAGCGAACGTTCGGCATTGACAAATGCTTGTTCAGTCCTGTCTTGTTCCTCTCTCTCTATTCCAATCTAACCTGTTGGCCTCTCTCTCAGCACCTGTGTCATGCTCCTGCTTCACTGACATTTTTTTCCTGCTTTTGATTTCCCATGATTCTGGTCATCCTGATACTGTTCTGTAACCTGTAATTACCTATGTGTAAATATCTATTTTTCGTTGCATGTTATAGTTATACTATCACAGTTCATGCTCTATCATAAATGAACTGTAATATGCTTTTGCTGATGTGTATATATCTATTTTTGCAAGGTGCTTATATACTGTTACTCTTACATTTCTGTCTGCTATATATTTTTTATCTTCTTTCTGCTCTAAGTTAATTCTGATTGCCATTGTAATTTAATTTCCTTTGTTTACACTGTACTGTATGGTATGCTGCTGCTCTTCCAGGTTGACCCTGAAAAGGGACTGTAATTGTCTCAGTGGACTTACCCGGTTAGGAGGGATCAAACTTCAGTCAGAGAAGTCTGTACAGTCTAGTGCAGTCCCGGCTGCCCACTACACATAGGTTCAGAGGCCATGGGTGAGACCACCCACATACTGAACCAGTATCATACAAGAGTACTTGGCCCCCAGCCCGCTAAATTCCCCAGTTCTCGGATGGAGGTGAGCCTGTGCTCCTGCAACATTAAGGGGCTTAACTCACCAATCAAAAAGAAGAAGGTGCTTAAGCACCTAAAGAAATTGGGCCCCCAAATAGTCTTTCTACAGGAAACCAAGCTCTCCCCCAGTGAAACACAGAAACTGAAACAAAGTTGGGTGGGGAGGGGGAGGCACACAGCTGCGCACCCTCGCACAAATAAGGGGGCTATATTCTATGGCACAAGACCCTTGCATGGAGGATTACTAGAATCAAGAGGGACAGGGATGGGAGGTGGCTGATGTTGGAAGTTGCTACCCCTTAGGCTTTTTGATTCTCCTGAACTTGTATGCTCCAAATCATGATGCTCCGGAGTTCTTCCACCAGATCAGCCAGCTCCTATCAGAATTTAATACTAACAGGTGTCAGGTCATTATCAAGGGGACCTCAATCTTACTTTTGACCCGGGCCTGGATAACAGTAGAGGAGGGCCGTAGCCACATAGGCAGGCAGTTAAAGTGATACAGGGCTTAATGCAGGAGCATGGCCTCCTTGATGTTTGATGCACAAAGAACCTGGGAGCTCAGGACTATACCTGTTTCTCGGCCCCATACAGGATTTCAAGCAGGATTGATCTCTGGCTGATAACGGGCACACTGTATCAGAAGGTCACCAAAGTTCACTCACACTGGATCGTGATTTTGGATCATGCTCCCTTAGAGCTTAAATTGGAATGGGGTCCTGAGGAACCAAGGGCTTCCTCCTGGAGACTTGACATCCTTGCATTAGAAGACCCTCAGCTTAAAGAGTGGGCCATCAATGAATCTAGGGAGTACTGGGCTTATAATGATAATGTGGAGGTCACAGACTCTATCCTCTGGGAGGCTTTCAAGGCCACCATTAGAGGCCACATCATTACGTTTGCCACAGCTAAGAAAAAAAGAAGAGTAGTAGACCAAGCAGAGCTGAAAATCCAACTGGATGAGCTGGAGTCTTAAGTATAAGGCAGAGGAACATAGAACCCCATCCCCCAAGTTGATAATGCAGCTCACCAGTGCTAGACTACAACATAACCAACATCTAACGAGGCAGGCTGAATTCAACTTGAGAAGGATTAGGCGTTCATTTTGGGAAGCGGAGAGAAGTCAGGCAAACTTCTGACGGATCGCATGAAGAACAGGCAAGTTGCCAGAACTATTCTAAGCCTAATCAATAAAGAGGGTGAACAGGTCATAGCCCAGTCCGACATTTTTTTTTTAACCCACCATCACTCCGTAGTCTGCCGCTCCTTCGGGTCTCCTAGTCTCCACCAACCTCCGGTGATCCTCTTTAGGAGTTCTCCCTCCACATATTGCAGCCAACCCCTGAGTTCTGTCCTGGTATATCCCATTAGCGGGTGGGTCCCCCTCCTTCGAGGGAGAGGGCACCAGGGAGGAGGGAACCCAGTACACTATTATTTTTACTGTCCCCGAGGGTGCTGCTTGGGGGGGAGGATACTCCCAGAGGTACCGGTGGCGTGGAGGATGGAAGCCGTCAACCGGCGTGCTCTGAAGCTGTTTTCCGTTTTTCTACTTGAATCCCTCCTGTGCCACTGTTTGTAGTGCCCCTGGTCTCCACCAGGAGCTGCTACATAGCGATGCTATCCCTAAGCCACCCCAGGAGAGGAGAGCCATCCCCAGGATGCTCAATCTTCTCCTTCCCCGGCCAGCCCACGGCGCCCAAGTCCGTTCCCGGACCTGGGTCACCGGCGTGGCTCGAGGTGTGGCATCCAGCACCTCAACCCTCTGCGCCCAGTCTGACATTAACAAAGTCATGCTGAGATTCTTTGAATCTCTGTACTCCTCCCCTTCCCTTTCTCCTCTCGACAAAGATAGTAATGGAGTTCTTGGATGGACTCCCAATTCCAAGATTGGCCACCAATTTGGCAGCCAAACTGGAGGAGCCATTATCTGTGGAAGACATTGCTATGGGCATCGGACAAATGAACTCCAGAAAATCCCCAGGTAAGGGTGGCCTACCAATAGATTTTTACCAAATCCCTGGGCGGGACGTGGCTAGCTACCTGCTGTGGATTTATACTGACTCATGGGGTACAGAAGAGCTTCCACCTTCCCTGAGGGAAGCAGTAATCACCATCCTTCCTAAGAAAGGGAAGAACCCACTGATCCCAGCAAACTATCGGCAAATCAATGTGGACGCCAAGATTTTAGCAAAAGTGCTGGCAACCCGGCTGGAATCTCTCCTCCCAGGCTTAATACACCCAGCACAGGCAGGATTCATTAAGGGTAGGCTGGGCTCAGGCCACCATAGAACACTGGCCTCCCTAATGCATGTGGCCAGCAAACTCTCTGCCACAGTAGTTGCACTTGCCATAGATTTTGAAAAAGCTTTTGATAGTGTAGAGTGGGGCTACCTGACGTGTACCCTGGAGAAAATGGGTGTAGAGCCAATTTCAGAGTGTGGATCCACCTGCTATACAATTCACCCCTGGTATCTGTCCTAACCAACCAGATGGTCTCACCCCCATTCCAGCTACAGAAAGGCACAATGCAGAGCTGCTTGCTTTTGCCCCTGCTCTTTATTATGGCAGTGGAACCCCTGGCCACAGCCATCAGGGAGGCCAAATATATAAGGGGCATTCAGATAGGTGACAGGACCCACAAGACCTTCCTATATGCGAATGACCTCCTAGTCATGGTGGAATACTCCCCCCAATCACTCCATGGGACCCTGGATATATTGGACAGGTTCTATGGGGGGCCTCTGACCTAAGAGTTAATCAGTCCAAAATGAAGGTCTTGCCCTTGAGTCGTAAGTGCATCACTCAGGCAACCTCGGTGTTGGGATTACACTGGGCCCCTGAGGGACTCAAGTACATGGGGGTGGTGATACACCCTGATCCAATGAAACAGATTAATCTAAATTTCAAGATGATGGCAGCCAACACTAGGGATGATTTGGAATGCTGGAGGCCTCTACAGCTTTCCCTAGTGGGGAAGATTGACTCTATCAAACTAATGCTTGCCCTGAAAATTTAATACCTCCTCGCCCACACCCCTCTGGCCATCCCCATGAAATGGTTCCACAAAATAGACCTGGAAATAGGTAGGTTTCTGTGGGAAGTTCATCCTCCCACTATAGCAGGCAGAAACTGAGGCAGCACTGGAGTCGGGGGTTGGGTTCACCTCTGGCTTCAGGGGTATCAAATGGCGTTCATCTCTGCCCAGACATCCAAATAGTTCAGCAGAGTGGAAGCAGACTTTCCAATCTGGGTAGGCCTGGAGGCCAGCTTACTGGGTTCCCCTTCTCTGTCTTTGGTAATGTTTGGCATCAAGAAGGCCCTGGGTCAGAGGCCCCTACTGTCCTTGTCTTCATAGCATACTGGTGCAGAGTCCATAAAATATTGCAGACAACCCCGGCACCCTGGTGCCATTTGCCACTGTGGAACAATCCGGCTGTGACAGTAGGGGGCAATACCAGGGGTCAACCTTGATATTTTTTTTGCACTAGCCAGCAGAACAAGTTGATTCCAAACTGCACTAGCCTGCCAGTGATTGCACTAGCCCACAAATATAATGGTAAATTTTGATCACCTATACTGGAAAAAATGCAAGCCAGGCAATGCTCTGCTTATTGCACATTTATTCTGCTGTCACATCGCTTCCTGTCCCAGGAAAAAAAACTGCAATGCCATCACACACAGTGTGCCCACCATTGTTTTGTACCATGGCTCTCTCTCTTCCTCTTTCTGCCCCTCCCAAACTAGAGGATACCACAACAGCAAATGTTCAAATGAGCAGTACTAGCTCTGCACACACAACAGCTGATGTCATTATGCACCTCATCACACTGTCACCACCACCCATATGGCAATGAACAGAGCCAGGCAAAGAAAGACACACTGAGCCCCCACCATAAAAATCAACTGGAGACCTGCACTTCTGGAAGTTTTCTTACAGTGTCAAGTGAGCCAGCAACACATCTAGGAATTCTTTGGGGAGAGGGCCACACAAACCTAAGGGGCTTGGGAAACAGAAAACGTTAACATTTTTATTTTTAAAATAAATGATTGTAACATGTTCTGCCCCAACAATAACCGTTTTTTTAAAACATTGTCCTTTCATCTGCCCAAGGGAAACAGTACACGGGCATGATGTTATACAACTTCTTTTTCTATACAGAATGATAAATGTTTTTTTTTTTTTTTGATAACCGGGTAGGTACACAAGACATGAAAGTGACTATTTTCAGGCACGACCCAGGAGGTCAACAAGACAGTGAGATACAGTTACAGTGAATACAGTGACAGGGTATATGCAATCATCACAAACAGAAAGTGAGAACAAAGATTAAGACAAATATTGGTGCAAGGCACGCAATGGTGTAAATTATACAAATAGAGATAAGTGCCCATGTGTAGAACTATCATAATAATATCACAGATATAAGGTACAGAAAATGAGAAAAAACATATCGTAGCAGAGTAACATAACAGCCTCCTGCAACTGAAAGGATATTATTGGTAGGCGGGAGAGAGGTAATAGTGGGATAGGTTAAAGGAAGTTGAAAGTAGGCAGAGTGCCAACTCATAACATAGAGGGATACCAGGCAGTCATGGCAGCGGAATCAAGATCTAAGAGGGTTGAAGCAGGTGCTTCTAGTACAAGCTGTAAGGAGGGAGCGTGCCTCTTCTAAAGGTGGCATGATTAGGGCAAGTGCATATCTAGGGCAGCGAGTTCCAGTAGGAGGGACCCCTGCATGACGGTAGCTTCCGATTTCTTGGTAGTTTTACATCTAGGAATGCTCGCCAAGGAAAGGCCAGTAGATTGGAGACCGTAGGAGACATGCTGCGGGGTTAGCAGGGAGGCAAGGTAGGTAGGTATACTTGATTGAAGTACACTGTCCAGAAGGTTCCCATGAGAGAGGCGGTGGTAAGCAATGGGGGGATAGCTAATTTAGGTCAGAGTACAGCAAGCAGTGATGTTTTAGTCTAGAAGATGCAGAGGCGTAACGGCATATGTTGTTATAAATAGTATCCCACTTATGAAGAGTTGCCTTAGAGGCATTTGTATAGATTACGGACCCATAAGAAAGCGATGGAAGCAGGAATCCTCTGGCGATGGCAGTCCTAGCAGTGGAGGTAAGAGTATAGCTCGTTTTGTAGGCTAAGCCCAGTTTGGCATTTACGGCCTTACAGGTGGCGGTAATGTGAGTGTCATAGGTGAGGGATTCATCAAGTGAGACACCTAGATATTTGAAAGAGTTTACCATCTCTAATGGATAGCCGTCAGCCTAGTTGACCTGGAAAGATTCACGGCACTGTTTTAGTTTGATAGGGGATCCAAAGAGCATAGCCTTGGTCTTTCCAAGGTTGAGAATGAGCTTGTTATTGGAGATCCAGGATTGAATATTTTGTAGGTCCATAGAGAGCTTAAGATTAATGGAGTGGACATCATCTGAGCTAGTGTACAGGACAAGGTCATCGGCATACAGCAATGATGAACAGGAGGATATAACTTGGGGAATATTGTTAATAAAAATTGAGAAAAGGAGGGGTCTGAGGATAGAGCCCTGAGGTACACCAACATTTATGACTGCTTTTTCTGAGGTGGCAGAGTTGAAATTCACTGTTTGATACCTGTTTAATAGGTAGCTATGGAACCAGTTTATGACTCCAGACGAGAAGCCCAGGGAGTGGAGATTGGTGAGTAGAAGAGGGTGGTTAACAAGATCGGATATTCTTTGGCAGATCTATAAATACTGGTGCCGGGTTTGACGACCCTGGTCCATGGCTTGAAGAACATCATTTGTCAGTTGTATAGAGCAGTTTGAGTACTATGGCCTTTTCTGAAACCGTGTTGGTTTGAGTGCAGAAGCTTGTATTTGGCAAGGTGTTCTGAGATCTGTGCTGAGATGAGCTTCTCAAGGATTTTATTTAATACTGCCAGTAGTGCTATTGGTCTATAGTTGGCTATATCTTTTTTGTCTCCATTTTTAAACACTGGCATGACTTTAGCCAGTTTCCATACCTCAGGCACTACGCCTTCCCTGAGGGACAAGTTGAATATAATGGACAGTGGTCCTGCAGTGAAAGGTGCTGCGAGCTTTAGAAGTTTAGATTCGAGGCAGTCAGATCTGACAGCAGTGCTGTCTGATATGGAGTTTAGATGTTTAAGGACATCATTGTACGATATAGCTTTAAAGTAGAAAGTGGGCGTCTTGGAAGTATTTTCAGAGTATGATGGCCCAGGCATTGAGTTATCGGAAGAGAAAGCAGTTGTATAGCTCGAGAGGTCAGAGAAATGAGAATTAAATGCATTGGCAATGGCGCCTGAGTCATTACAATGGACACCATTCACTATCATATCGTTGTTTGGCAGAGTTTGTTTTGAACCGAGGAAAGTCTTTATGTGCGACCAAAATTTCTTAGGGCCGCCAGCAGCATCTAGTAGAAGGCCTTTACAGTACTGGCTTTTAGCAAGTCTTATTTGAGTTTTGCATTTTGTTCGCTGTTCTCTGTAGTTGTGATAATCCGCTGGGAGACCAGATATTTTAAACTTTCTCCAGCATTTGTCCCTATGTTTGAGGTCTGTGAGGAGGTCTTTGTGCAGCCATCTGGTTTGTTTACCACGAACGCGCCGAGTGATGACTGGGGTATGTTTATCTTGAAGGAGTACAAACCTGCTCAGGAAGGCGTGAAGGGCAGTATCAATACCTGAGGAATAGGAGACAGCGGACCAGTCAGTGTGAGAAACATCGTATAGGAAGTGAGCCTGATTTAGATTTGCATAGTTTCTGAAGCGTATATAGTTTTGGAGGGACGTGGAGGCTGTGGAAGTGCTCCATATGCAAAAAACAGGGGAGTGATCACTGATACAGTCCGGCAGCGTACCTGCATTAGCAATCCTGTCCACACGACCCAATCAATAAGGGTGCTGGAGTCTGAGTTGACTGATAATCTTGTATTATCAGTAATGATTTGGTGCAAGTTGTAGCTCTGTACTAGGGATTGAAGGGTGTCTTGAGATTTTCCAAGCCAGTTTAAATTTATGTCTCCGAGAATGATGAGTTCATTTTTCCCCACATGTGCAGCTGTATGGTCCAGCAACTCAAGTAGTCCTTTTGTACCATTATTAGGTGGATTGTAGGCACAGACAATATGGAGTTTCTTATCTCCTAGTCCGAGTATAGCATGGATGTATTCACACAAGGAGTTTTTCGTGTCAGATATCATAGTCATACTTAGGTTGCTTTTGTAATAGATTGCGACACCTCCACCACGCTTTGGAGGTGGTCTGTCATGTCCAAGAAGGGTGTAGTTAGGGAGCAGGCAAAAAGTATCTGGGATAGAGGGTTTTAGCCATGTCTCAGATATACAGAGCACATCTGCGTGGTGGTTTGCCACCCAGGCTTCAATGTCTGCCTGATTTCGGAGAAAACTCCTAACATTAAGATGGACTATGTGAAGTCCTTTCATATTATATCCAGAGTAGTTTAGGGGTAATGTACCTGGTCCGGGACCAGGGTTTAACTCTATGTCCTCAGACAGCATAAGAACCAGCAACATGAGGTACCTTTGCTTCTGCATGGAAAATTTAGGGCTGCTGCAGCAGTAGGTGTGCCACTGTTTGGCAGCAGACGCGGTGGCATGGTAAATAAGTAGTTGAGGGAGGAGGGCAGGGGTTGTGTCTATGCCACATTTGGTTAGGATCAGCATGTTTGAGTATGTAAAATCGTTTAGACTCATGTCTCCTTGTTGGATATGGTTTTTGGGGTTAGGTACATCAAGGATGCTTAGTAGTACCAGAGACAGGATAAGAGAGGTCACAATGAGCAGTAGTGAAACATACTGTAGGATTTTGTAGCAAGTATATTTTATAGGGCTGAGGCCAGGGATAGAGGATGTGTAGAGGGCAAAGAAATAGTTGTTTGCCAAAAGGGAGCTATTTATTTCACCTGGTAATAGCACCCTGTGATATGCCTAGTATAAGAGCTGCATGAACATTCATGGGAAGAAAGACAAAACTATAGAATTGTCAGATGGGTGTGAGTGCATTCAACTGAAAAAGAACAATTGGAAGCTGGAACCTGGGATTACTACAATATGTGAGAAAACTATGTTGAAATTGAAGATTCAAGCAGACAGAACTTGTGGGGTAAAGAGGGAAATAAATAGTTTCAGCCTAAAGCTACATATTTAAGAGATCAGAGTAGACTGGGTACCCCAGGAATGCTTGTTATAACCTTTCAGACATGTATGGATGGTTTTGGCTGGCATGGTCCAGTTAAAAGGATTGGGGACCCCTTACAGTTGCCAATAATAGCAGCTATGGATCTATGGATGGTCACTTCAGAGTCTGGTCTGCAGTGGTGCCCAGGAAAGTATAGAGCTGAGAGATTTGTGGGGGAGCAGCAGCTATAATGAGTCTGGGATAAAACTCACCACCTGCAGGGCAGACTCTGTATACCTCTTAGCATTTTGTCACTGAAATGTTGGATACAAGCACTCAAAATGTAGGGAAATGAGAGGTACTGCTCTCAATAATGTGGGACAAATTGTCAGACAGAGACACATTCAGAAAACTGGAAGCTGGTGACATAACAGCACTCTACCCTTGATCACACCCCGGACACTAGCAGAATGTCCTAACAGTGGAGTGATAATGTTTTTTTGTGGGAATCCCCTCTTCAACTGCTAGATAATTGCAGCTCTTAATGAGCTGTTAATCACACTAGGCTATCTGGAACATTGAGAGGGATTCGCATGCAGAGTAGAGCCTGCTAAAGTAGGAACTTTAACTTCATTAACAGCAATGGAAAAACTGCACTAGTCAAACTGGACAAGCAGAGGGTTAGCTGCAATAGCCCTGTCCAATTTGCACTAGGTTATGGGCTAGTAAAACAGTGTTAAAATCGACCCCTGGGCAATACCATCCACTGGAGACTCTGGGAATCCCAGAGGATCAGTAAAATTCTGGACCTTCTGACCCCTGGAATGGGCACTTTAGATACCTTTCTAGCCATTAAGGATAGATTCCTATTGCCAGTCAGCCATTTCTGGTGCTACCACCAGTTGAGGGATGCCATTCACAAGTCAGCAGCCTGCAAAGCAACTGTTATTCCAGGGAAATCCTCCCCAGTGCTCACTTTTGAGAGCCAGGTGGATAAAAGGAAAGTGAATTGTATCTATGGGGCAATGAGAGGTGCTCAGGTGTACCATTCTAGCCAAAGCACAATGGGGACTGGAGCTTGGGGCACAGGTCTCGGACAGGCAGTGGTCCTGGTGTTGGGTCAGGATTCATCAGGCTGATAGAAACAGTAGATCTCACTTGATTATGAACAAAACCCTGTTATGCTGGTATTATATGCCAGCCAAGTTGCACAAGCATGGCCTTGCCTCCATGGATGATTGTTGGAGATGTGGCCTCCCTGGAGCCCACCTCTACCATGTTCTCTGGGATTGCAAGGACATTGTCCCATTCTGGGAAGCCATTCGGGATATGGCTCAAACTATATTCCCAGTTGCCCTAATTGATGCCCCTCTTCTCTTGTTGGGCTCTACTCCCAAATCATCCCAGAGGAATGACCCTGGTGCACTGTGGTCTATGGTGGTCAGAGCAAAGGCAAAGAGGCTCTTACTCAAAAGATGGTGCTCTATGGAGTGCCCAACCATGACCGAGCTGCTGGGTAACCTGGCCCAGGTGGCCACATATAAAAGACTGTCCAACTTTGCCAATGGGACCATGGACAACTACATGTGAATCTGGGGTCCATTCCTGGACTCCAAATATTGTCACAGCTCCTCCTCCTCCTCCTCTTCCAGCCCAACAGCTCCGATGCTCAGGATCCCATGAGAGTTCCCAGTACCCCTAACATCACATGCCTACCTGATGACTCATGCTACCTGTTACAAGCAATAAGGTATCCCCCTTCCCCTAGTGCTCCCCTCCTCCATGGATGGTTACAGGCCCTGCTGAGTGGCTTATTTCAGCCTTTTGATGCTCATTATGTTATTTACTGTTACATAGTGATATCCTGATTATACATTTCTTGGAAGAGTTTGTACTGCAACACAGAATGTTATATGCTAAAGACTTTCTGTGCAATGTTCCCTCCGAGTCTTGTATTCATATTTGTGTTCATGCACTGTTGTAACCTGTGTTCACTGATAACAATAAAAACTATTCAGCTTCAAAAAGGAAAGAACTGGTAAGTATTCTGTAACTATATAAAGGCAAAAATATATTTTTTTAATGAATGTTTTTTTAAAGTAATGCTTGCAAGGCAAGGAAGAGCACAGTGGTTGCAGCAGAGTAGAGTGACAGCAAGTGCCTTCCTCATTGATCGCCACGTGGGGGGGGCAGGCAAGTAGCACACAGAATGGCAGAAGAGGGCCAAAAATATTCATTCACAGCAGCAACTAAGAACTGTCTTCCCCTGGTATACTGAATCAGATGACTCCCCAACACCACGTGTGTGTTACTGAGTATATACTACACATAGTCACTTTCCTTTCTCCCCCTCCTTTCTTCTTTCCCAGTAAGTACAATTTAGTGCATGCTTTGCACTCACAACTTTTAAATTTAATTGATTCTAATCTGCTCAGCAGCTGACTGTATCACAGGGCCCCATGGATCACACAACTACTATCTCCTTAAGTGGTCTGTGCCAGGCCCAGTGTGCTGTTTGTGCGATTGCTGCAGCAGTCTGTACAAAACTAATAAGTTCTTCTTTGGAAAAACAGGTGACTTTACTTTTCTCTTTTTTTTTTAGACGTTGTCCAACTCTCCAGAGACTCCAGCCTGTGTGGAACATGTTTTTGATGATTATGTGCATGCCCCCTCCCCTTCCCCACTCCCTATGTAAATGCACTGCATGCAGCCTACAGTTTGGACTACTGGCTGCTTCTTTGTCCCTTCCTGCCTGACTGTCCGCTTTCCCACATTTGTGTCCATAGATACTCGATCTGTGGTAGGGGTGTGGAGATCATTCAACAGGTGTTCAGGTAATCTCATGGCTCTGCCAGTCATAACCTCATAAAGTGTACACTGGGTAGTGGCTGCAGGAGTACCCCTGATTGCCATCAGTAGTAGTAGCAAGATGGAATCCCAATCCTTGGGATTGTCACTGATGAATTTGCATAACATCTGTTTGATTCTTCTGTTGGCTCTTTCTATCTGACCTGAGGATTGAGGATGGTAAGGGATGTGGAATTTCTGATCTACTCCAAGTAATTGGAGCATCTGCTTCATTAGCTCAGCTGTAAAACTGGTTCTCTGGTCTGAGTCTACCTTTAGGGGTAGGCCCCACCTGGAGAATAATTGATCTACCAGGATCTTGGCCGTTGTCTTTGGCAAGTTACTCTTATGCTTCTACCCACTAAAAGAACTGATCAGTGACAACAAGTGCACACTTGTTGTTCTTGCTGGAGTTGGTGAGGGGGCCAATGAACTCGATCTGTATCGAGTTCCATGGCCCAGTCTGCCTTTGGAGCCACAGTTTGGCATTTCTTTTCATCAAAATTGGGTTGTTCTGGGCACACACTATGCAGTTGTCCGCATAGTGCTCTACTTCTTTGGCCATGCCAGGCCACCAGGTGACAGTTTTGAGTCTATGGAGGGTATTTTCTGTCCCCTGGTGTCCACCAGTAGGGGTATCATGAACCATATGGATAAATTTGGTTTGCAAAAATTGTGGCGCAACCCAGTTTGTCACTTGTATTCTCTTTTCGATACCAGATGAGCTTCTGATCACTAGACAGGTGTATGTTGTCAGGGTGACTCTTGTATGGACTACCAACAGATAGTGGTTGTTTAATTCCTTTATCCAGGAATTTGAACACATCTTTTAATTCTGGGTCAGATTTCTGTGCAGCAGAAAGGTCCAGAGGAGGTTCTGGTACTGGTTTCTGCTTACTGTTAGCAGCTAGGAAATTAACTGCCTCAGCTATTGGATGAGTCATTGTCCATGTTTCCCACCTTTGAGTGGCTGCTTGGCAAGTGAGTCCGCTCGATCATTGAATTTGTGGTAAGGGTCAGATTTACAGTGAGCCTTTACCTTGTGGATGTACAGTTTGTGAGTAAACTGCTGTGTCAGGGTGTGTATATACACAAACAGATCCCTGTATTTGACAGGTGTGCCATCAGAGGATGTAAAGTAATTGTTTTCCCAGAATGGTAGAAACTCAGTAAGGGAAGGGAAGACCCAGTTGGAGTCTGCAAAGATGATGGCATCCTTGTCAGCATGGGGCAGGACCTCCAAAGCACAGGCCACAGCTGCCAATTCAGCATACTATGTAAGCAATAATACCCAACAGGGTGGGCGGTATTGGGCAATACCGGACCGCCCAGGGGCGTAATGAGGCCCAACGCCGCAGGCGGAGGGCCTTATAGCCCCTGGAAGGTCCGGTATTGCCCATACCGCCCACCCTGGAGGGTATTATTGCGCTTAGAAAATGGGCACAGTGTGAAATGTTTTATAAAATAACTTTTTAAATGGTAAAAATATGCTTCAAAAATATGGTAACTTAATAGAAGTTGTTTTGTTGCAAAATAGTCCCTGTAGTGGTAAAGCTGTGTAGCTGGCAGCAGAGGGTGCTTTTGTTGTGCATGTTGTTATTTTCTTTGCCTTTATCCCTGCTTGAGAGGTCGTTTCCTTGTGTCCCCTTTGTTTTTTTAAACAATTTGCAGTCTTCTCTGTCATTGTGTGGCTTTTTTGTGTAAAAGAGACTGAGGTGAGATGAGACTGTGATCAGTGGCATGGTTGGAAGAAAGTGTTTGGAGCCAAGATTATATTTATAAGCTGCTGCTCTGTGTTATGTTATGTCAGGCGGGAAGCGCGAGTAAAAAGTCTTCTGGAGGAGAGATTAGAAGGAAATGCTAGTGGGCACCGTTTGCTGGCAGGAACACTGAAAGTAAGATTTTTAAAACATGTAAAGCCAGAGTGCTTAGATACGTGGTCATAGCTTGCTCAGTTTAATTATGAAAGACGTATCAAGACGGCAGGCGGGGGACAAGCGGGGTTGCGCTCCAGTTCGTGAAGGCGTTTGATTGTGTGACAGGACTAAACTGTTAGGAATTTAAAAAAAAAGAGTTTTTTGTGGACTGAAGTGTTTAAGACACTGATAAAACTGTTTCAGATTTGGAGAATGTGATAAAGCTGCCAAACTGCGCTGCCGTTACTATTACAAAAAAAACCCTGTTCTGTGAGGTTTTTTTTAAAGCCAGAGAGTCTAGTGATCCTGTCGGTTTCTTTTGGAGGAGAAAGGCAGACTGTTGCAGTGCTGTAAGCCGTGTTTACTTCTGGACTGAGTAGTAAGATACAGTATTTAAACAAAAAGTGTAAGGTGAGACAGTAGAGTAGGGATATATTTCAACAGGTTATGTGTGCGAGCGGGTCAACAGCGGCGCTGATCAGGACATGAGCGGTGGCGCAAACAGTCAGCTGAGAAAGGCGGTTTGCAACAGAAGGTCCTGTCGGTTTCTTTTAGAGGAGGAAGGCAGACTGTTACAGCCACTGTTTTATCTGTTACAACATGGTATGGCAGGCTCTGTCTCTCACTAGCTCAGAAAAAAAATGGCGGCGATTTAAAATTGAATTAGGTGCTTTCCACCAATGAGAAAGCAGGCTGTGCACAATGATACCTCAATGGGGGAAGGGGCACTTGGACTGGCTCTAATTTTTAGCTGGGCATCTATTGGTTGATAGATGCCCACCTAAATAAGTGTCTCAGCCAATCAGGAAAGAGAATTGTCTTTGCCCATTTTCTAAGAGGAGATAACAGTGCATTTTCTGGAAATGTGCCTGAAATCACCATCTTGATCTTGTATGAGCACACCAAAGCTCGCTACCTGCTCTCCATCCACATAGGAGGTGGAGCAATCTGTGAAGATGCGATACATGCTCGTATCTTCTAAAACATCTGGGGTAGCTGGTAAGAATGGTTCCAGCTCAGGTAAGTCATGAGGTTGGAGTGCACAGTCATGGGGCTTACCTGTGTAGAGTAGGCCATGGGCCAAGATTGAAGGTATTTTAGCAGGCAGTACTGTGATGTCCCTGCCCTGCAAAAGCAAAGACCAGTGGGTAAGTCTGATGTTGGAGACTGAACCATCTTTTACTTTGTCTGAAAGCAAAAAGTTAGTTGGGGTGTGACAGGTATGCAAAACAATAGGAGCATACCCAATGATGTACAGAAAATGTCTGATAGCCTAGAAGGTTGCCAGAAGTGTTCTTATCCAGAGACTGTATTTTCTCTCTACTGGGAACAGCATCTGAGATGCATAGGCAAAGGGCCTGTGGTACCCATTGTACTTCTGTGCCGACACTGCAGACAAGGCCACATCAGAGGTGGCAGTTTCCAAGTGGAATGGAAAGTTTGGGTTGGGACTGATCAGTGCTGGGACTGAAGCTAAGGCCTGCTTAAGCTGAGTAACAGCTTCAGTGTGAGTAGGGCCCCATGTCCATGGGACATCCTTTTTCAGAAGTTCATACAAGGGATCAGCCTTCAAGGCAAAGTCAGGGACAAAATCCCTGGAGTAGTTTACCATTCCTAAAAAGCATCTGAGTGTTGCCACGCTAGTAGGAAGTGGCAGATCTTGCAAGCCATGGGTCTTCTTGACAGCTGGGCTTCTGCCTTGGTCTGTAATACATAGGCCAAGGAAGATTACCTCTTTTTCACACATTTGTGCCGTAGAGGGTTTGCACTTGAGGCCTGCTGTCTTGAGGAGAGACAGAAGTTTGTCTAGAAGGACAAAATGATCTTCTTTTGTGGTGGTTGCTAGAAGCAAGTCATCCATGTACTGCAGGAGACACTGGGTTGTGGAGAACCCCTGCAGGACATCCATCATGTGGAGATGGAAGAGGGAAGGGCTGTTATGAAAGCCCTGGGGAAGACAGGTCCAGGTGAACTGGCATCTATCAAAGGTGAAAGCGAATTTGTATTGTCTTTCCTGTGCTAATGGGAGTGACCAAAATCGATTAGAGATGTCAAGAGTTGTGAACCACTTTTTGTCAGATGTCTGCAGCTTGAGCACATCAGGTGCTGTTGCTACTGTTGAAGCACAACTGGGAGTAACTTGATTAAGCTTTCTGTAATCAGTTGTGAGTCTCCAAGCTCCTTTTGGCTTTTGCACAGGCCAAATAGGTTAATTGACAGTAGAGACACAGGTCCTAATCACTCCTTGCTGTTGCAGTGATTGGATGGTCTCCCTCAGTGATGGTAAGGCTTCAGCAGGAAATAGATACTGCTTCTGCCTCACAGGGTTAGGTCCTGTGATTTCAATGGTAGTGTGCATCCTACCACAGTCATGTTTGTTTGTGGCAAACATGCCAAAGTGTTTTTGCAGCAGAGGTGCAAGTTCAGAAAACAGGTCATGATTTCTGAACAAAGTCATGACGTCATACTCCTTGCTGTTATGGGAGATGGCTGCCACCACGAGCGAGTCAGGGATGGTGGCAGCTTGACAATGTCCTTTGATCTGAAGAGGTAGCCTGTTGGCTAGGTCCACTACACAGCTGTGTAATGCTAGAAAGTCAATTCCCAGTATGCTGGGATGATGATGTAATACCATGAGGTCAAAGACAAAATTGGTCCTGAGGTGGCCTACCACTACAGGCGGAGGAACAGATCTGTAGGTGTGTAGCTGGGTACCATCTACACCCTGGGCACTGATCTTCCAGCTGGCAGACCAGTCAGATGAGACTGGGTCCTCATTATGGAGGACTGACATGTCTGCTCCAGTATCCAGGAGCATGGTGAGTTGGCGGCCCCTGACCATGGTCTTTACACAAGGCCATCCATTTGCGTCAACAAGCAGGTCACTCCTAATCTGGACTGGAGACTATAATTGTCAATCTGTGCTTTCAGAATCATTATCATCATCCTGTTCCTGAAATCTGAGGCCTGCTGGATCTCTCTGGACCTCCTGTATGTCTTGTATGGGATACAGATATGCCCATGACATCATAGGTGCAACAGCGGCCTGCATGGTTGTTTCCTCCTCGGTCGTCTCCTCCTCGGTTTTTGCATCGGCCTGGCCAGTAGCAGATGCCACAAAATTATTCTTCCCTCGGTTGCTTCGTTGTTCAGTAGCCGAGTGCAGGAAAGGATTTCCCTGGCCGCATGGCTGCCTAGCGGTCGGAGTGAGGACCACTACGGTACATGTAGGCTTAGCTGCTCTCTCAGCATGGATCTACTCCAGCAGTTTGTGGAGGGTCTTGTTCTCACCTTTTAGGCTTTGATAGCCAGGGACATTGTGGTCCTGGCTATTGAACTGGGCATTTGGATTTTTCTAATTCCTTCTGTCTTGGTTTCTGTTGTTTTTATAGTTCCAGTCCCCCTCCCTTGTGTGACTGCTTATCGTCAGAAGGGTCATAATTTTTCTGGTTAAATTAGTGTGTTTGAGTTAGCTGAACTGAATGGTTATCTGAACAGTTATCTAGGAGTAAATCTCAGGTGACTGGAAGGGCTTGATAGCTGTGCAGTTTAAATTACTTGTAGAAAGATCTAGTAAGTAGGGGGCATGGCTTAGCTAGAAGGAAGCTAAATTGAAAGACTGCCTTAGAAAGATTCTGCTAGAAGCTTGGCAGAAGACACCAGGAGGAAGGAGTGCTGTGTGACTGGACTTCTCTACTGGGACTATATTGCCCTCTTTCCCTCCCCTCCACCCTCCAACCCAAAGCTAGTTCTATTATTATAGGCACAGGATTTGACTGACAACAGGAACTTCCTGTTTGGGAGCAGAAAGTGAGTGATCACAGAGCAACCAAAGACCCACCATCCTAGAAGGGCAAAAGTAGCTCTCTGGCCCCTTCTAGCTGCTGGAGGTCTGCCTCTGAGCAAGTAAGGGGTCTACTGAGAAATATAGGATGTTCTTGTCTCAGGACAGGACAATCAGGAGCTTAAAGGGCACAGAGGCAAAAAGTAAGTAGAGAGAAAAGGAAAAAAAAAAACAGAGGAAAGAGTAAGGATTCCAAACAACAGTTAAGGGGCCAGAAATAAGACATTATGGGAGTGGTGCAGTTCAGTGGCTATGGAGCAGCAGTCTTCCGGGAGACATTCTAGAGGATACGGTGTTATCCCATCTGCAGGCACCTCACTAGGCAGAGGGAGGAGGTAGCTCATCTCCATGCTGAGTTGGCCAGGATTTGTGGGACCTACTCTTCCATCCAGGGACCACCAGTGCCACTGCCGTTGCCTCAGAGGTTGCCAAGAAAGAGGAGCGGTTGGACCACAGTGGGCTCAGGGAGGGTGAGGGTGGTGGAATAGAGGCACATCCCTCCAGTTGTACCTCTCCACAATTCCTGTGCCATTCTGGCAAAATGTGGTTCCTCTATGGAGGTACCCACAGTGGAGACCAAGGAAGATACTAGGAACCTCCACAAAGGAGACCCACAGGAGGGTATCATGGGACCCCACAGGGGAAAGAAACAACTCCTGGTGGGGGACTCCATTGTTAGGAAGGTAGAACTGGGGGAGGAAGGGGAGAGGGAGGTAAGGTGCCTGCCTGGTGCCATGGCTTGGAGGGACAGGGAGTGACTTCTCAGGATTGCCGGAGCAGCTGCACAGGGGAGGGAGCTGGATATCATTGTCCACCTAGGGACAAATGACCTGGTTAAGAAAGGAATTAGAGCAGTGCAGGAAGAGTTTGTGGAATTAGGGAGGGGCCTTAGACAAGTAGCACACATGGTAACCTTCTTGGAGGTGCTGCCCATCTATGGCGTAGGAGAGGCTAGGGTGTTCTGCACCATGGGATTCAATCAGTGGTTGAAAAACTGGTGCAGAGCTCAGGGATTTGGCTTCATTGGGGCTGGGTCCACCTGGAGTGATGCAAGCCTATACTGGCATGATGGGCTGCATCTGTACAGGAGGGGAACCAGGATCCTAGGTGATAGGTTTAAATGCTTCATTGGCAAGCATTTAAACTAGCTAAGGGAGAGCACTGGAAAAGAGCAGAGAATCCTAGCCCCCCAAAAATCATGGTATTATATGTAACACCAACAAAGAGGTGTCGACAGGAAGAAGGGCTGGGGTAAATGGGGAAAGTGACAAAGGAAAGAAAAACAGAGATGGGGCAAAAAGGAGTAAGGCCATCAGGAAATGGAGGGTAATGAGTATCAATGTCCATAATCTGGGCAACAAGCTCCCTGAACTGGTGGCCTTGATGGAAGAGGGATGCCTGGATATCGTAGCAGTCACAAAAACATGGTACACAGAGAACCATGACTGGGATGTTAACATACCAGGGTACATAACCTACAGGATAGACTGGCAGGGGAGAAGAGGGGAGGAGTAGCTCTCTATGTAAAGGAGGGATAAAAGCAACTGAACAAAAGAGTAAACAGGGAGGAGAGAAGGCACTGTGGGTCACCTTGGAGACTGGAAAGGGCACCACAATCCACACAGGGGTTGTGTACAGACCCCCATCTCAGGGGGAGGTAATGGACAAGGATATGATAGAAGGCATTCTTAGGATGGCAGAAAAAGGGGAGATACTGTTGATGGGAAACCTGAATATGCCAGATGTTAACTGGAGCACACTTGTTGCAGCCACATCCAAGAGCAGGGCCATTCTCAATGCCCTACAGGTGGCAGGCCTCATACAGCTAGTTTCGGAACCCATTCATGAGGGATTAATCTTAGACCTCATACTCTCAAGTGGGGGCAGTGAGAGGATATCAGATCTAGAAGTGGGTTGCCATCTGGGAACAAGTGACCATCAACCAGTGTGGTTCACGTTAAACTCAGCTACAGAGTCAGGCCATCCAAAAGTGAGGTGTTGGACTCTAGGAGGGCTGACTTTGGCAAGATGGGAGAGTGCCTCGAAAAGCACTAGCAAAACAGGCTAGAAGGAGGGTGAGCAAACAATGGGAATCATCAAACTGCCATCACAGAGGCAACAAGCCTTTGTGTGACACAAATAAACAAATCAAAATAAAAGGAAAAGCCACTATGGTTCTCAAAAAAGGTGGCTGGGAAAGTCAGGAAGAAAAAGCTAGCATTCAGGAAGTATAAGGAAACACAGAAGGAACAGGACAGAGAGCTGTATAAGTTAAGGCAGAAGAAAGCAGGGATGAAAGTCAGAATAGCAAAGGCCCAAATTGAGGAAAAGATAGCAAACTCAGTTTAGAAGGGAGATAAAACATTTTATAGGTACATCAGAGAGCTTAGAAAGACAAAGGGAGGGATAGTGAGACAGAATAGAATGAACGTTGGGTGGGCAGAGGGGGACAGTGAAAAAGCAGGGATACTGAATGAATATTTCTGCTCAGTATTCACAAAACAGTAGGGGGAAGTGCCTAATCCAATTAACAGAAGCACTATTGATAGGGGGGTCGATCCCAGTCCTTTCATAGAAGAAAGGGTTCTGCAAGAACTCCTAAAACTGAAGGTGGACAAAGCAATGGAGCCTGCTGGAATTCACCCCAGAATTCTAAAAGAATTAAGGGAGGAACTAGTGAAATCACTGACTACTCTTTTTAACAAATCATGGGAGGATGGTGTGGTACCCGAGGACTGGAGGAAGGCGGATGTGATTCCCCTTCACAAAAGTGGGATCAAGACAGAGTCAGGAAACTACAGACTTGTCAGTTTGACCTCTGTGGTAGGGAAAGTGATGGATTCACTTCTGGAGGAAAGAATTGTTGAGTACCTAGAGGCCAGTGGGGCACAGGACCCAAGGCAGCATGGGTTCACAGTGGGAAGGTCATGTCAGAAGAAACTAATAGATTTCTTTGACTGGGTGACCAAAGTAGTAGACCAAAGAGGGGCTGTGGACATGGCCTACCTAGACTTTAGCAAGGCATTTGACACAGTCCCACACAAAAGATTAATAGTCAAATTAACCAGCCTTGGAGTGGGTCCCAGGGTGGTAGCCTGGGTAAAACATTGGCTGGAAAGCAGGACACAGAAGGTAACTGTAAATGGAGTCCACTCTGAAGAAAGGGGGTAACTAGTGGGATACCACAGGGTTCAGTACTGAGTTCAGTCCTTTTTAATGTCTTTATAAGTGACATTGCAGAGGGACTGAAAGGAAAAGTATGCCTCTTTGCAGATGACACAAAGATCTGCAACAGGGTTGATACACAAGGAGGCATGGAAAGTATGAGAAGGGACTTGGCAAGGTTGGAAGAATGATCTAAAGTATGGCAGCTAGGATTCAATACAAAGAAGTACAAAATAATACCTGGGAAACACGAACACAGGGGAAGATTACACAATGGGGGGAGAGGTAGTAACAACAACAAAAAAGGAAAGGGACCTGGGGGTAATCATATCAGATGACCTTAAGGTTAGCAAGCAATGTGAGAAGGCACTAGGGGGGGTATATTGGGATGCATAGGGAGGGGCATCACCAGCAGAAAACAGGAAGTTGTTATCCCTCTGTACAGACAGTTGGTGAGACCCCATCTGGAGTACTGCCTCCAGTTCTGGAGACCCCATCTCCGCAAGGACATAGACAGGATAGAGGCAGTCCAGAGGAGGACAACTAAAATTTTGCATGGTCTGCAAGAGAAGACATACGAGGAGAGACTAAAGGAACTTAATATGTATACCCTTGAGGAAAGAAGGAAGAGGGGGGACATGATAGAAACTTTTAAGTACCTCAGTGGAATCAACAAAGTCTAAGAGGGTAGCATCTTTCAGAAAAAGAGATGTGCAAGAACAAGGGGACACAATTTAAAGATAAGGGGGGGCAGTTCAGGGGCAATGTGAGGAAGTATTTTTTCACAGAGAGGGTAATGGATGCATGGAACAGCCTTCCTGAGGAGGTTGTGGGATCTAAAACTGTGGGAGAATTCAAGAATGCATGGGACAGACATAAGGTGATTCTTGTGGGGGGGGGTAGGAAGAAATAGGCTGTTCTTTAACTAGGATCTGTGGCCTATCCTGTAGGTACGGAAATGGGCAGACTAGGTGGGCCAAGAGGTCCTTATCTGCCATCAAAGTCTATGTTTCTATGTTTCTACGATACAGTGGTTAGGCGTGTCGGAGGTAGGCTGTACAGCAGCCACCTGTGCTGCCAGAGTTTGAACTGCAGCAGACTTGTTGGTTTTACCGGAAGCAAGGTTGCAGAGTTAGACCTGATAGGCACGCTCCGTTTTTGTGAGAATGTTGGCAAAGGAATCAGTATTCGGGTAGACAATGAGTTCAACCTTTCCCGTAAGGCCGGAGTCATGTTCCGGATATACAAATCCATGTACTTAATCTGGCCTTTGTCTGCAAGCTCTCCTGCTAGACCCATGCCCGTGTTGTATGTGAGCCGTAGCCTTTAGTGGTAGGCCGCAGGGCTTTTCTTTACATTTTGCTTAATCTTGCAGGCCAAATGAGCTCATATAACACCCCAGGAGTGGGCCGTGATGAGTGCTGCAGCAATGTCATTGTAGACAAGGGTATCACAACTGAGGACTGTCCCTGGGAGTTTGGCCCAGAGGGTAGGTTCGATCGTCTGTCACAAGACTTGAACCTGATACTCAGGTTGGAGATAAAGCTACTCACTGAGGGAGTGTACCTTCTCCAAGTGGCAACTGAGATAATCAAGTGGACCCCTCTGTCCAATACCTTTGGGCAATTTTCTGAAGAGAGTGAGCAACTTGGGATTGAAAATATGAGGAATCGCGTTCAACTCAATACGTTCCAGGATGCCATGAAGGCAGCTTCCACCATTGCATTAGCGACTGCCTTGTATGTGTGATCCTGACTGACAGTGTCTACAACCATTCTGTCAATCTGATCTTGGATGGCCCTCCATTGGTCCTCCAGTGCAGTGATATTATTAATGGCATCTTGAATTAGGCCGCGTATCTCCACCATGTCCTCCCTGGAGAGGGAGGCAAGCGGAGGTGCACCACGGAATACAGGCCATCCACCTGTGTCATGGGGGCTGCCATTTTTTTCCGAACTCTGTTTATCTCCCACACAGCTGAACTCTCTCTGGCGACCTTCCCTACTGCACTCTCTACCTCCTTGCATTGCTCGGCATCCTTCTCCGCTACTCCTCGGCACTGGGCATCCCCTGGGTCAGCCCTCTGGGGAAGGGTTGCCCCCACCCAGGGTGCTCTTTCTACCAGCATTGAGCCACTGGGCCAGAGAGGGGAGGGGAAGTGGAAAGGAGCGGCCCGACTACAGGAGTGTGGATTGCTGAGGAAGGCGCCTTTGCTTATCAGTGGTGGAGTTTTTTTTTCTTAATTATTCCTCCTCCCCTGTGGAGCCCGGCTGTCATGGCAACAAGCTGCTATGGCTCCACCCCCAGGCTGATGCCACAACATTACTTTGGGCTCCCTCCAGCCACTGCCAGAGGGCGCTTTGTGTGGTCGTATCCCATCCCTCCATGTGGAAGAGAGCAGTCCTACAGATGCTCGATCTCTTCCTTCCCCAACGACCCCCAGCTCCCCGGGCTCATTCCTGAACCCGGGTCACTGGCGTGGCATGAGATGTGGAATCCAGCACCTCAATCCTCAGCACCACCGGGTCGGCTGGGGGCTGCCATTTTGACATTGTACATAGCTTCTACCATGTTTGTGTATATGTGGCAATGTGTAGGGCATGCTGACATGGGTGCCATCTTGTGGGTGGCTGGAGAGGATGACAGCCCATGGGTGTTGGCTTTATGTGTGACGTGGCATACCTAATCATCAAAGTCAGAGTCGTCATTGCCAGGTGATGCAGTCTCAATGGACGTATACTGAAACCCATTCATAGCCTTAACATAGCTGGCAAGAACCCCCCATTGATGGCGCAACTTCACCATCTTTGTTCTACATTTCTTGTGACAAACTCTTGCAGTGCCTTGCTCAATACCCTTCTCAACCTCATGCTGCAATACTCTGTACACAGTGCCCAATTCGACGTTCTTCCTAAGCTCTTTGTCTAACTCATGATTCACTCTCTCATACTCATCTTTCAGCTTAACATTCTCCTCTCTCAAACCTTCATTCGTATTGCTCAAGATATCATTTAAATACATTAACTGTTTCTTATCACATTTCAACCTTTCACAATCATCTCTTAACATATAAATTTCTCGCTCAGAGTCTTGAGCAGTACAATGTAACAGTCTGTTATTGACATCGTGAAGTGACTGTGTCTCCTCCACTAGTTTCTGTTCCTTCTTCTGTAACTCAGATGATGGCAAGCCCATCTCTTTTTTAGAGATGCATTTTGCAGTTCAAAGGAGGCATACTTCGCTGTGAGACTCTCAACAGTGATACATAGAGCTGCAACCAAAACACCTTTAAGGTTGTACTTTTTGTTTGTTTCTTTGGACTCTAGGTAGTGCTCTGAAATTAGCAGCAATGGATTGTCTGCAAACTTCACGTGCAGTGCGAAATCTGTCCATCCACCATGGAATGTGAGGTAGTTCAAGACATCAAGTCTCAAGTCAGTGCAAAGTTCAGGTATGACAAACAAGGAGTAGACAAACAAACAAATAAGCTGCCAGAAAACTGGATAAAATCCTTGGCGCCATCACCCGATAACTTTCCAGTCCCCTGTGGGAAAATGGTGATGCCACTCACAAATGGAGTGTAAGAGGGTCCGGTGTGGGTGTGCCATGCCCGACACCAAGACGGAATGTGTCCGCAACAGTAACAACCACTGTAAGCACGAGTAGGTCCAATTAGGAGAAAAATGCACTACACTACTCGACATTCAAAATTAATTGAATGCAATCTTCACTTTGTACATTCCAACCTGCACACGTTCATCAAATGTAACTGGGTAATACAATTACCTTTCTCAGATTCTTGTTGGAACTGCACAGAAGGAACAGATGACAGACAAGTGGTATCCAGATAATAAATGTAATTTATTATCGGAAAATAATAATGATACAGGCTTGCAACCAACAATGTAATCACTGGGAGAGTATCCAGCTTCCTTACCTACGTATGCACAGTCACTAGTCTCAGAGAAACTTTGTGCTGCAAGGGGTCTTATACTTCAATAATTGTCATGGTTACTACTAAAGAAGATACATAAAAAGTATTTAATTGGACAGTAGCAGGTGGTATGAGTAACCATCCTAACTAACATGAGAAATTGCTTAGCTTGCAGAAGATAACTGAACAATAAGGTCTGTCATGAGTGTCCAAGGTCACTTGCAGTTACAGTTGTACACAAGCACTAAAGATGCCACTGTTGCCTAACTTTTGAAAATATAAAAAAATGTAATGGATAATTTCTCCAGTAGCAAGATGCATCATAAAAATATAGTATAGCATAATATGCATTAGTGAGGTACAGTAGAACACAGATGCTGACACTTATGCTTATACGATAAGTGTCTCTGCCCTTTTATTAGTAAATATACCTACATATGTGTTGCTGTCCATTAGGTAGAGAGTACAATCAGGGGTGCTGGATCATGGATAACAGCCTTATTTGACAGCTCACCGAAAACAGGCATGGTTCCAGAGGACTGGAGAAGAGCTGACATTATCCATCTACATTAGAGCAACAGCAAGGAGGAGGCTAGCAACTTTAGGCTGATCAGTTTTACTTTGGTAGTGGGGAAATTAATGGAAACCCTAGTAAAAGAAAGACTGGTAGAGGAGTATCTACAGCAGGAGGAGGAAGGTGGTGATACCATGTATTACTTGCTAGTGAGACCCTGCCTGGAATAGTGTGTCCAGTTTTGGAGGCCACACCTTAGAAAGGAAATAGAGGTTGCAGTCCAGAGGAGGGCACCTAAAAGGGTGGAGGGGTTGCACAAAAAGTCATATGAAGAGAGACTGAGGGACTGTAACATGCACAGCCTGGAAGAGAGGAGAGCAAGAGATGACATGATAGAGACTTACAAGTGCCTCAGGGATTGAACAGGGTGCAGGAGGGGAGTCTGTTTTAAATGAGAAAGAGTACTAGGACCAGGACCATGGGGCATACAATGAAGCTGGAAGGGGGAGAGAACAGTTAGGGTCTGCCGAAACAGATTAGACAGGTAACATATGGGCAGACTGGGTGGGCAGCAGTCCTTTTCTGCTGATAAATTCTGTTTCCATGTGTCTCTGAACCAACTTCAAGAAGTCCAAAGCACCCACCCCCACCTTGTGTGACTCCTATTCCTGGATATTCCAACTGGATCTCAGACTATGCTCACTACCAGACTTATGATGACCTTGCTCCACTGGGCATCAGACTTGGATGGATCCTGTTGACCTCTCCCTGAGTCTCTCTTGGAAGAACCTCACAATGTTAACTGGCAGTGAACCCCTTTTGTGGCAGACATGGCAGAAGGGGGGATAAGGTCCTGGATGATATAATGGACAAGAATTGAAACACATTAATGTCCTTTGCTACTCTGTGACTCATACCACGGCATAAGAAACTGTTGGCAATTCCTTCTGCTCTGCAGTGCACTGTCTGCATGACAGATCCCAGATATGCCATTCCTCTCTCTCACTGGGAGTCTTAGCTGTGATGTGTAAAAGCTTTGAATGGGTATGTAGGGAAACTATGCCTGTTATTCTTGCCAGTCATGGCAGTACAGAGGTGCTTCATAAGGGTGGCATGGAAGAAGGAGATGGATGAGCTGATCACAGGGTAAAATGGCATGTGGAATCAACATACTGTACCTGTAAAAAACTAAAATGTTGCCTGATGGAGTCTGATTGTTTTTTGCATGTACAACATATTTGCAGGGCTACAGGATCGTGGGCTCCTTCCCCATAGCCACTGTTAGGGATGTGACTTGAAGGAGGAGCAACTCCTTTATATTCTGGGGACATGTTCAAGGCTATGGACCTTCTGGAATGCAGTCTAGGTGTCTTGCAAAAGGGTGGTGGTGTGCCAGATTCCTAGGGACCTCAAGATGATGATTCTGAAAACATACCCACCTTTGCTGGAGTGTAATACTGTCATGAAACTATCTATAGCTGCAGCCCTTCTGGCACCCAAACAAAGCATTCTCCAGTATTAGAGGGATCCAATGGACCCCTACTGTGCTGAATGGATAAGAACTGTTGCTCACACTGCTGTCTGCAAGCATACAACATAGCAAGCTGACAGAAGACAACCTTTCAATGACATGAACAAGAAACCGTCTATGCTGCACCTTATGCATTGTTCCCCATAAAAATTAAGTGGTGGGCTCCCCATGTATTTTGAAGAAAGGAGGGTAGTTAGGTGTACAGATGAAAGGGAATACTCTTTCTTTTGTGCTCAGTTTTGGCTCTGTGATAAGCATGGGGGAGGTGACCTTGTAGGACTCCTTCTGTTCCAGTTGGAACTGAATACCTTTTTCTGAGATAATGCTCCTGTTTTATCTTGGAAGTCTGTGATTATACTGCCACCAAAATTACATCTTATTTTTTTATTGGAGGTAAATACATTACATTGTAATACAAATACAATTGTGTATCATAACACATTCAGAAAATAAAAAGAAAAAATAACAGTAAGACTGGTACTACAGTACAAATAATGATTAAGACTTATTAAAGGTTTTTAAATGAGATCATGTTCAATTGCATTATGAAGAGGTCCCCAGACCTCACCAAATGTTTTCATATGCTTCCCTGTTACATAATTGTTCTTCTAGTCTCATACATTCAAACAATAAATGTTTCTATATTTCCCTCAACAGTGGGATGGAATCTTTCCATAACTGCACAATACATCTTCTCGTGTTGATTAAATCAATGTTAAAAAAATGCTTGGGTTGGGTCTTTCTGTAAGATATTGATAAAAGGAAATATCTACTATAGACATATAGCCACTTCAGGTTTAGAATTGCTTTTTCAGATAATGTTTATACATTTGGAAACCCTTTGGCAAGAAGTTTGCAAATTTGGACATAATGTGATGACATGAGAAATATGTTCAATTTTCAGCTTACAATGATTATATAAATTTGAGATGTCTGGATTAAATTTGTTCAACAGATATGGTGTAAAGCATATTTTGTGAATGATGAAATCCTGGATTTGGTTTAGGTGATTACAAAAGAGACATTTGACAACAGCCACACATATATTCCCACTGAGCATTGGATATATCACATTTGAGTTCTTTCTGCCAACTTTCTGTTGATGCCTATAAATCTGGAACTGGATTTTCAAAGGTTGAAGTGGCTTGTGTCAAGCCCTGTGTCAAACCCATTTTTTGGTGCAGGTGCGCCAAACACATTTGCCACAACTGCATCTGATTTTAGTAGGCTGGGCACAGTTGTGACTCATTACCCAGTTTGTGCCAGCTTGTGACAAATATTTGGTGTAAGTCCCATAAAAAGAGTACCTGAGATTGCCACATTTGGCCTAGCTTGTGGCAATTGGTGCATGGGATTGAAAATTCTTATTGCTGGCTGGGAGGAAGCTGCAAGCCCCATGTCCCATATGTTCAGCACAACCGCAGCTTGCACTATTCTGGAGCATTTGAAAATCTGGCCCATGATGTATTAAATGTCAACAAGTAACTACAAACCTTGGATATTAGTTTTTTCCTGCTAAGAGCGCATTGTATAATGGTGAATAAAAGGTTACATTTTTCCATTGTATATTGGGCAGGAGTTATTCCTGAGAACTTCCCTAACTTGAAGGTATCAAAGAAAATATTTTTGCTCAAGATTAAATTGAATTTGAAGCTGCAAAATAGACTTTAGGGTCTGTCCATCAAATAAATCACATATAGATGAGATTCCTTTTTGCTGATCAGTCCTTAAGGAAGTTCTTGTTGAATAATTGATTCAGTTATTAAGTGCTCAGAGAATGACAGCTGTCAATAACTGAGCATGTATTAATTACAGTATGCGCTCCTAGGGAAGCCCAGTCTGTGGCTGGCCATGGTGGTGAGAGGTGGCTGTGCCAGTCGCTGGCTGGGCATGGATCAGATGAAGCAGGGTGGTCTTGCACTGCCAGGTGAGGGGGGTTGGGGGCCACTAGACTACCAGGGATTACTAGGATATTTTTTTTTAATAAACTGTATATTACCACATGGACATGGGGTGCAGGGATTGGGGCATGGGGGTCGCTAGGCCTGTGGGGCTTAATAACACATTTATGGGGGATTGAAGCACAGGGGTCAACTAGACCCGTGGGGCTTACATCCACATTTAGGGCGATCGAGGCATGGGGGCAATTGTGACCATCAGAGTACCATGCAGCTTGCGACAACCTGTTCAAGGTACACCCTCTGTTTCAGGCGTGCCTACGCAGGGTTATTTGCAAGTCATGAGTTTTCTTGGGGACTCTGCCCTTTGCAGAATTGGGCACAGGGTCCTTGATGCGACTGCACCCTTCGTATGTCACAACTTGCAACATGTGTAGGGGTGCTACTAGAATCGGGCCCATAGTTTTTGCATTTCTTATCTGTAATATACCATATATGTAAAGTAGCAAAGAGAAATCAATTTTGTTTAGGAATGAAAGTTGTGGCTTTGAAATTTTGAAAAAGAAACATTTCCATGCTTTTAAGTCTTTAATCCTTAGTTTGTAATTCTGCCCAAAGTGATGGGTCCATACTGAACCATTCATGTATAGGTTCAAGAATTGCTGAGTGGTGGTATGATATCATATCTGGAAGTTTTAAACCAATTAAACTGTATGGTGCAGTTAACATTTTTATGGCTGCATGGGCAGAGCCCTGCAGATGTTTTGCTAGGAGATGGGAAAAGGGGTTGTGGAAACACGTGACCAGTTTCAGACACTGTGCTTCCCCAGTGCTATGGTCAGAGCAGTAGCATTGTTTCTCCACTGTTCCTCCCCTCTGTGGCTGCACTAGTCCCTCCTATCAGCAGGTGCTCTATGTGTTGGACACTCATCAGTTCTGCAAGAGACTTCTGTGCCCAAGATGACTGCTGGGGAGTTCATTCTGCATGTGCAAGTATTGACAGTAATTGCGCATGTGCACTGTTGTCATGGCAGCCATCTTGGGCACAGTGGCCTCTTTCTCACAAATGCACAATTATCAGTTACTGTGCATGTATGAGTAATGCAAGTATGGTGTCAACTGTGGCGGGAGCTCCGAGTACTATTTGATTTGGGCTAACCGCTCTGAAGCAGCTGTGCTGGCTCTGATCAGAGTTTGTTTTTAGCCTGGGCTTCTCTTTTTTTCCAAAGGAAGTTACTGATCATGTTGTCTAATTTATTAAAGTATTGCTGAATTATGGATACTGTTAAAACTTAAAATAGATATTACAGTCAACAATACTTTCATTTTTATGGAGTGAATACGCCCTGTTAGTGATAACAGTAGACTGGCACATTTTAACAGATTGGTTGTTATTTGCAGAAATAGTAGGTCTAAGTTTCTTGAAAGGAGGCCATCCAGATTGTTACAATGTTGTATACCTAATTAGGATAATGTACTACATTTGCTCTGAAATAGTAATTGTGATTGTATAATAGTACACTTGGATTAAGAGGTAGTGCTTCAGATTTAGCCCAATTCATTTTAAAACCAGATATTTTGCCATATGTATCTATGGTACCCAATACAAATTGACATTCATTCAGAGGCTTTTTCAGATATAGCAGGACATCACCCACAAACAATGATCATTTCAGTTTACTATTTCCATAGTAAAAACCTTCAGTTCTACCAGATATTTGAACAGTGTTGACTAGAGGTTCAATAGTTAAGGCAAAGAGAAGTAGGGAAAGCGGGCAGCCTTGACACATTCTCCATTGTAAGCTACAATTTGGAAATAATATAATATTTGTTAAATCTTGAGCAGAAGGTGTACTATAAATCTACTCTCCACTGTCTGAAATTTTCTCCCAGACCAACTGAGGTTAGCACTTTTGATAAATAATGCCACTCCATCTGGTAAAATGCTTTTTTTGGCATACAGGGACACCACCATTTCATAAGGTCTAATGGCAAAACAAATTCCCAACAAGTCGCTATTACTTTTGCAAAGATTTTATAATCTGTGTTAATTAGAGATATAGGATGATATGAAAAGCAAAGCACAGGGTCTTCACTTTTGTTGATGATAATTGATATCAAGGCTTTGCCAAAGGAAGAAGGTAGCTGATCCTGTAACAGAAATGAGTTAAATAAATCATACAGAGACAAAGTTTGCTTAAAGTTTAAAAGAAGTCAGACTTAGACCATCTAATCCAAGTGCTGTTCTGGCCTTGAATTGTGATGTTGCTTTAGTTTTTTCCCATTCTATTATTTGTTACTCAGTTACTTAGTATTGTAGACAGAAGGAGACCAAAGGCCCTTTGAGCCTGTTTCCCACCTTGTGGGCTTATATTCTCTGAAAGCTGTTCAAGTACTCACCCAGCAACATTTTGAATTTATAAAAATCTGTTAAATCCACTAAGTACTGGGGTAAGCTGTTCTAGACTTTTGGAGCCCTGACTGTAAAATAATTATCGTGTGTATTAGTGAACACTCTAGTGATTTGTAATTGTGTGCTACGAAATCTGAGCTTCACTTGCCTATTAGCAAAATTAATGCTACACTAACACTGCCCTACAAGATCTGAGTCATTCAACATTTTGAACAGCAATAAAATGTTGTTTCTTAAACTTTTCTTGAGACTGAATACGCTCAATTCTATTACTCTTTCTAGATATGGCCTATCTTTCAATCTGGGTATAAGTCTAGTCACTCTTCTCTGGATACTTTCTAAGAGAGTACTATCATAATGATAAAGGGCAAACTGTTGCAGCACTGTTTGTGGACCTCACCAAGGCCTTCAATCTAGCTGAACACTGCTTGACAGTGTTCTTTCAAGATTTCATTTCTCTGGTGATGCCATTAATTGGTTTCATGACTATCTTACTAACAGATCTTACTGTACCAGAACTGGTAATGGTGTTTCCCTCCTGAGCCCCATCAAATGTGGAGTACCTCAAGGGTCAATTCTTGGTCCCCTTATTTTTTCATTATACATGAATGTTGCCCCTTCTGTCTGTTCCCGATCTACTATGATATTATAAGCAGATGATGCAGTTATTTACTGTTTTGTTTCATTACCAAATTAAATTTTGGAAGGGGTACAATTTGATTTTGATTTGTTCTACAATTGGTTGACTTCTAATCATATGGTTCTTAATTAAAAAAAAACTAAAGTTATGCTTTTTTTCTAAAAAGGATACTTCGCATGTGAAACTCCACACTGTTGCTGCTCAGGATGAGAATACTATCAATCTGGTAGACAGCTTTAAATATCTGGGGATTCAATTTGACCCTGTGCTGTCTTTTGAACATCATATCACTATTTTAAGAAAGTCTTTTCACCAGAGACTGGGCTCACTTTACAGGGTCAAGCAATTTCTGACAGGTAAACCCAGGAATCTGCTTGCTCACAGTTTTATGTTGAGTGCAATGGATTATGGTATAGTTACATATTCAGCCATTTCGGGAAAATTATTTGATAGATTGAGGGTCACTTATCATTCTATCCTTCACTTCATGCTTTCTGCTCCCTTTCAAACTCATCATTGTTTTTAACATACTAACATACTAGATGCCAGCAGAGTAGGCCTATTGGACTATCAAGTCTGCTCGTGCTTAAGCACCCTGATTGGGTACCATAGCCCTCTATCTGTCTCCTTCCACTGTTACTCCATCCACCAGTCCCAACCCCTCCGGGCAAACCAGCCTCCTCTTCACCCCTTGCCTACACCTGTCCCACCCTCTCTTGAATCCCTCCACCATAGCTGTCTGTACCAGCTCCCTGGGCAGCACATTTCATGATTCCACCACTCTCTCAGTGAAGTACCTCCTCCTCCTTTCCCCCCTAATCCTACCACCCTCAATCTTTCAGCTGTGTTCTCTGGTGATTTCACCACCTTCAGCCGAAATATCCTATCTCAGCTTAAATTATTTACTCCCTTGAGGTACTTGAAGACCTCAGTCATGTGCCCCGGTCCCTCCTCTCCTCCAGTGAGAACAGGTTGAGCTCCCCTAGTCGTTCCTCATATGTCATATCCCCCAGGCCCCGGATCATTCATGTTGCTCTCCTCTGAGCCCTCTCCTGGAGCTGGATGTCCCTCCTTAGGTGCGGCCTCCAGAACTGCACACAGTACTCAAGATGTGGTCTAACCGTGCTGTTGTACAGCGTCAAAATCACCTCCCTGTTTCTTGAGGTAATCCCCCTAGCGATGCATCCCAGCATCCTATTTGCCCTGACTGCAGCCCTCCTGCACTGCTCTGAATTATTCATGTTAACATCCACCAAGACTTCTGGGTCTCTTTCCCCTGCCGTGGTCTGCAACTCATCCCCCCAGGGTGTACACATAGTTGGGGTTTTCCTGCCCTAGGTGTAGCACTTTGCACTTGGAAGAGTTAAATTTTAATTTCCAAGTGCAGGAACACCTATCCAGAGTATCCAGGTCCCCTTGCAGGGTCAATCTCTCCTCCTCCTCCTCCCTCCACCACTGCCCCCAGCTTAGAGTCATCCGCAAAGAGACTCATTTTGCACCCAATACCTTCCCCTGATATCGGAGAAGTAGGCATTAAACAGGAGTGGCCCCAGAACTGATCCCTGTGGGACCCCACTTATGACCTCACTAGGAGACAAGCCCTCCCCTCCAACCACTACCCACTGAGTGTGACCTGAAAGCCAATTTCCAATCCACCTAACCATCAATGGGCCTACCCCATCTCCCCAGCTTCTCCCTTAGGCCAATATGAGGGACCGAATAAAACGCCTTGCTGAAGTCCAGGAACAGTACATCCACTGATCTCCCCCCCCTGTCGAGTGCTGATGTCACCCACTCACTGAACTCTACAATGTTTGCTTGACACAATCTACCTGGCACAAACCCATGCTGCTGGTCATCCAGGTAACCCATCTCCACCAAGAGACCTCCCAGCCTTTCCTTAAGTATGCTTTCCTTTACCTTCCCCACCACCGACATCAAACTCATGGGTCTATAGTTTCCTGGCTCTTCTCTCTATCCCTTTTTATGGATGGGCACAACATGCACCCACTTCCAATCCCTTGGCATCCTCCCCATCTGCAGCGTCAAGTTAAAGAGATCTGCCAATGGCGCAGCCAAAACATCTGTTGACTCCCTCAGTACTCTGGCATAAATAGCATCAGGCCCTGGAGATTTATCCTTTTTTAGGGACTTGAGGGCTTCCCATATCTGACCGATAGTAATATCAGCATCTGATCCACCCCCTTCCAGCAGAACCAGCCTGACATTTCACTCCTGGCCTACCTCTCCCAGCAGCTTGTTCTTCAGCAGGTATCCCAATAGTCAAGCCTGCTGTGCCTTCTGTATCCTTCAGTCCCTTTTTTGGAAGTTCCCCAGCCTCCTCCCTAGTGAACACCAAGGCAAGGTACTCATTCAGTGCCTCTGCCTGTTCTCCAGGCCCTTCCACCCACCCTATGGCTGTCCTCAATCTACTGAGCTGGTCCAGAAGCACCCATGTAGAGCGCTTATTATTGAGCACTGCACATTTGAGTGACTCAATAATAGCACTCTACAAGGGAGCAAGTGGTGCAATACCTCACTATATCCTGTATGGTGAGTAGAGCAAGGAGCTGTACTCACTATACAGGATATAGCATCCTTTGTGGCCGATTCCCACCGAGCTGCTTGCATAGTACAGTGGTGTACACCACCACTTGCAATACAAGCAGACCCGGGTTCAGGTCTGGCTACTGGCAGGAAATTTTTTTTTTTGTAGTCAGTAACTTGCCCGTGGTCTGCCCCCCTCAGAGTTGGTTATTTTAGAGAAGCAGAGGGCTTGCCTCTACAACGGGGGAGGCTAAAAAGATTCCTAGTCTGATTTATTTAAGTATTGTACAGACCGGCACTATTTGCAACAGTCGGCACAATATGTGTCGCTTCTTTGCTATGAGCGCAAGATTGCTCGCTTATATGATAGGCAGTCTTTGAGACTCGCCTTTATCACATACAACCAGTTGGCCCTTGACCTTCCTTCTCTCACCAATATACCTAAAGAACCCCTTTTCCCCAACCCGTATCCCCTGCACCAGCCTCTGTTCTTTCCAGGCCTTTGTCCCCCTCACCACTCTGGTGACTTTCCTGGTTGCAAGGTGATATTTCTCTCTATCCCTCACTCCTCTCATTTTTTTGTACCAACTGTAGGCATCCATCTTCTCCTTTACCACCTCCTGGACCTCCTTGGTCCACCAGCATGGTTTCAAGACCTACCGCCCTTGTGCTTCACTCTTGCACAGGTCCTGGTGGCCTCCTGTAGCCCCTGCTTTATGATCTCCCACCTACCTTCCACGTCAAAACATGATTTTATCTCCCACAAATGCCCCTTGAGAATTTCCCCCATGTTCTTAAAGTCCATTCCCCTAAAATCAACTATCATCATCCTTGAATGATCCCCCTCCCCCCCAATTTAAGCCAAAACCAGACTGTGTTGTGGGCACTCCCAGCCAGTGGTTCTTCTGCAACCAGATCTAGCACAAGATTCCCATCCACGAAAACCACATCCAGGATATGACCCTCCCTCATTGGGTCCATCACCTGCTGATTGAGGAACGCATCCAGGAAGCCATCCAGCAGCTTCTGCTCCCTGGTCACAGTGGACGTCATAGTACGCCAATCAGTAGCTGGCATATTAAGGTCCCCCATCAACACCACTCCTTCCCCTTCCAGTCCAAACTGCCCCTTAATGTTAGCCAACAGGCAATACTCCAGGTCTTCCGCTAGTCCTGGGGGCCTTTATACCACCCCCAACTTGATTGTCCCTCCCACTGGGGTTTGCAAGGTGACCCATAGGGACTTCACATTGCCCTCTGCTTCCTCAACTCTCATTCTCTCAGTGTTATTCCTAATGAACACTCCTCCCTCTCTGCCCACCTTTCTGTCCTTCCTTAGCACAAGGTACCCACTCAGATTAAGGTCCCAGTCATGGCCAAGGTGGCCCAAGTTTCAATGACTGCTGCTACATCCATCCCACCCTCAACCAGCGTGGCCTAGAACACATGCATTTTATTCCCCAGGCTCCTGGCATATGTTAAAGCCACTCTCCATCCCTTGTCCCTACCCCTCTTAACCATATCCTCCCCAGATCTTTCATATGTCCATCCACACTTCTCCCCAGGGTACTGTCTGCCCCCCCATGGGGTTGCAGGCCAGTCCTACCTGTGGTATGGATGGCTAGATCAGCCCAGCAGTGCCCCTCTCCCCCCCATTCACAGGTTTAAACCTCATCTAGCCTGAATGAAATCCATCATCCCCCATTTGAGAACTTCCTTCCCTACCAGATTTAGGTGAAGCCTATCCCGAGCATACAGTCCCTTGTCTTCCTAAACTCCCCCCAGTCTTCCAATTTGCTTACAAGTTCTAATAGTCTGTCTCTTGAAAACAGAATATCTCACAAATTGGGTACTTTGATGTACAAGGTGAAGTATGGCCTTATTTCTTCTGCAGTCTCTGATTTATTCCCCAGGTTGCTTAATTCATGTGGTACCAGGTCTCAGTCCAAGTTTACTTTTGAACTGCCTTTGTTTAGGAGGGTTCTTGGACAGAGATTTATATTATATTGGGCACCTCTATTGTTTAACACTCTGCCTACTGATATTGCTGAATCAAAACAGGCTGGTCTTTTAAAACAAGGTAAAGCACTGGTTGATGGACAATGATGCCTGCACCTGCTTATCTTGATTTGCTCATGTCTTTTTTGTATCTTGTAAATAAGACACAAGCAAATCAAGATGACTACTGCCTTTCTTTGCTTCTTGTCATTAAAGACCAAACAAAAATATTTATTTAATGTATCAGCCATATCAGTGGAGTTACTTATGATTACATCATTATCAAATAGAGGTACTATTGATCTCTCTCCACATTTACTGCTAACATATAAAAAAAAGATTTTGGATTGTCTTTCATATGCGCAATTCTAAACTCTGACTTCATTCTAGCATTTTTTATCATTTTTTAGTTGATGTTTGTTCAGCCTGGTATTTAGCTTTAGTTATTTCTGTCAGTAGTGTTGCAGCAAAATTTAATTTTGCCTTAAAAATTCTAGTGAAATTGTGAATTTTGCCATGCAAAACATTTCGTGAAATTCAGCATTTCACCCATGAATTGCATGGGTGCAAAATGTGAAATCCCACTGGTGAAATGTGGAATTTCTCCCATGAGTGGCAAAATTCCTTTGGCTACATGTGAAATTACATATTTTGCAGGTGAAATGCATGATTTTGCAGGCAAAATTTGTGATTTCACCAGTAGAATTTCACACTCACGAAATCTGCACATTTTGCACATCTCTATTTGTCAGATTCCTCTTATAATTTTTAAATGCCTGAACTTTTTTTTTACAGTTGCCTTCTTATCTTATTTAAAAACCATATTGTGACCGTGTTCTTTTTATTGTAAATTTTTCTGATTGGGACATACAGTACTTGTGCTCTAATTGTTTAATCTTGTTTTTTAAAAATTCCCAACAATCCTCAACTGTTTTGTCCCTCATTGTATTCATCCAGTCAATCCTATCCAGGGTTTTCTTAATAAGACTACAGTTTGCTCTAGCATAACAATGTAAATATGCATTTGTACTTACAGTACTACTTCTAGCAATCAAACTAAAGGTTATAGTATTGTGGTCATTATTCACAAGGGGCCCATATATTAATGTATTATCAATCTCTGAAGACAAGTTTGTAATGATTAAATCTAAAATATTGTTCCCTGTTGAAGGATCCATAACTTTTTGCTCTAGGTCTGACATCAGTAAAGTATTAATAAAATTAGTTTAGAGCACAGTACTGCCAGTAAGTTGTTCCCACTGGATACCTGGTAGATTGAAATCACCCAAGATTATAACGTCAAAGTAGAGACAGTAGCCATCTGTCTAATTAAGGTGTTGTTGTATGCCTGGGGACTTGATGGGGGTCTATAACAATTGCCAATCACAATCTTCTTTCTATCTGTGAACTGCAACTGTATCCACATACTGTACTTTCAGTGTTAAGTGCTGTTTCTTCAACAAGTTCAAGTTCAGAACATTCAAGTTCCCTTCTTACATAAATACAAACTCCTCACCCTTTTATCTTCTCTATTTCTATAGAAAAGTTTATAACCCTGGATTTCATGGGGCCATTCACAAGATGCATCTCACGAAGTACCAGTGATGGCTACAATATCAATGTTGTGCTGGGAAAACAATATTTTTAACTCAGATTTTTTAAACAAACTTAGATTTCTTGCATTTGTTGACATAAAGTCATATTTGTTTACTGATTTGCTAAGTATTTCTTGATCTAGATTACATAACCTTACTTTGCAAGCCCCCACCTTAGTCAGTTTAAATTCTCAGCAACAAATTTCTCAGTTTGTTTGCCTAGTATCCTACTTCCCCCATTTAAATGTGGGCCGTCCCAATTATATACACTATAATTATTTTCAAAAGTTTCCTAATGTGTTAAACACTTGAAACCATTAGAGCTCATTTTTGTAACCATTTATTGAGCAGGTTTTATTTCATTTTGCTTCCTACAATCAGCTCTTGGGACTGGCAGCAACTTGGAAAAACAGATATAACAGCCCAGTTGTTCCATGGTGTTAGCCAAAAAAATGAAATAATTTTAATTACTTCCACATCTGACTGCCCCATGACATTTATTCCCATGTGTATAGCCACCAGTGGGTCACTTCCTACATCCTTCAGGATGTAATAAGTCATCCTTGTGATATCTTTGATTTTGGCTCCCCAAAAGCTACTACATTTGTGATTCAAATTATCAGGATTGCATATGTATTTATCCAAAAATTTTAGGATGGAATCCTCTAGTATATAAATGTGCCTAGCAACAGACAACTCTTTTTGGGTTATATCATTATGGATGGGTTCCATTCCAGTACTGGTGTCTTGTGGTACTTCATCATGTAGTTGCACTAAGGGTTCAAACTGATTAGCTAATGGTAGTTCAAAATCCATAGCCCTTCCCCCTTTTTTTAATCTAAGTTTTCCTTCTACAAATCCTCATTCATGTTCTTCTTCTTTCTCTTCCTCTCTTTGTCTTTTCTTATTTTGTTCATTATGCTCTAAATTGTGCTCCTTGATGGTGTTATTGATTCTGTGTTGGTCATGTCCTGACCCCAGTTTCTGCACTCATATTCAATAGTGCATTCTTACATAGTTTGCTTAACTCTAATTCCACTTCAAGAATTTTAAGTTTCAACTGTTTAGTCTTCCTGCACTGATCACAAATAAAAGCTTCACATTTTTAGTCAGTGGTCAGGTTAAATTTATTACATACTACACAGTCAATAGCTATTTCTCCAGAACTAAGTGTTATTCAATTCAAAATCTTTCTTTAGCCAGGTGAAACACCATTGAGCAGAACTCATTTCCAAAGTGGACCTGGGCCAATGTAGGACACACAACAGTATATTATACATTCATAGTGGAATACATAAAACACAATAATTACTCTATACAGCAAGATAATTCAATTTACAGCAATTATGAGTAGTTGGTACAGTACATAGGCTTCAGTATGCCTACATATGGGTGAGTCATGGTTGGATAGAAAGGACAAGGAGTGAAGTAGTATGGCTGAGTTAGATCAGTTGTTGTTACTTGTACAAAAAGTAATGACGTTCTTTTTCTACTCAGAGAATAATTTCAATATGGAATAGGTTACCTAAGGCATTGTTAGATACAGAAAATGCTGTAACTTTCAAGATTAATTTATATAAATATTTATTAAATTTGGTATAAAGACATCCAATAATTTTAGAGATGCACTTATATGGGCCACAGCCTTCTGTGTCATCTGAATACTCTTATTATGTAATCTTAGTATAATGAGAAAACAAGGTAGCCACTACAGTCATATCAGGAGGATTAGTTCAGCCATTATTGCATATTTGATAACATGGGGGACAGTTTAGTATGGCAGAGAGTATATGGTCTAAAAGGTGGTATAGTTGAAAGGGATAAAGAGGAAGGGAATGATCCAGATGGGGGGTAAGAGTTGGAGCAGTTGGATAGTGGGAAGTAGGACAGGTAGGGTAATTCCTTACACCTGCAAGACTCCTTGAAGGATTGAGTATATATGGTCTTAAAGGTTGAAAGCTTAATGGGGGTGGCCAATTTTAGGAATTTTTGGAGTTTGTTCCATAATCATGGCAGAGCATAACCTATGGATGAGCTACCAAATCTAGTTTTGAATTTCAGGATGATAAGAGTAATATAGGACAGGCTTCTCAGACCATACTTGCCCAGCATGCAGATGGGCAGACAGTCTGAGATATACTGAGGGAGCCTATGGGCCTTGAACATCCAAATGGTTGCATTTTTTTGCCACCTGAATGAGAGTAATGTCCATCCTAGGAGAGAGTAAAGGGTACATTGATGAGTTGAATAGGGAGCACCAGTTATGAAGCGTAGTGTGCGGTGGTATAGGACATCTAGTTTGGAGAGGGCAGTGCTAGTGCTTTGTGCATACAGAATATCTGCATAGTCTAAATGGAAGAAAAGTGGCTTGCACTAGCCTGGTCCTTGCTTCCTTGGTGAGTAAGTGCCTGATTCTAAAGAAGAGTCTGAGTCTCTGTCTTAACTTCTTAGCAAGTTCCTCTATATGTTCTGTGAAGGTAAGCTTATGGTCAACCCACACAACCAAATATTTAAATTTGGCTACGTATTCTATCTGCTCACCTACTAGGGTAGCGATTTTGGGAAGGGAGAGAAGGATTGGTGTCTGTGCTGGTCTAGTTGCTTGAGAGAAAAACATGGCCTTAGTTTTCTTGGTGTTTAGTGACAATTTGAGTTGTGAAAGGTTTGTCTGGAGTTTATCAAAGTCTCTTTTCAGATCCATACATGCTAGATCAGGGGTAGGCCTGTCATTGTAGATGACAGTGTCATTTGCAAATAGGTGAATGTTGACTGAGTTAATGCCTACATTGATATAACTAATACAAATTGTAAAGAGGAGAGAGCCCAAGATTGACCTCTGTGGGACTCCTCGAGGGAGAGTGTTCAATGGGGAGAGGTCACCATCTACTTTTATTTGTTGGAGGTGACCAATGAGGTAACTACCAAACCATTTCAGGGCAGAAGAGTCCATACCAAAGTTTCTGAGGATGTCCAGCAATGAGACATGATCCGCAGTGTTGAATGCCTTGCTCAGGTCTAGGAACAAAGCACATACGTTTCTTGTTGTCCAAGCCTGTCAGCCAGTCATTTGAGGCTTGGTTAGTGCAGTAACAGTACTGTGGGCTGGTCTAAAGCTGGACTGTAATGGAGAAAGTACATGTAGACTGGCAGATTCAAGGTATTTCCTTAGATGCATGTTAAGTATTTTTTCAAGGAGTTTGGAGAGGGTTGGGAGTAAGGAAATGGGCCTACAATTGTTTACATCCATGGGGACTCCAGATTTGATAAGAGGTATGATGTGGGCCATTTTCCAGACAGAAGGGAGAGCACCCTGGGCTAAGAACATGTGAAAAAGTGCATTATGGGTACCACCAAGGCATGGTATCCAAGCATTAGAAAGAAGGGGTCAATGAGGTCCGAGCCAGTGCTTTTTTAGCGTCTAATTTCAGTATAAGGTCTTCCACTTCTTTCAGCGAGATCGAGGTGAAGGAGAAAGTAGGATCAGAGTTTGAGGGGTTGGTGACATGATCACAGAAGGCATGTTCTCTGATATGGTCACATAATTTGCTGGCGGGGGATGAGTCAAAGGCCAACCCGGCTGTAGCAAAGTGGACATTAAGGAGTTCAAGTATTTTCTGTTTGTCAGTGAAGGTTGTACCACCTGAGTTAATTTCAGCAGAGAGTGAGTTAGAAGTTTTATGTCCCTCAATGTTTTTTAGAGTTTGCCAGAATTTTGCTGGGTGGTTTGAAAATGCAACTAGTGATTTTTGAAAATAGTCCACTTTTGCTGTTCTAATGAGTTTAGTACACTTGTTTCTGGCTGCCCAGAAGGTAGTCCAGTCAATGGCTAATTTGGTTCTGCATGCTTTTTTTACAAAGCTGATCCCTATGAAACAGGGCAGTTTTCAGATTGGGCAAAAACCGAGGGCATGATTTTTTCTTGGTGCTTACCTTAGTCAGGGGGTGCATGCCTGTCTGTAATGTTTAGAACAATGCTGTGGAAGGCTTCATAGGCATCAGACACAGTTGAGGCTAGGTAGAAATCTTGCCAGCATGCATGCTGCAGATCAGAGAGAAAAGCATGGTGGTCAAGATTTTGACGATTTCTTTTGAGGGTAAATCTAGAAGTGGACAAGGGTTTGGGAGCAGACCTCATGCAGGCAACTGGGCAGTGATTGCTTAGGTCATTTACTAGCATGCCTGCATGGGTGAAAAGGTGAGGTCTATTTACTAGGAACAGATCGAGTAAACTACTGTGTGCAGGAGTTGTTATATTTGGATGGATAGCTTCCACAATCAGTTGTATAAACCCAAGGAAGTCGCAGACTGCCTCTAGGGTTTTGGAGCATTCGGTGAACCAGTTAAGGTTGAAGTCACCCATGATGATAACCTCTGTAGAGATTGAGTCCAGCAGGTCAGACAGGTGGTTTAATAGTTTGAGGCCTGCAAAGGGAGGTCTATAACAGCCGTCTATTATAAGTGGGATGGAGGAGAGCAATTGTCATTTAATGGTAAGGCATTCAAATTCCTTAGGCACTGAGGTGGAGTCTAGAGCAGTGGCTGAGAATTTGTTGTGTACATATATAGCTACTCTGCCCCCGCCCCCCGGTGTGCCTGTCAGCTTGAAACACACTAGAAGATGGGATATTGATTTCAAAATCTTGGCTGGAGGATTTTAGCCATATCTCGGAGACCATCAAGACATCCAGTTTTGTATGGGTTATCCAGGACTGAATGAGGTCAAAATTTTTTAGCAGGCTACATGTATTAATGTGTAGCAGGCTTAGATCCCTAAGTAGGGGAAGTTGTGACCATGACTGGATAGGGGCCAGTGGTCCAGAATTTAACTCAACATTACCCGAGCAGAACAGTAGAAATAGTAAAAGTTTTATAATGGCTCGCAGAAGTAGTCTCAGTACTCAAGCGCGTCCTGTTTTGATTCTTTGGACCGGAGAGGTAGTGTTGTAATGGCGAAGAAGTCCAGAAGATCCCAACATGGCTATAATGAGTACCTTAGCCTCATGGGAGAAGGTTGAGTTGAGACTTTGGGGAACTGGCAATGTGGGTTCCCTAAACCAATAGTCATATGTACATTCCCTGCTAAGGTAAATTGGATCCACGTGTAAGTGTGTATACAAGGAAAAAGGTTTAGGCAAGTTTGAGGCCAGTATCCAGTAGTAGGATCCATACTTGTCAGGAATACAGGAATTGTTTGGGTGAGGAATTAAATTGTGCTAATTATTGTACTGATATCTGAGAACAATAATAATAAACTACAGGGCCAAATTATCAAAAATCAACCACTCCGATGAAATGAGTAGGCACCTATACAAAGTTAAGTAAGGTTAATAACTTTTAAAAGCAATCTCCTGTTAATTTTTGTACAAAAGAGGGTATTCAGAGGGACTGGCAAGTAGGACTATTCAAACTTAAATATGAGGGTAATTAGCTAACCTGCTTGTTCAGTTGAGATGGAATAGTGCAGAGTTCCTGGCCCCACTGTCCCACTTGACATGCTAGACATACCACACAGTGATGCACACTTGTCTCTGCACGCATTGCCCTACTCGCACTCACTATGCTCACTGAGGGGGAAGTTTTATGGCCACAGGACCTGGAAGTAGTGTGGAAGGGTCATGCTATGGCCCATGTAAATAATCCCCTTAAAATAATAAATAATATTAGCCCAGTGCACCTGCCACTATAAAAATACAGGTTGAACATCCTAAGCTAAAAAATATTTAGTGGTGCTAGTAGCTGGCACTAGCATGTAGTTCCTGGATCGCTGAAGGAACTACACTACCCACCACCCACCACCCACTGCGAGGTTGCTAGGAACCAGTATACACTATGACACTGCCTGACTGATCAGAATTAAACACTGCCAGAAACAAACAGTGCTGAGATAAGGTAATTTGAGGGTCCACTGTCTAACACTTACACAGCAGACTCTCACGTTATACTACACTGGTTGATACAGAATTTTTTTCTGATTGTTATTTGTACTCAGGAAATCTAGAAAGGTATCACGTTCGTGGTGCTCACCTACATCTGTACAATTTGATTTGTACAGTCTCTTGTAGAAATCTGTAAATTCCTTGTTAATGTCTTCTGTGTTGGATGTAATTTGACCAGATTGTAATTTAAGTTCAGTTATATTTTTTCAGCCTTTTCCTTCTGTAACACATATGATGGTAATATCCCACTCTTATCCACCTGTGAATAGTATTTAGTTCTAGTCAATAATGCTTATTTTTCAACTTTTTCAATAAGTATGTTATTATATTGCAACCTTAATTTATCCAGATGTCTTAGATGAAAGTGAACTTCTGTTCACATCTAGAGATCTTGGGACCAATTCCAAGACACATGGAGCAAGTCACCGGCACTTGCTTGCACCATATGCCGATACACCGGGGACCCTGCACTCGATTCCAGAACAGGCAGGGTCCCCGGTGGCTAGGTCCTGCAACTTGCGGCACCTCAGGTGGAACGCCAAAGGGAGGGCACACCTACACAGGGTGCCACAATCTGAAGTAATGCCCTCTGACAGTGCGCAGGTCTCCCCACCCCAGATCCCTGAATGGCAAGGCCCCCTCAAAGCCCCACTCCCTGACACCATGTCAATGCCAAGCAGGGCTACTCAAGTACCCCCCAACCCCCCGCCAAAATGGCAGCCACCTGGAATCTTGACAGTACTACGATATCACTGGTAGTCTATTGCTCCCCATACCCCCACCTGGAAGTGCCAGTCCAACTCCACTCCCCCTACACATGGTCCCAGTCGGCAACTGGCATACCCACCTCTCACCTCCACAACCAGCCACTGACTGAGCTCCCTCTGAATGCGTACTACTGTATGTAGTATGCACTCAATGATCTCCTTTGTTATTAAATCAATATAAGTTCTATCTTTTAATAATAATGGTTCTAAGTTCCACTTTTACTGAACATGGGTGGTGTCCCTGGAAGCAATCAACATCTTAGGAGCAGCCACATTTAGGCTCACAGCTCGAGCCGAGGGACACCTGGCCAGCGGGCGGGCAGCACTTCCACAGCCGCCACCCGACACCAGCACAGCAGACACTGGGCAGCTCAAGGTAATGCTAAAGCCGCACCAATCGGAACGCGAGCGCCTTTTGGTCTCCATTTCTGATTGGCCCCTGCTACTCGAATTTATTTCAAGCTCTTCTTGCATTTCTACTGTTGATTATATGGCATACTAGATAACTTCTGTTAGCCTGTCACCACTGTGATTATAAACTTGGTCCTGATTCATGTTTTGGGAAACAAAAAGGCCTTAATTAGTCGAAAAAGAGTGAGTGACCACAGCCCCTTCTTGTCTGCGTGCTCAAGCCAGATGGACGGGCACCAGCTGAATCTCTCTCTCTCTCTGCTTGTTTCTTTCTTGTGTTAATTTTGGGTTTCCTGCCTGTAGTGATGACCTTTTGTCTTCAGCAGGCACTTAAACCCCCCCTTCTTCTCTTGTTTCCCGAACCAAGGAGCAGCCACATCTAGGCTCACAGCTCGAGCCGAGGGACACCCGGGCAGTGGGCGGGTGGCACTTCCAAAGCCGCCGCCCGATACCACGCGCGAGACACTCAGTGGCTCAAAGTACTGCTAAAGCGGCAAATTGCACCCACCCACCCATCCCCACCCCAGCCCTTATTAAATACTCTCTCCTATACCACACCATTCCCTCTTTTAACCCATCCAATACACTACTGTTCCTCATATTCTACTCTCCTGTATAAGTCACACCACACACTGGAAGCAGAGATCCCCTGCTATTTAGACAGCTTCTCTGACATGTGATATACTGCTGTTGCCAGTACTTACAGGCTTATCCTCTTTAGTTATACCATGATGCTGTCTACCCATGCCACAACCACCTTCTACCACTTCTCCTTGTACCAGTCTCCAATTACTCTTGATTCTCTCTAACTCTCCCCCATCCTTATTCCACTATGTGTGTCAAATCGTGGATCCTGTTCTGGTCCTTCTTCTATCATATATCACATGCCCAATATGTGCCACCTCAAGCCTTTATTACTGTGGATACTAATCTGATCTGCTCTGTAACTAGTTCCTGTCCCTATGTGGATATATACCTTTTCAACTCCACAATTCTTCAACACTATATTCATATTACTATTAACGCTGGTACATGAAATGAATTACCACCACAGTTTATGACTTCCGCTAACATCATAGAGGTGTCACCTCTACAGATAGCAGTCAGAGTACTCATCTCTGCCACCCTTAGTGGAAAGGACAAATAATGTTGGGGCGCGCCCCCCTAGGATGATGGTCCACAACAATGTAAAGGGGTTACCAGTACAAAGCTTACTATTGCTACTCTAAGAAAACTTCTACTCCTTCTTCTCCTGTGCTCAGGAAATGTGGAGCTCAATCCGGGGACTCCAGCTGCAATCTCCTTGCCCTCTGACCTTGCCAGACTGAAAGGCATGAGTTTCCTCCACATTAATGTATGCAGTCTGTTAAAAAAGTTCTCCATGATCCAAGCCTGGGTCCTCCATACTCTACTGGAATCCTAGTGGTTTCAGAAACCTGGCTTAGACCAGCCACCTCCGACAGGGAAGTTAATATCCCTAACTATTTACTATTTAGGGCAGACAGACATTCCAGGGGTGGAGGGGTTGCCATCTATGTCAAGGATAGGTATACGGCATCCTGTCTGAGTGCTTCATGTGTTGCAAATGCTTATGAATGTCTGTCTCTTCAAGTCACTATCTCGCACACTTCAACATTATGTATCATAGGATACTTTAGACCTCCTTCTGCCGATCTACAATTGTTACCGCATCTGAGTAATATCACTGAACAACAATTCTCAGAAATAATTATTCTTGGGGATCGTAATTTAGACTGACTAAAACCGCCGCACCTCTCGTAGCTTTCTGTGACACCCATGGATTATCGCAACTCATTGTCGAACCAACACGAGTAAATAAAACGAATGGGATAACAGCTCCCTGCTAGATGTTATCCTAGTGAATAAACCACATCTCTTCTCCTTTGCCGGCACCTTCTTCAGTGATAACAGTGATCACTCCTTTATTGCTTGCATAAGATCAAGCAACAAACCTACTACTTCACCGAAGTTTGCTGCTAAGAGATCTAGATGGAACTTTGATGTCTCTGCTTACATAAGCAAACCAAAACACTCCTTGTATTGGCAAGAGTTCTATTTGGCAAAAAACATGCAATCAGCATTCGACATATTCCGCAAAATTATCCTAGATGCCCTAAATAAATATGCCCCTATAGTTAAGGTGTGAATAGCAAAAAAATGCATGTAGATGGTTCACACCAGTATTAAAATCTGCATTGACTGAAAGAGATAACCTGTGGAAAAAAGCATGCAAAACCCAGACTGCTGTGGACTGGTGCCAGTTCAAAAGGGCATGAAACTCATGTACTAGTATGGTTAGAGATACAAAAGCTGCATACTATCATTCTGAATTTCTCTCTGCCTCCAAAAATCCAACAAAATTTCGGAAAACTGTGAAGGACTTGTCTGATCACACGTCCGGTGGCTCACTACCTGATGAAATCTCCTTAAACAATAACACCATTAGTGACAGATTGCAAATTCTTAGTGCCTTCAATAATCACTTTGCGACTGCAGGCTTAGCCTTTGACAATTCCCCTGTGAATCTGATACGCTTTCAGGTGGATAACCAAGGTGTAGATCCTAGCATCACCGAGCCAGTCTTCTCCTTGCATCCTACTACTCTGAAAGAAGTTGAAGACTTGTTGCTAAAACTGGAAGTAAAAAAAAAAGTGCTGGTGCAGCTATCCTCGACCTATATTTTTTGAAGGTGGCCATCCATGTGTTAGCCATGCCCATAACCCATTTATTTAACCTATCATTAACTCAAGGATCCATTCCCTCAGTATGAAAAACAATGCACATCATACCCCCTGTTCAAGTCCGGAAATCCCTGTGATCTAAATAATTACAGACCAATTTCGATTCTCCTGGTCTTGTCAAAATTACTGGAAAAAGTCATAAGTAACCAGTTGAGGCAGTATCTAGAAGCCAGTAACCTGCTTAGTCCTGTCCAATCAGTGTTCAAAGCTAAACATAGCACCATTACAGCACTCGCCAAAGTGACTAATGACTGGCAAAGAGAGCTAGACAACAGGAATTACACTTGCGCTGTGTTCTTGGACCTGAGCAAGGCCTTTGACACTGTCGACCATTCTTTACTACTGTCTTCTCTGACCGCACTAGGTGCTGACCCATTATCTTTACAGTGGTTCAACAACTACCTCTCTGATCGTTTCCAGCAGGTGAAAGCATAAGGAGATCTCTCAACTCTCAAACCTCTCCTAAGAGGTGTTCCCCAGGGTTCTATGTTATGACTGATTTTATTTGCAATATACATCAACAATATTGATGAAAGCATAACTAAGGCCAACATACATCTGTTTGTAGATGACACAGTTCTTTATGTAAGCTGCCCATCATTACAATCTGCATGTAATGACCTTCAATCTGAGTTCAACCTGCTGCAACACCAACTCCTAAACAAAAAAACTATTACTTAACGCCAAGAAAACAAAAGCAATGCTCTTCTCTCCCTCTGCCCAAATGGTAAATTCAGCCCTATCAGATCCTGTGCCAAAGATTACTACAATTCTTGGTGAAAAGTTGGAAACTGTCCCTAAATTCAAATACCTGGAAGTATGGCTGGACCATAGGCTCTCCTTTATACAGCACATTGAAGAATTACTCAAAAAATTACGATAGAGATTTGGCCTGTTCATTAGGATAGCCCGCTTCTTAACTAGAGATGCCAAACTACAGCTAGTACAATCAACCTTTCCATCCTTGATAGATTATGCTGACATCCTGTACAGTCACTGTCCCACTTTCTACCTCACCAAACATGACACATTATATCATAGAGCTTTGAGGTTCATCACAGGCCTGCCTTATTCCACTCACCACTGCTTCTTATATCAATCAGTGGGGTGGAGTTCTCTTCAATTCAGGCATGCTAAAAATGCAGCCTCATGGACTCTGAGAGCCATCTCCAAAAAACTGCCCCAATACAATTCAGACTGTCTTCCTATAAAACCAATAGGCAATTATGCCCTGAGAAGTTGCAAATCTCTCCCACTGATGGTTCCCAAAGTTAACTCTGGCTTTGGCAGGGCTGCTATAAGCTTTACACTGTCCTCCTTGTGGATTAAATTGCAAAAAAAACTGAACTTGAGGTCACCCATCAGCATCTCATCCTTCAAGCTCTTATATTCACGTCTCAGAAATGATCAGTGTAATTGTTTCCCATGACCATGATTTGTCATCATGCTAACCTGTACCATTTTACCAGGAATTAATTAGTTCAATTGTTTGTTTCTTTCCTTGACCCTGGTCTGTCATCATGCCAACCTGTAACACTTTGATGCCTCTGTCCTCCCTTCTGATACTGGTCCACCTTCCCATTTTCTCCAGCTTTCTTTTCACAACTCTACACAGCATTCATCCACAATCTACACATAATCATACTATAAAAGTCCTAACGCCCCTTTCCCCCTCCCTGTAGGCCCCCACCACCGCATCTGTTCTACTTACCTATCCTTGGGACTACACTTCTCACAATGTTATCCTTCACTCACATATTACATACCCCTCCTGATACCCCATCTGCCATTAGTTTGTGGTTCTCCAAGCCATTTTCATCGCTAGTTCTAGTGACTGCCCCTGGTAAATGAACTAACTGGTACTTCTATACAGAGAACATGGTTTATATAAAGTTGCATGGTTCAATGGTGGACCTGCCCCCTTGTACTTGAATCCTCCTCTGTTATGGCTTGCCTTGTCTTCCTTTTTATCATTTGACTCTCCTATTACTGCACCACTGTGCTTGTGTTTATATACTTATTTACCTGTATTTATATGTTTTTATGATGGATGATACCCTGACCCTGTTCTAACCAGGTCCATCTTGTAAAAGAGTTCTGCTCAATGATGTTCACCTGGATAAATAAAGATTTTGATTGATTGATTGATAGTGGGTGAGTGGTCAGAGATTAATATTGGACTACCGTTTAAATATTTGTATCACATCGACAAGTAGAATCTTAGTTACCAAAAAGTAATCTATCCAAGAGTATGTTTTTATGTCTCCTTGGGGGAAACAAAGGAAAATTCCTTGTTTACATGGTTCTTTCTCTTTAAATGTCCTCAAGTGACAGATCTTCCATGTGTTCTGAAGGGGCAGCAACACTTGGGTGAGAGACTCTAAATATTGCAGTTGCCTCAGTTCAGAGTGCCTTTCTCGGTCACCAATTTTCAAATAAATAAATAAAGTATCCAAAACTGGATTTAAAGTTAAATTAAAGCCTCCTCCCTGAAGGTATGGTTGCCTAAAGGCTACAAGTTTACCAAATAAATCATTTAAAACTCTCATTTGATCAGTATTTGGTGCATATACTGAGGCTACAGTGTAGATCTTATTCTCACACTTAAATGCAACAATAAACTTGACTTCCCAGCCAATGCCCTTTGGGATAACCCTTGCCTCAGTGCTTATGAACTAAGGTTCTTTGTCTTTTGGCTTGTTTTTTTTTTGGGGGGGGGCTCACTGCAACCCAAACCCGATAGGCCAACTTAGTGTAGCTGGTTCATTCCACTGGGGTGTCACACAGATGAGGCACACTGATGAAGCCTGGTAGGACAAAACATGTGTCTGTGTCTTCTGTCAGCACCCTTTGCAGACTGTGTGAGAGGCCTTTCAGCATCATGCATTCCTGCTTAAAGCTGAACCAGCAAAACATTTTGTGGTGATTTGCATATACAACCCATGATGCTTGGCATTATGGGGGTATGTGTGACTTTGCATTTCTTTGAAACTTGGCTTCCCGGCCAATGCCCTTTGGGGTAACCCTTGTCTCAGTGCTTATGTATTAAGGTTCTTTGTCTTTTAGCTTGTTTTTTTTATTTTTATTGGGCTCACTACAACCCAAAACTAGATAGATCAACTTAGGGTAGCTGGTTCATTCCACTGGGGTGTCATACAGATGAGGCACACTGATGAGTCCTGGTAGGATGAAACATTTGTCTTCTGCTGGCATCCTTTGCAGACTGTGTGAGAGACCTTTCAGCACCATGCATTCCTGCTGAAAGTTGAACCAGCATAACATTTTGTGGTGATTTGCATATACAGCCCATGATGCTTTGCATTATGGGGTATGTGTGATTTTGTATTTCTTTGAAACTTGGCTTCCAGGCCAATGCCCTTTGGGTAACCCTTGCCTCAGTGCTTATGCACTAAGGTTCTTTGTTTTTATATATGTGTGTGTGTGTTGTGTGTATATATATATATATATATATATATAGTGACACGGTAGTGCCACTATAATTAGGGCTGAGTACCCCATTTAAGGTTAAAGTGTGAAATTTGGCAGGTTAATAACTTCACCACTGAATGATGAATTTGCCTGAGATTTGGCAGACTTGGAGCAGTACCATAGATTTCTGGATCTGCCAAGTTTCGTAACAGTCAGATATATGGTTGCGGAGCTACGTAGCACCGTAGAATGTGGTAATTACACTTTTGTGCGCATTCTTTGCTCATGCCTACAGGTCACACGATTTGTGCGACCAGTCCAAAACCTTCAGGGAACATGCAGCCAGGGTTCCCAATGTGCCTTTCAAAGATTTCATGAAAAAATATTAAACAGTTCAAAAGTTATTCAAAAAACAAGTTTCCCGTTATAGTCAATGGGAAAAATTAACAAGCTATTCGACAGTGTCACAAATGCAGTTTTTTGTGTCTCAAATGACCCCTGTAGTGTCGCAAATCCACCATTTTGTTTTCAGTTACTGTTCACAGTAATGATTGGCATTTAAATTTGGGACCCTCTAGGGACACAATTCTTTTTGTGTTCACCTAGTCAAGCCCTGAAGATGCTAGCCATGTCTTTTTTGGGGGGTTGAACACCCCAGAAATACGTTTTTAATTTTTTTTGTAAACTGTAGTGTCGCAAAGTAGTGTGAAACTTGTGACACTTTGTGATTCGCAATTCATGAAACTCCTTTGCAACACTATGCGCAAAATAACAGGAATTCTTTGCCACCCTGCTGCAAAACAACGGTTTGGTCTTTTGGAATGAAATTTGGAGGAAAGAAAGCCAGCATCCCACAGATGTGCCTTTGGGTGGTTTGGTGACAAAGTATTAGAGGGCTGCAAAGTTACGGCACTCCAAATTTGACTATTTTCCCAATAGGCTAACATTACGGCGTCCGCTGTGCCTTTCGGGGTCCGAATCTCGAAAACACTTCGAGATACGGACTTCTTGTCAGAAAAATGCTTAGCCCCCCATTAGGGGCCTAAGTACAAAACTAGCCAGGAAAGTCATAAATTATATGAAATGTAAATTTTTTTTCTGTGATGTACGGTTCCTGAGATATAAGCAATTTAGTATTCCAAGTGTTCCTTTTCTGCTCCGAGGCCCATTATTATGCATACATTCTTTGTATTCACTGTGTTTCTCAATGCAGCTTTTGGTGAAAAAAAGGGTGTGCACTTGTGCTTTCATTACTGTTACAGTTAGTGTTGCCACTTGCGTTTCCAAAACCATTTGCGTTAGTGTTCCGTCTACGCCACCGTGTGTGTTACCCTTTGCGTTTTCGTTTGCACTTGCATTTGCATTACTGTTACCATTTGCATTTCCATTACTGTTTTTGTTTGCGTTTCGTTTTGCGTCACTGTGTGCATTACCCTTTGCGTTTGCGTATGCGCTTCCGTTTGTGTTTGTGTTTCCTTTGGCGTCATCGTTGGTGTTACCATTAGCATTTGCATTTCCGGTTGCTGTACCGTGACTGTGCACATTACCATTTGCATTTCCATACGCACTTGCGTTTGCGTTACTGTTCGCTTTGGTATCATCATTCCTGTTACTGTAACTGCTTGCATTTCCAATTGCATTACCATTACTGTTTGTGTGTTCGTCACCATTTGCATTTCAGTTGGCCTTAGTGTTTGCATTTTTTGGTTGCGTTTCTGTTGTCGATTGCATTATTTTCCTTCTGTGCCGCTGTTGCCTTTATCGTTTGCATTTCTATTTGCATTTGTGATACCATTTGCATTTTGCTTACCGTTTGCATTCCCTTTGGCGTTAGTATTTACATTACTGTTTTTGTTAACGTTTGCATTTCTGTTGCCGTTAATGTTTGTGTTACCGTTTGCGTTACCATTTCTGTTTTCATTAATGTTTGTGCTTGCGTTTCTCTTACCATTTGCATTATCATTTATGTTTGTGTCACCATGTGTGTTACCATTTGCACTTGCATTTGCGTTACCATTTGCATTACTATGTGACAAAAAAATCACATGGTGGGGGCCCCGCGTTCTCACCACCACATTCCAGTCACTATTTATAGTGCTCATTCTCAAAAAGAAGGGAAATTCATGGCAAAAAACTCTGTTTAATGCATCAGTTATGGTTGTTCCACAGCGACAAAAGTGAGGAAGTTTGGTGTTAGGGTTGCCACCCCTTGCACCCCAAGCTCACCCCATCCCCACCAGCAGGCATTGGGGTGTGCGTTGGGGTCATCGGTCCTAACTCTCATCCCATTCTCCTATGCTGCACCACCTCAGCTTGTTTACACATGGGATGGGGTGAGAGTTAGGACCAACAAACCCAATGCACACCCCGCTGCCTGATGGTGGGGATGGGTGGGTTTGGGGTAGGGGTGGCAACCCTAACACTGAATTTCCTCATTTTTGTTGCTGCGGAACAACGCCAATGGATGCATTAAACAGAGTTTTTTTGCCATAAAAAAATATATATATATATATATATATACACTTATACTTTTAAATGACTGAGTAGCTAGATATTAGTCAAGCCCTTATTCTAATCTTGTGAATTTTACTCTTAATGTACTTCCTTCATTATCTTACACAGGAATATCACTAGTGTCAAATAAAGCAATTATTAAAGGCTCAGGGTTAGAGCCCTGTAAATCCACTGAATTAATTCAGCCTAGTGAGATTAAGCACCTGATGACAGGCTGGGCCAGTTGTAGTCCATCTGTATTTTCTTGCCTCATCTCTTTTGAACAACATTCACTGTCTTCAGCTGAGGACATGTGTGCCAGTTACTGTAACATTCTGATTTGAGTCCCCCTAGTTTGAACTTTAAGATTGATATCCTTCAGAATAGGGAGAGATATCTAGCAGTCAGAATATGGAGAGATATATAGTCCAAGGAACTCCTTTGCAAAACAAATAACTTCTTCAACTTTTTCAAACAAATGAAATATGCCCTTGTGATGAATTCTTCAACAATTGAGCACAGTATGTTGAAATTGGATTTTGTCTTCCTAAAAAACAGATTTCAGAGAGTTAAATTATTTTTGTTCTTTATGTATATCAGGGCCTATATCTGGAAAGACAGGAATCTGTTTGTCTACATGAAAAAGACAACATTTCTTTCAAACATGAAACAGCTTTCTTTGAAAGGCGAAACAGCTTCTCCCTATCTGGAAAATGCAGAAATGTTGTATAAATCGCAGAAGGATATTGTGAATTCTGGGGTTGTCTCCTTGCTGTGATCCGATGGACTCTTTCAATCTCAACTTTATGTGATGGATAGGTTCTTCCTAATGCCTATGTGATCAGTTTTTCCATAAATAAGTGAACATCTGGTGCTTTAGAACATTCTGGTAGACCTACAAATTTTAGATTGTTTCTCTTGGCCCTCTATTGAAGATCTTCTATCTTCTTTTGTAGTTTGTTGATTTCTTCACAGTGCTGAAATTTTTTTATCTAGCTGGGGTAGGTAATCCTCCATATCTGAAACTCTGCTTTCCAGTTTTGACACTTTTTTGTTAATTTGTGTCACTTCATTATGAGTGAGAAATGTTATTTTCCACAATTTCCACTTTCTTGTTTAAACCATCAAATCATATATGTACATCTTTTAATGTAATATTTAAAAGAATGTCTGCACTAGGTTGTGTCAGTACTATAGCCATCTCTGTTTGATTATGAAAGTCTAAATTTTGTGTGGTTTGAGTTTGGTCAGATGGGTTTACAGAGTTAGGTAAGGCTATTAATAGTTAACCCCTTTTAGAGGGTAGGGTCACCATAGTACTTGCTTGCTTACTGGATGGACCTTCTCCCTTTTATTTCCTTCTTCTTTCATATTAATACCAATGGTATCTCCCTCATTAGGTCTCTTTTCATTCCTCTTGTTCAACTGTTCTTCCAGTACACCAATATTACTAACTGGTGCAGTAGGCTTTACAGATATGTTGTTACCAACTGCAACCTCTAGTAAATATTCGTTTCCTTGCAGTGGCTCAATTTTATCTTTCATGACATCAATCAACACCTTAATAGGTTGCTCTTTCTTACCACGTTGTATGTGATAGTGTACTCCTCTTGTGATCTCTTCCATCTCTTCAAAAGTTTGCAGTGAATCATGAAAATATTCAATATCCTCCTCTGAACTGTGGTCTGAACTTGTGTCAAGAGCTGGAATGTTCATGTCCAGCTGTTTGGTTCATTCTGGGGGTAAGTCTGTGATTGCAGTAGCTTCTATTGTCACTACCTGGAGTAAACAGTTAGAAAGGGGGTCAAAAGAGGAGTCAATAGCAGACCAATGCAAAGATTGACAAAACAGTCTCTGATACAGGTTGCAGTCCAGTCCCTTCTTCTGATATACAGTATCAGGTGTATTAGCCAGTCCATTAACAGCTATGGCCACAGCAGTGCTGGTAGATGCAGTTCTATTCTCCTTAGTGGGTTTTATGGCTTTATAACTTCATTAAATGGTGGCAGGGTAGCAGACTTTATTTCAGATAACATTGTTGACATTTAAACAAATTGTACTGCCTATGTAGTTTTACCAGTAACTATATCACTAGAAGGAGAACTAGCATTAGGGCCAGCAGCAAACACAGAACCAGAAGCACTAGCAACTCTGTGCAAAGTGTGGCATTCAAATTTTTTGTCTATTACCTGCATATGTATTTGGTCTCTGTATTTTAGACCCAGTGGAAACAGTATCCAGAGCACTTTCTCCATCCTCTGTAGTCTGTGCTTTTTTCCTTACTAACTACTCTAGAGAAATATTCTTTTATTTCCCCTAGCATGTCTAAGTTTGGAAGCCATGTTTTTCTCTTCTCTCACCCTCTTGTTGATTGTCAAAACTCCTACACCACTCACATCAAAAGGGGACACCCAAAACAGATTGAAAGCACTTGTTGAAACTCAGGAATGACGGGAGCTTCATGTCTGTCTCAAAAAGCTGCAGGGTTCTAGTAGCTGTTGAGTAGATAAGAATGCCTGAAAAAACAAACATACAAATAAACAAAAAAATAAGCAAACAAACAAATAAGAGTTTGTTTTAGAAAGTAATCCAGTCATGAGATGTCCATTTGAATGTAAAAATCAAATCAGGTTTTTCTAAATATTTAGACTATGAAAGCTCTCACAGACTTTTCTCCTCAATAATCAACTTTTTTAACCCTTTTACAATCTAGTAATAGGATAAATTTGGGGAATTGAAAGTAGGAGCTGCAGCCAAACACTCTCACAGTCCTGACGTCATCTTGACTTCCCCCCAATACCTCATACCTCACCAAAATTCTATCTTTTAGTTACAGTACTGTATATGCATGAATGATACTGTATTACTATAAACTGATGACCATTATACAATAACAGGCGCTATGCTCCTTCTAATGATATTCACCCCATGTATCTTACAGTTATTGTTCCAATGTCATTTCAAGTTTTATTACAATATATTGTACTTTGAGATGCAATTTTGTGATTAGTACAGTAATATGATATGTAATTTGTATTCTGTGTCATTGTCACTGCACCAACTGTAAGATGCGTCTCCCCAGGTGTCTCCTGCAAAAGAAAAATTGTTCCAGTGAGCTTACACAGTTACTAAATAATAAACAGATAATATAAATAAATAAAGCTCAAGTTGTAACTTCAGTTCTCCCCAATTTTGTGCTACATCCGTTTTTGCTGTCTACCTGTGTTTGATAGGAAGTAAAAGTGAAGTACTCCTTAAGAATATGCCAAGTTCTAAAACATGTGAAATGTATTGTTTCCTTACAACTGCACACATTGGAGTGTGTTTTCCCAGTTATAAAAAGTGCTTTTATTTGTTAAAAAAAATACCTCAGGGGAGTTGTGCAGTTATCAGAAAATAATCAATGGCCTTGTGTTGTTTTTTGACCAATAAAATTACAGGATTTTCATGTCCATTTTGTAAACCAAGTTCTAGCACATGTCCTTCTGCATTATGTTCATGCATACTTTGATGTATACTGATGTGTAAGATATATATTTTTCCCTGATGTTTCCTAATGTAAAAATCTAAAAATGTAAAAAAGACATCTTGTTTCGTAATAAATGCGTTATTGGAATTGATTCAACAACAGTAGAAAAATGAGATAAAAAAAAGTGCAAACACCAAAAATGAAACAAGGATACAGTAATTCTTTATATTTCATTATTCTCCTTATTTAACATAGCTTCATACTGGCATTATTCCTAGGTCGTAGTATAAGAAAGGTGCTATCAAACATTACCTGCAACAATACCATTTCTTCCCAACCTCAGTCTTATCCCCATCTCATTTAAGTTTAAGGGAATTGGAGGGGCCATGGATGAACAGGTGTCATCTCCCTTTCTACATTTGCTCAGGCCTCATGGGCTAACTTGTCTAATATTGATTCTTACTCCCATCCCACAATGAATTCCAGAAATGGTAGCCATATAACCATGTTTGTCTTTTTATACTCTTGGGAGGGCTGTCACTAATTCCACCACCTTTATTATTTTACAGTTCAATAATCATTGCACTTCTCCAGGGAGATTGTCTGTGAGTCATTTTTGCATCATGACATTTAATGCTGCTGCTATCGTTATATTATTTCAATGAGCTTATGCAACTTAGTGTAATGTTATGCTTGTGTAACTTGTTGATAAACCTTTGTGGCCATTCAGCTGTCTGTTTCACAAGGAATACCACCCTGTAGGGGTACTGAAGTACATAACCTGGAAGGAGGGGTCCACCCCTAGAGGTGCCACAGGAAGGATTCTCTTAAGCTAAAGATACCTTAGTAAAAAAAACAAGGAGAGAGGAGAGCCACTGGAGGAGGAGGGGAGGATGGTTGGGCAAAGACAAAATTGTTTCAGAGGAAGCTAGAAAGGCCTGCCCTAAATAGCTCAGTCAGGGGGCATGGCTGGTTGCTCCAGCCCATCATATCACAGGCAAAGCCTTTCAATTCAGTGTGCTTACACAACTTAGTGTAGTATTATGCTTGTGTATCTTGTTGATAAACCTTTGTGGCTGTTCACCTCTCTGTTTCATGAGGAATACCACCCTGTAGGGGTACTGAAGATAAGGAACTCGGAAAGAGGGTTCCACCCCTAGAGGTGCTGCAGGAAGGATTCCCTTAGTCTAAAGAAACCTTAGGAAAAAACTCCAAAAAGAGTGTAGAGCAGAAAGATGCTGATAATGACTCTAGGGAGCACTGTTTGACAGCAAGCAGCAGATTGAAGGCAACTGCTGACAAGTGAAAATGGACACAGGGAAAGAGAGCATGAATTCAGATATGAAGCATTTTTAGACCCTCTTGGAGGTCATGCACACTTTTCCTATCTTATATGGCACACATTGTACTTTATATATTATCTTCTTTTATTTCTTACATGCATTTATTTTCACAGGAATCTGATAGGTATGGAACTAAGGACATGACCTCCTAAGAAGAAAGGGAACAGCAAAGGTGAGCCACCGTCCAACTCCATCCGGCTTCAACCAACAATGGAAACCTACCTAAGTGATCTATGGAGTGTACTACTATGACCTAACTAGGTATTATGACCTTCAGCATGGAAGAGAGGAAAATCCCCCCCCCTTTGAGGAGGAAATCTCTGGGGATCCAAAGCCTTAATCACCTTCCCTCTAGGCTAGGGATATATTTAAGACAATTCTGCTATGCAATTTAGCTCAGAAGAAGCATGACAGCTTCCTCCAACTCACAGAGAGTGGCAAAGGTTCTTATGGGATACTGAGCTGCTCCAATCGAAGGAATGACCTGAAAAGGAAAATGAGTCCAGTTACCATCTTCCTGAACTTTGTTTGGAAAGGAGAAGTAATCAAATTAATCAAATATCTGTGCAATCATAAAGTACTTGATAAGCAGTACTTGCGGTCAATGAGGTGTTGGTAATTGCAGGATCTAGGTATCTTCTTGGCATTTAAAAAATGAAGAAAGGCAGTAGTGGTGAAACCTTGTGCTGATGGAAAATTTTAAACTTTGAACTTTGTGGATGAAATAAATTTGGAAGGCATGACCTTCACGCAGGTTTGCAGGTAACATTAATGGAGCGGCAAGGTTAAAATTCATAACATTTACATATGTCTTTATTATTATTATTCCCATAATCTCCAAGTAGGCATGGGACTTTTCTGGAGGTGCAGTTTTCATATTATTATTCCTGGAACCTCCACATAGGTACAGGACAGGTTAGAAAATGTTGAGTTTATTTAACGTTATCATTATTATTATTGTATTGTTTATTATTCCCAATACCACCATGCAGGTATGGGAGAGTTTTGAATATGCAGTACTTTATTATTATTATTCCCATAACCTCTACATAGGTAAAGACAATTTTGAAGAGGCTATTTTAATAGTATTATTCCTGTAACCTTCACATAGGTACAGGGCAGTTCATAAGATGCTGTTTTTATTTAATATTTATTATTCAAATGACATTCATGTAGGCACAGATAATTTTGAAGATTGCTTTCTGGATAAAGCACTGGTCAGGGGAGACTCCAATCTTGGATTGTTAATCTTAATCTTTCTTTGTCGGTCTTGTTGACAGAATGTAAAGTTAAAGTAGTTAAGCTCCTTTAGGGAAAGTATAAAAACTTCACAATAGTGCCTTTGTAATCAGAGATGAAAGAAAGAATGCCATTGCCTTGCTGGTGATGGACAATCAATGTGCCATAGAATGTTGTTTGGACCATTAAACACCATGCCAGAACAGTGGAAAGAGGATTCAATTTACAAATCAATTTTCTAAGTTGTACATGGAAATGCTGGAAATACTGTCCAGAAGGAGTGCAGCATGAATTATTTAGATTGCTAAGGAACAGAGTCAAAAGCAGCATCTACTTAACTACTGACTATATGTTTTTTTGCAGGCTTTACCCCTGCAAAGATGTATCTAATTGCTGCAGTATGATTATCTTTATGGCATGTATTAAGAGGGGTGGCACCCTCATCATCCAGTACTGTTCATCCTTATGTACTCCATCCAGTAAATTGTCTGTATGTTCATTGCTTACTCAATAAATAGAAAATTCCTAAATTGTACATATAAACTGGAAATGCAATAATTGTTACACATAGGTGTTACACGTAGGGTCAGCACAGTGCACATTACTGATCAATTTCATCCAGCCCAAAGCAGTCAGTTACCAAGGAGCGAAGAAAGGATCCATGAAATCTTCACAACTCATTCATCATGGATATCAGCAGGATTGTGGGCAGTGCTAATTAAATTACTTTGACAACGTGAAGCATCCCAGCTAAGGAGCAAAGTTAAAGCCAGAAAAAATGTATGAAGAAGCCTGCTCATGCAAGTAAAACTGCAATATAGTAGAGGTCATGAGAGATACGATAAGCTTGAATTGGGATGAGCACTAGCATAGACCGAGCCGATCATTTTCTGGAAGTAAGCTTACACCGCACCTCATCCTATAGTAAAGCTGCATTTGGGATATCAGGAATTAGCTTATAGTTCACATTGCTTTATGATTATGTTGTCACCAAAACTCCTATAACAGCTGTCATTTTATAACCAATTTGCTTAGAATAGTAGTGTTCAGCTAGAGTGGGAACTCAGCTGCAAAGGATATGGTAACAGCCAATCACCCCACCTAGCTCTTAACTTTCCCTCCACCTGGCTCATGTACTCCCCCTGCTCCTGCCTAAATGGGAACATTGTTTAACCAGGAGTAGCACACTAAGCTGAAGCTTGTTTCCAGATGCGAGCTGGGAACACATGAAAGTTGAGTGACTTGCTCAGGATCACGCAATATGCAACTTGGCGGCTGTGGGATTCAAACCCAGGTCTCCAGATCTGCAGCTCAGAGCCTTAACCCACTGTGCTATACTGCCTTCGAAGCCTAAGCCACAACACTTCTCTTATGTGAACTTATGTGGACTATTGTTCTGAAACTGTGATTATGTGCCTGTTTACTGCACCATGTACCATACTGGAAGTTTCACTTCAGTTATCGTTGCTGTGTAATGACACATTTTGTTTTGTAACTTGTTTTGTGACTATGTATTTGACCTGATTACTAACCTATTTTACTGCACCATGTACCTGTTATTCACTTTATGTAATGTCCCTTTGCACTGTTGCTGAATTCACCTAATTGTTGATGCCTGTATTACTGTCATATAACCTGTATCTGCTGTACTCAATGTGCCACGTGAGTAGCCCAGGTCATGCCTGAAAACAGTCCATTGGATCAGTGCACCCACCCGGTTATCAAAGACATAAATAAATAAATAAATAAATAAAAATGCAGTTCACCTCCACCAAAAGATATTCCCCGCAGCAAAACCATCAAAGTTTCACTTGGCTCAAGTTAGCAGTTTGCTTGCTGGAGTGGCAATGAATGTTCACGGCAGAACATGGCCATAGTAAGTCCAGTGAGCCACTTATTCAGACACTTGAAAAAGACACTGAATTTGACAGGTCACAGTAAGACACAGATATCTAAAGGACTAATTTAAAGTGACAGACCAAGTATTGAACAGGAATTAGATTAGGAAGGAGCAGAACTTTTGCTCATTACAGATGGGCAGTGCGCCAGTTACTAGTAACTTGTTTGCTCATAACTGCTGAACTATACATCTTTATGAGCATTCAGAGTCTTTTGTGTGGCTCATCCAGCATTTGTAGGGAGGAGCAGGTCAGAGAGCAGAACAGTTGTGAAAAATGAGCTAGAACTAGGAGGGAACAACAACCCCCAAAAGGGGTGTAAATGAGAGGGAAGGGAGGCAGGAGAGATTGATCAAACAAAACAAAGGAATACAAAGCTGGCAACAAGGAAGTATCATGCATGCAGAACACTGACACAACTGTTGCAGTTCTGGTGTGAATTCCCTTAGCAAGGTGGCGGTTCACAGGGAGAGCAGAAGTGGCAGCCAGAGGCAAATAAAGCAGGGAGTGAGACAAACGAGAGATCACAAACCAACCAAAGGCCAGCACAGACCAGGAAAAATTCCATGACAAGGGGAGGGAGATGAAACACAATGGAAAAGGTGGGGCTCCAAAAGATCCTCTGCCTGACAAAGAAAAAATTGTTTCAGAGAAAGCTGGAAGGCCTGCCTTAAATAACTCAGGCAGAGGGTGTGGCTGGTTGCTCCAGCCCATTGAACCACAGGCAATGCCTTTCAAATAAGTATTTGTCCCTGCTCCCAGAGACTCTCCTGCAGAGAATTTCCCCAAGACTAGGTTAACAAAGGACAGATGGGAGGACAATTTCAGAGTAGTATATATGTTTTAACCACTGCCATCCTATATTCCTAGAGTTTTAGGTGCAGTAGCTCCAGAAGATATGTGCATGCATACCCACAATAATGCATTGTCTCTAGTGTAAGTATGAATGGTGGGCACCAAAATGATTTCTGATAACTGGTATGTGGAAGAATGTGGTAAGGATCTTCCACCTGAATTCTCATCAATTAATTGAAGCCATAGTTTTGTTCTCTTGGAATCAGATCCCTGCCCACTGCTTGTCTGGTATATGCCAGTGAACTCATTCCTGCCATGTTGCCCTTACCATCAACAGTGGATCTTCTGCAAAATCCTTTATGAATTAGTGAATTACTGACACCAACTTCCCCTTTAAAACCCTGCTTTGACAGGCTCCAAAAAACACCAGATGACATCTTTGATGGCCTTCAGTAGGGACCTGTGAGTCTCAGTGATCAGAAATTGTCATAACTGTAAGTAGCAATATATTTCCCTGGCCAGAAGGTAGAAATCTGATTGTAACTGGGAAAAGGATTTTACATGTTCATTTTTTTATGTTGGCTTGCCATGCTTGCGTGCAAGTCTACATCTTAGGAGAGTGCAGATTTGGAGGTGTGGCCGCTGTTGGGCGAATGCAGGGCACACATCAGTAGGTACATCCCTCATTCCCCAATCAACCTGCATGCCCATGCCACACCATGCATGCTAATGTGGTGAGCACATCTAAGGAAAGGTCTGCTGCAATCCGAGCAAAGCTCGTCAGACGCAGTGGACCCTTCCTGCGTGCTGCTACATTAGCAGCATGGCGGGCGGCCACCCAACGGCTGACTTTGGGGGTGCCCAATCCCCCAGCCAGCTTTCTGTGGTCACAGAAATTTACCAACGGGGGAGCCCACTCTCTCTCGGCATACAGCAGCCCCCCCCCACTTCCTATATGCTGAGAGGGGTGCCCAATTCCCCCTCAGTTCTTGCCTCCCCTCCACTTTCATTGTGAGCTGACGGGAGAGCCCACTCCCCATTGGCATAAATCAGTCCCCCCCACATTTCTTATATGCCGAGGGGGGTGCCCAATCCCTCTCAGCTCTTGCCTCCCCCCCGGCTGTCATTGTGTGCTGACGGGGATGCCCAATCCCTGTCAGCATAAATTCACTCCCCCATTGTCTGCCAACGAGGGTGCTCAATCCCCCCATTGGCTCCAGCCCCCCAAGCAGCCTTCCCGATGCCATGCTGGGAGCCCACCCCAGCGTGGCAAATGTCCTGTGTCTTCCTGCTTAAAAAAAAAAGTCTCTGAAAGAAAAAAACAGTCCCTTGCGGTCTCAGTGGCCCTCTTCCTGACCTGCGCCCACCAACTGCGCAACCTGCCTCCCCACACCCCCCCCACGCCATACTTACCTCCGGACTCTGGCACGACAATCTTCGGTGGACTGGGAGGACGTCTGCACTCTTCAAAGCCAACCGCGAACTGAGGAAATGCCAGTAAGCTGTATAATGGAATGAATAGGGTTTTTTCAACTTTACTGCATATCTCAGGCATTTATTGGAATTTTGGCACCAAATTTTCAACTTGGGGTTTTTGGGGTCCCTCCTCATGAATTCTATCACTGTCATGGCGTTAATCACCCTCAAAAGATTATTTTACAGTCACTGCGCGAAATCACCTTTCAGGACCCATTAATGAAATGACAGTGCCAGTGTTCATGAGGCGGCCTCTCAAAAAGCCTATGTTCCAAATTTGGTGGAAAAAATCCAACAAATGCCTGTTTTACGAGTGTGCATTGTGCAGTTGCTACGCAGGCTCATAACTTCGAGCATTCACAATATTTTAATGCTGGATTTTCAGCATTGTCATTTTTGTACACCTCCTTGTGAACAGTACAGCTGTCATTTTCCACATCCTGTCCGAAATGTGTTTCCACACTTCCGGTGCACAATAGCGCAGTCGCTGTGGGAAATCAGTGTTTGGGCCAGATTATGAAAATGACAGTGAAACAGTTCATGAGCAGAGGTCCTAAAACGCCTATGTTAAAAATTTTGTGATGATACTCCATAAAAGGATTGTGTAACCAGCGTGTGCTGGCAGATTGCACGCATGCTTGCACCGTCCTGCATTTGTGATATTTTCACTCTGGATTTTCACCATTGACATTTTTCCACACCTCTTGATAAACAGTACAGCCGTCATTTTACATATCCTACCCAAAATGTGTTTTTGCACTTCCGATGCAGAATAGCATGGTCACTGTGCGAAATCACTTCTTGGGACACTTTGAGGAAATAACAGTGACACTGTACATGAGCAGAGGTGCTAAAATGCCTATGTTGAAAATTTGGTGCTGAACGCCAATAAAATGGCAGTGTTCCAAGCGTGTGTTGCATATTTCCCACACACCCTTGTAACTTCACAAATTTGCAATATTTACATGCCTCATTTTCAACACTGGCATTTTTTTACACCTCCTTATGAACTGTACAGCTATCATTTTTCACATCCTGCCCAAACTGTGTTTTTGCACATCTGGCACACAATGGCTCAGTCACTGTGGGAAATCAACTTTTGGGACAGATTAACAAAATTGCAGTGCCACTGTTTATGAGCAGAGGTCCCAAAATGCCTATGCTGAAAATTTGGTTAAAAAATCCTCAAAATAATTGCATTATAGGAGTGCATTGCCCAGTTTCTATGCACGCTCATGACTTCACTAATTTTTCATATTTTCACTCCAGATTTTCAACATTGCCATTTTTTTGTACCTCCTCATGAAAAGCACAGCTGTCATTTTTCACATCCTGTGCAAAATGTGTTTTCGCACCTGTGGCGCCAAATGGCACAGTCGCTCTGCAAAAATCACCTTTTGGCTAATGAACTGATAGTGTCACTGTTCATGAGGTAGGGTCACAAAAAGTCAATGTTGAAATATTGGAGTGTAAATGCATTGGGTGTTAGGGTCTCCAACCCTAACGCCCTTCCCTTTAGAGATTGACAGTTGTCAGGGGTGAGACTTGGGATTGTCTGATGTAATGCTCATGCCATTCCACCCCCATCCTCACCCTGCAGCCAGTGACAATCATCAAGATGTGCCTTGGATGCTTTGGCTCCAAAGTTCACCCCACTGTCCTATACTGCACCCATCTCAGTGTATTTCCTTATGGAATGGGGTGAGCATAAAGCCCGAAGACCCCAATGCACACTGCGACACTTGTCGGTGTCTGCAGGATAAGGAGAGGTGAAATGGCATGAGCACTATGGCCAACACCCAAAGGGACACCCCAATGCCTGTCAGTCTCTGCAGCATGGGGGTGGGTTGGCATCAGTTCAATACTTCATTGCCATTCCTATTATGCATCTCTCTAACTCCTGCACTACCAATGCCAATGCCAGCAAGTCAACATTCGGCATTGACAAATGCTTGTTATAGCTTGCCCCAGCTTCTGCAGCACTTCCCATTCCCATCTTAAATGTTGGGTCTATCTGATCAAGGTAAAATCCTTACATGCCCTGATTGCCATGAATTGGCTCATGTTGTTATGTAATTTTTCTCTTAGGGGAGATGAAATCATGTTTAAACAGCTGTTTTCACTCAGGGCATTCCTATATTATTAATATACACTTGATCCCACTTGATAAAGGGGATATCACCCAGGCTGTCATCTAACTGACTTCCCTGTTCTATTACCAACAATTGTGAGCCCCAGGTCCTTGGATATGTGACACCAGGTACTGTATCTGTCTTGCCTGGTAGTACGCTTTGATAACCAGGTCACTCACACTGCCTTTATCTCTGTTGGATACTAGGTTACTCCAATGGAAGTGGGCCGTCTTTCCTCCACAGTTGAAATGTCAAATTGTCAACTGAATTAATTTCTAAGTGGCTGCTGGGATTGCAATGGACAAGGTCAAGAACAGAAATAGGAACTGGTTCAGATTATTATTCTATACTGTGGCTGCTCATCTTCTAGTGGACCTTTACAATGCCGGCATTTTGACTGTAGATCAACAATTAGCTAGTTGTAATTTAGCTGAAAGAGATGTTTTTTAAGATTTGGGGGGATGCTGACACCTAAATACTGGAAGCCGGGGGGGGGGGGCACTGTAACCTACAAGTCCTTACCAGTTCTGCTATCATAGACCCACTCAGGAGACACACCTCTGCCTTGTCTTCATTGATTTTAAAGCCTCAAGATTGCTTCGTACTTAACATTTCAATCACTTTGGGCATATTGACTATTGGGTCATCCTTATATAGTAAGGTGTCATTCATGTATAGTGAGATGCACATATCTTCACTCATCACTCTAACAACGTGCATGTTCCTATTTGCATGAACCTTTTTACACAAAGGATTCAGGGCCAAGTGTGAACAACATGAGTGAAAGTGGTGATTTACATATGCAGCCCATGATGATTTGCATTGTGGGGGCATGTGTGATTTTATATTTCTTTGAAACTTGGCTTCCCAGCCAAATGTCCTTTGGGATAACCATTGCCTCAGTGCTTGCACACAGAGGTTCTTAGCCTTGTCTAGTGTCCCACTATATGCTAATCCCTTCAGATAATGACTCTTTTCATCTAACTCTAGCAATAGGTTGCCAGGGAATGCTGTATAAGGCTTTAATCCAGTCTCTAAATCTTTGGCTGAAACGGAACTTATCAAGAGATACATCAAGGTCAGTTCAGTTGAGGTGACCAGATGCCTTTTTGATGTCTAATGTGATTATCACTTTATGACCTTTTCTTCAGGCTCTTTTGACCACTGAGATGACATTATGCAATCTGTGGTTATTGTTCTGTATGTGGTGACAAGGTATAAGTCCAGAGTGATCTGGGTTAATAATGTTTGAAATAACCTGTTGGAGTTGGTTAGCAATGGCTTTTGCACATATATTAGTATCTTGGTGTAGGAGGGATATCGGTTGACACCCTCCACACTGCGAGGTATCTTTGTTAGTCTTGGGCCGGAGTTTAAAGAGCAGCTGACACCTTTGGAAAAAGTTTGGAAAACATAATATTTAGACACACTTCAGCGTGTATTTTATACACATGTACATATATTTTACAGATGTCTCACCTCCATTGCTTATTACTGAAGAAATAACCACAGAAACAAGTTTTTATCCCTCAGAGTTTATCTGCCTCTGTAGCTTATTCCCTACTTGAAATTATAATGCTCCATTGTGACATCATAGTCTGTTGCCATGGGAATACTATGATGTCATAAGAGAGTACTGTGACATCAGGTTGGGAAGATACAATAGGAGCTGATGAACTTTCAGGGAACAACTCTCCTGTTTTCATGCATCTGACCTCAGTACTAAATAATGGGAATAAGAAATACAGAGCTAATGAGAAATATAAGCTCCTTTGCATCTAAATATTATGTTTTCCAAAGTTCTTCTTGAGGTGTTGGTGGCTCTTGAATAATTGAAAAGGGGGGGGCAAGGAACCCATAAAAAAACAACTGCCCTATATCTATTTTCTGCACCCCTAACAAAAATGCTAGAGAGATGGGATTATAACCAGCTGCAGGACTCTATTGAATTAAATGCCTTTTTAATGGAAGTCTAGCATGGTTTTAGAAAACATCATGACAATGATACTGACCTCATTCAGCTGACCACAGATATCTTCAGTGCTCTGGATACTAGTCAAGCTACAGGTGCCATCTTCATCAACCTACTGAGGTATTCAACCTGGTTAATCATGAACTCCTGCTGTTCAAACTCAGATTACTGGGCCTTGACCAGTACTCTTGCTCCAGGCTTAGAAACTACCTTACTTACTGTAAACAGATGGTTACGTGAGGGGGAGATGGTCAAGTGAGGGGGGGGGTTGTTTATCCTCAGTGAGACAGATCTCTGATGGGGATTCCCAGGGCTTAGTACTAGGCCTAATGCTCTTCTCCCTGTTTGTGAATGATTTACCTGATAATTGGGTGGGGGAGGTAAAACAGTGCTCTGTGCTGATGATGTGGTGCTGTATGGAAGTCACACTGATATAGCACACATAAACTCTGGCCTGGGGCAAACTTTAGCATGCTTAAGTACTGTTTCTTTTTGAATAAGCTAATCCTAAACTATTTTGTATCAGAAAACTGGGCATGGAGAGGAAAGAGTTATTAAATATTCTTACTTTTAATAGCCGGCCTGATGGTGCTGAGGGTTGAGGCACTGGACACCATACCTCCCGCCACACCAATGACCCGAGTTCAGGAGTGATCTTAGGTGTCAGGGGTCAGCAGGGAAGGAGATGGATCGAGCACCTGCAGAGCTGCTATCTTCTCCCAGGGGAAGGGTACAGGATCGCTCGGTGCTCTGGCAGCCCCTGGTGCACACTGGGGGTGCCTCAGAGTGCCAGAGCTGCACATAAAGGAGCGTGGCTGATGTAGGCAGGGTTGTCGTCCACCAGCATCAGATGTGTACCATGCACAGGGGAGGGGCTCCAGGCACCTACAGGAGAAGGAGAGAAATACCCCTCCAGATCGGATGGGCGATGGCCCTGCCAGTGCCACCGCCACATGCCCAATGCTGGTTCCCCACCACTACCCCCTGCAGTCTCCCTGGGTTGTTGTCCCCTGACCCGGGGAACCATGATGAACTTGAAGATGGTGGGGGAACACAGTGGGCGGTAGAGTGAGTCGGTGAGAGCAGTGGCCCAAGAGAGTTCCGATCTGGAGGGCCTGAAAAAGAAAGTTGTAAAAAAAAAATACAAAAACATTATTACTTTTGCAGATGCTCCTCTGAAAGTTGTTGACTCTACAAAGTATCTGGGTGTCCTACTGAATCGGGAGCTTTCATTTAGGTGTTCACATTGAAAATGTGACAAAAACACTCAACAAGAAGCTGGGCTTACAGGCTTAGGGGTTACCTCAATAAAAACTCATGTTTGGCAATTTCTAGTCGCATTTTGCTCCTGGTACTGTTCTTTGGGGCACCTGTTCTTTCCTCTCTGAGGGAAATGGAGCTCAACAAGCTTAAGAAACTGAATAATTGGGTATGTTGGTTTGCTGCTGATGCTAACAGCAGGGAGCACCATTGTACTACCATCCCTTGAAGAAAGGCTTAGTTATCCACCGTGCTGTCTTGTCTAATAAATAATGAATATTCCCCCACAACCTGAAGAATATTCTTACGCAAAAATCCCAGAATAGACTCCTTCACTTTTCCTCAGAGTTGCTTCTAACAGTTCCCAGGGCATTAACAGCCTCTGTGCAACAGTCATTTGACTCTGAACTCCTAACTAGTGGAAACTGGTTTCTCCTAGAATCCTAGACTGTCACATCTTCATTTCTTTTACTAAGTCCTTTAAGGGACACCTTCTTGATTGTAGGCATTGTAACTGTTATCACTCAGAGAAATATATTTGCTTATGTGTAACCCCCAATGTCAGGGGCTTATTTGAAAGCCCCTGAAAAAGGCTAATTTCTACGGGGGTTTTGGTCCCACCCCATTCATTTTTTGAAGAATCCTGGTTTTCCCCTGTGTCCTGGTCCTATCCTGCAGGCTCCCGCGCGGTTTTAGAGAAGTAGAGGGGCTGGAGGAGCTGGTTCGTGGAGCCACCGCCTATTTCTGTGGCACTCCGGTGCCGGGGTGAGCTCCCCACATCCGCAGAAGCGCATTTTTGATTGGCTGTGTGTGTGTGGCTGGTTTTGGGTTGCCTCTCGTGTGGTCCTGGTCCCAGGGCAAAAAAAGAGAGGTACCAGGTACCTTATCTAAGGGAGAAAGGCAACCAGGAGAGAGAAAAAAAAGGTTTTAAGAGTGCCAACTGCGCTGTAGAGAACACAAGCCAACTCATGAATATTAATGGGGCGGTATCTCTCTGAAGTAGTGAGAGCCTGTCTAGCTCTAGGGGACAGGCTCTCGCTACTAGCACTGGGACAGGCAGGGGAAAAGGGCAAGAGATGAATTAAATAAAATAAAGCAATGATGTGCAAGGGGAAAGTAAAGACTGCCAGTCCATGAGGTGATAAATAAATATAAAAGTGCCACGGACTGCAACCAAGGCAAAAGAGTGTAACTGTGCACTGGGGCAAGGTGTGTGCTGCCTAGGGGCAAAGTATAATGGCAGCAGCAACTGGGAAATGGCTAGATGAATGTGTACATAAATGCAGTCTCTTAAGAAGGCACAGGGGTGGCTACCAAATTCTAGGGAAAATGTATGCAAAAAGTAAACAGTTTGGATGCAGAACTATTTGAAACCTGGGACACTGTATAAATATTGGGATACTGTTTACATTCAGCCACTGTGTTGCAGCCATGTGACACTTGTCAGCTGACCACCAAGCCAGAACTTTTTTTAATGTTGTATGTTGGGGACTGCACCCCATGCACCCCCCCCGCAGGGGGCTTTGCCCCACGCATCCCTACTTAAGGATTCTCAGCTCCAGTGGGGTGCATGTTTGGGGTTAGAAAAGCATTAAAAAAAGAAAAGGTTAGGGCCAAGTGCAACAAAAACTCACCAGCGCCCAGACCCAAACCCAGTACCCTGCCCACAAATGCTGCCAACCTACCCACCATGCCATGGGGTCGGCTCAGCAACTCACCATGGCACCACCTCTCACATACCCTCCCACCTCTCGCTGTGCATGTTCGCTTCCCCCCAAGCACATATGTATAGCGACATCCCGTTGCTATATTCGCCGACCCCCTACATCTGGCTGTCCTACCCTACCGTAGCCCTGTAGAGATGCACTGGGAATTGGGTTGTCTTTATTGTAGGTGCCCAATTGCCGACGCTAATATCTCATGCTACCTGAAGTTGCACCATAGTGGTGAGGCCAAAGAAGCAGAGCAGGAAAGGTTGTGTCCTGAGCCTGAGATCAAAGGACAGAGGCTGGGTCTAAACCTTGGGAAAAGACCAAGGTTGCGTTCTGAGCCTGGGAAAAGAATGAAGGTTGCATCTAAACCGGGGGAAATGATGGAGTACAGAAAATGAGGAACAAGAACATATAAATGTACTGAGAAAAGAAGAGAGAAAGTGAACCTTTTTGATTCGGAGAATTGACAGTTCCTGCACGATGAGAAAAGGGACTGTGTGTGCAGGGAATTATGTGTGAGACAGAGCAAATAGTGTGGCCGTAATAAAGCTGAGAGACTGTAAAAGCAGAAGGATGGACAGGTGCTTTCTGGTCCAAGTGCCTGTGGTCTGCTCCTGAGGTACAGCCAAGAGAGAAATGGGTGGCTGTGGCTACACACCATAGTGAGAAAGAGAGAGAGGAAGAAAGAGAAGCAGCAGAAAAGAATGCGCTGAATGTTTCTGCTGGCACCCAGGGCCAGGTGGGAAACTTGCTAGCCCCTATCGAGAGGGGTCTGCCGCTGTGTGGGTCACAGGTCTTGTATCTGAGTGTTAGGGCGTTCTGATCAGAGGGAGCTGGGCCGTGGGGCACTACCTGGTCTAGGTCCTCTGTGGGGGTACGCCTTATGCATGTACTCTGCAATGGTGCCTGTAATGGGCCAAAGGGGGCAAACCTCAAGACTGGCAAGCAAGATGAAGGAAGAGAAAGAGAGAGCAAACTGTAGCCTCTGTGACCCTGGTCAAGCTTTGTGCCAGTTCTGCCTGTGCCATCAACCTCCCCAGGACTTCAGTGAACTGTGTCAGCTAAGGACTGAGTTCTGCAGAACCATGAGTAAATAGCAGAAATTGCCCTGCACCTGGGGACTGTAAATATGTTAGCACACTAGGGCTGGAGGGAAGGCCAAGGAAAATGTATAAAGTTAAAGCTAAATTCAAACAAGTGTGCCAACGCTGGCTTCCAGCTGCACCTCAGGTCTGCATCTAAATCTGGGTACCCAGTGAAGGACTTGGGGTAAATGGACTGGGACCTGTGGGTCTGGGTTTGGGCAACTGCAGCAGATAGCGTGATAGATAAATATTGATGGCTGCATGGATTGAGACATGGGAATGAATCAAAGGGAATGTGATTTGGGAAATGTATATTGACAATGCCTTAACCGCTATTCCACTACCCCACTCCTAAACCCTCCTTCTGTAAATAAACCCTGGAGTTATTGTTTTACAGCAGAAAAGGAATCCAGAGTCTGATTTTAGTGAGTCTGTGTATTGATGAGATGAAAAGGTAAATGTGGTAACTGAATGTGGGGAGGTTCAAATCCTGGTAAGTCCATGTCTGTCGCAACTGTTGGGGAGGTGGGTTGGTACAATATCCTAGGGAGTTGTACTGCAGTTAATCAGTAGCCACTTAAAATGTACTTCGGGTGGAGGCACCACCATTTTATTTTTATCTTTTGGGAAAGGACCCCTTAGGTTAGTATTGGGAACCCAGGCCCCTGGGTCTTGTAACAGCCGGCAAGCCAGGGGCAGTGGCCCTCTCCCAGATGGTGCTGGAGAGGGGGTTACATATGTATTAGTTGCTCCTTTAAATGTATCTTTATTTATGGTAGCATTCTGTCTTCTATGCCCGAACGGCATCCGCAGCAACAAGGCGACACCTACGGCCATCACTGCGGCCACCACCCAACTCGACTGCCATCCCTGCCTGCCCTCCTGGTTCTCCAGCCCGGATTCACAGCGTAGGTACAGCCACTAGAGTCCTCTCACTCTGGTTCCTTTCCAATCATTGCAATGCTTGGCTAACCAGACTGTGATTGGTCTGTACTACAACCCCGAGCCATCCGATTGGAGCGCTTTTGACTGTGTTAAAAATAGCTGTTTCTGCACCTTTGTAACGGCGAAAACTCACTCCTTTTTTGTCCTGCTCCCCCCCAAGCCTCCTTTAAACACACTTCTTGACCCTCCTTTCTGTACATCTGCAATATACTTGGCTTACTTTACCCCACCTATCACCTGTCTTCCTGTTAGGGCTTAAGTTTAAAGAGCTTGATCTGTGCTAACTGCTCTACTCCTCATCGTTACAGTCTGCTCCTCTACTCCCAACTGCTCTGTCCCTCTCCTTCCCTGCCTGCTTCTCTCAAACCTGAACTGAACCTGAACAGTCAGCCTGATTTCTCTCATTTCCCGCCCACAAGAAAAGCAGTTCACAAGGGATAATTCTAAGGCGGATGATTACTACTCCTATTGTCTGTGCTGCAGGGCTAGACTGACTTCTGACAGCATAGCTGATGTCTCCTCACTGTTAGGTCAAACTAATTACTCCACCCTCCCACCCCAAGCTTGACTGCTCTTAATCACACCTTGGCCCTCTGCATATTTATACCACTGATTTAATCAGGTGGAAAAGCTACAGGGATAACCAAATCACCCAATAGCCACTGAACACCCCAGAATGTCAGATCTAAGGCACACAGTGAGGCACACAATGAGTAAGCTCTTGCCTCTCCTGCTGCTTCTGGTCCCACTGTTGGGCATAAGCTTCACCACTCTAGGACCTGACCAGGAATTTCCCACAACATTAGCAATCCAGGAGCAGAACTGGTCCCTAATAATAGGGATGACCACAGGTAGTTGGGGACTGCTTAACCTCCCTCACGCGCTATATACACTTCCAGAGGTTAAAACCTATTCCTACCCCATAGCAGCACTACTGTGTGGCTGACCAGGCCACATAAGCTCAAACACTCTAGTACAACAAGGGCCTAGGCATCCAGATGCTAGAAAAATACCCTGGATGCGCCAAAGCAGCAAGCTCATACTCTTACACTTGCTGCTATCTGGGAATGTCCACCCTAATCCGGGGCCACCCCTCTGCAATCTATGGCAGGGAAGCATGCATCCCAATACTGGGACCACCCCCATGCAGTCCATGTCAAAAGGAGCGTTGAGAATCATCTGACTTAATATAAACAGCCTCCTCCCTAAGCTCCCTCAGATCCAAGCATGGGTGGTACAGCTAAAATAGGACATTATTGCCTTCACTGAGACCTGGCTATCTCCTAGGATCACAGATGCATCTGTATCACTGGAAGGTTACAACTCTTTCTGCCAAGACAGGCTCTCCATACGGGGTGGCGGCTGCCTAGTCTATGTCTGAAACGACGTTAAAGTGCAGATACTGGACTGCAGCCTGCACACCAGTGAGGCACAAATCCTCCACCTCAAACTCACCATTGGACAGCAAAACAAAGTACTGTTGCTAAAAACAATCTACATACCCCAGGTTAAGCAGGTTGCTGGGCTCAGACTCTTTGAGGAGAATCTGCAGCAACTGGGGAAAAAATGGGAGCATGTAATTGCTGGGAATTTCAACGTAAACTGGCACTCAAATAAGGAAACTGAAGCTAGAGACCTAATAGCTGGCCTCTACCTTATGCAGATAGTTACCCTTCCCACAAGGCAAAACTACAAAACAGGCACCAGTATACTCATTGGCTGGCTACTCTGCTCCAATCCTGATCACATATCAGATGTTATGATTTTGCCTGATAGCCTCAGCGACCACTCACCAGCCACGTGCACCTGGACAAACAAGTTCACAAAGTGCCCACCGAAGATCACAACTAATCATGTATAGAGACCTGGGCTACTAAATGCCTTCAAACACCACTTATCCCTGATCAACTAGTCACTGCTGGACCATGCAACTGATGACCTAGAGTTCTTCCAAAACTCCTTTACCCGGGCTTGCAACATCTTAGCTCCCCTAAAAACCAAAACAGTAAAAGGAACCCACATCCCTTGGCTCAATACCACACTCCTAGATCAAATGCATGATAGAGACAACCTGCAGCACAAAGCTAAGGCCTCAGGAAAGCTGCATGATGTATCTGCATACAAAGCTCCAAAGAACTCCTGTACTAGGCTCATTCGCTCGAAGAAAGCAAGCTATTTCAAGGATCTCCTTAACAAAAACTGGGGGTCCTCAAAAGAGTTTTGGAATACACTAAAATCACTAACTGGAAGGACTTCCAGGGCATCACCTGACCTGTTTACCACTGGCAAAGGGTCTATCCAGGAACCCTTACTGATTACCAATGGGTTCAATGCCACGTTCTCTGATCTCTCAGAGGTGCTTCTTAGAGAGTTCCTAAACCCACTGAATAACCAGCTGCAAGGCTGACATCTTTCTATTTTAGGAATGTTACAATTTCTGAGACCATCAAACATGTAAAGAGGGTCCTTGGAAAGACCAGAATGGGGAGTGATCTAATTGATATGAAGCTGGTTGCCTAAATGCTTGATGAGTTAGCAGCTCCATTTACCAAGGTTTATAATGCCTCTCTAAGATCAGGCATGTTTCCAGATGCATGAAAATCTGTGCTGGCTACACCAATTTTCAAATCTGGGGATAAAACACTCACTGCCAACTACAGGCCAATCTCTATCCTCCCACCCCTCTCCAAAGTACTCGAAATAATAGTCTCTGAACAGCTCACTGACTTCCTTGACAGACACAAATTACTCTGCAGCTATCAGCATGATTTTCACAAAAAAAAAAAACACACTCTACCATCACTGCACTGGTGGATTACGCCTCCCAGCTCTACAACGCGCTTGACCAAGGGATGGAGGTGGGGTCCATTTTTATTGACCTCACAAAAGCGTTTGACTCAGTTAACCACCAGCTATTACTAAACACACTGCTCTCTACAGGATTGGCCCCAGATACAGTCACCTGGTTTCACAGCTATCTGTTGCAAAGAACTCAACGAGTTTGATTCGGTGACTCACTCTCAGACCCAAAGGTAGTGGCCCTTGCAGTACCTCAAGGGTCCATACTTGGACCGCTCCTTTTCAGCCTATTCATTAACCACCTCCCTGAAGTCTGCATGGCAAGCATTGTATTATATGCAGATGATGCCGTTATATCGGTCCCAGGCAGTGACCACTCGGCTATCAAGGAAGGCTTACTCGATAGCTTCCGCAAACTCAAAACCTGGTTCTGCCAACACAAACTGCTACTAAACCATAAAAAAAACCAAAAGCATGTTGTTCACAGTCCCTCAGAACAAAAGGAATTTCTGCCCACTTCGAATTCAGAACCTTAAAGGTGAAAGACTAGAGCAAGTCTCCTCGTTTAAATATCTGGGTGTTTACCATGATGACAGTCTCAATTTCTCCCATCACATTGATCAAGTTGTCAAAACTGGCAACATGAAACTGGGCATCCTCCATAGAAACAAGGACCTAGTGACACCTGCGGCCCTCAGATTAGCCACAGGCAGCACTGTATTGTTATCCATTGACTATGGGTTACCAATATACACAGCAAGGTTAGACACTGCCCTAAACAGGATAAAAACACTCGTTAACAGGGCTTGTCATATGGCATTTGGGGCAGATAGCTGGACTCACACCTGTGTCCTCTACTCTGAGACTGGCTGGCTCCCTCTGCACTTAAGAGCCCAATACCAAACCTGTCTGATCATAAAAAAGTGCAACTAGGCCTCATGCCGGAATCCCTAAGTAGTCTATTCAAGAAGGCAGTGCATACAAAGCAAACCAGAAGAGCGTCAAAAGGAGGACTCCAAGTCCCTTTCACGCTCATGTCTTTGGCCCAGAAATCCATTACTTTTAAGGGCCCCAAATGGTTTAATGAGCAACCCGACATGCTGACAGGAGGCACAAAGCTGAGCCAGTTCAAAAGAGGGCTACGGTCCCATCTAAATAGTGTATCTACCTGTAACTGCACAAACAAATGATCTACCGATCCTCTTGATTTTACTTGCCCTTTCTCTCCTACCCCCTCTCCCCCTCAGTCCTCCCACAAATCGACTTACCACCATCCACCACCACCTTACCCCTCCTCATTTCTCCCTACCCACACTGCCTCCATTTTGACAACACCACTCTGGTTGCTTACCCTCTCCCCTATCATCCCCCTGCCATAACACTGCTATATTGCTGACATATTATTTCCTACCTGACTAGCCCTACCCTACAACAAATAATGTAATGCACTTAATCTATTGTTAAGGTGTACCTGAAACTAACAAGTCTTGAACCTCATGTGACACTATGTTGATTTCATGATGCCTACGCTGTGGTCTCTGCTCTCTGTATTGTATTGTATAGTATTGTATTGTACTGTTTTGTCCTTGACTTGCAACCTTTGAAAATGAGTCTCTGACTCAAAGGTATTAATCCCAATCGAAATAAATAAACAAATAAATAAATTAAAAATTACATTTGTGTTTCTATTTATGCACTGGAGTGTTCTTAACCTGGGACTATAGGGGCCAGTGCTCCAGGAGTCTTGCAAATGCCCCCTTCCCGGGGTTAAAGTACTGTCAGCATTTTCTTTTGTTCAGGTTCCTTCAGCCGGGATTCAAGCTGCGCTGGAACTTTACATCACAGTAGCAGCTCAGATGAACTCATGCATGCCTCCTAGGCCCCTAGTTGATCTCACTGATACATGTATTCCCCTTTGGCATTCACCCACCCATTCAGCACTGGCTGGAATCAAAGCTCTCAGCTCCACCTCCTGTCAAGAGTGACAGCCTGTCACTCATCTGCACTGCCCATCCTCCTTGCTTGGCTCTGCTATCTTTCTACACCTACTCAGCCAGTCAACTTGCCTGCCACCCACCTAGCCAGCCGACCCGATCAACTTGCCTGCCATCTTCTACTCCAGCTGGACTTGGAGTTCCTCCACCTCCTGTCATAATGAGTGACAGCCTGTCACTCAGCTACTCTGCCCATCTTGTTCTTGCTTGACCCTGTCTGCTGGGTTGGTATCTGGTTAATAACACGCAATCAAAATAGTGTAATTACTGTGCTACCTTTTCAGCGCTTACTTGAAAAGTGCTAGCACAGTAAAGCTAGATTACAAAATCACGTTAGACTTAAAGAGGCACTGTCAACCTGTTTTCCATCATATTATTTCTAGTTGAAGCCCCACATTTTATGATTGTTTACCCTCTCTTAAAGTAACTGATGTTGCTGTTTGTTTTGTCTGTCTCCTTGTTTAGTAGAACTGAAATGCATGGCAATGTATGTTTATAAACAACCTTGTTTTGTTTACAATCCTGATTCTGTTCTTACTGCATACTTTCTGAGCTTTAGAAACGCACCCAAACAGTGCAGTCACTCATAAGAAAGAAGCCACCTGTCCTAAACTCCCATTGCATCATGAGGGGCTACACTGTTTTGTGTGTGTTGCCAAGTCCAGGAAAGATGTTTTTGGAGTTGCCCAAGGGATATAAACAAACTTGTTTTGGTGTGATAACACCAGTATGTTGGGCAGTCTGTTTTTCACTTTTTTAAAGAAAATATGAGTCAGAATCAAACTACCAGCTACATCAGCAATCTTTACTGAATGTTGGCAGTCATAAAATATGTTTTTAAAACAGGGGACACTTTGAGACCTTATGGGACTGACAGTGTCCCTTTAAGCACTTACCATTGTTGTTTCCACCAGCACCAATAACTAGAATTAGTACTACTTGTTTTGTTATAAAATTGCATCATAACAGTGCAAAATCACTATCTACTTTATGACTAGGCTGTCAGTGGGTACATGTTAAAAAATAACAGGTGTGGCAAAAGTGCTACTGAAAGTAATGACAGCAGTCTCTGCGCCTCCACACACACACACACACACACACACACACACACACACACACAACCGCTGCTGTGACAGTTCCAGATGCCTGTACAGTGATGAATCTGACAGTTTGCTTCTCATCTTATGGTACTGGATATAATATGTATTAAATAGTAATAAGCAAGCTGCACTGCAACTGCGCTCACTGTGCTCCTGAATGGAGAAGGGACAATGCGACTGTTTCCCAACCAACTCCATTGAGCTTGCCTGTCTAGTGATAAAAAGGCATAACAACCAGGCCAGAATGAGAAGCAGAGGCCAAGTGAAAATGGGCAGCAAAAAAAAAAAAAAAAAACAGGCTGGAGCGTTCTGGTGGCAGCAAACCATGGTGAACTGCATATAATAAACAGCCAAAGCTGGGAGGGGGAGTAAGCGCAAGCGCAGAGAGACAGGAGAATGTGGGAGCTACCAGATGAAAAGCTGCTCAGGACACTGCAAGAGATGCAGCACACAGCTGGAAGAGTATTGGTAGCTGATTGCCGTTTCCAAGGAAAATATGGTTTTGTGCGCTCGATATTTTGTGCACTCGCGATTATGAGTTAGCGCTGAATTCTAAGCGCTGTAATGCTTTTGCGGGCGTGTGATTATGACAGTGAACCCGGCTGGCTCTAGTCAGTCGTCACTGTTGTCTACTCTGCCCCAAACTGACTTACATGACTGACAGCTGCCTAGTCACTAGGACACTGCCTCCAAGCCAATGAAAACCTCCTGGGCTGGCCAATGTCACCGTGATGACGTTATTACTTGTGCGTTCTGATTCGTTGCTCACTCATAATGTGATGGATTGTATTGTCTGTACAGGTGCCGACTACAGCCAGTGAGTCAGTCATTAGAGAGTGATCAGAGTGACAGGAAGTTAGTATTACTGTTGGTCAGTCTGAGTGTAGCGAGACTACAGTGAGACAAAGTAATTGATCCACATGACTTCAGTGGTGTGTGTGGAGAAGAGAATTCACCACTTGTTTCAATAAAAAAGAAGACCTAAGGACTAGTGGGCAGAGTCAAGTAAATATACAGGTGATCACTCTGCCAGTGCCTGTCTTTTACTGAGAGAGGGAGGGATGGAGAGAGGGGAGAGACAGAGATATCATCGGGTAAGATATCATACAGTCTGAAACTAATTTTTAAGGGCTAACTAAATAAAGAAACAGTAAACAGTACAACATGGTTTTAGAGTACTGGAAAACCACTGAGAGAGAGAGAGAGAGAGAGAGAACTAGAGAGTGGGAGAGACATTAAAGCAAGTCGTCAAGTTTGTCCCTATTTATAATGTTTGAGGGCTCATTATAGCTGATTTTCACCATTACACTAGGTAAAACCCCGACTTCACCGCCTCAAGGGGGTATTGCTCCCCCAGCTTCACACCAGGGGCTTCACACTGGACCCCATTTGGTGGCCTGTGCAACCCTCAACCCCCCAGCATGACAAAAATCTCAGGGCCAATGCCTCTGGTGTTGCAACAGTCTGCAGAAGCCCCCAATTATGGAAGTTTTATATACATGTTGTGCATTATTGTAAACTCCTTTTGTCATTGCATCTTATTCTGTACATTGAATTTATTATTTGTATTGGCACTTCTGTATGTCATTAAGTCCAGGTCGCTCCAGAACAAGGGACAACATGTCTCAGTGAGCCTACATGGTCATCAAACTCTAATGAATAAAAATGTATGCCAGCTGTCTGGCATCTCAGCTGCATTGTGGGATGCATTGTAGACCCTGTCTAGGACTAGGAGGAGGACATCTTTCATTTTTTTTAAATATGAAGCCATCTGGCCCCTGAGCTTTAATTTTACTAAGAACATTTACTAGCCCTTCTAATTCTTCTGTTGTAAATGGCCATTGCTCATCAGGAAGTATAGGCAGCCTTATAGAGCCCAGGGAGCTCCACATCTTCTCTGGGTACCTTATACCCTCCTCCTTGCTAGATAACGATGTGAAAAAAGATCTGAAAGTTGCTGCTATTTGTTTAGATTGTGAGACCCATGCTGCTGCTGAGTTTCCTTGTAGAATTTGGGGTACAACTCTATCCACTTCTTGTTTATGAAGTCTAAAGGACAAAAGCCTTTTTTGCTCTGTTTCCCTGCTCATAATATTTTTGATTTGTGAACTGTAACTGCTTTTCTATTTTCTTAGTTGTCACTTCAGGCAGTTTCTTCCTGGCTGTCCTGAACTGGTCTAAGACTGCTGGGTGTCTACCCATTTTATGTTTGATCTCTGCCTCCTTTAGGTATGATCTATCACTTGCTGTATACTCCAAGCTTGCTTTTCTTGTAACTTGCATATGAAATTAGGAATCCTTGCTTCAAGGCTTTAAAACGCACCTTTCCTGGTGCTCAGAACAAAACCGTAGAGGAGCCTTACCTGCTCCAAAGTCCGTGGGAGCCAAAAGGATAATTTTAATATTGCTAGATTTGGTGATGGAAGGGATTGTAAGTGGCTCTGTGAAGCCAACAGCTGCAGATCCCTTCCACTTCCTTGTGTTCAGCTCTGCCTCACACTAGCACCTATTATGACGTTTTACATGGACAGCATGGGGACACGCTGTATAGATTACTATAGGAGCTGGTTTTTATGTATATTTAAAATAGTTCAGGGTACTGAGTTGAATAAAACAAGGCCACCATTCAACTAACAAGACTCTCATTAGTTGAGCGGTGGCCTTCATGTATCTGAATCGGAACTCTGAAATACTAAAAAAAGAAGTAAATGTTAACACCTATGGTAGTCTATGGATCGCTGCCCTGCGCATGCCATATAAATACATCACAAAACATGCTAGCATGGGGGTGACGCTTAATACAAGGAAGTGAAAGGGATCTGTGGCTCAGCTCCAAAGCTAAATTCGATGCCTTCCATCACCATATCTAGCAATAATAAAATTATCTTTTTGGCTCCCACAGATATTGGAGCAGGTAAGGATCATATACTGTTTCTGGGGGAAATTTCTGCAAATGTAAGTAAAGCTGCTCTTTAATGCCATCCCATACTTCGTTTTAATTCCCCCTGCTCTATTGTCTTTTTTTTTCAAATTAACTTTATTCAAATGTCATCATGAAAGATATAGATTTACACAGTACAGCAAAGATACAAACTTCCAAATCAGGGATGGGGTACAGAATCATAAGGGCCATGTTATAGAACCAAAGATACACATTACAGCATCTTAACATGAAGCTTGTATAACTCTACTTGGTGCACTTTTCATCGTCATTCATCATTTATAAATATTTCCACAACTCATTTCTGTTACTTCATTTTAGTTTGTTTTAATTCCTGTTCCCTTCCCCTTTTCCCTAAATGGATATGACAACTCTTAGCCCCACCTCCATCATGTACCAGGTCTCTAAAAAGCAGTATTGACAGGTATCCTAAGAAGAAAGAAAGGAGAAAAAGAAACACAGTTGATACCATACAGAAAATAGAAGAAAAGCTGCTCTACCTTCAGGTGAATTAACCCTTGGGGTGTTGTGAATCAGTCTTCGTGGGCAGCTGGGTTCATAGAAAGATATGAGAGAGCAAGGAAAGTGAAAACAGGAATATTCATTAATTGATACATTTGGCATTTTGTGTACATCATGGCAACTCAGCTGATTGTTCCAGTACTGTATTATTGAAAGTTTTTTTCAAAATAGCAAAGGTAAGGGAGCCACCAATACTTCATTTTTTCTGTAGTATGTCTCAATTTGGCTGTCTTCCATTAACAACATATGCTTATGATTATGCAACCACCCTCTTTTTGTGGGACGAGCAGGCTGGAGCCACCACTAGGTGATGAACGTCGTTGCAGCTGCCACCAGGATGGAGTATAGATAAAGTATATGTTGTTCTTAGCTTTTACCCTTGTAGGTGGGAAGTCCCACACCAAGTGTTGTATTTTTTTCAGGGATATATTTCTAAGATTTTTCCCACTCCATGGACCACATCTTCCCAGTATTGGGTTAGTTTCAGGCACCTCCAGAACAAATGTTCATGAGTGGCACATTGCTTGCACTCTCGCCAGCATTTATTGAAGAAGGATGCATCAAAACGACTGTTATCACTGGAGTTTTGAAAAAAACTACTGAGGGGGTGGGCCCGCTTGAACTGAGGGTTGAGGCGATGGATGCCACACCTCGCACCATGCCAGTGATCCAGGTTTGGGAGCAAACTCGGGCCAACAGGGGGTCAGCCGGGGGAGAGTGAGGAGTTGGATTGAGCAGCCACAAAGCAGCTCTCCTCTACGGGGAGGGATGTGGGGTTTCCCCAACTCATTGCTGCCACCCAGTGGAGGCTAGTTGGAAGTGCCAAGCCAAAGGGGGAACCTGGCATTATGCCATTATGGAGGAAGGGATCATTACTGGAGCCACGGTGCGCATGCGCGCCTCCATGCACATGAGCAGCCGCAATCTGGGGTCCCGAGTAACAGGGTGAAAAAGCAGAAATACCATGGCTCCCCCATTGCCAAATAAGGCGCAGGGGTAACATGGGACCAAAAAGCTTTCTGGAAAAAAAAACCTTCTGAGTACCTTCCATTGGTGTTCTCACCACACATTGGAGGCAGTGGTCTGTGCAAGGAGCCAACACAAGTCCAACTCTTTATCTTCCATGGCCACTTCTCTTTAGGATTCCCATTTTTGCTGCACAGTTCTCCTTTGTGTGTAAGTCTTTGGTGGGCATGTTTTTTACAACACCAAAACTAAATGTTGGGCCTGTATTTGTCCCTGGAAGCCTCCAACTAATTGTCTAAGAGGACCTAGCAGGGCTTGCATTGCTGATTTAACCGTTTTCTCTGTGAGATACTGCCTAATTTGCAAATAACAGTAATAATCCAAAGTTGGTAGCTGAAATTTGTTCTTAATTTCTGTAAAGGACCTCACTACCTCTTCAGTAAACAATCCATGCTGTTTCAACCCACTCTTTCCCACCTCTTGTAGGTCGGCCCACCCTCCCTGGGACAAAGCCTTTTGCTGCCATAATGAGCATCAAGCTGCATATGGTTGGCTTTGCTCCTTCTTGTATGAGTAACTGTTGCCATGCCTCCAGGGTTGTCCGAGTCCATCGACTTGGTATATTCCCTATCTCTGACCTGTCTAGGTCATTAAAAATGAGGGTCTTCACTGCATCTGTCCCTTCTAGGGTTACCCACCCAGCATCTCTTCCTGTCTAAGAAATGAGTATAGGTGTTGTGACAGACAGGCCCAATAGTAACCTACATGGTTCTATTGATGAAGATTTCATTACTTAAGATACATTAATGCACCACAGAGATTTCTTTTCTTTTTTTTTTTTTGCTTAATCTGTTTACATCTGTGGGCCTGCTCCTGGCCAGCCACTCTTTCTGGCGGCCACCGAACTCCCCCCATCGCCACCCACTGCCCCATATCTTGTCATGGCCCAGTCAACCCAATGTATCCCTTCATTGGGGGCCCCCCTCCAGTGATTATGATTGGGAGAGGAGACTTGCCAGGGGCATTCCATTCCTCACTGGGAACAGCAGGTGTGCAGCACGGACACCTCCGGGCTTCAGGGCAGACAAGGGGGCAGCCACTGTTATCCAGTTAACCCGGCAGACTGATTTTTCTATTAGTAATGCCCCACCCTCCCAGGACAGCCGCATGCTTGTGGCTTCCTGACAAATGCCTCTGTGGTGTGTGGTCACACACACCGCATATGTTTGCTGCTACTGAGGACCACCAGGAGACACTCCAAGAGCACTGCAGGCTCAAGCCCACCCCCCAGGGAGGAGAGCATCTCAGGGAGGCTCTGTACCCTCCCTACCGCCCTCCACTCCTGTTGGCCCAGGCTCGGGCATGAATCTGGGTTGCCAGCATGCCAGGCATATCCCCATTGCCCAGCGCCATGGAGCCTGCTGAAATGTCTTTTCTGAATGACCTAAATCTATGGCTATACTTACAGGAGCATTGTCTGATAAGGAGATTGGTAATATTTCACCTCTCATGACAGTGTGGGTCCACTGTTTCCGAATATAAAATCGATCCAGAAGTGAGTGGCTGTTTTCAGATGTGAGTGCAAGGTATTGTCTTTTACTTTGGTTTACTCAGCTACCATGTATCTACAAATCCCACTTCTTTCCTTAGTACCTGAAGTGATCATGGCCCTATTTTTTCACATTAGTGGTCATAGAAAATGATGGCAGAAAAAGACCTAAGGTCCATCTAATCTACCTGGAGTTCCCTATCTGCCCTGGGACCTGATGTCCATATGGAGTTTGTCCCTCCAATTCCATCCCTCCCCCTCCCTACTGCTACTGAGCTGAGCAACCACCACACCCTTCACTCTTTCCTAGCTATACCTGAAGTCATTTATGATCTCGGCATCCACCACCTCTGCTGGCAGACTCTTCCATAGCTCTGCCACCCTTTCTGTGAAACACAAATTCCTCACATCCCTCTTGAACCTTCACCCTGCCAGTCTTCACTTGTGACCTTGGATTCTTGACTCTGTACTCTTGCTAAATAATTCCATGCAGTTAAACTTGTTTATTCCCTCTAGAAACTTAAAGGTCTCTATCATATGCCTCCTCTCTCTCACCTGGTCTCCAGTGAGTACATGATGAGTGCCTTCAGATGATCTTTGCAAGTTCTGCCTTTTTGGCCCTGAATCACCTTGTCACCTTGAATTGCAATCTCCAGCCTGTCCCTGTCCTTCCTTAGGTGAGGACTCCTGAACTGAGCACAGTATTACAGATGCAGCCTCACTAGTGACCTGTACAGAGGTAGTAGTATCTCCTTTTCCCTGCTGTCAATACCCCTTCTGATACATCCCAGCATCCTTTTGGCCTTACTTGTTATACTAGCTTAATTGTTTTAGGAAGTCACTTATGATGACTTACAGGTCATTTTCCTCTGCTATAGTGCTCAGTTTAATCCCTCCCATAGTACTCCATCCTGTTTTTTCTTTCCCTAGGTGCATAACCTTGCATTTCTTGATGCTGAATTTTACCTGCCAAACCTTAGACCACCTCTCTAGCATTTGTAGATCCCTCTGCATCTCCTTTATTTCTTCATCACTATCTACTCTAGCACAGAGCTTAGTGTCATTTGCAAAAAGACACAGTTTGTCCCGGTGCCTTCCCCAGTGTCGCTAATCATTATATCGAAGAGGACTGGACCAAGGACAGATCCCTGGGGCACTCCACTCATAACCTCCCTATCTTCTGATTTAACCCCATTTACCACTATCCTCTGCTATCTTTCCTCATCCAATTTCCTACCCATCTAACTATATCCTTAGCCATGACCAGGTCACCCAGCTTCTTCAGCAGTCTTTTGTGTGCCACTGAGTCGAAAGCCTTTCTGAAATCAAAGTAAAGAAATTCCACAGCGTGGCCCTTATCAACTACCTTTGCTACCCAATCAAAGAAAACTATCAGGCTGGTCTGACAGGGCCTCCCTGCCACAAGCCCATGTTGTTTACTATCTTATCGACCATTGTTCTCTAAGTAGTCTACAAGGTCCTCTTTGATCAGTGACTCCATCCATTTACCCACTGTAGAGGTGAGACTGACAGGTCTGTAATTCCCCAGTTGCTCCTTGTCCCTCCTTGCAAAGTAGGACTATGCCCACTACCCCTCCAGTCCTTCAGAACTACCCTTGTATGAATTGAGCTATTGAACAGCCCTACTAGGAGTTCAGCCAATTCCACAGCCAATTCCTTGAGCACCTGTGGGTGCATCCCATCCAGTCCTGGGGCTATCTACCTTTAGGGCTTCATGTCCCTTCTGGACTTTAAATACTAGCTGCCTCATTTCAGGAATGCTCCTGACAGCTGCCTTGAAGCCACTTTCTGGTAGGAGCCCACTCCTTTCTGAAGCCAGAGCAGAAGTAATTATTAAGGATCACTGCGTTTTGTTCATTTTCCTCTAGTACCCCCCAATAGCCTAACAATACCCCCTCCCTACATTCTTTTTTACTTAATATATCTGAAGATTGTTTTTCCTCACCCGTGCCCCCCTCTACAGTATGCAGCTCTGAGTCAGCCTTTGTTTCCCTTACCATCCTCTTTGCTTCCCTAGTTTTGTTTGGCACTCTCCCCATTCCTCCTCCCCTTGTTTTTACTTGTACCTGGTGAAAGCCTTTTCTTGGCCTTCACTGCTTCTCTGACCCTTTCTGAGAATCATATTGGTCTGTTGTACATGTTTCATTTTGTAACAATTCTTGTGCATGATTTTGTTGGCTCAAGAATGATCTCCTTACTAGCCCCCATCTTTCCTCTATGCCTCTGATGCTGTCCACCTTGGTCAGTTTGTCTTGGTCCAGCTCCATCATCTGTTTGAAGTTTGCCGTTCTGTAATTTATGACTTCAGTTTTTGATAGGGTCATTTTGGTCCCAGGGGCCTGCCTGAACCAAATGGAGTTATAGTTGCTGGACCCCTGTGTCTCCCCTACCCATACTCCACTCACCATCTCTGAGTTGGTGAGCACCAAATCAAGAATAGCCACCTGTTTAGTGGGTTCCTTAATCAGCTACACCAGCAGGCAGTCCTGCAATTTATCTAACAGCAACTGGCCTCTGGTGCACCTGGCCATTTGAATATCCCAGTTTAGACCACCCGTCACCACTTCCCTCTTCTTCACTCCCCTTGCCTGCTGATCCATGATTTTTCTATTTCTCTTCCCCTTGTCCTAGTGGTCTAGACATCACCCCCCCATATTTTCTTTCCCAAGGGCACAGTAAGGTGAACCCACAGCAATGTTGTTTACCCTTTGCATCACCTGCTGCATCCATCCTCAGCAGTCTCTATGCCCTCCCTGAGGTAGAGGGCTATGCCACTCCTTTGCCTCTCCCTCTTTCCTGTGTATACATTGTGTAACCTGGGTTTGACAAGTCCCAGTCACTATGCTCTTTTGATCAAGTTTCTGTGATGACTATGTGGTACACCTAAGTGTGTGCCACTAACACCTACAGCTCACTGATTTTATTACCCAGACTCCTGGTATTAATGAGACCCCTTTCCAACTAGCTTTGAATCCATTTTTCCTGTTTGCTGAACATACACGTTTGTTGCTGTCTCCTTACTTTCTGATTGTTCCTGTTGTTTACAGACCCTGAGAGCCTTCCCCCTTTGTCTTTTCCACTACTCCTTTTTGAACCTCAGCCTTATTTTTACCCACCTTATTGCTACCATTCCCCAGTATAGGTGGAGCATTAGCTAGGTTCCCCTTCCTCACTCCCTTTACAATGGTTCTCCTAGCCTTCATGTCCCCTGTGTAGTGTATTAGGTGCCTGTGCATGGAGACTTAGTTACAGCATGTATGATCAGTGGCTATCTTTATTCTTCTCAGAGATAGTGAACACCCATCGTGCACATATACAAAGAAAAACACACTGGGCATGACAGGAACTTATACCTCAGATAGGACTACAATTATCCATATGCATAAACTGCAACCCTAATGGCATTCTTTAAACTTCCTACTCTCTCCTCTCTCTCTCTCTCTCTCTCTCTCTACATATATATATATATATATATATATATATATATATATATATGAGACAAAGAACCTCTGTGCACAAACACTGAGGCAAGGTTTACCCCAAAGGGCATTTGGCTGGGAAGCCAAGTTTCAAGAAAATACAAAATCACACTTGCCCACACAATGCAAAGCATCATGGGCTGCATATGCAAATCACCACAGAATGCATATCTCTATCTATCTATCCATATATCCATGTATATACTACCATACATATTCATGTATGTACTACACTTCTCCCCCCTTAGACAGAAACTTGTCTAAAATACTTCAACAGTAACATTTCCTAACTTCTGTTCCAAAGTAGACTATTCGGTACCCAGAAACAAGTTCATGGGATTATTCTGCCCCTTGGGTAGAACTTGTCACTAACTAAGTAACAGTACAAATAAGAGTTTAGTTGCACAGATGTACAGGTTCAGTACATGACTTTAAAGGTCAAGTCTTTATGGTGGTCTTTGGTGCCTAATGGGATATCTGCAGGGTTGGTGAAACAGGTATTTCATTGTTATTTGGCATCAGCCCTGGTGGATCTTCACGGGCAAGAGAAAAGTTATCTGTATCACTGTCCTCATTTAGAGTGATGTCTTCTGGTGCATTTGCTAGAATCTTGGAATGCAGCAGGTGATCTACATGTACATGAACAAGTCGATGTCCCAGGCAAAATGCATAAGTCAAAGATCCACGTGTTTCAATCACCACCCCAGGAATCCAAGAACTCTTGGGATGTCTACAGTCTGAACCCATTACCCTCTCTCCAGGATGAAAAATTCATACTGGCTTAGCTGACTTGTCATGACCCTTTTGCTGTTGTAGTTGATGCTTTGCAACAGTGTCAGCCAAGTTGTGCTTGAGCAATGGCAAATGGGTATGAGGTTGACGTTTGAGAAACAGTTCAGCGGGTGTTTGCTCTGTGACTGTGTGAGGAGTGTTTCTGCAAGCAAACAGGAAATGGGCCAACCTTTGAGCTATAGGCACTTGCTGAGAATGTGGTTTATTCCAAGCTTTTTTGAATATCTGTACAGTTCTTGAGCTGCACCATTGGATGCTGGATGGTAAGGTGGAGTCAAAATATGTCAGACACCATTCTGTTTTAAGAACAGTTTGAAGTCATGGGAAGAAAACTGGGGTCCATTGTCTACACTAATTCCAGTGGTAGGCCATAAGAGGCAAAAAGTTGTCTCAGATGGGTTACAGTCTTTCAGTAGTTGTGTCCTGTGTGGGAAACATTTCCAGCCATTTGGAGTGGACATCAGTTACTACTAGGAAATGCTGTTTGTCCACGTGGTATAGTCAACATGGATGTGCTCCTATGGTGTGGTAACCTAGAACCATGGGTGCAGGGGTGCGGTTGATGGTTGGTTGTGGAAAGTCACACATGGTGCACATTGGTTGACAAGATGTTGGATATCTTGGTCAAGTCATGGCCACCAGAGGTATTTTCTGGCCAATGCCTTCATTCAAGAGATTCCAAGATGACTGTCATGTAAGTCAGAAAGTAATATCTTGTGGAACTTTGGAGGTATCACAACTTGAGATACCCACAGAACACAGCCTTGCTCTGTGGACAACTGGCCCTTCTTGTTTAAGAAAGGTCAGAGAGTTGGGTCTCTCATATAGTTGGGCCAACCATTTATGGTGAAATCTAGAATGTTGCAGAGGACAGGATTTCACTGTCTCTCTGCTGCAACATCCTGTGAAGCAATGGGTAATTCCTCAAGATGTGAAAGATGGAATACAACCTCATTGTCTTCCTTCTCTGTAGCATTTTTGCATAGCAGTCTCAATAATGGATCAGCATTTGCACGATCATGAGAATGTCTGTATTCAATGTCATAGTTGCAAGCCAACACAATCAGGGCCCATTGCTACAGTCAGAGTGTTACAAGAGTTGGTATTGTGGCATTTGGCTCCAGAATTGCCAGTAGAGGTGTGTGATCTGTTAGCAGAGGGAATTTCCATCTGCCCAAGTACTTTTGGAACTTCTTGACACTGAAAGTTATGCTCAAAGCTTCTTTCTTGAGCTGGGCATAGTTTCTTTTGCTTGGTGACAAGGTCTTGGAAACCAATGTGAGCAGGTGTTCCTCCCCAGAAGGTAGCACATGAGAGATGATGGCCCCCTCTCCTTATGGTGATGCATCACATGCTAGTCTTGGAGATTTAGTGGGGTCATAATGTGCTAACCATTTGCTGCTTAGAAGACATTTCTTGCAACCCTGAAATGATTCCTCACACTGTGGTGACCAATTCCATTAAACTTCTTTCTGTAGCAAGTCATGGAGTGGCTGCAACAATATGGACAATTAGGCTAGGAACCATCCATAGTAGTTCAAGAGTCCTAAAAATGATCTTAACACTTTCACATTTGTTGGGGCAGGTGTCTTGACTATAGCATCCACCTTGCTCTCTGCTGGGCGTAGGCCTTCTGCATCAATCCGGTGACCTAGGTACTCAACAGAATTTTGCAAAAATTGGCATTTGGCTAGCTTTACTCTAAGTCTATACCATTGCAATCTGGTCACAACTTGGCCCAGGATTGTCAGATGCTCTTCCACTGTGGGTGCTGTTACCAAGATATCAACCATAAAGCATACTACTTGGTCCAGTCCATGCAGTATCTGGTCCATTGTGTTCTGGAAAATTGCTGGCACTGTGAAAACTCCATATGTCAAGCAGTGATATCAGTAAAGTCTCTTGTAGGTGTTGATGGTTAGATACGGTTATGACTCTGGTTCCGGTTCCAACTGCTGGTACACAAAGACAAGTCCAACTTTCTATAGAACTTGCTCTCTGCGATTGTAGTAAACAAGTCCTCTACATTTGGTAATGGGTATAGGTCTGGCTTTATACAATGGTTTACTGTAACCTTGTAGTCACCACACAGCCTCACTGCTTTGTCTCGTTTCAGTACCACAACAATAGGGGCAGCCCAGCCACTCCTCTCTACTCATGAGATGATACCATGGCTTTCACTATGGTTCAGTTCCTTCTCCATTGCTTCCCTTAAAGCATAAGGTACTGGTCGAGGCTTGTGGAAAATTGGAGCAGCTTTCAGTTGCATTCAGATCTTTGTCTTGAAATCTTCGATTGTGCCATAACCATCCTGGAAAATAGGACTATGTTTGTCCAGTGCTTTCTTTAGTACATCTTGTGTGCTTTGGTCACAGTATTTAAGCTGAAGATCTTTTCCCAGTTCAATTTGATATGTGTGAGCCTGTCTCAGCCTAGTAGTGCAGGTCTTTCTCCTTGTACTACCACTAGAGGCAAGGTCCATGTTCCTCCCTTGTAGGTAACTGGTACTTCAGTCTCCCCTAGCACAGGGACTAGGCCTCCTTAATAATACACGAGTGGAATATATGATGGTTGCAATGGGCACTGCTGAAGTTTCTCTCTGTAGATGTGCTTTGGCACAAAATATACTGAGGCTCCAGTGTCTCGCTGCATGCTTACTGGGTTTTCTGCTAACTCCACTTGAAGGTACATTACTGTTGCTTTTGCCCATGTTGCATAATCCATGAACAGGTGCAATGCCTCATCTTCTGTTTCAGTGATTGCAGTGCCATCTGTGACATATAGTGCAGTAGCAGTCCATGATGTACTTTTGCACACTTTCATTATGTGACCCACTTTTCTGCAACCGAGGCATTTCTCATGTCAAAATCAGCATGTGCTTTGCTGGTGGTTACTCCCACATCTGCAACGTGGTTTTGACTTTGCGGAAGTGCCCTGTGGTGCTGGCTTCTGAAATGTTTGGGGTTGTTGATAAACAGATGCAGGACCACTTTGTGGTGTGGAAAGTCCCTTGGGTGCTGGAGTATGGGTGACCTTGTGAACTCCACTTCTTTGGGGTTTAGAATGTCCCACCAGTTCTCTAGTATCCTTCAGAGTGAGCTCCATAGCGAGGGCCTTTTCACAGGCTGTTTTGAAGGTTAAGTCCTTTTTCAAGAACAGGTAGTTTTGATTGGCTTCTCCTTGCTCACTGCAGACAAAGTGATCTCAGAGGGCATCCTCCAGAAACTGTCCAATGTCACATGTGCTTTCCAGATGCTTCAAAGCAATGATATAGTGAACAAGAGCTTCCCCCTCCTCTTGGGTCTGATGATAAAATCTGAAGCGTTCTGCAATGAGAACTGGCTTAGGCTTAAACGGCAGTGAAAGTGTCTTTGTGAGTTGGGCACCACTTTGGCAGGTGCAGTCAAATTCTTAAGGAGCTGGTACACTGTAGGTCCCAACACTGCTAGGAAGACCTTTGCCTTTTTTTTGCATCAGGAACTTCATTTGCCTCAAACCAGCATTCAAAGCATTCCAAATAAGAATCAAAGTCCTCTTTTGATTCATCAAATTCTGGTAGCCTGCCAACTGCAGTCATGTTTTTAGCAGGTTGTTGTGGAGCTGCAGGGTCCATGTAAAAAAAACTATTTGTTTTTTCTTTTCAAAGGCTTTCTAGTATGTGCTGCAATTTCTCTGTTATGCCACAAGAGACTGCTGTTAAGCTGCTTTTACTGTTGTGGTCAGGAATTTAAGCTGCTGATGCAGGTGTTGACATAATTTATGGCTGTTGTTCCGAGATTTCACATATCAGAAAGAAAGGGCTCTGTTTCCCACTCTGTACTACATTTCTCTTCAAACTCAGCAAGTTAAACAGATAATTCATGCTAGCTGGAGTTTTGTTCTCAGATTTGCTTTTTGTGTGATCCTAAAGCAAGAGATTGCAACAGGCACATTTATGATGTTTACGATAGCCTGGCTGGTGGGGAAAGACAAGCAGTCCAACAAAGTAAATGCAAGGTAGCAGGTGGGGATTTGCAGCAGTTAAAAAACATGCCTTTAAAAAAAAACATGCATTAGTTCATGTAACATTTCTTGCACTCTTTTGAATTGTATTGCTTTCATCCTGCATTGCCAGTGTAGTAAATCTTGGTGCCCTCACAGAGAGACTCAGTTAGCATGTACGTTCAATGGCCATCTTTATTCTTCTCAGAGATGGTTGTCACACATCAGTGCACATACACAAAGAAAAATACACTCGGCATGACAGGAACTTATACTGTACCTTAGATAGGACTACAAATATCCATATACATAAACTACAATCCTAATGGCATTCTTTAGTCTTTCTACCATATATATGAGAGAGAGATTGTGGGGCACTCTTTTCCAGGGTTACACTTTGGGGGAGGGTGTCACTGCCCCTTCTGCAGTATATTTGCAAAGCTCCATGTTCAGCTGGTTGAAGCAAGGGATGCAATATCTGTTCTGCAGTACTAGCTCAGTTGAAACCCACAACCCACCCACCCCCGCTCCACAGGGGACCCTGGTCCAGGGAGGTGGAGATTGGCGGAGAGGGGGGAAGGGTAGCATGGGTAGCCACAAGCAGGTCACCTATGTTTCCATGCATATACTATCATACATGTCCATGTATATACTTCATCCTGCAGTCGTAGAGGTCAGTCTCCTGTCCCCTCATGCTGGTCTGCTCTTTTGCCAGGTTAAGGCCATTGCCTTTCAAGAATCTCCTGTCCCAGAAGTCCCCCCAGTCCCCTCAAAGTGGTGTGTGGTTGGGAGACCTCCTTGTGGCTACCCTGCTACACTTTCCCCTCTTCACTTCATCCAAGGATTCATAGCATTTTCTCACTTTCCAAATGCACAGAGTAGGCAACTCAGAAATCATGTGAGAGGGTGCTGCTGGTCTATTTTCCTTTTAAACTTTTGTAAATAAATACATTTTAACTTGACTTAGCACTTTGAGGTCTGTTACAAAGCGGATTATCGAGTTGCCCTACTCTGTGCATTTGTTTCAAGAAGATTACGTGGTGACACCGGCAAGAGTTTCACGGAGTCGCCCCTGTTGATTTTTGTGTTTTCTCACTCTACCACACTGCTGATCCCTTTACCATTAAAGAGCAGTTTCTTTAATGATCTCATTTGTAAATGGGAAAAGGAAGAATGCAGTCTGCCACATCACCCAATGCTTCCCTACCTCTTTCCATGGGAACCATCATATCTTTTTGCCAAAAGGAGTGGGATTGTCTCCCTTCCTTTCCCGGTGTTTCACCATACTGCACTACACTGGCACCTGTTGTACAGTATGATAACAGAAAGTATAATACAGACTGTATTCCTAATAAGAACAGAACTAAGTATTGAACATATAACATTTTGAACATCATTCCTTGTCTGTGGGAGAGAAGCACATAATGTGCAAAGGTGATTTCTAGGTCTACTCGACCTCCTTGAGGGGCAGAATCCTCCTCCCTCCCTCCTATGGATTCTCTTCCTCACTGGAAGAATGCACACCGGGATGTTCGGTGAATCTGTTCCAGCGTGTAGCCTGGAAGTGTGACCTCCGTGATTGTTGCTGTCAAACCTGTCCCCTTCTGCCCCCCGCACACTATGTTTTTTTTTGTTTGCATTTATACAGCAGGTGAACATCAACTTAAAACTTAAAACATCAGGTGACTGTGCATCTGAGGTAGCCGGGTTGACCCTGTGGAATTTGCTTTCAAGGTCTTTGAGGGAGGCCCCTTCATTGGAGGTTTTTAAGCGAGGCTTGAAATAATATCTATTTAGAGAAGCCTTTGGGATTTAGTATTTCCCTTAGTTTTTGTTTATCCAGCTGCTGTCTTATGCCGTTTTAAATAATTCCTATCTGTGTTTTAAGTTATTATGTGATTTATTGATTTCTCACTGTCTATACTCTGTGCGGTACCCTGAACCTCAGGGATAGGGTGCTTAATAAATAACATTTTGTTTACTTACTTACAGCTTCAGCCTGTTTGCATATATGATGTGCTAACTGGGGAAGTCCTGGAATCTTGACCAGGGTAGTAACCTCTCCGCTTATGAGTGTTACCTTTGTAGTCTCACTCAACAAGATTAAGCAGGTGGTACTGAGGCAACATCGAAGTTATGGACACATAACCTCCCAAAATATGTATGCCAGTACCTCATAGCTGTAACAGAAAAAATACTAATATGACATGGCCCCCTGGCTGCCTGTTTATTCACCTTCCCTAACTGTTCCTCCTAGACCCATCCCTTTCAAGAAGCATCAGATGCAGAGAATAAACAAAGAACAACAACAACAAAAAATGAAGAAACACTCCATTGCTGAATGCCCCTCACCCAGGTCCTAACTAATAATCACTGTGAGTGCTCTTTCTTTCTTCTAAAATACATTTCAGAAAATCAGGTGGCAATGATCAATGTTATGTGTGTGTGTGGGGGGGAGAGGACATTAGCCCCAGTGCTTCTGTCCAGTGGCAAATGAAGATGGCTGCCTGTCCTAAAACCCATCCAGGCCCTGGTCCAACACTTAGTTCATAACTGGACCCCTGCTTAGGAGCTGTTTTAATTTTTGCTCATGCAGGCTGAAGTCCTGTTTACCCACATATCAAGGGACTTCTTACTGCAAATGACGATCAAGCCTCTGATCTGACAGCGGGAAGGAAATACCACTAGCCCACATGTGCCGTAAAATGGCTGCATTCCTGTTGTCTAAAATCCATTCAGTCTATTTTCGCCCTTTGATGTGAAGGCATGCTTGGACCCACAAGTGAAGCTCACTTGCCTTATTTGCATCTCCTCTGGCCAAAGGCAGATTATGACCACAAATTACCTGGATCTCCTTATGGTCTCCTAACTGCCAGCCAGGATGGGGATGGGAAAGATCTAGGGTGGCAAGCAATATTTCAGCAACTGAGGGTTAAAACAAGGCAGGTGCTGATGTACCTCATACCACCTTACCCTGCCAGTCAATTGCACAATTCAGTCTTGACTGTACTTCAGTTTGCCCTCCAGAAAAAAACAAAGTCCAGTCAGCACTGTATACCATTAGTGGGGTGAAGTTGTTACACCACCAGATTAGAAGGATACTACGTTTGTGCTCAGTTTCCTTTTTCTTTTTTTTTCCTTAAAGTTTTTATCCTCCATGGGTATATCAGGTGGCTAGTCAGCCTTGTCTCCATACACTGTAACCATCCCATGCCTATCTCTGTTCAGTAGTTCAGGTCATCCATGGATTACCCCATGTGGCAAGGTTGGGGGGAAGGTCATCCTACTTTCCAGGAGCACATATCCAGAATTCACTCCAGACTGGAGTGCCAATGTGGGTTATGGAGACACATGCAAGGTTTCACAAAGCCGGGTCTCCATTTTTTCACTTTTCTGGACCTTCCCCCATGCTGTGGTACCAGGACATGTGTGTGGAGGTGCATATGTCCTGCAGTGCCACAGGTCCTCCATTTGAGTCTTTTGAGCCTGCACCACCACTCGTCCTCCACCCAGTGGCAGCCATGGGCCAAGACAACTGGCCACCCTTCACTGGGAAAAAAGAACAGTCTCTGAGATCCTTTTCTACCCTGCTGATCTCAAGCAATTAATGCTTTTACTGAACAAGAGTTGCTAGCATGGCAGGAAGCTAGACATTCAACCCCTTAGCCCTCCATGCCACTGCACTAGCCCCGATTCCTTTTTTAATCAAAGGCTCAATCACATTATACACTTGCTTGCATTTATGCAAAATACTCATGGGAAAGTCTTAATCACAATTTAAGCTGAAGTTTCTTTTATCCCATGCATTCCTCAGGACGGTATCATGTCATAACAGCAACCCAAATTGAGCGACTAGAAATATAATGACTCATTTTGGGCACTATTATTGTGGGCTACCCTGCAAAATAGTGAGGGTATGGGACATTGACTATAGGGAAAGATGAATGGAAGGGGGGAATAGCGAGAGGAAGGGTAGAGACAGGGAAGGTTTTTTCAGGGACTGGAGTACCTGCTCCTGCCGAGCTAGCCATATGGTGTGGTGGTGTGGGAGGTTAGTTCTGGCAGAGCAGGTACTGTGTTTGGGACTGGGAGAGGATTACATTTTGCCATAACTGCAAGCTGCAGCACTTAATTTTTGCCCAACATCTAGATTTTCCCCCTCCTTGACATGCACCCTCCTGGAGTTGAGAATCCTAATTCAGGAGGATGCCCCCCCCCCAAAAACACTTTTTTGGTATCCAGATGTCAGGTTGCCTTGACGTGTATATCGACGATTTGCTTTTCGATTATATACACTTGCCATAATAGTGATCACTGTTTTGCAATTAATGTTATAACACAGAACATTTTTTTTTTTGCAATTCAATATATTTTCTTGCTTATTTAAAGATAACATAACGTCCAGTTTAGGTCAAAGAACAAGAGGAATGATATTCAGGATTAAACAGCGATAATCAGCATGTCCCCTTGAGACAACAATGGAACAAACCTAAAGTATCAACTCCCATCCCCTTTCATCCCCCCTTCCTACTAAATCCATCCCTGAGAACCTTGTGGAGGCCTATTAGGTCTAAGAGCATTCACATAGACATGAAGTACCTGTGGTATTTGAACGATGAAACAAGGAGATAATCATGGGCCCAAAAGAAAAGAGGGGAATTTATTAAACTAATTCAAGATATTCCATTAGAGATCCTGGGGATCCCAATCCAAGGGGACACCAAACAATGGTTTCATGAGACCTGGGGAAGAAGATATAATGCCTGCAGTTTTTGCCATCTTTTGTTGTAGGATATTAATCTGCCTCTCAAGCTAGCAATAGTCCTTTCCAGTCTTAGGTTACTAAATAGTTCATGCAGCCACTCTGTGTGTGGAATGATTATCTGACGTGGAACCTAAAGGATCCTTTGTTTATTGGGTATTGTAAGAACTTTATTACTCTTGAGTGTGGAGGGGCAATGTCTTTTGGCTTTGGACCCAAAGCCCTGTAACCTCTCTCAATCTTGATCTCTTTATCTTCTGGTATGCTCAGTTCTTGGGAGAACCAGCTGATAAGAAAGGCATTGAAATCTTACTGTCTGGAGCCCACCTGAAAGCCAAAGAGGTGAATGTTTTAGTGGCAGGTGCTAGTTTCTGCATTTTCTGCACACCTTGTTAACCACTGCTCCTTCTGACAGAGATACAGGAGTGTGCAGTCCACACCGCCATGCTCTTCTGGGATTTGGTTAAAGGAGTCCTTCCCTCCATGGCACTTAACATCCTTTAATATCACTCACATTAGCTACACTAAGGTGAAGCACCTTAATAATTGAAGCCACGTTTGTCTTTCCAACCACTGAGCTAGCCCCCAATCTTGTGCCCTTGTTCTCCATTTTGATCTCAGTGTGCCATATGAAGTGCTGGAGGTAGAGTTGCTAGGTCTGTAGTGTCTCAAGGTGGATCCCTGCATTTGTGTTGCTTGGCTGTGCAAGCCATTTTCTTCTTATGCAGCCCCATTGCTGTTTTCTTACAAAGTCAGTTTTTGTGCTTTTTTGTCCACCTGTTATTGCTATTGCTTATAGATTTGTACCTGCTGTGAATGGGAGCTCCCAATTATACTGTCATCTTAGGCAGTGATGTCACCAGAAAAAAAATACAATCCTTTGTGGGAAAAAAGATAACTAGGCAAAAGACAATTTTTATTTGATTTTCTCTAGCATGGGTTAATTCTACAAACCCAACCAAAAGACAAGATAACTTCAATGTGAGCAATATGCACCACTAAATTGCTATATTGTGAAGTTCAGAAGAATAAAATAGATATTTTAAAATAGTTTTATCCCTTGGTGCTAAAAAAAAGTTTGCATTATCAACTTTAGAGCTTTGAAAAACTCCAGAATGGTAACGTTATAGTCCGCGGCTGGGATATTCAATCTGTGCCAGGCTGTGGCGCAAGCCTGGGCACAGCTCAACTTTGTTGCGCAGGGGTGTGGCCTGGGTGATATTCAACAGAGCTGCGCTATGGCACAGCAGCTTTGAATATCACACCCTGGCCACCCCCACTGTGCATGGCGCAGTGGCACTGCGCCAGCGCAAGTGGCCAGAGTGGAGCATGGAGATGCGCTGGCGCAAGTGCCATTGCACCATGCACAGCACTTGCGATATTCAAAAGGGGACATGCAAATGGGGCCATAACATATGCAAGGTGCACAGGGGGGCCATTTGCATCTCATTACTGCTCCATTTGCATGCCATTAGCATGCAGGTGCACCGATCCCCAACGACTTGCGTCTGGCACCCTGCCAGGCAGCAGCCATTGGGGACCAATGCCCCCTGCAGCCCTATCGCAGGCATTCCTGTAATATAAAAAAATGTACAATATCCCTGGTGGTCCATTGGACCTCTGTGTGCCCTGATCGTGGGCATCACTATAGTCCCCCCCCTCCAAGTCCAATATCCCTGGTGGTTCAGTGGACTGCACTGAGCCTGATTGTGGGCATCATTAATATAACCCCCTCCAAGTCCAATATCCCTGGTGGTCCAGTGGACTGCACTGAGCCAGATCGCGGGCATCATTAAGAGGAACCCCCCCCAAGTCCAATATCCTGGTGGTCTAGTGTATTCCCTACCTACCCGCCCACTGAGCCTCACACCGCTTCGCTTCTATCAGCCAACGGGCGGTAGCACTCTACCCTCTCTGGTTATTTTGTGCCTCGCTGGCTGACCGACAGTTTCAGAGCAGACGCTTCCTCAAAAAGCATGAGCGCACGGGCATGCAGTTATATTGCATTATTTTAGTCCAGATATGTGGAATGAATTCATTCACATGTCTTGACTGGAGTAGTATGGTATGGTTGCATGCCCATTGGCTCATGCTGTGAACTATCGGGCGCAGCCCTACCTGCTGCTCAGTCAGCTGGCAGGGGCGGCAGGCGGGTGGGTGCTGCCACTCGCCCACTGATGGGGAGCAGGCGGTGGGGCTCATTGGGCAGGTGGTGGGGAGTACACTAGACCATCAGGGATATTGGACTTGGGGCTAGTGATGCCCGCATGGGGCATGGGGGCACCACCAGGTGCGGCAGGAACTCGGGTGGCCACCCACAGGTGGCAGCTGCTGTGTTGTGCCCTGAAATGCAGCAGCTCACCTCTGGGTGGCCATCACTTGTCCCTTTTTTTGGGGGGGCATAACTTTGTGCAGGCACAGGTAGGGGTAGCGCATGCATGACTCTGCACATCCTGGGCTAAATATCGGGCTGTGCAGGTTATGCATGGGCACCCCCACCTGTGCCTGCACACGACTCACTGATGCTGCCGGTAGCATTGGGATTGTGCGGTGCACTTTTCCTTTGAATATCGCGCTGGTGCATCAGTGGGTTGTGCATGGTGCAACACTGTTGCGTCATGTGCAACCCTTTTGAATATCTGGGCCCTAGTGTTCAAACTTTATTTCAAACTCAGTGATATTACAGGGGTTCAGTAACACACCTATAGTTAGTGTTGAGTAGGCTGTTTAATGTTAAGCCCCAATTTTTGCACCTTAATAAATTTGACATCATTTGACAAAGTAGCCCAAAATTTGGAATGTATGGTCAGTAAAGACGTGAAAAGTTTCATGACAGCATCTTGCTTGGTTTTCGAGGTATGGAGCACCAAAAAACTGAAAAAAATGCATTTGATTTCCCTGTTTTAACATTATGTATATTTTGCTCTCACCTACAGCTTAGCTTGTATGGAACTTTTAAATGAACTTTTCAGGGTTGAAGGAGCCTTTGGCAAAGATGTCCTTTCAAAGTTTTTGTGAAAAAATATTATATGTTTTTAAGGTGGTATAAGGATTTTTGGGATAACCGAGAAATGCAAACAGTAACAAAAAATGCTGTGAGTGCTTATTTTCATGATATACTTGTCATGTGGAAAAAATACCAGTTGTGGCAACCACCATCCTGTTTATTTTTTTAACTCACAAACATTGAAAATACACAAAAATGATATATTTTCAAAAAAACAAACACCTGAACCTAGGTAAATGAGGCATTTTTGCTCAGATTCTGGTGTTTGTTTTTTGGAAAAAAAATGCCAGAAATACCTTTTCTGGGCACCACAGACTTGAGGGTGCCAGCTTAGTGAGAAGAGCCATTCACATGCATTCTCTGTATGAGAAAAGCAGGACTTTCTTGAATACTGAAGCTGCAGCTGGAGACATGCTGCCAACTTCAGATCAAGCAGTGAGCTGGCAATCACCTGTTCTCTCTTTCTGTCTGTCTGTCTGTCTATCGATCTTTTTTTAATTATTTCTTAAGAGGACAAAGGTGCCCCACCCTGTTATGGCTTCTTTCTCCCCCTGCCTTCCAGGTTGGCTGCTCCCCCTTCTGAATATTCAAATGTAAGTGGACCTACTGTAGGTGTCCACCCTCAGTACTACTTGTCTTGACCCTCTCCTCCAGATTATCCCCCATTCTCACTATGTACATGGTTGCACTGGGGTGCCCATCCCTAGTGCTGCCAAATAGTAGCCAGACACTGGGGTGCCCAATCCCTGGTGTTAGAAAATACCCTTAAATAAAGGAAACCATCCCTTGATTTTTTTTAACCTACAAAAAAAAGGTCCCTTGCTGATCTGACCACCCCACACACCCCCAACTACCTCACCTCGACCTCCCACTCAACCCTCACTACCCCTCACCCCCATGCACCCTCACTCACCTCAGCATGTCCCATGATGTAGATCCACTCACCAGCTGAAGCCATGACTTGCAGCTGGAACTCGCTACTAGAATATGAGAAAATATGGTAAGTCTGGTTTAATGTATTTCAGTAGTGTTTGAACTATAATTCATAACTTTATTATTTTTGCATATTTTGACCCCAAATTCTCAATATGGCCTTTTTAGGAAAATGGCAGAAAAGCTGAGCACTCCAATGAAATACCTTTCCATACACATATTATATTATCAATAAACCTTTACCATTTTATAATATGGTACATGGAAGGGTTAATACTTGGGTTAAGGGCAATGTTTTTCTCCCAATAACCCAGGAAAAGGTTAGCAAAAGACTGCGCCATAGCTGTGCCACACTGTTGTAAAAGAATTTCTTATCAAATTCAAAATAATTATGGCTCAAAATAAATGCCAAGCTTGCCAAAATAAATGGAATGGGGAATGAATATTTTATGTGGTTGCATTTAAGAAAGTGTGCACATGCCATGATACTAGACCTATGATTGATGCTGGTGTATAAGGAAGCACATCAGTTCATAACCACATCAAGTCTGGATTCCAGTCAAAGCTTTCAAATTTGCTTAACAAATCCATAGTGCCATGTAAGTATGACCCTAGTCTAATCACTGAATCTTTAAGAACAATGTCCAAGAATTTATATAAGTTGTCAGACAATGAGATAATTCCTATCAATACTGGATGTCCTGGTGGGTGGGTCAGATTCTTGTGTACCTTAGGTAAGGCATAAAAGGTAGGTATTTGAGGATTCTCAGCCCATAAAAAGTTTAACTCATCCTCAGTGATCAGAACAGACTCCTTACTCCTTTCAAAAGCATCAGACCAGACTCCTTACCCCTTCCAAAAGCATAAGTAACTCTTTCTTAAACCTCTCTGTTGGATCACTAGTGAAAGGTTTGTAATACTGTTCATCTGACAAAAGGTCATACACACACATTCCCTGTAATCCTTTGTGATGAGCAATGCAATGTTATCCCCTTGTCAGCTAGTTTAATTATAAGGCCCTTAATGTCTGTTGATTCATTTAAAACTTGGCATTCCTCCCTGCTAATGTTCAGGCATACAAGATGAAGTGCATTGTCTAATAGCTCAGTAGTTTCTCTCAGAATAATATTTTCAAAAGTTTTGACTACAGAATTTAGAATACATGGACAAAACAGAGACTTAGGTTTAAAAGTGGTTGCTCTGATTTTGTTTATAGACTAACCTGAAAAAAATTGGGTAAGTATTAACCTGGGTCTGTTCTTCAGCATTTTTGTTCTCTTAGTTTAATGATTCAAGCATCTCTAAACTATTGAACTGTTCTATCCAGTTCTAGAGCATGACATTTTCTTCTTCTACCATAGGTATCTGGTTGTCATCTTCTCAACTGGAGATGAGAGCAATAATGTCCTGGTCTTGTGTAAAAATTCCTGGACTTGTCAGGTCCACTGATACAGTGGGCCCAATTTTCAAAACAGATAGAGCGACACAAGGGACTTGCATCAAAAGATTTTGAAGTAAGGGGGTGACTTACATCATTTACGATTTTCTATCACAGCATTTGTTAACTTCAGATGCAGCTGTGCCATAGCCCCCTAGAGCCAGGGTTGGGTCAAATAACTCAGTGAACCAGGTTGCAAGGGGGCTTGCACCATGGTGGGGGCAGCAACATCCTCTTTTTTGGGGATTTTACGAGCCCTCCCGTGGATGCAGCAAGGGGCACCACTTAGACCAACCAGGAGGTGGTATAAATGTATTGCACCAGTGAGATGGGGCCTGACATTGGGTTGCCAGTGGCATAAGGGGCATGGGAGATGGCACAGGGGGAGTTGGGGGGACACAGATGGGACTAAAAGTCAGTGATGTGGCACCCGGCAGGGTGTGCTTACTTCTGTATTAGTATTGTAAATGCCCAGCAATTGATCACAGTGTACTACTATGTACAGTAACTATTACCCATACTGTACATACATAAACAGCCCTAATCAAACACACCAAAGGAGAGACAAGGGATAAATCCTCATTACATGGTATCATATTGAATGGTAACATATTAGATCTCACAACTGTACAGTTACACAGACTGTATTGTTATGGTCTATATAACTGTACAGCTGTGAAGTCTGCTGTGTTACAGTTCAATATGATGCCATGTCATGTGGATCATGTTTCTTCTAAAATTGGGCTCAGGGTCCCTGGCACGCCTGGAGTTTGCCGCAGCCCTTGGAGTGATGCAACTTACGTTGATCTAAGGGCTCTTAGAAAATTGAGCCCAGTGTCTCTACCCACAGTCCTCTTTCTGAGAGGAAAAAAATTAAAAAGTCTTATTCTTCTAAATAGTTTGAATAAGTCCACTTGCACATCAAATTTGTCAGGTGCAGTTTGTGGCAAAAAATGCAGACCTTTTGATAAAAGGGAGAGCTGAGCTGAAGTGAGGGTAAAATCAGGCAAGGTGATTATTTCTGATGTTTTTGCATTTTGCTCCGTTGGTATTATTCTTTTTCTTCTCTCCTTCCTCTCCTTGTTTTTCTTTTTGGTTTCTTTTTTGTTTGGGTTTTGGGTTGCTGTTGCCCTGATTGCTTTTTACTACAAAAAAAGTACATTTTCTAGTTGTTCATTCCTCCCTTTCTTCTGAATTGGCACCTTCAAATTCAGTTTCTGTTGTTTGAGAATCTGTAGGTCTGCATTTAGAGCTTTTTCTAAAGTATGAGCACCCTCTACTCTCTTCTTGTGGTTGTTTAGCCCAAGTTAAGGTATTTCCCTGAGTGAAGTCTTCACTATATCTCTCTAATTTGGTCTGTTTTCTTTTAGCCAACTGTTTCTTTAATTTATTTTGTAATTTTTGTTCCAAATCTTTGAACTGATTATGCAATTAAAATTATGTCAATTTCTCCTTAACATTCTTAATCTCTTCAGAAATCTCCACATGTTTGTCTGAGTCCTCTGCAATTAATAGTTCAATTAAGTTTTTTGTGCATGTTAGAGCAGCCTATGTCCACTGTTCTTTTCTGCTAACCCCCTAGAGACCACTTGCAGGCACTCTATTCACTCTAAGTCATCTAAGGGCTTGTTCTCTTTCTAAATATGTTCCAAGGGTTATACTATTGTAAATTATGTTTAGTTCTGTAAAGCCCAGTTTCTCTAACATTTGAAAGAAATCCACAATATAGAGGATAATGGCTTGGCAACAGTGAACAATGCTGTGGTCACAGCAAGCGGTTGTTGTGATAACCTAGTTAACTTCGAGAGCAAAGCTCGAGAGGTTTACTGTTGTCGTGAAACCTCAAGAAGTGAATTCTGCATTGTTGTTTACTGTTGCCCCTCCATTGTCTTTTATAGTGTATGGGCAACAGTTAAACAACATAACTGTTCTAAGTTGCTAATCATTCTAATTCACATTTCCTCTTGATCCCTTCCACTCTTTTCCCGCACCCCTCTATGGCTTCCCCCATTCCCCCTCCCCCCCCGTTATATCTCCTGAGCTCCCTTGCTCACTTTAAAATGCTTTGTCCCATACCTTCTCACCTCTGATGAGGCCCTGGGCTGATGCCATCGCTTGCCTTGTTGATTATTAGATATTAGACTGAGTCTTTTCTCATTTTCCTGTAAAGGGTCATTTCATAAGACCCCACCCCATCTAATATGACCCTTTGAATTCCAGGTTTTAATCAAATATGCACCATGGCATACACTGTACAATGCCACATGTATTGGAACTTCTCTAGTTATACACTCTTATAATGTCTTGTATAATTCCTTGTTTTGTTTGTTCTCTGTCTCATACTTTCCCAATATGTATTGTTCATCTGATGTGGAACCTATGAAATGAGTTTGTTCTCAAAGGTGTTATCCGAAATTTCAATAAATAAATAAATAAAAATAAACATCGGAGCACTTCTTAAGAAAATTTGTTTGGCAGCAGTGTGCAGTCGCAAACTTTCCCAGCCCCCATGCTTGAGCACTACTTCATCCCTCCGCTCACACACACACTCAAATTATTTTTTAAAATATAGTAATCTAAAAGAGCCTGCTTTCTAGTGATTGTTCCTGTGTGTGGTGAAATCAACTGTCTGTTACAGAAGCTTCTTTCCATGGCTCTTCCTGTAACCGCACTGAGTAACATGCTAGACGGTATTTAGACAATGGATCGTGGCAGCAGCAGTGCATGCCATCATGCCAAGAATGGCCTGCCTTATTCACAGTTTCTTAGACTTCGCAGGTTATGCAGTGAAGAGGATGATTTTGCTGAGAAAGACTCAAATAGTGCATAGTTTTTTTTATCAACAGGGGATACCCTAAAAGCACAGTGGACAGAGCACTCTCCCCGGTCAGGAACATGCCCCGTAACCTTGACCCCCGCAGGAGGGATATTGTCACACAAGAACAACGGCGAATTCCACTAGTTCTTCCTTTCCATCAGAGCACACCTTCTCTTCACAGGATCATCACTAGTAACTTTCCCATTTTGCAAACTGACCCTAACATTGGTGCTTCCTTTACAGAACCACCTATTGCCTCCTACTGCCAGCCACGCAACCTGCGGAATCTCCTGGTTAAAAACAGCCTACTTACTCTTAACAGTTCCTCCCTCCCAGGTACCAAACCTTGTAACCGGACTCGCTGCTACACCTGCAAATTTATTTCCAGTGTGACTGAGGTTCTGGGGCCTACAGGTGTTTTTCACATCACCAAGGAGTTCTCATGCACCTCCACTAATGTGGTGTATTGTATTCTTTGCAGGAAGTGTACAGCCATTTACATCGGAGAAACTGGTAGGCATCTTGCTGACCATTTCAGGAAACATTACAGAGCAGTCAGGAATGGTGAAACTGCTAAACCCATTGTATCCCACTTTATCTCCAGGGACCACAATGTCAATGACCTTTCTGTTTGTGTCCTTTAGAAGGGCTTCTGGGATCCTGACCATAGAAAAAACATGGAAGCCAAGCTGATCATCCGCCTTGGCTCCCAGCAGCCCTCTGGTTTAAATGATAAACTTATTTTCCACTAACATCTTTCAGCCATCCCTTTTTTTCCCCTAAAGTCTATTTGTTTTTGTACTCATTTAATTTATTTTTCATTTTCACCATATGTCTCCATTTCTGTCTCCTTCCCACACATTTGTCACCTTTCAGCCTTCTTACTAGGCCCTGTTAATTAGTCTCCACCTGGGAACTTCCCCAGCTCTTTCACTTCCATTATGCTTTATCTTTCCCATCATCACCTTTTTGTTTCACAGATTCTCTCTTAATCTTACCATTTATCACTTTTTCTCCCTGAGCCTCCCCTTTCTTCTTTCTCCACATATATATCTCTCTCTCATTTCACCTCTGCTCTATACTGATTTGTTTTTTTTTCTCTTTTAGATATTTCCTGAAGAAGACTTAAGGTCGAAACGTAGATTTCTAACTCTATTTTCTATTTTCAGCGTGCATTTAATATAACCATTTTGTTTTGCTTTTAGACCACATGCTGACGCAGCGCCTTGTTTTTGTTTTTTACAATTCATCATGCCATGTTGTTGTACCTTCGATGTGATGTACTCAGCATCGTACAACAATGGCTTGACATCACTTCGATGGTACAACAACGCTAGGATTCAGTCAAATTCCATCAATAATAGCCTTCTCCTACTCATTGCCCTTGTATATTATTGTTCTTATCTGGTTCAGTGCTTTCAATATTCCTGCAAAGCTTACCTTTTGCTCTATTCTTTGATGATAGCAGCTTTTCGGTTACTGTTAGACAGGAAAGTCGGCTGCTTTAGACATAGAAACATAGAAACATAGAAGTTGACGGCAGATAAGGACTGCAAGGCCCATCCAGTCTGCCCATTTCTTTTTATACCTTATAAATGTGCCATCGGCCTTTGCTCTGTCAGTGGCCTATCTATTCATACTCATCTGTATTGCTCCCTTATGCCTATCCCATGCCTGTTTGAAGCCTTGCACTGTATTCATAGCCACCACTTCCTGAGGTAGGCTGTTCCATGCATCCACCACTCTTTCTGTGAAAAAGAATTTCCTCACATTCCCCCTTAATTGGCCTCCCTCTAATCTCATGCTGTGTCCTCTTGTCCTGCTATTTTTCTTATATTTAAACATGTTAGATTATTTCACCTTATTAATGCCCTTAAGGTGTTTGAATGTTTCAATCATATCACCTCTCTCCCTCCTTTACTCTAGGGTATACATATTGAGCTTCATTAATCTGTCCTCATATGTCTTCTGATGCAGTCCCTGCAGCATTTTGGTTGCCCTTCTCTGGACTGCCTCAATTTGGTTAATGTCCTTGTGAAGGTGTGGCCTCTAGTGCTGCAAGCTGTACTCCAGATGGGGCCTAACCAGTGTCTTGTAAAGAGGGATTACTGTATTACCTCCCTCTTATTACTTGTGATACCCCTACTAATACACCCTAACTTCCCCCTAGCCTTACCTACTGCTTTAGGTCATCGGTGATGATGATGCCCAAGTCTCTTTCCTCCTTTGTGACTGCCTGCAACTCCCCTCCCAGCCTATAGGTGGCTTCAGGGTTTCTCTTCCCTATGTGCATGATCTTGCACTTCTTTGCATTAAATCCCAGTTGCCACTCTTCTGACCATTTTGCTAGTTTATCCAGATCTCTTCTCATTCTGCCCACCCCATCTGGATCATCTACTTTGTTGCAGATCTTGGTGTCATCTGCAAACAGACAAGCCTTACCCTCTAGTCCATCTGCAATGTCACTAATGAAGATATTGAAGAGGACTGGCCTCAGGACTGATCCCTGAGGTACCCCACTTGTGACTTTCTCAGAGGTTGTGGCTGATATATATGATGTGGCTTTAGTAGCTTATGAACTCATGCTCACTAATATCAACAGAAGCAGCATCCAAACCATTTTCAGGAAGAAAAGAAAGCTCCTAAGGGTAATTTCTTTTAGTAAGTTTGCACTGTTCTACTTTGCAAGGTTCTACATTGGATTCCTCTAGCATCCACAGTCACACTACGAGCAATTTAGTCAAAACAGGCTATCAGGAATAAGTGTGCTCAGGCGGAGACAAACTGGGTGCTTCAAGATGGAGCTGCTAACTTTAAAATACTTGTAACGTTGTTTGGCAAGAAGACTGAGCACTCCAACGAAGTATAATTTAAAATTAGGCAAGGTAAAGGCAAAAATATGTCTAGGAGTTATTTGCCACAAAGTGCAAATCTTACGAAGGAGCTCCAATCATGCTCAACCAAAATCCCTGTGGGCCTGCGGTTATGCAACCGTAGATACAAATCCACAAAGGTAGCATGCTACTGCATTTGTGTCATCTGGAAATAGTTGCATGTTATTAATCTTACTTGATTATGGCTGTCTGTGGTTGCTTGTATGGTCTTATCCTCTTGCTGTTTGGGGGGTAGTTAGGGTTGGAAACCCTAATGCCACATTTCCGTACTTTTGTGGCATTAACTTGAACCCTATCTGGTGCATTAATGCAGTTTTTTGTAAAGAATTTCATTTCTTTTTGAGATGGAATCATATCCTCATTCACACAGCTCCCTTTGGGGCCTGTGACAGATGCAGATATGCAAGGCCTTCTGGGACCTGCACCAATGGAAGAGTCCATCTACTTATATAAGTACAGGACCCTCTGGACCCTCTACTGCCATGTGGTAATGGATGTCAAGAATTTGTGGGGCTGTCTAGCAGGTGGCAGAAGTGCAGGTATCCCTAGGCCCTGCACTTCCATGTGGCTACACATATAGATATGCAGGGCAAAGAGTCCATCAGTCAGCAGAAGTGCAAGGCCTTGTTGCACCCATGGGTGCAAAGGTGGAGGGCCCTGTGCCAAGAGAAGATTTATCTTCACAACATGATACTTGGGCCTGTGCTTGGGGGGTGGTGCTGCATGAAAATGTAGTCTCCCCAGCATCGGTCCATACAACTGGCTTACTGAGCTCGCTTCCAAACTCAGCTCACCAGTACATGATCACAAAACACTACCACCTAGGGTAAGATTGGCACTACACACAACATTTCTTAATAATAATTATTTTTCCATATAGATTTTTTCCTTCCATTGGTTGTACCGGGCAGGTTCCTCTATGGTTCTCTCTTCAGCATGTCAGCATGGCTCAGTTGGTAGCACATCCGCCTCTGGACCAGAAGGTCGTGGGTTCTCATCCCACACAGGGATTGGACTTGCACCTAAAAATCACTGGCATCTGAGTGCAGTATTGGGGGTGCTGTACTGCTGGGGTGTGCCATCCTTCAAATGAGACGTTAAATTGAGGTCCCTTCTGCCCATCCTGGTGTTGTCCTGGTGGGTGTCCAGGTGGAAGTAAAAGAACCCAGGGCACTCGTCACAAAAAGAGTAGGGAACATTCCCGGTGTCCTTGCCAAAATTCCCCTTCCCATAAACTGGTTCATGCAATTATCCAGGCTGTGTGTGGCTGATGATGTGTGATATGGCCACCGCCACACATTCAGTCACTTCACTACCAGTCTAGCATTGCTTGTAAAGCACTTTGGGATACTGAGTATGAAAAGCGCTATATAAATGTTGATTCTTCTGCTTCTTCTTCTTCCTCGAGGGGACTCATTCCACCCCCAAGCTCAGGGCATCATTCCTAACTATGCTTCACTCTCTGCCCTCTACCCTGACTCACCTTTGTACCATTCTGCACCTGTACTAATGGCTTTACTTTAACATGATTATGTATAATCTGTAATATTTTATGTGCCAAGCCTGTTATTTATTTTATATGGTTACCATTGCTGCATTTTGCTGTGCTTGACGACAATTATTCTTCTACTATGATTTGTGCTTCTGCTGTAATTATCTTTCTGTGAAATTGCACTGTATTGGATTTTCTTTCTGTGAAATTGTTGAAATTGTTCTGTACTGTACTTCTCTTGTTGCTCTCCCGGGTCATCCCTGAAACATGGACTGCTATTGTCTCAGTGGACTTACCCGGTTACCAAGCTAACATGAAACCTTTGTAAAAGATTCTCAGCTCAAAGGTATTGTAATCCTAGATTGAAATAAATAAAAACAAAATAAAAAAAATTCAAATAAATAAACAAAATAAATAAATCCTCCCTTCTTCCATTTTGTTCTACGCGTTATCATGAGGCACTGGTACATGGACGTGCATGCATGTGGAGGTGCACATGCTCTCAGAGGCTCCACTGATGGCCTCTTCCTCCCACGCGGCTTAGTGCCAGGTCCCACCCCTTGGCTGGGTACTGCCATCAAGCCTCCACCTGGTGGCAGCCAAGAGATGAGGTAACCTCATATCTAGAGATGCAGCAAAGTAAAATTCCACCCACAAAGTAGCCACGAAGTAGGCACTTTGCGTTGCCATTCCACAACAGGAAGTGCCCATTGTAAAGCTCTACTTCGCCACTTCACGTTGTAATTATGACTTTGCGTTGTTTGCTCCATCTTAATTTGCTTTAAGGCGTTGAGAGAGGTCTATTGACAGCCCACACACATCACATGGCTTACACTAGTGTAAGTCACATGCTTCAGCCAGGCAGGCAGGAAGTGACTCAAGCTTGAAAGAGAGTTTCACTTTCACCTTGCATTAGGAGAAAGAGGTTGGGAGAACTTGGAGAGTGAGAGAGAAGAAATGCTGTTTAAAAAAAAAACACTTTCAATCTTTGTTTTTTTTTTTTGCTCTATGTGCTTTTGTTTGAGTATTTGTTGTCTGGATTTGTGTTTCTACAGTATTTCTGTTTAGTATTTGTTTTATTAATTGTTTCTGTGTGTCTGTGTGTGTGTGATGTTTGTTGTGGAAAGTTTTAGTGATCCCACAATGGAGGGTGAGAGATGTGAAGGGTTTAGTCAATATGGTGGTGATTGGGTGGGCATGAGCATGCATGGTGGCTGGCTTCATCTGGACCAGAGCACCATTTTGAGGGTCCCCCTGAAGCAAGAGATACTGGAATTAGTGCTGCCATGGAACCACCACCTTCTATGGCACCACCGACCAGTGCTCCCCCAGTGCCAGCAGCACCTATGTCGCCTTTGCCAGCAGCTAAGCAGCAGGAAGTGAGGGAGGAGGAGGAGCCACAGCAACAAATGCAGCAGCAGGTTTCTGCACCCCAGCCCAAACTGTAGAGCCATAGCCCCTGGATCCCACATCATCTAGGGCCCCCTCATGGCTGTATCTGGTCCTCCTTGCACTTCCTTAGTGGGGGCTTTTTACTGTATAAAGATACTAGTGTACCCCCTACACATAGCATAACATATTTAAACTTTCATCTGGCAAAATTGGCTATATTTACTTAAAGCTCCATGTGAGGAGTAGGTCCTCTTAGTTTCAGACTGGAATTCCAATTTGAGTAAGCTAAATCACCAACGTCAAGGTAGGACCCTTCGATTTAGTCCCTAACTTTCCAGTGTCTCAGTGGCTACTAATTGACTTCTTTATACTGTGCTCCCATCAGGGATTTTACACATGTTTCAAAGGGAGCATGCTAGGAAGGAGCACCACAGACTCCCTAAACTCAAACAAATCAACAATAGCATGCTCAAACCTTTTATAGTACTTCACACTGGAATTCACATTTCTTATAAGGGGTGCTAGAAACATACCTGATGGATAAGCTGCAGATTATAGTTAATCAGCAGCTTACTTCCTCCTGCCCCCCCAATAGAATTGCCTTATGCCTGTTCCATGCATTCTTGAATTTTCCCACTGTTCCTGACTCCACAACCTCCTCAGGAAGGCTGTTCCGTGCATCCACAACTCTCTCTGTGAAAAAAAATACTTTCTAAGATTACCTCTGAGCCGTTCCCCCATCTTCAAATTGTGCTACTAGGCTGTGGCAAACAACATACAAACAACATACAAACCTTTTATATTACTTCACACTGGAATTCACATTTCTTCTAAGGGGTGCTGCGAAGTTGTGGCAAACACCTGTGTAAAATCCTTGATGGGAGCACAGTACAAAAGAAATCAATTAGTAGCCACCGAGGCACTTGAAAGTTAGGGACTAAATCGAAGGGTCCTACCTTGACGTTGGAGATTTAGCTTACTCAAATTGGAATTCCATTCTGTAACTAAGAGGACCCACTCCTCACATGGAGCTGGAAGTAAATATAGCCAGTTTTTGTAATGAAAGTTTAAATATGTTATGCTATGTGTGTGTGTGTGGGGTGGTGGTGGTGTGTGCTAGTATCTTTGGATTGTATGTTGTTTGCCACAACTTAGCAGCACCCATTATAAGAAATGTGAATTCCACTGTGAAGTAATATAAAAGGTTTGAGCATGCTATTTTTGATTTTATTTTTGGCTTTTTTTACTGCACTGCTGGGGGGCAGCAGTGTAGTGAGATGCAATTTGTGCGGTGTGGAGGTGCACCATGGCCCCGGAGGAAGTCACCTCGACAAAGTGAGTCAGCACACCCATATATACAATCACTACCACCTAGAGTGGCAGGCTGAGGTTGCTGAACAGGTCAGCAGCTGGCCCTGCTGTGGAAGAGAGGGAAGAACAGTGCCCACCTGCGCATGGTGTGAAGCGGGTGAGGGTCATGGCAGAACCTGCTGCTCCACCACCACACCCTGCAGCACCTCCTACTGATGGTGGCAACCCTCTCGAACTGTCTGCCATGCAGGCTGATTTGGGCCTGCTGTAGAGCAAAATGGATACTGCAAACCACTAGTTAGACAATGTTGAACAGCAGTTAGAACGCATCGAGGGGCACCAACTTCAAATCATGGGGATGCTTCAACTGCTGCTGTCCCACCATAACACTGACTATTAGTTTTTTAGTTTGTCCTGGCTTGCACCCACCACCTCCACCCTCTGTGTTAAAAAAATATTTCCCAATCTTGCCCCTGATCCTTCTGCCCTCCATCTTGAAATTGTGGTCCCTTTTTCATGCACATCTTTTGTTCTGGATGCATCTACCCTGTTGTTGAGTCCATTTCTGTACTTAATAGTTTCTATCCTGCCCTCCCCTTTCCTTTTGTTTGTATGTAATGTCCTTTAGTTTATCTTCACCTGTCTTCATTCTGGTGCATACCTTTCAGCATATTAGTTCCCCTCCTTTGTACAGCCCTTTCCTGACTTCAGTTTGATGTGATGGCTTCCAATACATCCCGTATACCCTGTCCCCCATCCCTTCCTAGTTCCTTCTGGCATTTGTCTTGCATACCTTTATGTAATCTGACACGGGATTTACTATCCATTTTTGTTGTTGTTTGTCTCCCCCCAATTGGGCACCATTATGTGTATAAAAAGTGTTAAGTGTGTGTTCCTTTTTTGGTTTGTATAACCTTGTTTGACTCCCCAAAATGGTGATAACCAGGCCCAAAAACAGGTGAAATAAAATTAAGTAAAATAGGGTTGTCCTTGCCCTCATTATATGCCAAATTAACAAAATCAGAAAGCCATAAGTCCACATGAATAAATTCCAATAAAATATTTTCACTGCTAGTGTAAATGTATTTATGGCAAAACAAGGCACCCAGTAAATTAATGATCCTTGTGCTTTGGCACAGTCTGCTAGTGCAAATGTATTGATGGCAAAACAAAGCATAGAAATGACCCTTGCATTTTGGTGGTTAGGTCTTCTTTTGGTGGCACCATAATGAATGCCTATGCACTGAAGACAGGGGTCATTTTTGCATGTCTTGTTTTTCCATCATGCAAGTAGCAGTGAACATTTTATGTTTGCATTTATTCATCTGGAGTGCTGGCTCTGTGGTTTAGTCTGGCAGTAGCAATTTTGCAGCTAGCTGCTCTCCACCAGCACCCAGCCCTAGTGTGAGCGTAGTGTGCTATTGGACTGGATCTGTTATATTCCTACTTAATAATGTCCTGTTTATCATGAAATATTTTGTGTGCCTCAGCAATATTTCATTTCTGTTGGGTTTGTTGAAAAGCAGCAGTGAGCAGTGCTAAGATCTGGTAAACCGCATGTGTGCACTGTGAGGTGCACACTGCCCACCGAGCCCTCTGAAAACATATTATATGACTTGGTCCACTGTTAATGATGGCACAAATAAAATATATGTTATATATTCTTATCTTTATTCTTTATACTGTACCATCAACAGTGGAACACATCATCATATATGTTTTCAGGGATCTGGACAGTGTGTGCACATGACAGTGCACTGCACACATGCTGTTTAGCACATTATTATACTGCCACTCCTGCTTTTCCACACACATACACAGCAAGACAGAAATAAAACATTACTGAGACCACTAAAATAATTTATTTTTGGAAAAAGACATTATTACGTCAGAATAAAACAAGGAAGGGAATTAATTAATGGCGCACTCAGCCATGTATGCAGTGCCACCGCACTGTTCCCAGAATTAATGTGCACCCCCCAAAATGCTGCTGATTTTTGTCCAGAAAATTCCCCACTCCAGACGAAGAAAAATGAGAGCATAACATGGAATGAAGTCTCCATTAATTCGTGCCACACTCAATCATCCGTGCAGTTCTGCCACACAGTCCCCAGAATAAATGTGTGCACCCAAAATGCTGCTGTCTTGTGACCAGAAAATTGCCCACTCCAGATGAAGAGAAAAGAGAGCATAACATGGAACGAAAAGTCTCCAATAATTCATACTGCACTCAGTCATGCGTGCAGTGCTGCCACACAGTCCCCAGAATTAATGTGCGCACCCAAAATGCTGCTGCCTTGTGTCCAGAAAATTCCTGACTCCAGATGAAGAGAAATGAGAGCATAAAGTGGAAAGTCACCATTAATTCATGCCGCACTCAGTCATGTGTGCACACACTCCAGTAAGAACTATGTCCCCTGCTGCTGCTGTTGGAATTTCATGTAATGCTTCTTGACCTGACTGGGCTGATGCACAGTATCTTTCCAAATGATGTGCTAGAAGGATGACCCGACCATTGAGTTAACCGTCCATGATGATGTGATAATGCTGTTGGCTGCCTTATGTCTGTTGCACTGACCCCCAACAGGAAGGATGCCCTCTGTGTACACTAATACTACCCTTGGTAAGCTATTGTACCTGGCACCATCATGGTTTTCCACAGAACCGGACCTTAAAAGTTCACATCCATATACTCTGTGTATATATATATATATATATATATATATATATATACACACACACACACACACGTAATCATTGCTGTTTTTTTGTATCACAGGTCATAAAGTTGAACTTGGGCTGTGCATTTCTTGGCTTGATGAATTCTGGTATTGGAATACTGTCAGGCCAGTGAAGGTAAGTATTTTTTTTTTGGGGGGGGGTTCAATATTTAAAAAAAGTTAAAAAAGATTCATAAACATTTTGGTCATCTTTACAGTTCTTCAACGTATCAACAGAATTGAAAAAAAATTAACTGCTGTGATTTGTGAAGGACGTGATTCGTCTCGTGATGAGTGTCTGGTGTGACATGACCAATGATAATAAACTGTACGGGAATGCGAATACCTAAGGCTGTACTTCCCTGCCCTGTACCACACAAAACTACCCTATTTGAAAACTCATATCAATGAGTACAATGGTGAACCCGAGACCCGAGATACTACAAAACAGACTTACATGCAGCTAACTACAAAAAAAGTACAGTTTTGTGATTTACGAATCGTGACCTTAAAGATGAAGAACGTGATTTGTCTCACAGTTGGAGTTGTGATGAGTGTCTGGTGTGAGATAACCAATGATAATAAAGTGTACGAGAACGCAAATAACTACAACTGTACTTCCCTGACCTGTACCACACAAAACTACCCGATTTGAAAACTCGTATCAATGAGTACAATGGTGAAGCCAAGACCTGAGATACTGCGAAACAGGCTTACATGCAACTACTACAAAAAAAGTACAGTTTTGTGATTCGTGACCATGAAGATGAAGAGCGTGATTTGTATCATGAGTGACTCGTGATGCTCGCCCTGACTTAAAGAGGCACAGTAATGAGTACAATGTTCATGCAGAGATATGCACCACACCAGTACTCTGAAGGGAAGCCAAACAAACAACTGTGACTTAAGTTACAGATGGAGATTGGGCCCTAAAGAGATGCAAATGCACCGACAGATTAAGATTGCACTGTGCACGCAAGAGATGCAGACGCATAGGCAAAACACCTAACCAGTGTTCACAAGTCACAAATCCAAATCTGGAAAAGTATACCTTTTGCCGGTTGGGGCAGGGGGGTGGGCAGTGCGCTGCAGTAACAGTCCACTACCAGTAAAGATACCACAAAGCAGTACAAAAAATCATGCAGGTGCAGTGGACAGCAGGTTCACACTGCTGCAATTACTGTGTGGCACAATCAAATGTGTCTGATTTGATGGCACATGTCGCACACACACTCACACACTACAAGTAACGTGCAGCAAATTGAAAATGTCATTACTGTAACCAAATCTTTTAAATACACTGAAATTATGCACTGCTGCACCACAACAATCAGCAAAAATTAAAAATAATTAAAATATTACTGTGTGTACATTAACACAGTTATTCTAGAAAAATATAACCAAAACAGAAAGACTGCCTTTTTCTCCCAGTTAATCTTCTTCCACCACAGATACGTCCCTCACCCAAAGCACACTTCAAGTGTCTGTCAGTACACAGACTGAATGTTCTAAATTAACATTCAAAATCCACACACAAACAATAAACACTCGATGATATGAGCACAGGAGGGTTTCCTACAACTGATGTACTAAATTTTGAGAAAAAAAAAATATCGCTCAAAAAGTATTTTTTAATAGCTTTTAGAGGGTTTGAATTGCACAGCTTTAACAGCAAACTGTCTCCACCTACCACTACACACACACTACACAGAACTGAGGCTGTGCAGAACAGTCTAGAGCCCATGTGACCTGCAATCCCATGAATCACTGCAAAATTTGCCTTGGAGCTCAATAACAAGGTGAAGTGATGCAAAGTGCATTGATTTCTGTGTACTTCACACTAAAATTGGCTTAGAAGTGGTTGGGGAAGGCAGAGTAACACAAAGTAATTGTTATCAATGGACTTCACGTTCCTCATTATTATGTGAAGTACTCTGCTTCGCATTGCAGATTACTTTGCGGATTCTGCACTGCTCTACGAATTGCTTCAAAGAGCAAATTTTGGCCACTTCACCCACCTTTACCCACATCCCTCCCTGGGAGAGGATAGCTTCCAGGTGACAGCTCAGTCCAACTCCTTGCCCTCTCCACGGTCGACCCCTGACAACCCCTGTTCATTCCTGAATATGGGTCACCAGCATGGGAAGAGGGAAGGCACCAGCGCCTCAGTCCTCTTCACCACTGGGCCAGCTATTCTTAATAATAATCAATTTGTTTAAAAAAAATTCTGACATCAGATTTTCAAGATAGTCATTTTATAATTCCCCATGACATGTGGCATTTATAGAATACTGGTAGAAATGTTGTTTAGCACCACAAGTGTGAAAACACATCTCATCTAGGATTTGAAAAATGACACCTGTCATGTTTGTGAGATGGTGTGAAAAAAATGGCTATGTTGAAAGTTTGGAGTCAAAATATTGAACATTAGAGAAGTTATGAGTAAATGTTGAAATATTTCGATGCTCACTCAAAACTTAGTCATTTTATTATATTTTACCCCAAATTTTGAACATAGTGTTCTTATGACCCCATGTCATAAGCCCAGTAGGTGAAAATTTTCAAAGCTTGCCCAAAATGTGATTTTGTGGAGTGACTGCAAAATCACCTTTAGGTCTGGATTTGAAACATTTCACCTGCCATGTTCATGTGGTGGGGTCCCAAAAAGACCATGTCAAAAGTCTGGTTGAAAAATACTGAAAACTGATACGTAAGAGAAAGACCAGCGGAGGGATAGTAAGTAAAGCTTAGAAAGGAAGAAGGGGAGGGTGTGGTGGGGGACCAGGAAAAAGCAGACATCTTGAACAAATAGTTTTGTTCAGTGTTCAGAAAGGAAGAGGAAAGTGAGGGACCACAGATAAGGGCTAGGAACATTGAAGGAAGGGACATAGACACTAGCTCATTTACAGAGGAGAAGGTTTTAACTAATTCAGGCCGAGAAACATCTGTAGAGGGCACCTGAACTAATTGTGTCTCAGGTCAATAGCAACTCCAGACGTACTCCATTTACTGCCTCCCAGGCCTGAGCACATCTGGGGACGTCAGCATTTTAATCATTAATGTTTACCCAGCCAATCATTGGAGGACTTATTTATGTATCTCTACATGTACTACACATGTAAGCCCTCTATTGATTGGCTGGCAAACTGGTGGCTCCCATTTGAAAAACCGGAGGAAATCACGTTGGGAGCCTCCATTTGTAAGCGGCTGTAATCGAGCGTTTGTTTGTGTGGTGGTTGGCGATAAAAAGCCTTATCTTCACTGCTATCCAGGTAATTACTTAAGTCACAATGCAGAGCACACATTTCTTTACTTCTGTGCTGCTTTTTTGGTTTTATTTTTAACATTGTATGTCTTTGGATGGCTCTGAATGAGAGAGAACCGTGTCACCAAGGAGTTTGTGACTGAGGGTGGGTGGAGGAAGTCCTCTCATCTTCCTCTCTCACTTTTGCCATTTTTTTTTTATTTTGGTATTGATTAGCATTAGTAGGGATTTGCTTAGCATGCATTTAGTTTACTCCTGCTTGCAGTGGACTGTCCTGCAGCAAGTGCTGTTGTGGCGGTGTGGCAGTGTGTTGTGGCTCAGTGTCTTCGGGGAGCTGCGGTGTACTGGCTTTCCCTTCTGTGGCGTTTTGGCGTTGTCATTCGGCTATCTCCCACATTGCTGCACTCCGCCTCACTCCCTTTGGCAGTCGACCATCACCCTACCCCTCCCGTCTCCATGCTCGATTGTTCTTCTGGGTCGCTGCCTGCATTGGGAGAGCATTGTTCAGTGCATTGGTGAATGGAGTCGGGTCATATTGGTAATCTGCCGCCTGTCCTGCTGCCCTCACGGACCCTACACTGTGCTCTAAGCTCTCCCTCCATCCTGATGTGGTCCTCTTGTCTGCCGGCTGTCCCCCCAATGTTCTCTCCCCTGAATAGCCCCTCCTGAATTTTCGCCCTTGCTACCATGTTGTTGTGCAGCTATGGAGGGGTGGTGGTGTAGAAGCAAACAAGCTTCCAGGGTTCTACCACCAGTAAGGTCAGTTGGCCCGGTATGCTTTTGAAGCAAACAATACTTACAGACCTATGAACGTTGTGTGAGTGTGTGCCTGAGTACCCCCACCCCATTTACCATTCCAGAATGTATGATGCACAGTCAGCCCCTGTAGTTCCTGTGCTAATCTCCCCAATTTTAGTACGGTCATCTGCCAGTGTTAATTGAATAATAAAAATTATAACAACATAATACTGTCATGTAATCCTGAAACACTGAGGCTAAATACTGTCTGGTCCACTAAAACAATTTACAGCAACCAATGAAGCCTCCTCAGATACTCTGGACATTCTCTGGGCTGTGCTAATAAGGTATATGGGGGGGGGAATTATTCAGCTCACCTCCATCAGGAAGATAGTCAAATACAGCAAGGCTGTTTTTTTCCAGTCTGTAGCGTTGGGTGGGTCCCTGCATCTGCTATGGGTGTAGGTGGAGGGCTGCATTCTTCAGGACATGCTGTGGTCAGAACGGTGAACTGTACCAGCCACTCGTCCTGCTCCATTTTGCTGTTGGTCTTTCCAGACCCTTTACTGTGTGCCACTCCCCAAAGTTTTGTGCCATTTGCGACCCACAACCCACTCTTGCCGCTCTGATTTTTTGTTTTTTGCTGTCTGCAGTTTTCGTTCCTGCATCTCCACTATAGAAGAGCTGTTGACCTTATGGCTTCCAGAACCCTCTCCAGGACAAGGTGTATACAAGGTAAGACTTCCATACATTTGCCAGAGGGTGAATCTTCAGGTGCCAGGGCAGGGTTTTGCTGGTTTCTGTGTGAACCCCCAGCTGCTGGAAATGTTTTTCTTTTCTGCTGGAGGGTGGGGCTGGGACCTTCAGATGCCAGGGAAGGGTTTTGCTATCATAGATCCAGCTATCGGAGGGTGAGGAGGTACCACTGGAGACCAGGTTTATTTTTGTCAGTATTTTTGTGCAGGGTATTGGAGATCAAGGGGGGAACCCCGCGATGCCAGGAAATGCTTTCTGTATACTGGTGCTGGGTATTGGAGAGTTGGGCATGTTCCCCCCCTCCCATGCCCAGCCCCAGAAAAAACCAAAGCATTCTCCAGTGTCCGGGCACTCCCCACACTCTCCGATATCGGGTGCAAAAATACGGAAACCATTCCCTGGTGTCCAGTGCTCCCTCTGCCTCCGATACCTGGCACCATCATACGCAAAACAGTCCTTGGTCTGCTGTGTGGCTCTGGTGCCATGGACGGGAGGGTGGGGGTGGACCTAAAGATGGGCGAAATCAATGTTTCTGTTTCTAGGCTTGGTGTCTTAAGTGTGGGGTCTGAACCCCCAGCAGCTGGGAATGTCTTTGTTTTGCTGTAATGCTGCATGTCCATGGTGTTAGGAGGGAGGGGTGTCGGAGCTGTATGTTACTTAGTTTCAGGTGGGTTGGGATGCACCACTAGATGTAAGGGACTGTTTTGTGGGTATCATGGTGCTGCTTATTGGATGGTGGGTAGGAGCCACTGCATGCCACCGAATGTGTTCTGTGTTTCAAACAACATGAAGTCTTGCTATATTATGACAATTGCAGTTTGTCCCACCATTAGAACTGCTCCGGAGGTGAAAGAGTTAACTCCATTCCATGAATAATGGAACTTAGAGCACGAGCTCTAAAGAGAAGCTCTGTCTGTGTAGTTTCAAACCTGAACTGTCAGATTCTTTACTCCGCCTCACTGAACAGTCGCTCCGGAGATTTCTCCTACTGCTCGGTTCATTTCTCAGTTTAAACAGTGTTTTCTCGGTTTGATTCAACCGAGAATAGTTTTATTTTAACCGCAAAACCGATCAGTTCAAGCTCTGTCTGTGGTATCGTAAGTAATTTCATTTTTTAATTCTGTGTGGAACTTGTAAGTTTTATCGGTTCGGTTTTGAACTGATCGACGTTTAGGTAAACTTAGTTTTTAAACTTGAGACTTTAAGTGTGGTTCCGGTTCTTATCAGTTCTAAAAAAGCGGTTTCATTACGGTTTTTCTAATACCAGTGACACGGTTAGGAACCGATAGGGTGTCTTGCCTGGTACTGCCGTTTAAAGGGCAAGTTTTCTAGTTAAGCTGGCATATGTCTGAGAAACCAAAAGAAAAACTGGGCCCGCAGGTTTCTTACTGTGATGTCTGTGGGGAAGTCTTTGCCAAGGCTGACCCACACACCACTATGTGTTTATTGTCTGGGGTTTGACCCACCTCCATTCAGGCTGCCAGATTTGTAAATTTCCTGCAGCCACCACGGAAAAGAGATTGGGCAGGCTCAGAGAGGAGAGGCCAAAAGTCCGCTGACCCGGATGACAGCCCGTTCGGTGCCAACCGAACCGAGGGGAGTGTTTCTGACCAGGGCGAGACTTCCTGGCCAACGAAAAGCTGGTTCGGATGAACCAGTTCCAGTAAAGAGAACAAGAAAGTCACAGGTTTGGAGCCCAAAATTTTACTCCAACTGCTGCAGAGATAGTAAAGAGCTATTCAGATTGTCCAGTCACTTCTTCGTTTCCGTCCGAACCGCCACTATCTGTATAAGGTCAGTCTGGTCGGTTCCATGGGTTCAGGAATATGATGTTGAGGAGTTTTATGAACCGAGAGGAGGATGATTATGAACAGTATGAATGTGACTTGAGGGTCTGGTGTGCCCATGTTAGAACCAGACATCTCCCAGATGACCTTTAGAATCTCCCTCATGCTTTCTGAGTCCCCTCTCATTTTATGTTTTACAAAAATGTTGAACCCTCCAGCTTCCTTTGGAGGAAGCTGTGGATGAGCAAGAGGAGCCTGATTTTGTAGAAATGATGGATATACCGAGTCTAGGAGATTGTCTATTCCTTTGCTATAAGTCATTTAGGAAACAAACAATAAAAATCTTAAAACTCCTAATTCTGTGCCTCCTGTAGATAAAAAGATGGACAGAGAGGTACACTGTCAGGGTCCTGATACAGAATTTCTTTCTAGCAATGCAGTCATGTTGGGGTAGTTCAGGCTGCAGCCTGTGATAAAACTAATTTCCCCTGGCTTCACATCCTCCTGACAAGGATTCCAGGAAGATTGATGCCATGGCAAAAAAACAGTACATGGCAGCGTCCTGGGACTCAGGCAAGCAAATGATATGGCTTATGTGCAAGGTATCAGAAATCTAGATGGGATACTGTTATTGATTTAGCTAACAAGCCCCTGGCCAGCTTGCTAGTGAGCTGGAGCAGGTGGCTGCGCGATAGCATTGAGGCTTCTAAGGTGCAGTTTCATGCTGCTGTGGATTTTAATGATGTTTCCTCTAGAGTCATGGCCACATCTGTAGCTTTTCATAGGTTGGCCTGGCTCCAGGTGTACTAGCTTGGCACAGGATACCCAGACTAAGGCTATGGATTTTTCCTGTGTGGGAAATTCTCTGTTTGGGAGCAGACAGAGAATTATATGAAGAAGATGGATGAATATAGGACTACCTATAAAAGTGTTTAAAGCCAAGGAGCGCAAGCCACCCTCAGAGGCACACTCCGGGGTGAGGTAGGCCTTTCCACAGGCCTTTTACCAAACCCAGGCCTCCTCTGCTTATGCTCAGAGGGGTTCTTCAGAGGCAGAGGCAGATGGGGCATGGGCAGGCCTGCCCCACCCCTCAGCCTAAAGCACCTGCCTAAGCAGACACCCTGATGGGGTGCCCAGGGCCGATCTCCTTTACCAGTGAGGGCATGGTTGGCTTACTTCAGTCAGAACTGTGTGTCTTTAACTTCAGACAAGTGGGTTCTGAAGTAGTAAGCCAGGGTCTGGTTCTCAGCTTCAAAGGTTCCCAAAGATGAGAATCTGGTCTTTTCCACCTGCAAACTTCTTTAGAGACCTCTACTTAGGAAGCCGGGGTCTCAACCCTGTTAGCTCTCAGAGCGTAGAAAGGGTTCCTCCCTACACCAGGGCAAGGGTCTGTACTCAGATGCTTCCTTACCCCAAAAAGACAGGAGAATGACGGCCCATTTTAGACCTCAGATATCTGAACAAGCATCTTTGAAACCAAAGTTCAGAATGGTAACTCTGGCAATGATTTTACCCTCTGAGCCAGGGGACTGCTAGCTTCCTGGACCTCAAGGATGCCTATTTTCACGTCCTAATCAGAAGCTCCCACCGAAAGTACCTCAGATTGAACTGCCTCAGGTCACTACCAGTTCAGAGCAATGCTCTCAGCCTTACCTCTGCCCCAAGGGTATTCACAAAATGTCTGGCAGTAGCAGTGGCTCACTTAAGGAGGCAAAGGATTGCTGTTTTTCCTATCTGATGACTGGCTCATTGTAGGCCAGTCCTCAGAACATGTAAATCACCTGCAAGTCACTCCAGCAGCTTCTCCTCCCTGGGCTTCCTACAATCTACTAAAGTCGGTTCTGGAACCAGTTCGGGTACTCACCTTCATAGGTGCAGAATTGGACACAAATCTGGCCAGAGCTTTTCTTCCCTTAGAAAGGGTAAGGAACTTGGTGGCTCTGGCCTCCTCCTTCAATCTGCAGGCTCTCGTGACCAGTAAGACACTTTCTGCAGCTCCTGGGGCACATGGCTGCGTCCACAGTCGTAGTGCAGGGAGCAAGATTTCAGATGAGGGACATTCAGTTTCACTTGTGAGCCTATTGGTCTCAGAGAAGAGACCCCCTTTCCAAGTTGGTCCCAGTGACCCGAACCTTGATCCAGGCTGTCCAGTGGTGGCAGGATCAGAACAATTCTAAGACTGGGGTTCCCTCATTCCCTTTCTACACTTTGACCCTCACTATGGATGCTTCCCTCCTGGGTTGGGAGCCACATGCACGACCTCTCCACTCAGGAGTGTGGGTCCCCAGGAATCTCTGCTCACATCAATCTGCTGGAACTCAGAGCTGTCTTTTTAGCTCTTCAGCGTTTTCTGCTTCTGTCCAGAACAAAGTGGTACAAGTCAGAACAGACAATACCACAACAATGTGGTACATCAACAAGCAGGGGGCACTCGGTCTTCAGCCTTGTGCACCGAGGCAATGAAGTTGTGGTCTCTGGCCTATTCCCTGAACACTTCTCTCTTAGCAGTTCACCTTCCAGGAAAGGACAATGTCCTAGCAGATGCTCTCAGGCAGGATTTCTCAGGGCCATCACAGAATGGTCTCTGGATCCTCAAGTACTGGGGATAGTCTTTGCCAGATGGGGCACCCCTCAGGTAGATCTTTTGCAGCCCCAGACAATCACCAACTTCCACTGTTCTGTTGCAGGCCCCCAGTGTTAGGCTCAGTCCCCCTGGACGCCCTTCTCCTGGATTGGGAAGGGAAGTTTCTTTATGCTTTTCCCCCTTCCCTCTCCTATTCAAGGTGTTAGTAAAAATCAGATCCCAGCCTTGCAGGGTGATTCTGATTGCCCCAGATTGGGCCAGGCAGCCCTGGTACCCACTCTTCTGTCCCTGATAGTCCATCTCCCCTGTGCTTCCCAGGAATCACAACCTATTAACCTGTGCCCAGGAGAGTTTGGTATCCGAACCTCAAATCCCTCAACCTCAAGGCCTGGCTTTGGGAGTTAGATTTGCTGACCTACACCTCTCTCAGGGTGTTCTTGAAATCTAAAGGCTTCGAGGCCTTCCACTAGGGCTACTAATAATTCTAAGTGGAAAAGGTTCTCCATTTGTGTTCTGGGAAACATATTTCCCAGAATCTGCTGATTTGCCCATGTGTTAGACTACATGGTCCATCTTAATTCTTTGGGCCTGAGACCAGCTACCCTGAGAGTTCATTTAGCAGCTGTCTCTGCTTTTGTTTCAGCAGGGAAAGCCATCTCTCTTTCGCTCACCCTGTATTTTCCAAGTTTTTAAGGGATTACTTCATACTAATCCACCTTTTCAGGATCCGGCCCTTGCCTGGGACCTTCATGTTTGCATTGCCCAGTTAATGCAACCCCTTTAACCTCTGTTTTCTGCAAAGCTTAGTATCTAGCTTGGAAACTGTTTTCCTAGTGGCTATCACTTCTTAGACGATAAGTGTGGTAAGCCTTGTCAGTAGAAACTGACTTTATTTCTTTCCAGTAGGATAAGGTAGTCCTCAGGACTAACAGGAAGTTTTTGCCTAAGGTGGTTTCAGATTTCATCTTAACCAATCTATCTCCCTTCCAGTGTTTTTCACTGAACATTCCTCTTCTGGTGAGAGGAAGATTGCACAGTTTGGACGTTGAGAGGGCCCTAAGTTACTATATAGAATGTATCAAGGGTCACGGGTTCAAATCCTCCAACTTTTTCTCACTTATGGTGAGGTTGGGAAAGGAAACCTGCCACTAAGAGATCAATCTGGTGTAGATTGTCTCTGTATCCACTTGTTATCAGAACTGGGCAGAGATCCCCTCTGGCTTGAGGGGCTCATTCTACAGAGGTACAGCCATGTCTCTAGCTGCTGCCAGAACATCCCTATATTGAGATTTGTCAAGCTGCTACTTGGAAAATGGTACACTTTCACCAAGCATTACTCCCTGGATGTCAGGCTAGGAGAGATACTCGGTTTGGCACAGCTGTGGCTAGGCCTATTCCCTAAGTAGGTTCTGTCCTCCTCCATGGAGGTACTGCTGTGTAGTCTGCAATTGTCATAATATGAGACTTCATGTTGTTTGAAGAAAAAATTACTCACCTTAGTAATGTTGTTTCTTCTAATGGAGTCTGATATATTATGACCTTCCCAACCTGCCCCTCTCAGAACTTCTACTTGGGTATGGGTGGGCAGCCTAGTGTGGGCACTTATTTTATGCCCTTTTTATGTGTTTCTCCCCTTCTTGGGGTTTGGGGGTGTGGTGTTTTCTTTTTTCCTTATATTTCTCTCATATTGTTAATTATACTATTAGTTTGGTCCCCTGACTTGAGTCTTTGGTGTTGGGACCAGCAATGGTGTTAATATTTAAGTAGCCAGTTGGCTAGTGTAGGTTACAGCTTCCACACAGACCTTAGTGAGTTTTTGCTCTTAAAAGATCTGACAGTTCAGGTTTGAAACTACACAGACAGAGCTTCTCTCTTAGAGTAGGTTCAAAGTTCCATTCATGGAATGGAGTTAACTCTTTCACCTCCGGAGCAGTTCTAATGGTGGGACAAACTGCAATTGTCATAATATAGCAAGACTCCATTAGAAGAAACAACATTACTAAGGTGAGTAATTTTTTCTTCTGTGCCATGTATTGGAGGGTGGTAGGTGGCTTTGTGTATTGTGGCATTGGGTATTGGACAGTGATACTTGCTCTCCCTCACCCTCCGATAGCCAGCACAACACACAAGGCATTTCTTGGGCATCCATGTGTCTCCCACACCTCTGATATCAGGTGCAATAAGTGGGAAACATTCCCTGGTGTACTAGCGGTCCCACCCCTGGATACCTGCCACCATCCAATGCAAAACAGACTCGAATGTTGTCTCTGGTGACGGGCATGGGAGGGCGGTCGGAACTGTGCATGCCTGAAAAGTTTATTTTGCTAATGTGTTGGTGTCGAGTGGTGTGAACCCACGACTACTCAAGTAAGGCCATTGAAACAACTCCACCATCACCACGGAACTGCAATCTGCACCTGGTATTACTGTGCCAGGCATCTAGTGGTGTACATTTTGTTTTTATTTTTTATAGACTAAGCACTAATATAGGGACAGTGGACAGCAGCGTCATTTGTTTTTGTTTGTATTTAGCTGTATGTACTTCTCTAGGAGGTCTAGTATTAATTGTTGTGTATATTTTGTTTGGTAGTTGTGTATGTTGGTGTCTGCAATCAGATAGCATGTACTTTTCCTGCCATGAGAAAGGTTTACATTCCTTGGCAGAGTGTTTTCACTTATTTTTTATGCATATACTGTAGTTGGTTGAGAAGTTAATGTGCCGTACAGCTGTTGTCTTCAGTACAAATGTGTGGTTGTGTTTCTGTTCTAGACACACAACAGAACAACTTGAGAAGACCACATGTAGGGGAGAGGCATTGTGAGACCCAGAGCGATGTGAGACAGTGTGAGACCCAGAGCGACGTGAGACAGCGTGAGACCCTGAGCGATGTGAGACGGCGTGAGACCCAGAGCGATGCAAGACCCAGAGCGACGTGAGACGGCGTGAGACCCAGAGCGACTTGAGACACTGCACAAAGTGTACCACTACAGAGTACTGACAAAGCAGAAATGGTTACAATCATAGACAATGGCCTTTTTGACAGCTGCAGTGACAGTGACGAGGAGTTCATGGGATTTGATGATTCTGATATACAAGTTGAGTTAATGCCAATGGATCATGACAGTGACTTCAGTGAAGATGACAATGTCCCACTTGCAACGCTATGGGGGCAGAGGCAGTCCACTGTGAAGGAACAGGATAAGCAAACTACGCTCCACTTAAAGTCAGTAGCAGCACTTTCGACTGAGAGTGAAGAGGATGAGAGACCTCTCAGTGCTACTGAGCCAAAGGCACTACTGCTAGCTCACGATGCTGATGCTGATGATGATGATCAGCCACTTGCTACTCTCTGGCAGAAGCTGCAGTCAACCGAGGAGAAGTTGAGAAGCTACTCACAACTCTACAGCATGACAGGCACTTTAGTGACAGCGAAGATGATCGTCCTTTATCCACACTGTAGCGTGACTTTCTTCCAACCGATGATATAGATGCTGAAGTACTATCACAATGACATTTGGGATAGTGGATTGCAGACCGTGCACATAGATGGTTTCAAGGAGCCTGTAGGGCCTGTGACACTACTGAGTGAGGAGAAGAAAGAACTGTACTTTATGAACCTGATGTTTCCTCCGTCACTGTATGAACTGCTTGCAGAGGAGACCAATCGATACAGTGAACAGAAGCAGGTGGAGGCACAGAAGGTGGAAACGTGATGGACTCCAGTAACAGCAGATGACATAAAAGCCTTTCTTGGGATTCGGATATACATGTCTGTGGTAAAGGTGCCATACTACCACATGTACTGGGGGAAGAATCATCTTTATGGACATTTTCCGATTGCACAAGTCATGACTCGAAGCGTTATGAGAAAATTCACCAGTATTTTTCATGCCAATGACAACACACAGAATGCACCAGAGGATCCTCAAACCATGACAAATTGAATCATGTTCGATCAGTGTTGGACCAAGTTCGAGCAGCATGCAAGGAGTAGTACTATCTCTACCATGAAGTGTCTGTTGATGAGGCTATGGTTGGATACAGAGGGTCGTCTGTCATTCGGGCAGTACATGCCAAACTAGCACAGTCGTTATGGGACTAAAGGTGGGGTTCAGCAGATGCCCATAATGGTTTCATCTCTGACTCTTCAGATCTACACAGGAAAGGTTCCTGGAGCAGTTGAAATGGGCCTTGGTGAAAGGGTGGTAAAAGACTTGACAATAGATCTGCATGGCAAAAACTACCATGTGTACTATGACAATTACTTCACTTACATGCACTTGGCAAAGGAACTTCTAACAGATGGCCTGTACTCATGTGGCACAGTGCGCACAAACAGGATGGGATGGCCAAAGCAATTCAATAAAGTTGCAATGAGGAGGAAAGATAAAGGCCATTATGAACACCTTCAGAATGGATGCTTGTTACCACTGCTTGGAAGGACAACAATCCTGTTTTCCTTCTGTCAATGAACATGACCAACATTGCCATCAACATCTGTGTCCCAGAGAGAGAGATGGGACTCTTGCTTTTATTGCATGTGACTGTGCTGGAACAGTACAACATGCATATGGATGGAGGGACATCGAAGACTGCTTCACGTGCAGTACCCAGTACAAGAAGGTCAAAGTAGGGTGACGTACTTTTTGGTTCCTGTGGGACATGGCACTGGCTGCCTTTATCCTCTATTGAGAGAGTATGAACCATTGCAGTGGTTAAAGAAAGGGAAAGGTGAAATGCACACACAGCTCTGGTTTTCGTATTCTTCTCTCGGAACTAGTTGCTAGTAGGGTACAACAACAGGAAGCTGAGTGCCATTAGTTGCAGAACCTCGAGCAGGACCCGAGTTGTGATGGACCTCATTATCTGCTGAAAGCAAAGAAGGCTAGGTGCAGAACTGTACACTGAAGAAGGGGTGCTGAGCTAGGGTTCATATGTTGAACTTGCATCATCCACCTCTGCATTGACTGCTTTCTGAGTACCACACAACTGCAGGTGAACTGATGCCATGTTGGAAGTGGCAATGGAGAAGAGGCTGACAGGACAAATGAAGACAACTTGCGTGATGACCATAAACCAATAAATTAGTGTGCATACTGGAGACAAGAGAACACAGTGACATGCCAGTCATTGAATTTGCTTCCCCACTGAAAATACAAAATGACTGCACTAAAAGAAGTCTCGTGAGTGATGGGAGACAAATGGTAAAAACAGCAAATGGCAGAACAGTGTCATGTGGTGGGTTACGTGAGAGTAAGGGTGGGTGGTTACGGATTATGAGAAGAAAGAAAGATGTATACTGGCGTTACGGGGTTGTTGAGTATTGGCTGTGACTGGGTTTGTCCCGTGGTATTCGTGTGAATCAAAAAAAACGACAAAACAAAAAATTAAAACAGTGCCATGCCAGTCGTTGCAGGGGCTGTGCAGAATGAAAATGCAAAATACTGAGCTAAAAGAGGACTGGTGAGTGAAAGACAGGGGATGGGTAGAACATAAAGGCCAGAAAGGATTGGAAGTGTGGTGTCGAACAAGAAAAGTGATGAACTAAGTGGAGGAGGAGAGATTGCATGCAGAGAACAGGACAGAATTGGCTTGGGGGGGTTGTTTCACTCACCAGACCAAGGGGGACAAACGAAAGAGCTAATGGAGGTCTGAAATGTGGCATTACTTTGGCAGTCGACTGCTACCTTGTTATATCTGAGAAAGTTTCTCCCTCCCTTTGGTGAATTTGGAATTGCTGTCACGGATGCTAAGTCACGGATGTGGCCTGTGAGTGTAGCAGCTCTCAGCCAGGCAGCAGACTATCTGTGATTGGCACCCACTACATCATGTGTGAGCACATGACTCAGCCACTCAAGCGGATCCACGGGCAGCATTTTCAGTGATGAGATCACAATGATGATGTGGTATGGTGGCATGCTGATGATGATGTCAGCTGCCAGGTGTAAACTGCTGTTGGAAGATGTTATCAACTAGAAAACTCTGATCAAGAGGGATAAGAGAAAAACGTCAGATATCCAAAGTGACATGTGACAATTCTGGTGTGCCTGTTTTTTTTTTTCCTCCAGTACCTCTTTCAGTTTATGTGGAGAGGAGGTTTTAACGCAGTATTTTTTTTATTTTCATTTGCCCGCCACATTGGCTACACTGTTTCTGTTGAGGCCAAGTCATGCATGTGGGAGATGGAAGAGCAGAAGACCCCAAATGAAGCATATTGTGACTGAAATCAAGATGCAGTGCGGCCTGTGACACCTAGGGGAACAGGAACAGCAGAGATGGGTGAAGCAGAGGAGACATGGACATTGAAATTTATAAAAATATGACACATACAACAGATGAGAGGTTGGAGCGTTTTCTTTTACTGAAGGAATCTAACAGGACAGGGTGGAACTACTTTATTTATAGAATGACGCCACAAACAACAGAGGTGAAAATGCTGTATTTACAGAAGTACATATGACTAGAGGCATGAAGGTTTGAGGGATGTACAACAATCCAATATGGTAAGAATGTTGTAATTTCTTCAGTGGAGACTATCGTATACCATTTGAAAAGAAAAAAAGTAATTGGGATTTTAGTAATGTTGTTGACCTTCTGTATTCTAAATGCTATAATCTTTGTGGCTGCCATGCCAGAATGCCATGGGTGCCACCGTGCATGCTTGTACATATTGGTATGCTCACAAGTGGGCAACAGTGCTCATTATTGATACAGGACAGTATGTGCATGACATTGTGCCGCCATGCACCTACTTCATGTTTATGTGCTGCTGCTGTGTTAAGTTGCACGTGTTCATATTTTGTTATTTGTGTAGCCCCCTGTTACCTGGCTTAGAGAATACCAGTAAGATCTAGTGGTAGGCAGGGAAGGCACCTTGTAGAAACTCCAGTTAAATGGATTTCACACTGTCACTCTGTTCTCAGTCTCTTTTGAGACTGAGGATGACATCACCATAGAACTATCGCAGCTGCATGAGCCACATTGGAATCTGCAGAGGGAGTTAGATTAGAGATGTTGGGGTTTTGAACAGTGGTTGAGATTGTTGTGTGAGCAGTGAAGAAGGGAGAGCACAGCTGTCTGTGCACAGGCTCTTGGGCCTAAGCTCCTGAAATAGAGCTACATATAGGGAAAGGATTGTGTTTCCGCCTAAAGAGAACACAGTAAGCTGTTCTTGAGTGGTGGAGACCGCTGATATGGGTCTCTGTGCCCCATTCCTGAGGGGATGGGGGTGGAGAGATTTCTTTATTCCAGGGCAACTCCTGGTTCCTGCTAGAGAAGAAGCTGCCTATTTTTCTGAAATGTGTTGTGGAACCAGAAGCTTGTCAAGATTCTGCCTGGGCACCTGCAACCAAAGGTTGAGTTCTGCTCTTTTCAAAGGGCCCATGTTCACCTGAACTGTTTTTAGTGGGATTGGACTACTGAATTAGTGGGAGGCCTAGAGATAGGCTTAGCCAAAGTAAAAGTCTGTTTCAAGTCCTGTACAAGGAAAAGTCAAGACATGTAGTGGAGATGTGCTATATGTCTACCCTGCATCTACATTGCCAAGCTCTCAAAAGAGTGGTTTAGTGTCCAGAGAAATGGCCAGGTATGGATTGTGGGAGCTGGGTGGTGATACCCCATCTTTAGTAACCAGGTCACGTTCTGGTTTGCTCTGTGGATTTCTACTTTGCCTCATGCACTTGGCCAGTGATGAGGAAGTACCCGAACATGGGATTGGAAGGAAAATTTCCCTTAAGGAGTCGAGAAGGCTCTAAAGGTGGTTTAGGGACCACCAACAGAAGAATTGGTTCACTGCCATATGGACCTGCGATTGAGTGGCTGGCAGGTGAGCTGGGCCAGGAAAAAACAAGTAGTGCTTGTCTGGGCTGTGTACCCCAAAGCTGTTGTGCAGAGTCGGGCTGTGTGTGCCTGGTGGGTTTAGGAGCCTGAGGGCTATTGAGAAATGTTGTTGCTCTTATCTGTACCCTGCAAATGGGGGTTTCCCAAAAGACTTCCAGGAGCTTGCTTGAATGCTCCAAGCCTGAATGGTGTTTGGCATTTAAGCCATTTATCAGTGAGTGTTTTTAGAGCCTCTGGTATTGTCTCTTTAAGAGCTGTCTGCTTGCAGACATAATTAGTTTGTATGGGGGTGACTGTGCTTCTGAGTACCACTCGAGCTGCTGCTAATTCACTTCCATTTTGCAGTCACTAGGAGTGCAAAGGGAACCTATCTGAAAGATGTAACTGTTTGCCAGAGATTATTTAGAGTAATAATGAGAGTACAGTTTGTCTAACCTGTTGCTTTGCAGTCAGAACTGTGTCTGCTAGTTCCCCATTCTAGTTTTGAACTGCTGAACTGGACCAATCAGTGTGGGGTAAGCTGGCTCAAATGGTGCCCTGGACGAACTCAGAACTTGGACTCATAATCTGAGCCAGCCACAAGAGGATTGTATGGGCAGTGATCTGGGAGATGTAGTTTAGACTTCAGTGCCTTTTTGACCAGCAGCAGCAGTCTATTGTGAGTGACAGCCAATCCAGCTGTAAGAACTGGGAGGAACTCCAAAGGAGGTGCCAGTTTAAGTCAGTTGGAGTTCAGTTGAGCTTTTGGCAGTGAAGAAGGAAAGGAGCCTGTGCTTTTCAGTGTGCAGTTTTAGTCAGAAAAACGTGGTAAGGCCCAGAGTTCCGGTCTGCAGCTTGTGTAACAGCTTTTAGGACTGAATCCGTCTGTGAAAAGAATCAAAGGATCTCTGAAGAGTAGAAACCAGGCTCACCCTGTAGAAGACTGGAAGAATTGCTGAAAATTGCACTCCGGTCTGTCAGGAACTGAATCTGCTGTGTGTTCTCCCGGTATTGTGCAGAATTGCGATGGGATACAGATGCAGCCTGCCTGGTATAGTACTCTTTTATATGGATGTGTGAAGAGGTTTGTGTACCCCAAGTGAGCCCTGCTGACATTGAAGGACCCTATCTCTTATTTGGAGGTCGGAGTACTAATTCAGGGTTGCTCCCTGTTGAATTGCCATTAAATCCAAATGGAATTACTGTACTGCTGACTGTTTAATTCTCTTTCTCTCTGTGAAAGGGCCTTACCAGCTGCCACGGGTTTGACTCAGCCACTAGGGCTTGGGTACCCAGGACAGTAACTGATAGGGATAGGCCTGCACAGAGCCATAGGTAGATTATTAGAGTGATAAGCCAATTAACCTGATTTCCCCTGTCCTTAGTTATATCCCCCTAAATAAATCAGAGCTGCTTGTTTCACAAAGTTATACTGCCTGAGGTGTTGTCTATGTTAAAGTACTGTGCTGCTGATTGTTGCACTGTATCTCATTTCACAGGAGGTCCCAGTGCCGGAACCAGAACCTGGGGGTAAGTGTATACCTGTGAAGGTAATTCTGATATATTGTGTGGGCCACTAGTGGGAAGGGAGTTATGGTGTCCCAGAGGCTGTGACCTCGTTAGTTTAACTATTGCAAACCTGACCTCTGGGTGGAGGCACCCGCCATTGGATCCAGGCCCCTCAACCCAAGTTAGTGGTAAATCAGGCAGGGTAGCGTAGCGCCCTGGGATATGCGCCTTCTAGGGGTTACATCTGCATTACTAGGAATGAAGGCCCGTGAGTCCGCCCTATGCTTTGTTTGTTCAGTTTGGATGTGAATAAAACCACACTTTGGAATCCCATTCCTGGTATTGGACATTACAGTTATTGCTTCCTGTGTTTGGTTACTTGGTGCCCCAAGTAGCGGAACCTAGGCCCTTGTGCCGAGTAACCTAGTCCTCCCCGAACCCAGTCCCCACCAGGTACTGCTGTCAGCTTCAACAGCATACCACCTGTCATTTTGCAAAAAGGCAGGGGTGGAGGGCATTTCAAAATGGAAGCACCGCTTTGGATTTTAATTTAGGGAGGAAGGGTGCTTGGGCAAGGGGCTAGTGTTTTGGCTATCTGGCAGTGCGTAGCCCAAAAAAAAGCTGAAGCAATTTAACTAGTGTGTCGCTGTGTGCTGTGGTTCTTATGCTGCTGTTAAAATGCCAACTGTTTACCAAAAAGCAGTAAAGCTAAAAGAGTGTGCCCTTGTCCTGCATCAAATGTTTACAGCATTTTTGCCAGTTTTTTAAAGAACTGTGTGTGATAAAAAGTGTGGAAGACTAGGGGTAGTAACAGGAAAATTGCGCCCTAGACATTGGAAATGCTTTTTAAAAGAACTGTGGTGATAAAGAAAAGTGTGGAAGACTAGGGGTAGCAACAGGAAAATTGTGCCCTGGACATTGGAAATGCTTTTGAGTAAATTGAGAGACTTGCTTTGTGAATGGCCATGCTAAATGGCTGAAATGGGCTCCCGCCGTGGAGTCAATTGAAGAAAAACAAAAAAGTGGTTTCTGCAGTTTAAATTTTCCTGCTCGGATTTATGCTGTGGGAGGGGAGAAGAGCACTCACGAGGGAAAGAAGCTTATTTGCATGGCGTCATGTGATTGGTGAGGCTGCAATCAGTCCCGTCCCCCAGCCAGCTCTACAGTGACTGCCCAGCATTCGAGAGGGAGTGTGAGTGGAGTGCATGTACTGGCTTGGTGGAGGAGTGTCACGGTGATTAAAAAGCGCTGTGAAACTTTTAAAAATAGCATTTGCTGTTTAAAATTGGGCTCAACTCGCATCTTGATTGACTGGATTGCGAGTGTGGTGATCGGAGAGATGATCAGCAGGACTGCCCACCCCCTTCCTTTCTGAGGCCTCCAAGATTGGCTGCAGGACGTTTTCCCATCACAGCAAACAGCTACTGATAACAGTGAGTACCAACAATAAAAGTTGCTCAAACAGTGATTTTCTGCCAAAAGCCAGCTGAATATGTGTGCAGCAGTGTAGCCGCTTTGCAAATAAAGACTGTGTCAAGTTTTACCAGCAAAGGCAAGTCTGTTAAGCATTGACTGTGAGCATAGTTATGAATTCAGCATCAGTTTAAAGTTTCAGAGCCAGAGAGAGACTGTGAGTTGTAGCAATTTATGCAGCACTAGTTACAGGCAGTCCTGTGCTTGAAATCCTGAGGCTTTAAGGGACTGTGAGCTAAAGAAATACTTTCAGCAAGTAAAAAGTCTGTGGCAAATCATGTAAATGTGTTAGAAAAAGAACAGTGCAAGTCTGTGCAGTTTTGAGCAAAGTTATTAGTAGTGTGTAAATCGGATGCGCAGTGGTTTGACCCATTTTCTGAATATTGATGCGCAGGAGTGCTGCCGCCGCCATTACAGGGTGGGGTAGTAAAAGTAAACACAGCAGCAGATGAGCCATTTTAAAGTAAAAGAAAGTGTTCAGTGAAGTGGGACTTTTAGTAACAGTGAGCATTTGTTTGTTTTCCCTGCAGTTATGGCCTCAGGACCAGCTCGCTACCCAGATCATGCCCAGGCTGCAGGAACAGCAGCAGTAAATAGGTTAAGGGACCTTGAAAGGTGTTATTATGGAGGACAACTGCCTTCTCATGTGGTGATTCCTGGATATCCAGTGCAAGTGTGTCAAATATGCTTAAGTGCTGGAAGGGACATCTTCATGATACCTCACTGTTCTGGGTGCACAGAGAAATATGGCTTGTATAAAGCACCCCAGATTCGTCTGGCTCCCACGTGGACAAAGGTTCAGGAATCTGTAGCTGGCAGCACACAGCACCAGGTGGAGCCTGTTGAAGAAGGCCCTTCGGGGAAGTGTGGCACAAAGCTAGAGGGTGCAGATTTAGAGACAGAACCAGATGCTGATGTTTCAGATGCTGGATCACAGAAGGATAATTCAGACAAAGCGTCAGTAGACCCCTGGAGGGGGGCCTAGCCCAAGTCTCATAGGAGAAGATGAGATGAGGGAGGCCTTTGAATGGGAGGTGTCGATCTCTGTGCCTAGTGATGAGTGGATAGTCTCAGGAGTGAGGACAACTGCTCACTCCTGGGCACAGATTCTCAGTGCGGAGGAAGAAGGGGGGGAACCTATGTGGCCTTGTGAAAAAGGAACGGGTACACAGCCTCAAGATCTTGCCTCAGAAGAATGCATGGAAGAGAGTGGTGATGCCACTGCCCTGGCTGTGCAAGAAGAAGAAGAAGTCAGGGATCCGTTTTTCATCTCATTGAGGATGCGTAGCTGGCAGAACCAGGACTGGCCACCCCCAAGCCAGGCCAGCGGCCTCAGGTTGACCAAAGCTAGTAAAGAGGAGAGACTGGTTCATAGGCAGGCAAATGAAATCTATGGAATGTCATTTCCTACCTTTCCTCGGAGAGTCTGGGAGGAGATTGAGAACAGCAGGGAATCCTGGATCTGGGCCGAAGCAATGAAATGTGTGCATCCTAGTGCAAACAAGCATGTCAAGAACAGACTGTTTCATGAGAAATATACCCAGTGGAAGAGAGGCAGGACACTGTTTATGAACACTGTTCGAGTAGTGGATAGAGAGGGACATGAAACCTTCTACAGGGTAAATTATGTTCACCCAGATGGGGTAATAATTCAAGCTCCTGACCCCAGGTACTATTGGCCTCAATGCAAGGACCTCCTGGCAAATGTGCCCATGCCTGCCAGATGGAAGTCGAGCAGTGGTAGTCAATACTGCCACACCAGCCTTTGTAGTGCCTTTATTGATCCGCCAGTATTGACATCCAGGACTCAGGTGCCCCACATTCATCAGTTCTTCAGTGTACTGGCCTTTCCAGAATCCATCGACTGGCCCACCAAATGACTTCAGATCCAGAGAGGACACCAGCCCAGCTGTATCCTGATCCATCGCCTGGTAATCGGATGACGTCAGACCAGCTGTTTTCCTTTTTGTTCCTGTTCTAAGATTCCATCTCCAGAGATGACATCAGCCCAGCAGTTCCCAGATGTGCCCTCCTGTAGTTCCCAGAAGATGTCCGCCCAGCTGCATTGGAAGAAATGCTGCCAGGGAGAGTCTTCGGGCTGAGGAACAGGTCAGTGTGTCTTAATCCTTCTACAAGGGGCTGGTAAGTCCGAACTTTTCTATCCTTATGACATAGCAGTATTCACCCTACACTAGCAGACTCCAGAATGTGTGAACTGTCCTCAAAGACTCTCCCCCTTTGGGACTTTGGCCAGCTAGAACTGTGCTTCACTGGACTCCAGCCCAGGAGAGACTCTTTAGTGGACTAGCCTTCGGGCACTGTGGTCACTAGATGGGACTTTTAGGGCACTCCATCCCCCAAATGTATATTGTAAATAATGTCATTGTTTTTCTATTGTTTTCTAGTGTATATACTGTTTTTCTACCTTTTCTTAAAAAAATATATATATTTTTGGGATTCTCCAGTGTTTTGATGGTAGGGGTTTAGATAGACTGTGTATGCAGATTAGGAGTGTGTGTTGTCTTTCTTTTTCTTGCAGGTGTTCCTGAAGAAGATAGAAGAGAAGACAAGAAGAGGAGGAGGGGCTCACCGGAGTTCCTCACTAGTACTTTAGTGTGTAGTAATTTAAGTACTGTGGTTGTTGTTGTTGTTACTGTATTAACCCTTTCCTTCCACCGGTGTGGTTGTGGGGGTAGGGAGGCAGTAATGTAATGTAATAAATGGTATTAGTTTCTTAGTGTGTGGTTGCAGGGTGCCCAGGGTTGGGGAGGTCCCTGGGTTGTTTTTATTTTTGGGTGTTAAGTTAGAGGCAGACAGATTTTCCCTAGAGGGCTGGTGGGGATAGACAGGCTGTGGTCCTGAATGACCATAGGGACTGCAGTGCTGAGCTATTAGGACTATGCTCTGGACAGTTCTACCAGAGCCACTAGGCATCCATAGTAAGTGGGTAAAGTAGAGGTTGATATGTCAGCTAAAGGCCTCTAGCCCTTAGCGTTGCCTGCCTGTGCTCGCACATGGTAGGAGGGGGCCTGATCACCCCCCTCCGCAGGTAGCACATAGGGTGGGATGGCCTAAGCAGAGTAAATAATGACTGCGGACAGTCATTTTCCTGGTCCAGGGTGAGTGTAACCCCCCTGTTACCCGGGGTTACGAGAATCCCAGTAAGACCTAGTGGTAGGCAAGGAAGGCACCTTGTGAAACCCCAGTTAAATTGATTTCACACTGTCTCACTCTGTTCTCAGTCTCAGCTGAGACTGAGGGATGACATCACCATAGAACTATCGCAGCTGCATGAGCCACATTGGAAATCTGCAGAAGGGAGTTAGATTAGAATGTTGGGAGTTTTGAACAGTAGTTGGAGATTGTTGTGTGAGCAGTGAAGAAGGGAGGAGCACAGCTGTCTGTGCACAGGCTCTTGGAGCCTAAGCTCTGAAATAGAGCTACTTTTAGGGAAAGGTGTGTGTTTCCACCTAAAGAGGAACACAGTAAGCTGTTCTTGAAGTAGTGGAGACCACTGATACGGGTCTCTGTGCCCCATCCCTGAGGGGATGGGGGTGGAAGGTTTGCCTGCTATTCCAGGGGCAACCCCCTGGTTCCTGCTAGAGAAGAAGCTGCCTATTTTTCTGAAATGTGTTGTGGCACAAGAAGCTTTCAAGATTCACCTGTGGGGCACCTGCAACCAAAGGGTGAGTTCTACTCTTTTCAAAGGGCCCGTGTTCACCTGAACTGTGTTAAAGTGGGGATTGGACTACTGAATTAGTGGGAGGCCTAGAGGAATAGGCTTAGCCAAAGTAAAAGTATGTTCAAGTCCAGCACAAGGGGAAAGTCAAGACATGTAGAGGAGATGTGCTATACGTCTACCCTGTAATCTACATTGCCAAGCTTTCAAAAAGAGTGGTTTAGTGTCCAGAGAAATGGCCGGGTATGGATTGTGAGAGCTGGAGGTGGGATACCCCCCATCTTTAGTAACCAGGTCCACGTCTACGGATTTGCTCTGTGGATTTCTACTTTGCCTCATGCACTTGGCCAGTGATGAGGGAAGTACCCAGACATGGGATTGGAAGGAAAATTTCCCTTAAGGAGTCGAAGGCTCTAAGGTGGTTTGGGGAACCACCAACAGAAAATTAGTTCACTGCCATATGGACCCCTTGATCGAGTAGCAGCGGCAGAGGTGAGCAGAAAAACCAAGTAGTGTACAAGTTGGGCTGTGTACCCAAAGCTGCGCAAGTTTGGGCTGTGTGCTCAGGGTTCAGAGCCTGAGGGCTGAAATGTTGAAGAAGTGTTCTGTTGCTCTTATCTGCATTACCAAGAATGTAGCCCAGTGAGACTCCGTCTATGCTTTGTTTGTTCAGTTTGGATGTGAATAAAAGCCACACTTTAGAATCCCATTCCTGGTATTGGACATTACAGTTATTGTTTCCTGTGTTCGGATTTACTTGGGTGCCCCTGTGCAGAGTAGCCAAACCTAGGCCCCTTGTGCCGAGTAACCTAATCCTCCCTGAACCCAGTCCCTACCAGGTACTGCTGTCAGCTTCAACAGCATACCACCTGTCGTTTTGCAAAAAGGCAGGGGTGGAGGGCGTTACATGTGTTTTGATACTGTGACTTTCTTTGTACTTGGTGGATATTTGTTAGAGTTCAGCCGGTGTTTACATACATTGCTAGAGTGGTTTTTATGGCTGGCTAAAAAGGATCAAAACACACGCTATATATCAGAAGGATTGGTGTTTAGTACCAGATTAATATACTAAATGCTTTTTGGGGGTCAGGATAGTGAAGTTTGTGTTGATATGCAACCTTAGTTTTTATGCAAAAAAACACTTATGAATATCGCAGATAGAATATCATTAGGTACATAATACCATTAGAAATGTAATTTAGCACTGAACTTTGGTATGGTGTTGATCAGGTACATATTTTCCACAAAGCAATGTTTGACGTTGCTTCATTTACCTGAGAAAACAACCCTTTTTTTGCATGTCAGATAGTATAAAAAAAAAACGTAGTGAGTAGAGTTGACAGCATAGGACCGTTAGAAAGGTAATTTAGTGCTGAACAACGTTGCCACTAAGACTATATGTGTATCACACATACTTTTGGAGTTATTTACATTTGTTTATGGTATGGTGTTGGTCAGGTACATATTTCCCACAAAAATGTTTTGACGTTGCTTCATTTACCTGAGAAAACAACCCTTTTTTGAATGTCAGCTACTATAAAAAAAAAATGTAGTGAGTAGAGTTGACAGCATAGGACCGTTAGAAAGATAATTTACCACTGAACAAGTTTGACACTGACACTATGTGTGTATCACGTATACTTTAGGAGTTATTTACATTTGTTTATGGTATGGTGTTGGTCAGGTACATATTTCCCACAAAAACGTTTTGACGTTGCTTCGTTTACCTGAGAAAACAACCCTTTTTTGGAATGTCAGCTACTATAAAAAAAAACCCGTAGGGAGTAGAGTTGACAGCATAGGACCGTTAGAAAGATAATTTACCACTGAACAAGTTTGACTCTGCCACTATGTTTGTATCATGTATACTTTAGGAGTTATTTACATTTGTTTATGGTATGGCCTGTATGCCTGACAACTCTGCATCAAGCCTCACCTAACCACCTTGAAGAAAATGGGTTAAAAATCCATGTTGTATATAACAAAATTTGCTTTTGAGTACAAAATTATTCTGGTATCAATATATACTGTATGGATGTTTAATTTGGTATTGATATGTCACATTAACCCACTAAAAATGGTTTAAATTGCCATTTTTATTGATGAAAAACAATGTTTCTGCTATTTCAAATGTTATTAAAAAACCTGAATTGATTATAATTAAGTGCATAGTACCATTAGAATGGTGATTTAGTGCTGAACAATTTTGCCACTCATACTTTGTGTGTAGCACCTACGGTTCATGAGCTATTCGCATTTGTTTGTGGCATGCTCATTATGGCTTGATTTTGCTCTGAAAGCTCTAGGATGCAGTGTTAAAGGTATACTGGGCACAAGGGGTGGAACTCACAAAGAGCTCCTGAGGACTGAATGAGTTAAGGGAACTTGCAAATCTGAAAGTGGACAAGGCAATTGGGCCATATGGGGTGCATCCTAGGATACTGAGGGAGCTCAAAGAGGTGCTGACTGCACTGCTGACAGTCCTATTCAACCGCTCACTGGAGATGGGAGTGGTTCCAGAGGACTGGAGGAGGGCAGGTGTAGTTCCACTTCTCAAAAGTGGAAGCAAAGAGGAGGCTGGCAACTACAGGCCTGACAGCCTGACTTCAGTGGCGGGGAAAGTAATGGAAGCACTACTGAAGGAGGGGATTGTGGAATATCTGGAATCCAGTAGCCTTTAGGATCTGAGGCAGCATGGATTCACTGGGGGAGATTATGTCAAACAAATCTGACAGATTTCTTTGACTGGGTAACCAGGGAACTGGATCAGGGTAGAGCGGTGGATGTGTCCTACCTAGATTTCAGTAAGGCATTTGACACCGTTCCTCATAGGAGACTTGTAAGCAAGCTGGGAAGCCTAGGAGTGGGTCCCAAGCTGGAAAACTGGGTGAAAAATTGGTTGAGAGACAGGAGACAGTGGGTGGTGGTAAACATAATTCACTTTGAGGAAGGGAGAGTAACAAGCGAGGTGTCACAGGGATCAGTACTGGGACCAGTCCTCTTTAATGTCTTTATTAGTGACATTGCAGGGGGGGCTAGAAGGGAAGGTATACCTATTTGCAGATTACACTAAAATCTGTAATAAGGTAGACAATCTGGGGATGGCAAAAAAATGAATAATGATCTAGGAGAGTTGAAGTTGTCATCAAGGGTGTGGAAGCTGGGTTTCATTACTAAGAACTGCAAAATCATGTACTTGGGGCACAGAAATCCAGGGATGGAGTACAACATGGGGGGTGGTATTATTAACCACCACCAAACAAGAAAGGGACATGGGAGTAATCATATCTGATGACCTAAAGGTGACCAGACATTGTGACAAGGTACAAGGCAGTGGGCAGAGCTAGTGCTAGGTAGCATTGGGAGGGGTATTACCAGCAGAAAGAGAGAGGTGGTGTTGCCACTGTATAGATCCCTGGTGAGACCTCACATAGAGCACTGTGTCCATTTCTGGAGACCACATCTCTGGAAGGACATATTAAGGGAAGAGGCAGTCCAGAGGAGGCAACCAAAATGGTGCAGGGTCTGCATCACAAGCCCTATGAGAAGAGACTGAAAGACCTCAATATGTACACCTTGGAGGGAAGGGAGGGGGATATGATAGAAGCATTCAGATACCTTATGGATAAAGTTCAAGAGGGAAGCATTTTTCAGAAATAAAGATGCTCAAGAACAAGGGGACATGCTCTGAAACGGGGGGGGGAGTCAGGGGAAATGCAAGGAAGTACTTCTTCATAGAAAGAGTGGTGGATACCTGGAACAGCCTCCCAGTGGAGGTGGTGGGGGCAAAAACAGTAATGGCTTCAAGAATACATGAGACAGGCATAAGGGAACCTTAGAGGTGGGGAAGGGGGGGGTAAAGCTGGAGATCAAGTAGTGTCTGTGGTGTTATAGTAGGTAGGGGAAATGGGCAGACTAGGTGGGCCAATCAGTCCTTATCTGCCATCAACATCTATATAATGTATGGGAAGCCCTTATTACCCAGTGAAATCAAACACATTATGTAGAGGGTAATGCCTGATGTACAGGTGATAAACCATAGTATAATCACCTCGAGTGGTTGCTAGGGCATCAGTGAACCTTGAGAGCGCAGCTTGAGAGGTTTACAATTGCCCTAGCAACCAAGAGAGGTGATTATACCATGGTTATCACCTGTACATCAGGCATTGTCAATTATAGTGTATGGGACTTGCATGAGAAGCCCCCCCCAACACAAGTCATTTAGCCTTACCTTATAAATGAATCTGCACTACAGCCACATGATTGTGTAGGGAAATAATTTATTAGGATGCACGGACTGAATCACAGCGGGCCAAAATAACACCAGAGTTAAAATCTCTATCAGACATACAGATTGCCAGACTCAGTAACAGTAAACTGAGACAACTGGAATGTTATTTGAATACTGTACTGAGGCTAACAATCACATTCTGGGTGTGTAGAATACTGAATAACATTGGCATTCCATTTTGTAAACCAACTGCTATGACATAGATGAGATAGGTTTATAAGGTTCTGACATCACAACAGTGGGATTACAGGGTTGTAATCTGTTTGATTTCAGTGGGTAATAAGGGCTACCCATGCATTATAACCTTGTAATTCCACTGTTGTGATGTCAGAACCTTATAAACCTCTCTCATCTATGTCATAGCAGTGGGTTTTCAAAATGGAATGTCAGTGTTATTCAGTATTATAAAATGGCAGGGTAAAATCATGTAATCTGACTGGCTCTTATTTATGTGTAAAATACGGTTTACACATGGGTAAGAAAAGGACTGCTCAGCAGCGAAGAGTCTATAACACAGATCAATGGGCATTTGGAAAACAGGCATTTCTACTGCCAGAGCTGATTTTCCACCATAAACATGGCTGCTACCATTGCACTGTAAAAATATCTTCAACTGGGCCCTAAAAATAAAACTACCTTAAATAAAAAAATAAAACAAATGAATTAAATGCTGTTTCCCTGATTATCACACTCTCCTTACATACATAAAAAAATTAGAAACAATAAGTATTGTTTATAGTTTTCACTACAACAGTTTTTTTGCTGGCAGTCAACAATCACCCTTCTATATTTAACTGCTTATCAGGGAACTCTCTTCTTCTTGTCCTGACAGTGAGACAACTGAGTCTGTGGCTGTAACAAAGGCCTTTTGTCTGTGTGTACAGTGTGTTGGGAGAGAAACATTCTACCTGTGGAACTGAGCAGAATTTTGAATCCATGTACAGTGGTAGCCACACACATTGACAGCTATTTCTGGAAATTTCTGTGATATTTCCAGAAATATCTCCTGCTTTCTGCATTTCCAAAGTAGGGGCAACAGAGAGAAACTCTTCAGAAATTTTGCGAAATATCTTGAAATAGGTGGCAATGTCTGTGGCTACCACTGTATTCAGTGGTAACATTCCATATCTTGAATGTGGGGAACAACGGAGAAAAAAAAAACAGGAAGAAGAATGTAGGCAATAATACAATGACATCATCAATGACATCACTTGCAGTGGGTGGAAGGATTATTTTATCACAAATGCCCAAAGTAAATCTATTTTTCTACATATAAACATGCTTTTCCCAATAGTCAAAACTGAAAAAAAAAAAAAGGAGTCCATTTTATAAGCGCACTCTGGGATGTGTGTAAACCATATTTTACAGCATGGCCAGCAGCTGAAGTCACTCGGCCGTTGGCCTGGTGCCTTACTATGCCCCTGGCCGTGCTGTAAAATATGGTTTATACACACCCCTTTGTGCCTTATTGCTTACTTCTACACACCCAGAATGTGATTGTTAGCCTCAGTACAGTATTCAAATAACATTCCAATTGTCTCAGTTTTCCGTTACTGAATCTAGCAATCACTATGTCTGACAGAGATTTTAATTCTGGTGCTATTTCAGCCCACTGTCATTCACTCCGTGTATCCTAATAAATAGTTTTCCTACACAATCATGTGGCTGTAGTGCAGATTCATTAATAAGGTAAGGCTAAATTACCTGTGTTTGGGGTGGGGTAACTTCTCATATCAAGCCCCATACACTATAAATGACAATGCCTGATGTACAGGGGATAACCACGGTGTAATCATCTCTCATGGTTGCTAGGGCAATGGTAAACCTCTCGAGATGCTCTCTCTCAAGGTTTACTGATGCCCTAGCAACAACTTGAGGTGATTACACCATGGTTATCACCTGTACATCAGGCATTATCCTCTATGTTTTTGTTTCTATGGTGAAGTTATGAGTGAACATTGAAAAATTTCAGCTTTCACCCATAACTGGATCTTTTTGCCATATTTGTCCATCAAATTTTCAACATTGTCTTCTTATGACCCCATCTCATAAACCCGGTAGGATAAAATGTTCACTTATTGACTGACTGATGATTTTGTGGGGAGACCACATAATCACCATTTAGGACAGATTTGAAACATTTCACTTACATTGTTTATAAGACAGAGACTCAAAAAGGCAGTATTGAAAATCTGGTGTAAAAATATATAAAAATGACAAAGTTATAATTAAAAGTTCAAAACGTACTGAAATTCATTTACCAGTCTTTTGACTTTATTTTCTCATATCGTAGTCTCCGGTTCCATCAGCAATATGGCTTTTGTATCAGAAAGTGGATCTGCATGGTGGGACATATGAACATACATACAAAGAAGCCAGCAGAAGAAGACCATTTGGTCTATTAAGTCTGCTCGTAGTGTAGGGTCCACAGCTTGAGCTAATGTCTACTCTCCCTCCCCACTCCTCCCATCCTCCATACCCATGATCCTTACCTTCCCCCTATGCCTAGCCCAGCCTCTCTTAAAGCTGCCCACTGTCTTCAACTAGATGATCTCTTCCGGCAGTGCATTTCAAGTGTCCACCACCCTCTCTGTGAAGAAGTTCTTCCTGACCTTCCTCATAAACCTCCCACCCTCCAGCTTAAGACTGTGCCCCCTCATGTTATGGTTGCCACTTAGCTTAAAGAGACTCTCTTTATCAACCTTATTTATCCTGTTCAAGTACCTTAAGGTTCCAATCATGTCCCCTTCCTCTCTCTCTCCTGTCTTCCAGGGAGTACATGTTCATTGCCCTCAACCTCTCCTCATGTGTCTTACCCTGTTGACTGGCTATTATCATTGTAGCTCTCCTCTGGACCTTCTCCAGCAAGTTAATGTATTTTTTGAGGTCTGGGCACCAGTACTGAACTCCATACTCTAGATGCAGCCTTACCAGTGACCTGTACAAGGGCAATATAACTTCCTGTCTCCTACTACTGATCCCCTTAGATATGCATCCCAGCATCTTGTTTACTTTTGCTGCTGCTTTCTTGCACTGTGTAGAGTGCTTCAGGTCACTAGTGATCATCGCTCCCAGGTCCTTCTCCTCCTCTGATGCAGATACTCGGACTCCATCCAGGAAGTACTCTGTTCTATGTTTATGTATGTTTAGGTGGTTGAGGGTATGGGGGTGTAGTGAGGTGGGTGCTGAGTGGGGAGTCAGGGTTGCTTGTGTGGTCTTGTCCTGCTGCTGCTTGGGGAGGAGTTAGGGTTGGAAATCTAATGCCACATTTCCCTACTTTTTTGGCATTAATGTGAACCCTATCTTTTGCATTAATGCATTTTTTAATAGAATTTCCTGTCTTTTTGAGATAGTAGAATCACATCTTCATTCACACAGGTGCCTTCAGAACTTGCACGAACAGATGCAGACACGCAAAGGCCTCTGGGTCCTGCACCAATGGAAGAGCCCATCTGCCAGCGGAAGTGCAGGGCTCTCCCTTCCTGCACTTTCATGTGGTAATGGATATCAGGAATTTGTGGGGCTGTCTAGGGAGCTGCAAAAGTGCAGATACCTCTGGGTCCTGCACTTCCACATGGATACAGATACAGACAGGCAGGGTGCAGAGGTGCAGGGCCCTATGCCAAGAGCAGATTTTTCTTCACTATATGATACCTGTGCCTGTGCAGGAAAACCCTGTGCATTCCTTTCACAGGCTGGGATGGTGCTGCATGACAATGCAGTCCCCCAACCTCAGCCCATACAGCTGGCAAACTGAACTCACTCCTGAACTCCACTCACTGGCTTATGATTACAAAGCACTAACTGCTGGGGTAAAGGTTGGCACCAAACATGTTTCTTAATAATTATTAATTTTTTTTTAAAGTTTGACCCCAGATTTTTAAGATAGTCATTTTATAACTCCCCCTTATAAACATGACATGTGGCATTTATAACATTCTGGCCGAAATGCTGTTTTTGGGTCACAAGTGTGAAAACACATCTCGTCCAGGATTTGAAAAACAACATCCATCATGTTTATGAGGTGGTGTAAAAAATGACTATGTTGAAAGTTTGGAGTCAAAATACTGAAAATTAGTGAAATTATGAGTAAACTTACAAATATTTCAACTTTCACTCATAACTTGGTTATTTTTTTTCCATTTAAAGTTTATTGAGATTTTCAGCATACAACAGATAACACAACATAACACAATAAATACAAGATGTATCCAGGAATAACTGGGAGAGCCAAATATCACCCCCCAACCCCTTGCCCGTCCTCCTCACCCCCTCCAACAAATCAACATAAAAAAAAAGGGGGGGAACCTTCCTCCACTTCTCCCCCCTTCCTCCTACCCTCCTCCCATCCCGGGTTTGCATGACTAGACCTTATTCAATTGCAACCAAACAGCCGACAGCCCCTTCCTCTACGCAGTTTGAAGTGAATAAAGGGTTACTAATGGAGCCCAGATCTGATTAAATCTCTTCATTCTATTCCTAACACTGGCCACCATTTTCTCTACCCTGAGATTGGCCAGAAATTCCTGCAGCCATTCCACATATGTTATCTCCTCGGAATCCTTCCAGTGTCTGAGCGTTAGTTTTTTAACTGACTTGGATATTAGAGCCATGTGATATTTACGATTAGTTATTGGGATATCAGAATAATCACCCAAAAGGCAGATTTTAACCGTGAACAGGCCATTGAGACCCAATAGGGGATCTGCTCTCTGTCTAATTTGTGTCCATAAGGGAGCCACCTTAGGGCAGGACCAGAAAATATGCGATAAATTGCCTTCCCCCTGAGCACACCTTATACAGGTAGAGGAGGGAACAAGGCCAAATTTGGTCATTTTTTGAGGGGTATAATATAAATTATGTAATATCTGAAATTGCATGAGCCGGAGCCTATCTTGTATAATAAACTGATGGCACCCTTGCCAGAGTTCTGCCCAATTAATAACTAACTCCGGGAAAAAGCTGAGTCCAGTACCCAGAAGGTCCAAAAGGTTTGGGGTAAATCCAATCATAGAGAACATTAAGGATTCTCGAAACTGCATGCGGAAGGCCTACCACTTGGGCCAGTTCCGCCTGGAAGGACAAACACCTGGATGGCCTGGGGGGGTAACCCCTATAGTCTTCACAAGCAAATGGCGTAGCTGAAAGACTTTGAATATATTAGAGGCTGGGATTCCAAGCTTAGCTAACATCTCTGGGGATGAAATCCATGTCCCCTTGGTGTCATTCCAAAGATATAAGAGGTTGACCTCCCTTGCCAGCGGGAGCCACAAGGGGGAAAGAACTCTTCCATCTATTTTAAGATTAGGGTTGCCTAATAACGGTTGCTCCAGATCTAAGCAGTGGTTATATTTAAGGAAATTACAGAACTGGGAGTGAACTTTTACAGAAAGTGCAATTGGAGACGAACGAAGCTGTGCCGGGAGATATTTGATCTTCGTATATAATAAAGAGGCCGGGGAGAGCTTATGATATTGGATTTGCGCCAGTTCTATTTTAAGCCAGAGAGGTTCATAGCTAGAAGGATTTCCTGGATCGCTGTGTTTCACCCATCTTAGATATTTATCCATGTGGCTGGCCCAAAAATAGAGGCCAACATGGGGCAGGTGAAGACCTCCCCTAGCTTTTGGAGCTGCTAATTTGTGGAAAGCCAGAAGAGGTTGTTTTCCAGCCCAGATAAAGTTAACGAAAATATTATGTAGTTTCTTAAATCATGACAGAGGGATCCATAAATTCATGTGGCTAAGTGGATAATAAAGCCGGGGAAAGATGTTCATCTTGATTAAGTTAATTTTACCCCATAGTGACAATGGAAGGTGGGACCATCTATTGAGATCCAGTGTAATAATTTGTAATAAGTAATCCAAGTTTTTCTTTTGAGAAAGTGTTGTGCTTCTTGTGAGAACAATACCTAAATATCTCAGTGACTCTTTCTCCCAGGCCAAACCTAGGTCTCTGATTTCCTGCTTTAACACTCTCTGATTGAGGGGGAATACCAAAGTCTTCTCCACATTTAACTTATAATTAGAAAAGGAGCTAAACTCTTTTATAATTTCCATCATATGCGGTATAGACTCTCTAGGATGGGAGATTTGAAGTAATAGGTCGTCCGCATAGGCTGAAACTTTAACATCTAGGCCTTGGACCATTATACCCTGGATCCTAGAGCAAGTAACCAGCCTCCGTATGAGGGGTTCCAGGTATAAATTAAAAAGCAGAGGAGATAAGGGACAACCCTGTCTAGTGCCAGAACCCAGGGGAAATAAGTCTGAGATGTTACCATTGCATGAGACTCGGGCCGTTGGAGTCTTGTAAATTGCCCGTACCCAGCACTGAAATTCCACAGGAAAACCAAAAGCATGCGATGTCCGAAAAAGGAAGTTCCAGTCCACCCTGTCAAATGCCTTCTCGGCGTCCAGGGAGACCAAGGTAGCCAGAAACTCAGCATCCCTAGACACTGGGAAGACGTGAGCCAGAGTGCGCAGATGATCGCTGGATGACCTCCCCTTCATGAAGCCGACCTGCTCTGCTCCTATTAAATCAGGCAGAACAGTGTTAATATGATTTACTAGCAGTTTACACAGAATTTTTATATCTTGATTTAACAAAGATATAGGCCTATAACTAGCCATGAGTTCTGCCGCTTTACCAGGTTTAGGAAGTAAAATTATTAGTGCTTCGAATAATGTATTATCCGTGCAATTGCCAATGACAATTTGTTGAAACAGAAGGAGGAGCAAAGGGGCTAGTTGTTTTGCAAACACCTTATAGAAATTGGCTGAAAAACCATCTGGGCCCGGAGACTTATCAAGGGGAAGATCTTCAATAACTGTAATAATTTCTGCCTCGGTTATGGGGGCGCATAATGAGATTTGCTGCGCTTCTGAGAGAGAAGGCAAATGAGATTCAGCCAGATATTGGTCTATATCCTTTAAGAGTGAGGAGTTTGCCAATGGCCTATATAACGATTTAAAGAATTTGCAAAATTCAGCTGTAATGTCCGATTACTTATTCAATAATAGCCCCTCAGCTGACCAAATTGATGCAATGAACTTAGCAGATTCTTGCTGTTTGATTCTTGAAGCCAGCAGGCGGCCAGCTTTCTCACCTTGGTCAGCATATGTGGCATTTGATTTCAAGATCATGAATTCTGCCTTCTCCCTCAGAATATCCAGATATGTGTCCCTTAATTTTACCAACTCCAAACGGGTTTGTTCCGATGAATGAGGGGACATACTCATTTCTATTGCTCTAATCTTGGAAAGCAATTGCACCAGGTGCTGTTCCCTCACTCTTTTCCTTTTAGATGCTATCCCAATAAACAAACCCTCAAATATGCCTTAAGGGCACTCCATTCCATATCGGGTTTCCCAGTGGAGTTGGAGTTAGCAGTCACAAAATGGGAAATATGATTACTAACATATTTCACTGTGTTTGGGTACTTTAGGGGTTGATTATTGATTTTCCAGCGCCCTTTCACCTTCGGAAGGGTACGAAAAGAAAGATAGCAAGTAACAAGAGAATGATCTGAGGGAGGTCCTGGATGAATGGCCGAGTCTACCACCCCCGACAATAACCTTTGGGAAAACATAATATAATCAATCCTTGAAGATGTTTTGTGGACTGGAGAAGTAAAAGTGTAGCATCTATCCGAAGGGTGCATAGTAGGCCACACATCACAAAGTCCCACTCTATCCCACAGGTCTCTCAACGCCCGCTGGGCTGGAGAGAGACCTCTGAATTTAATGCCCGAGCAATCCATATTGGGATCAAAAACTAAATTCAGGTCTCCACCCAAAACCATTGGGACTGCTAAGAAAGGGGTTAAAACATTAAATAGGTCCATAAAGAATCCCGGGGAATCACAATTTGGGCCGTATATGCTACCTAATAAAATCTCAGTAGTACTTATTCTTCCAAGGACTAATAAGTATCTGCCCCGGGTATCCCTGATTATTTTAGAAGTTATAAATGGGACATTTCTCTTTACTAAGATCATCACTCCACAGCTTTGAGTAGAATCCTCTGACAAAAATACCTGGCCTATTTGCTGCCTTCTCAGCTTGAGTTCTTCCGAAATCAATAAGTGGGATTCTTGAATAAAAGTAATATCAGACTTTAGCAACCGCAAATGTTTCAGTATTTGGTATTGTTTTGACTTCTGCCTGGCTCCCTTAACATTCCACGTGGCAAAAACTAAACTGCTACCCATAGGATGAAGGTGAATTATTATAGAAGACCTTGAACCTTTTATCAAAAAGGGCTGTTTTTAGGCTGGCCCCCACCAGCGACTCCATGCAAACCCAGCCCCTAGCCAAACCCTCCACCCACCCCCATCTCCCAGTAAGCTTCACCCAGCAACTAGAATACTCAAAAACCTTTATAAGAGCCCTTTCCCTACCCCCCCTTAATGCTGCAATCTACGGTCAGCAGAGCACCTTACAATGCTCTTACCTCCCCCCAGTCCTCCCGACTCCACTGTTACCCCATCCATGCATAGTGTCTTTTACCTAATATCAGTGGTTAAAGCATCTGGGGTTGTGCTGTAAAACATCCCCAACCAGCCGTAATCTTCTGACCGGCTTGCACTTCTACCATGAATACCGAAAACATATATAAACACCCATTTAGCCACAGCCTGACATCCTGGTCACCAAATTAGGTTTTAAAAAATTAAAAAATATAATATAATATAAACAGCCCCCCTCCCCATTCCTGCCGCAACTAATAATTGGCTAAACAGTAAGTTTTTACAAAATTCAGCTTATCCATATAAGACCTGAAACCTGGTATCATAAAATGAATAAGAAAACGCAGTTAGTACCTGTGTAACTAAGCAAGCATCTAAACCTGTTCCACGGGTGCCCTGGACACTAATCTTCAGCAAAAGCTCAAAACAAGGTATTACCTACAGCGTGAGCTGAACCCACTACTCTAATACAGAATGTTCCATCCCACCCCTTAAAAAAACCTTTTAACGTTATCGCTGGGTATAGGATGGAACTTAGCTCAATTCAGCGTGAGCTGTCCTGATTAAAAAAAAAAGAAAACCTGTCAAATCCAGATCCAAACTGGAGTCATTAGCAAATAAATACCCAGCCAACTCTCACAGCTCCAGTCCCATTGAGTTAGGTGAAACTTACGATAATAATAGACTCCAGTATCAGGATTCTAGCTGCCCCCTTAGTAACATGATTTTTAAACCCCTGAACGTTATGACAGGGAAAGGAGAAATATCAACAGAGCCGTTAAACCCGTTCCCTTGTAACTCTAAACATACTCCCATGTAGGGCATCATTGTACGTGTAATCAGACCCAGCCCACACCCCATAAACTTAGAGTGTTACTAAATTAGAGAATTAACATAGCGCTGTTCCCGATCATAGGGAGCAATGATTGAGGCTGAGCACAGCAAAAGGAGATGCCCAAAAGAGAAAACCCCTGTCTCTATAAGATCACATAGCAGCCTTCATCCACAGAGCTCATAATACAGCACGGTCTTGACTATTTCCAACTAAAGGACTGAGCTCCCTCTAGTGGCGACAACTGCTTACAACAAAGCCTGTAACTGAACAGTGAAAATGAGGTGATCCCAGTTTGTAGTCTGTTTACCGTTAGGACTTTGGAAACTCAAGCCAAGGCCTGATTATAACCAAGCTTACACAAAAGAGCAGTAACACACATATATTTCTCTTGCCCCAGTCTGACCCTGAGAACGTAACCCCATGCAAAAGAAACACATGCAAAATCTCGTTGTATGCTCCCAGAAGGAGTCAGGAATGGGAGCTCTCTTTATGAGCCACTCAGTCCATCAATCCCTCAACTTTACTGTCATCAGCATCCTATAACCACAAGAGAAAAGTTCAACTGTAGCCTTCTTCAACTCTGAATTCCTTTGGCTCACATGTTAGTTGGTATCTTATCGATATAAAGGCTTCTTATGATTCCTTGAACAGATTTGGAAAAGCCTTTTTGAGATCCTTAGCTGCTACTTCTGGATCCTCAAAGGATGACCATGCACCGGAGATCATTACCCCCAGCCTCGTGGGGTACCCCATTCGGAACTTTACACCAGCAGCGATTAACTTAGAGACCAAGGGGTGAAACATAGCCCTTTTCTGTCTGACCGACGTTGGCAGGTCTTGTGCCACCCTAATTTTAGCGCCTTCCTATCTCACCTCATGTAACTCTCTAATCTTCATGAATAAATGTTGTCATTCTAAGAAATTTAAAAATCTGAAGACTGGGGGTGAGGAGGTGCTCCCACCGGTGGCATCGGGTGAAAGGATCTATGTGCTCATTCAATCACATACCGCGGCCCGAATGGTGATGGGCCGGCCAGCTTTTCTACAACTTTTTGTACAAACAACACAGCATCCGATCCTTCTTCCTTCTCAGGAAGACCGATGAGGACTGCATTATTCCTGTGGCTGCGGCCCTCCAGGTCCTCTATCTTGGCTTCCAATCTTGTCATTTTTTGCCAGGTGGCAACAATCTCCTGCTCAACTTTCTCCATTCGCTGCTCTATTGAACAGATACGGGCCTCATTGTCTGCCGACCGCTGGTGCACTTCTTCTAAGGCTTGGGTAAGACTTTTAATTTCGGAGGTGATCGTATGTAATTCTTCTTTAAAAGGAGTAAACTCCTGTAAGAAGCGTTGCAGAGTGATGGACTGTTGATCGGCCGAGGTAGCTTCTAAAGAAGGCCCTTCTGCACTACTCGAGGTCCTGGTTTTTTTCCGGGCCTTCTCTGGTGAAACCAGAGGAGTGTGTTTTGAAGTGTTCCTCCTCGTTATCGCATCCATTTGCACAACTTTCAGCAGCGTGCTGATCAAAGCCTATTCTTAAAGCTTCTCAAACGATCTTATATAGCTTGTACCAGATGTTTTGGTAAGAATGAAAGATTTAATAAGTCGGGAGGCTGGAGCAGTACTGGAGAGCTACTCTTTGGTGAGCTGCATCACGTGATCCCCCATAACTTGGTTATTTTATTATATTTTTATCCCAAATTTTGAACATAGGTTTCTTATGACCCCATGCTGTGAACCCAGAAGGTGAAAATCTTCAGATCTTGCCCAAAACATGATTTTACAGAGTAACTTTAGCCTAGATTTTTTTAAATTTCACGACTACTTCTTGAGGCAGGGTCCCAAAAAGACCATGTTAATCGTTTGGTTGAAAAATATTAAAAAACGAAAAAGTTATGAGTAAATTTTGAAATATTTCAACATTCACCCATAACTTGGTCATTTTGCCATACTTTTCCAACAAATGTTCAACATTGTCTTCTTATGACCTCACCTCATGAACCCAGTAGGGGAACATTTTTAAATCATGGTTGAAAGGTGATTTCATGGAGCAACCAAAAAATAACCTCTTGGGGAGGATTTGAAAAAAAAAATCCCCTATCTTGTTCATGAGGTGGGGTCCCAGAAAGGTGATGTTGAAAATTTGGTGTACAAATTTTTAAAAATGAGTTAAGTTATGAGTAAAAGTTCAAAACATATTGAAATACATTTACCAGACATTTGACCTTGTTTTCTCATACTGCAGTCACCAGTTCCAACAGCAGGATGTCCTTAGTATTGGAGAGTGGGTCTGTGTTGTGGAACAGGATTTAGGGGAGTATGTGAGGGTGGGGAGTGGTGGATCAGTGTGGTGTGGGAGGTGTTGGGATGTCAGATCAGCAAGGGACTGTTTTCTTTGCAAGTTCATTACAAAAAAATAAAACAGTCCAACAAAGGATGTTTTTTTTTTTACAGCTGGCAAGATTGTAACATGCTTACAGATAACATTTTTTCATACTTTTTACGAATTCTGCTTAACAAAACATGAACATTCAGGAGTATGAGAGCTGGGAACTGCATTTGTGGACAGTAGATATGACTGGTATTACAGGGGCACAAGTAAAGTATATAACGTTTTCTTCTAATAAATGGTAAAATTATGAGATGGAAGAAAGAAAGATTTTGAATTAATATTCAAAAGAACTAGGATATAATTCAAAGTTTATAAAATCTGTGGACAAAGGGGGAAATACAGTCGTCCCCGATAAGGACCACAATAAAAGTATAGCCATGTAACTAATGGGGGATACAAATAACTTTAAAAAATGTCCAGGTAATCCTCTGAATAATTAAAAAAAGAACTATATAAACTTTTATAGGAAGCTGTGACACAGGGTTCTATTTCAGAGAATGAGTACAATTTTATTTGGGAAGAATTCCCAGTCATTCCCTGTTTCTACATTCTTTCTAAGATTCATAAGAGTATTGACCCCCCACACACGGAAAAGAATAGTCTCTGGTGTTAATTCCTTGTCACAAAACTTAGGCAAATTTGTAGACTACATTTTGCAGAAGTGTATGACCAATTTGAAATCATATGTAATGGGTACCACTGATGTTCTTAGAAAATTTTCAGATTTTAAAATGTGCATACAGTGTTGTGGCAAGTTAAAAGAACCACTTTGCATTAAGTTGTAAAGACAGGTTCCACTTTCTTTATTCTTCAGGCTGTACATATGTTCTTTCTGATTCTGGGTTTTGTTTAAATAATAAACACTTCCTGAAAAAGGGAAATAAGAATTTTTGTGGTCTCTAAGATGTTTTCTTTTTTACTTGGGGTACTTCCAGGTGACCTTTTTTTGATTGAAAGCATATTTTTTTTATCCTGTGGGTATGCTGCAGTGCAAACTGCTGCTGTAAAGCCATTCATTTTCTTTAATGTACCAAAAGTGTGTTCCTGTAGAGCAAAGGGAAAAATGCAAAAGGCAGCAGTGATCAGAAAATACTGAGATCAGATGGCAAAGGGATACTGCACTGCTATTTGATGCGAGATATGCAGTATTTTTCCTGGGGACAACAGTTATATTTACTTCTGCATATTTTTTTTTAATTGTTTAACCAGGTGAGACACACTAAGCTGAAAGCTTTTTTACAGGTGAAACCTGGGAGCACAGGGAAGTTAAATGACTTGCTCGGGGTCACACGGTATATGCAAGTGGGGGCTGTGGGATTCAAACCCAGGTTTTCAGATTTGCAGCTCAGAGCCTTAAACCATTGCGCTTTGCTGTCTCCCAAATATTATTTTGCAAGTATGGACAATGACTTTTTCATGGTGGTCATGTAAAGAAGTCTCTGTATTTCAGAGTGTCAGCTGCTGGTTGGTATATACCATTGGAATATGACAAATATAGTGCAGCTTTCTTGGCACAATCTGTTCTTTAGACAACTGCTTTTTAAAATCATATTTCTTTACTTGGATCCTCACAAAATGGCAAAAAGGTGGAGATGTTCCTTAGGCTACTGGTTCATTATCTGTTGGTCAGCCACCACAAGAAAAATAGCTAATCCATCCAAATAAGGCTATTTGCCCATGATCTTTAAAGCTGCACAAAAGTGTGAGGGAAACCACTGATTGACGGCTGGTACTCAAGATGGCAGGATGTCTCCATCTGCAGCTGCAATCATGAGGAAAGTCCTACTGTTCTCATACAGATACCATGGTTCCTTCACTGCTGGCCAACACTGCATTTGGGGTGCTCTGAAAAGGTATTTCTGGGCATAATTCAAAAAAAAAACAAAAAAAAACAAAACTTGAATCTAGCTAAACATGTCCCATTTAGCTAGACTCAGATTTTTTTTTAAAACACAACACATTTAGGTGATTTTCACATGTTTTAATATAAAAAAATGGCAGCTGTTATGAAATGAACAAAAAATAATAATCAGTTTGTGAGAACCATTTTCGGTTCATGACAACTAAGTGATGCGAACTGAAAGTGCTCCCATGAACCAAAACTGTTTAGTTCATATCAGAGGGTTATCTACAAATCCTACTACACATGCTCAGAAAACAACTTTAAATCTTTATACTTCTTGAAACTTTCAAAAGGCATTACCATAGCAGAGGCCACTTCTACCCTTAATGTTTAGAGAAAAATTCTGTACCATCTAGGCTGTACATACAGTATAGGGAAAAACACTGCACTTCATTAAAATTCACATTCTGTATATTGGAAACCATATGAGATGCCATCACAAAACTTTGTCTTGAGATCCTGCCAGCCAGACCATGCATGCCACATTTTAGCTGTTTTGTCAAACGCTGCCAAAGGTATTGAGGTGCAACAGTTAGGGTTTAACATTAAGCACCTTGCTCAACTCTAACCATACTGATGCTACTGCACCAGTATAACATATATAGTGGATATGACATGGCCTGGCAGAAGATTTATCATCATGACAGGCTAATAATATTATGATCTCTGAAGAGTGGTGAAGCCACAAGTGAGAGTTCTTAATATCATTGGCCTCAAATGAAGATAAATATGATGGCCCAGATATTCAAAAGAGTTGAGCCATGCGCAATAGGGTTGCGCCTGCGTAAGTCCGAAAATGTGCCATTCTACGATATTCAGCAGGAGGCAGCTGCGGCCCCCAAATCACGCTGAGCAACAGTGCAATGCTAATGAATGTATGCACAACTGAAGGGGGAGGAACCATGCTTAAATGGCGCAGTGCGATATTCAACAACATGCACCATGCGCAATAGGGGAGCAAGCAGAAGTTGCGCCATAGCAGAAATGAGCCAAAATAAAAGGGAGCAAGGGAGAGGCACAAGAATGCTACAGGGAAGTCACATGAGGGCAAAGTCTAGCAGGAAAAACTGGGCAGCAGGGGCACACAGGGCAGGCCAGAAAAGGGCCTGGAATCAACAGGCACAGGGGAAGGTGTGGGGAGCCACAGTGCAGAAGGGGGAAGTATACCACACAGCAGTGAGACCAGCACAGGCAGGTGTTCCCGGTGCAGGGGAAGTAGCAGCCAGGACAGTGGGGGGAATACAGAAACAGCTGCCGGGGGGGTGAACACAAGCCAGGGACATGGCCAGTGCCACCATCCAGATGGAGGCCGTACTGAGGGGGGGTGAGAAGGCGGGCTGCAGGTGGGCGTGGCCGTGGAAGGGCCCATCGGTGGTATGCCCCCAACAGGCAGTACCGAGCCTGCATCAGCTTTGAGCTGTACAGCGATACTGAGATTGTGGGCTGGTACCACCTGAATCGGGCAATTCTGAGGTGGCTCTGTGATCTGTGCAGTGATGTGATGCAGAGCACCCACACGACGGAGCCATGCCCTGTCAGTGGAGACAAAAGTGACAGCTTGCATGTGCTTGTTCGCCACGGGTACCTTCCAGAGACCAACTGGGGACACCACAGGCATAACCCAGTCGGCCACGTCACGCCACCTCACCCAATTCCTCAGCGCACTGCTGCCACATGCTGTGGAGTACATCCATTTCCTCAGCACACTGGCGGAGCACACAGCAAACATACAGAAGTTCCACAGGGTAGCACGTATGCCTGGCATGCTAGGGGCAATAGACTGCACCCATGTGGCCATCCGCACACCACCTGGCCCTGACGGGGCTGCATATATAAATGGCAAGGGCTATGCCAGCATCAACTGCCAGGTGGTGTGCAATGCCGGGGGGCACATAATCACTGTCTGTGCCATGCACCCTGGGGAAGCACACGATGCCTTCATCTGGCACCAGTCAGCACTGTGCCACAGATTCGAGAGTGGGGATATCCCCACTGGCCACCTAGTGGGTGAGTATGCAAACCACATGGACAATCATAGGGCCTGGGGGGGCATGGTCAGAGGTGACATGGGTAGTGGCCTACATGGCCCGGAGCAGGGCGATGCTGATCACCAAACTAACCTCCACCCTCTACACACAGGTGACAGTGGATACCACTCTGTCCCTGGCTGCTCACACCCTACGGTGACGCGACCCCATCGCAGCAATGCTACAATGAGGCACACGCCACCACACGAATGTCATCGGGCGGTGTTTGGGATGCTGAAGGCACATTTCCATTGCCTGGACACCTCCGGCGGTGCCCTACAGTACAGACCCTCAAAGGCCTGCGAGCTATTCCTGGCCTGTTGCATCCTGCACAACATGGTCAATGAATGTGGGATAGCTGTACAGGTCAAAGAGGAGGACAGCAATGGGGACGATGAGGACGCTGGTGACAATGGTGATGGGCAGCCCCCCCTTGGGCGATGGGACCCCCCCGACTGCTCCGGCTGGCACAGCTGCACTGGGACACCATCACGGAGGAGCACTTCAGCCAACTGAGGTAAGTCATGGGGCCATGTGCAACCAACAGTGGCTAAGGCACAACCCACAAACATGCATGGACACACACCAGGGGTGAGTTCCGTCAAGGTAAGTGGCCGGGCATGGAACCACACACACAACCAGGAATGGGTGAGGTCTAACATGCCACGCGGACGGACAGACACACACACACACACACACACACACAAAATGCACCAGACATGCACAAAGGGTAGGAGGCACACCGACCCAGAATGCCACCCCTAGCCACACACATGTCCACAGACCACCACGCCCACTGCCTGTCCTTGTGTGTGTGTCAGATGCTGAGCACCATTGCACACTGGTGTACAGTGCAATGCAGGCATCATCATGCACACGCAACTGCAGACGGCACCTGGGAGGGTGTGCAGATGGACTGTGTGTCCATGTGCAGGGCCGGGTACCCACCCATGCAATGCCCGCTGAATGAGACAATGCACAGAGGGCAGCACCAGACAGTAGCCGAGTTGGGAGCCAGGTCAGTCACATGCCACAGTGCCCCGGCTGCCACAGATGCATGGGCAGCCCTGCTGAGACCCGCCAGCACTGACAGGCTGACCACTGGCCTCGTGGGGTGGCACCGATGGTCCCCAAGGGGTTCCACTGCATGAACGCGATCGTGCTCATGCAGAGGTCTGCAGCACACCAAACATGCCTGCACCAGGCGTGCTCGGGATGTCCACAACTGAACCCGGTGTTGACAAGGAGGGTGTCGCACGACACCGGGAACAGGGGGTGGACAGTGCACTGCATGGTGTCTGCGATGCATGGGCAAATGACTGTGTGCCCATTGTGGCTATGACAGCAGTGAATGCCTGTGTCTGCCTGTCAATGGCAGCAGTCACATCCTTTCACAACCGGTCCATCCCTGCCAGGATCAGAGCAATGTCTCTGCTGCGACACTCCTCTGCCTGCTCCAGAGCCGCACACAGTGCATCCACCGACGTCTCAAGCCACATGTGCTGGTTGACTGATGCTTGCAGTATGTGGGTATGCTCATCCAAGAGGTCATCTGCCTCCTCGGCATCCTGTCCCTCAGGGTGTGCATGGCCCTGATGCCCAGCATACCCCTTGAGGGTGGGCGCTGCACACCAGGACCAGGTCTGGGCATGTCCGCAGGTGGTGCACTGACGCCGCCCCCTGACCCTGTACCCTCAAGCCCATTGACTGACTGCTGATGCTGCCCCTCCGCCTGCCGCTCACCAGGGATCACTGGTGCCGCCGCAGTGGCCGCAACAGTCCCACTGTCCTGTACGCACACCAGTGCTGCCCCACTGGTGCTGACAGGCACAGGCTGGGACTGTGATGACATGCAGGCCTCCACAGTGGCACCACCCACAGCCATGGCTGTGATGTTACCTGCTGTGTGGCCGTCCCATGGCACACACGTGTCACTGCCCATGCCGTTAGGACATCATCATCGGTGACGGACCTGGCACCAGCCCGAGTCACAGCATGCTGGCATCCATGGACGCTGGCAAGCTGGGACATGGGCAGGGCCTCCTCTGCACCTGTTCCAACAACATCAATCTGGACAGCCAGGTGGGCCCACTGTCGCACTGAGCCACGTATACCTGTGAAGGTGGATGGGCCCTCCTCCATCTCCATCTGACTATCCTCAGTGGACAGGCCCACCACCGCTGACCCATGCAGATGCTCAGGATCTGTAAGGGAAAACAAAGTAACGTTACTGCATGTGACCTACCCTGCCCCCCCAATAGACAGACTATGACCTACCATGCAGTGACGGGCTACTACCCGTCTGGAAGCCACCACCTGAGAACACCCTCAGTGGCACAACGCTACATGCTTCCAGCAACCCTCTCCTCCTGTGGGGTCAGGTGTACCACCTCTGGCTGTCCCCCACCTGTCGCAGCTCGTGCTGCCCTGATGGCAGCCACCTTCTCCTTTATCCTCCTCCTGTCTGTGCCCATCTTCTTCTTGCACTCCTGCGTGGAGCATTGGTGGCTGCTATGCAGGTTCACTGCATGCGCCACCTCCTCCCATACAGCAGCATGGACCCGTGGTGTTCCCTGCCGTCCGCTGAGAAGCGGCTCCTGATCCAGGTAGGCCTCAAACAGGGCATCCGTCTCGGCCTTGGTGAAATTAGGCCTCCTCCTCCTCCCACCACTGTGTTTCTCCTCTCCCACAACTCGCTCGGTCATTATTTAGCCTGTAAGAATGAAAGTTGTTGCCTGTGACTGTGCAGTCCCATGCATGTCACAAAATCCACAGTCCACACTCCCAAACAGCATGCAACTCACCAATAGACTGCAGTAACTGACTATGGCCAGTGCAGCCCAATGTCGCACTTTTATAGTGCAACCCATGCAAATGAGGCGAGATGCAACTTTAAGTGGATGCAAATTGCAGTGCTGCGCCATTGAATGGCTGATTAGCTGATTTGCATATGATGACTGAATATTGCGCTGTTGCTATTTGCGCAATTGTGTTGAACGTGCTGAGCCAAGGGCGCAGTTCTGTGACATGCGCAGTACACACCTCACTGCGCATGCCCAGGTTGCTGACACAGGCATCTGCCACGCTGCTGATGTGCTGTGCGTGGGAGGCAATGCAGGGCACAGCCACCATTGTGCCAGTGGCGCTACAGCGATGTTCACCTATATGGCGCTGTGGCACTGGGACATCATAGGCGCACTGGAGCAACAGCACGGTAGGCCGCTACTGGAGGTAGCACACAGGCACCCAATCACGCTACACGCATTGGGTTCCAGTGGTGCTGTGCCTGTCCATGGGCCACAGACCCTTGACCCTGTGCCCGACCTTTGCCCCTAGGCGTCATGCATCAGGCATGTGTGCACCACTATCGCGCTGTTTGGTGACAGCGCGATAGGGAATGGCAGCGCTGTACTGCGCAGCATTTGCACGTGGTGGAGCCGCGCTGCAGAGCACCATTTTGAGCCGACTGAGCAAGTGAGATGGCGCGGAGGAGGGCTGCCCAGTGGACCCAAATTGAACTTGCCAACCTGGTGGCCATTGTTGAGCCACTTTATGGCCCACTGTTTGGGAGGCACCACTGGACAGGTCCAGGAGTCAGGTGTGGGAGGAGGTGGCCAACGCCCTGGAGGAGGCCACAGGAAGGGGACATATGGCGGAGCAGTGCCGCCACAGGTATGGCAACCTGAGGAGGAGGAGGAGGGAACCGGACCTGCTTGCCTGCCTGCGGGCATGTGCCAGGAGGGGCACAGTGCCACGGCCAGGTAGGTGTTACGTCCACACACTTATCTTCCATATGGGTATCACAGTTGTATGTGTCCAGAACATGGGGGAGGGACCATCCGGTGTTGGCTGTGGTGGTGTTATTAGGGTGTGGGATGGGTGGGTCTGGCTGGGTGGGAGTGCACACACATGGGGGCAGGGGGACTTTGCCACAGGATTGTACTGATGTTCCTCTCTCCATGTTTGCACCACAGGGCTGGAAGAGAGGAGTCTGGCCAGGGAGATGCGGTGTCAGCAGGACGACAGGGCCGGTAGGAGGGGCGATGGTCCACAGCGCCAGAGGGACTGGCCTGATGATGGTGAGTGCCATACCTCCATGATTACTATTACATGCTGTGTAACAACGTCGGCAGCGGGGCATGGCCACCATCCATTGACACCACTGCCATGCACGCAACGTGTTACAGTCAGCACTGTCCAGTGGCACTGCATGTCTGGGAGTGAGTCGATGGTGGTCCATGTGTGCACTGGGTACATGGCTGTGCCACTGCCTTCGCACCACATAGCCATGTCACTAAACAGCCACGGTGGTGCTGTGCATGACTTGGCCGGTGAGTGTGTGCAGCGGTCAGCATGGCTGTATGCGCCTGGGTGGGCAGGTCTTGTGGGCACGATCACTGTGGGTGGTCACACACCATCACAGAGGCATGTCCCATGGCTGTATGCCATGCACAGTGGGTGGGCTGTATAGGGCTGTGCATTCACACCTATTGACTGTGCTCCCTTGTCCTAGGTGTCTGCCAGCTGAAGGAGATACGGGAGGCACTGCAGGAGATACTCAGTGTGGCACGGGCATCATTAGAGATCCTGCAAAGGATTGACTGGCTTGGGGTCTGGAGAAGACACAGGAAGCAGAGCAGCCGGAGCGGGGATCGGGGCACCCATTGAACATCCTTATGCCCCTGATTTCCCCTAACCCCCCGGGCCAACCCTCACACCCCTCCTTTCCTGTCCCATTTGTTCACCCCTGCCCCTTATCCACCCCCACCTTGTTTATGGCCCCCCCCCACATTTGTACATAGTTTTGTAAATAGTTCTTTTGATATTTTTGAATACAAATACTTTGATATGAATACTGTGGTGGTCTCTGATTTGCAGTGGGCTATAGGTGCTCAGCTGCAGTGGTGTGCATGGCGTCAGGGGTGGTACAGTCATGGGTATGTGTGTGTGTCCATGGGGAAGTGACTATGGTGTGGCAGTAGCTATCACTCAGTGTCTGTGGTGTGTGTGTTGTGCCCTGTGCACTGGATGACTGTGTGCAGTGGTCCGTGGTGCATGCTCTGTGTCCATGGTGCCCCTGTCAGCACATCCATGGCCTGTGCAGCTGACACCTTTGCATGTCTGTGACCTGTACGGTCTGCTGGCATGTCAGTGGTGGCTGTCCATGCAGGGCAGCCACTGTACCCGTCACAATGCTGGGTTGCCTCCTGTCACTGGTGTGGTGCATGTCTGCTGTCCCACCTCCATGCTGTGGCTTGTGTGTGTTGCAGGGGATGTGCACCACTGTCTGTGACTTGTTCTCCGGGCAAATGATGGCTGCGTACAGGTCCACAGTGCCTGTACAGGGTGGCTGGCACTCCTGTGCCATGGAGGACTGCAGGCTGTGTGTACACAGTTTCCATGAGCCCATGCTGGGGGCTTGGTTGCCCTGCTACTATGTCCCTGTGTTGTTGTGCCCTTGGCATGGGTGGGTGTTTGTCCATGCACTGTGTTGCATCCGGTGTGGTGCATGCTTCCACGCACCACTGTGGGTGTCTGTGCTGGCTGTTGTGGCCATTTCTGGGTCAGGGTGTGTCCTTGGGAGGGTGTGCAGGATGCTGTACCACTGGTGGCGGTGTCCGGGGCATGCCCTGTCACGTGTGGGGTACCTCGTGTGCCGACGCATGGTCGGTCTCTCAGCTTTACCTCGGAGGGGCTGTGCGTGGTGGCACTGTGTGTGCCATTGTTGCATTGCTGTGTGCTGCCACCTGCTGATGGGTGCTTGTGGTGGGGCTGCATTGTCACAATGGGATTGGTGGCATGCATGGGGTTTCCTGCAGTGGTGGACGCTGATCCTGGGTAGGGTGTCTGGGGGTCATGGTGCAGGGTGTGCTCTGCATTGGGGGGATGATGTGGCACGGGGTGATTGGCCCTCCTTGTGTGCCGGTCACAGCTTGCCAGGGGGTGTGATGGGGCTCCATGGCCCAGCTGTGGGTTGGTTGCTTGTCTCCATGGGCCAGTGGTTATTCCAGCCCTCCCCCAGTTGTGCAGTGCATGGGGTGTAGGGGGACGATGTCTGTTCTGCTGTGTGTTCCTCTGCCCATCTGTGGCATGGGTGGTGAGCCCCTACATCCCTGGCTGTGCAGTTGCACTGCTGCCCTGCTGCTGGGGAGCGTCCCTGGTTGCGCTATGGCGCCTCTGGACTGCTCAGCTGAACATTCCTTGTTGTGCTATGGCACATCAGATCTGCTCAGCTTCCCCGCCCTAGTTGCGCTATGGCGCAGGTGGTGCGATATTCAGTCGTCAGCTGTAGACGCATCTTGTCCGGCTCAGTTTTTGAATATCGCACCTCTTGCCCATGGGCGCAATGGATTTGTGCTTGCTCCTGCTATTGCGCACTTTTTGGGCACAGTTTGAATATCTGGGCCGATATCTTCAGTCAGGTCAGGTTTTTTTTTTTTCCAGTTGTTTAACCAGGAGTGGCACACTAAGCTGAAAGCTTGTTTACAGGTGCAACCTGAGAGCACAGGAAAGTTAAGCAACTTGCTCAGGGTCACACAGTATGCAAGTTGGGGGGTTGTGGGATTCAAACCCAGGTCTCTAGATTTACAGCTCAGAGCCTTAAACCACTGCACTATACTGCCTCCACTATACTATACTGTTCTGTTTGAACAGACATGTTTTTGGATGCACATGATTTGGAATGTGTAAAAAAACTGCTTGTGACTTTGAAATGTGTGAATAATATTTCAGCTTCTTTTGCACTTGCAGTTACTTGTTTGGGAGTGGTTTACAAGATTTGCTACTAATTCTGTTTAAATCACTAAGCCACATAGCTTTACATTGTGGTCAGTACATAACATAGAGGGTTGTCTATGAGAAGACATACACAACAAGGATATTCTTGTATTGAGAGGTTTCCCTGATAACTGATTACCTTGAGAACGCAGCTCAAGAGGTGCTCGGTTACCAGAAAAACCTCAAGATACAAGAAGATCCTTGTTTGTGTATGACTACTCTTACACACTGTTTTATAGTGTATAGGCATCCATACCCTTTTTGGACACTACAGTTAGTGTCAGTGAACTGGTGTTTGGGGGGGCACTTGAGGGTTGGTGGTAGGCTCAAATTACTGACACAGTGTGTTGCAGATGTTTCTGCAAGTTCAAATAAAAAAAAACTTTCAGGTTAATTGGATAGGAGAAATCAACTATATGGTAGCATTCCATGTTGTTCTGCTGCAGTAGTGACATCACTACTGCAGCAGAACATCATAATTATACCACGGTCATAAAAAGAAACAGAAAATCTCTTATTGTGATTGACTGGCTGACACCTTTCTGCCATGGCAAATCCTACAATATACCCATGGCAAAGGTGCCAGTCAGCCGCATGTTAAAAAAAATGATCTGACCTCGAAATCACTAAACGCCAACTGACATCTTGTTTCTCTGCTAAACCAGGAGTATGAAAAAACACCTCCGTACATCAGCAAAATAACAAACAAAACAGTGTGCAAGCCTGAATCAGTTACCATAAGCAAGCTTTTCTAACTTTTTCCCATATCCACTTCCACCCGGCTCACCTCTAAATAATTTTTTTCTGTCCGCTCAGCTAGGCTCCATTCTGTTCCCAGTACAGTCCCGCTCTCTCTCCCCCATACAGCCCCTTTCTCATTGTTTAAATCCCTGCTCTTGCTGTGTCAATGGCCACACACATACACACACACACACACATGCACATGCACACATATACAAAAAAAGAAAATGCTAAACAAATTCCTCCACTTGCAAGAAATTCTCCCGAGTCCATTTTCACTATGCAAATTGCGAACGGAAACTATATGATGCAATATATTACGGGTCACAACATGCCACACAGTCAACACAGAACTTTTTTTTTCTAGCAGGTTAACACATACACTAAAATTAAATAAAAAGCCTGAAAAAACGGTTTTATTTTATTCTTTTTCCTTTTCAGTTAAATGTTTTATTGTTTCCATTATAATACACATACACACAGCCACAAACATGATTTGCAAGACCACACTACTGAACATACATGGGTCAGAGCAATGTGCCCACTCTAAGCATATGTCTAACTTATATAACACTAGAACGCAAACAACTTTCTTAAATGTACCAGCATAATGCTAACTTGAAAGTATTATACAAGTATAGAGAAAAAAAAAGGACCCCGATGAGGCCTGTATCTCTTATGCAGTCAGATAGCATAGTAAAAAATAGATGAATAGAGGCACCCACCTTAGTAACTCCAGCCACTCACAACCATAGGGAGGTATCACCACATATAAAACAAGGCTTCATGAAACACGGTAGCTACACTTTCTCATAGTCATTTCCAAGACAGCACCTGGAGGAATGGCACCACAGAGTAAACAAAGTCATATAGATATATTAAACTACTACTACTGTGTGGCGTTGCTACTACTATGTTAGTGGAACATGGAAGCAAAGTATATATATAAGAAAGAAGGAGGTCCCAGGTTAAATCATTTGAGTAAAATAACAAAACATCATCACAATAAACAACCACCGACACTCCTTGATAACTACTAGTACCCACAGAGCAAAACAGTACAACTTTGTAGGTAAACTATGTACAAATAATATCATTTCAGATGGAGCCTAAGGAAGTATAATCACTAATAACATTGTCATTATAGCAGAAAGGTCAAATAAGTACAATACACACAGTCGGTTAAGAGCATGGGAGGTGTCAAAAAGAGAAATAAAACATAAGTCAGCAGATACCAGCCCTGGCTGACAAATAAGCCATGTAGGGGGCCCAACAAAAAAAGAAGGAATCCATCTTCTCAGTAACTATGTGTGAGCATCTATCCAATTCATATATGGAAGGAAGTGCTGATATAATGTCATTGATACCTGGCATAATAGTACTTTTCCAATTCTGTAGGATTGCCCGCTTCACTTGCATACTGAACAGCATTAGCCATCTAAATGCCTGATATTTAAGGTGTGGAGCTTCAGATCTCAGACCCAGCAGCAGGAGGGCTGCATTGACTGGGATTGGACTACGCAGGATCAGGTTAGCTTCGTATACCACCTTCTCCCACAGGACATAAATTTGAGGCAGTGTCAAAGAATATGATACAAGTCCGCCCCAGGCTGGAGACATCTTCAACATGTATCATGTACAAGGATTTTCATTTTCTTTAGCACCACTGGTGTCTTATACCATGAGTGCAGTATTTTATTATGTATGAGTCTGCTGTGAGTGTCTTTGTGAATCTTATATCCAGCTTGCCAGCACTGTTTCCATTGCGTCTCAGAGATTTGTATTTGAAGGGCCTTTTCCCACTTAGATTTAGATGTTATGTTAGAGGAAGGCAAAGTGTCCCTCACTGCTGCATACATAGTGGCAGCGACCTTGTTGGGTAGGAAGAGTCACCCCTTTAAATGAGGAGTAAGGTCTGTAAGTGCATTTCCCTGCCGTAGAAGGGGCTTAAGAGTGTCACGGATTTGTAAATATTTCCAAAAGTCTGATTTGACCAGGTTCCATCTAGATTGCAAGTTCAGATAGGTATCTACCAACAGGGAATTAGGCACCAATATGTCCTGAATAAATATAATCCCCTTCTCCTGCCAGAGAGGTCAAGCCACCGTTTTGCCCCCAATGGTAAGGTTAGGGTTACCCCATAGGGGTGTATACAGAAGGGGAAGGGCTGGAAGTTTTAGTTGTTTGTGTAGGAGCCTCCAATATCTAATTGAGGAGCCTATAGTGGGATGAGATAGGGACTCATGGGGAGAGGAGAACCAGAGAAAAGAGGCTGCTACAGGGCTATTACAGAGAGTCTGCTCAAGTTCTAGCCACCGAGGAGATTCAGTATTATGAGGGTGGAACCAATTTAAAGTTTGTGCATATTGAAAAGCCAGTTTATAACCTTCGATCCAGGGGACGCCACAACCCCCTCTATGCCATTGGACCCTGAGCTGGTTTCTACTTAAGTGGGGTCTATCGGAGCCCCAAAGAAAGGAGCCAATCATCACATCTATTTTTTGAAGCCAATGAGATGGGAGAAACAGGGGGATATGTGATAGAAAATAAAATATTTTAGGGGCAAGGGTCATTTTAAAGGCCGCTATCTTGCCTGCCATAGTCAAATGAAGACTATTTATGTGATCAAGCTCAAGTTTACATTTAATCAGCAAGGGGCCGAGGTTGTTATCCCACCACTTTGCAAGGTTAGCCCCAACTTTAATACCCAGGTATGTGATAACATGTTGAGACCATTTTAAACCATAATGAGCCAAGAACTGGGGTTGACACTGAGAGTTAAGGGGAAGTATTTCTGTTTTAGATTGATTAACCTTTAGTCCAGAAATGGTAGAAAAGTGGTCTAGAAGGGCTAATAGTTAGGGTATGGATTCCTTAACATCCCCTAGCGTTACTAGTAAGTCATCAGCATACAGCAAAGTGGAAATTTGTGCCTGCCCCAGACCGATGTCTTTTATATGGGGGTTTTGTCTGATTGCAGCTGCCAAAGGTTCGATTGCAAGGACAAACAGAAGAGGGGAGAGAGGGCACCCCTGCCTTGTGCCTCTGTGTAGTTGGAAGGGTTCAGACAGCATGGAATTGGTGAGGACTTTAGCTAGGGGAGATGTATATATGGAAGAAACAGCGGCTCTGAAATGGGTCCTAAAACCCAAGTATTGTAAAACTTTCTGCAAATATTCCCATTCTACGGAGTCAAACGCCTTTTCAAAGTTGATGGCCAAGGCAGGTGTGGGCGCTGATGTTTCCTGACTAGCCACGTGAATGAGATTAATAAGTGTTCTAATGTGGTCGGCACTATATCTGCCTTTTACAAAACCTACCTGAGATGGATGTATCAAGGAGGATAGGACGGGGCCAATCTATTAGCTAGCACTCTAGCATAGATCTTACTGTTTGAATTTATCAGGGATATCAGCGATAGCTAGCTGCCTCCTTGGGAGGTTTATCTTTTTTTGGAAGAACTGTGATAATTGCCTCCCTGAGGGTGACAGGCAGTAAACCCTTTTCTTCGGTCTCCTTAAATACCTGGCACAACAATGAGGATATCAGAGGGGACATCATCTGTATAAAATCTACAGGAAACCCATCGCTTCTGGGGGACTTCCCTTTCTTTAGGGCCATCAGGGCAGTCACTACCTCCGCTTGTGTCAGAGGATCTTCAAGAGCGGCACTCTGCACTGCAGATAGCTTCAGAAGACTAATACTTTGTAAGAATGCTGTCGTATCTGGACAAGGCTCTGCTCTGGTTGACAGATATAGCTGGGAATAGAATGCTGTCATTATATCATTCACTTCCTGAGGATTGGTTTTCACTATCCCTGAGACTGGATCTTTCAGCCCCCCTATATATCTATTCCTTGTTGTCTCTGCAGTTGGTAGGCCAGAATTTTCCCCCCCCTCCCAAAAAGAGTGCTTTATCCTGATGAGTGCTAAATCAGCCTTTCTAGATAGAAGTTCATTTATCCTAGTTCTTATAGCAAGGACCTGTCGTCCCCACATTGACTGAGAAGATGGGTTTGATTGAGCCTTTAAAGTCTTTTCAGCATCGAGCAAGTCTCTTTCCAGTTGAGTCAGTTCCCCTTCTCTAGTTTTCCCCCTATGTGAGGCATACTGTATGATCTTACCCCGCATAGTCGCTTTGTAAGCTTTCCAGGTGTTTTGGGCAGAGGTGTCGTCTATAGGGTTTTCCTGAAGAAAGTTTATGGTTTCTGATTTAGCCCATTTTACAAATTTAGAGTCCCGTAGAAGAAGGGGGTCCAGTCTCCAGGTAGATGACCATGGGGCAGGAAGGCCCCAAGATATAATCATTTGTACTGGAGCATGGTCTGAGATGACCATGGGAAGAATAGCAGATTCCAAGACCTGGTGTGTAAGGGTTTGGGAAATAAGCCAGAAGTCCAGCCTGCTATATGTACCATGCACCCCAGAGTGATAGGAATAGTCCCAAACTGTAGGGTGCACTAGATGCTATATGTCTACCAGCTGGTACTCAGAGCTAAGGTGAAGGGCCACCTGCACCCCTCGGGTATGCGTTTCCTTACCTTGATCACTTCTGTCTAACACAGGGACTAAGGTGAGATTAAAATCACCCCAAAATATAATAGGTGTGTCATTCTCTACCATTGACTCTAATTTGGTGCTCATATCAAGAAAGAAGGAGGGTTCATCCAGATTTGGGGCATAGAAATTTACCACTAGTAGGTGGCCATTAGGGGTGTCCAGCAAGGCTATTACCCATCTTCCCTGGGGATCCACCTTTCTCCTTAACACAGACCATGAGAGTGATTTGTGAAGCAAGATTGCCATGCCTCTTTTTTTCATGGCAGCACAAGAGTGCAGTTCTAAGCTCACCCAGTCTCTGAGTAAGTATTTGCAATCCTGCTCAGTAAGTTTTGTTTCTTGCAAAAAGGCAACTTGGGTTTTAAGTCTTTTTAAATGGGTGATCACCTATTTCCTTTTGGAAGGGGAATTTAACCCACGCACATTTTAGGTTATAAAGGAGATGTCACCCATTAGGTAATCTATAATAAAACATTTTGGGGGTAAGTTATCCCCCCCACCCAAAGCTAGTTCTATTTTTATAGGCACAGAATTTGACTGACAACAGGAACTTCCTGTTTAGGGGCAGGAAGTGAGTGATCACAGAACCACCAAGGACCCACCATCCTAGAAGGGCAAGTAGCTCTCCGGCCTCCTTTAGCTGCTGGAGGTCTGCCTCTGAGCAAGTAAGTGGTCTACTGCGAAATATAGGATATTCTTGTCTCAGAACAGGACAATCAGGAGCTTAAAGGGCACACAGGCAGAAAGTAAGGAGAGAAGAAAAAAAACAGAGGAAAGAGTAAGGATTGCAAACAGTTAAGGGGCCAGAAATAAACATGATTGGTGGTGCAGTGCAGTGGCTGTGGAGCAGCAGTCTTCAGGGAGATGTTCTGGAGGATGCGGTGTTGTTCCATCTGCAGGTACCTCTCTGGGCTGAGGAGGAGTTGCTCATCTCCAGGCTGAGTTAGCCCGGATTTGTGGGACCTCCTCTTCCATCCAGGGACCACCAGTGCCTGCCGTTGCCTCACAGGTTGCCAAGAAAGAGGCGGTTGGACCACAGTGGGCTCAGGGAGGGTGAGGGTGGTGGAACAGAGGCATCCTCACTGTGCCTCTCCACAATTCCTATGCCATTCTGGCAAAGTGTGGTTCCTCTATGGAGGCACCACAGTGGAGACCAAGAAGGATGCTGGGAACCTCCACAAGGAGACCCACAGGAGGGTGGCAGGGGACCCTGCAGGAAGAGAAACAACTCCTGGTGGGGACTCCATTGTTAGGAAGGTAGAACTGGGGAGGAAGGGAGGAGGTAAGGTGCCTGCCTGGCGCCATGGCTTGCAGGGACAGGAGGCGAATCCTCAGGATTGCGGAGCTGCACATTGGAGGAGCTGGATGTCATTGTCCACCCTGGGACAAATGGCCTGGCTAAGAAAGGGATTAGAGAAGTGCAGGAAGAGTTTGTGGAATTGGGAGGGCCTTAGTCAAATGCTGCGCACAGGTAACCTTCTCGGGAGGTGCTACCCATCTATGGCATAGGAGGGCTGGGGTGTTCCGCACTCATGGGATTCAATCAGTGGTTGAAAAACTGGTGTGGAGCTCAGGGATTTGGCTTCATTGGGGACTGGGGGTCCACCTGGAGTGATGCAAGCCTATACTGGCATGATGGGCTGCATCTGTCGGGAGGAGCAGGATCCTAGGTGATAGGTTTAAATGCTTCATTGTAGAAAGCTTTTAAACTAGCCAAGGGAGACACTGGAAAGGAGCAGAAAAATCCTAGCACCCCAAATAATCACAGTAGTAAGTGCAAAAACCAACATAGAGATGTCGATAGGAGAAGGGCAGGGGTAAATGGAGAAAGGGACAAAGGCAAGAAGGACAGGGATGAGAAAAAAGGAAGGCCATCAGGAAATAGAGGGTAATGAGTACCAATGCCTGTAGTCTGGGCAACAAGCTCCCCTGAGCTGATGGCCTTAATGGAAGAGGATGCCTGGATATCATAGCAGTCACAGAAACATGGTACACAGAGAACCATGACTGGGATGTTAACGTGCCAGGGTACACAACCTACAGGGGAGAGGGGAGGAGTAGCTCTCTATGTAAAGGGAGGGATAAAGCAACTGAACAAGAGAGTAAACAGGGAGGAGAGGAGGCACTGTGGGTCATCTTGGAGACTAGAAAGGGCACCACAATCCGCACAGGGATTGTGTACAGACCCCCATGTCAGGGGGAAGGAATGGACAAGGATATGATAGAAGGCATTCTTAGAATGGCAGAGAAAGGGGAGATACTGTTGATGGGAGACCTGAATATGCCAGATGTTAACTGAGCACATTTGCTGCAGCCACATCCAAGAGCAGGGCCATTCTTGATGCCCTACAGGTGGCAGGCATTAGAACAGCTAGTTGGAACCCACTCATGAGGGAGCAATCTTAGACCTCGTGCTCTCAAGCGGGCAGTGAGAGGATCTCAGATCTAGAAGTGGGTTGCCATCTGGGGACAAGTGACCATCAAACAGTGTGGTTCACGTTAAACTCAGCTACAGAAGTCAAGCCATACAAAGTGAAGTACTGGACTTTAGGAGGGCTGACTTTGGCAAGATAGAGAGTGCCTCAGAAAAGCACTAGCAAACAGGCTAGAAGGAGGTGTGGAGCAACAATGGGGAATTATCAAACTGCCATCACAGAGGCAACAAGCCTTTGTGTGAAGCAAATGAACAAATCAAAATGAAAGAAAAAGCCACTATGGTTCTCAAAGAGGTGGCTGTGAAAGTCAGGAAGAAAAGATGGCATTCCGGAGTATAAGGAAACACAGAAGGAGCAGGACAGAGGCTGTACCAGTTAAGGCAGAAGGAAGCAGGAGGGAAGTCAGAATAGCAAAGGCCCAAACTGAGGAAAAGATAGCCAACTCAGTTAAGAAGGGGATAAACCTTTTATAGGTACATCAGCGATTAGAAAGACAAAGGAGGGATAGTGAGGCTGAATAGAATGAACAGTGGGTGGGCAGAGGGGACAGTGAAAAGCAGGAATACTGAAAGAATATTTCTGCTCAGTATTCTACAAGAGGAGGGGAAGTGCCTAATCCAATTAACAGAAGCACTCTTTGATAGGGGGTCAATCCCAGTCCTTTCACAGAAGAAAGGCTCTGCAAGAACTCCTAAAACTGAAGGTGGACAAAGCAATGGGTCCTGATGGAATTCACCCAGAATTCTAAAAAGAATTAAGGGAGAACTAGTGAAACCACTGGCTACTCTTTTTAATAAATCATGGGAGGATGGTGTGGTACCTGAGGACTGGAGGAAGGCAGATGTGATTCCCTTCACAAAAGTGGGTCCAAGACAGAGGCAGGAAACTACAGACCTGTCAGTCTGACCTCTGTGGTAGGGAAAGTGATGAGTCACTTCTGAAGGAAAGAATATTCCAGTACCTAGAGGCCAGTGGAGCACAGGACCCAAGGCAGCATGGGTTCACACCCGGAAGGTCATGTCAGGCGAATCTAATAGATTTCTTTGACTGGGTGACCAAAGTAGTCGACCAGGGAGGAGCTGTGGACATGGCTTACCAGACTTTAGCAAGCATTTGACACAGTCCCACAAAGATTACTAGTCAAATTAACTCAGTCAGGAGTGGGACCCAGGTGGTAGCCTGCAAAAAAACAATGGCTGGACAACAGGACACAGAAGGTAATTGTAAATGAGTCCATTCTGAAGAAAGGGGTTACTAGTGGGGTACCGCAGAGGTTCAGTATTGGGTCCAGTCCTTTTAATGTCTTCATCAGTAACATTGCAGAGGACTGGAAGGAAAAGTATGCCTTTTTGCAGATGACACAACAATCTGCAACAGGGTTGATACACAAGGAGGCGTGGAAAGGATGAAGAGGGACTTGGCAAGGTTGGAGGAATGGTCAGAAGTATGGCAGCTAGGATTCAATGCAAAGAAGTGCAAAATAATGCACCTGGGAAATAAGAACCCAGGGGAAGAATACACAATGGGTGGGGAGGTAGTAACAACAACAAAAAAGGAAAGGGACCTGGGGGGGTAATCATATCGGATGACCTTAAGGTTAGCAAGCAATGTGAGAAGGCAGTAGGGAGGGCTGGGGGTAACTGGGATGTATAGGGAGAGGCATCAGCAGCAGAAAACAGGAAGTTGTTATCCTCTGTACAGAGACAGTTGGTGAGACCCCATCTGGAGTACTGTGTCCAGTTCTGGAGACCCCATCTCTGCAAGGACATAGACAGGATAGAGGCAGTCCAGAGGAGGGCAACTAAAATGGTGCAGGGTCTGCAAGAAAGCCGTATGAGGGAGAGACTAAAGGAGCTTAATATGTATACCCTTGAGGAAAAGAAGGAGGGGGGACATGATAGAAACTTTAAGTACTCAGTGGAATCAACAAAGTCCAAGAGGTAGCATTTTTCAGAAAAAGAGACTTGCAAGAACAAGGGACACAATTAAAAGATAGAAGGAGGCAGTTCGAGGGCAATGTGAGAGTATTATTTCACGAGAGGGTAGTGGATGCATGGAACAGCCTTCCTGAGGAAGTTGTGGGGTCTAAAACTGTGGGAGAATTCAAGTATGCATTGGACAGACATAAGGCAATTCTTGTGGTGGGTAGGAAGAAATAGGCTGTTGGTTAACTAGGATCTGCGGCCTATCCTGTAGGTAGGGAAATGGGCAGACTAGATGGGCCTAGCGGTCCTTATCTGCCGTCAAAGTCTATATTTCTAAGTGTAAGGGTAAAGTCCACTAACCAGAGAAAGGTACTGACAGAGCTGACACTTCTTACTGATCTGGACTGCTGTGGAGTATGTAATAGCCAAGAGTTACTAGTGACATACCTCTCCAATATATCTGAGAGAGTTATATAAATATTCTGAACATTGACAAACAATAACATTTGGATCATAAAGAAAAAAGAACATGAGGGATCACGTGATGAGCTGAATTGGGATAGACGTCTCCTGTGCTGCTCCAAGGCCCCACAGTGAATAAGAAATTAAACCCTCCGAGACTGGCCTAAATTGATTAACAGCACTCAGAAAAGGCTTGTGAAGTGCTGTGGGTGCGTGTTTTGAGGAGATCGCTAAAAGGCAGAGAGAAAGGGAAGGGAGATGACCGCAAGAACAGCAAGTGTCCAGCTGTAAAACCAGGCTGCGCCAAAGCACCGAGATGGAAGCTGAACCCGCTGAGCCACTGGCGGGGTGAGCTCCAGCTACTAAGAGGCCGAGGCCTCATTCGCCAACTCTGAATGAACAAGAGGATGAGCCAGGAAAGAAGGGGGGCTCAAGCTTGACTACTGATGATATCTTGGAAATTAAGGCAATGCTGCAAGGGCTGGTGATTGAATTCGCAGCGGTAAAACCAGTGTTACATTCACTGGCACAGAGAATGGGAGATGCAGAGGTCTGGATCTCCTCACAGGAGAGGAAGATATCTGTGATGGAGCAGGAGATGGTGACGGTCAGAAAACAGGTTAAGAAAGAGGAGAGGATGGAGGACCAAGAATCGAGAAGTCGGAGAAACCACTTGATACTAGCAGGGCTACCAGAGAGGGCTGAAGGGCCAGACTGTATCTCCTTTATGCAGGATTTGTTACTTAAGTTGCTGGGTCCTACCCCGTTTGGAGAAGCATACAATTTGGAGAGAGCCCATAGGACACTAAGGGAGATGCCACCGCCGGGGGCCAGACCTGGGGTGATAATTATGCGCTCTCTTAACTATAAAGAAAAGTCCCATGTGCTATTCACTGCTAGGCAAAAGAAGTCTCTTCAATGGAATGGTGCTTCTCTTTGGTTGTTTCAGGATCAAACACCCACAGTTAGAGAGAAGCAGAAGGAATACGCAGAAATTAAGAAGAAGCTATATCTGGCAGGAATCAAGTTTCGACTATAGTTCCCTGCAACTCTGGTGGTACATCTTCAAGCCGGAGAGAAGAGGTTTCTTACAGCAAAAGACACTTTAGGGGGGTTGCAGTCTGAGTTCCCCGAATTATTTAAGTCTCCAACCTGAGAGTGTTCTGAGAAGAAGAAGGTTGTGTTAACCTGAAAGGCTGGGACTGAAGATAATTAAAAGACTTAAAAGTTCATACTGTTAGCTGGTTTAACTGTTCACTGTTATGTATGTTGGATTTAAGGAGTATGCCAAGGTTATGGGGTTTAGAGGGCCGCCTCTGGGATGGAGAAACCAGGATTTCAACTCACTGCAATCAGGGATGAATAGGGCAACTGGTAAACAATTATCCGGGGAGAGGGGGTATGGTTACTGAGCATTGGAAATGGAGGGGATCTGGGAGGAATAACATTGCTTGGCCCTCAAAGGTGACCCTCCTTGTGGAGGTTAGATAGGAATCTAAGGGGCAAGGGAGTGAAGCTAGATAGCACAGGTACCGGGGGGGGGTGAGGACTCAGGGGGATGCAAGATGAGCGAATGGCCATGAGGTGGCGGGTTATAGGGGTATAGAAAATTTAGCACTAGTGGGAAGAGGTGGGTTGGAATGGGATTTGCTGCGAGAGTATGGACATAGGCGGTAGCTGTTTCCGCAGCTGGGGGGTCCCGGTGGGTACAGAGCCTAGAAGCTCCTTTATTTGAGATATTTGGGCCCAAGCGCAGTCTCTTCGAGATTGGAGCGCCTCGAAGGAGTTGTAATATGGGGATGGTCGAAGGAATATTATTTCACAGGGGGCAAACAGTTCGTATTACAGCCGCTAGAGGGCATTGTTTCCCATTTGTGCTGATGGGTACTGTGAATTTCCGTGAGGCGAGGTATCGGATATCTCCCTGCTATTATTGGGGCAGAGATGGGGGGGTAAGTATCTAGCAGGATTAAGGTTCAAGGTTTTTGGCAGCACTGGGAACCTATGAGGGATCTCCCTGGGATGTAAGAGAAAGCGACGAGAGGGTTGTTCAGGTCTGATATTCTCTCTATAAGTGAGAGCTTGGAGAAGGTTTATCAATGATATCTATAGGGAAATAAAGGGAGGCGAGCCCTGGGAAGGGAGGGTGAATGAATAAGGGGATGGAAGGCTTTTATGCATTAGTCTTTTTTGGGGTTACGGGCTAGGCCCCGGAGTTGTATTGTCATGGGGTGGGGCTGGGGGAGTGGTACAGGAACGGGTTCATCCATGACTCGATATCTGGTAGGTGGACGATCTAAGGATCGGGGGTGAGGGGAGGGGGGAGGGCTATTGGGATCTGGAAAGAGAGAGAGAGTCCAAGTTTGAGAGTAGCAAGGATGCAGACCTTGAAAGGGGACGATGTTTGGGCCTATGCAAAATAATTCTGATGGTTATTAATGTCATGTGTTAAAATAATTTCCTGGAATGTTAAAGGACTCATGGGTAGACTCAAAAGAATGGTTATTTTGCGACATATTGAGCAAATGGGGGCTCACATTGCTGCGTTACAAGAGACACATCTTCTGACAGAGGAACTGAGTGGTCTCAGGAGGCAGTGGTTGGGACAAGTCTATGGGGTAGGTAGGGATAGAGCTTCAGGGTGTGTGGTGATTCTAATAAAGAAAACCTGCCCGTATGAGGTTGCGCAGGTGTTTACAATGGAGGATAGCAGGGGGATTTATCTATGGGGCATTTTGTTTGGTAAAGCAATTTCAGTTGCCTCTATAAATGGGCCAACTCCCTCTGACCCTGATTTTTTTGCTTCAATAGAGAGGGATATAGCTATTTTCTCATCACACTCTCTTATTCTGGCAGGCGACTGGAACACTTATCTTAATAACCAGGAGGACAGGATACCACCATCCAACGGGCCGCTGACTAAGGCCCAGTTGGCCCTGAGTAGGCTTTTGGAGGTTACAGCACTGGTCGACCCAATTAGGACCCACTCGAGAGGGGGTAGTAATATGACATTCTATTCGGCGGGCCATAAGAGCCAATCTCGAATTGTTTTTTGGTAAACAGAGAGGCACTCAGGGAGGTCAGGAAGTGTTAAGGGTGAGAACCTTCTCGGATCACTCCTTATTCAGTTGATGTGGGAACTAAGACTCCACACCTCCTCGTCCATACCAGATGGAGGCTAAATGACTCCTTTTGATAGAACCTGCAACACGGGACAAGTTGGAGGAGGCTTTTACATGAGATCATAAGGCTACAAGTACCTACGTTGCAAAATAAAAAGCTGGCCTGGCCAACTTGTAAGGTGCTATATGCGGGGGTAGCCCAGGGTCTTGCAGCACAAGGTAATAGGTGGAGAAGGGCTAAAGAGGAATTTGTATTGGGGGCAATCAACTCCCTGTCGCCGTTGGAAGGGTCCTCCAGGGAAGTAGATGCTGAACTCAAAAGCTTGAGAAGGGAACTGGCGGATATGGTTTATGGGAAAGTAGAATTCTGGTTGAATAAGATTAACGCTAAATTCCTGCTGCAGGGTGATGTCCCTGGGCGTCTATTGGCGGCAAGAATCAAGGAGTGGGAAGCAAGTAGAACAGTTACATCTATTCAGTATGAAGGGAAGCTTCTAACAGATCCCCAAGAGATGGCGGAGGCTTTTGCGTCATATTTTAAAGAAATATACCAGGCTAAAGATTTGGCGGAGGATAAGGAAACCAATCGTTTCCTAGAGGAATTTCATTACCAGTTCTGGACCCAATACAACTTAGGAGTTAGAAGCTCCAATAAGAGCATCTGAGATTATTGGAGTGGTGCAATCTCTTCAGGTAAATCACGGGCCACAGCGGCCTTACTGCCAAATTCTATCAGGCGCATATCCAGACTACACTTCCTATGCTCCAAGAATTTTTTAATACCATAATGCAAGAGGGGCTTCCTCATCCTTCATTGTATCAGGCATATATCACACTAATCCCTAAACCAGACAAGCCTAGGGATGTACTAGGCAGTTACAGGCCTATAGCTTTAATGAACCAAGACATTAAGATTCTTACAAGAATCTTGGCAAATAGAATTTTGAGTATTGCCCCCAGTTTAGTCAGTCAGGAACAAGTGGGATTTATGCCGGGGAGGGGGGCACAGGATGCTCTTAGGAAAATACATCACATTTTAAACTATGCCCCCGATTCTCAATTACCTCTAGCTTTGATTTCTTTAGATGCAGAAAAAGCCTTTGATCGGGTTTCCCATTCCTTTCTCTTTGCTACAATGGAGAAGATGGGATTCCTGGAGGGTCTTCTTAGGGGTATTAAGAATCTGTATGCTGTGCCAATGGCCAGGGTACTATGCAATGGCCATGTCTCGCGGGAATTTCAGTTGGAGAATGGGACCCGTCAAAGATGCCCTTTTCTCACCGATATTATTTAACATCTATTTAGAACCTCTCCTGAGAGCCATCAGTAGGGATGTAAATGTCAAGGGGATTAGGATAGAGGGAGTGGAGTTAAAATTCTCAGTCTTCGCAGATGACATACTTCTCCACCTACAGGACCCAGCATCTAATTTTGAAAGAATAAGAGAATTAATAGGACGTTTTTCTAAGGTTTCCAATTATAAGCTGAATTTGATGAAGACACAAATTCTCCCTTTGACACCTTATGTTTACAGGACAGATTTTGCACCACTCGGATTACAATGGAGGACGGACAAAATTAAGTATTTAGGCATCTGGATTACAGCAAATCTGGAGCTGGGGACGGAAATAAATATGAGGGGGATTATATCAGTGGTCAAGGGGGATATACTAAGGTGGAACAAGCTACCCTTGAATTTTACGGCACGATTGGGCCTTATTAAGATGAATATATTACCTAGACTGCTGTAGCTGGTTCACTTAGCCCCATATAGTACCCCTAATAAGTGGTTCAGTATAAGTAGGAAGCTAATTTTGGGATTCCCATGGAATGCGAAACCGCCTAGGATAAAACATAATGTTTTGCGTTTGCCGCATACAGAGGGAGGCATCAGGCTGCCTGATCTCCATATTTACTATGTGGCGGGTCAGCTGGGTCTTATGGTCTGATGGGCGGAGAATGTTGATGGAGAGAGTTACTCTCCAATCTGGTTACAAATAGAGAAGCAAATGTTTAAAAACTCTGGCCTTACTCCAGAATCATTGTTGTATGCTAGAATGGGAAAAAGTTTTTTTACAACAAGGTATGGGAATCCAATTGTGAAAACCGCAGAAGCTTGGTGGTCATTTCTTACTCTGGTACAAAAACAGAATCAAATGAAGGCTACAGATCAGCCTGTACTGGGTAACCCTAACTTGGTAATTGGGGGTCGGGTAATTAGTCCTCGGTGGGCTAACCAGTTAATGGGTCTAAGGCTTAGGGATGTTATTCAGGGTGATAGTGTGGCCCTACCGCCATGATGTGACAGAATGTCCTTTTTTCAAAGGCTACAACTCAAACGAATGTTGGAAAGGAGGATGAGGGGGTCGGGGGGTTCCATGGACAACTCCTTCTCGTGGGAGAGATTAAGGGAAGTTAAGCCGAGATCTAATCCCCTCTCACAAATATATAAAATCCTCCTGGACTTTCTCAGCCCGAGTTCTCCTATAAGAATTTCGTATTGGGACAAAGTGATGGCCCCTAGGAACCTTGCTTGGGAAAATATCTGGAATAACAGCAAGTATATTGTGATACCCAAGTATAAGAGTATGCAATTTTTTGTTGTCTCTAGTATTTATTTTACCCCTGTGAAACTATGTGATAGAAGCTTGAGACAGACAGACCTGTGTTTTAGATGCGAGAGGGGAGTAGACGATCTCCTGCATGTAATGTGGGGATGTAGTAAAATTTTACCTCTATGGAGAGAAATTAAGCGACACATGGACCCAATGCTGGACTATTCGGAATTTATAACACTAGAGGTGTGTGTTTTAGGTGACTTTTCCCAAATCTCGTGGGTTGCACCTAAATACCACCTCTCTTTGATGGTGGCAGTAGTTAAAGCTTTTCTAGTAAAGCATTGGAAGGATGACCAGGTTTATGCCTACGATCAGTGGGTGAGAGAATTAATGGGGGTTCTGGGCAGGATAAAGAGGTATCTATATTCTGAGGGGAGAAAGGAGGTATATGTAAAAAAAGATGGGCGGCATTAGATGCGATTTACTCCCAGCAGGTTACGAACACTTAAACACAGGCCTGTCTGTCAGATTGTGAATAGCAAATGAAAAATATGCTGGAGTGTGAATTTTTTATTTCTAGTATTAGTCTGGTTTAAATGATTTTCTAGACAGCGGTAGTGGGGCTGCATTTGGCCTACTTATTAGGATAACAATGGGATAGTATTGGTCTGCTTGGTTATTAAGGGGATGGGGGACTCTCTCTCTTTCCAGGGGACACAGCAGGAGGCCGCCTGGTGAGAGAAAGGCTCCTTATGGGGGCCGCTGAATAGAATTTGTTCACGAGCTTGTAGCTATAAGGGGATCTGAGTTATTGAAGGGGTGGAGACTATATACATACCTGCAAGTTCATTTTACTAAAGTATCGTCGAGTTCAGAGCCTGATTAGAGTTTGGGGTGGTTTCTCCTGCTGTGCTTGTATATAGGGGGGATATATATAGTTCACACAGTCAGTTTGGGGCTGTGTACCCTGGCTAAGTCAGGTATGTGTATGTCTGTCTGTTATTTGAAATATGAATAAAGATGGTTTTCAAAAAAAAAAAAAAAGAACACAAACTATTTACAAACATTGTGCTACCTTGCGCAGTGATGCATAATGGTATCCCAGGCCGAGGGGTCATACTCCTCACAGGCCATACCACTTCACCTGCAATGAAGGTGGTGAAACTATAAACAGAGATGGAGTGCATCACCCCATGTGAGCGTTCTCACCCCAAGGGATCCTTATGAAAGGATATAAGTGGAGTACTATTGATAAACCCACGTTATTACCATAGCAGTAGTCTAGTCTATTGACAGTATGGGTGTGTTTCTGTGGACCTATGTTTCTCTGCAGACACCAATGAGATTGGGTATTGCTCGTCACAGTATGTTATATACATACTTTCCCTCTAGATTCAAAAGAATGAAGGATAACAAAACAGAGTACGTGCTTAGTACCCATCGCATTAAGTCAGATAAAAGGGAGTATCAACTTTACAGAGAAAACCTATGTTTATGTACTGCCATAATCCCTCCCACTAAGTGATGGCGCTCACCTCTGAACCTCCCTAAAGATTGTATTCTCCAGGACCTGTCCCCACAGAGGAGAAAAGTGAGTTTAACTTCCCGATTCCCCCCCCCATTTCCGGACATCTGGATATTCTGACACCCAAAAATAGCAAAGACGTGATCAAGGGTGAGTATTTGCATCCCAGAATCCTACACAAGACACAAGGCTACGACATGTAGAATGCGGAGGTAATTAAATCAGCAATAAACATCAATTTAAGAAAGGGATATACCCACAACATGGACCAGACCCCTCCCTCGACCTGTACCAAGCCAAGCAGAACAAATATAAGATTATGGGCACTTATCTATGAGTGATCCTCTACTTCCAGTGCCTGCATTATTTCAGTGTCTGAAGGAGACTGGTGATGTGACTGCAAAACATTGCATAGTTCTGAACCAGTAACCGCTACATTAGTTGTCCGAGGCTTCTGTGGGGAAGCACTGGGCATAAGTTTGGCAGGAGCATTTTCACGAGAAGGGAATTCAGTCTTAGTGGCCTCCTGCACCAACTCCTCCTCCGGATATGCAGGGAAGTCATCCTGGGTAGCTAGTGTAAGCAATGCATATCTGTTCGGTGAGAAGAAGTTAGAGTCTTATTCAGTAGAGGGCAGCGAAGGTCCAGCTGACATACCAGAGGAATTCCATGTCCGATCATGGGGATGATCTCTCTTGTGGTGTTTCTTAGTTTGCTGTCACTTCCGTGATCTGGCTGGTACGGGTGAACTCCAGCCCTGAAACTGGAAGCCATAGGGCCGGGTTTCTGTAGTGAAGGCACCTTCTAGCGATACATTATCTTTATGGAGTCCTACAGATATAGTAGTCTCCTTTAGGGCACCTTCCCTGCTAGTATGAGATGGCCATTTATTGTGTAGGTAATCCATAAGACCATTCGGGGTGGCAAAAGAGATGTAGGTTCCATTCATTTCCAGGCGCAAGGTCGCTGGATATCTAAGTGAAAATTTAATTCCCAGCTCATGTATTTTGCGCCGAGCTTCCGAGTATTCTTTCCGTCGAGCTGCCAGATCTCGGGAATAATCTTGAAAGATGAGGATTTTGTACCCCCGCCAAAAAAGAGCTCCAAGCTCTCAGGCCCGAGATGCAATCCACTCCTTGTCCACAAAGTTTAATACGCATAACATAATCGGCCTGAGCCTGTCACCCGGTTTCTGCTTTGGGGCAAGGGTTCTATGTGCACGTTCGATTGTAAAGCCGGGAGGGAGATCGTGTTTCAGGAGATCTGGAAAAGTGTCGTACAGAAATTCAATAGGGTTCCCCTGCTCTGCATCTTCGGGGAAACCTACGAGTCACAAATTATTACATCGGCTCCGGTTCTCCATATCATCCACTTTGGATTGTAGCATAAGAATTGTCCTCTCTTGTTCCCACACTGTTGAGGAGAGATCTTCCAGGGCTGTAGCATTCTCCTTAGTTTTTTTCTCGGTCTGGTCTAGCTGAGCTCCGAGTCAAATAATGGCCATTGTAGTGTTATTTGAGGCTAGTGTAACCTCAGCCATTTGTTTCAATAGCGTAGTAAACATGTCCTGGGTTTGCTGAGTACTTAAGCCTGAGGCCTTTCCGAGGCCGCTGCATCTCGACATATTGAAGCACTTTATGAGCAAATTGCCCCACACAGAAGAGTACAGAAATGAAATCCGTGCTGAGCTCGACTTCTTGAATGACTCCCATTACCCACCTTGCTGCTCTAGAATAAAACTTGTAATGAAAAGTGGTGTTTATCGCAAGTGTAACCCCCGGACCCCTGCCTTTTAGCAAAACGACAGGTGGTATGCTGTTGAAGCTGACAGCAGTACCTAAAGATAGAGGGGGGGGCGGTTCAGGCAATGTGAGGAAGTATTATTTCACAGAGAGGGTAGTGGATGCATGGAACAGCCTTCCTGAGGAGGTTGTGAGGTCTAAAACTGTGGGAGAATTCAAGAATGCATGGGACAGACATAAGGCAATTATTGTGGGGGGTAGGAAGAAATAGGCTCTTGGTTAAAAAGGATCTGTGGCCTATCCTGTAGGTAGGGAAATGGGCAGACTAGATGGGCCAAGCGGTCCTTATCTGCCGTCAAAGTCTATGTTTCTATGGTGGGGACAGGGTTCAGGGAGAATGAGGTTACTCTGCATAGAGGGCCTAGGTTTGGCTACTCTGCACAGGGGCACCCAAGTAAATCTGAACACAGGAAGCAATAACTGTAATGTCCAGAACTAGGAATGGGATTCTACAGTGTGGCTTTTATTCACATCCAAGCTGAACAAACAAAGCATAGACGGACCCCCACAGGGCTCATTCCTGGTAATGCAGATTAGAGACAACAGCAGAACACTTCTTCACATTTCCAGCCCTCAGGCTCTGAACCCACCAGGCACACAGCCCGGATTTGCATGCAGCTTTGGGTACACAGCCCGACTTGTACACTACTTGGGTTTTCCCCACTGGCCCAGCTCCCCCGCCGGCCACTTGATCCACAGTCCATTTTGGGAAATGAACCAGTTTTCCTGTTGTGGCTCCTCAAACCACCTTAGAGACTTAGACTCTAGAAATTTTCCTTCCAATCCCATGTCTGGTGCTTCCCTCATCACTGGCCAAGTGCATGAGGCAAAGTAGAAATCCACATAGCAAATCCGTGAGAGTGGACCTGGTCGCTAAAGATGGGGTCTCCACCTCCAGCTCCCACAATCCATACCCGCCATTTCTCTGGAAACTAAACAACTCTTACTGAAAGCTTGGCAATGTAGATTACTGGGTAGACGTATGTCACATCTCCTCTACATGTCTTGACTTCCCATAAGTGCGGGACTTGAACATACTTTTACTTTTGGCAAAGCCTATTACTCTAGGTCTCCCTCTATTTCAGTAGTCCAATCCCCACTATCACACAAGTCCCAGGGTGAAAAACATAGGCTCTTTAGAAAGAGCAGAAACTCACCCTCCGGTTGCAGGTGCCCCACAGGCGATTCACAAATCTTGTTTTCCAAAAACTCTTGAACAAATAGGCAGCTTCTCCACTAGTACCAGAACCAGGGGGGTTGCCCCTGGAATATGCAGGAAACCCTTTCCTGCCCCCATCCCCGGAGGGAAGGGGCACTGAGACCTGAATCAGCATTCTCCACCACTTACAAACTGCTTCTGTGTCTCTCTTTTGGTGGAAACACACACCTTTTTACCAACTGTAGCCCTATGTCAGGGCTGAGGCTCCATGAGCCTACACAGAGCAGCTGTGCTGCTCTCTCAGCAAGCTCCCAACTCCAACTGACCTCAGATTACTGTTCAAACCTCCCAACATTCTATTCCAACTCCCTGTTGCAGATTCCATTGTGGCTCATGCAGCTGCGATAGTTCTATGGTGATGTCATCCCTCAGTCTCAGCTGAGACTGAGAACAGAGTGAGACAGTGTGAAATCAATTTAACTGGAGTTTCACAAGCTGCCTTCCCTGCCTACCACTAGGTCTTACTGGGATTCTAGTAACCCCGGGTAACAAGGGGGTTACACTCACCCTTGACCAGGAGAATGACTGTCCGCAGTCATTGTTTACCGACTTTAGGCCATCCCACCCTATGTGCTACCTGCGGAGGGGGGTGATCAGGCCCCCTCCTACCATGTGCAAGCACAGGCAGGCAACACTAAGGGCCTAGAGGCCTTTAGCTGAGATATCAGCCTCTACTCTACCCATTTACTATGGCCACCTAGTGGCTCTGGTAGAACTGTCCAGAGCATAGCCTTAATAGATCAGCTCTGCAGTCCTTATGGCCATTCAGGACCACAACCTGTCTATCCCCTCTAGGGAAAACCTATCTGCCTTTGTCTTAACACCCAAAAACAAAAACAGTCCAGGGACCTTCCCAACCTTGGGCAACCTGCAACCACACACCAAGAACCTAATACCACAGTATTACATCACTTTACTGCCTCCTCCCTACCCCCACAACCACACCTGTGGAAGGAAAAGTGTTAATACAGTAACAGCAACAATAACACCACCACAGTACTTTAAATCACTACACACTAAAGTACTAATGAGGAACTCCGATGAGCCCCTCCTCCTCTTGTCTTCTCTTCTATCTTCTCCAGGAACACCTGCAAGAAAAAGAAAGACAACACACACTCCTAATCTGCATACACAGTCTACCTAAACCCCTACTATCAAAACACTGAAGAATCCCAAAAAGATTATTTTTAGAAAAGGTAGAAAACAGTAGAAAACAATGACATTATTTACAAAACACATTTGGGGGGGATGGAGTGCCCTAAAAGTCCCAACTAGTGACCACAATGCCCGAAGGCTAGTCCAATAAAGAGTCTGTCCTGGGCTGGAGCCCGGTGAAGCACAGATCTAAACAGGCCAAAGTCCCGAAGGGGAGAGTCTTTGAGGACAGTTCACACATTTTTAAGTCTGCTAGTGTAGGGTGTGTACTGCAATGTCATAAAGATAGAAAAGCTTGGACTTACCAGCCCCTTGTAGAAGGGAAAATTCTGAACCGACCTGCACCTCTGACGCAGACTATCCCTGGCAGCATTTCTTCCGATACAGCTGGGCGGACATCTTCCGGGAACCAGAGGAGGGCACATCTGGGAACTGCTGATCTGATGTCATCTCTGAAGATGAAACCACAGAACAGGAACAAAAAGAAAATGAAAACAGCTGGTCTGACGTCATCCAATTACCAGGCGATGAAACAGGATACAGCTGGGCTGGTGTCCTCTCCGGATCTGAAGTCATCTGGTGGGCCAGTCGATGGATTCTGGAAAGGCCAGTACACTGTAGAACTGATGAATGTGGGACACCTGAGTCCTGGATGTTCATACTGGCGGATCAATAAAGGCACTTCACAGGCTGGTGTGGCAGTACTGACTACCACTGCTCGGCTTTCCATTTTGTAGGCATGGGCACATTTGCTGGGAGGTCCTTGCACTGAGGCCAATAGTACCAGGGGTCAGGAACTTGAATTATTACCCTGTCTGGGCACACATAATTCACACAGTGGGAGATTTCACGTCTCTCTCCATCCACAATTCACACTCTGTCCATAAACAGTGTCCTGCCTCTCTTCCACTGGGTATATTTCTCGTGAAACAGTCTGTTCTTTACATGCTTGTTGGCCCCAGGATGCACACCTTTCATTGCTTCAGCCCAGATCCAGGATTTCCTGCTGTTCTCAATCTCCTCCCAGACTTTCCAAGGAAAGGTAGGAAAGGTCATACCATAGATCTCATTTGCCTTTCTATGAACCAGTCTCTCCTCTTTACTGGCTTTGGTCAACCTGAGACCACTGGCCTGACTTGGGGGTGGCCAGTCCTGGTTCTACCAACTTTGCATCCTTAACGAGATTAAAAATGGATCCCTGACTTCTTCTTCCTGCATAGCCAGGGGGGTGGCATCACCACTCTCTTCCATGCATTCCTCCAAGGCAAGATCTTTAGGCTGTGTACCCGTTCCTTTTTCACAAGGCCACATAGGTTCCCCCTCATCTTCTTCCTCACTGAGGATCTGAGCCCAGGAGTGAGCAGTCGTCCTCACTCCTGAGACTATCCGTTCATCACTAGGCGCGGAGGTCGACACCTCTCATTCAAAGGCCTCCCGCATCTCATCTTCTCCTATGAGACTTGGGCTAGGCCCCCCCCCAGGGGTCTACTGATGCTTCATCCGAACTTTCCTTGTGGGATCCAGCATCCAAAACTTCAACTTCTGGTTCCGTCTCTAACTCTGCACCCTCTAGCTTTGTGCCACACTTCCCCGAGGGGCCTTCTTCCACAGGCTCCGCCTGGTGCTGTGTGCTGCCAACTGCAGATTCCTGAACCTTTGTCCATGTGGGAGCCAAATGAATTTGAGGCGTTTATACAAGCCATATTTTTCTAGGCATCCAGCACAGTGAGGAATCATGAAGACGTCCCTTCCAGCTCTCAAGCATATTTGACACACATGCACTGGAAAACCAGGAATCGCCACATGAGGAGGCAGTTGTCCTCCATAGCACCACTTTTCAATATCCCTCAGTCTATTTACTGCTGCTGTTACTGCAACCCGGGTATGATCCGGGTAACGAGCTGGTCCTGGTCCTGAGGCCATAACTGCAGAAAAACAAACAAAAGCTCACTGTAACTGAAAGTCCCACTTTACAGAACACTCTCTTTACTTTTAAAATGGCTCCTCTGCTGCTGTGTTTACTTTACTACCCCACCCTGTAAAGGCGGCGGCAGCACTCCCTGTGCATCAACATTCAGAAATTGGGTTAAGCCATTGTGCACCCGATTTACACACACTACTGATAACTTTTGCTCAGACTGCACAAACTTGCTCTGCTCTTGTTCTAAACACATTTACATGATTTTCCACGGGCTTTTCACATGCTGGAAACATTTCTTTGACTCACAGTCCCCCAAAGCTTCAAGTTTTTAAGCATAGGATTGCCGGTAAAACTAGTGCTGCACATTTGGCTACAACTCACAGTCTCTCTCTGGCTTTAAACTTTAAACTGAGGCTGAACTCATTACTATGCACACAGTCAATGGCTTAGAAGACTTGCACTTGCTGGCAGGACTTGACACAGTCGTTACTTGCAAAGCGATTACACTGCTGCACACATATTTATATGGCATTGGGCATAAAATCACTGTTTGAGCAATTTCAGTGTTGGTACTTACTGTTATCAGTAGCAGTTTGCTGCGATGGGGAAAAACAGCCTGCAGCCAGTTCTTGGAGGCCTCAGAACAGAAACGGGCAGGCAGTCCTGCCGATCATCTCCTCGACCACCACACTTGCAATTCAGATGATCGATTAGCGGGTTGAGCCCGATTTTAAACAAGCAAATCTATTTTTAGAAGGTTTACAGCGATTTTAACAGTCCACAACGCTCTTCCACAAGCCAGTACATGCACTCCACTCACACTCCCTCTTGAATGCTGGGGCAATCACTGTAGAGCTGGCTGAGGGGTGGGACTGAGTGCAGCCTCACCAATCACACGATGCCATGCAAATGAGCCTCTTCTTCCTCACGAGTGCTCTTCTCCTCACGGCGATCGTCGAGCAGGCAAATTTAAACTGCAGAATGCATTTTTTTTTTCTCTCAACTGACTCCACCACGGGGGCCCATTTCAGCCATTTAACATAGCTATTACTCCTGCAAGTCTCTCAGTTCATTTAAAAGCATTTCCAATGTCCAGGGCACAATTTTCCTGTTGCAACCCCTAGTCTTCCCCACTTTTCTTTACCACAGTTCATTTTAAAAGCAGGCAAAAATGCTGTAAACAATTTGATGCAGCATAAGGGCACACTCTTTTAGCTTTATTGCTCCTTGGTAAACAGTTGGCATTTTAAACAGCAGCATAAGATCCACAGCACACAGCAACACACTAGTTAACTTGCTTCAGCTTTTTGGGCTACATTGCCAGATAGCAAAAGCGCTGGCCTTGTCCGAGCACCTTTCCTCCAGAATTAAATCCAAAGCGGTGCCTCCATTTTGTAACCCGGACCCCTGCCTTTTAGCAAAGAGCAGGTGGTATGCTGTTGAAGCTGACAGCAGTACCTGGTGGGACTGGGTTTGGGAGGGGGATAAGGTTACTCGGCACAGGGGCCTAGGTTTGGTTACTGTGCACAGGGGCACCCAAGTAAATCCAAAGACAGGAAGCAATAACTGTAATGTCCAGAACTAGGAATGGGATTCTACAGTGTGGCTTTAATTCACATCCAAGCTGAACAGACAAAGCATAGACGGACCCCCATGGGGCTACATTCCTGGTAATGCAGATTAGAGACAATAGCAGAACACTTCTTCACATTTCCAGCCCTCAGGCTCTGAACCCTCCAGGCACACAGCCCGGACTTGCACGCAGCTTTGGTACACAGCCCGACTTGTACACTACTTTGGTTTTCCCACTAGTCCAGCTACACGCGGACACTTGATCCCACGGTCCATTTTGGAAATGAACCAGTTTTCCTGTTGTGGTTCCCCAAACCACCTTAGAGCCTTCGACTCCTAGAGGGAATTTTCCTTCCAATCCCACATCTAGGTACTTCCCTCATCACTGACCAAGTGCATGAGGCAAATTAGAAATCCACATAGCAAATCTGTAGAGGTGGACCTGGTCGCTTAAGATGGGGGGTCTCCCACCTCCAGCTCCCACAATCCATACCCGACCATTTCTCTGGAAACTAAACAACTCTTTTACTGAAAGCTTGGCAATGTAGATTACTGGGTAGATGTATGTCACATCTCCTCTACATGTCTTGACTTCCCATAAGTGCTGGACTTGAACATACTTTTACTTTTGGCAAAGCCTATTACTCTAGGTCTCCCTCTGTTCAGTGGTCAATCCCCACTATCACACAAGTCCCAGGAGTTGAAAAACATAGGCCCTTTAGGAAGAGCAGAAACTCACCCTCCGGCTGCAGGTGCCCCACAGGCGATTCACAAATCTTCTTGTTTCCCAAAAACTCTTGAACAAATAGGCAGCTTCTCCACTAGTAGCAGAACCAGGGGGGTTGCCCCTGGAATATGCAGGAAACCCTTTCCTGCCCCCATCCTCGGAGGGAAGGGGCACTGAGACCCGAATCAGCAGTCTCCACCACTTACAAACTGCTTCTGTGTCTCTCTTTTGGTGGAAACACACACCTTTTTACCAACTGTAGCCCTTTGACTCGGCATTTCCTTTATAGGCACTGTCTGATAACATCACTTCCTCTTGTTCATTAGTTTAAGTCCCCACTTTCCCATTTGCAGGTTATACCTGCTAGCCACTAAAGGGACCCTGTGATCTCTCTGCAATCACCACTTCTCAGATAGCCCCCTCTCACTATTCCTTGATCCCCTCTATCCACCTGTCCCACTTCTCTTCTCACCAGGCCTCTACTACCCTGCACTCACCTCCTCCCACACCCAACCCTGTAGCTACCCCTCTCTCGGACCCTGCAATCCCACTCAAGCCTGGACCTATTGACCACTAGGAGTTGCTAGTTAGTACCCCATTTCGGGCCCAAACACTGCCTGTTGCCAGCCCTTGGATCGTGGCACATGGCTCTTACCCTGGTCCATCTCCAACTACCCTGAGAGAGTCTTGAACCTGGTACCTTGTACACCAGAGTCTGTGTCACTACCACTGAACCAAAGTGGCACCAGCACTTACTGGTGGGCAACTAATCTATTTCTATCTACCTTGCCTGCTGCTCTCCATTAGCACTATGCCTGCCCACCTCCTACTGAAATGTCTCTCTCTCATCCTTATTCTGAGACCACTGTCCCACCCATCTGACACAGTGTTGCCACTGTCCCACCTAACTGACACCCTCCCGTGCACACTGGCACTACCTACCTCTTGTGTCCCAGAGTTAGCACATTCCCACCTTACACTCACTATGTACTCCAGCTCACCACACCCATCACCCAGTTGCCTTCCAGCTCCCTCCCCTTGCTCTTACTGGAGGCTTATCATTCTAGCCTTTCCTGCCTGGGCTACCCTGCCCACCCCCTGTGCCCAGAAGCTCTCCTCCTCTTCCACACATATCCATCACAAGTGCGCTTTCCACCGGCCCCTGGCCAGGGTGGTAGTTATTCTACTACTTCTGACAGGTAATATACATCCCAAACCAGGCCCAGCTCACAATAGCTCACCAGCAGGATCTCCTGGGCTTCACATTGCTTCTATGAATATCTGTAGCCTTCTGAAAAAATTTGACTCACTCCAATGTTGGATCACTTTCCAGAAACCTGATATTATTACCCTGGTTGAAACCTGGGTGTCAAAATCCACCCCTGACTCCTTTGTCTCCCTCCCATGTTACTCCCTTTACAGGGAGAACCGGGTTGGAAGACGGGGTGGGGGTTGCGCTATCTACACCAGAGACTCCCTCACTGGACTAGCCCTCCCTGCCCCTGCTCTCGAATATGGGATGCAGGCACTAACCCTAAAGCTGACCCCAGATCCCTCCAGGGGCCCCATCTATCTCACTACTGCCTACATTCCCGCTAAAAATCAAACTCTGGCACTGGTCTCATTAACCGAGTACCTTACAACTCTGCACCACTCACCTGACCAAATCCTAGTGGGTGACCTAAACATTAACTGGCTTAGTTCATCATCTTCCACTACCTGTGACTCTTTTGCAGCTATTGATCTGACCCAACTCATTTCCCAACCCACAAGAGTGAATTCTAAGAGGGGCTCAAGCACCCTTCTAGATGTGGTCATCAATTGTCCTAAACAAATCTATGATATCCAAGTCCTTCCTGACTCACTTAGTGACCACTCCCCTATACTTTTCCGCTGGACGACCTCCATACCCAAACCCACAGCCCAGCCCACCCTTGACAGGCATGTAGACCCAGGTGGACTGAAAGCCTTAAACAACTTCTGGCCCCAAATTAATTGGTCTCCCCATACAGTACACCCTTAATTATAGATACTGGCTAACCTTTTCACCCAAACATTCAACAAAGCATGTGACATTTCCAACTCTAATGGAATTCCATTCCAAAGTGCGTGATGCACCCTGGGTTACCCCTGCTCTGCTTCAACTATTTAAGCACAGGGACAACTTATGGCAGCTGGCCACAGAAACAGGCCGGTCGGCAGACAGACAGGAGTATACAGCTGCAAGAAACAAATGCATCTGGGCCATCAGAAAGGCTAAGGCCGATCACTATCAGGCTGTGCTTACCTCCTCTTGGGGGAATGCAAGAACTTTCTGGGACAACATCAAACTACTAAATGGGAGCACACGCCCTCCCCCTCCCAGATCAACATTGACGGTGCTATCTCTACCGACCCAGACCTTACAGCCAACTTCCTCAACACATCTTTCACGGACCTTAGCCCAGTCCTCCCTAGTGACTTCTTTGACCCTCCCCCCTCCCTACCTGCCCCTGTCATCCTACACCCTAGCTTCCACTTACACCGGGTAACTGCCCAAGAAGTCAGCCCTCACCTAATTAAAGCCCTAAGAGCAATAGTACTGGCAGTGACTCCTTGGACCCTTATCTCCTCCATCAGGTTCTGGATCTGGATCTGGTCCTCGCCCCACTCACTAGTCTCCTCAATAAATCCCTCTGCCTGGGGCAATTTCCCTTGGCATGGAAAATTGCAACAGTCACACCCATACACAAAGGTGGTGACAGGTCCTTAGCCGGGAATTACTGGCCTATCTCCATTCTCTCACCCCTCTCCAAAGCCCTAGAAAAATTGATGGCCACTCAAATTACAGATTACCTGACCAAATACAACATTCTCTGCCCGGAACAGCATGGTTTCTGTGCAGGTCACAGTACCAGCACTGCCCTCCTAGAGTTTTCAAATTATCTACACTCTTCTCTGGACACTGGCTAACTGGCTGGGGTATTGTTCATAGATCTATCAAAAGCCTTTGATACTGTCTCCCATCCCCTCCTGCTGGATGTCCTCAGCCACACTGGCTTTGCCACTGGGCTGGTCTCCTGGTGCTCCAGCTACCTGTCTGCCCGCTCTCAGCGTGTTAAAATTAATGGGACCCTTTCCAACGCATGTCCTATCCACTCTGGTGTTCCTCAGGGCTCCATCCTAGGACCCTTACTCTTTTCACTATACCTCAACACCCTGCTCGGTGCATGCATTGGTAAAATTCTGCTGTATGCAGATGATGCCATCATCTTTGCCACCCACCGAAACCCTATCTCCCTTCAGGACACCTTGCAAATATCCTATAATGATGCTGAAGCCTGGTTTAAAGAGCATAGACTTGTAATAAATCTCAAAAAAACCAAAAACATGCTCTTCGCCCAACCCCAAAACAAAGCCAGCAACTTCCCACTCCATGTCCTCTCTACCACAAGTTTCCTCTCGAGCAAGTCTACTAATATAAGTACCTTGGGATCTCCTTTGACCCTGCTCTCACTTTCCACAACCATATTGCTGCTCTAGCCTCAGCTTCCAATATTGACTGAGGTATCCTATACCGCTACAAAAATTGTCTCCCCCCTGATGCCCTCCGACTTGCGGTCACATCCTCAATAATGTCCCTTGTGGACTATGGATTACCAGTTTATGGTGCTGCAGACCTGACTACCCTCAATAAAATCTGCCTCACACTAAATAAGGCCTGTAGGCTAATTACAGGGGCCCCCAGGCTAACACATACCTGACAGCTATATGAACAGGCAATGCTGCTCGACCTAGATGAATGACTCAGATACCAAACCTGCCTCATAACAAAAAAAAACTCTCCTTGGACTATCCCCACCAGGATTGACAGCCTCCATCCACCAAGCACAACCCTTAGTGCAAAGACACACTGTTAGTCCCTAGGGCAAGGACCACACACGGTCAAAGGGCCTATTGTTACAGAGCTCCATCCTGGTACAACACACTCCCCACCTCCATCTCTGATATCCCCATGATCTCCAGTTTCAAAACCTTACTTCAAAATCACCTATTTAATACGCGTAGCTGTGACTATCACTAAGCTGTTCTTGCCCAATGCTCTGGCAAAGCTCCCCTGAGTGGCTGCACCCAACCTACTATCAACCACATCCCATAGCCCTATGAATTATCACCTCCTCCTGTCTCTGCTATGCTCATACCATTGTATGTCTATGATGTACTAAATGTATGCTCATACCATTGTACGTCTATGATGTACTAAATGTCTGTACCAGCCTATGTTAGCCAATCCTGTAACTTCAAAATTGTAACTAAGATACAACAGCATGTATTACCAATTGTAATCCACAACGATGTAACAAAATTGTTGTACTGTATTTGTTCTCTTTGTGATGAGGAACCTTTGAAAATGATCCTCTGGCTCAAAGTTTGTAAACTGATGCACAAATAAATAAATAAAATGTCAGGGCTGAGGCTCCACCAGCCTACACAGAGCTGCTGTGCTACTCTCTTAGCAAGCTCCCAACTCCAACTGACCTCAGATTACTGTTCAAACCTCCCAACATTCTATTCCAACTCCCTGCTGCAGATTCCATTGTGGCTCATGCAGCTGCGATAGTTCTATGGTGATGTCATCCCTCAGTCTCAGCTGAGACTGAGAACAGAGTAAGACAGTGTGAAATCCATTTAACTGGAGTTTCACAAGCTGCCTTCCCTGCCTACCACTAGGTCTTACTGGGATTCTAGTAACCCTGGGTAACAAGGGGGTTAGACAAGGATTGTCCCCGAGTTAGACAGCACTCACATTAGGCAGCCACCTCGTTAGGACCCAAGCCATGCCCCCTCAGTCATTTTATTCTATCTAAAAAAAGAACCATGGTATAATCGCAATATCCCATGAGAGAGTACCATGGCTGCGCCTCGTGGCCAAACTACCCTAGCCATGGTAAATCCCCCCATACCCACATCTCTCATGGTTTACTGCTTAATTATATCACTACTGCAGCAGAACAAGCAATTTTCAGGCATGGAATTCCATGCATAACAGCATTCCACCAAACGCTATAAAAAAGATTGTGTATGAGCACTCATACACAACAAGGTTATTTTCTTGTTTTTTTTTTCCAATTCAAATTTTATTAACACATTTTCCATAATACAGGGGACAGAAATAGTGACACATTCACAACATGATAACGATTCAAAGCATATTCTGCCCCCTCCCCCCGGTACAGCAGTAAGATAACATAATATAATAATAAAATAATCCATAGTTGGACTAGGACAAGCAATTGCCAACATCCCCCTTATCAATACCAATAGTAATTAGAGTGTGTAAGGGATCCCAGATTCGCTTATAATTCTATTGCCTGTTATAAAGACTCGCAATAGCTTTCTCAGTACGGAGATTAGCAAGGACTTCATGGACCCACTCTTGATATGATGGGCTAATGTCATCCTTCCAATGTTTAAGTATGACTTTTTTAACAGATAATGTTACCATAGACATGTGAAATCTCCGAGTGATAGTCTCTATAGGGGACAAGTCCCCTAGCAGGCAGATTTCAGGGGTGAAACAATCCTGTAAGCCCAGTAAAGGATCCAGTTTGGCCTTAATTGAGTTCCATAGTGGGATTATCTTGGGACACTGCCAGAATACGTGAAGAAGTGTCCCTTCCTCTTGGAAACATCTGGAGCACAGACCTGAGTCATGAAAACCCCATCTCACCAATTTTATGGGAGTATAATACAGGTTATGTAAAATGTGATATTGTATAAATCCTAGTCTGTCTTGTGACACATACTTGTGACAATACTGCCATAATGCGGGCCAGTGCAAGGTATAATGGGGAAAAAGGGAGGCCTAATGTTTGGTGGGACCATAGGAGCCACCATACCGCCAATGAAAAAAGGCTTGGTACACTTTCAAGATTACCTTGGAGGGACCCAACAAGGAAGAAAGCTCAGCTATTAAGGAAAATGCCGGAGGATGGGGAGGAGTATTACCCAATGTGGTAGTGAGAAAGTGCCTTAATTGAAGAACCTTGAAGTGACAGGCTGCTGGAATGTTAAATTTCTGGATTAGCTTAGCTAAATAGAGCCGAGCTCCTTCTCCACCAAGAAAAGTAGATACAATCCCCTTCCCCAGTTGGGGCAACCACTTAGAGGAGACCCTCTGTTTGTTTATTATGAAGGACGGTGAGTTCCATATGGATTGAGACAGATCTAGGTGTGGTTTATAACACAAAAAGGAACAAAGTTGAGTGTGTATTCTTAAAGAAGTCATAAGGGTTGGACATTTGCAGATCTCTTATAGAGAGGAAAGCTTGACATAGAACAGGGTCGGGGGATCCATATTCATAGCCTGAATAAAATCTAATTCGATGTTAAGCCAGACCAGCTTCAAACTGTCGGGCCCTGGGTGTACCCATTGTAGGTATTTTGATAGATGACAAGCCCAGTAATACATTGTCAGGTGAGGAATACATAAACCCCCATCAAATTTTTGAGCCACCAGCTTATGGTATGCTCATCGGGGATGCTTGTTAGACCAAATAAAATTAGTAAAAAGCCTATGCATTTTCTGAAACCAGGATAGTGGAATAAATGAGTTAAGGTGCAATAAAGGGTAAAAAGGTGGGGAAAAACATTCATTTTAATTATACTAATATGGCCCCATAACGAAATAGGGAGCTTCGACCATCTATCAAGGTCATGTGTAATCACCTGGGAAAGGGGTTCCAAGTTCTCTTTGAACCACAAGGAAGGATTACGTGTAAGTCTAATGCCCAGATATTTGAGAGATGCGGGTGACCAAGACAACCCAAAGGGGTAACATCGTGTTTAAACACTCTGTGATTGAGGGGGAAAATGGATGATTTGTTGGAATTTAGTTTGTAATTCGAAAAGTAACTAAACTTCACAATCATAGCTAACATGGCAGGAATGGACATAACGGGATGGGACAGATGAAGAAGAAGATCATCGGCATATGCCGTAACCTTTACTACAATATTACATATTGGTATGCCTGGTATTTCCGGATTGCCTAAAATATTTCAAATAAGAGGTTCTAAGTAGAGATTACATAATAGGGGGGAAGAGGACAACCTTGCCTTGTTCCCGAGTGTAAAAGGAAGGGCTTTGAAAATGCCCCATTTCCTGAAAGCCTGGTGGAGAGAGCCTGATATAGGGCTCTAATCCAATCTATAAATGTAGAGGGGAAAGCAAATGCCTTAAGAGTTTGAAATAGAAAATTCCAATTCACATGATCAAATGCCTTCTTGGCACCCAGGGACACCAAAACAGCTGGAAAGGCAGCATTCCTGGACTCCAAGAAGACATGTGAAATGGTACGTAGGTGGTCTGATGATGAGCTCCCCCTCATAAATCTGACCTGTGACATACCAATCAAGTCCAGAAGAACCAGGGTAATCCTATCAGCCAGTATCATCGAGAGGATTTTAATATCCTGATTCAAAAGGGATATGGGCCGATAACTCTGTACCAACTTGGGGTCTTTGTCAGATTTAGGGAGGAGAATAATTAGGGCTTCAAACAAATGGGGATCAACAGCTACCCCAGAAAGAATATGGAGGAACAACCGATGAAGTACCGGCACTAACTGTTCCTGAAAAGTTTTGTAAAATAAAGAGGAAAAAACGTCTGGCCCCAGGACTCTATCCAAAGGCAAAGCCTTAATTCCCTCAGTTATTTCATCCAAAGAAACAGGAGAGGAAAGAAACCTTCTCTGTGAATCAGACAGAGAAGGGAGGTGAGACTCCAGGAGATATGCCTCCAGCACCTCCGATGGGGGGGGGCAGTCCATGTCCCTATATAGTTGTTCGTAGTACTGTGCAAACTCCTGCACAATCTCTGAGGGGGCAGATCTCAAGGATCCATCTGTTTGAGCCCTAACAGGCGGGATGAATCTAGCTGATTCCTGTTGCTTTATCCTTAAAGCTAACAAGCATCCCGCCTTTTCTCCCTGATCGGTGTAAAGAGCTTTAGTGTGGATGATGGCCAGCTCTGCTTTTTCCCTTAGCAAGTCCAAGTACCTATCTTTAGCTGCGAGAAGTTTCAGCCTGCTTTTCTCTGGAGTATTAGGAGATAAGTTAGCCTCTAAAGACCGAATCTGGGACAATAATGATGAAAGCTCGGCCTCACGGGTTTTTTTCTGCTTTGTTGCTAAACTGAACAAAACCCCCCTCATGTAGGCCTTGAAAGCGCCCCATATAATAACTGTCACCATGCCTTCTGTTGAATTAACTGAAAATAAAAAGTCTATCTGTTCTTTTACCTGTTTGGAAAGTTGAGCATCTTTCAGTAACTGCTCGTTTAACTTCCACCGAGTCCCTTTTTTAGGGATAGCAAGAAAGGCCAAGCAACACAACACAAGGGAATGATCGGATGTAGGGCCTGGATGAATTAAAGCAGATATAACCCCTGGTAGGAATGATTGGGATATTAATAAGTAGTCTATGCGGGAATGCGACTTATGCACTGGTGAAACAAAAGTGTACTCCCTTCTTTTGGGGTGTAACACCCACCATACGTCGCATAACCCACATTGGTCTAATAAGTCTCTAAATGCTCTCTGCCCAGGGGAAAGTCCCTTTAAAGCTGGTCCTGACCTGTCAATAATAGGATCCAACACCAGATTGAGATCCCCTCCCATTACTATCGATATAGGAAGCAAGGGTAGTATAAGAGTTATAAGCTTCATGAAGAAGCTAGAGTTATCTATATTGGGACCATAAATACTACAAAGTAAAAGTGGCATGGAACAAAGAGTTCCTTGAACCATAATATATCTGCCACCAGGATCCCTAAAGACCTGCATGTGGCTAAAGGGGACACTTCTGTTGATAACTAACATAACCCCACAACTGTTGGTGGACCCCTGGGCAGCAAAAACTTGCCCCACCTGTTGCCTCCTGAGTTGTAAGACCTCAGAGTCTAATAGGTGGGATTCTTGTAGAAACATGACCTGGGATCGCAACAGGTTCAGATGCTTCAAACCTGATATTGTTTGGGTTTCTTCCTTATCCCTTTCACATTCCTAGCTGAAAAAGTAATATTGCTAGCCAGCTAGTCTATTGATAAGAAAGCACATATGAAATAAACAGAGATTAATACAATGAGCATCAAAGAACCATAACACCCTGATTACTGCTGTACCACCCTCCCAGCACAATCCCCTCTTAACACATAACAAACACCTAGCTACCCTAAACCTCCCTCTATCTCCCTTAATCCCCACCCTCCCCCCACTTTTTCCTGCCCAGCAAAACATTCTGCAACTACCTTTAATCCCTCATCTCCCCTCCAACCCTTTTTAAGTAACAAAACTCCCTTTATAACCAGGTTACCATATATCAATTTATGGGGAGAGCACAGCTTATATTGTGGAGTAAAACAGGGGAAAAACCACAGCTAAACCTAACTGGGAACCATTCCTTGCCCCACTAAACAACACGAAGTACAGGAGAATAAGAAACAGTAAAATTAGTCCTCCCACAATAACTTAAACATTGCATAGTGGGCAAATTGAAGAACTACCACAGGCTTAAACTCAAGGTAAAACAGTCAGGCAACATTAAAATTCTCCTTCAATGTCTGAACTGTATTAGTCCAAATGTGAACAGTACACTTGTCTGGTAACAGAGTTCCTACACTAGCTATGGTAGCGATTTAGTCACTCTGAGAACAAAAAGACTGAGAATCCAAATGAAAAGTCAACAGAAGAGGAGGGATTCATCAGCCAGACAGGGCTCCAAACAAAATCACAGTCCCATCTCGTCAGTAGCAGGGAGCTCAACTAAAAATCAGCTCCATAACGTAACCTCCATCACTAGAGTGTGGAAATAAACTCACACAGCATATTGAGAGCGCAACCTCGCCAATCCATTTAATCTTTGAACCATCAGGTTGCCCTTTTTCTCATCAGGAACACAACTCCAGAGTACTCCCCTTCAGGTACCTCGAAACAGATCTGGGAGGGCCGATTTAAGCCCTTCTTTGGCTGCTTCTGCATCTTCATCTTCATAGGACAACCAGGATCCCGTGACCATTACTTGCAGATTCGCGGGGTAAATCATGCAGAAACGAATACCTGCAGCGATGATCCTGGAAACAAGGGGGTGAAAGGCTTGCCTGCACTGCCGGATGGTTAGAGGCAGATCCTGGATCACCTGAAACCTTTTCCCCTCCCACTGGAGATCTTGTATATCTCGGACCTTAGCCAGAAAGTACTGCCTTTCAAGGTAATTTAAGAACCTCATAATCAGTGGTCTAGGGGGAGATCCCGGTCGAAGCATGGGACGCAAGGCTCTATGCGCCCTCTCAATAACATAATTAGAGCCATAGGGAGAAGGGCCCACCACCTTTCACACCAGCTTCTGGGCAAACAGGACTGCATCAGGACCCTCTTCTTGTTCCGGGAGTCCTATAAGCATGATATTATTTAGATGGCTGTGCCCCTTTAAGGCTTCAATCTTCTGCTCCATCTTAGAGAGCTTTTGGCACAGCCTGATGACCTCAGAGCCTCTTTTCTCTGCCTGCCATTCCAAAGAGACCACCCTGGCTTCGTTGTCCGAAATCTTCTTCGCTGTATCCTTCATAGCTGAAGATAGTGAGTTTATTTCTGCTGCCATATTCCATAATTCATCCTGAAATGGACAAAATTCAGTGAGGAAGTCCGCCAGGGTGAGCGGTTCTTGTTCTGCTTTAGCGGACGTTGATGAAGCTGAGGATGATGCAACGGGGGCCCTCTGTTTTTTCAGGGCCTTCTCCGGCGTTATAGGTGGTGTATGCCGGGGACCAGTCTTCTTCATTTCCACCTCCATGGTTCGCATTTTGACTGCTGCCTCACTGTCTTGTCGAAAAACTAGTCTTAGGAGTAAAAAAAAAACAAACACTAGATTACCAAGAAAAGGGAGATTTAAACTGGGGTTTTACTCTGGAAAGGTTGGAGCACAGGAGAGAGCGTCCTCTCAGGCAGCCTTCATCATGTGACTCCAACAAGGTTATTTTCTGATTGAGTGGTTTCCGTGGTGGTAAGAGACCTCAAGAGTGCAACTTGAGAGGTCTCGTTACCACAGAAACCACGAGGGTGCTCATGCATAATCTTTTATAGTGTATGGGCACTCATTCCTGGCAAACAATGTCCCCCAAATAATTTTAAACGTCCTTACTATGGCTTGTTGCTCCAGCACTGGTAACTTTCATTTGATCTCTCACCACTGTGGCCCCTTTATTGTGCTTGCATGACTACATTCGATATTGTTATACTGCACTGGTGACATACTCAGTGCAGCATAGCAACATTGTGACCTAGTCAAGACAGCACAGCAATGCTGTTCTGAGCATAACTTTTCATGCTTAACAGCATTCCACCACACACTATAAAACATTTGCTGTACAATTATTTTGTTAATGTTTTTTGGGGGACGTTTGTTTGTCAATATGTGAAATAAATCACATTTTCTGTAATTTTTTGCTGATTATAAAAAAGTCTAAAAGGTATCTATAAATGAAACACCACTTATTTTGCAGATATTATTGTGCTGAACAACTTCCATGCTCAAAGTACCATGCTATCATTTTTCATTTTAAAGATATCCACATTTGTTCCTCATACAAGTTAAAAACAATGAATTTTCTACCAATTTTTGCTGACTATAAACAAATCTAAAAGGTATCTGTAAATGAAACACCACTCATTTTTTATATATTTTTGTGCTGAACAACTTTCACGTTCACAGTACCATGCTCTTATTTTTGTTTTAAAGTTATTCACATTTGCTCATCAAAAAAGTGAAGGAAAAAAAACCCTAGAATTTTCTGTCCTTTTTTGCTGGTTATTAGAAAATGTAAAAGGCATCCATGAATGAAACACCCCTCATTTTGTAGATATTTTTGTGCTGAACAACTTTTGTGTTTACAGTACCTTGCTGTCATTTTTCATTTTAAAACTATTTTCATTTGAATATGGTTAGGACAGCTACTGAGGCTGAACTTTCTAAATTTGAATGAGATAGGAATGCGCTATGATATACTGTAGTAGTACAAGGAAAGGTATCACTATGACATAATGAATCAAGAAAAGATATTAATATCTTTTCTTAGAAAATGAGTTTGATATTTCCTGGTCTCTGATTGGCCCAGCACCTTGCCAAGGTTGGCATTTATGTGGCAACAGAGACAGGGAAATAACAAGTCCCACTGCCAAATTCCCCATTACCAGCTGGTATCACTGTGCCAGCTTAGAATCTTGAAACAATCAATTTGAAAAAGCTGCCATTTTTTTCTCTTGTTTACTGACAGCTCAGACCCACCCTGCTGCTTAGTGATGCCACTCTCCGAAGACTGTAACACTTTATTATAGTGGTGCCTTAGCACCACTATATTTGGGGTTGAACTGGGCTTTCTATGTTAAACTCAAAATGTTGCACTTTAATGTCTTCAAAAATGTTCAACAAATTTGCATGAAATGTTGCATGCACAGTCTTGTGTGGTAAATCTCCAGATGTGCCAAGTTTCATTCTGGCTGGATGTGCAGTTTTCAAGATCTGGATAGTGAAGAAAGCAAATTTTTCATAGTTTTCTTTCCCATTAGTTTGAATGGGATTTCTTTGAATTTGGCTACCACTCAGAAGGTTTGGAATTTTGGTCTGACATTTTCATGGCAGAAAGTGGCTAAACCATAGATGTGCCTTTTGGTTGTTTGGCGAAAAAATATTAATCTGTTCTAAAGTCATTTAATTTTAAAAGTTGTATTAATTGGTTCTGTGCATGCTCAGTAAGCACCTCAAGATAGTTGTATAAAATGAAAAAATAATTATTTTTTTGTATTATCGTCCTTTTTCATGAGTGAAAAGTCCATTTTCATTTGGCCGCCATCTTGATTTCCATTTTTTCTTAAACTTTAAATTTGGAAAACTGCAAAAATGAGATTCTGAAGAGCAACCAACACACGTATCTTGCTTATCGGGATACCCTTAACTGGATTCTGCACCTAACTGTTGAAGAAATGCCCTTGAAATGTTCCCTTTTTAAGTTTAAAAATCTTTTTTCATATCATGTGATAAGAAAAAATAATCTTTTTTCATATCATGAGTGATGGAAAAAGATCCTTTTTGGAAGAACAAAATCCTTTCCCTGGTGTCTCATGGTAACCCCCCACCCACCCTTCCATCACCATCTCTGTTATCACTGCAATTTTCCCCTTGTGTCTAGTGGCACCTCCCACCCTCTGATCATTGTCCTCATTGTAATTCTATTCTCCCTGGTGTTTAGTGGTATTCCCCACCCTCTGACTGCTGTCTTCGTTATTATTGTAATTTTTCCTCATGTCTGGTGGCACCCTCACCTTCCAATTACTGTCCCCATTTTATATAATTTTCCCTGGTGTCTAGTGGCACCCTCCCCACCCACCAGTTACCCACCACTAGAGATGCAGCCAATTTTTCATCCGCTGGGAAAGTGAACACGAAGGGCCTACTTCACATTGGCGGAACACAACGCAAACTGGGCACTGCAAAGTGCTCACTTCACGTTATCATTATTACTTCACATTGGCATTATGCCTTAATGTGAAGTAAGGTGAAGTGAGAAGTAAATAGGCAGCCCCCCACACATCAAATGGCTTACAGTACTGTAAGTCACATGCTGTAGCTAGGCAGGAAGAAAGTGAGTCAGAAAAGCACTTTCACTTTCTCCTTTGCATTTGTAGAAGGAGGAGGCTTGTGAGAGAGCATTGTAGGAGTCAGTGACAAAGTGCTTAGTGCCTTTGTAAAACAACAGCTTTTTTAAAAGCTATCTTTATTCAGTGTTTGTGATTTTTTTTTGGTAGTTAATTTTTTTATGTTTTGTTTTGTGTATGTGTGAGTGTGTGTGTGTGTGTGTGTGTGCCAGGGACTTGTGTAGGAGGGATGGACGTGGACCCTGGATAAGATGAGTCACTGGCTCGTGGGCACAGTTGGAGTGGAGTGTGGACACATGGGGGTGGTTGTGTCATGCTGGACCACTCCTGACTCCTAGGTGCTGCTTTCCCCAGCCCCATGTTGAAGCAACAGCAGCAGCAGCATCAGTGCCACTGGTGGCTGCTGTGCATCCACCTTCTCCGCCACTACCACCACCACCAGTAGCAGCTGCAGGGGCTGCAGCAGCACCCCCTCCACCACCTCCACAGCCACAGGAGGTGCCCCTAGAAAATCAAAGTGGTGCAAACCACGTGACTCATGCGAGGACTGTGTCTGGTCCCCTCTGCAGCTCCCCAGTATGAACGTTTTTTAACTCTGTGGGAGGAGACAGCACAGTTGTGGTGAGCCATGTCCGTGGTGTGCTGGTGCACTGTGGCTCCCTGTGGGACACAATTGGGGACCGTACATGCACCCACATGCTCAACCACCACAAGGCAGAGTGGCAGGCTGCCATGGAAGGGGCCAGGCATCCACCTGCTGGCCCTTCCATGGCAGTGGCCGAGAATACTGCTGGGGTCAGAGTTGTGACTCGTAGTCACCACCGCAGCAGGAGGAGGGCCAGTACAGCAGCTGCTCCACCACCACCACAGCCACCAGCACCACCATCTCCACCACTACCCCCGCTACCTGGATTCCCAGCTGCAGTGGACCTTGCCACAGTCCCTGCAACACAGCATGACATCTCCCTGGTGTGGGCGGATCTGGAAGAGAACAGTCAGAGGGTTGGTGCTTTGCAGCAGCAGGTCCACAGAATTAAAGAACAGCAGCAGCAAATAGTTAGAATTCTGCACCTGCTGCTAGACCACCACAGCATCCCACGGCCACAGTAACTTATGTGATTGTTTTCTGGCCCCCCCACCCCACTACTGTGTTGTACTGTTTTTGTGTGTTTTTTCTTTGTTGTTGTTTAATAATACACATTTTCCCTCCCAGGGGAATCTTTCTTACACCACATAGTGCAATACATTTCTGTGAAAACCACCCATAATTTCATTACAGTGTGTCACGTGATGGAGGAACTCCCATTCTGAAAACTCGCCAACATTCTGCCTCCCTTCTCTGCAATGTTAGGATGTGATGCCAGGGACAGTGTGTGTGTGTGTGTGCTCCATTACAGTGAATATCTGATTGTCTGGCAGCTTTCCCGAATGTTTCTTTATGTTATAATGGTCAGCTTGTGGTAAAACATGTGGGCACGTTTCCAGTAAGAAGAGTCTTGTTAGTGGAAATGTTCCCACATTTCATCACAAAGTGAACCTTATAACATAAAGAAAAATTGGGATAGCTGCAGGACATTCACTATAGTGGGGCATGCACCTGTGCTCCCCCTGGCATTACGTCCTAACGTTGCTGAGAAGGGGGGGCAGAATGTGGGTGGCTTTTCTGAATGGTAATTCCACCATGACGTCACACACTGTAGTGAAATTACAGGCGGTTTTCACAGAAATATATTGCACTCTGTGGAGCAAGAAATATTCCAGTGGGAGTAAGGCCCCCACATATTAGGTTATGTGCATCACCATAACTATGTAATGTGGTGAATCTCTGTAAAACAGCAGCAGAGCAGCAATCTACTGAGAACTCTGACCTATATTTTTTAATGCTATGTTCCAACTTCCTTTACTTACATCCTGACTGACTGGAATGATACGAGAATTTGCAGTAGTTGAATCTGTAGTACTACCTTTTTTCATGTGTGAAATAATGAAAGGAGCATTCCTTTTAAATTGGTGCTGACCAGGTCTTTGTCATTGTTTTCCTCTGCTTTTCTCCATCACATCAGTTAGTTGTTATATATCACTTCTGTTGTTAATTAACAGTTATGCAGCAGGCAGTGTTTTATGACACCGCAGAACAATAATTATTGAAAAGCAGCTGCAAATAAATGCAAACCTGGTCAGAACAATATTAGAAGGAGTGCTCATTTTCTTTTCATACATCAAAAAAGTAGTCAGCTAAGTAAAGCAGATAAACTGTGAAAAGAAGTGTATCATTCGGGTCACAACTTGGAGGTAACTAGAGGTTGTGGCAATGTAAAGTAGCATAAAAAAGTACAGTTCAAAATTGTCACGACATTCTTGCAATGCTGCTTTAATTCTAATGTCAGTATGATATCATGAGCTCACAATAATCACACAACACACAAAAGTGGCACAGAGTCCCAGATATTTTTCTGCAGGCCCAAAATGTATCCTCCTTGTGTGCAGAAAATTGATAAGTGGCAACATAATGAAATGGGAGTGTTTCAGCACATAGAAAGTCCCCCAGAATTAATGGCGACTCAGTCATGCATGCAGTGGTGGCACAGAGTCCCAGATTTTTTCTGCAGGACCAAAATGCATCTTCCTTGTGTACAGAAAATTGACAAGTAGTAACACAGTGAAATCGAAGTGTTTCAGCACATAGAAAGTCCCTCAGAATTAATGGTGCACTCAGTCATGCGAGCAGTGGTGGCACAGAGTCCCAGATTTTTTCTGCAGGCCCAAAATGCATCCTCCTTGTGTACAGAAAATTGACAAGTGGTAACACAGTGAAATGGAAGTGTTTCAGCACATAGAAAGTCCCCCAGAATTAATGGTTCACTCAGTCATGCGAGCAGTGGTGGTAGAGTCCCAGATCTTTTCTGGAGGCCCAAAACGCATCCTCCTTGTGTGCAGAAAATTGACAAGTGGTAACACAGTGAAATGGGAGTGTTTCACCACATAGAAAGTCCCCCAGAATTAATGATGCGTTCAGTCATACACGCAATGGTGGCACAGAGTCCCAGATTTTTTCTGCAGGCCCAAAATGCATCCTCCTTGTGTGCAGAAAATCGACAAGTGGTAACACAGTGAAATGGGAGTGTTTCAGCACATGCAAAGTCCCACAGTATAAAATGATGACTGTGAGCATTCTGTTGCTGGTCCAATGTGATCTGCCAGGTGATTCGAACAAATGCAATGTGATCATCTCAACTGGATTGAAGGGTGCCATTTGGCTGTACACTAATAGAAGCCTTAGTGAGTAGATATGTGTGTGTGTGTATATATATATATATATATATATATATATATATATAGTTGTATATTAGGTGAGGAGGGGGGTTGACATGGACATGTACTCATGGTATTGTTCTGCATCACAGGCCACAGAAACTGTTGGTGTGCACATTCCAGTGTGCTCAATGAGAATTTTTTGTGCTGAAATTGGAAACGGATAACTCTCAAGCACATGAAGGTAAGTAATTTTTTTTGGGGGTGGGGTCATATTTGCTAGTTTGTCTGTAATGGTTTCTTATTTTGTTACTTGTTCACAGATTTGATCTGCATCCTTCTGAAGTCCGGTTGTTGTTTATGATGGTCATGGTCATCAAATGAAATGACTTCTGCATATTGCATGTGTGTCCAAGCCTGGGGGAAGGGGTGCCTGATGTTGAAGAACTTTTTTGGATAAGAACAGTTTGACAGAACAACAAAGCATCTGGAAGTTTCCTAAAAAAAGCAATGAATGACTTCTTATAACTTAATTGTTATTTCCCTTCCTGGTTCTGAATCTCAAGTCAAGTTACACTGAAACCCACATCTTGTCAACTAACACAACCTTTGTGCAATATTTGCTGCAGTCTTTCCAAAACAAATGAAACAGATGAAATAAAATCTTCATACTTACCAGAATGAATTTCACATGGATATTCCATTGGTTCCTCTCTGTACGGTACAGCTGCAGTATCATTCCCACCGAGTTTTAGCGATGTAGACTTTTTTTGTTAACCTGTAAAAGAAACAAAATAAGTGTACCATGTGTGTTTTACCATTGCGGCTCTGAAAAGCTACAGAAAACAAAACATTCAACTAAAGGAAGGGAAGCAGCATAACAAACATGAGTACACATACTCACTTTATGGTTTAAATATTAAGAAGCTTTGTGTCTCTGGCTGATGGATGTGGTGGTCCAGACAGATTCAAGCTTAGTGGTAGCAGTGGCTAACAGCAGTCCCAGTGGTGGTGGTGGTGATCCAGGGGGTGGACAGACTCAGGCTCAGTGGTGGCAGTGGCTAACAGCAGTCCCTGTGGTGGAGGTGGTGGTCCGGGGGCAGACAGACTCAGGCACAATGGTGGCAGTGGCTAACAGCAGTTCTGGTGGTGGTGGTGGTGGTGGTCCAGGGGGTGGACAGACTCAGGCTCAGTGGTGGCAGTGGCTAACAGCAGTTCTGGTGGTGGTGGTGGTCCGGGGGGCACAACGCCTTTAAAAACTTCAGTTAAAACCTGCCAACGTTAACCACATCATCATCCTCATAAAGAAAGCTGCCCTCACAGTCATTGATGTCTGAAGTCTGACCATTGGGAAATTCTTTCTCCACTGTGTCATCATCTATGTCAGTGGTGTGCCATTTCCGGCATCCACTGCAAGTGCCACCAGGATGGTCCATTTTCACTTCACCAAAACCACCATGACTAGGTCAGGGTATGAATACCGAGGTTGCAGTCTGCGCTAGTATGTGCCTCTCATTCATTTTAAAGAATGTTAGTGAACTAACATTTGCAGGAGACAGGTTTGTCTGACGATCCCTGACTATTGCACCTGCTAAGCTGAATACCCTCTCAACACTTACACTGGAGGGTGGGCATGTGAGGTACTTCAGTGCCACTGCAGTCAGCTCTGGCCATTCACTGACCTTTCCACTCCAGTACAAAAGAGGATCTTCAGTTATTGTCAGAAGCCTGTTTTCAGACAAATATGACTCAGCCATTCTCTGTGCTGCATTAAGTCCCATGGTTGATGCATCATCCTGTTTTCCTGAATCATTTATTTCACAAATACCCACTTGGGACAAAGCCTCCCAAAGCGGGTTGATGCCAGCCACCTTGAATGACAGACCACCTGGAACTGCAGTCCCCTTCCCCTTGCAGGATATGCTTGTTGGTCCTCCAGGTACACCTTCAGCCAGATTATGCTACTGAGGTTTGCTGACCTTGACACGTGACTTCTGTTCATCATGAACCAAGCGCACCAGTTGACCACTGATATTTTTTACCTGTTCAGGCCCTCCTTCCAGTACTGATGCAATTCCACGTTTATATCGTGGGTCCAGCATTGTTGCTATAGCAAAGTTGTCACTACGCTGAATGCTCACAACGTGACGAATCTGGTCAAATACTGTCAGCATGTGTTGCAACAACATACTGCTACCACCATCTCCAGCAACATCAAGGCCATGATGTACATTCACCAGTGTCTGCCTCAGCACCCGCAGCAGTGGAATTGATTGGCTAATGGAGGCAGACTTGCTACTCACTGACTGTGTGCATGTTCAAAAGGCCGCAAAATTGTTATTACAGAGCCCATGAGGAGCCACTGTTCAGTCGTCATAAACATGGAGACCCCGGAACTGTCACGGCTAGTGTGCATCACAAGATATTCTGAGATGGCTTTGTATTGTTCATACAACCTCTCTGCCATGTATAAAGTGGAGTTCCATCAGGTAACAACTTCCAGCTTCAAGCGGTGCTGAAGCAGGCTGTTTTGTATCTGCAACTGCTGCAGTTGCTCACGGGCCTTTCCAGATCTTGAAAAGTGAGAGCAGATATATCATGCAATGATCTGCATTTCCTTTACATCAGGGTGCTGCAGAAACTCCTGAACCACAAGACTTAAACAGTGGGCCATGCATGGAACACGAGAAAAAAAAACACCATTCGTGATGCATTTCACCACATTTGACCCATTGTCACTTGCTATGAAGTCAGCTCTCAGGGACAGAGGGTGTAGCCATTTTTCAATTTCAGTCAGTACCACATGGAACACATTCTCACCAGTGTGTGAATAGGTCACGTTGAGCATAGTAATTGTTGCATGCTGTCGAATTCCTGGAAGATTGCTACCACAACAGTCCACCTTACTGCACTGATTATTCACACTACCAACATCACAAACAGCCCCTGGCACCTGCGCCCAGTGTGCAGTTATACACAAATATGAACTCCCCACTGTTTTGCCACTTATTCACATATCCATACTTAAATGGATGAATGGAGAGTTGGAATTTTGAATGGCATGTCTTACTGAGTCGGACATAGTGTGGAACAACTTGGGGACAGCACGGGTAGAAAAGTATGTCCTGGATGGGACTTTCCATTTTGGACAGGCACGTGCAGCAAACCACTGGAACCCAGAATTTTCCACAAAAGAGAGCATTTCCGCAACAGCAGCATTAAGTTCTTGTGACACTGTATGATCTTACTGCCAACAATGCTATGGTGAGAAACAGCTTTGCGTGCATGTCTCTTTGCAGGCATTTTGGGGGATCAGCCACAATATTATAACCAAATTCAGATTTTGATATGTTCACTATCTGATTGGGGGGATGCTGAATGGGAAGCCAAAAAAACAACTGTAGCTTCAGCAACAGATAAGAGACTAGTCTGTCACACAATGAAAACAACTTAAGTAACCAGTGGTGCTGATGAGGTCACAAAAACAAACCAATCTGGTAAAAAGTTCCTTTTGCATGAGGGGGGGAGGACTGACTGCAGTGCAGATTTTTATGGCAGTACAAGCAGCAAAACAAAGAACAGATACCATGATCACAGTACAAAATCAGGCAGCTGCAGCGGATAGCAGGTTCACACTGCTTCTCCTGCAATTGCACTAGTCTGTGGCACAATAAAAGGTGTATTATTTGATGTCACACAACACCGTGCACACACACACAACACATACCAGTTTGCCTACAATGCTGAACAAGTAATGCGCAGTGTAGCAAATGCAAAAGTTCAGTACTATGCCACGTTACGTATTGTAATGTAAACAACCTGAAATTATGAACTGCTGCACCAGATCCACACAACAAAAACAGCAAGAAAATGTCAACTATTACTGACAATATTAGTGTGTGTACATTAGCACAGTCAGTTATATAACAAAAATATAACCAAAAAAACAAAGAAATCACTATTTCTCCAACTTAAATCTACCTACACCACAGATACGCCCCTCCCCCAAAGCACACTTTCACTGTCTTTCACCACACACACACTCAATGTTGTAAATTAGCATTCAAAATCCACACAAAAACCAAAACGCTCGATGATATGGCACAGAAGGGTTTCCTACAATATATGAACTGAAGTTGGAGCCCCCCAAAAAATGCAAAAATACTTTTTTAATAGCTTTTACAAGATTTCAATCACAGACAGCTACCAGAGCACACTGTCTCCTACTCCTTCCTACACATACTACCCCAAACTGAGGCTGTGCAGATCAATATAGAGCCCATGTGACTTGAAATCCCATGAATCACTGCAAAATTCGCCTTCGGAGCTCAAAAACAATGCAAAGTGAGGCGAATGCACTTTACCTTAAATTTGGTGGAGTAGTGGTCTGGGGAGCCAGAGTAACCTAAAGTCATTGTTTCCAATGGACTTCGTGTTCCTCATCATAACGCGAAGTACTCCGCTTCATGTTGCGGAGCACTCTGCAAACCCGGCTTTGCTCCGTGAATCACTTCACGGAGCAGATTGAGCCCACTTCACCCACCACTACCCACCACCCTACAATCACTGTCCCTGTTGTCGTCAGAATTTTCCCAGGTGTCTAGTGGCACCCTCACCCTCCAATCACCATCTCCCTCATTATTCTCATTTTGCCTGGTGTCTAGTGGCAAACCCCACCCTCTGATCACCATTCCTGTAATTGTTTATGTAACCCCTAATGTCTAGTGGCACCCACCATCCTCCAATCACGGTCTCCGTTATTGTTTCAGTCATCCCTGGTGTCTAGTGGTGCCCTCCCACTGTCTTGCCATCCCTGTAATTTATTTATCTCTGGTGTTCAGTGGCCCCCACCCTCCAATTGCCATTCCTGTAATTCTGTAACTTATCCCTGGTGTCTAGTAGCACTTCCTCAACCTCCGATCGCCGTTCCCATTGATGTCTTCTGGTTCCCTGGTGTCTAGTGGCACCCCCCCACCGTCTGATCCCTGGCCTGACTGAAAGATAGAAAACAGTTCTTTGATGTCTTTTTTTTAACCTGTAAAAATGAAAATGGTCCCAGGCCAAGCCAACCACAGCAACCCAACCCAACCTCCCACTGACCACCATCCAGCCCCCCACACCCCTCCCATACACCCTCACTCATCTGAACAGGTTCCAGGGTGAAGATCCACTCTCCCATGGAAGACACATCTTGCTGCTGGAACCGATGACTGCTATATGAGAAATTAAAATAAGTGCAGTTCACTGTATTTCAAAGGGGGTTTCATCTTTGGTGCATAACTTTGTCATTTTTCAAGATTTTGACACCAAGTTTTCAATATACCCTTTTTGATACCCCACCTCATGAACAATGTTGGTGTCATTTTGAAAATCCTGCCTGAAAGGCAATTTCCAGTCAGTTGACAAAATCACTTTTCAGGTGAGATTTGAAAATTGTCACTGTACTTGTATCATAAGAAGGGTATGTTGAAAATGTGGGGTCAAAATATGCTAAAATAGCAAAGTTGTGCACATCTGTTGACATGTTGCTATGCTTGCTTGGAAGTTTCTTAATTTTCAATATTTTAACTCCAAATTATCAACATAGCCATTTCCTTATACCACTTCCTTATACCACTTCACACTGCTGTGGCGTGAAATGATATTTTGTTGGGGATCTGACAATTTTTATTATCGGGTTGATGAGGCAGGGTGATAGGAATGCTATGTTGACAATTTGGTTGCTGTTGTCTTGCAAATGGAAGGGCAGGGCATGGAGGGCCCTGCGCATCCCAGAAATATACATACATGCATCTATGGAGGGATGGGAGTGCAGGGCCTGGAGGGCCCGGTACTCCATAAGACAAGTAAGGATATGATTACACTCTCTCAAAAAGTACAGATGCATGGAAGCACAGGGCTCAACAGGAAAATAAGGATAACATTAAACTATCTCCAAAAGTAAGGACATTCTTTGCAAAAAAACTGTGTTAATGCAACATTTTGGATTCAGGCTAGAGAGACAAAAGTAAGGAAATGTGGCTTTAGGGTTTCCAATCTTAAAATGCAAATGCCATCCCTAAAGAGAATGAGGGGCAGAGTCTTCCTAGGGATTGTCAACCATAAAGCTCACCACATTAGGTGTGTATGTTTCTGGAGTATATACAATGGGGAGAGCTTTAGGGTTGACAACCCCTAGGAACTCACTCGATTTGCTGGGTGGCATTGGAGTGAGGGGTTGAAACCCTAAAGCCACATTTCTTAGTTTTGTCACTTTAGCCTGAACTCTAAATGTTGCATTAATGGATTTTTTTGCAAAGAAAGGAGCAGAGGGAGGATGGAAGTATAAGGAACCTGGGTGGGGTTCGACAAAGGGGATCAGGGATAAGGGGTGGGGGTTGGTGTTAGTAAATGCCAGGAGGTTGGGAAACAAGTTGCCAGAGTTCCAGGCCATGCTGTTTGGGAGGGGGGAAGGTGGATGTGGTGGTGGTCATGGAGACGTGTGCCAACAAAAACCATGACTGGGACCTAAACGTGCGGAGGTACACTATGCTTAGGAAGGATAAAAAGGAGGGCAGAGGCATGGAATGGCTATATTCATTAGTGATGACATAGAAATTGTTAGGGTAAAAGGGGCAGAGAGAAATGTGGAGGCCTTATGGGTCACCTTACGATCCCCAGCAGGAGATAAGGTCAAGCTGGGTGTAGTATATAGGCCCCCCGGGATGGGTGATGTTCTGGAGGATGGTTTGCTGGACAACATCATTGCCCAGAGTGGACCAAAAGGGGAAGGAGTGGTGTTGATGGAGGACCTTAATATGCCAGGTACAAACTGGGGAACCATGTCCTCTAAGGTGGCCAAGGAGCAGAGGCTGCTGCATGGCTTCCAGGATGTGTTCTTAACACAGCATGTGATGGAGCCCACAAGGGAGGGGCATGTCCTGGATGTGGTTCTGGCAGATGGGGATCTGGTAAGGGACCTGATTGTAGAGGATTCCCTGACTGGAAGTGACCACAATACTGTCTGGTTTCAAATAAGCATGGGGGGGTGAGATCTAAGACACTGGCAGCAGACTTCAGGGGGACAGACTTTGTGGGCATGGGAAATATTCTCAAGGATCACTTGAAGGGGATTACATCAATGACAAATGTGGAAAGGAGATGGGAGGTCATAAAACGGGGACTTCATGAGGCAGTCAGAACCTGCGCTAAGGTGAAACGTAAGGGATCAAGGTCACATAAACCATGCTGGTGGTCCAGTGAGGTTCAGGTAGCAGTCAGAGAAAAGAAGACGGCCTACAAAAAATATAAAACAACAAGAGGGGACAGGGATAATGAAAATGTACCATCTTGCATCTAGAAAAGTCACCCGGATAGTGAGGGGGGCAAAGTCCAGTAAAGAGCAGCGGCTGGCACAGGGGATACATGGAGGGGAAAAGGGGTTCTTCCAGTACATTGGGGAGTGGAGAAAAACTAAGGGCCATCTCAGTAGATTGAGATCAGAAGGAGGGTGGGTGGAAGAGGCGAGGGACCAGGCAGAGGTATTTAATGAGTACTTTGCCTCTGTGTTCACTAGGGAGGGGGATGGGATATCTACAAAGCATGGCACGATGGGGATAGAAGCAGCAGTGAGTGGGATCAGGGGTGCAACAGAAATGGATCAAGAGGGAGGGAGAGGTACCCCAAGGGTGTCACATCAGGATAAGGATAAAAAGGCCAGTAAGGTAGAGGCGGATGATGCTATCTCTGCCAAAGGTGTGGTTAGCCCTCAAGGCCTAAAGAAAGACAAATCTCCTGGGCGGATGGCATTCATCTGAGAGTACTATGGGGAATTGGCGGACATACTGCCCTGCCTGGAGCTCTTCAACAGGTCACTTGAGACAGGAGGGTACCTAGGGATTGGCGAGAGGCACATGTGTGCCAATCCATAAAGGGGTCGAGGGAAGTACCAGGTAACTATAGACCCATCGGTTTGACCGCGGTGGTGGGAAAATTAATGGAGAGTATACTAAAGGAACGATTGGGGGTGTAATCGGAGGAAGTGTGAGGTCTGGATAGTCGGCAACATGGGTTTGTGCCAGGTAGATCATGTCAAACCAATCTTGTGGAGTTCTACGAATGGGTAGCATCAGAACTGGACAGGGGAAAGCCTGTGGATGTATTATTCTTGGACTTCAGCAAGGCATTTGACTCTGTCCCCCACAATGGTCTAGTGGAGAAACTAATGGGGTTGGGACTAGGCCCTTTGATGGTCAGATGGATTGAAAACTGGGGGAAAAAGAGGAGGATGTTTTTCACTGAGAGGGTGGTGAACCCTTGGAATGCACTCCCTGGCGAGCTGGTTCAGAGATCCACAGTGGAGGGCTTCAAGAGAGGGTGGGACAGACACAGAAAGTGGAAGTATCAGATGATGGCCTGTCCCAGGGGGGTGCGGATGGATGATAGGGGTTTCTGGAACACAAAGGGGGGGGAGGGCCTCGGCACCCAACTAGGGATCTGAGGTTCGAGCAGACTCGATAGACCGTAAGGCCTCATCTGCTGGCAAATAGTATGTTAGTATTTTAATACACGTTGTATACATGCACAAGCTACTGTCACCCACCAAACTAAAAAACAAATACTGTATCATGTCAAACACCACTGACTCAGTAAAACTCATTCTCATCCTCTAGCCACCCACTTACAATATTGCCACAAGTCAGTAGCACATTTCCATCTGCAGGAGACTAATCCAAGAAAGTACCATTGCTCTCATGAGTCAGCGGTACTTATCCCAGAAAAGCACTCTGCTGTTAGCTCCACAAACACCCTGACGCATCCATGTTCCCTTAAACATTACATTTCATTGTGTATATCACTGGAGAGAAAACAAAAAGAGAGAACTACTGAAAGTAGAACAACAGGTAAAAATAGACCTGCCTCTCAGCTGAGAGAAACAGAAACACTGTGAATTCCAACTGCAAATGCAGGAAGTCATAGTTAATTTGTTGTAGTGTAGCATATCTGTTAGCTGGCAGTCTGCAGTAATTTATTTTGCAGGTGGGCAGGTGGGATGTGGGAGGGGGAATGGGATCTGCAATTGGCAGTTATCACTTCACTAGTAGGTGGAAATAGGAGGGGTATGTGTGGTCATTGCTAATCATTTGGGGGATTTGCATTTGGCACTAGTTATTTCATTGGGGTGGGTGGGACACAGGAGGGAGATTTGGGTTATCCATCTTTTCTTTGGCAGACTGGGGAGAGGGAGAAGAGAAAATAAAAAAAAACTTTCACTAAAAAAGAAGTGTGGTCAGCGCTAAGTATTTTGGGGAACTGCAGTCAGAGCTATTCATTTCAATGGCAGCTGGGCAGGACATGGGAGGGAGATCTGAGCTATCCATCTATTCTACAGTAGACGAGGGAAGGAAAAACAGAAAATAAATAACTTTCACTAACACAATCTTTCACAAATGTGGCTCAACAAGCAAAAGTGTTTTATACACACAGCAGTGACCTCTACTGCTATGTATGCCAATAGGGGGACTACTTTACAATAAAATGAAGTTTTTTAATTATTTTTACATTTTTTTAAGATTGTATTAAAATTTAAAGTGACCTATTTTCTAAGTAGAGGACTACCCTCCAGGGTGGGCAGTATTGGACTACACAGGACCTTCCACAGGCTATAAGGAGCAGACTAGATGGTCCACATGGATCCCATCTGCTGACACATTCAATGTAAGGCTCTGCACCTGTGGCATTGGGCCACATTATGACCCTGGATGGTCTGGTATAGCCCAATACCACCCACCCTATCAAGTATTATTGCTTGCATGTTCAGAGAGATATCACTTTTTATCTAACCAGTCATCTCAAAACATATGTTGCATTATAGTGATGTGGTAGCGCCACTATAGTTGGGGTAGAGCAGGCTGTCTAATGTTACACCCCTAAATTTGCATAGAAATATAGACTTTAATGGCAGATAAGGACCGCTTGGCCCACCTAGTCTGCCCATTTCCCTACCTAGAGGATAAGCTGCAGATCCTATTTAACCAACAGCCTATTTCTTCCTACCCACCACAAAAATTGCCTTATGTATGTCCCATGCATTCTTGAATTCTCCACAGTTTTAGACCCCACAACCTCCTCAGGAGGCTGTTCCATGCATCCACCACCCTCTCTGTGAAAAATACTTCACATTGCCCCTAAGCCATCCCCTCTATTTTCAAATTGTGTCCCTTGTTCTTGCACATCTCTTTTTCTGAAAGATGCTACCTTCTTGGACTTTGTTGATTCCACTGACGTACTTAAACATTTTTATCATGTCCCCCCTCTCCCTCCTTTCCTCAAGGGTATACATATTAAGCTCCTTTAGTCTCTCCTCGTATGGCTTCTCTTGCAGACCCTGCACCATTTTAGTTGCCCTCCTCTGAACTGCCTCCATCCTATGTCCTTGCAGAGATGGGGTATCTAGAACTGGATGCAGTACTCCAGATGGGGTCTCACCAACTGTCTGTACAGGGTGATAACAACTTCCTGTTTTCTGCTGGTGATGCCTCTACCTATACATCTCAGTATCCCCCCAGCCCTCCCTACTGCCTTCTCACATTGCTTGCCAACCTTAAGGTCATCTGATATGATTACCCCCAGGTCCCTTTCCATTTTTTGTTGTTGTTACTACCTCCCCCCCCATTGTGTAATCTTCCCCTGGGTTTTTGTTTCCCAGGTGCATTACTTAGCACTTCTTTGCATTGAATCCAAGCTGCCATACTTCTGACCATTCCTCCAACCTTGCCAAGTCCCTTCTCATCCTTTCCACGCCTCCTTGTGTATCAACCCTGTTGCAGATCTTTGTGTCATCTGCAAAGAGTCATACCTTTCCTTCCAGTCCCTCTACAATGTCACTTATAAAGACATTAGAAAGGACTGGACCCAGTACTGAACCCTGCGGTACCCCACTGGTAACCCCTCTTTCTTCAGAGTGGACTCCATTTACAATTACCTTCTGTGTCCTGTTGTTCAGTCAATGTTTTACCCAGGCTACCGCCCTGGGACCCACTCCAAGGCTGGTCAATTTGACTACTAATCTTTTGTGTGGGACAGTGTCAAATGCCTTGCTAAAGTCTAGGTAGGCCATGTCCGCAGCCCCTTCCTGGTCTACTACTTTGGTCACCCAGTCAAAGAAATCAATTAGATTCGTCTGACATGATCTTCCCGCTGTGAACCCATGCTGCCTTGGGTCCTGTGCCCCACCGGCATCTAGGTACTCAACAATTCTTTCCTTCAAAAGTGATTCCATCACTTTCCCTACCACAGAGGTCAAACTGACAGGTCTGTAGTTTCCTGCCTCTGTCTTGCTCCCACTTTTGTGAAGGGGGAATCACATCAGCCTTCTTCCAGTCCTCAGGTACCACACCATCCTCCCATGATTTGTTATAAAGGTTAGTCAGTGGTGTCACTAGATCTCTACTTAATTCTTTTAGAATTCTGGGGTGAATTCCATCTGGCCCCATTGCTTTGTCCACCTTCAGTTTTAGGAGTTCTTTCAGAACCCTTTCTTCTGTGAAAGGACTGGGATTGACCCCCCCCCCGTCCAGAGTGCTTCTGTTAATTGGATTAGGCACCTCCCCCACTTCCTCTTTTGTGAATACTGAACAGAAGTATTCATTCAGTATCCCTGCTTTTTCACTGTCACTCTCTGCCCACCCACCATCCATTCTATTCAACCTCACTATCCCTCCCTTTGTCTTTCTAAACTCCCTGATATACCTATAAAAGGTTTTATCCCCCCTTCTTAACTGAGTTGGCTATCTTTTCCTCAGTTTGTGCCTTTGCTATTCTGACTACCCTCCCTGCTTCCTTCTGCCTTAACTGGTACAGTTCTCTGTCCCGCTCCTTCTGTGTTTCCTTATACTTCCTAAATGCTATCATTTTCTCCCTAACCTTCACCACCACTTCTTTTGGGAACCATAGTGGCTTTTTCTTTCATTTTGATTTGTTCATTTGCTTCACACAAAGGCTTGTTGCCTCTGTGATGGCAGTTTTGATATTTCCCCATTGTTGCTCCACCCCTTCTTCTAGCCTGTTTGCTAGTGCTTTTCTAAGGCACTCTCCCATCTTGCCAAAGTCAGCCCTCCTGATGTCCAGAACCCTCACTTTTGTATGGCTTGACTCTGTAGCTGAGTATATAGTGAACCACACTGTTTGGTGGTCACTTGTTCCCCAAATAGCTACCCACTTCTAGATCTGAGATCCTCTCACTGTCCCCATTTGAGAGTATGAGGTCTAAGATTGCTCCCTCATGAGTAGGTTCCAAAACTAGCTGTCTGAGGCATGCCACCTGAAGGGCATCAAGAATGGCCCTGCTTTTGGATGTGGCTGCAGCAAAGGTGCTCCAGTTAACATCTGGCATATTAAGGTCCCCCATCAACAGTATCTCCCCTTTCTCTGCTATCCTAAGTATGCCTTCTATCATATCCTTGTCCATTCCCTCCCCCTGACATGGGGGTCTGTATACAACCCCTGTGCAGATTGTGGTGCCATTTCCAGTCTCTAAGATGACCCACAGTGCCTCCTCTCCTCCCGGTTTACTCTTTTGTTCAGTTGCTTTTATCCCTTCCCTTACATAGAGAGCTACTCTCCCCCTTCTGCCCTCCCTGTCTCTCTTGTAGGTTGTGTACCCTGGTATGTTAACATCCCAGTCATGGTTCTCTGTGTACCATGTTTCTGTGACTGCTATGATATCCAGGCATCCCTCTTCCATCAAGGCCACCAGTTCAGGGAGCTTGTTGCCCAGACTAAGGGCATTGGTACTCATTACCCTCCATTTCTTGATGGCCTTACTTCTTTTTGCCCCATCCCTGTCCTTATTGCATTTGTCACATTCTCCATTTACCCCTGTGCTTCTCCCTATTGACATCTCTATGTTGGTGTCTACCTCACTTAGTACCCTGATTTTTTGTAGGAGGCTAGGATTTCCCTGCTCATTTCCAGTGCCTTCCCCCCCTTGGCTAGTTTAAATGCTTGCCAATGAAGTATTTAAACCTATCACCTAGGATCCTGGTTCCCATCTTGGACAGATGCAGACCATCACACCAGTATAGGCCTGTATCCATCCCAGGTGGACCCCCAGTCCCCAGTGAAGCCAAATCCCTGAGCTCTGCACCAGTTTTTCAACCACTGATTGAATCCCATTATGTGGAGCACCCTAGCCTCATCTGTGCCATACACAGGCAGCACCTCTGAGAAGGTTATAGCGTGTGCTACTTGTCTAAGGGCCCTCACCATCTCCACAAACACTTCTTGGACTGCTCTGATCCCTTTCTTAGCCAGGTCATTTGTCCCTAGGTGGACAATGACATCCAACTCCCTCCTCTGTGCAGCCACTCCTGTGAGCTTGAGGATTCACTCTTTGCCCCTCCAAGCCATGGTGCCAGGCAGGCACCTTACCTCCCTTTCCCCTTCCTCCCCCAGTTCTACCTTCCTAACAATGGAGTCCCCCCACCAGGATTTGTTTCCTTACCCTATGGGGTCCCATGCCACCCTCTTGTGGGTCTCCTTTGTGGAGGTTCCTGGCATCCTCCTAGGTCTCCACAGTGGGTGCCTCCATAGAGGAACCACACTTATTCAGAATGGCATAGAAATTGTAGAGAGGTACAACTGGAGGGATGTGCCTCTGTTTCACCACCCTCACCCTCCCTGAGCCCACTGTGGTCCAACCACTCCTCTTTCTTTGCAACCTCTGAGGCAATGGCAGTGACCCTGATGGTCCCTGGGTGGGAAAGGAGGTCCCACAAATCCTGGCCAACTCAGCCTGAAGATGAGCAAACTCCTCCCTCAGCCCAGAGAGGTGCCTGCAGATGGGACAACACTGCATCCTCCAGAACACTTCCCAGAAATCTGCAGCTCCACAGCCACTGCACTGCATCACTCCTATCATGTCTTTTTTCTGGCCTCCTAACTGTTGTTTGGAATACTTACTCTTTCCTCTGTTTGTTTATTTTCTTTTTTTTCATTTTTCTTCCCCTACTTATTTACTGCCTCTGTGCCCTTTTAGCTCCTGATCTTCCTGTTCTAAGACAAGAAGTTCCTATATTTCTCAGTAGTCTCCTTACTTGCTCAGAGTCAGAAATCCAGCAGCTGGGGGGGGGGCGGAGAGCTACTCTTGCCCTTCTAGGATGGTGAGTCTTTGGTGGCTCTGTGATCACTCACTTCCTGCTCCCAAACAGGAAGTTCATGTTGTCAGTTAAATCCTGTGCCTATAAAAGTAGAACTGGTTTAGGGTGGGGGGGGGAGGAGGAAGGAGGGCAATATAGTCCCAGTAGAGAAGTGTTAGTTATACCAGTAACTCCCTCCTCCTGGTGTTCTGTCTGTTCTCTGGCAGAAGCTATCTAGGGCAGTGTTTAAATCTGGTTTTAACCTGGCTCCTTCTAGCTAAGCCATTCCTCCTACTTTGCAAATCTTTCTACACTTAGTTAATTTCACAGATAATTCCCTTCTGACACCTGTGACAAGCACCTAGATAAGTACTCAGATAACACAGATAACAGATAATTTACTTCAATTACCTCTGACAAACACACTAACTCTTTTTAGCTTTCCCCATTCAACAGAATTATGCATAATTTTGCATGTACAGTCTGGGGATAAGGTCTCTTGATTTGCCAAGTTTCATTCTGGTTGGATGTGTGGATTCCAAAATCTGGATAGTGTCCTTTTAAGAATAATTGAGGGTTTCTAGTTTTACTTTATAACCTAGTACCCAGACAGTTTGGAATTTTGATCTGAAATATTCAGAGTAGAAAGGCTTGCCCCAGAAAGGTGCCCTTCATTAGTCTGGTGAAAAAATATTAATTCATTCCCAAGTTATAAATATTTGACTTTTCATTTTTGAGCATACTCACTACAGTCTTTGGGATAGATATTTGATACGAAGGAAGAATTTGGCCATGCAAAAGAGGATTTCTCTTTCATGAGGGGTTAATCCTCATTCTTGAGAGAAAATTCTTCTTTTATATGGCCGGCATCTTGTTTCCATTTTTTTTTAAAAGACTTGTTTTTAAATCCACAAACATGAAGCCCTGCAGAGACACCAAGACATAAATCTTGTTAAACAGAATCTGTTTAGCTACATTATACGCTAAGGTTTTTGAAAAATTACCTCAAGTGTGTTTCTGGAGCATTTAAAAAATCTTTTTTCTTGAGTTGATTTTCTTCTTCTTCTGTATGGCTCACAAAAGAAGAATAGGGCCATACGAAAGAAGAATTTGATCTTAGTAGTTTTTTTCACATTCCTTTTTCATGAGAACCAGTTGCCTTTTGTGAGCTCATGAAAGTTACAGAAAAGAAGATCGGTTCTCATAAAAGAAGAATTTGGATTTAGGTTTTTTTGGGGGGGGTTTGCATTCTTCTGAAGGCATTTTCTTTTGTGAGTTCATGAAAATATCACAAAAAAGATCGGTTCAAATGAAAGAAGAATTTGGACTTTTGTTTTTTGTGCTCTTTTCAACTTTAAAAAGCATTAACTCTGTCAATATTTGGAGTTAAGGAACAATCTATATAAAAAAGGTCTCAATAAGTTCTAAAAGACCAACACATAATACCACCCCCCCAAAAAAAATTCAGGCCATGTAGAAAACATAAAATTATAAAAAATGAAAATTCCTATAGGATAACATTGCAACTTTGACAAGCCATAACTCCTTTAGTCTTTGGAGTTAAGAGACAAGCTATGTATCCAAAGAAAGCTCTCAATGAGTATTACAAGACTAAGGGACCCATTTAAAAAGCATATTGCATCACAAACATACACTACCGGTCAAAAGTTTTAGAACACCCCCATTTTTCCAGTTTTTATTGAAATTTAAGCAATTCAAGTCCAGTGAATAACCTGAAATGGTACAAAGGTAAGCAGTAAACTGCAAGAGGTTAAAAAAAAAAGTTTAGGTTAGCAAAAACTGAAAAATAATGTAAATTTCAGAGTTATAAAAAAAGGCCTTTTTCAGGGAACAAGTAATGGGTTAATAACTTACAGCTGTTCTGCAGCAATGGAAGTAAATTAAGCCTTGAAGTTGATGCAAACAGTTCCTACAGGTGTCCCAACTTTTGTTGGTTACTTGATTACAAACCCCCTGTATGTATAAAAGCAGTGTTGGAACAGACTGTTATTACACCCTCTGAAGCATTATTTGGACAATATTGCACTGCAGGAAGTAGTATATTGCTATCATAATGGCGAGAAAAAGGCAATTAACAAAGGAAGACAGACAGACCATTATAACCCTTAAAAGAGTAGGTCCTTCCTTTAGAGAAATTGCAAAGAAAGCCAAGGTGTCAGTGAGTACAGTTTCCTACACCATCAAAAGGCACTTGGAAACTGGAGGAAACTCTGACAGGAAGAGGTCTGGCAGACCCAAAGCCACAACAGAATCAGAAGACAAGTTTCTGAGAGTCAACAGCTTGTGTGATAGGCGTCTCACAGGACAACAGCTTCAAGCACAGCTTAACACTGGTCGAAGTAAGCAAGTCTCAGTTTCAACTGTGAAGAGAAGACTTCAAGCTGCAGGTTTGACAGGTCAGTGGCAGTAAAGCCATTGCTAAGATGGCAAAATAAGAAAAAGAGCTTGCCTGGGCTATGAAGCACGCCAGTGGACTACTGAAGACTGGAAGAAGGTCTTATGGACTGATGAATCAAAATTTGAAATCTTGGTTCATCACACAGGATTTTTATGCCGCCCGTCGAGTAGGTGAAAGGATGGTTCCTCAGTGTATGACACCAACTGTCAAACATGGAGGAGAGCGTGATGGTCTGGAAGCTCTTTGCTGGATCCAGAGTCCAGCGACTTGCACAGAGTGACTGGCACCCTGAACCAAAGAGCTACCACAGCATTTTGCAGCGCCATGCAATACCCTCTTGTCTACGCCTAGTTGGTCAGGGTTCATCCTACAGCAAGATAATGACAAAAACATACCTCAGGCTATGTCAGAACTACCTCGAGGAAAAGAACAAGACAGGTAGGCTTCAAATCATGGAATAGCCAGCACAGTCTCCAGACTTAAACCCCATCAAGCTGGTTTGGGATGAACTGGACAGAAGGGTGAAAGCAAAGCAACCTACAAGTGCAACACATTTGTAGAACTTCTGCAACAGTGTTGGGAAGAACTTCCCGAACAATATTTGATGTCCATTGTAGGAAGAATGCCACAAATGTGTTCAGCGGTTATATCTGCAAAAGGTGGCTACTTTGATGAGTCAAAAATTTAGATTAAATTTTGTTAAACAAAATGATTCTATGATTTCTTTTTTATCTCCAATTGTTTATTTGTTCTATGCTTTAATTTCAGAGTACATTGAGACATTAAACTGCGTAAATTTCAATAAAAACTGGAAAAATGGGGGTGTTCTAAAACTTTTGACCGGTAGTGTATGTGCGGCAAACTCCCAACAGTGGCGCACTGCACAATATTGCACTGTGTATATGGAAATGAGGGATCATCCATGCATTTGCAGTGCAGCATGATATTGAAAGTTTTTTGATGTGCTAAACGGCACCAAGCATGGTGCAGTTTCATGTTTCTGAAACCCAGCCCTTAACTGTGTGCAGAGGGGGATGGTGCCTGCACCACCTCCATGCACCGTCAAGGGCTGGGTAACCTGGTGGTCCAGTGGTTCCTCCCATGCCTCAGTCCCTGTCCATTTTAGAAAATAGAAATTCCTGGTGATCTAATGGTCCCTCCCCAGCCCTGATCCTCTGCCAGAACACCAAACACCACTCCCTGATGGTCTAGTGGTTGCCCCTCTCTAACCCCAACCTGCCCATATCATACAAAACCCTGCCCCTGGTGGTCTAGTGGACCCCCACCTGGCAAGTAGTTCCCCACCACCCTGCTCCCTCATCAGAACCCTGAGAGCCAGTGACCAGCACAGCTCTCAGCTCATCACCACAGCCGGATGCAGACTGAGCTCTCCTGATGCGTGTTCCCTCCTGCACACCCATCCTGCCATAGATGCATATATGTATGTAGCTGTGGAAGGACAGGGCCCTCTGGGCCCTGTGCTTCCATTTGTAGGACACCATTGACCAAATTGTCAGCATAGCCATCTTATTACTCCACCTCATGTACCCAGTACAGAAAATTTTTGAATCCCTGCCAAAACATAATTTTGCAATGCCATTCCACGTCACAGGTGCAAAAACACATTTGGCCAGGATTTGAAAAATGACAGCTATGACATACTTTGGGTGGGGTAATAAGAAGGCTATGTTGAAAATCTGGGGTCAAGATATTAAAAGTTTCTGAAGTTACGAGCGTCCATAGCGAAATTGCAACGAATGGTCATAACTTTGCCATTTTTTCCATATCTCACCCCCAAATTCATGCCTCTATATCAGGGCTGAGTAAACACTTTCATGTTAAACCCCAATTTGTGCACCTTAATAACTTTGCCCTGTACAACCGATTTTTATGAAATTTGGAAAACACAACCTTTGTGCCAGGATCTCTTGGCCCTGAAACTTTCATGTAGATCAGTTTGGTGGGGGCAGAGTTACAGAGGTGCAAAAAATGTAAATCTCTCCATTTTTAGAAAATGTTAAGACTTTTTTTGCCATCTGATAACAAAAACAGGAGGCTTTGAAACCTGAACGTTTCAGGTTTGATAAAGGTTGATCCAAGATATGTGCTATTGTGGTTATTAGGTCCAGATGTTAAGTAGTTTTTAAATTATTTAAGAAAAAAGTTTCTGTTTCTGAACATGCACAGTTCAAAAAATCAATGTTCTAAGGATAACTGAATTATTTTTTTTCTTGATCTGTTTCTTCCCCAGGCCCCCCAGTCAGCACCCATCTCCAGCTACCCATCCAACCCCGTACCCCAAGATCAGGTAGCATCCCCTTTCCCGCATGGATTACCACCCATAGTGGGGAGGCAAGAAGCCCCTCAAGCTCAACTAACCTGTACCAGGATCTAGTTTGGGAGTGTTATTCATGGTCGGGGCCTGCGGTGGGTGACTGCTTCATCCTGCTTAACCAGCGGGACCACTATTTTTCATTTTGCTCCCTTACATGAGTGGGGCATGCAGTGACACCAGTGGAAGGAGTGCACCTGTGTCCACCTCTGCTCCTCCTGGCACCTGCCCTATCTCAGCCCCTCTATGCAGCATCGGTGAACTTCCCCTCAGCCTCCGTTAGGGGCCAGAAACACACCAACCACTGGAATCCCCCTCCCCGGAGAGGGAGAGCAGTCCCTCAGATGCTCAATCCCTCTCCTTGCCTACCGACCCCCAGCAGCCCGTGCTTGTTCCCAAACATGGGTCACTGGCATAGCGCGAAGTAAGACATCCAGTGCTTCAACCCTCAGTGCCACCAGGCCAGCAAGGATAACTGAATTTTTGAGACAACAGCTAGTTGCACTGTGTGACACAGCTATCACTTACTAACAAGCAACAACTGTGTAATATAGTGCGACCCCTGCTGTATTGTGACTTGTAGGTCAGGGACAGGGCTATTGTCATTATAGCCCTGCCATCCTGACTGTGCCTGAATAAACTGTTATCTGCACACCAGGGGCCTCAATCTACAGGGGAAGTTCCTTCCTTCCTTCCTTCCTTCCTTCCTTCCTTCTTCCTCCCCAGTGTTGGATACCCCCCTGTGCAAACCTTTGTTTTACTAATAATGCTGGCATGGGGGGCCCAATCCCCATGTCAGCATTTACAAGCTTCCCCAGCAGTGTGGGCCATTGGGGAGCCCACCCTCAGTGTCCTGAAATTATTTAATTTCCTGGTATGCTGAAAACAAAATCCTGCAATGCCTTTTTTGTTTTTGTTTTCAAAACTGAAAAACAAAAGACAACTGTTCATCCTCGTCATTGCCATCCCCCTTCCCCATCCCGACCCTCCCACTGAGCACCGACCAACCCATCCCCCCTTATCCTATACTTACCACTGGAGGGCTTAAGCTGTCATCTTCTGTGGACCAAGACAAATCTGCAGTCTTCAAAGCTGAACCGTGAACTGAGGAATAAAGGTAGATGCCATATAATTGTATTTCAATTGTGTTTTGAACTTATGTTCAGAACTTTGCCATTTTTAGGATTTTTTTCTCACCAAATTTTCTAACATAACCATTTTGGGACCCAACCTCATGAACACTGGCAGTGTCATTTCATTAATTGCTGTGCAAAATCACCTTTTGAGACTGAATAACAAAATGTCACCATAACTGCTCATTAGGTGGGGTCCCAAAAAGGCCATGTTGAAAATGTAGTGAAAAAATCAAAAAATATGGCCAAGTAATGAACATTCACTGAAATTTTTCTACGCACTCTATGGTAATTGTTCTGTGGTAATTTTCAATGTTTTGACTCCAAATTTTCAACATAGCCATTTTTTCACACCACTTCATGAACAGTACAGCTGACATTTTTCACATCTAGTCCGAAATGTGTTTTCCCACCTGTGGTGCAGTATGGTGTTTTGGCACAGATTTGAAAATTTTCACCTATGGTGTTGATGAGGTGGGGTCATATGTTGTAAGCGTGGGGTCAAAATATTAAAAAACAAGGAATTTATTAAGTAATGTTGTTTGCAGGGATGTCCATTGCACCACTGGGGAACACAGTGCCTTACTGAGCCAGTAAGCTGAGTTCAGGTGTGAATTCAGTAAGCCAGTTTAATAGGACAAAGCTGATGGGGAAGGTGCTGCAGCATGCAGCACCAGCCCTGGCCTGGGTAGGGATGGAGCCATGTTTTGGCACTGACGCACACCCTGTGGTGGGTCAACGAACCTCACCCACAAGGTATCGACGTGTGCTGGGGCCTGCTGGGCCCATGCATTGGGTCAGGACTGTCTCCAATACTGTATCTCATTTTGCACAGGTCCCAAAGGGACTTGTGCAAATGAGGGTACAGTTCCACTATCAGATAAAGAAGGGAAATTCTTTGTAAAAAACTACGTTAATGCAGACATTTGTGTAAGGCCCTGAACCCCTGCCTTTTTGCAAAATAACAGGTGGCATGCTGTTGAAGCTGACAGCAGTACCTGGTGAGGACTAGGTTCAGGAAGGACTGGGTTACTCGACACAGGGGGCCTAGGTTTGGCTACTCTGCGCAGGGGCACCCAAGTAAATCCGAACACAGGAAGCAATAACTGTAATGTCCAAAACCAGGAATGGGATTCTAAAGTGTGGCTTTTATTCACACCCAAACTGAACAAACAAAGCATAGACAGACCCCCACAGGGCTACATTCCTGGTAATGCAGATTAGAGACACAGAACACTTCTTCACTATTCCAGCCCTCAGGCTCTGAACCCACCAGGCACACAGCCTGGACTTGCACGCAGCTTTGGGTACACAGCCCGACTTGTACACTACTTGGGTTTTCCCCCTGGCCTGGCTCCCCCACCAGCCACTTGATTGCAGTCCATATGGCAATGAGCCAGTTTTCCTGTTGGTGGCTCCCCAAACCACCTTAGAGCCTTCGACTCCTTAAGGGAAATTTTCCTTCCAATCCCACATCTGGGTACTTCCCTCATCACTGGCCAAGTGCATGAGGCAAAGTAGAAATCCACAGAGTAAATCCGTAGAGGTGAACCTGGTTACTAAAGATGGGGGGGTCTCCCACCTCCAGCTCCCACAATCCATACCCAGCCATTTCTCTGGATACCAAACAACTCTTTTGAAAGCTTGGCAATGTAGATTACTGGGTAGACGTATGTCACATCTCCTGTACATGTCTTGACTTTCCCTTTGTGCTGGACTCTGAACATACTTTTACTTTTGGCTATTTCCATACTCTTAGGCCTCCCACTACTTCAGTAGTCCAGTCCCCACTTTAACACAGTTCAGGATGAAACATGGGTCCTTTGGAAAGAGCATAACTCACCCTTCATTTGCAGGTGCCCCACAGGCAAATCTTGAAATCTTCCTGTACCCCACACTCTTGGGAAAAATAAGGCAGCTTCTTCTCTAGCAGTAGCCAGGGGGTTGCCCCTGGAATAGCAGGCAAACCTTCCTGCCCCATCCTCTGAGGAATGGGGCACAGAGACCCATATCAGCGGTCTCCACCACTTTAAAGAACAGCTTACTGTGTCCCTCTTTAGGCAGAAACACACACCTTTCCCTAAATGTAGCTCTATTTCAGAGCTGAGGCTCCAAGAGCCACCTGTGCACAGAACTGCTGTGCTCCTTTCACACCAATCTCCAACTACAGACTACTGACTGACTGTTCAAAACTCCCAACATTCTAATCTAACTCCCTTCTGCAGATTCCAATGTGGCTCATGCAGCTGCAATAGTTCTATGGTGATGTCATCCCTCAGTCTCAGCTGAGAGTGAGACAGTGTGAAATCCATTTAACTGGCATTTCACAAGCTGCCTTCCCTGCCTACCACTAGGTCTTACTGGTATTCTAGTAACCCCGGGTAACAGGGGGGTTACATTTGGATTGTAGAACACAAAGTGCACAAAGAAGAGAAATGCAAAACATTAGGGATTTGGGTCTCCAGAGTATTGGTGAATCAGTGGTGGGGTCTTACTTGGGGTTGTCAACCCTAATGCCCACCCCCTTCCCTGATCAGATGAGGTCAAATGTTATGTCTTTATGCAGGGCCAATAGGGCTCTGTGTGATGAAAGTTCTGACAGATTATGCTGGCCATACTTTATCACTATGAGGCACTAGGTTGGAGCTGTATCTTGTGCTTTGGACAGGAGGCTATGGGCTGGGGGGGGGGGGAGGCATTAGGGTTGACAACCAATAGACCCCTGTTTGAGTCTCAAAGACCCAAATCCTAATATTTTCAATTTTCCTTCTTTGTGCGCTTATTTACACCCCTAATGTCTGCATTAAAGTAGTTTTTGCAAAAGAATATATATATATATTAGAGGCCAAAAACTCTGTATATGGTATTAGAGTTGTTCCATACCGACAAAGCAAGGAAATTAGGTGTTAGGGTTGAAAGCCCACTTGGCCCCGCCCACACCCCAACCAGCATCGGGGTGCACATTAGGGTTGTCAGCTATAACTCTCACCTCATCACATGTGAAGAAGCAGCGGTGTAGGAGAATGGGGTGAGGTAGGACTGACAACCCTAATGCACACCCCAATGCCGTTGAGTGTGGGCAGGGGGCCAAGGGGGCTTTCAACCCTAACACTGAATTTCCTTGCTTGCTTTGTCGGTGTGGAACAACCCTAACTAATGCATTAAATGGAATTTTTGCCTCTTATTTCCTTCTTTTGAGAATGATAACGAGAAATAGTGAATCGGGCCGCTGGCCCCCACCATATGATGTCTTGTCACATAGTAAAATTGTGCCTGCAAATGCAAATAGTAATGGGCATGGTGACGCAAAGCAAAACAGAAAGAGAAACAGTAGTGTAGATAGAAATGTTAAAAACAATGCAAAAGCAAGCGCAAATGAAAATGCAAAGGGTAACGCACATGGTGGCGTAGAAGTGAACGGTAAGTGAAACCGGAACGGAACCGCAAGCGAAAATGGTAACGGTAATAGTAATGTAAGCACGCAGACTGGTTTTCCCCAAAAGCTGCATAAAGAAAGACAGTGAGTACAAAGAATGTATGCATAATAATGGTTCTCGGAGCAGAAAATGAGGAGTTGGAATACTAAATTGCTTATATCTCAGGAACCGTACAACGTAGAAATTTTTTTTTAAAGTCATATGATTTATGACTTTCCTGGCTAGTTTTGTACTTAGCCCCTATTAGGGGCTAAGTGTTTTTCCAATGAAAAGCTCGTATCTTGCACTGTTTCTGAGATATGGGCCCTGAAATGCGCGAACGCCGTAATGTTATCCTAAGGGAAAAAAAGAGAGGTTCAGAGTGCCATAACATTTGCTCCCTGGAATATTTTTTAACCAAACCACAAAAAGGCACATCTGTGGGATGTTGTCTGTGTTCCCTCCAAATTTCATCCCAAAAGACCAAACCGTTATTTTGCAGCAGGGCGCCAAAATATTCCTGTAATGTGTCAGACGCTGTAATGTTATCCTATGGGAAAAAGTGTCAATTTTTGAGTGCCGTAACTTTGCCGCCATGTAATATTTTTTCAACAAAACACTGAAAGGCACATCTGTGAGATGTCGGCTGCGATTCCTCTAAATGTCAAGCCAAAACACCAAACCATTCTTTTGCAGCAGGGTGCCAAAGAATTGCTGTCATTTTCCCACAGCCTAGAAAAGCACCGTCGAAGTTTGCAAAAGCTTTCGCAAACTCATTCGACAGTGTCGCAAGTGCGACAATACTTTGCGATAGTACTTTTTCCAGAAATTTGAAAAACATATTTCTGGGTGTTTTACTCCAAAATAAAGACATGGCTAACATCTTTTGCTCATGACTACAGCCCGAATGATTTATCCATTTGGTCTGAAATCTTCATGAAACATACAGTCTGGTTCAATTATGTGAATACTAGGTGCATACAAAAAGAATTAGGTTGCTAGAGGGTCCCAATTTTAAATGCCAAGCATTTTTCTGATCACCAACTGAAAACAAAATGGCAGATTTGTGACAGTAAAAGGGCCATTTGCGAAAGTAAAAACTGCATTTGTGACACTGTTGAACTTTTTGTTAACTTTTCCCATTGACTTTTAATTGGAATTTGTTTTTTTGAATAACTTTTGAACTGTTTAATATTTTTTTCATGAAATCTTCAAAAGGCACATCGGAGACCCCGGCCTCATGTTCCCTGAAGATTTCGGACCAGTTGCACAAACCATGCGACCTGTATGCACGACAGTAAAATTCCAGAAAAGCGTAAACGTGCGTGCAGATCACGCTTAATAACTCCACAGCCATATAAGCGTCTGGTACGAAACTTGGCAGATCCCAAGGTGTATGGGTCTTGATCATGTATTCCAAATTCCAGGCAAATCTGTGAAATGGTTGCAAAGTTATTAAGGTGCAAAATTTTGGGTTTAACATGTAAATGGCTCCTCAACCCTAACTATTGCGGCACTACCGTGCCACTATAATTAATATATATTTATATATAAATATATATATTAATATATTATACTGCCACAGTAGTGGCAGTATAGTTAGGATTGCACAGTCACTTCTATGTTAAACTCCAATTTTGCACTCTAATAACTTTGCCACCGTATGGTGTATTTGCCTGAAATTTTGCATGCGTGGTCTGGTAACATAGATTCCTGGATCTGGCAAGTTGTGTTATGGTTGTATAAGCAGTTGTGGAACTGTGGAGCAGCCAAAAACATGAAAAAAATGGTTTGGGGGGGGCCGGCTCGTCAGCGCAGCAGTTGGATTTCCACTTGCGACCCGGCGACGGGTTCGAGAACAGACTCGGGTGGCTGGAGAGCGGCGAGGAGGAGTAGGCGGGCGTCCCGACTGCTCAGCCTACTCCAGGGAGGAGGGACATGAGCCGCTGTCTGGTATCCCCTGGTGGAGGCCGGGAGACCAGCAGCGGAGCCTCAACCCATAGGGGCGTAGAGCTGCCGGCTGCTGACATTTGTGGCACACCACGCCCGGGAGAAAAAGCGGAAATTCTCCAGCCTCCTGGTCCGCCTGGATGATGGCTGCCCACCCTGCTGGCCCAAGATGCCCTGTAGCCCCAAACCCACCTCAGCAGCACTCAAGGACTGATGCCTAGTCGTGGGTTGCCTCCATCCGAGCGTCTTCTCCCTCGGAGGGGGGGGACCCACCCGGCAAAGGGATATGCTGGGCCACCCTTGGGTCAGCTGTGATCTGAGGTGAGGGGAGGAGGGACAGGGCAAGGGGGTCACGGGTAGCATGAGTAGCTGGAAGGAGTGGCGAACTAGGAGGCGAGAAGGAGGGATAAACACATAACACACACACACAAAAAAAAAATGGTTTGGGGCGTTTTTTTGCTCATGACTACAGCCCGAATGATTTGTCCATTTGGTCTGAAATCTCAGGAAAGACACAGTCTGGGTCAATTATGTGCCTTTCAAAGATTTGGTGAAAAAATATTAAACTGTTCAAACGTTATTCAAAAAACAAGTTTCCCATTATAGTCAATGGGAAAAAGATACATGTGTCTCTCGAAAGCTGCCGTCAGTGCATTTTCATTTTCGCAAATGCCCATTTTGGGAAAGTACAGCCTCCATCTTGTTTCATTTAGCAGCAGATAAAAAGGACCCTAATTTAAAAAAATAATGGCCCTAGGTAAACATAGATGGCTGTGTTTACCTAATCTGGGGCCAAGGAGCACACTGAGGTCATCAGATTTTTAATCTGATCCCCTGAAATGCCATTTTCACAATTTTCCCCACCGTACTGTCACAATTTGCGAAAGAAAGAAACGGATGCGACACTTTTGCATTTGCAAAAGTGTCGCACCCCTTTCTTTCGCAAATTGCGGAAGCTATCAGCAGCACTCACTTGCCAATTTTACCCTGGAAAAAAAGGAAAACACTAAAATATTTCTGGCCACTTTTGGGCCAGACTAATGCTGTCACTGTGTTCCTTGGCCCCTGTTTAGGTAAACACCTGTTGGTGTTTACCCAAAGAAAGGAGTTTTTCTCCTTTTCATGTGTTTGTGGGGCCGAGTCAGTATTTAGCAATGGAAACATTTTTGCAGACATCAGGGTTCCCAATCCCCGTGTTGGTGGCAGGAATCCCCCCACCACCACTGATGTGGCACAGTGCCCAAATGGCCAGTTTTTCCCTAAATAATGAAAAATGCCACCCCCACCATGTCTATTCGATGCAGAATCCTGCATCTAAATTTTCGATGCAGGATCCCGCATTGAACAGTCTGCCCCTTTCACCACCCAGTTCTTTTACTGTAACTTACTGACATTGGGGCACCCAATCTTCACGTCAGTGTGATTCCCCCCCTGAAAATTAAGTGGCATACTGGGAGCCCACCCCAGTGTGCCCAAATGTGTCCATTTCCATACCTGTCCAAAAAACACTGAAACACTGTCCCCAGACGTATTTTCAATGCAGCATCCAGCATCTAAATTTTCAATGCAGGATCCTGCATCGAACTAGTATGCCCCAGTCCTCACCCCATTCTTTCTTTATAAGTTACCGACATCAGGGTGCTGGTGTGACCTCCCCCATCAAATTTAAGTGGCACACTGTGAGCCCACCCCAGTGTGCCAAATATGACCAGTATCTCATAAACTGCGGGAAAAACACAACGTCCCATGAGGTCTTTTTTTTCCCCTGTAAAAAAAAAAGGTCCTTCGTCATCTCCGCAGTCCCCCATCCCCACCCTTCTACTAAGCACCCACCTCCCTGCACCCCCTCACCCATACTTACCCTCTGGAGGTCAGAAGCAGTGATCTTCGATGGACTGGGAACATGCCTGCACTCTTCAAAGCTGAATTGCTATCTGTGGAATCAAGGTAAGTCCTTACAGTGGAAGTCAGGGGGGTTCAACCTATGTTGATATCTTGGCCAATTTTAGGAATTTTGGCCATAAATTTTCAACATGGGGTTCTTGGGACCCCACTTCGTGAACACAGTCACTGTCATTTTGTTACTCAGTCCCAAAACGTGATTTCACAGTCACTGCATGGAATCACCTTTTGGGACTGGCTAATGAAATGACAGTGCCACTGTTCATGAGGTGGGTTCCAAAAAGCCCATGTTGCAAATTTGGTACAAACCTCTCCCAAAATGACTGTGTTACGAATGTGCGTTGCGCAGTTTCTACTCATGCTCATAACTTTGCCAATTTTTAATATTTCACTCCAGATTTTCAACATTGGCTTTTTTAAACACCTACTTATGAACAGTATAGATGACATGTTTCACATTCTGCCCTAAATGTGTTTTTCGCACCTGTTGCACAAAATGGTGCGATTGCTGTGTGAAATCAACATTCAGGATGAAATAACAAAATCACAATGCCACTGTTCATGAGGAAAGGTCCCAAAAAGCACATGTTGAAAATTTGATGACAAAAGTAAGAAAAAATGGCCGTGTCATGAATGCACATTATGCAGTTTCTACGCACGCTCGTAACTTCACCAGTTTGTAATATTTTCACTCCAGATTTTCAACATTAAAATTTTTTCACACCTCCTTATGAACAGTACAGCTGTCATTTTCAACATCCTGCCCGAAACATGTTTTTGCACATGTGCCACAGAATGGCGCGGTCGATGTGTGAAATTAACTTTCGGAAAAGAGTAACAAAATCACAGTGTAAGTGCTCATCTTGGGAGTGGGGGGGGTCCCAAAAAGCCCATGTTGAAAACTTGGTTTGAAAATTTAAAAAAAATCACCATGTTACAAGTGTCCATTTCGCAACTTCTTGCGCAATTCTCCATAGGATATCATTGCGATGCCCGCTGCGCCTTTCGACACCTGTATCTAGAAAGTTCAAGATATGGATTTTTTGCTACTCACAGCTTAGTCCATCTTCAGTGGACTGAGCATGGGTGGAGGTTAGAAAGTCAAAAACACCACCAAAGTCTACTTATTTTCCTAGCTGCTAAGGTTACTGAGATATTGGCAATTTGGTGGTCCAAGGGTTAATTTTCATGTCTCTAGGCCTGCATTATGTACCCAAACTTAATGTATAAGTGGGAGCACAGGGCCAAGAGGACCTGCACTCCCACATATGCATACCATTATGCAAAAAATGTCAGTGTTAGGGGAGCAATGACATACCACTTACTATTTACATTACACTTTCTCAAAAAGAAGGGAAATTTACTGCAAAAAAATCTGTTAATACATCAGTTAGGGTTGAGTCACACCTACAAATGTTTGGAAATTCATTGTTAGGGTTGCCAACCCTTCCACCCCACCCTCCACACACCAAAAGGCATTGGGGTGTGTGTTGAGATTGTCGGGCCTAACTCTCATCCTAACAATGAATTTCCAACTTTTGTAGGTGTGCTATCAACCCCAACTGATGCATTAACAGAGTTTTTTGCAATAATATATATGTGTATATATGTCTTAATGAGTACTAAAGGACTAAGACATAATACCCCCAAATAATTCATGGGGTATGCACTGCACCCCAAAATTACAACCAAACTTCACCATGGGGCCAAATCCACAATTAAGGTCTAATCATCATCACAAATACACCAAAGGTGTACAGTATATTGTCTTGGACTACAAGCATAGCAACCTTCAGACCAAACCGACAAAAATTTATTGACTTATGGTTAAAAAAATGAAAAACACATTTTTGTCCATTTACAAGCAACCACTGGGAGTTCAGAGGCACACTTAATATATTTTTTCTTTGAAGTGAGCTCCACAAAAAAAATTTACAAAAAATACAATGAAACAGATAAATTACTGTCCTGGAGGCAGGGAAGTGCAGAGCCCAGAGGGCCCTGTGTTTCCACAGCTAGATGCATGTCTGCATCTATGAAGGCATAGAAGCAGAGGGCCTGGAGGGCTTGGAGGGCCATGCACTTCCACAGACAGATGAATGTGTTTGGGCCCTGCGTGAATGAGGATACAATTCTACTATATCAAAAAAGAAAGGAAATTCTTTGAAGAAAACTGTGTTAATGCACCAGTCAGGGTTCAGATTAAAGCAACAAAAGCAGGGAAATGTGGTGTTAAGATTCCCAACCCTAACTGCCCACCCCCATCCCCCAAGCAGCATAAGAAAAAACATTACAATTTTGGCTGTTCTGAGTCTTAGTGAATTAAGGGTGGGGTCTTCCTTAACCATAATTCTCACCCCGTTCTGATATAGTCTTCATACATTCAGAACTGTGTCTCCCTGCATGTTTTCAACAGCCTATAAGGCCTCTCTGGACTTATTTGCTTAGGGAATGGGGAAAGCATTAGGGTTGAGAACCCAAGGAAGACCACACCCCTGATTTGCCAAGACTCAGGACAGACAAAACTGTAATGTTTTCTCCTTTTGCTGCTTGGGGGTGGGGAGTTAGGGTTGGAAAGACTAACATCACAGTTCCCTACTTTTGTTGCTTTAATCTGAACCCTAACTGGTGCATTAATTCAGTTATTTGCAAAGAATTAATATATTATAGGGGCATGATAGCAACCCTATAGTTAGGGTTGAGTATCCTGTTTAATATTAAACCTAAAATTTTGAACATTAATATCTTTGGCTCCCTTTGATGAAATGAGCTTATAGTTTGTTTGTGTTGTCTAGGAGGCAAAGTCTTGCTGTGTGGAAATTGTTGTGATGGCAGCTTATGTGGTTTCTGAGCTCTATATGTATCATTTTAAGAAAAAAACTACATTTTGTCCTATACTTAACATGTTTTGTTATCTCACCTACAGCCTATATGGAAAGGAATTGTTGCCCCAAACTTGTGGGGGACATGTGTCATATCCCAAGGTAGTCCCTTTGATAGGTCTGGTGGAAAAATATTAAAGGGTTCCAGAGTCATAAGGCTTTAAATTTTAAGTTTTTCTGACTTGTGCATGCACAGCTCAGTTTTTGAGATAATGTTTCTCCACAAAAGTAAAAATTTGTTGCCACAAATGCTCCTTTTTGCTTTTGCACCACTGAATTGGCTGTGCACCACACATTTTTTAGTGCCGTGCCAACTGCCATCCTGTTGATTTTTTCCACAAACTGACAACCATGGAAAAAACACACAAATGCTGCGACTTCAATAAACAAACATCAGAACCTAGCTAAATGGGACTGGTTTAGCTAGATTCTGATGTTTGTTTTTAAATATTATGCCCACATATATATTTACTGTGCACCCAAATATTGTGCCCACATATATATTTACTGTGCACCCAAATATTAGTAACATACTAATTGCCAGCAGATTATGCCTTATGGTCTATTGAGTCTGCTCAAACCTCAGATCCCTAGTTGGGTGCCAAGGCCCTCCCCCTCTTGTATTCCAGAAACCCCTATCATCCATCCCCACCCCCCTGGGCCAGGCCATCATCTGATACATCCACTTTCTGTGTCTGTCCCACCCTCTCTTGAAGCCCTCCACTGTGGATCTCTGAACCAGTTCGCCAGGCAGTGCATTCCAAGGGTCCGCCACCCTCTCAGTGAAAACCTCCTCCTCTTCCCCCTCACCCTTCCACCTTCCAACTTCAAACCATGCCTCTGGTGATACATCCCTGCTTTAGTCTAAAGATCCCTCCATGTTTACCCTATTTATTCCCTTGAGGTACTTGAAGACCTCAATCATGTCCCCCCGTCTCTCCTCTCCTCCAATGAAAACAGGCAGAGCTCCTCAAGTCTGTCCTCATACGTCAAATCCCCTAGTCCTCGTATCATCTTAGTTGCCCTCCTCTGTACCATCTCCAGGAGCTGTATGTCCCTCTTCAAGTGTGGTCTCCAGTACTGTACACATTGTGTACAGTACTGTGTATTGTGCCCACATATATGTTTACTGGGCACCCAAAATTCCGGGTGACCAGCTTAGCGAGAGGAGTACTTCCCTGCATTCTATATATAAGAACAGTGGGATTATCTCAACTTGTGCAACCTCAGCTGGAACTCATGCTGCTGGCTACAGAATCAGCTGAGAGTCATCCTTTCCCTGGTGTCTAGTGGCACCCCCCCACCCTCTGATCGCTGTCCCTGGTGTCTAGTGGCACCCCCAACCTCTCATCACCAGCCATCCCGCTGCTACACAGACTATTTTTTCATTAATTGTGCAGACACTGGGAGGCCCAATCCCTGTGTAAGCATTACAAGCCCTCCCTCCAAGAAGTGGGTGACATTGGGGGAGCCCATCCCCAGTGTCCATAGATATTTATTGTACTTGTCCCTGTAAAAAAAGGAAAACAGTCTCCTGACATCTTTTTTAACCTGAAAAAAAGAAAATGGTCCCTCATTGTCCCCGCCATCCCCCACCCCAATTCTGACCCTCCCAGTGAGCACCCAACACCCCACACACACACCTTACCCTATACTTACCACCGGAGGTTGTAGGCTCTCATCTTTTTTTTGAAATTTAAAGTTTTATTGTTTTATCTTGATACAATGACACAATACCTCATTGTACATTACAAAGTAACCCAGTCTAGATAAACAAAACCCTAAATTACCCTTCCCCCCTACCAGCCCCACCCCCTACCCCCTATGGAGTGTGCCACTAATATTACAATATCCATATTAGGACTTATCCTTAAAATCAGTTGAGTCAGTTATGGGAACATTAATAACATCGGGTTCTAATGCATAAACAGGGTATAAAGCTTGCCTCATATTTTGTCAAAAAGATGAAGCTTATTTCCTGAAACTGCAATGAAACATTCAGTTCGTAGATAAGCCATCATCTCATTCACCCATTCATTATATGATATGGACAGTTAATCCTGCCAATGTTTAAGCACCAGTTTTTTAACTGCCATGGAGACCAAAGCCATATGGTATCTGCATTCTTTGATGCCTATATCCTTATAGATACCCATAATACAAATTTCCTCTATAAACAGATCCGAAAGACCCAAAAGAGGATCTAGATTGTGTTGGAGCATGTGCCATAATGGTGTTACCTTTTCACATTGCCAGAAAATGTGCAAAGGATCCCGCTCCATTTTGCCACATCTAGAACAATTGGGGCTTGAGAGGTGTCTGATCTGGTATAATTTAACAGGGGTGTAGTACATGTTGTTAAGTAAGTGATATTGGGTAAATCGATGCTTGTCCTGGGTAATATAAAGGTAGAGATCTTTCCAGATTTGAGGCCAATTAAATTGTGTTTCTGGGAGTAGAGAGGCCAATACTTTAGATCCTGGAAGAGGGTCTTGGTGTCTGACAGTTTAGAGACTTGTATACAGCTGGGCTATACCATTGGGTTTATTGGCCAGGCTCCACATCTGCTGTAGGATGTTGCTTAACCAAGACGATTGGAGTGTAATACCAAACTGAAGTAGTATTAGGTGTCTCAGTTGGAAGACTTTGAAAATACCAGAACCAGGAATTTTATATTTTCCAAGAATGTCTTTAGAGGAGAGAAGGGCATCTTGTACATACAAGTCAGCTACTTTAGCCTCTTGTAATGTGGCAACCAGCCCCAAGATATGCAACAGTCTCCAATTTAATATTGGGATTAAGAGTAAGGGGTTGTGCCGGATCCTGTGAAGGGAATATTCTGAGGGACGCACAACACTGATGGAAGGCCCTAAATGAGATACCAATTGCTGAGTGATACAGCTCCAATGGGAGAGTTTTGAATGCAGTGAAGAATATGGATGAGGCTTCTAAATTGTGAGAGCTTAATGTCTGGTTTTCTATACGAAGCCAAATGGGTGTGTACTCATCCCCCATTGGAACTAACCACCTGCCAGCCTTGACATATGAATGGCCCAATAGTAGAGGAGAAAGTTGGGAAGATGTAAACCACCACATTCTTTAGGTAGACTTAACTTTTGGAAAGAGCACCTGGGGTGTTTGTTTAACCAGATAAAGTTAGAGATAATGGAGTGTAAGCGATGAAAGAAAGACATAGGTAGCCAGATATTTGACATGTTAGGGGGATCAAATATCCTGGGGAGTATGTTCATTTTTATTATATTAATTCAACCCCATAAGGATAATGGAAGTGATTCCCACCTACAGAGATCTTGTTGGATGGTACTCACCAGGTCCTCTAGGTTAAGTTTCCATACCCTTGAGACTTCTGATGCTAGAAATATGCTGATATATCTAATGGAGTGTGAAGACCATTTCATCCCATACTGTTTAAAGTGAGAGCTACGAGTTAAATGATTTAAGGGAAAATTTTCAGTTTTAGATTGATTAAGATTGTAGTTAGAGAACATACTACATTTTTGTATCACTTGTAATGAGCTCTCTAATGAGGATGTTGGAGAATCTATATGCAAGAGAATATCATCTGCATAGACAGATAGGGTTAGAGTGATTAAGAATGGAGGTGCCCTTTATTTCAAGTGTTGATTTAAGGCTATGGAGAAGAGGTTCTAAGTAAAGGTTAAAAAGATAAGGAGAGAGTGGGCATCTCTGTCTAGTACCTTGAAAAAGAGGAAAGCGGGAGGATTACACCCCATTACGGTAAATTCTAGCTGAGGGAGAGGAGTAAAATGACTGAAGCCAGATAACAAATTGGGGGGTACCTATTTTCTGCAAAGTCTTCCAGAGAAATTTCAGATCCACTCTGTCAAATGCTTTTTCAGCATCTAATGAGACTAAAGCCATGGGAGATTGGGATGACTGGGCAGCCTGAAAAATGTGGCTCAGTTTCCGGAGATGATCCATAGAAGAGCATCCAGATACAAAACCAACCTGCTCTGGGCTCAGTAGACCAGTTCAAATTGCCTTAATTCACCAGGAAAGAAATTTTATTAGTATTTTGATATAATTCATAAGACAGATCGGCTGGAAGCTAGAGGGCTATGACTGCTATTTTTAGGGTTTAAGAAGTAAAACTATTGTGGCTTCTAGAAGAGATGGGTCAAGAAAGTCAGCAGGCAACATGTAATTAAATAATCTGAGTAGAATGGTTGCTAAATTCTTAGAAAATATTTTATAAAAGTTGGGGGGAATCCATCTGGCCCGGGGGCTTTATCTAGGGCTAAGTCCTTAATTGAAGCCTCTGTTTCTGACAAAGTTAAGGGAGACGTTAGGGAGGATTGCTGTTGCACCGACAGGGAAGGGAGTTCCAGAGAGTCTAAATAAGCTTCAGTGTCTTGGGAGGATGGCTTAGTAGAGTGATGATTGTATAAGTAGTGATAGAAATCTTCAAAAATACCAGATATTTCCCTTGGAGCAGTTTTAATGGTACCATCGGGAGCTACAACTGAAGGAATCAACCTAGAACTCTCCAATTTGCACATTCTTGAGGCTAAAAGCCACCCTGCTTTCTCCTCTTGGTCTACATATGTAGACTTAGTCTTGAGAATTGCATATTCTGTCTTTTCCCAAAGTAGTTCAGCATATTTATTCCTAAGGGTCACTAAGGCAGCAAACAAGTCAGACGTGGTGGACATGGAAAAGGAAGTTTCAGCTGTCCTAATTTGGCCCAAAAGAGATCTGGCTTCCTCCTCTCTGCATTTTTTCTGGTACGATGCAATCTTAATAAATCCCCTCTAAGATAACACTTGAGAGCCCCCCACAACATATCTTCCCTTTGGACTGATCCCCTGTTACTATCTATAACGGATTGAATTAGGGAGCTTATCTTGGTAACTATGGTTTTGTCTTTAAGAATTTGGGTATTTAATTTCCAGATTGTATCCTGCTGACTAAAGGGGCCTAGGATTAGTAAGGCCCATGAAATGGAGTGATCTGATAGAACCAGATGTTCCAAGCCCACTTGATGTAATCCTTGTAAGAGAGGGAGACTGATGAGAAAGTAATCTAATCTAGACCATGTTTTGTGGACCGTCGCAAGAAAGAAGAGTTTCCAATTAGGGCTGAGAGTACGACACTGGTTGCAGAGTCCAAGTAAGTCTCTGAGTTCTTGCAATGCCCATTGGGATGGAGAGGGAGGTTTTAAAGTCAGGTATGATCTATCCAAGTCTTGAGTAGGGGATATGTTCCAGTCCCCTCCCAGAATCAGGAAAATAGGTAACACGGGTGTAATCTTGTCAACTAGTTCCATAAAAAATACCAGATCTCCACCTACTAGCCCATATACTGAACCCAGGAGAACTTCTTTACCCATCCATGTACCTTTAACCAGAATAAATCTACCCTTCGGATCCTCAATACATGTTCCTGGTTGACATTATATATTGTGCTTAATTAAAATAGCCACACCCCTACTGACAGGTGAGTCGCCTGCTGAAAAAACTTGTGCTATCCCTTGTCATCTTAGCCACATGGCTTCGGTCACCAACAAGTGCATTTCTTGTAGAAAAATTATTCCAGCATTTAATAGGTTGCAGTGTTTCAGAACCTGAATTCTTTTCACGGGATCTCTAATTCCCCTGGTGTTCCACGTTATAATTTTAATAGCAACATTCGCCATTATTAGTACACATAACATAAAATCTATCTATTAGAACCATCCACCTTGTATAAGCTATTTGGCACACTCCTTCCCATTCCCTACCCTTAGAAATAACCAGTCTTCCCCACTAAACAGCATGTGTATTTTGACCCCCTCATCCCTCAGTATCCGTCTCTCCACATGCCCACATTGCTTCTTCCAGTCCCATGATTCGCATACACATCAAAATCGTCTTAGTACTATACCACGCCAGGTGCCCTGCCCCCAGCAACTATGTACAGTGGACTTTAGTAGTAATCTATGAAACCAAAAATGTCCATGATTCCTTTCCTCAACAGCTCCCGACTGCTCCTCTAGTAACACAAAATCTAAAGTTGAGAGCCCATAATCTGATTGAAAATTAAACCAACACCTGTGGCATATCCAGTGTATTAAAACCCAAAAGAGAAAATTCTTGTGGAGCATTAGGGAGCTGTTCCCCCCTTTACCTGGAAAGCAATGCAGCTCCCTCAGGCTTTTTTGGTCCCAAACCCCCACCCTTCCCCTGCCCCTGCCTAATTTATCAGCCTTAATTTATTAAAGAAAGAGATGGCCAAAGTCACTCCAAAATATTAAGTCAGCTAGCACTATTGGCCAGTGTGTCTACATCCTGGTCGGTTATCTTTTTAATTCCCTGAGCTAGTCTGTGGGTTCATAGATACATAGACAGTGTCGGCAGATAAGGGCCTATGGCCCACCCAGTCTGCCCATTTAAGTTTGTAAGTTCAGTTTATGTTTTCCAGGAAGTCTGTTGCCCCTTACCCCTGACCTCCAGAATTCCTTTATGTCTATCCCATGCATTCTTAAATCCCATGATTGTTTCAGCCCCACCACTTCCTCTGGCAGGGTGTTCCACTTATCCACCACCCGTTCTGTGAAGAAATTCTTCCTCATGTTTCCTCTGAATCATCCCTCCCTCCAACTTCATCCATGCCCTCTAGTCCTGGAACATCTTTTTCGCTTAAAAATAGTGCATTCCTGTACCCTGTTCCTCCCTGTAAGATACTTGTATGTCTCTATCATATCCCCTCTCTCCCTCCTCTCCTCCAGGGAGTACATGTTCAATGCCTTCAACCTGTCCTCATAGGACTTGTGATGCAATCCATGCACCATCTTTGTTGTCCTCCTCTGAACCTTCTCTACCCTGTCTATGTCCTTACGTAGGTAAGGTCTCCAGAACTGCACAGTGTACTCCAGGTGCGGCCTCACTAGTGTCTTGTATAGTGGAATTATGACCTCCCTTTTCCTGCTGGTGATGCCCCTGCCTATGCATCCCAGCATCCTATTTGCTTTACCTGCTGCCTTGTCACACTGTTTCCCTGCCTTGAGGTCATCAGAGATGATAACTCCAAGATCCTTTCCTGCTTGGTGCATGCTATATCCTCACCCCCAACTGATATATTGTGCCAGGGTTTTTGGTCCCATATGCATTATCTTGCACTTCCTTGCATTGAATTTCAACTGCCAAACCCTGACCATTCTTCAAGTTTCTGCAGGTCCTTCTCATTCTGTCTACACCCTCTGGTGTGTCTACTCTGTTACAGAGCTTTGTGTCATCAGCGAACAGTGAAATTCTGCCTTCTAGGTCCTGCGCAATGTCACTGATGAAGATATTGAATAGTACTGGTCCCAGCACTGATCCCTGTGGTACCCACTGGTCACTCTTCCCTCTGTGGAGTTGACAGCCATTTACCACCACCCTCTGTGTCCTGCTGCCCAGCCAGTTACCTACCCACTGCACTACTGTCCTGCCCACACCCATATTCCCCAGTTTGTGCAATAGTCTTCTATGTGGCACAGTGTCAAAGGCCTTGCTAAGTCCAGATAGGCCATGTCCACTGCCCTCCCTGATCCACCTCCTAGTCACCCAGTCAAAAAATTCAATGAGGTTGGTCTGACATGACCGTCCCCTGGTGAAACCATGCTGCCTTGGGTCCTGTAGTCCATTGACAACCAGATGTTCCACCAATCTCTCCTTCAGTAGTGCTTCCATGATCTTCCCCACTACCGAGGTGAGGCTGACTGGTCTGTAGTTCCCCACTTCCTCTTTGTTCTCACTTTTGTATAAGGGGACTACATCTGCTATCCTCCAGTCTTTGGGTACCTCCCCTGTTTCTAGTGATCGGCTAAACAGGATAGTAAGAGGTTCAGCCACCACCTCTCTTAGTTCTTTAAGGATCCTGGGGTGCACCCCATCTGGCCCCATTGCTTTATCAACTCTTATTACTTCCAGTTCCTTCAGGACCCTTTCTCATGTAAAGGGACTTATGTCCATTTCTGCACCATTCTCACCCTTGTACTCCATTCAGACCCATTACCCTCCTCTTCCTCAGTAAAGACTGAGCAGAAATACCTATTCAATATGTCAGCTTTACTGTTGTCATCCTCACACAGCCCCATCCTCCCCTTCAGTCTCACTATCCTCCCTTTGCCTTTCTTTTTCACTTATGTACTTGTAAAGGTTTTGTCCCTCTACCCACTGATTTTGCAATGTGTTCTTCTGTCTGAGCTTTGGCTTCCCTTACTGACCTCCCTGCCTCCCTTTGCTTCTCCTGGTACATCTCCTATCCCTTCTGCCTGTGTCTTTTTGTATTGCCTGAATACAATCTTTTGCTTTCACTTTCTTTGCTACCTCTTTGGAAAACCATAATGGTCTCCTCTTCCTTTTCCTTTTGCTAACCTGCTTAATACATAATTCTGTTGCTCTTGTAATCCCATTTTAAATACTTCCCACTGTTCCTCAACCCCTGATTCCTGCCCCATTCCCCTTAATGCCTCTTTCAAGTATCTCCCCATTTTCTCAAAGTTTGCCCCCCTAAAATCCAGGATACGTGTTTTTGTGTGGTTTGGTTCTGCTCTTTCTGTGATTTCAAACCACAGTGACTGGTGTTCACTGTTCCCAAGGTGCTCCCCACTCTACCCCATCACACTGTCCCTGTTTGTGAGCACAAGGTCCAGTATTGCCTTCTGCCGAGTTGGTTCCATGACCAGTTGCTTGAGGAAGGCACCCTGAAGGAGTCCAGGATAAATCTGCTCCTAGTTGATGCTGCTGCTGAGATGCTCCAGTCCACGTCTGGAATATTGAAGTCTCCAACCAGTACTACCTCACCCTTGTCTGCCATCCTCTGGATAGGCTAGCATCAACTCCTATCTGTTTCTTCCTCCTGGGCTGGTGGTCTATAGACCACACCTGTGCAGATGGCTGGCCCCATTTTCCTTTCCAGCTTAACCCACAGTATCTCTCCCCATTTTGTTCCTCCTGGATCTCTGTGGCCCTTATGTCATTTTTCACATACAGTGCCACTCCTTCTCCCTTTCTGCCTGCCCTGTCTCTGAATATGTTGTGCCAGGTATGGCCAACTCCCAGTCATGGTTATCATTACACCAGGTTTCAGTGATGGCCACAATGTCCAGGTCTGACTGCACCATGACAGCCTCAGATCTTCCATCTTGTTGCTAAGGCTCCTGGCATTTGCACACATGACTTTCCATGATTGACCTCCCTAGACTGTTTTGCTGTTCTACTCCAGCCCCTTCCTTGGTTGTCCTTTATCCCTGGTTCACCTTGCTGTCTGCCCTTCTGCTGCATTTTGTCCCTATTCTGCCTATCCACCTCCTGGGTGCTAATCTCCATCTTTTGCACTTGGCTAACCTCCACATCCTTTCCTTCCATTTCTCTGGGTACCTCTATTTGGTTGTCCCTGTTTGGCAGTGTGGCATTTGAGTTCTTGAGTGGAATAGGATCTGGGATACCTTCATAATACCTAACCATGCCTTGTGACTCGCCCTTTACTCCATCTAGTCTAGTATCCTGGGAGTTACCAAATTCAGGCCATCTTAGAATAATAATACAACCCCCTTTCTTCTACACCCATCTAAGAAGCCCAAACCATTTTCAATGGCTATTCTATCCCACATTAATAAACTGACAGAAATAGTCAGCCTGCTCAGACTGTAACCATCAGCCAAGTAAAAAGAAAGTAGGGTTAATTACTGTATGTCCTGATCAAAGTCCAATTAAGTCCTTATCTGCATAGTAGGCCCTGGTATTATCAAGGAAAAAAGATTGAGTCTCGGACCGAATTTGGTCCATTCCAACTCGGACCTCTGAATCCTGTCTCCAGAAGGAAAAGTTCCTCTTCAGTATTTGAGGCAGTAGAATTGCACAGTAATCCCCAGCGGTTATATCGGAGCACTGCAAACCTGTGATGTATTGTAAAATCTCGGCCTGTCCTTACTGCATCAAAAGAACTCTGACCAGGTACCCCCTATGCAAAATTATCCATTGAAATTTTAACATTCTGACTTAGTAAGAGGAGGAAAACCTCCAATAAAATAAGCAACGTAGTCATTGAGAGTGATCAACCAGATTTAAACAGGTCTGGAAACTTGCTTGTCAGGTCATTTGCTGCTTGTGAGGGCGAATCGGAGACCCAGTTGCTGGCTACGGGAGACTTGCAATTTAGCCGGGTAGTTCATCCTGAAGGATATTCCAGCTGCTATTAGCTTGCTTACTATAGGGTGGAAGGCTGTGCATTTTTGTCAAACTTTGAAGGGAAGATCTTGTGTTATTCTGATCTTAGATCCCTCCCAGGTGATTGCTTGTATTTCTCTGACTTTAGCTAAAACATGTTGTTTCTCGATGTAACTCAGGAATTTAAGGATTATTGGGTGAGGTGGAGCACCAGGCTGAGGTTTAGGTCTCAGCAACTGTTGGATCTTTTTATGTGGTAGTTAGCGTTAAGAGGAGAGGGGCCCATGGTCTTCAGCAGGAATCTTTGAATAAATGCTGCAGTGTTGGGTCCTTCCTCCTATTCTGGTATGCCCATAATTAGTATATTGTTGCAAAGGCTTCTCCCTTCTAAGTCCTCTGTTTTAAGCTGCAGCCTTTGGACTTACTGTTGGAGGTGAAGTAGCTCTGGGTCCAACTTGTCTCTCCATTTCTCCAACGACATTAATCTAGCTTCCTCATCACCAATGCTCTTATTTAGCTCTGTCATATCTCCTCTGATAGATTTGATTTCTGTAGAGATCTCCAGGAGGGTTTCTCTAAATGGGAGCAACTCCTGTAAGAAGTGATCTTCTGTGAGAGGAGCCGGTTGGATTGGTGCCATGCCACTCTTACCAGATGAGCCGTTTTGGGTCTTAGACTTTTTAGGCATTTTTTCAGGTGAGGGAGGAGGTGTGTGTTTCAGCTGGGCCTGCCTCATATCAATATTCATCGAGGAGGGAAGAACTCCAATAGCAATGCAATCTTGAATTATATTAAATGCAGTAGGCAGATGCTTCCTTCAAAGCTGAACCATGAACTGAGGAATCAGTAAGTGCCATGTCATGGAGTTGCTGTGCCCCGAAAGACCTTTTTCTCTATTTCCTTTCAAGTCTGTTGCAACAGCAGTCTTCTTCTCAAGATACTTTCTTCTCTATCCTAACTCATTTACAGGCAGACCTCCTGTAAATGACTCTCTGTCTATCCCTGACAATTTTGTGTTCTCTCAAAGTCAAGGTCAAGTTGCACATCTCTTCCCTGAGACGAGGTGATACATTTTAGTCACCTTACATACTGGTACAATGCTGTAATGGATTTATGCATTGTGCTAAAATGCACCCAATACTAGCACCAGGAATTAATCTAATGTAATTGAGATAATATTGCTATGAATGTCACGCATAGTATGAGGGTAAAAACACAGCCAGATAAAAAGGAAACCGGTATTAGAGTAAATTACTGTAAATGTCTGAAAAGTGACAGTATAGCACTTATAATCTGGATCCCTCTTAGAATCTGTTGCCAGAGGTCTACAGTGTAAACCCAGCCAGGCAGCATTTGGGCATTATTAATTATGCTCGGTACATGCTCTCCAGATAAGAAAACGGGGATGGAGTTGGCTGAGTAAAACGAAAAACAGGAAAGCCGCTCTTTTCCCCACTCCAATTCAGCTGTAACAAAAGTTGTTATTGTGAACCTAGTACTGCATAATAAAAGCCGTGGGTGGTGTTGTTGCATGTACTTTAAGTTTATTTTTGTCTCCTTGGGTATAATAAGAGCCCCCAGATGGGGTGTCCTGTTCAGGAACAGTCTGGACTTGCGAGTGGGAAATGCCCAATGACTGCACTGCCATTTCTCTACTTTTTGTTTTTATTTACCTATAGACAGAGTGGCATTTAAACAGAGACAGGAGTAGAAAAAAATATTTTATTTTATTTTCTTTCAACTTCCGTGCTCCATATGGTGCCACATACATAACTACTTGGATTTTTGTGTATGTACCTGTCAGTCTCCCAAACGGAGGACCTGCCTTGATGCATGCCTGGTGTCTATAGAGCCGGATGACACATTTCTGTCTATAATTATAGTACAGGTAGCATTGGGGAGGAGCCTCCATTGCAGAGTCTCTGTAAAATAGCTGTTTATGCATTTTGTTTTTGTAAGAAATCATTTAAAGCATAACAGATGAATCTAGAGAGCTTCTGTATTGTTTCTAAATGGAATAAAACTGTATTTAAATGCAGTTAGATAAATTCTGCTTGATGGGGTGGAGCCAAAGTGGTCATCTGGGTCAACACAAGTATAAATAGACTCCTGCTTGAGAGCTAAGGCAGATCAAAGGAGGGATCAGTGGAGTACTGATCATAGGATGCCTCTAGCTGTCTTCTAGTGGTATTAGCAATTACAATGAAGTCAACTGTAAAGAAGAAGTTTGATTTGATTTACTCTTTCTTATTTTTGTCATCAGTCCGCTTAAGTTTTACATTTTATTGTTTGAATAAAGCTGCTTTTGAGCTTGTTATTCCTGTGTCAGTGTCCATCTATACCTACAGTCTCACATGCTGTATAATGTATTTCAATGGTGTTTTGAACTTAGGTTCATAACTTTGCCATTTTAGGACTTTTTTCACCATAACCTTTTTGGGACCCCACCTCATGGACACTGTCACTGTAATTTCATTAATCGGGCCCGGAAGGTGATTTCACGGTCACTGCATGATATCCCCTTTTGGGATGGAATAATGAAATTTCACCACCAGTGTTTATGAGATGAGGTCCCCAAAAAGAAATGTTGAAAAATTTGGTGAAACAATTCCTAAAAATAGCCGAGTTACGTGTGTTTGCCGAAATATTTCTAAGCAAGTGCATAACTTTGGTAATTTTCGATATTTTTACTCCAAATTTTTCATATAGCCAATTTTCACACTGCCTCATGAATAGTATAGCTGTCATTTTTCACATCCTGTCTGAAATGTGTTTTTGCACCTGTGGCATGGAATGGTGTTTTGACATAGATCTGAAAATGTTCACCTATGATGTTTATGAGGTGAGGTTATAAGAAGATTATGTTGAAAATATGTGGTCAAAATATGAAAAATGACAAACTTATGACCATTTGTTGCAATTTCACTATGGACGCTCGTAACTTTGGAAATGTTCAATATTTTGACCCCAGATTTTCAACATAGCCATATTATTACCCTAGCTCAAGTATGTCACAGCTGTCAATTTTCAAATCCTGATGAAAATGTGTTTTGAAACCTTTGCTGTGGAATGGCTTTGCAGATGTGGAGAATTACATTTTGGTGGGGATTTGAATATTTTCTGTACTGGATACATGAGGTGGGGTAATAAGATGGCTATGCTGACAATTGGGTCACTGTTGTCTTATAAATGGAAGCACAGGTCCTGGAGGGCCCGGTGCTTCCACAGCTACATACAGTACATATACACATCTATGGAGGGATGGGAGTGCAGGGTCCAGAGGGCTCTGCGCTCCCATAGGTAAATAAGAATACAATTATACTATCTCAAAAAGTAAGGAACTACACCGCACGAAAACTGTGTTAATGCTCTAGTTGGGGATAAAGCCACAAAAATAGGGAAATGTAGTGCTAGGGTTTTCAAAGCTAACACCCCACACTCACCCTGTACACACCAACAGGTGTTGGGGTGTACCTTGAGATAGTCAGCCCTATTGCTCACCCAGTTTTCCTATACTGTACCCATTTATGAAATGAGGTGAGTGTTAGTGCGATGACCCCAAAGGTACACCCCAGATGCCTGTTGGTGTTTGCATTGGAGATTAGTAGGGTGTAACTTGAAAACCCTAACTCCACATTTCCTACTTTTGTGGCTGTATCCTAACTACAGCATTGATGCAGTTTCTTGATATATATATATATATATATATATATATATGTGTGTGTATATATTATAGTGGCATGGTAGTGCCACTGTAGTTAGGGTTGAGTAGCCACTTTAATGCAAAACCTCAAATTTTGCACCTTAATAACTTTACCACCGTATGATGGATTTTCCTGAAATTTTACCTGCGTGGTCCGGCACCCTCGATCTCTAGATCTGCAAGTTGCATTATGGTTGGATGTATGGTTGTGGAGCTACAGAACACCAAAAAATGCAAAAAAAATCTCAAACCCAGACATTTTGCACATTTCTTTGCTCGCGCCCACGGCCTGCATGGTTTGTCCATTTGGTCTGAAAACATCAGGGAAGATGCAGCCTTGGACACCGATGTGTCTTTCGAAGATTTGATGAAAAAATATTAAACTGTTCAAAAGTTATTCAAAAAACAAGTTCCCATTATAAGTCAATGGGAAAAGTTAACAATAATCATGAAACTTTCATGAGAAGCTCTTTTTACTGCTGCAAATTGCCCTTTTAGATAAATATGGTGAAAAGACCTTATGTCACCTAGCTGCTAAATATTGGAATAACCTACCTTATTTAGTGTGTTCATTTCCAGTGTATAGTCAGTTTTTATGGGAATTGATAGCATTAAGTCATGTTAGTTGTTCATGTTTTTAGGTAATTTTAGGTAATTTGAATGAATGAAGAGTCATTGAGAGGTAATAAGGGGAACGTAGTGACTGACTGAGTATTGTCATATATGTGAAAATATACTGTTTTCCTACTTTTATAGCTGCATATTTTATGTATAGTTAGACTATTGGAAATTGATAGTATTAAGTCATGTTAGTTGCTTAATGTTTTAAGTAAATTGGAATGAATGAAATGTTAGAATGTTTGAAGGGTGGTAACGGATAAATGTAATGACTGTTTAAGTATTATCATATTTGTGAAAATACATTGTTTTGTTATTTTTATAGCTATATATTTTATGTATAGGCAACATGTTATAAACATGACTTTCTTGTAAACTGGGCCTTTGGCTTAAAGATTTGTTTCCTGTATAAAAATAAATGTTACTACTACTACTACTTTTACTTTCATGAGTCGGCCATCTTGTTTACAGTTAGTGACACAGAAAAATGCCTGGCATTTAAAATTGGGACCCTCTAGGTAAACACTGATTGTTGTGTTTACCTAATTGGGTCCTGAGGATGCAGACCATATCTTTTTTGGGGGATTAAACCCCCAGAAATATGTTTTTAAACTTTTTTCAAAAAATACTTTTACTAAATAGTTTTGCAAATGCAAAAGTTTCATGATTTATTTTGTGAAACTTTCATGATTTGCGAAAGCATTTTGTGAAAGTATGCTCAAAATAACTACAAATCTTTGCCAGCCTCCTGCAATCAAACTGTTGGGTCTTTGGGATGAAATTTTCAGGGTGACAAGCCCTGTTCCCACAGATGTGCCCAAAGTTACAGTGTTCCAAAGTTGAGCAATTTCCCATAGGATAACATTGCAGCGCCCGTCACGCCTTTTGGTGCCCGTATATCGAAAACAAAGTGAGATACAGAGTTTTCGCTACTGGCAGATTAGTACACCTTTAGGTAAACTAAGCTGCTAAAAAATGTTTGGAAATAGTAGAGGACACCTGCAGTTGAATTGTTTTCCTGCTTGCAACAGTTACAGAGATATTGGCAAAAACATGTTCCAAGGGACTTTCCAGTGTTTTCCAGTGCCTGTGGTTTATAAATAATGTGAGATATGGGTTTGGTCAATTATGGTCATGAGAAGTGCTGGTTGTCATGATTATAGGGACATTTGAATTTTTTTTGGTAGCTCCTATGGTTCCTGAGATATCGGCAACTTTGTGTTACAAGGGTTCTATGCCCTATATGGCTGTTGTATGGCTCTGTTGTGAAGTGTGAGTGGGAGCGCAGGGCGCAGAGTGCCCACGATCACACATATGCATCTCATTATGCAAAAAATGGACAATGTGAAGGGAACGCAGGGCCCCTGCTCCCATTAACACATAACATTTACCACTTACATTACACTTTCTCAAAAAGAAGGGAAATTCATTGCAAAAAACTCCGTTAATGCATCAGTTAGGGTTGTTTCCACAGTGACAAAAGTGTGGAAATTTGGTGTTAAGATTACCATCACTCCACGCCACCGCCACCCCTGCACCCTTCAGACACCACCAGACATCATGGTGTGCATTGGAGTGGTTGTACCTAACTCTCACACCATTCTCCCATACTGCACTACCACAGATTCTTTACAGATGGAATGGGGTGAGAGTTAGGCACAACTACTCCAACGCACACCCCGATGCCTGGTGGTGTCTGAATGGTGATAACCCTAGCACTGAATTTCCGCACTTTTGTCTCTGTGGAAACACCCCTAACTGATGCATTAACAGAGTTTTCACAATGACTCTCTATCTCTCTCTCTCTTTCTCACTCTCTCTATCTATCTATCTATCTATCTATCTATCTATCTATCTATCTATATATTATGGTAGCACAGTAGTGCTTAGTTAGGGTTGAGGAGCCCTTTTAAGGTTAAAGGGTTAAAATTTGCACCTTAATAACTTTGCCACCGTTCAACGGATTTGCCTGAAATTTGGAATGCATGATCAAGAACAATACATCTTGAGATTTCCCAACTTTCTTACCAGTCAGATATATGGCTGTGGAGTTATTAAGTGTGATCTGTGCGATTGTGTTTACACTTTCTGGTGAATTCTTTGCTCGCACCTACAGGTCGCGTGGTTTGCGCAACCGGTCCAAAAACTTCAGGGAACATGTGGCCGGGGTCCTCGATGTGCCTTTTGAAGATTTTGTGAAAACATATTAAATGGTTCTAAAGTTATTCAAAAAACAAGTTCCCATTATAAGTCAATGGGAAAAGTTAACAAAAAGTTTGACACTTTCGTAAATGCACTTTTTAGTGTTACAAATGGCTCTAGTAGTGTCGCTAATCTGCCATTTTGTTTTCAGTTAGCGATCAGAAAAATGCTTGCCATTTAAATTTGGGACCATCTAGCAACAAGATTCTTCTTGTGTTCACCTAGTCGGACCCTGAGAATGCTAGCCACGTCTTTATTTTGGGGTGAAACACCCTAGAAATATGTTTTTAAAATTTCTGGAAAAAATAGTGTCGCACTCATGACACTTTTGCAAATGCTTGTGAAAGCTTTCACAAATCATGACACTACCTTTTCAGACTATGGCCACAATGGCAGCAGTTTGTTGCCACCCTGCTGCAAAAGAATGGTTTGGTCTTTTGAGCTGAAATTTGGAGGGAATGCAGTCAACATCTCACAGATGTACCTTTTGGTGGTTTGGTGAAAAAATATTGTATGGCTTCAAAGTTACGGTACTCCAAAGTTGGCAGTTTTTCCCATAGACTAACATGGTGGTGTATGCTGTGCCTTTCGGGGCTTGTATCTTGAAAATGATATGAGATAGATTTTTTGCTGTGCGTTACATAGCCCAATGGGCTATGTAATAACAAAAACCTAGCCAGGAAAATCATGATTTTTGTAAAATTAAATTTTTTTTCTACGTCGTGTGGTTGCTGAGATATTAGCAATTAAGTTTTAAGCTTCGATGCCCATTACAATGCATACATTCTTTGTACACACTGTGTTTCTCTATGCACCTGCTCGGCAAAAACAGGGTATGTGCTTCCATTACTGTCACAGTTACTGTTTCCACTTGTGTTTATGTCCCCGTTTGCATTACCGTTTCTGTGTACGACACCGTGTGCGTTACCCTTTGTGTTGTCATTTGCACTTGCGTTTTCATTACTGTTACCATTTGCATTTCCACTACTGTTTCTGTTTGCATTTTTGTTTGTGTCACAGTGTGCATTGCCATTTGTGTTTCCAGCAGCCCTCTCATTTGCGTTTCTGTTTCTCTTTCATTTTGCGTCTTCCTTGCTTTCACTGTTACCATTTGCATTTGCAATTGCGTTCTGTGCCCGTGCACATTACAGTTTGCGTTTCCATATGCACTTGTGTTTCTTTTTGTGTTTCTATTTCCTTTGGCATTATTCTTCATGTTAACTTTACCATTTGCATTTACAATTGTGGTACTGTGCCTGTGTGTGTTACTGTTTGCGTTTACGTGTGCGCTTGCGTTTCTGTTCCCTTTCACGTTCTTTTTGCTGTAACACTTAACATTTCCATTTCAAACTACTGCTGCCATCACTGTTCGCATTACCGCTTGTGTTTCGTATGTGTTTCAATGTCCGTTTACATCAATGTTCGCTTCAGCGTCACTTTGCGCTTGCGTTTCTATTAAAGTTTCCTTTACCATTTACGTTTGTATTACCATGTGCGTCACTGTTGGTGCTTCTGTTTGCATTGCTATTCCTGTTACTATGTCACAAGACATCACATGGAAGGCAACGCGCTCCCGCCGCTGCATTACATTCACTATTTCTCATCATCATTCTCAAAAAGAAGGGAAATTAGAGGCAAAAACTCTGTTCAATGCATCAGTTAGGGTTGTTCCACAGTGACAAAAGTGAGGAAATTCGGTGTTAGGGTTGAAAGGCCCACTTGGACCCCTCCAGCCCACCCCCCAACTGGCATTGAGGTGCGCAATGGGGTCATCAGTCCTAACTCTCACCCCATTCTCCTATTCCTCAGCTTCTTTACAAATGTGATTGGGTGAGAGTTAGGTCCGACGACCCCAATGTGTACCCCAATGCCAGTTGGGGGGATGGGCTGGAGGGGTCCAAGGGGGCATTCAACCCTAACACTGAATTTCCTTGCTTTTGTCACTGTGGAACAACCCTAACTGATGCATTAAACTGAGTTTTTTGCCTCTCATACATATATGTGTGTGAGTGCGCATATAAAAATACAAAATCATACACATCCCCATAATGCAAAGCAGCATGGGCTGTATATGAAAATCATCATACAATGTTATGCTGGTTCAACTTTAAGCAGGAATGCAAGGTGCCAAAATGCCTCTCATACAGTCTGCAAAGGGTGCCAACAGAAGACACAGATGCATATTTCATCCTACCAGGAATCATCAGTGTGCCTCGTTTGTATGACACGCCAGTGGAATGAACCAGTTACTAAGCTGGTCTATTGGGTTTGGGTTGTGGTGAACCCAATAAAAACAAAAAAACAAGCAAAAAGACAAAGAACCTTAATGCACAAGCACTGAGACAAGAGTTATCCCAAAAGGCATTGGCTGGAAGCCATTTCAAAGAAATACAAAATCACACATACTCCCAAATTGCAAAGCATCATGGGCTGTATATGCAAGTCACAAAAGGGCATTGGCTGGGAAGCCAAGTTTCAAAGAAATACAAAATCACACATACCCCCATAATGCAAAGCATCATGGGCTGTATATGCAAATCACCACAAAATGGTATGCTGATTCAACTCTAAGCAGGAATGCATGGTGCTGAAAGGTCTCTCACACAGTCTGCAAAGGGTGCCAACAGAAGATACAGACACATATTTCTTCCTACCTGCACTCATCAGTGTGCCTCATCTGTATGACACCTCAGTGGAATGAACCAGCTACACTAAGTTGGTCTATCAGGTTTGAGTTGTGGTAAGCCCAATAAAAATAAAAAACAAGCTAAAAGACAAAGAATCTTAGTGCGTAAGCAGTGAGGCAAGGATAACCCCAAAGGTCATGGACCGGGAAGCCAAGTTTCAAATAAATACAAAATCACAGATACCCCCATAATGCAAAGTATCATGGGCTGTATATGCAAATCACCACAAAATGTTATGCTTGTTTAACTTTAAGCAGGAAAGCATGGTGCCAAAAGGCCTCTCACACAGTCTGCAAAGGGTGCCAAAAGTAGACACAGACACGTCTTTTATCCTACCAGGACTCATCAGTGTGCCTCATCAGTATGACACCCTAGTGGCATGAACCAGCTACACTAAGCTGGTCTATTGGGTTTGGGTTGTGGAGAGCCCAATAAAAACAAAAAAAAAGCTAAAAGACAAAAAACATTAGTGCGTAAGCACTGCGGCAAGGGTTACCCCAAAGGACATTGGCCAGGAAGCCAAATTTCAAAGAATATATATATATGTAGAGAGAGAGAATAATGGATGGGAAGGTAGCTGTAATGAGGAGTTTACATCCCTCGAGGGGTGGGATGCCACATAAACCCTGAGAGCAAACATTGAGTGGTTTACTAAGGTATCCCACCCCAAGGGGGTGTGTAAAATCTGAGTTGTTCACACCTACCCATCCTTTATTTTGTATAATTGCTGTTTTTTTTCCACAGCAATTATACGAAATAAGTGGATTTCTGTATGGAGTCAAGCCACGGACTGTTGGGGTTTTAACGTGGTTCATAGCAGCTGGCTCGTAAACTAAAGCAGCTTTTTTTTTTCTAACTTGTGTCTGATTAAGTAGTTTTTTTGTGCCCAATAATATTTTTGGTTTAAAAAAAATAACTTACCTCCGACTTCTGTTGGGGAAGTTTCCAGCACTGAAGAGTGGGGAAAGATGGCACAAAGAACAGGAAGTTTGAGGTAGGCACATGCGCCGAAGTAGGGAAACTGGGCATGTGTTTGTTGTTATAACTGGAATTATAACCTGGTTTTCCTATGTGAAAAAACAATTACCAGTTAACATACATACACATATATATATATATATATATATACACACACACATATACACACACACATATAGGTCGCGCGCCTTTAGTTAGGATTGAGTAGGTACGTCAATGTTAAACTCAAAATTTGGCACTTCAATAACTTTGCAACCATTCAACAGATTTGCGCACAAGTTGGTATGCACTGTCCTGAGGGATTGCTCTCCTGATGTGGCAAGTTACATTCTGGTTGGATGTGCAGTCTCTGAGTTACTGAGAGGTAAAAAAAACATGTTGTCACTTATTAACTTTGCCGGGGTTTTTATTTGAACTTGCCTACAGCCCAGATGGCTTGTTTCTTTTATCTGAAATTTTCAGGCCAAAAAGAGACTACCCCATAGATGAATCTTTTGCTAGTCTGTTGAAAAAATAAGCAGTTTATAAGTTATTGCAATTTAAACATTTGAAACTTTTGAAAAAAAAAACATTTCTGAGCATGCTTAGTAAGCACTACATGATAGCTATATGAACTGAAGATGGACTCAAACTTTATATGGAAAATTTCTTCTTTGTAAAGCTGCCATCTTGTTTTCAGTTTGGCATGAAAAATTCTAATTTGAAAACCTCCTAAGATGACAATCTGGGGAGGAACCAACACATGTAGCTTGCTTATTGGGACCCCTTAGGTGCGTTCTGCACTTTACTGCTTGAAAAATGCCTTTAAAATGTGTTTTATTTAACATTTAAAGTTTTTGCATTGGTGTCATATAAAATAAGATCTTGTGTTGTATGTCGACTCACGAAGCAAGATCTTCTTTCTTTCTGGGAAATCAATGTATTTCAATGGTATTTTCCACTTTGGTGCATAACTTTGCCATTTTTGCATATTTTGACACCAAATTTTCACGATAGCCTTTTGAGGACCCCACCTATGAACAGTATAAATGTTGCTATGCAACTCCCACCCAAAAGGTGATTTTGCAGTCACTTGGTGGATTCACCTTTCAAGCTGGATTTGCATAATGACAGCATATATTGTTCTAAGGTGGGATGATAGAAGGCTATGCTGAAAATTTGGGTCAAAACTCTTAACAATAAACAAAGTTATGACCATTGTTATAATTCGCTTCATGCGCTTGTAAGGAATTGGAAATTTTGATGACTTTCTTTAGCTTTTCGACATAGACTTATTATTACCACACTTCATGTATGTCACAGCCGTCATTTTTAATATTCTGCACAAAATGTGTTTTTGCACCTGTGGCTTGGAATGGCGTTGTAGTTGTGCTGAATTACATTTCAGTGGGATTTTGTAAATTTTCTGTACCAGGTAGATGAGGTGGGATAATACAATGGCTATACTGGCAATTTGGTCACTGTCATCCTATAAATTGGAGTGCAGGGCCCTTCCACAGTGATATACTTACACCCATCTATGGAGGGATAGGAGCACAAGGTTCAAAGGCACTGTGCTACCACAGCCAAATAAGGCTATAATTACTCTATCTCAAAAAGGATGGAAAGTCATTGCAAAAAACTATGTTAATGCATCAGTTAGGGCTGTTATTGAAGCACCAAAAGCTGGGAAATTCAAGATTAGAGTTTCCAACTCTAACACCCCACCCCCACCCTGCACAGATGAACAGGGATCGAAGTGGCATTGGGGTCATCAGCCCTAATGCTTACCCATTCTCCTATATTATTCCCTCCCAGCTTATTTTCTAATGGAATGGGGTGAGTATTAGGGCTAATGACCCCAATGCCACCCCCGGTTCCTCTTTATCTGTGCCTGGTGGGGGTGGTGTGTTAGGGTTGGAAACCCTAATGTCGAATCTCCCACTGTTTGATGCTTTAATAACAGCTCTAACTGATGCATTAACAGTTTTTTGCAATGAATTTATATATCTATATATATATCCATATATATATATATATATATATGTAACCTCCTGTCACCTGGGATTACTAGAATCCCACTTAGATCTAGTGGCAGGCAGAGAAAGCAGCTTGTGAAACACCAGTTAAATTTCACACTGTCTCACTCTGTCTTCAGTCTCGGCTGAGCTGGAGGAATGACATTATATAGAATTCTCGCAGCAGCATAATCCACAGTGGAATGTAGCTGCTGGGAGTTAGGTTAGAATGTTGTTTTTTTTTCAAAAGCAGTCTGTGGTAGTCTAGTGGGAGACTCAGTGGAGGGAGGAGGTGCACTGCAGTTGGCAGTCCCTCATAGCCCTCAGCTCTGTAACAGAGCTACTGCCAAAGCGGGTATGTGTTCTCGCTCTAGAGAAGGACACAGAAGAAACCTGTTTAAAGTGGTTGAGACCGTCCCCCAGTTGTTCCAGTGCCCCATCCCTGAGAGGGATGGGGGGAACAAGACCAGCTCTTCAGGGGCAATTCTCCTGGCCCTGCTGGAAGAAGAGAAGCTGCCTAGAGAAGATTTGTGCTGAGGCACCGAGAAGTATGTTTTGTTTTTCCTGAGAGAAACCTGTGGGCACCTGTAAACCAGGGTGAGTCTGCTCTGCAAGAGAGCCTATGTTTCACCGAGACTGTTGTGTTAAGTATCTGCTACTGCGGGTCAGGAAAGGACAGCCAAGTACAGTACTTAAGTTCGTGTATGGCTTGAAATGCATTTAATCAGTGGGGGTCTACAGGGATGGATTAGCCACTTAAAGAACATTACAAGTCAGGACACCGATTACCAGAGACTGTAGATTGTTAAATGTGACATACATTTCGAGATAGCATTCTGCAACCGGAGAGGTTCACAAGGAAAGGTGCTGATACCAAATGAATGGCCAGGTATGAATTTGGGGACAAAAGGTGGGAGAACCCCCATCTGGCGAATCCAGATTTACCTCTACGGATTCACTTTGGGTACCTATAGCTTTCTTCCGGGCACTTGGCCAGTGTTCGCAGAAAGTACCCAGACGTGGGATTAAGGACGTATGTTTTTCCCTTACAGCTTGGAAGTGCTTATGGGCGGTAGAGGGAGCCACCAGCAGTAATGTTCCATGCCATAGTGTGTGCCAGTGTTGGCGGAGGGCCATACCAGGGAATCCAGGATATATATATAGAGAGAGAATACCAGTTTGGGCTGAGAGCCCAGTTTGTTCCAAACCTGAAGGTAAAAGCTGCTGTAATTATGAAGAAGATGCGTTCTGACCTCTATAGCTCTGTACCGCTAGTAAGTGTAGCCCCGTGGGGGTCCATCCTGCTTTGTATTCCTGTATGTAAGTGAATAAAAGCCCCACTTTAGAATCTCACTCCTGGTTTGGACATTCACAGTTCCTGTTTCCTGTGTCTGGAGTTACTTGGGTGCCCCTGTCCAGAAGTACAAATCTAGCCCTGATGCTGCGTGAATGTTTTCTCCCTGAACCCAGGCTCACCAGGTAATCGGTTATAAAATGGAGGCACCAGGTGCTAATAAATAAAATAACATCAATCCAGGACCTGGTTATATATATATATATATATATATATATATATATATATATATATATATAGTAGATATATATATATATATATATATATCATGCAGCTTCATTGTGAAAACTGCATTAATGCAGCAGTTAGGGTTCAGATTAAACTGGCAAATGTAGGGAAATGTGGGGTTAGGATTTTCAACCCTAACTCCCCACCCACAAACTCTAGCAGGAAAAGGAAAAAACATTACTTTTTTTGCTGTCCTGACTTTTGGTAAATCAGGGGGTGGTCTTCCTTGGGGTTCTCAACCCTAACATTTACCCCACTGTGATATAGCCTTTAAACATATGGAACTGTGTCTCCCCACATGTTGCCAAACACCTGTAGGTCCAGCCTGAAGAAAACATATCACATGCCACCTTATTTGGTCATGGAATGGGTGAGTAGTAGGGTTGAGAACACCAAGGAAAACTCCACCCCTGATTTGCCAAGAGTCAGGACAACAAAAAATGTAATGTTATTTCATTTTCCTGCTTGGGGGTTGGGGATAGGGGATGGAGAGTTAAGGTTGAAAACCCTAACACCACATTCCCCTACTTTTGTTGGTTTAATCTGAACCATAACTGTTGCATTAACACAGTTTTTTGCAAAGAATTTCCTTACTTTTTGAGATAGTAGTCTTGTATACTCATTCATGCAGGTCCCTTCAGGACCTGTATGAAGACATCCATTAGTCTAAGGAAGCACAACGCCTGGAGGGCTCTCTGCTTCCATCTCTCCATAGATGCACACATCCATCTGGCTGTGGCAGTGCAGAGCCCTCTGGGCCCTGTGCTTCCATGCCTCCAGAGAAGTAATGTATAAGGTTGGTTGTAACTGTTTTTTTGTGGGGTTCACTTCAAAGGAAAAATATATTAAGTGTCCCTCTTAACTACCAGGAGTTCATTGTATATGGGCAAAAATGTAGTTTTGCTTTGTTATCCATAAGTCAGTAAATTTTTGTTGGTTTGGTGTGAAGTTTGCTATGGTTGTAGTGGAAGGTGAGCTACACCTTTAGTACATTTTTGCTGATCATGGCACTTTCATTGTGTAGCTGGCACCACGGTAAAGACTGGAGGTAATTTGGGGGTGCTGTGCATATCCCATGAATGTTTTGGGGAGATTATAGAAACATAGAAATATAGAATTTGATGGCAGATAAGGACTGCTTGGCCCACCTAGTCTGCCCATTTTCCTACCTAATGGATAAGCGGCAGATCCTGGTTAACCAACAGCCTACTTCCTCCTACCACCACTAGAAGTGTCTTATGTCGGTCCCATGTATTCTTGAATTCCTCCACTGTTTTTGACTCCACAACCTCCTCAGGAAGGCTGTCCCATGCATCCACAACCCTCTTCATGAAAAAATATTTCCTCACATTACCTCTGAACTGTCCCCCCTCTATCTTCAAATTGTGCCCACTTGTTCTTGCACATCTCTTTTTCTGAAAGATGCTACTCTCTTGGACTGTGTTGATTCTCTTGAAGTACTTGAAAGTTTCTGTCATGTCTCCCCCCCACCGTCCTTTCCTCGAGGGTATACATATTAAGCTCCTTTAGTCTCTCTTCATATGTCTTCTGGTGTAGACTCTGCACCATTTTGGTTGCCCTCCTCTGGACAGCCTCCACCATGTCTATGTCTTTGCAGAGATGGAGTCTCCAGAACTGCATGCAGTACTCCAGATGGAGTCTCACCAACTGTCTGTACAGAGGGATAACAACTTTCTGTTTTCTACTGGTGGTGCCCTTCCCTATACATCACAGTATCCCCCCAGCCCTCCTTACTGCCTTTTCACATTGCTTTTCCACCTTTAGGTCATTCTGATATAACTATCTCCAGGCCCCTTTCAATTTTTGTTGTTGTCAGTATCTCACCCCCCATTGTGTACTCTTCCCCTGGGTTTTTGTTTCCCAGGTGCATTACTTTGCACTTCTTTGCATTGAATCTACACTGCCATATATTAGACCATTCCTCCAACCTTGCCAAGATCCTTTTCATCCTTTCCTCCTCACCTTGTGTATCAACCCTGTTGCAGATCTTTGTGTTGTCTGTAAAGAGATATACTTTTCCTTCCAGTCCCTCTGCAATGTCTCTTATAAAGACATTAAAAAGGACCTGACCCAGTACTGAGCCCTGCAGTACCCCACTAGTAACCCCCTTTCCTTCACAGTGGACTCCGTTTACCATTACCCTCTGTGTCCTGTTGTCCAACCAATGTTTTACCCAGGCTACCACCCTGGGACCCACTCCCAGGCTGACTAATTTGTTTATTAATCTTTTGTGCAGGACTGTGTCAAATGCCTTGCTGAAATCTAGGTAAGCTATGTCCACAGCCCATCCCTGGTCTACTACTTTGGTCACCCAGTCAAAGAAATCAATTAGATTCATCTGACATGATATTCCCTCCATGAATCCATGCTGCCTTGGGTCCTGTGCCCCACTGGCCTCTAAGCACTCAACAATTCTTTCCATCAGAAGTAATTACATCATTTTCCCTACCACTAAGGTCAAACTGACAGGTCTGTAGTTTCCTGCCTCTGTCTTGCTCCCACTTTTGTTATGGGGAATCACATCCACCCCTCTAAAGTTCTCAGGTACCACACCATCCTCCCATGATTTGTTAAAAAGGGTAGTCAATGGTGTTACTAGTTCTCCCCATAGTTGTTTTAGAATTCTGGGGAGAATTCCATCAGGCCCCATTGCTTTTTCCACCTACAGTTTTAGGAGATCTTTCAGAACCCTTTCTTTTGTGAAAGGACTGATATCAAACCCCCGATCCAGAGTGCTTCTATTGACTGGATTAGGTACCTCCCCCTCCTCTTCCTTTGTGAATACTGGGCAGAAGTATTCATTCAGTATCCCTGCTTTTTCACTGTCCCTCTCTGCCCACCCACCCTCCTCTTTATTCAACCTCAGTATCCTTCCCTTTGTCTTTCTTCACTCCCTAATGTACCTATAAAAGGTTTTATCCCCCTTCTTAACTGAGTTGGCTATCTTTTCTTTGGTTTGGTCCTTTGCTATTCTGACTGCCTTCCCCAATTCCTTCTGCTTTTACTGGTATGGTTCTCTGTCCTGCTCCATCTGTGTTTCCTTATACTTCCTGAATGCTGTATTTTTCTCCCTAACCTTCCCCACCATCTCTTTTGAGAACCATAGTGTTTTTTTCTTTTGTTTTGATTTGTTTATCTGCTTCACACAAAGGCTTGTTGCCTCTGTGATAGCAGCTTTGATGTTTCCCCATTGTTGCTCCACCCTTCCTTCTTGCCTGTTTGCTAGTGCTTTTCTGAGGCACTCTACCATTTTGACAAAATCAGCCCCCCTGAAGTCCAGTACCTTCACTTTTCTGTGGCTTGCTTCCACAGCTGAGTTTATCGTGAACCACACTGTTTTGTGGTCACTTGTTCCCAGATGGCTACCCACTTCTAGATCTGAGATCCTCTCTCCATCCCCATTTGAGAGTACCAGATCTAAGATTGCTCCCTCCCATGTGGGTTCCAACACTAGCTGTCTGAGGCATGCTCCCTGTAGGGCATCAAGAATGGCCCTGCTCTTGGATGTGGCTGCAGCTAATGTGCTCCAGTTAACACCTGGCATATTCAGGGCCCCATCAGTAATATCTCCCCTTTTTCTGCCATCCTAAGGATGCCTTCTATCATTTCCTTGTCCATTTCCTCTCTGTGAGATGGGGGTCTGTATACAAACCCTGTGTGGAGTGTGGTGTCATTTCCAGTCTCCAGGGTGACCCACATTGCCTCCTTTCCTTCCCATTTGCCCTTTAGTCCCATTGCTTTGATCCCTTCCCTTACATAGAGAGCTACTCCTCCTCCTTCTCCTCCTCTTCTACCCTCCTGTCCCTCCTGTAGATTGTGTACCCTGGTACGTTGACATCCCAGTCATGGTTCTCTGTGTACCATGTTTCTGTGACTGCCACAACAGCCAGGCATCCCTCTTCCATCATGGCCACCAGTTTAGGAAGCTTGTTACCTAGGCTACAGGCATTGGTGCTCATTACCCTCCATTTTTTGATGGCCTTACCCCTTTTTGCCCCATGCCTGTTCTTACTGTCTTTATCTTTTTCTCCACTTACCCCTGCCCTTCTCCTTATCGACTTCTTTATCTTGGTGTTTACCTCCCTAACTACCCTGATTTTTGGGGGGAGCCAGGATTACCATTCTCCTTTTCAGTGCCTCCCCTCTTGGCTAGTTTAAATGTTTGCCAATGAAGCATCTAGGATCCTGGTTCCCCTCCTGGACAGATGCAGACCATCATGCCAGTACAGACCTGCATCTATCCAGGTGGACCCCTAGTCCCCAATGAAGCCAAAACCCTGAGCTATGCACCAGTTTTTCAACTACTGATTGAATCCCATGGTGCACAGCACCCTAGCCTCACCTGTACCATAGACAGGCAGCACCTCTGAGAAAGGTTATTGTGTGTGCTACTTGTCTAAGGCCCCTTCCCAACTCTACAAACTCCTCTTGCACTGCTCTGATCACTTTCCCAGCCAGGTCATTATCCCAAGTGGACAATGACATCCAGCTCCTTCCCCCATGCAGCTGCTCCCATGATCCTGAGGATTCGCTCTTTGTCCCCCCAAGCCATGGTGTCAGGCAAGCACCTTACCTCCCTCTCCCCTCCCTCCCCCAGTTCTACCCTTCTAACAGTGGAGTCCCCCACCGGGAGTTGTTTCCTTCCCCTGTGGGGTCCCATTCCACACTCCCATGGGTCTCCTTTGTGGAGGTTCCCAGCATCCTCCTTGGTCTCCACTGTGGGTGCCTCCAAAGAGGAAGCACACTCTTTCAGAATGGCATATGCATTGTGGAGAGGTGCAACTGGAGTGGTGTGCCTCTGTTCCACTAACCTCACCCTCCCTGAGCCCACTGTGGTCCAACTGTTCCTCTTTCTTGGTAACCTCTGAGGCAGCGGCAGTGGCCCTGGTGGTCCCTGGATGGGAAAGAAGGTTCCCTGACTCCTGGCCAACTCAGCCTGGAGATGAGCAACCTCCTCCCTCAGCCCAGAGAGGTGCCTGCAGATGGGACAACACTGCATCCTCCAGAACGTCTCCTGGAAAACAGCTGCTCCACAGTCACTGCATTGCACTGCTCCCATCATGTCTTATTTGTGGCACCTTAACTGTTGTTTTGTATACTTACTCTTTCTTCTCTCTCTTTATTTAATTTTTTCTTTATTTTTTTATATAATTTTTTTTTCTCCCTACTTTTCTACTGCCTCAGTGCACTTAAAGCTCCTGATATTTCTGTTCTGGGACAGTAAGTGCCTATATTCCTCAGTAGTCTCCTTACTTGCTCAGAGTCAGACCTCCAGCAGCTAGGGAGGGATGGAGAGCTACTCTTTTCCTTCTAGGATGGTGAGCATTTTGTGCCTCTGTGATCACTGCCTTCCTGCTCCCAAACAGGAAGTTTCTGTGTCAGTCAAATCCTTTGCCTATAAAATTAGAACTGGCTAAGGGTGGGAGGGGTGATGGGGAGGGGAGGGATGGAGGGCATATAATCCCAGTTAAGTTCTAACAGCAGCTCCTTCCTCTTGCTGTTCTCTGCCACACGCCCTCTAGGTCAGTGTTTAAATGCAAACACCTGGCTTCCTTCTCTCTAAGCCACTCCCCCTAATTCACAGTTACTTTTTCACCTAGCTAACTGCACGGATAACAATTCCTTCACCCAACTCAGACAAACACACTCTTTTTTTGTTTGATTTTGGTTCTTTTTACTCTAAATTGAAGTTCCCAGTAGTAGAGTTCTAGTTCTTTAGTCCAGTAGAGCAGTAAAGTTCTAACAGCAGCTCCTTCATCTTGCTGTTCTGCTGTTGCTATATGAGTTAGTGGCATAAAAGTCATTGACACCTTTTTTTATCTATTCAGTGTCCCTTAACTCCAATTATTGATGGGCTTATGGCTTGTTACAGTTGCAATGTTATCCTATGGGAATTTTCATTGTTTACATTTTATGTTTTTTTTTTTAATATGCCCCTACTTTTTGGGGACGGTTATTATGTGTTAGTGTTGTAGTACTCATTGCAACATTTTTATTGATACATAGATTCTTCCTTAACTCTACAGAGTGATGGGGTGTGACTTGTTAAAGTTACAATGTTCTCCTATGGGAAGTTTAATTTTTTAATTGTAATGGATTTTTATATGGCCCCTATTTTTTGGGGGATAATATGTGTTGGTGTTGTAGTACTCACTGATACCTTTTTTGATACATAGCTTCTCCCTTAACTCCACAGAGTGATGAAGTTAGGGTTTGTCAAAGTTGCAATTTTATTCAATGGGAATTTTAATTTTTTAATCTTATGTTATTTTATATGGCCCTTTCTATCTATCTGTCTGTCTGTCTGTCTGTCTGTCTGTCTGTCTGTCTATCTGTATTTATTTATTAACCTGGAAAGGCACACTGAGCTGAAGCTCATTTCCAAGTGTGACCCAGGGTTGGGGGAGAGCATTTCAAACATTACAGTACCTAGACAATAATACAAATGGCAGACAAAACCATATTATGATAGGTGTGATGGCCCATTTGATCAAGTAAAGCATGTGATAAGGCTTGGGGAAAAAGGCAGGCTGTGGCACCTTACTTTGCAACAGTAGGTTATTTGTTCTATTGAGCTAGGATTAAATACCTCAAGCATCAGAGCACAGAATAGAGGCCAAGGACACAGGTGCCACAGATGGGGGAGAAATAGGGAGGGGGGACAAGAGAGCTAGAAGTGGAGAGACAGAGGGTCAGGGTGTGAGGCAAGTAGAGGGGGGAGCAGGAGCAAGCCTTAGCTGATGTCTAAGGGCCTGGAGAAAGGTGAGAGGAGAGGAAGGAGGAAAGAGAGCTAAACCAGTATTTAGCAATGACAGAGAAGCAGTGGGTCTGGTGACTAAAGGTAGGGCAGAGATGGACAGGGAGGAATAGAGAGACCAGTGATGAGTGTGAAGAGGAGAGTTGGAGATGAAGTGACTGAAGGCATTGCAGAGGGTGTCCAGTCTGGTGAGTGAAGATGAGGGAGTGGTGCAATACATCACATCTGCATAGTCAAAAAATTGGGAAGACCATTTTGGTTACCAGCTCATGGAGGACCTGGAGAGGAGGCAGTTCTTATTTTTGTATAAGGTGCTGAGTTTGGGACAAAGTTTGATATAGATGGCTTCAACATGGACAGAAAACTCAAGCCTACTATCAAGTCAAATCCCAAGGTATTGTACTTGAAGGTGGGAACACACTCAAGGAGGGTGCCATCCAAGGTGAAGAAAACAGGTGAAGGTGTTAACCTTGCCAGTTCCTGGCTGAAGCTGAAGGTCATGTTCACTGTCTTCTTGGTGTTTACCCTGAGCTGGTTGGCTTGGAACTAGCACAGCACATTACTGAAGTCATGCTAGAGTGGTATCTGAACAGCTGGTGTAGACATGCCAGAGGTGTAGGTGACCATATCATCCAGATACATGTGGATGTGAGAAGAGTCACAGGCACAAGAGAGGACATTTAAGGAAATTGAAAATAGGACTGGACCCACTATGGAGCCCTGTGGGACCCCTGCCTGGATGGGGAGGAACAGAACACCACCCACCTGAACTGCTTGTTGACGGTCAGTAAAGTATAAACAGAACCAACCCACAGTGGATGATGAAAGGCCAGCAGATTTTAGCTTGTCCAGTAGGAGAGGGTGATACACCAAATTAAAAGCTTTGGCTAGGTCAATGAAGATGACTGCAGTGATGTGTCCCTGATTTATCCCAGTGAGGATAGAATCAGTTACATGCAGCATGGATAAGGCAGTTGAGACCCTTTTTTTCATATACATATTGTCCCTTAATTCCAAAGATTGACAGATTTACAATCCAATTAAAGTTGCAATGGTATCCTATGGGAATTGTAATTTTTATATTTTTTATGTAGGGTCTCTAAATTCTTTTGAAGGATATTATGTGCTAGTGTTATGTAGTACTCATTAAGACCTTTATTTCAAATATAGATTGTCATTTAACTGCGAATATTGATGGAGTTATGGCTTGTTAAAGTTGAAATGTGTGGGGAAAAAACTATTATTTTTTTGTATAAAGGAGTCTTTTTTGTGAGACTGTGTCATTATCGTGAAAAATGATTCCTTCATATGAAAAAGAATGTGGTAAAAACCTAAGTCCAAATTCTTTTTTCATATGAAGGAATCTTTTTTCGTGAGATTGTATCATTCTCACAAAAAAGGATTCCTTCATATGAAAAAAAGAATGTGGAAAAAAACTAAGTCCAAATTCTTTCTAATCTTGTTTCTTATGGGCCTAATCTTGTTTTGTGAGGCCATTTCATTAAAAAAAAATCGTCTCATGAAAAAATATTTTTAAAATGTGTTAAAAACACATTTCTGGGTCATTTTTCCAAAATCTGACTGCAGAATCCAGCTAATAATGTTTCAATTACCAAGGTACATGTGTTGCTGTCTCTGCAGGATTTGATTTTTGTGGATTTTCAAAAAATTTAAAAACAAAAACGGGAAACAAGATGGTGGCCCTAAAAAATAATGTTTTTTTCTCACAAAACAAAATTATCCCCCCATATGAAACATAATCCTTTTTTGTATGGCTAAATTCTTCTTTCATATGAAACAGCTATCCAAAAGAGCATACAGAGCATGCTCAGAACCACAAATTTAAAAACTTATAATTCTGAAATGAATTACTTTTTTTTCACCAAACCAAAAAAAAGGCACCACTCTGGGAAAATCCCTTTCTACCTTGAAAATTTCAGACCAAAATTCCAAACTATCTGTCACTCAGCGATGTCAAAAAACAGAGCAAAACAACTAATTTGTTTCACTTTGCCACTATCTGCTTCTCAGAATCCACACACCTGATCAGAACAAAACGTGGCACATCAAAAGACCTTGCCCCTGAGACCATGGGTGCAAACTTTTGTGCAAATCTGTTGAACAGGGGTGAAGCTATTAAACTGCAAAGTTGGGGGGTTAAAATTAAACAGCCTACTCAGCCCTAACTATAGCGGTGCTAGCGCGCCACTATAATATACAGTAGGGTGTTTAATGTTAACCCCCTAACTTTGCACCTTAATAGCTTTGCTGCAGTTCAACAGAATTGTGTGAAAGTTTTCATGCACAGTCTGGGAGGCAAGGTCTCTTGACCTGGCAAGTTTTATGATGGCTGTATGTCCAGATTCTGAGATGCAAATAGTGCAAAAGGTGGGAAAATCTGTTTTTTATTTGCTTCTCCTACAGCCCAGATGGTTTGGAATTTTGTTCTGAAATTTCCAGAGAATAAGGGATTGCCACAGAAAGATGCCTTTGTTTTGCTTTGGTGAAAATATATTAAAATTTGTTTGAGAGTTACAAGGATTTGAAAGTTTTATTCTAAGCATGCTCACTAGGGTCCTTTATTAATATGTTTGTTATGAAAGAAGAATTCCTGGCTCACAAAAGAAGATTCTTATTTCATGAGCCAAAAATTCTTCATTTGTGAGATAAATCTTTCATATGGCAGGCTTTTTGTTTTCTATTAAAAAAATGAAAACCCAGAAAAATTATGCCCTGGAGAAAAACAAACTCTTGAATCTAGGTAAATAGAACTGGATGCTGGTATTTGGTTTTTGAAAAAAAAATACCCCCAAATATGATTTGGGGTATGGATGGGCTACCTGTTGGGTAACTGGAGTGGGTAGCTTGGGTATCAGTGTTTTTTACCTGGGTAGGGTAGTTTGGGTAATTTACTACCCTACCTAACATAACTACTTCGCAGGTTGGGTACTGTGGACATGGGTAACAGGTAAGTGCAATTTTAAACCAACATTACAGGTAGCCTCTGGGGTCCTAGGACTCTTCTGAACTCTAACTGGGCATTACAGGCAGCCTGTGGGGACCTCGCAGCAGAAAGGAGCACATAACACCAGCCTGACAATCTGATTGGTCAGTGCTGGTGTCTGAGCTCCCTGTCTGTGAAAAAATGAAGAATAAATAATTAATCAATCAATCAATCAAGTCTTCATAATAAAAAAAAATTAACAAGCACAACGTTTTTCCATGAAGGGGAGCAAGGGTTGGGGAATGATGGGGGAATAATTGGGGGTCAAGTGTGGTGGAGCTTGAGAGAGAAAACAAAAGGGGGGGGGGTGCACTCATTGCTGGCAGCAGCTGTCAAAGCCATTTAGGCTGTATTGCACACTGTCTGTTTGGTGCCCTGAGCCCAGTTTATGACATATCTACTCTGTGTGTCTCTCTGCAGTATAGTGAAGCCATTTAGGCTGTATTACATATTGTCTGTTGTTTGGTGCCCTGAGCCCTGTTTGTGACATAGCTACTCTGGTTGTCTCTGCAGTATAGTGAAAGTCATTTAGGCTGTATATTTACACACTGTCTGTTAGGTGCCCTGAGCCCTGTCTGTGACATATAGCTACTTTGTGTGTCTCTGCAGTATAGTGAAAACCATTTAGGCTGTACACAGACTGTTTGTTGTTTGGTGCCCTGAGCCTTGTCTGTGACATATGCTCTGTGTCTCTATGCAGTATAGTGAAGTCATTTAGGCTGTATTACACACTGTCTGTTAGGTGCCCTGAACCCTGTCTGTGACAGCTACTCTGTGTGTCTCTACATAAAGCCATTTAGACTGTATTATGCACCGTCTGTTAGGTGCCCTGAGTCCTGTCTATGACATAGCCACTCTGTGCGTCTCTGCATAAAGCCATTTAGGCTGTATTACACACTGGGCTCAATCCAGAAAGCTCCCCTGAATGGTGCAAGGTGTGACCTGTGCCAAAAGATGTGCTGGGAGCAATTCACAAAGGTAGCCTGTGTCAAGCACAGACGGCCTGTGCTAAAGGGGGCTTGCACCAGCCTTGCACCACAAAACAGGCTGCAGCATGGTGCTAGGCGGCTTGTGGCAGATGCAGCCTGCCATATCCCCTAAGTCGGGATTTTCACAAAACCCTCCATGGAGGCAAATTTCTAAGTTCAATTAGGCCAACCAGGAGTGGTCTAAGGGTACTTAGATGTGTGTCCTCTGGAAGGGTTTAGATATTTGCAGCAATATACCATGCACCCCCCAGCCCAGATCGCCTTTCAAATAAATGTAATTAATGGTGACTGTCGGGCAATAGAACCATGGACAGCAGTCCCTGGTGTCTAGCATCCCCCAGCCCCATTCACCTTTTAAATTAGATTAATTAATGTCCCTGGTGGCTAGCAGTCCCCTCCCAGCCCTGATCACCTTTTAAATAAAAGTAATTAATGTCCCTGGTAGCTAGCAGTCCTCCTAAGCCCCGATCCCCTTGTAAGAAACAAATCATGACCAAGGTGGTCTAGTGGACCTCTCCCTATGCCTGATGTCCCCATAAACAATTAAATAACTTTCCCTGGTGGTCTAGCAGATCCCCCTCCCTATCCCCTATCTCCCCAGAAATAATTAAATAACATACCCTTGTGGTCTAGTGGACCCCCCACCCTGGCAGGCAGTGTCCCACCACACCACTCCCCATCCAGTCCTTCAGCTGGTGACAGGCACAGCCCTCTGCTCCCCACTGTGGCCAGCCACCAACTGAGCTGTCAATGAGTGAGCACATACAATATACAGTAGGCTTTGCTCATTAATTGACAGCTCACTATCAATCAATGAGCAAAATGTATTGTATACAGCATGCGCTCATTCCTTAGCAGTTCATTTGGCAGCTGGCCATTGTGGGGAGCAGAGAGCTATGCCAATTACTGACTGGAGGATGTGCCTGGGGGTAACAGGGTAGTGGGGCACTGCCTGCCAGGCTGGGGTTCCAGTAGACCACCAGGGTATGTTATTTAATTATTTTATTTGCAAGGAGATTGAGGCTGAAAGGGGACTGCTAGCTACCAGGGACATTATTTACTTTTATTTGAAAGGTGATTGGGGCTGTGGGGAGACCACTAGCCACTGGTGTCATTAATTAATTTTATTTAAAAGGTGAATAGAGCTGGGAGGGCACTAGACACCAGGGACTGCTGTCTATAGTTCTATTGCTGCATGGCTTGTGGCACACCTTCCAGATACATGGTCTGTTTGGTGCAGGGCCACAGTTGCTGCAAGCCATGGGACTTTGCCGCTGGGACCCTACCCGATAGTGAACTGGATGTTGGGTCACTGATGCACTGGTGATCGGTACAAGCTGCCTTTTGGTGTAGCTTGTGCCAGCCTTTGTGAATGAAACCCACTGTCTGTTAGGTGCCCCGAGCCCTGTCTGTGACATAGCTACTTGGTGTGTCTGTGCAGTATAGTGAAAACCATTTAGGTAAGCAATAATATCCAACAGCGTGGGTGGTATTGGGCAGTACCGGCCCACCCAGGGGCACAATGAGACCTGACAGAGGGCCTTATAGCCTCTGGAATGTCTAGTATTGCCCATTCCACTCACCCTTGAGGGTATTATTATGCTTTGAAAATGGGCTATGAGGAACATTTTTGATAAAATTAAATAAAAATTAAAAACAATTATAAATAACTGTTTAAAAAGGAATAAAAAATATTTTCTTTGTAAAGTAGTCCCTCTACTGCTATACTTGGCCTGCAGAGGGTACTGCTGTTTAGGAGACGTGTTTTAGTAGGCCTCATAGCTAACCCATGATTTTATAGGAGCTGTAGTTTGATTGTGCTGGGGGCAGCTTTGTTTTCGGCTTGATAGCGTGGTTACAGAAGAGAGAAGTGAGACTTTGTGTTTCTTTCCAGTTTGATGGTGACACTTTTTTTTTATTACTGTGTTATTTCTGTTTTTGTTTTCCAACTACACTTGAGGAGTTTGCAGTATTAGGCTTTGGGCAGACTGCAGTAAGGATGGTGGTGCAGAGAGTGTGATCCGGTTACTGGGAGTACTATATTTCTAAAGAAAGATGATTTTTGTTATTTTCATAAAATTCAAAAAGTATTGTATGTGTAATGCTGTCTTCCTCATGGACTTATGCCGAGCTGGGTGCTCTCACAGTAGCGCTTAGCATTCAATGTGTTAGAGCTACTACTTTAAACTGAAAAAAAACATTTTTTTCCCCTCACAGTAGTGCTTAATTCTCGACATGTTAGAGCTACTACTTTAAACTGAAAAAATGTTTTATTTTTTTTTAAAGGAAGAAAAATACAAACGGAGTGCGAGCTTGGCTGGGGGGGCAAGTCCTTTGCTAAACAAGATGCAAGAAATGGTGGCTGGTGAGTTTGAAAATTTGGGATGCCCATGGATACCCTAAGTAATGGGGCACCCCAAACTGGCACTTGTTTTTCACAGGGCTCTATTAAAAAATAAATGCATGCCTGTCCATGGCTTTCAGACAATCAGCATGCTTTATTTTTCAAGCTATTTTCTAAGCTGTACTGTGTTAGACACGGTCTGTTAGATGACCCAAGCCCTGTCTGTGACACAGCTACTCTGTATCTCTTTGCAGTATAGTAAAATCCATTTAGGCTGTATTATACCATCTGTTAGCCTGTTAGGTGCCCTGAGCCGTGTCATAGCTACACTGTATGTGACGTCTCTCTGAGGCATAGCGAAAGACACGGCTGTGTCTACTATGTCTCATATTTCCCTTTCTAAATCTACTAAAAGGAAACACCATGCTGCTGCACATGCAACTGAAAATGATCTGGACAATATGAATCCTAGCACTAATGAAGAACACAGTGACAATAATAACAATAGCATCACCAGAACTGGCACTAAATGTCCTCCTGAACCAAAAAAGCTTGTTACCAATGAAATGATAGTAGAGTTTTGGAAAGAACTGATAGGACTTACTCGTAGAGGTATTGAAAGTTTTGCCACATGTGTTAGAATACTTCCAGCTGCTGAAGCAGTGTGCAAAGACAAGGAGGCACGTTCCTCAAATGTAAGCTCAAATGCTGAGACAGTGAATGCTGATAAAGATGGTGGTGATAGTGGGGACTGGGAATGGGATAGCCCTGGCTTTGTCCCAGCTGATGATGATGATGGCACTTCCAGTTCTTAATCTTGTGGCGATGAGGTCAGTACTAGTTTCAATGAGGGGGCAGGAGATGATGCTGCTGTATGGCATGAGAGGCAAGTGCAGAAAAAAATCATATGCTGAACATCAGAATAAGATGACCATGAATGAGAAAAATTCATGTGAGCAAGGAAACGACAGTATATGGTTTCCTTCCACTCCCTTGACTGTACAAGAAATAGTGCCAGGCATGGTAGTACAAAGCACAAAGGGTAAATCTTTAGTGTGGAATTTATTTTGTACTGACCCTGCAGACGTCTCTTGAGCTATAGACAGTCTGTGCAAAAAGAGTGTCAGTTGTGGCAAAGTGGGACATTTTGGAACTTCAGTAATGATACAACATGCAAAGGCAAAACACCTAATTGAGTGAGGCAGGGCAAGGGACAGTGTGGTTGGTATGGGCGGTAATGGAGTTGGTGGTGGCAGTGACTATAGTGACAATGAACTGGAAGCAGGAACTGACACTGAATCACTTGATGTGTTCTTGCAGTCTTTCCAGACAAACACAGATTGTTTTCTTCTGACAATATCAAGTACTGCAAAATCCCACGGTAGTACACCACATGAAAAAGGTGTGAAAAGTACAATTCCCCCCAAATTAAAAATATCTCATCATTCTTGTCAACTAACATTAAAAGAAATTGTTGCAAGGACATGAACATTTACCTGCAAGCATCCAAAATGCAAGCTGTTAAACAGAGCCATTGCAGAGCTGCTGGCCAATTGTAAACTCCCTTTTACTTTTGTTGCCCAAAAAGGTTTCCTCAAGTTCATGAACTAGATTGAACTATCGTGCACTGTTCCCTGTCAAACACATTTCTCAAAAAAGACTGTTCTGCAGTTGTATGTCTTGGTTTGTAGTGTGGTCACTAAATAGTTGAAACTCTCTGAGGTGAAGCAGGTTCACATAACCATGGATATATGGACCAGCAACCAAACAGTTGACTACAGTACATGACTATTACAGCTCATTGGGTAAGTTTTCAGTCAGAAAGTAATAATTCCCACTCTACCGTAAGTAATAGGAAGCAGGTTATATTATGTGTCACCACTTTTGAGGAAAACCACACTGCTGTGAATATTTTGCAGGAGCTGCAGAATCAATTTCAGAAATGGCTTACTCTGTATTCCTTGCCTCCAGGGTTCATAGTATCAGATAATGGTGCCGACATACTCAAGGCTGTTAGAGATGGCAGCTACCAACACATACCTTGTTTTGTACATGTTTAAATCTTCTCATCCACGTTTTTTAAATGGAAACAGAAATGTTGAAAACCTGTTAGGTCTTACTAGGAATATATGTGGGTATTTTGGCCGCTGTTTGAAAACACAAAGAATCCTGAAGGGGCTGCAGAGGTCAAACAACTTTCCCTTGCATAAATTAAAGCAGGAAGTTCCAACCTGCTGGAATTCAACATTTACATGTTGGAAAGATTTCTTGAACAGAAAATAGCTGTACATGACTGCACCATCAATAATTAAATAGGTAAAGTAGACATCATGTTCAGTTCAAGCAATTGGATGCTACTGGAATCTTTCGTCACCTTATTGGAGACATTTGAGGCTGCCACACATGATGTCAATCTGGACAGTGCAACTCTGAGTCAAATTCTTTCTGCAATCAGATTTCTTCACGTTTTCCTTGATGGCATAAAGAAAGACTTTCAGTCAAAAGATAACACCAGTGCTGTTATGCTGGCAGATGACTTGAGTCAGACTGTAGACTGATCAGAGAACAAATGCCATGTTTAAGAATGACACCTATGCATTGGCTACATTACTAGATCCCAGCTTTAAGTGGAACACTGAATCCATCCTTGCTGCAAGGAAACACATTGAGTATTGAAGAGATCTTTTGCTAGCCAAATGTAACATTGCCCTACAAACACCGGTAACTGATGTACAGTAGTCAGACTCTGCTGAACCATCACAGTGCACCTCTGGCACAGACAATAGCACATCTATCAGTTCTTCACGGTCAGAAGTGTCATCAGCGAGGGAAATTACATCTACAGTTACTTCTTAGGCATCCTATGTTCAGGGTCAGAAAGGCAAATCACTTCTGAGTTGCCTGCAACAACATGGACTGGTATCCTGTAAAGAAAGTGTTGCTGGTTCATCTGCCCCACTGGTAACCGTGTCATGCAGCACAATGATCCTGGAGTACTTTGCAGACCATACTGTGATTAGTTTAGAGGAAGATCCATTACTGTATTGGAAACAAAAGAGAATAATGCAGTATAGCTCTGTAGTTTAGGGTGCTGAACCTCAAACCTGGAGACATAGGTTTGAATCCCACAGCCCCCACTTGCATACTGTGTGACCCTGAACAAGTCACTTAACTTCCCTGTGCTCCCAGGTTGCACCTGGAAACAAACTTCAGCTTGGTGTGCCTTTCCTGGTTAAACAATTTTCCCTTTCCTTCCCCAATATGGCCAGATCTGGCAAATATGTACCTCAGTTCTCCACCTTCAAGTGTATATTCAGAACACATATTTAGTGCAGCTGGAGGAATAGTCACCGACCACAGACACTGTTAAGTCCTACAAATCCAGAACAACTTACATTTCTCAAAAGGAATGCTGACAATTTTCCAGTTGTTACAAACACAGAGTTATGTGAGTCTGAACCTAAACATGAACAACAGCCTCAAAAACAGTGATACTGAATATGATGACTATGTTGTGTCCGAAACAAATTGAACCATCACCACAGCCACCATGCCAGCCACATGTGCCACACTAGGACTACTCTTAGTTGTCTTTTGTCAGTCATCAGCTTACTGTATATTATGTAAGTTTGCTCAATGCCCACCATGGGTATCATTTCTGGAAACAGCAGCAGCCTGACTCAAAACAGCTGCCCCTCTCATACCTACCTCAGCAATGCCTGCCATTGGTATAATTATTTAAAACAGCAGCAGGCTCAATCACAGTAGCTGTGCCTCTCGTACCTACATCAGCAATGCCTGCCATGGGTATAATTTTTTTAAACAGCAGTAGGCTCAATCACAGCAACTGCTCCTCTTGTACCTACCTCAGAAATGTCCACCATGGGTCTAATTTTTGGACACAGTAGCAGGCTCACTAACAGCAGCTGTGCCTCTCATACCCACCTGAGCAGTGCCCACCATGGGTATAATTTTTGGAAACAACAGGCTCACTAAGAGCAGCTGTACCTCTTGTACCTGCCTCAGCAATGCCTGCCATGGGTATAATTTTTTGAAACAGCAGCAGGCTCACTAAGAGAGCCTGCACCTCTTCTTGTACCTGCCTCATCAATGCTCCCCATGGGTATAACAGCTCAGGGCACCTTGCAAACAATCTAAAAGTCCAAAATAAGTCTTTCACATGATTTTTGTTATGGTCAGGGTCAGATAATTGGGTAGTAAAATGAGTCAGGTAGTAACTACCCAACCTGACCCCTCATTTTTTATCCTGGTATTTTATTTATTTATTAATTAATTCAACTCTAGGATTACAAGTACCTTTGAGCAGGAACTGCTCATTTACAAAGGTTCCACATCAGAGGATCGGGGTAATATATAACAATGGTAAACAAAGGTAACAGTCATAAAATACAGATTACTTGTTCATAAATAGTTCAGTCAATATGTTGAAGTAGAACAGCACTAGTTAGCTTCTATCAGAGTTCATGGTGGAATGGTATACTTGGTAGGAAGGAGTCAGGAGGAAGCCAGCTAGAAGGTGCCATTGTCAGACAGGGATGAAAAGAGTGAGGGGGACAGGGGCCAATGGCCAAAGGTATGAGTGAGTAGATAGAGAGGGGATGAGTGGGTGAGGGGGTGGCAAAGTGAGAGGGGGAGGAGGCTGGTGCCACAAATGCAGGGCTGCAATGGCTGATAAAAGTTCCAACTAGGGTAGAAGGTGATGACCATGGCTTAGGGGAGGCAGTCACAGTGTGAGGTAGAGGAGAGTAGTAGACGCAGTTGCCTTTTAAAGGGGCTTAGCGTTGCAGCAGCAAGAGTTTCTTTGTTGAAAGTATTGAACCACTGAGGAGCCCTGTGCATGAAGGATCTCTGACCCAGTGAGGTCCAGGGCCAGGGGACCTGAAACATCTGGAATTGAGAACTGTGTGTTGGCAGGGTGCTGCTGTTGGTAGTAAGGAGTCTCGCCACACCTGGAGGCATAAGTCCGAGAAGAACGTTTTTGGCAATAAGACAGGTCTGGTATTGTATTCCACTTATCAGAGGTAGCCATCCAGCCTTGGCGTAAAGGTCACAGGTGTCCGTTAGGCATTCAGCCCTGGTGAGGAGTCTACAGGCCTTGTTAAGTGTCACAGATATCCTCCTAAGGGCAGTAGCAGAGGCAGAGTCATAGATGACTAGACTGTAGTCGACAATGGAGGTAACAGAGCTGTGAATAGCTAGTCTAAGAGCTTCAGAAGTCATGCAGTGTTTGTACTTGTGGAGCAGGCCAAGGAGTATGTTGGCAGATTTTGCAACCTTCCCAATGTGCTGGGAGTAGGACAGTGAGCTGTCCAGGGTGATGCCGAGGTATATGAACTCGTGAACCTGATCAACTGAGGTCCCATCTTGATTCTTGATGATGAGGGGTATAGGTTTATACTTGCTACGTGCATTGCAGAAAGACATGACCTTAGTTTTACTATAGTTCATGACAAGTTTGTAAGAGCCAAACCATTTTTCCACCAGGCTGAAATCATGTTGCAGTTGTCTCTCAAGTAGGTTAAAGTCCTGGCTGCTAGAGAAGAGGACCGCAACATCTGCGTAGAGTAGCATCCTCTGTTGGCAGATGCCAGGGAGGTTGTTTAGGAAGAGAGAAAAGAGTAATGGGCCCAGTATTGACCCATGAGGGACACCCGCAAGGACTGGCTTTTCAACTGAGGAGACTCCAGCAATTTTAACACTTTGAACTCTCTCTCCAAGGTAGCTAGCAAACCAGGGCAGTGCATCCTTGGAGAGCCCAAGATCAGTCAGTTGTCTGAGTAGTAGGGGGTCGTTAACTGTATCAAAGGCCTTAGTCAGGTCAATGAATATGCCCCCCCCACAAAGTCCTTGGTCCAAGGTGTCATGGATACAACCAGTGAATTTCAACAGTGCCGCGGTGGTACTGTGCCCTTTATAGAAGCCATGCTGTTCTGGGCACTGAATATTGTGCTTTTTCCAGGAACTCTACAAGCTGGTCAGAGACTATACGTTCAAGTGCTTTGGATAATAGGGGGAGGATGGAGATGGGCTTATAACTGGTGTGCAGTGACTTGTCTCCACTCTTATGCACTGGTGTGATGGTAGTCTTTTTCCAGGGTGATGGGAACTGGCCATACCTTAGGGAGAGGTTGAAGATCATTGTCAGGGGTTCAAGGATCTCGTCAAGGACTAGTGTGAGCAGCTTCAAGTCGATTAAGTCACCACTATAGCCAGTTTTGCTGATAACCTTACAAATATAGGTTCTGGCTGTGTGCATTGAGATCCTTTTGAAGAAGAACTGTGGCACTGAGTGTACTTGGGATGGTATGGCAGTAGAGGGAGCATCGAAGAAGTCAGGTGGGAGGACACTGCTCAGGTTGGAGAATGCATTGATGAACGTAGTGGTGATGGTATCTAGGTCCAACGTAGGAGTGCCATCAATGTTGAGCATGGTGGGTGGAGACTTGGTGTCTTGGCCAGAGAGGTCCTTAAGGTTTTTCCAGAATTTTTTCCCATCCCCCCATGAGTTGGAGAGTGCTTCCCTAAAGTATTTGCTTTTGTGACTGAGACTTTTTAGGGTACTCTTGGGGTACCTGCAGGCAGTCTAGGTGGTTGGTTATTTTAGTACCCACCCACACATCCCTAGTTTTGGGACGCCACTAAAATTCTAGCTGAAAGGCTTATTGAGTGTTCCTGATTCTTCTTTCATGAATCTCATGAAACAAGAATCTTGCTACTTGAAAGAAGATGGTTGGACTTTTTCATAGTTCTTTTGTGGCACAGCCTTCTTTCATGAGTCATTAAAGAAATCACAAAAGAAGGTTGACTTATGAAAAAAACTATGAAACGCCCTAAGTCCCACCATCTTCTTTTGTTTTTATCATATAAAATGGTATTAGTTTTTCAGATTTTCCAACCATGGCGGAGGCTCTCCAGCCAGCCTCCTGCTGCCAAACTACCATGTCTCAAACATGGTTACACATTACAGTATTACACCAAGGAATAATATATCTCTGACATCATCAGCTGTACAATTATCTTCTTACATTCAGTCCTCACTTTACAGGGCTGTACTATTTGTCAAGCTCACAAAACTGAGTCCACCCGTATATATAAAACAGTCAGCCTCAAAAACTGTAGCATAATCATCCAACCGGGGGGGGGTTCCCGTAGTTCCTTGTACCTACACTATTCTGGCCACTTCCGTACCATATATTCCATGTCCCTTCGCCTTACCCTGTTTTTACCAAATCATCCACAGAGATGGCCTGTGCCTAGTGACACTGGACTATACGATTTAAGCCAGACTGATAGCATGCCATGCGTTATGAGGGAAAAGCCCCAGACTATCCTTAGCCTCAGTCATCCCATAATTAAGAGTCAGCACTTATAAAAAATGCAAACCTCAGTAGGGTGTGAGGGATGTCATTATTTAAACTATCAGCTGGTTATGCAAAGGGGGGGTGGGACCGAACAGATATGTGAGTGTAGGTATGCGTCCCATTTCTTATAGTATCTGGGGAGATGTCCTTTCCCCATTGCAGAAAGTTTTTCAAAAGTGGCAAGCCTTACCGTAGCCGCCCACCACTCGGTGATCGCAGGGGGGTAAGTAGTCACCATCTTTTCAGAATCGTCCTTTTTGCTTCCATGATGGCAACCAACACCCATGCCTTAGCGGGTGTTGACAAATGACCCAGAAAGGAGAAATCCCCCAGCACCAACGTAACTTGGGCAGTTGACAAAGGTCTGCCCAGAACCTTGGAGCAGTCCTCCAGCAGCTGTTCCCAGAACCCCTGGACTACTGGACATGCCCACAAAATATGGAGTAGGTGAGCTGGAGAGGCATCTCATCCCCAGCACTTGTCGTGTTTCATAATGTTTTATCTATGAAGCACTGCCGGTGTCTTATACCATCTGAGGAGGATTTTCGACTGAATCAGTTGGCTTTTGGCATCCTCATATGCCAGGTGGGCAGCTTTCAAACAATCCTCCGAAAGTTGCTGAGGGAGAGGGCATTTAAGTTCTGTTTCCCAAGCTACATGACTTGCCAGTGTATTATTGGGTTGTGCCCCCATAATAACCCTATAAAAAGTTCCCACCAAGCCCCTTTTCCTACCAGGTTCATGCAGGGTAGTCAAGCATTTCCATCTCTCCACTTCTGCAGACTCTGACAAGAGAGAGGCAGTTGCACTCTGGATCTGAAGGTACCTCCAGAAGTCTCGAGTGTCAAGTCCATATTTTCCTCTCATCTGCTCAAAGGACATAACCGTTACCCCGTCATGGAGGAGGAGATCCCCCACCACACGTATGTCTCTGGAGGCCCATTGCTTCCAGTGTATTGTTCTGCGATCTATCTTTATAAGTTGATTATTTCACAGAGGGGCATACTTAACCGGAGGGAGATGTGCTTTCTTTGGCGTGCCCGTGAGGGCCATCACCTTGTGCCATGCTCTACAAGTCTCTCACCATCTTCTTTTGTGATCTAAGATTCTTTTGTGAGTTCTTTTGTGGCTCACAAAAGAAAGTCGATCCATTGTTCTTTTGTGAGATCTCATAAAAAAATGTTTGTGACTGAGACTTTCTTGAATTTTAAAGCTGCAACTGGAATCATACTGCTGACTTCAGTCAGAACAGTGAGCCTCCGATCCCCTGATCTCTCTTTCTCTCTTTCTCTCTCTCTCACTCTATCTATCTATCTATCTATCTATCTATCTATCTATCTATCTATCTATCTATCTATCTATCTAACTCTCTGTCTATCTATCTATCTCTATCTATCTATCTCTCTCTCTGTCTAATGCATGTATATTTTTTTCTTAAGCATATCAGGGTGCCAACCTCTGGTACTGCTTCCTTCTACTCCCTCCCCTCTGGGTCTCCCTTCCCAAATTTTTTTTTTAACTAGTAAGCAGACTGGGGTGCCCATCCCCAGTACTGCTTCTCTTGCCACTCCCCTTCCTTTAATATATAAGGCTGCTCTGGGTTGTCCATTTCCAGTGTCACCGAAGATCATTCCAACGTTGAAGTTCCCAATCCCAAGTGTTGGCTTCTGTTCCCCTACAGTAAAGGAAATTGTACCTCACTGATTTATTTTTTTGTAAGCTGAAAAAGAAAAGAAGTTCATTGGCAATCTGATTCACCCACCCTACCTTGACCCCCCCCAGTCAGCACTCACCACCCTCCCCTCATACACCCTCACTCTCCTGAATGTGTCCTATGACATAGATCCACTCGTTGATCAAAGAAACATTTTGCTACTGGAACCAGCGACTGAAATATGAGGAAAAAAAAAGGTAAGCATGATTAAATGTATTTCAATGGGGTTTGAACTTTTATTCATAACTTTATCATCTTTGAGCATTTTTACTCCATATTTTCAACATTTGCTTTTTGGGACACTGCCTAATGAACATTGGTGGTGAAAGTATTCAAATCCATTTGGGGCTGAGCTAAAGAGGGACTACAGCTAAGAGGTTATTTACATCCTCGTTTCTTGTCTAAGTCATCTGCTACTCTGTGGAATCCAGGAAGGCTTCCAAAGTAGGAGGTGCCACCACTCCCCCTTGGGCACATTTCCAGGTACAGTAGCTGACGGAGCTGCAATTGCTAAGGGGACTGTAGTTACGGGAACATGGGTGAGGCATACATTGAGCAGTGCTATACCCTGACCACACTTCATGCACTACAGCCTCACAGTCTACCCTGACAGTCGGCACTCAGGCATAAACCAGGCACAGAACTGTTTTTGTCATATTTGTAATTTCAGATGATTGGGCTCACAGAACTACTCCTTTGATTCACCTGATTGTTTTCCTCCCATTTGCTTTCTTTTTCCAGGGACTACATTATTGGGCCTGCTCTCCCTCACCTAATCCTCACCCTCCCCTGGATACTCCATGTTTATAGTCACTTTTCCTACCTCATAAGATCGGGGGTGGGACACAATTGTAGTACTGCAAGGGGAGTTTATCTGTAGCTCTACCCACACTGCTCACAGAACGGAGCTCATTTCAAGAATTCCATAAGAACCACTAGGGGTTCCACATAAGCCACAAACAAAAAAAATAGATTGTATTAAATCTTTGCATAGTACCACCCTTTCCTTTTCATCCACACTACCTGACTACAGTACATGGAAACTAAACCTGTCCCCTTCTTATCTTTTCATCCATGATCCCTGCATTACAACAGGGAAAAGCACAAAGTGTAAAACAAAAAAACAAAGAAATTACATTTTGTTTTATTTCTTGCCTTTCTACTGCTCATACAGTGAAATGGACATAGCCAGCTGCAGAAATTGTGGGGCCGTCTACATTAGAAACCATCAACAGCAGCAAGACCACTGTCATGCATGTCGGGTTATAGTGGACCTCAGAGCCCAGCTGCAGGATGCCTGGGCCATAATCTACAACCTACAGTGCATGGCAGTCCACTTTAGGAAATCTCAGCCTCCACTCCACCAGGCACAAATTGCCAGTCTTGGACTTAGATGGGACACAGGGTCAAAGGACTGTCAGGTAGTCAGGAGAAAAAGGTGCAGCAGAGGGGCCAGAAAGGGAGGCCCTGCCCCAGGGCAGAACCTGGTCACTTCAACCAGCAATAGGTTCTCACCTCTGAAACAAGTCTCAGATGCTGCAATTCATGATACTAAGCACCGGCAACCTGAAACTCAGGGAAAGCAGAACACAAACACTAAGGCCAGTAAAAAGGAGAAAATGCTAATAATTTGGGATTCCATGATCCATGGTGTGCAATCCCACCTAACCAACTGTGGCACAAAGGACATTTTGGTCAAGTGTCTCCCAGAGGCTTCTACAGCAAAGGATACTAAGTGCATAAAACAAATAGTTCAGGAAACAGAGGGTAAAATGCACATCACAATTCACCTGAGGACAAATGACTTGGCCAACCACACAGTAGAGGAGGCCAAAAACCATTTTGAACAACTCGCAGAAGAATTGACTTCTCTTTTGTCTAGTCTAGCCTTCTCCAAAGTTCTTCCAGTCTGGGGAAGAGCGGCTAGCACCAAGCAAGTCAGAGAGGATGAAGTTAATGAGTTCAACTCATGGTTACATGGTTAGTGCCAGCACAAAGGATTCCACTTCATAGGAAACTGGGAGAACTTCTGGGAGAGAAATCTCTTCACGTACGATGGTCTACACCTGTCTAGGCAAGGCGTAACAGCACTTGGACAAAAACTGGATGTCTATGCCGATCATTTAAGCTAAACAAAGGGAAGATGGGGACTACACACATCCAGACCATCGGTGTGCTAGTCACCACCCCCTAAAACAACATGAGCATACATACAACCTCCAGAAGGAGAAGGCAAAAAAACAAAAAACACATCAAACACTGAGGTGTCAGTCATCACTCCCCATAGCATCAACAATGAATGCAATCTCTCACATAGAAATGGTAAATCAGAATAGTCCAGGAATGGGGTGCCCACTCATGCAGATATAGGGGCACATTCCTGGAAGGCGATGATCACGAATGCTAGAAGCCTAGCAAATAACCTTCCTGATCACCACCATGGAGGTGGAAAGGTTAGACTGGGTGGCTGTGACCGAGACCTGGTTCATGGAGGACCACAATTGGGACATGGCCATACCAAGGTACAACCTGTTCAGGAGGGATAGGAAGGGAAATGGTGGGCATTGCTATTTACATACATGAACAGATAAAAGCCACTGAGATGCAGGGGCCCGCCAGAGACACCGAGTCACTATGGCTAACAGTCAAGGCAGGGAAAGGAAAAAACATCAAAGTTGGAGTCATGTATAGGACCCCAAAACAAGATAAAAAAAGGGACAAGGACTTAATTGACAAGATTTACAGAATAACTGAGAGAGGTGATGCAATTTTGGTGGGAGACTTTAATCTTCCACATATAAATTGGAACACACAGACGGCAGCTTCAGCAAGATGCAAGGACTTCTTACTGGCCCTGCAGGGAGCAGGACTTTGTCAGCTTGTTAAAATCCCAACAAGAGTAGAGGCCATTTTGGACCTGGTACTCACAAATAGTGAGAAGGTCAAAGATACTGAAGTAAGCTGCAGGATGGGAAACAGCAATCACCATATAATCACTTTTCTAGTCAACACAACAGTGGACACCTGCCACTCAAAAATTAGGGTTCTGGATTTAAAGAAAGCCAGTTTCAATAAGATGAGAATTACCCTAAAGGAGAACTTAATCACAGATGGGGGGGAGTAGAAGTTATGTGGGAAAGACTCAAGAGGGCAGTCCAGGCAGCCACAGAACAATGCTCCAAAAGAGTCTTCAAGGCAAAACAGAAAAGAAGTCCTCTCTGGTTCTCCAAAGAGGTAATCACCATGGTGAAGGAGAAAAAGAAGGCATACAATACAGGACTTACCAAATAACCAAAAATGAAAAAACTGGGATACATACAAAGAAAAAATAAATGAGACAAGCAAAGGGATAAGAATGGCCAAAGCCCAGACAGAGGCCAAGATAGCAGAGGGGGCCAAGAGAGGAGAGGAGATAAGGCCTTCTTTAGGCACATCAGGGAAAAAAGGAAGGCTAGGGGAGGCATAGTGAGGATTAAAGCAAGAGAAGGAAAGGTAATAGAAGAAGACTACAAAAAAGCAGATATACAAAGCAGGTACTTCTGTTCGGTGCTTACAGAAGAAGATCCAGGGGATGGCCTGACACTCACTAAGGGAGGCACCCATGGTCCAGGGGTTGATACTAGTCCTTTCACAGAAACTCAGGTACTGGAAGCACTAATTAAACTACAAGTAGACAAGGCCATGAGACCGGATGAGATAATCCAAGAATGCTGAAGGAGCTGAGAAATGAACTAGCAGCACCACTGGCAAAACTATTCACCAGCTCCTTGGAAAGCAGAGTGGTGTCTGAGGACTGGAAAACAGCAACAGTGATCCCACTCCACAAGTCAGGTAGCAAGGAAGAAGCAGGAAACTACAGACCAGTAAGTCTCACATCTATTGTGTGTAAAGTGATGGAGACATTGCTCAAACAGAGGATAGTAGCATTCCTCGAAACCAGCAGGTGGCAGGACCTAAAGCAGCATGGTTTCACAATGGGATGTCATGCCAAATCGGTCTGGTTGAGTTCTTTGACTGGGTCATCAGGGAGGTAGACACAGGTGGGGCAGTGGATGTGATCTACCTCAACTTTAGTAAGGCCTTTGATATGGTACCACACAAAAGGCTGGTAAAGAAATTAGACCATGCAGGGGTAGGTCAGGTAGTGGTTAACTGGGTAAAGAACTGGCTACAAGGTAGAACTCAGAGGGTTCAGGTAAATGTAGCATTGTCTCCAGAAGGAAGAGTGACCAGCAAAGTGCCCCAGGGCTCAGTACTGGGGCCACTACTCTTGAACATTTTAATAGGGGGCATCATGGAGGGGCTAGAAGGAAAGGTGTGTCTATTTGCTGATGACACTAAGATATGTAACAGGGTGGACTCCACAGAAGGAGTAGAAAAGATAGAATTGGACCTAAGGAAACTCAAGGAGTAGTCAGGAGCATGACAGTTGTGATTCAATGCCAAAAAGTGCAAGGTGATGCACATGGGTAAAGATAATCTAAGGAAGACATATTTCCTAGGTGGGGAGAAACTAGCTGCCTCAAACCAGAAGCGTGATCTGGGCATCATGATCTCAGATGACTTGAAGGTAAGGAAACAGTGCAAGAAGGTAGCACTCAGGGCAAATGGAATGCTGGGATACATTGGGAGGGGAATAACTGGCAGGAAAAGGGAGGTGGCCCTGCCACTCTACAGAGTGCTGGTCAGGCCACACTTGGAGTACCGCATCCAGTTTTGGAGGCCCCACCTCAAAAAAGACATTAACAGCCTGGAGACAGTACAGAGAAGGGCAACTAAAATGGTGCAGGGTTTGTATGACATGTCATATGAGGAAAGACTGAGGGAATTAAACATGCATTTATTGGAACAGAGAAGGGAGAGGGGAGACATGATAGAAACCTTTAAATACATTAAAGGAGTAAATAGGGTACACGCACACAAACTCTTTCACCCTAAAGAAGACAGTAGAACTAGGGGGCATGACCAAAGGCTGAAAGGAGGCAAGTTCACCACCAACATCAGGAAGTTCTTCTTCACGGAGAGGGTGGTGGATACATGGAATATCCTGCTCCTGGGGGTGGTGGGGACCAAGATGGTGGATACATTCAAAATTGCATGGGATAGGCACAAAGGAGCCCTCACACAAAATAGATGGTAGGGGGCTGGCATAATTCTAGGCAGGACTACTACAGGGCAGACTAGATTGACCAAAAGGTTTCCTTCTGCTGTTACTTTCTATGTTTGTATCTTTCTGTTTCATCTTGAAAGGTGATTTCACAGTCACTGTACAAAATCTCCTTTCATGCAGGACTTGAACATTTTCTTTGCCCTTGCTCATGAGGTGGTGTCATAAGAAGGCTATGTTGAAAGTTTGGGGTAAAAATATTTAAAAATAACATACTGTAGTTATGAGTGTACGTTGAAATTTTTCAATGCATGCTCATAACTTTGGTAATTTTCAATACTTTGACCCCAAATTTTCAACATATAGTTTTTTTCACACGGCCTCATAAACATGACAGTGCCTCAGACCTCAGCACCACCAGCATGGCCTAAGCTGAAAAAAGAAAGAAGTCCATTAGCAATCTGACCCATCCACCCCACCCTGACCCCCCACTCAGCACCCCCCACTGCCCCCACACACCCTCACACATCCTACGACATAGATCCACTCTCCGATTGAAGACATATTTTGCTGCTGGAACCAGCAATTGCAATATGAGAAAATAATGTAAGTGTGGTTAAGTGTACTTCAATGGGATTTGATATTTTATTCATAACTTTGTCAGTGTCAGTGGCTCAGTAGGTAGCACACTTGCCTCTGAGGATGGGAGATCAGAGGGCTGTGAGTTCAGTTCCCACATCTGGCACTTGGGTTAATATCCCAGTACTGACACTGTAGTGCAGCATGAGAGGGGTGCTGCACTTCTGAGGTGCCATTTTTCAGATGAGATGATAAACCAAGGTCCCATCTGCCTGTTCTGGTGGTAGTTCAGGTGGATGTTAAAGATTCCATGGCACTTCTCGAAAAGAGTAGGGGAGTTTTTATTAAAATAAGAAACATAAATAACAACACAGAAAATAAAAATTATACAACTCTCAATAAAGTATTCAAACAAAATCATAAAAAGAAAAAACCTAAAAGGTAAAGAAGGGAAAAAAAAACAATGGTCAAAAAGTTATGCTAAATACTTAATTCTAGATTATATACAGGCTATTATTTATATTTAATAAAGAGAGAAAAACCTTTCCACCATTTCTTAACCTTATCTGAGTTAAATACTTGATTCTCTTTCAAATATATTTTCATTAATTCCTGTGACACTAATTGGTTATAACCCTCATATGACACTTTTTTTTGATAGATAACCCACTGATATCTCACCTGCCATAAATAAAACCTTATAAGCAGAAAAAATAGCTAATGTACTGTGATAAAAAAGAGCTAAACGGGGATGCCTGAAACCAATATCTCATAAGTAATTGTAGTAAACCAATGAAGTTTCCATTTTTTGGCACATAGACCCACAATGCCTTAGCATAAGAGCAATGCAAGAAAAAATGTTCCATGGTTTCTTCCATATTGATGCAATCAGGATATGGGCAGTTTCTCTTCTTCTGCCTTATATTTAGCTTTAACCCTGACATTTAGTCTTCCATACATAATCAGCCATTGAGTCTCCCACATATGAGGGGGAATTCTGGGGTTATTGAGTTGCGCTAATATATGTGAGTTCTGAGCTGTAGGGCGATTCTTAAAACAAGGTTCTGTTGGGTATATACGATTCATAATAATACTGTATAATGCATGCACTTTATTTATTCGAATAATTTCCTTAGTGATCTGCCATCTATATAACTTCTGTACAGCTGTTCGAAAATTTGTAGGGAAATAAGTATGCAAATTCAATTTAGGGGCCATGTTATGCCAAACCTTAAAATAATGTCCTAACACTAGTCTAACCCAATCCCCTCCTCCACCATCAGAAGAAAGCAGTCCACTTTTGATGGTTTGAGTAAAAAACAGAGCATGAAAAAACAATTTCAAACAACATGAAGTCTTGCTATATTATGACAATTGCAGTTTGTCCCAGCCTTAGAACTGCTCCGGAGGTGAAAGAGTTAACTTCCATGCCATGCATGGAACTTAGAGCGCGAGCTCGGTTAGAAAAGCTCTGTCTGGATCATTTCAAACTGAAACTGTCAGATTCTTTACTCCGACTCACTGAACAGTCGCTCCGGAGATTCCTCCTACTGCTCGGTTCATTTCTCGGTTTAAAAGTGTTTTTCTTGGTTAAATTCTACCACGATTATAATTATTTTAACCGCAAACCGATCGGTTCAAGCTCTGTCTGTGGTATTGTAAGTAATAGGACAGGTTTATTTCTGTGTGGAACTTGTAAATGTTTATCGGTTCGGTTTGAACCGATCAGGTTGTTTTAAAACTTTTTTCTAAATTCATTTAAAGCTATTTAGAGTGCGGTTCCCGGTTCTTATCGGTTCTAAAAAACCTGGATTTCATTACGTCTTTTTCCACGACCCGTGACACGGTTGGGAACCGATAAGGGTGTCTTGCCTGGCATTTGCCGAAAAGGGCAAGTTTTTGGTTAGGCTGGCATTTGTCTGAGAAACCCAAAGAAAAACCTGGCCCACTGGGTTTCAACACTGTAGTGTTCTGTGGGGAAGCTTTGCCAGGCTGACCCACAACACCACATGTGTTTATTGTCTGGGGTTTGACCACCTCAATGCAGACTGCCAGATTTGCAAGAATTTCCTGCAGCTACCCTAGATAAGAGGTTGGTGAGCTCAGGGGAGAGAGGCCAAAAAGTCCGCTGACCCGGATGGCCAGCCCGGTTCGGTGCCAACCGAACCGGGGGGAGTGCCCTCTGACCAGGGTGAGACTTCCTCGGGCAAACGAAAAGCTGACTCTGTGGAGCCAGTTCCAGCAAAGAGAACTAGAAAATCAGCAGGTGTGGAGTCCAAAATTCCTTCTCCAACTGCTGCAGAGATTGCCAAAGCGATCCAAATTGTCCAGTCACTTTCTCCGGTTCCGTCCGAACCGCCACTATCTGGCAAAAGGTCGGTTCGGCCAGTTCCACCGGTTCAAGAATATGATATAGAGGAGTTTTATGAACCAGAGGAGGGGGAGGATGATTATGAACAGTGTGAATGTGATTTTGAAAGTCTGGATGTGCCCATTGAACCGGACATCTCCCCAGACAGACCTTTAGGAGAGTCTCCCCCTAGGCTTTCTGAGTCCCCTTCTCATTTTCTGTTTTATAAAAGTTGCTGAAACCCTCCAGCTCCCTTTGGAGGAAGCTGTGGATGAGCAAAAGAGCCTGTCTTTGTGGAGATGATGGATATCCCAGAGTCCAGGAGATTGTCTATTCCTTTACATAAATCCTTCAGGAAACAAACAATAAAAATTTTAAAAGCTCCTAATTCTGTGCCTCCTGTGGATAAAAAGATGGACAGGAGGTACACCTTGTCAGGTCCTGATACAGAATTTCTTTCACAACAATACAGCCATGTTGGGGTAGTTCAGGCTGCAGCCTGTGATAAGGCTAATATTCCCCTGGCTTCACATGATCCTGACAAGGACTCCAGGAAGATTGATGCCATGGCTAAAAAACAATACATGGCAGTGTCCTTGGGACTCAGACAGGCAAATTATATGGCCTATGTTGCAAGATACCAGAAATCTAGATGGGATACTGTCATGGCCTTAGCCAAACAGGCCCCTGGTCAGCTTGCCAGGGAGCTGGAACAGGTGGCTGCTGATGAGTATTGAGGCATCTAAGGTGCAATTCCATGCTGCAGTGGATTGAATGATGTATCCTCTAGAGTCATGGCTACATCTGTGGCTTTTCGTAGATTGGCTTGGCTCAGGTGTACTAGTCTGTCACAGGATACCCAGTCTAAGGCCATGGATTTTCCTGTGGTGGGAAATTCTCTGTTTGGGGAGCAGACAGAGAATTATATGAAGAAAATGGATGAATATAGAACCACTTATAGGAGTGCACAAGCCAAGGAACGGCAAGCCACTCCTCAGAGGCAGTCCCCCAGGGGTAGAGGCAGGCCTTTTCACAGACCTTTTTACCAAACTCAGGCCTCCTGTTCAGCTTACGTTCAGAGGGGGTTCTTCAGAGGGAGAGGCAGACGGGGTATGAGCAGGCCTGCTCCCACCCCTCAGCCTAAAGCCCCTGCTAAACAGGTACCCTGATGGGATGCCCAGGGCCAATTCTCCATTACCTGTAGGGGGCAGGCTGGCTTACTTCATCCAGGACTGGGAGTCTTTAACTTCAGACAAGTGGGTCCTGGAAGTAGTAAGCCAGGGTCTGGTTCTCAGCTTCAAAAAATTTCCAAAGATGAGAATCAGATCTTTTCCACCTGCAAATCCTCTAGAGACTCTTGCTTTGGAAACAGAAGTCTCAACCCTCCTGGCTCTCAGAGCGGTAGAAAGGGTTTCTCCCCTACACCAGGCAAGGGACTGTACTCCAGGTACTTCCTTACCCCAAAAAAGACAGGAGAATGGCGGCCCATCCTGGACCTAAGATATCTGAACAAGCACCTTTTAAAACCAAAATTCAAAATGGTGACTCTGGGAATGATTTTACCCTCCCTAAGGCCAGGGGACTGGCTAGCTTCCCTGGACCTCAAGGATGCCTACTTCCATGTTCTTATCAGAAGCTTCCACCGAAAGTACCTCAGATTCGAACTGCCCTCGGGCCATTATCAGTTCAGAGCAATGCCCTTTGGCCTTACCTCTGCCCCAAGGGTATTCACAAAATGCCTGGCGGTAACAGTTGCTCATTTAAGAAGGCAAAAGATTGCCATCTTTCCCTACCTAGATGACTGGCTCATTGTGGGTCAGTCTCCAGACCAGGTCAAATTACACCTGCAGGTTACCCAGCAGCTGCTTACCTCTCTAGGCTTTCTTCTCAATCTTCCAAAGTCAGTTTTAGAACCTGTCCAGGTACTCACCTTCATAGGGGCAGAACTGGACACAAGGCAGGCCAGAGCCTTCCTTCCCCTAGAAAGGGTAAGGACCCTGGTGGGCCTGGCCTCCTCCTTCACCCTGCAGGTCTCTTGACCAGCAGGCATTTTCTACAGCTCCTAGGACACATGGCTGCTTCCACAGCCATAGTGCAGAGCAAGATTTCAGATGAGGACATTCAGTTCCATTTGAGAGCCTTTTGGTCTCAAGAAGAGATCCCTATCTAAGTTGATCCAAGTAACTCGAACCCTGATCCAGGCCCTTGAGTGGTGGCAGGATCAGAGCAATCTGAGACAAGGGGTTCCTTTCATCCCTCTATCTCACTCCTTGACCCTTACTACAGATCGTCCCTTTTGGGATGGGGAGCTCACATGGCCCTCTCCACCCAGGGATTGTGGTCCCTCAGGAATCTCTGCTCCACATCAATCTGTTGGAACTCAGAGCTGTTTTCCTAGCACTTCAGGTTTTTCTGCATCTGTTCAGAACAAAGTGGTACAGGTCAGAACAGACAACACCACTACAATGTGGTACATCAACAAACAAGGGGGCACTCGGTCTTTGGCCTTATGCACTGAGACAATAAAGTTGTGGTCTCTGGCTTATTCCCTGAACACCTTCCTCATAGCAGTTCACCTCCCAGGCAAGGACAATGTCCTGGCAGATGCTCTCAGCAGGATTTCCCAGGGCCATCACGAATGGTCATTGGATCCTCGAGTACTGGGGATAGTTTTTTGCCAGGTGGGGCACCCCTCAGATAGATCTTTTTGCAGCCCCAGACAATCATCAACTTCCACTTTTTTGTTGCAGGTCCGCAGTGTTGGGCTCAGTGCCCCTGGATGCCTTCCTCCTCGATTGGGAAGGGAAGTTTCTCTATGCCTTCCCCCCCTTACCTCTCCTGTTCATGGTGCTAGTCAGAATCAGATCTCAGCCCTGCAAGATGATTCTGATTGCTCCAGATTGGGCCAGACAGCCCTGGTACCCTCTCCTTCTGTCCTTAGCAGTCCATCTTCCCCTGTGTCTCCCCAGGAACCACAATTTGTTAACCTGTACCCAGGGGAGAGTTTGGTATCCGAATCTCAAAATCCCTCAACCTCAAGGCCTGGCTCTTGAGGAGTTAGAGTTTGCTGACCTACACCTTTCTCAAGGTGTTCTCGAAATTCTGAAAGCTTCTAGGAAGCCTTCCACTAGGGCTACTTATAACTCTAAATGGAAAAGGTTTTCCATATGGTGCTCTGGGAAGCATATTTCCCCGGAATCTGCTGATTTGCCCACTGTTTTGGACTATATGGTCCATCTTAATTCTTTGGGACTGAGACCAGCTACCCTGAAAGTGCATTTGGCAGCTGTCTCTGCTTTTATTTCAGCAGGGAAGCCCTCTTCTCTCTCTGCTCACCCTGTATTTTCCAAGTTTTTCAGGGGATTGCTTCATACCAATCCACCTTTCAGGGACCCTGCCCCTGCCTGGGATCTTAATGTTTGCATTGCTTAGCTGATGCAACCCCCTTTGAATCTCTGTCTTTGGCAGAGCTTAAGTACTTGACTTGGAAAACTGTGTTTCTAGTAGCCATCACTTCTGCCAGGCGCATAAGTGAGTTGCAAGCTTTGTCAGTGGAGACTGACTTTATTTCCTTTCACAGGGATAAGGTAGTCCTCAGGACTAACAGGAAGTTTTTGCCTAAGGTGGTTTAAGATTTCCACCTTAATCAATCTATTTCTCTTCCAGTGTTCTTCACTGACCATTCCTCCTCTGGTGAGAGGAGGCTGCACAGCTTAGATGTTAAGAGGGCCCTTAGTTACTACATAGAGCGTACCAAGGGTCACAGGTTTGACTCCCTCCAACTCTTTCTCACTTATGGTGAGGTTGGAAAAGGGAAACCTGCCACTAAGAGATCCATTGCCAGGTGGATTGTCTCTTGTATCCAATTTTGCTATCAAAAATTGGCTAAGGTTCCCCCTTCAGGCCTGAGGGCTCACTCTACCAGAGGTACAGCTGCATCCCCAGCTGCGGCCAGGGACATCCCTATCTTAGAGATATGTCAAGCAGCTACTTGGAAAACAGTACATACTTTCACTAAGCATTACTCCTTGGACATTCAGGCCAGGAGGGATGCTCGATTTACACAGCTGTGCTTCAGAGCCTATTTCCTAAGTAGGTTCTGTCCTCCTCCATGGAGGTACTGCTGTGTAGTCTGCAATTGTCATAATATAGCAAGACTTCATGTTGTTTGAAGAAAAAATTACTCACCTTAGTAATGTTGTTTCTTCTAATGGAGTCTTGCTATATTATGACCTCCCCCCAACCTGCCCCTCTCAGAACTTCTACTTTAGGGATGGGGTGGGCAGTCCAGTGTTGGCACTTTTTGATGCCCATCTTGTGTTTTCCACCCCTTCTTTTTGGGGTGTTTGGGTGTTGTGTTTTATTTTATCTTATCTTATCTTATTTTCTGGTCCCCTGACTTGAGTCTTGGTGTTGGGACCAGGAAAATGTGTTAATACTTAAGTAGCCAGTTGGTTAGTGTAGGTTACAGCTTCCACACAGAACCTTAGTGAGTTTTGCTCGTAAAGATCTGACAGTTTCAGTTTGAAATGATCCAGACAGAGCTTTTCTAACCGAGCTCACGCTCTAAGTTCCATGCATGGCATGGAAGTTAACTCTTTCACCTCCGGTGCAGTTCTAAGGCTGGGACAAACTGCAATTGTCATAATATAGCAAGACTCCATTAGAAGAAACAACATTACTAAGGTGAGTAATTTTTTCATTGAGTCTATCATTCCAAGTCCTCCCTTCTTTTTCTCCAAATAAGTGATACACCGTTTAACCGGATTTAACCTATTCCCCCAAAGCATCTGGAAAAAATTACTGCAAAGCCTAGTCTCTAATAAGGGTGGCAGAGGAAATATCATTGCAACATATTGCAAACAAGGCATAATGAATTGTTTTAAAGCATGAATACGTGTTTGCTTGGAAAGCTTCCACTTCCATCTTGTGACTTTTTTTCAACTTTTAAAACTGCAGTTTCCCAATTCTCTACTGGAAGAGTCTGTGAACCAAAAATAATTCCTAAAATTTTAAGAGGTTCCTTAGATATGTGCATAGTATTCTGACATATGTCAGTAAGTTACCAGCTCCTACAAACAAACCTCTAGTTTTCTCAATGTTTAATTTGGCAATGGATACAGCAGAAAATGTCTTAAATTCTGTAAGAAACCCATGTAGTTGTTCATAGAAAAAAAACAGATATACATCATCAGCATATGCTTGCAAATATAACTGTTTCCATGAATCAGGGCCTAAAATACCATTCCACTAGGTGTATAAGTAAGGGAGCGTAAAAGTGGTTCTAAAGAAAATATATATATATGTAAGAGGGGACTTAGAGGAAACCCTTGACGAACCCCAGCCTGTAGCTGAAAACTTTTCATTTTAACTCTCTTAATAAAGGGGAAAACCAGAGTTGATTTGTATAATAACTGTATGAGATGTAGAAACCGAGTGGGAATCCCAAAGCTTTCCAATACATTAAATAAATAGGGAGATAAACTCTATCAAAAGCTTTTTCCAAATCAGCTGATATGATACAACTACTCTTACCCTCTGGTGATAAATGCTCTATCACATCCCTTATAGTCATAATTGCCATTTGCATTCATCTGTCTGAAAGCCCACAGAATTGATGGGATGAAATAACCTGTGCTGCATAATTTTTTAGTCGATTATTTAGTATCTTAGCAAAAATTTTATAATCAGAATTTAAAAGAGTAATTGGCCTCCAATTTTTTATATTGTGTTTATCTCCTGGTTTGAATATATGAATAATTAATCCATCTGTTAAAGAAGATGGCATGGGGTCAGCTTTCAGAAGAAATTGGAATACCAGTTGTAAACAAACTGCTAATTCTTTCTTAAAAGATTTATAATTCAGAATCGGAAGTCCATCTAATCCTGGAGAAACCTTATTCCTTAAATGTTAAATAACATTTTCTATTTCAAGAATAGAGGACGGCACTAGCAGTTTAGCTGCCTCAAGTGGTGGTGAAGGAAGATTTATCGTATTTAAATATTTATCAATATTCAGTTGTGAAATAGGTAAACTTGGAACCAGAGATTCATAATGTTTTCTAATTACTTCACCTATATAATTTGCTGAATCCACTCTGGTACCACCGGTTACTAAAAAATCAATATTCATAGTATCTTTTAGTACATTACAGGCCTCAAATGGGTCACCTGTCAAATATTTCTGAGTGCTGTTATAAAGCATAGCCTGAATAGTTTGAGCTCTATTGTATTGACATTTTCTCATTTCCATTTTAATGCAGTCAATCTGTTTAGAAAAATCAAACCTAGAGGTATATGAAAAAGAAATGAGTCTCTGTAACTGGTTTCTGAGTGACAAATATTTGAAAAATTTATAGTTCTTCAAAGTTTTCCCATATTTTTGAAACCAAATACATAGGTTGGATTTAGTGTCTGTCCACCATTCTCCTGAGTCTGAGTATAAAAATGCCACTGAAAGACGAGCCCTAAGAATAGCCTGAATTGTACCTCTAACTTGAGGGTTATTAAGAATGGAAGTGTTCAGCTTTCATCTTTTCTGCATTTGAGATTTCAAAGCTAATGGCTTTAAAGAACAAATCAAAATAGAATGATCTGAGAATTCAACAGGTAGGATATGGAGGGCTCCAACCGGTACTAACGGAGATACCAGCATATAGTCTATAGTAGTTTGAAATTTGCCTCTCATATAAGTAAGACTTGGTCCATTCACTAAGTACTTAAGGCAACTGATAAGACCAGCTAATTTGATTATAGCCTCCAATGCATTAGAATCACAATATATTTTTTTATTAGACTGTGCTTTGTGCAACAAACTGCAGTTAAAATTATCTCCCCAAAAAATCATATATGAAGTAACTAAATATGGCTGAATTGCTTTCATACAGGCTACTCTATCAACCTTTGTCCGAGGATTGTATATATTAATAAATCTACAGTCATTGTTTTCCCATTTCCTATCTATAATTAGTGTTCGACCTGGACACAGGGCCAGCAATTTATAAAGAGTAAACTCATATGAAATAAACAGTATTCCCACCCCATCTGCACTGTCAGCTCCAAAGGATCAAATAGAGGGGCCCCAGGGCCAATCCTGTTTAAATGTTGCTACTTGCTCAATAGAGTACATCCATGTCTCTTGAATAAAACAAACAGAAACCTTTTAATCATGAACATACTGAAATAATGCCTGCCTCTTTACAGTATTCAATATACTGTGTGTGTTTAATGATCCCCATTTCTGATCTACCAAAGGTCATATAAAAAAGTAGGAACATCTGTGTAAATTCTACTTTTTTCTTTTATTCTTTTTCCCTCTTTATAATCCTCTGTAGGCAATGCAAAAGGATCCTGCATGGATTTCTGAGCATCTGAATCACCAAGATCCATTTCAGAATCTCCTGAAGTGGTAAACAAGGTCGTGTAAGAATTATTTGATTCAAATGAGGTGGAGGGAGGGGGAGATTTGGGCTTTAGATTCCTGGAGGATCTTCTAAGGGGCAACGGGGAGGTGGGAGTTGAAACAGATGAGTCCTTGTCAGGAACAACCAGATCTACATAGCATACTGGAGTCAAAACCAAGGGATCAGAAGAGTCAGACTGAATTACTTCTTCCTTTAAAGAAACTAGTTCAATAATCATTGTTTCTGTCTTTAAAGGGGTGGGAGGGGGGTCAACCGAGGCAGCAGGCTGTGGAGGAATCACCTCAGGCTCAGGAGGAAGTGGGGAAGGGTTAGTTGCATCCTGGGCTTGTTGAATCAGAAGATCAGGACTTATGCAAGAGACTTTATTCTTTGCAGCCCAAGGACATTCACGAAATACATGACCAAACTCCTTACAAAGATCACATTTTGTATGTCTGGCACATTGCATCATCATGCCCTATTTCCCTACAGTTGTCGCATCTAAGTTTATCACAAACACTAGAGAGGTGGGTTCTCAAGTCACATTTATAGCAGGCCCTGGGTTGATCCCATAAAAACAAACCCCCTGATCTTTGCCCAACAAAAAGGAATTGGGAACATGATCAACGCCTGTGTCTGTCTCATCTTCACTTTACATTTCCACCCACCTGTCCAAAACTTTTCTGAATCTAAAATGGGTTCAACTGCACTCAAAACATAACATTTTTTGAAAGCCAATAGGTAATATCCTCTACATGGAACCCTCATTCCTGAACATGATGGTAACAAATTTTATCAAAGGTTTAGTAAGGGGAATTACCAAAAAGGGGTCCATGTAGGGGAAAACTTTATCTGCCCTTACCTTTCCCAAAAAAGGTTTAAAGCATATGCTGTTCTAAAGCTTACATCAAAATTATCTTCCCCTGATATGTTTATAAAAGCAAAAACATCTTTGGGGAGAAATGTAATGAGTCTTTCAATAAGCATTTTTCAACATAATATCTGTCTGGTTGGTCTTCCAGTCCCCCTTTATAACGAATGCGGACTGCATTCCTTCAAGGGGCTGCTTCTTTTTTCGCTTTTAAAAATAGTTCTGACATCAGAGGTTTCTTGTTTGATGGAGAAGAAAAATCAGCATCTTGAGGGGGAACTTCAGCATGTAAATTTGGAACAGTCATACCATTAAAAGAGTCATCAGAAGAAATAATCGCCTCTGCTTGAGGTAACGTTACTTCTTTGGGGACAATCACTGGTAACATGGTACAAACTTTATCTATTGGGGTTTTAGTCTCTGCTCTGTTTGCTTCTCCTGGTTTCCAATTAGGAGAAGATTGAGAAAGCTTTAAATCTGAATCCCAAGCAGGGTCAGGAGTCCAAATACCTGATAAAGTTTGTTTCCAGCCTGCCCCCACTAGTGTTGTCTGTGGAGACCAAGGGCTGGCAGATAAATCAGGCAAGGAAATCCATGGCTTTCCATTCTCAAAAGGTGCCTGAGCACTCTGTGCTGTGGGTGATTTCAGATCCATTACCTCAGTAGCTCCCTTCTGGTTCTGTCTTGAATTAGTTCTTGATCCAGAAGTTGAAAACAGAAAATCAGCCACTCCATTTTGCAATGTTTTGCTAGTCTGAAATGTTATTAATGGAGATTTAACTGTGGTATTTTCGGATTCAGCTGGTGTTTTAAACACAAATCCAGTCAATTTTGACAATGGTGTACTCAGCACAGATGTGAAGCCAGAAGTCAATTGTGACTGTGCAGTTTTGCGTCCTTCATGCGGAACTGCAGTACTCTGGGATTTTTTTACCTCTTCGACTTTATCCAGGAAGATTACAGGCTCTTGGCACACGTTATTAAAAACAGTTTGTCTGCCAGCCTTAGTAAGTACATCATCCTGATTTAACTGAGAAGGAACAGGCAAAGTAACAGATACTGAATCACCCATTGCCGGCAGACCCTTTGAAGTTACTGCGTCATCCGATACGCTGACAGGCCGGCCTAAGATTTTGACAAGCAAAAAAGCTGCTCTCTGTTTAGACTGAAAGGTAGAATCCCCTTCATTTCCTGCAGTTTTCAGCATTTTTATTTGATCAGGTTGCTCTTTTGAGTCATCGGATAAATTCCCATCACCATCATGTTGCTGAATAACTCCAGGTGCAATATTTGCAATACTTTTGCTTAAGTTTTCAGTCGATATAAATATCTCTTGTAATCCATCTTCAGAATCAATATCCAGGCTCACGTCCTGATTAGCCTCAGGCATGAAAGCAGTGGGAGAGGAGGCCAACTTTCCCACCAAACGGACGTCCTCCTTCACTGGAGTCTCACCCCGATTGGCCATCTTGCAGTCAGACAGCCTGTCCCCCTACTGACGAGTGGGGGAATTTCCCCGATGTCCTGGCCAAATTTCCCTCATTCACTAAAAATGCCACCAACAGCTTAATCTGGTTCAAGGTCAATTGACATTCGTCTTTATACCCCTCCTCTGGGTTGTGCCTGAAAATAGGCAGGATTTGTCTAGTGCACTTACCCGGTCAACAAAAACTAAATAAATAAATAAATAAAAATAACATTTTTGAAAATTGTTACACCAAATTTTCAACATGGCTTTTTGAGACACTACCTAATAAACAATGGTGGTGAAAGTATTTGAATCCATCCTGAAAGGTGATTTCACAGTCACTGTACAAAATCTCCTTTCAGGCAGGATTTGAAAATTTTCTTTGCCCTTGTTCATGAGGTAGTGTCATAAGAAGGCTATGTTGAAAGTTTGGGTAAAAATATTAAAAAATAACATAGTTATGACTATATGTTCACATTTTTCAGTGCAAGCTCATGACTTTGGTAGTTTTCAATATTTTGACCCCAAATTTTCAACATAGCCATTTTTTCACACCACCTCATAAGTGTGACAACTGTTATTTTTCAAATCCTGGCCAAAATGAATGTTTGCACTGGTGACACTTTGGGTGGGATTTGAGAATTTTCCCCTACCAGGTTCATAAGTTGGGGTTATAACATGGCTATGCTAAAAATTTGTTGTCAAAATATTAAAAAAAACAACAACGTTATTAGCATTTATTGAAATTTTTCTGTGCTCATTCATAAGTTTGATAATTTTCAATTTTTTTTTTTATAAAGTTGTTTATCCTCCAGCCAGGCCAGGTGGCTACTCAGCCTCATCCATGGACACCTCAGGCTGTCTCCTTCCTCAATCTACTCTAGTGGCCAATTTTCCCCATGGATTCCCCCCATAGTGGGGTTAGGGGGAGGGCTGTCTCTACCCCTGGAGCATACAGTCCAGAAAGGTCTACTAGTTGGAGTGGATAGGGTGGGTCCAGGCGTCCAGGTGATGCTTCACAGAGTCTGGTCTGCTCAATTTTCCTCTTGCTGTTTCTTCCCCATCTGGATATCTCGAAGCTGCGACATGCTCAAACAATGCATGCACATGGAGGTGTGCATACACTCTGGGATAATGGCTTCTTCCATGCTCCCTGACTCTTGTCTGCCTTCTGTGCATCGGCACTGCCACCAGGCCTTCACCTGGTGGCAGCCAAGAGCCAGTATAGCACATCACCCCAACCCAAGACAGGAAAGCTGCCAGGCAGCTGCTGAATCCCATCTTGGCCTACCCCCCCAGCCGGCCCCCAGTTGCCCAAACATGGGTTGCTGGCATGGCATGAGGTAATCTCAGCCCTCTGAATCACTGGAATGGCCTAATTTTCAATATTTAGACCCCAAATTTTCAACAGAGCCTTCTTTTCACATCACTTCATGAATGTGGCAGCTGTCTTTTCCAATAACAGGTCCAAAGGATTCAAGCACTCAGTAGGAGGAAAAAGCCACGATGGAGTCCTAGATGCTGTTCCAGTCTGATTTATTTAACAGGCAGACACTCACTGCATTCCAAATGCCAAGGTGAAACTGCCAATAACATACTGAAAGTACAGACTCCATGCTATTGCAGGCAAAAAACTTAAACCCAGGAGTGGCAAAGAATTAAACAAGACAGCTGGCATAGAGTTTGTAATCTGGAACAGCATCTGGGACTCCAGTGCGGCTTTTTCCTCCTATTGAGTGCTTGAATCCTTTAGAACTGCTTTTGTTCTGTAGGGTCTAGCCTCCCCCTTTTTCAAGCACCAGTCCATCACTGGGAATATTATGGTAACCCCCCCCCCTTGGAACTTGCCATTTTCCAAATCCTGGCCAAAATGTATTTTCACACCTGTGGCATGAAATGACATTTCAGTGGGGATTTGAACATTTTATCCTACTGGGTTCATGAGGTGGGGGTCATAAGAAAGCTATGCTGAAAATTTGTTGTAAAATATGGTAAAATTACCAAGTTATAAGTGGATGCTAAAATATTTTTTTGCTTCCATGGCGCATCTGCATCCATAGCTGCATGGAAGTGCAGGGCCCCTTCTGCAACCAGACGGAATCTTCACTTGGTGCAGGACCTAGGCCCTGAATGTCTGCGTCTGTATTTATTTATTTATTTATTAGATCATCGGTTTACAGATCTTTGAATCAAAGACTCATTTACAAAGACACCTCATCAAGAAAGCAATACATCACAGCAAACAAAACAGTACAGTAAATAACACTTAGATTAAAAAAGCAATCAGTGTTACAGGAATTCACTGGTGGTACAAGCTTGGTAACAGGTAGATCACAGTAGTCATAATATAGGTACATGAGAACCACGTGAGGCAGCAACCCGACCCCAGGCATATACAGCAAAAGTTAACAGGGCAAACCCAGCCTAGGGGTGAGGCCAAGGGGCAGGTGGGGGATTATGTGCAGTTGCAGCAGTGACTGCTTGTTAGATGGCTTCTGAGGGAGACCTTGAAAGGACCAAGCTTAGTGGAATCAGCTATGTTGGCTGGGAGGGAATTGAACCAGGAGGGAGCCTGACAGCAAAAGGATCTCTGGGCCATAGAGGTCCTTACCCTGGGGACAATAAGGGAGGTTTTGACAGTGCTGCAGGTGGAGACTGAGGGGGAGTCACACTGCAGGGAGGTGGCAACCCCAGGGAGGAGAGCCCTAGCAGGGTCTTTTTTACAAGAAGGCAGGTTTGGAAGTGGAGTCTCTCTTCAAGGTTAAGCAAGTTGGTGGTGGAATACAGCAGGCATGTATGGGTGCTCCTAGGGGCTCCCAGCATTAGCCTGCAAGCCTTTGTTTATAGAGAGCTGGATTCTTGCAAGTGCAGTGTTGTCAGCTGCAGCATAGATGGACAGCCCATTGTCGATTAGCGACAGGACAGAGGAGGTGATTGCCAATTTAAGGGCCTCTTGTGGTAGGCAGTCCCTATGGTGGTATAACAGTCCAATCCTGACATTGGTGGCAGCAGAAAGGGCATTGATATAGGAATGGAAGGAGAGTGCTGAATCAAAGGTAATGCCAAGATACTTGTAGGAGGAAACCTGCTCAATGGGGTTTAGTGTGCTAGGCAGTATCATGAGAGGGGCACCACTGGCTTTACTTTGGCGATACAAGATGAGCATAGCTTTGGTCTTTTTTTAGGTTCAGGACTAGGCTTCGTGATGTGAACCAATGCTCAGCTCTATCAAAAGCTTGCTGGAGGGTGGCCTGGAGTGTGTTGGGGCTGGGGTCAGAGACGAAGAGCACATCGTCATCTGTGTAGAGGAGGATCTTACTTGGGCAGGCTGAGGGAGTGAGCTTAGGTAGAGACTGAAGAGAAGAGGGCCTAAAATGGAGCCCTGGGGAACCCCAGAGCGGACAGGTCGTGTGTCAGATAGGGTGCTATTGATTTTTACACACTGAGTTCTGGCAGAGAGGTAGCAGGTGAACCTTGCAAGGGGGCCCGGGAAGAAACCAAGGCATCTGAGGGTTTCAAGTCGGAGGGGATGGCAAACTGTGTCAAAGGTCTTGGAGGGATCAATGAACATGGCACGGGCAGGACTTCCGGCATCAAGAGCAGACAGTGCAGGAAGTTGGAGAATTCAAGTAGCGCGGTTGTGGTGCTGTGACCTGCACAAAAGCCATGCTGTTCAGGGCACATGAGTGCATAGCCAGGTATTTGGCAAGCTGGTTGGCAACTACTTTTTCAAGGGCCTTAGAGAGTGGGGGGAGGATGGAGATAGGTCGATAGTTACCCAGGGTCTCTTGATCGATGCTCTCTAGGATGGGAGTGATGATGACAGTTTTCCATGTGCTGGGGAACTGCCCCAGGCACAGAGAGTGGTTGAGCAGCTCAGTAAGTGGAACCAGGATAGCATCCAATGTCAGACGAAGTAGCCTAGTGTCCAGTAGGCTGGTGCCGGGGTTGTTACTACTAATGGATTTTTGCAGAAGGGGTCTAGCCTCCAGCGGGGAGATGGTATATAGATAGAAAGGAGGTCTCTGGAGAATGGGCAGGGGCACCACTGGGTTGGGGTCAAAGAAGTTACTGGGCAGGACTGAACTCAGGTCTGAGAAAGTGTGGTTTAGGCAGTCTGCAATGCCAAGGTGGTCAGAGCAGACAGTTCCATTAAAGGAGAGTTGAGAGGGGGGTGGGGAATGGGATTTCCCATTCAGCTGTTTTGCATTATCCCAGAAGTTCCTAGCCAATCCACAGGAGGAGACAAGAGCGGATTGGTAGTACTGGGCTTTGGCCTGTCGAATGGCCCAAGTACACTTATTGTACTCAGCGTTGTACGCTTGCCTATCAATTGGCTTGCCAGATTCCACGGCAATGTGCTATAGGTTGTTCTCATTTTAAGTTTGTGAAGGAGGGAAGGGGTAACCCAGGGCATGCTTTGCTTTTTGGTGCAATTTCTAGTGAAGGAGGCATAGAGGTCACAGGCAGTGTTAAAAGTACGAGTGAAAAAATCCAATGCCTCATCTATGGATGGTGCAAGCCTGACTGGGGACCAATCCAGTTGTGATAGGTACAGTTTAAGGTGACGTAGGCCACCTGGGAGTAGGTGATGTCGCTGGGTGTTTTGTGGTGCAGGTTTGCTGTTGGTAGCAGACCAAGAGAATACGACTGAGGAGTGGTCACTAAATGAGTTGGGAAGTACACCGATATTGAGCACCCTCTGGGGTGGTTGGTAATGGTGATGTCCAGGAGGGTGCTTTTGCCAGTAGAGGGGTTGAATCTAGTTGGGGTGGTAACAAGCTGAGACATGTCAAGAGCAGCAAAGATATCTCTGGTTTGGGAGGCTATGGCAGACAGCCAGTTGATATTCAGGTCACCAACAATTATCTGGGCCATTTTGGGCAGTAGGCCAGAGAGGTAGTGAGCAAGTGCCTGAATGGCAAGGTCTTGCTTTCTGGGGGGAATATAGGCAACGGTGAGAAACAATGGGCCTTTACCAGGGTTGGGGGAGATTTTTAGCTTGAGGGCTTGTGCACCATTATCAAGTTTGGGTGGTGGAAGTGCATGTCCAAGGAGGGAGTCACGCATGTAGACAGCACAACCACCTTCATGCTTACCCACCCAATCTTCCCTGAAAGGGATGTAACCAGGGAAGGAGATGAAGGAGTCAGGGGTGGATTTGGCTAACCAGGTTTTGATGAGCATGACAATGTCCAGTTGGTGCTGAGTAACCTAGCATTGGAATGCAGCAGCCTTCTTAAGGATGCTGCAAATATTCATGGAAGCTATGTGGAGTCCTTGAGCCTGGGCAGGCTTGTTCATAACGCTGGGCACGGGGCTAGGGTTTGGATAAATGATACCTGATAGAAGCAACAGGAGGGTGATTAGGTGCACCAAAGCGTGGTAGTAGGAGGACCATAGTCATTGTCAATACACTTGATCCAGGATGCATTGAGGACAATAAATTAAATTTGAGCACAAGAGAGGATCACCCCTTTAAGAAGTTACAGGAAGGAGAGCACCTTTAAGGAGTTGTTGTAATTGACTAGTGTGAGGCCTCAGGGGTGGGTATCACTGGGTAGGTGTATTAAGAAAGCGGGGCGAAAAACTGTCCAGAGAGCAGTACAGCAAGGCAGTGGCCGAGCTGTGTATTGAAAAAAGTGCCTTGGGTGTTTGCTTTCTCAATGGGGATCTGCAGCATCAGCTGGGAAATGGCCACATGTAAGTGCATGGCTGGGAGAACCCTGTGCTTCTGCAGCTAGGTTAATGTCTCATTTGGCATGGAAGTGCAAGGCCCACAGGACCATATGCTTCCATGCCAAGATGGACTCCTCACTTGGTGCAGGGTCCAGATGGCCCTGCATGTCTGCATCTTTAGCTGCACAAGTCCTATGCTTCTGTAGCCAGATGTATCTGTTCACATAGGTCCTGAATGAACCTTTGTGAACAAGGATATGATTCCACTGTCTCAGAAAGAAAGGAAATGCATTGCAAAAAACTGTGATGCACCCTTTAGGGTTCCGCTTAAAGCAACAAAAGTAGGGAAATGTGAAGTCTGAGTTTCCAATCCTAACTCCTCATCCCAATGCAATCCAAGGAGTCAGGACAAGCCCACACAAGCAACCACAGACAGCCATCATCAAGTAAGACAAATAACAAAGAACAGTTTCCACATGACACAAATGCTGTACCACTGATGTGCTACCTTCGAGGATTTATATCTGTGACTGCGTAAGAACAGACATCCACAGGGGGATATGCATATGCAGTTATACTTCTGTGTGTATGTCATACAGCGTATTCTGCAGACAGAAGACTCCATGGACCTTCCGCCTCTGCAGACAGAGGTATTCATGCACACTATATGAGGAATTACTTGGTATTACTTGGTATGAAAGAACAGAAGAAGGCCAGAGCCCATCGAGACTGTTCCCCACACTATGTGGGACATTATTTATCTATTATCCCTCAACCAAACATCTAATTTGTTTTTTAAAGACAGTGGCACTAGTTGCCTCTGCCAATTCTCGTGGCAAGGTGTTCCATACAATGGATGCTCTTATTGGAAAAAGTTTCCCCTTTTGCTGGTTTTATAAGTTTTACTTCAAGCAGTTTATTATGCAGTCTCGGAACATGTCTCCTTTTGGAGAGTGTTAGACCACATTTTCCATTAGATCTGGTGAATTTATTAAATTAAAACCATAAGCATATCACCTCAATCTTCTAGTTTGAAGAGAGAAGAGACCAGTAGCTTTTAATCTGTTCTGATAATCCAAGTTTGTTAATCTTGGAATCATTCTAGTTACTCTCCTTTGAACCTGTTGAAGAATTGCTATGTCTTTTTTTTGGTTTGGATTCCAGAAAGGGGAGCCATAGTCTAGATACGGTCTAATGCATGCCCTATACAATGGAATAAGGCATTGTTCAGTGTGATTAACAAAAGTGCGTTTTATTTGCCTCAAAAGTCTGTTGGTCATGCAAGCAGTTCTAACACAGTGATCATTTGATGTAAGTTTATTATTAACATATATCCCTAAATCTTTTTCACAATTTGATGAGTGAAGTGGTAGTCCGTTTATATAATATATCGTTTTTGCATTATTTACACCGAAATGCACTACTAAACATCTGTCTTGATTAAACTGCATATGATTTTCATTTGCCCAAAGTGTTAATTTTTCCAAATCCTTCTTTAATGCAGAAATATTTTCTTGATTATTAACCTTGCCCCCCAATTTAGTATTGTCTGCAAATTTAACCATGAAGTTGGTCCCAAGATCGACCCCTGTGGTACGCCACTTGTCACGCTACCCCGAATCAGACAAGATATCATTAATTCTGACTCTCTGAGAACGATTTGTCAACCAGTTTAAAGTCCAGTTGACAATATCAGGTGACAAACCTAGATTGTGCATTTTAGTAATGAGTTTTTCATGTGAGACTTTATCGAAAGCTCTACTAAAGTCCAAAAGAATTACATCAGTAGGGATACCCACATCTAGTAGAGTACTTATATTATTGTAAAAAGATATCAGATTGGTGGTGCAAGAATACTTGGGAGTAAACCCATGCTGATTTGAATCATAAATTCCTAATTTTTTACAATCTTGATCTATTAGAGACTTCATTACTCGTTCCATTAATTTACCAGTCATGTTACCAGAATGTTGTTAGATAGTATGACCCACTACTGCATGGTTTTCTAGATGCAGCTGTGTAGTTGACAACCGGCTACCCCTTTGAACAATTTCCAGATCTGCTGCTGAAACCATGATACCCACATTGCAACAGTACTTCCATCTGTGTAACAGCAGGCCCCATAGGGGCCTGCCCTTCTGGAGCCAGAATTTAGTGTGTATGGCTTACATCTGTGTTTGAAGAAATGCAGGCCCTCAGGGGCTTGCACTGATGCAGACAGAAGATCTGTTGCCATTTTGGTACCATGGATTTTGTTGCTCCTGTACTTCTGCAGCCAGAGGTCAGTGTGTGTGTCTTACACCTGCGGCTGCAGAAGTGCAGGTCTGTCAAGTGTGTGTATGTAGTAGTAGTAGTAACAATTTTTATTTATCTGAGAAAAACAATGAATAGGTACAACTCGACTGAGGCAAGCTCATTTCCAGCGAGACCCTTAGTACATACTCTAAGTCCTTCCTGGCCAGATTAGATACCTTTTTCAACTCCTTTTGCCGTTTTGCCCTTGACGCCCCCCTCCACATTCAATCATTGTGATCTCTACCTTGCCCTATCCTTCCCTTCCCTGACAAACTGATGTCTCTCTCACAGCGCAAAATTCACCTCCATGCACTGTCTGGGTGAACTTCCCTCCTATCTCTCTCCTGCATTTACAACTGCCCCCCCTTTTTCCCACTCCCTAAGATCCATCGAATCATGAACCCTGGTGGTCCCACACTGCTCCACCCTTATTGGCTAATTGGGTTATTCTTATCATCTCCCAAAAATCTGGAATTCACTTCCCCCTCAAATTTGCCACTCATCCTCTTGCTACTCCATTAACTCTGCCCTCAAGAATTTCCTTTCCTCTTCCTGTGCATGCCCTGACCCTCCCTAATCCTCCGCCATCTCCCCCAGGCCCATATTACCATATGCCTACTCCCCACCACTCTTATTTCCCTCTGATCATGCTCTTCCTTGTCCCCCTAATCTCCCTCCTCCTGAAGTGTTCCTCCCCTTTCTTTCTCTACCCTTAATCTATCTCCCTCCTGTGAGCTCGATCACTGTCTTGTGCAAGCAGGATCCATAGCACATGGTGGGCAACAACTTTACTCCCTTCCCCTATTTCTCCTTTTACTGTACCCCCCAAGTCACTGCTAGATCACTGCCTTGTGCAGGCAGGGTAACCCAGCACACTGGTGGGGCACTACTCCCCCCACTATAGCTGACCTCTGCTACCCGCTCCCACAACATCCCTCCCCCAACACCCCCTCTCTCGCATCACTATATATAAATAACTCTTATCGCCTATAACTGGTGTCCTACCAGTAGGGCTGTTCACTGCCCTGCCCAGGTAGGGATTACAGGACACTGTTGAATTTCAACTCACCCCTTCCCACCCTTGGATACCCACACCTACAATACCTCTCTCTCATCACCCTGCCACACTCTACCTCTCCTCTCCTTGTACCCCTCTTCCATTTAACATAGCCTAACACTGGCCTACCCCTACACTCAATTAAGCACTTATAATCTACCCCTTACCCCTCTTATATGCACTTTAGTCCACTCTGTCATGTCTGTTTGCCTCAAAAATTGTGTTCTGTCTGTGTCTCTCTGTAAATTTCTTTTCCCTTCTTCTATTCTACCCTCTGCAATGTTTTGTTCCCTCCTTTCCATTCTTCCTCTCTTTACTCCAATCACTGTAAATCTTGAATATCTATGTTACAGTAATGGCTACCAATTACTACTGGGTCACCTTACCATCTAGTGCTACATACTGTTGCCAAGTTATTATATGTGTTCCAGTGTTACCAACTGTTGCCACTCTGCTATATGCATCTTCATATCTACTATACTCAACTGTTGCATTGTTAGCCAATGTTGTTCACCTGTAATCCCTCCTGCTCTCATTGTATGCAAGTAAGCAAATTGTATTCCAACATTGTAACATTTCTCTGTATTCTATCCCATTGTTCCCTACGCCCCAGGTCGCAACGGGAAATGAGCAACTTGTTGCTCAGCGTGTCTTCCAGGTGAAACATTTCAATAAACAAATAAATGCAGTTGCAAAATCAAAGTCTACAAACATTATCATCAATACAACATATAATTTAACAAACACAATAAATATAAATACATACATACAGACACACTGACATACAATCATACAAATACCTAAGAATGTGCAAAAACAATTTAACACAAATAGACATACAGATGCCTAAATATGTGCATAAGCTTAATCAGATAGAATCTTCAATAATTTTTCCCTGGGCTTCTTGGAAAAAAAAACACAATTTAATCTCTCCTAACTTTATATGTTTCCTAGCTGATCTATGAGAAGACAGAATAATGTTCCAGGTATGGGGCCCTCTGTAAAAAAAGTGAGATCTTCCTAATTCTGTTCTAGCTCTTGGAAGGATATATTCAATACTTTCTGCAGAGTGCAACCCAGTCCTTATTTCCCTAAATAGTGGCCCATCCAAAATATATTCATTGACCTCACGACTGAAGCATTTTACCATGTAATTAAGAACATGAGATAATCTCATAGCTTTAGGATAAATCCAATCCAAAGTTTTATATACTGTAAGTACCATCTATGGATCCTTCTTGGGATGTTTAAAATAAATCTGGCCAGTTTATTAAATAGAATATCTACTCTGGATAATTGTGTAGATGTTGTACCCATATACACCATATCTCCATAATCCAAGAGGGGTAATATCAAAGTTGTAACTACGTGTTTTCTTACGTGCTCAGTCATGCAGTTTCTAATCCTATATAATGCTCCCAGGCACATTCCCACTTTCTTTATTACATAATCTATATGAGTAGTCTATTTAAATGCACTATCCAAATACAAAATAGGTATCTATAGTTCTGTATTTGCTCAAGAATAATATTATCCAAGGTACTTATTCTTAAACAGGATCTGGAGTCATATGATTACTCTCTCTCGTAAATAACAGGGCTTGAGTTTTTTTTTGGATTTAAGTCAAGTTTTGACTCCAAGAAAAATTTCTGGAGCTCATCAAATGCTGTTTGTAATGTGACCTCTAACAATTGCAATGATGAACCTTCTGTCTAAATAATTGTGTCATCCACGTACAGGTGCCAACCTATACGTGGATGAGACAATTTGAGACTATTCATATACAAATTAAACAAGATGGGGCCCATAATAGACCCTTGGGGCACTCCTGAGATAACAGTTCTAAGTCCTGACTTCCAGCCATTTATAGATATCAATTGCCTCCTGCATAACAAACATACCCTAAACCAATTGATCACTTTTATGGATACTCCCAGGTTTTTTATCCTGGACAGGAGGATGTCGTAGTTCAAAGTGTCAAATGCTTCAGACAGATCAATAAAGATTGCTGCCACTGACATCCTTCTGGCCAGAGCCCTGGTAACATCACCAGTCACCTTTAGCAGGGCAGATGTTGTACCATGCAGGGGTGTGAACCCTGACTGATGTTTACTTATGCTCTTTTCTTTTTCTGAAAAATCCTGCAGTTGTTTGGCTGCCAATTTTTCAAATTTATTTATTTATAAAATTTTAATGACCTGGTAGGCCCACTGAGCCCCGAAGGTCCCCTTTTCAGGAGCGACCCGGAAGAGACATTGCATGTAGCATTACAGGCAGCAAAAAGGTTACAGAGTACATACAGAGTAGTTTTAGGTTACAGTCTTTGTCATTGGTACAGTTGCAACTATAGGCAACAATGAGATTGGCCTATAGTTTTCTATTTGATGTTTTTGATCCTGACTTTAGAATAGAAATTATTTTTGCCATTTTCCACATGTCCAGGAAATGTTCTTCAAAAATCGACATATTAAAGATTTTTGATAAATGAAAGGAGATAATAGGAGTTGCATATTTAAGTAAAATGTTAGGGATATTATCCAGCCCCCCAGATTTCCTAACATTTAATTTTAGCAGGGCTTCCTGAACCTCTGTGGGTGTTAGTGTGTTGAATTCAAATCTGTCATCCTTCTGGGGTTTACATCCTGATTAACATTATTACTTTTTAAATTTTTAGGCAAGGATGCTATACCCATGGTAACAAAATAATCATTAAAACTATCTACCACCTGGGTGCCTGGGGGAGTTTTTATATGCTTAATTTCAAGAGTTTCTGGGAACTCTGTTACTTGTACTGCTTTCACTTTTTTTATGACTTCCCAAAATTTCTTAGGATCATCAGTCAAATTTGATGTCAATTCTCTATTATAATAATTCTGCCTATTTTTCCTAATTTCAGTAGTGTATTTATTTCTTAATTTTTTTATACGTAATCCAATCTGAGTCTACCCTAGTAGTTTTAGCTACTTTCCAAGCCCTATCCTGTTGCTTCTTTAATTTCAAAAGGTATGTATTATACCAGGGGGAATTTTTTGATACTACTTTTCTTGTTTTTATTGGGGCATGCCTATTACAGATTTCCATAAAATCCTCATAAAATAGTAACCATGCATCATTCACATTAGGTACCAAATCTGATCTATCCCACCCATGTGTGTCTAATAGAAGCATAACATGTATATAATGACATGTTTTAAAGGGTCTAAATTTAACCTTTTTTCCTGAGATTTTGTTTTCTGATCCCTTATACAGCACATTATTTGGTGATCAGAAAATGAGACAGGAAGCACCTCACTACTCACATATTTCTCCGGTTCAGTAGAAAATATAAAATCCAAAACTGTAAAAGAATTAGATCTTTTTACATTGATTCTAGTAACTTTGTTTATCAGTTGAGTCATTCCTAAATTAGTAGCCATTTCCATTATGTTATAACTGATATCCACCTTTTTCCAATCCTCGTTGAAGTCTCCAATTAATAGAACTTCATGACTATTATGATACTCCCCCAGAAAATCCTGTAATACATCAAAGACTTCTTCAGAACTCTTACTTGGGTGATATATACCTAGAATTAATAACGGTTTATTGAAGGGGAATTTTAATTCCATTACAAGAGCCTCAGAACCACGCCAGTTTTTTTTGTTCTTCAATCTGTGTTACATCTAGGTGACTAGATACATAAATAACAACCCCCTCCCCTTTTATTACTATCCTGCCTCCACAGCCCATACCCTTGTAGTACAATTGAATCATCTAAAGTTTCCCCATTCAACCAAGGTTTCAGTCATTACAATAATATCAGGACCATATTTAATTGTCCATTCTCTTAAGTGATCAATGTCATACAGTGTGCACAAGTACCTGAGACTATAGAAGTGCTGTCCTCTTACCGGTCTGCATTTCTGCAGATGAAATAACTCTTGTTATTTGGGTATCATGAATTTATACTGTATCTGTGGCTGCAGGGGCTTGCGCTTTTGCATACATAAGCAGTGTTGTGATCTGAGTATGCTGGATTTCTAGCTGCAGTGACACTTGAGTTTGTATCTCTTATGGTGTGTATGTCTTGTGGTGTGCAAGCTGCATATACAAATTCACAAAGGTACTGTTGCACATCAGTGCTACTGCATTTGTGTCACATGGAAACAGCTGTATGTTGGCTGTCTTACCTAATAGTGGCTGTTTATGGTTACTTATGTGGGCTTGTCCTTTTGCTGCTGGGGGTGGGGAGTTTGGGTTGGAAACCCTAACACCATATTTCCCTACTTCTGTTGCTTTAGGTTGAACACTATCTGGTGCATTAACACAGTTTTTTGCAATGAATATATATATTTAAAATGTTTCACCAGGTTAACATACAGCGATAAATAGTAGTCTTGTTTGCACATGTGACTTCGGCATGATCAAGCACAATGGTAGTAGAAATACACATTAACAATATCTGTATATTCTTTACAATAATTTACAGACATGAATCGGTAAGGAGAGGAACAACAAGAGTACCTGGCACAGCATAATACTAAAAGAAGCATTGTCAGTTTCAATCACAGTAAGATATTATTAGATTTTTGTGGAACTGTTTGGTTAAGATAATGCTAGAAGGTGAGCTGTTTCCCAAGGCAAGGTTGTTCCAGACCTGTGGAAGTTTATAACTAATAGCAAGTTGGCCAGAATTCTGCTGTTGCCTTTGAAAAAGGAATCTATTATCAGAGTGGGGGCGAAGGTGGTGGGTGAACTGAGCAACAGGGGTGAGTATGCTGCTTAAGTAATTTGGGAGCTTATTTAGCCAGTACTTAAACCATAAAAAATAGGGTGCTGCACACAGTTGTTCTATAATGATGGCCACTGCAGACAATTATATAGACTGCAGTGATGTTTCTGGATAGGGGTAGCAAAGGATAAATCTACAGAGGGCATTAAAAAGAGAAACAGGATTTGATAACTGGTATTTTGGGAGCAATATCATAAGTCATGTCACCAAAGATGATAACCTGTAGGATAATACACTCAGCCAGGCATTTCTTCATAACCTGAGAAAGGCAGTTTTTCTCCCTATAGCGAGCTCCAAATTTCCTATAGGACCTCATAACCAGTGTCTAGATATGTGCAGAAAAGTCAAAGGTATTATCCAGCATGACACCAGATACTTATATTCAGGCACTGATTTTAGAGAGATACCTTCTTAGGTTTTACAATTAAGTCAAGGCAGCCCACAGACATTTTTTGGCACCAGAAACCAAGGAGACAGTTTTGGATCAATTTAGAGCTAAGCAGTTTGATTTGAACCAGTCAGAAAGTAAAACAAAGCCAGACTGTAGGGCAACAGAGATATCAGCAGGACTGCAGCCAGAGGTGTTTAGGATGGGGTCATCTGCATAAATAGCGATAGTGCAAGATTTAGTAGTCTGTGGCAGGTCATCGACAAAAATATTACAAAGAGGTAGCCCTACAGTAGTACTGAGCCTTGAGGGACCCCCATACTAACTTGTCTAGGATTAGAGATGGTAGGCCAGTGGAGACATGTTGAGTATGGCCAGAAAGATGTGAGTAGAACCAGCAAAGTGAAGAGCAGATAAGACCAGAAGCAGGGTGTTTCTTAAGAAGAAGAGAATGATCAATCACGCTGAATGTTTTAGTCAGGTCAAAGAATATGACATGAGTAGGTAGGCCCTTGTCCATGCTGGAAAAGCGCTGAATTAGTGAGTCTTAGCAGGAAGGTGAATGTAAAGTGAGCTTCTTGACACCCAGCTTGCTAGTTAGAAAAGAAACATTGCTTAGAGCAGTAGATTGATAGTTGTATAGCAACAAGGCTTATTATTATTTTTGAGAGAATAGGGGCTAGGGAAATACTGTAGGTCAACAGTTTGCGGGAGATTCAGTAGGGGCCACCATTGTTTAGGGGGATCATAATAGTGTGTTGTCTGAGCTAGGGGAAAACCCCAGAGGTGAGGGTAGCAATTAGAAATGTGGGCCAGTTGGGCAGCTAATTTCAGTAGTCGAGGTGGGATACCATCAGATTCAGAGCGAGAATTTGGCTTGATGGGTGATAGCTTGTGGAAAACATCAGATTGGTGATATGAGAGAAGGTAAATAGAGCACTGCCTGTTTTGTGGTTGCTATATGGGTCGCAGGACCTGTACTCAGAAGTGGAAGGGGGCAATCCCCAGACTCACTCACAAAATGGCTAATAAAAGCATTTACTATGCCAAGAGGGTTTGTGACCCCACCAGAGGGGCATGTGAGGTTTGTAGTGCCTGAGTAATATAATCATAGAATCATAGAAGACTGTCTTCAGAAAAGGACACTAATGCCCATTGGGTCTGCCTGATACTCCCCCCCCCACTCCCCCCACTCCAGATACACCTCTCACTGCCCTCTGGCCAATGCTTTATATCTGTCCTGTGCCCTCTTGAATCCCTCTACGGTTTCCGCTCCCACCACCTCCTCCTCTGGTAGACTGTTTCAGGGGCCCACCATCCTTTTGGTGAAATAATGCACCCATGTACTGCCCCTGAATCTTCCCCCCCCAAACTCAGACCATGACCTCTTGTTCTATCACTTTGAAAAGGTTCTCTTCTCCCACCTTATTTATCCCTTTCACATACTTGAACATTTCTATCATGTTCCCCCCCTCCCTCCTAGTCTCCAGCGAGTACAGGTCCAGCTCCTTTAGTTTCTCTTCATAGAGCATCCAGTGCAAGCTCTGCACCATCTTTGTTGCCCTTCTCTGGACCCTTTCCATCCCATCAATATCCTTCCTCAGGTGGGGCCTCCAGAACTGTACCCTATATTCCAGGTGAGGCCTCACCATGGACTTATAGAGGGTCATCAGTACCTCCTTCTTCCTTCTTGTTATAACTCTTCCAATGCATGCCAGCATTCTAGTTGCCCAGCCCACCGCCTTGCTGCACTGATTCTTTACCTTGAGGTTATCTGAAATTATAACCTCCAGATCCCTCTCCTGCCTGGTCACCTTTATTTCCTTCTCTCTTAGAATGTAGCTGGCTTGCGGGTTACTATGTCCCATGTGCATCATAGTGCATTTCTTTTGCATTAAACATCAGCTGCCATGCTGCTGACCACTCCTTCAGCCTCTTTAACTCCCTCCTCATTGCCTCCACCCTGGCCGTGGTGTCCACCTTATTGCAGATCTTTGTATCATCTGCAAACAGGCACAACTTCCCTTCTAGTCCATCCCCCATATTGCTGATATATATATATATTAAAAAGTATGAGCCCTTGCAGTGACCCTTGGGCACCCTGCTCATCACCCTTTCCTCCCTGGATTGCACTCCATTCACCACTACCCTCTGGCTCCTGTCCCGAAGCCAGTTTTCTACCCACCTCATTATTTTTGGTCCCACCCCCAAGCTTTCCAACTTATCAATTTATTAACCAGCCTTCTGTGAGGGAGGGAGTCAAAGGCCTTCCTGAAGTCCAGGTAGGCCACGTCAACTTCCCTGATCCCCCACCCTTGTCACCCAATCAAAAATCTCAATGAGGTCTGTCTGGCATGACCTCCCTACAGTGAAGCCATGTTGCTTGTCATCCTGCAGACCATTATCAGCAATGTATCTGACCACCCTTTCTTTGAAGAGTGCTTCCATCACCTTACCCACCACTGAGGTGAGGCTGACCAGATGATAGTTTTTCACTTCCTCCCTGCTGCCACTCTTGTGGAGTGGTACCATGTCCACCCTCCTCCAGTCCCTCAGCACCTGTCTCATGTCCAGGGATAAGTTAAACAGCCTCACCAAAGGAGCTGCCAGCTACTCCCTCAATTCAGGAGTACCCTAGGGTGCAGGGCATCTGGACCCATAGCTTTATCCTCTCTCAAACTACCTAGCTCCTCTCTTTCCCTGCCTTAAGTGAAGGTCTTTGATCTACCCCTGCACCTTCCCTTCCCCTTCCCTTTATTTTTGGTCCCTTTCCCTCCCCCTGTACCATGATGACCAAACAGAAATACCTATTTAGCACTTCTGCCTCCTTGAAGTCCTCCTCCACTGGTACTCCCCCTTCCTTTTCAGTCTAACTATCTTCTGCTTTGCCTTCTATCATTCTCTAACATACCTAAAAAAAGGTTTGTCCCCCCTTCTGGCCTGTCTGGTGATTCTCTCTTCTGTGTCCGCTTTAGCCCTCCTACCCTTACCAAATGTGACACAATGGCAACAGCATGGCACCACAATGGCAACACAGTGGTGAACTACAACATGTGCAATGGTACTACCCAGTGGTACCATGGTTGTACTATGGTAGTTTAAATTTTGATTATTTTGTTGATATGGTAGGACAGTGGTACAATGGTATCACAATGGAATTGAAACAAACCACTGTGATACAATGAAAACCTTAATGGTAGTACAGTGGTAATCACAGTGGTATTGTAATGGCAAATGAGTGGTATTACAGTGGTATTCCGAAGAACTTTTTGTAAGGGTAATCTTCTGCCCTGCCATCTTCAGTTTTTCCTTGTAGATCTCCCTGTACTTGTCCCTCTGGGTCCTCTTATCTGTTTTGAATGCCCTTCTTTTCTCCCCAGTTGCTCCCCTCACCTCTTGGGTGAATTACAATGGCCAATTCCATCTTTTGCTTTTCTTAACCCTCCTGATGCAGCTGTCCATGACCTTCATTAACCCCCCTTATTGCTTCCTATAACTCCTCCACGTCCTCTATCTGCCCTTTCCTCTTCATTTCCTCCTCAAAAATCACCCTCATTCTGGCAAAATCTGCCCACTTGAAATCCAGAACCTTAGTGATTGACTGGCCCACTGCCTTCTCCATCATTACCCTGAACCGCACCATGTTGTGGTCACTTGCATCTAGGCTATCCCCCACTACCACCTCTTCCACACTTTCCCTATTAGTGAGAATCACGTCCAATATGTTGCCACCCCTGGTTGTCTCTCTTACCAGCTGTTGCAGGAATGCTCCTTGGAGGGACTCCAAGATCGCCGTACTTCTGTCTGACTTAGCTGACTGGATGTTCCAGTCAACATTGAGGAGGTTAAGGTCCCCTACCAGCAGAAGTCCCCATTTGAGAGCCATCCTCTGGACTGCCTGCATCAGCTGCCTGTCCACCTCCTCCCCCTGCATCAGGGGTCTGTAGATCACACCCAGTCTTAAAGCTGCACCAGACCATTTTTCCAGTGTGACCCACAGGACCTCCGCCACATCCTGTTCCTCCTGCCCTTCCATCACCCTGATGTCTTCCTTAACATACAGTGCCACCCCCCCCTTCTTCCAGGCCTATCTTTCCTAAACAGTCTGTAACCTGGGATGTCCACCTCCCATGTATGGTGCTGTGATCACCAGGTCTTTGTTACGGCCATGCTGTCTAGTCCCTCATCCACCATTATGGCCTCTAATTCACCACCTTGTTCCCTAAACTCCTGGGATTTGTGTACAAGCCTTTCTACCAAATACCCTCCTCCCCCTTACTATTGCTCTCCACCCTTCCTACCCCCTCCTGTGGGGGGAATGCTAGCTAGGCTATCCCCTTCTCCTGTAACCCTCTCTCTCTCATCCTAGCCTCGTACTCCTCCCTACCAGTTTAAACCCCCCCTTGAGACTCTATCAATATAATTTTGTTGGCCTCCCCTCAAAACCCTAGCTCTCGCTGAGGTCAAGCTTGTCCTTCCAGCACAAATCCTCATCCTCCCATGTGTCCCCCAACTCTCCAGTAGAGGCAAACCCTTCCTCCTGGCACCATTCTTTGAGCCAGGCCTAACAGTGCTGGCATAGGGTACGGGCAAGACCTCTGAGAATGCCAGTGATCTTGCCTCTTCCTTGCAGCCTTTTGCCAGTGCCCTAAACTGTCTCTGCACCTCCTCCACCTCATTGCTGGCCAGATCATTTGTACCCAAATGAATGACCAGGTGTAGTTTTCCTTCTACCACCCTTGCCCCCTCCTTGATTTTCTTCATCGCCCTCCCTGCTTCCATCCCTGGTTCACAAAACACTGATCTCCCCTTGTAGTTTACCCCCCTTCCTAAGCTAATGTATCTCCATGACAATCAAGTCCCTGAAGACCATGACCTTCTCTACCTCTCCTGCCCTTGCCAGTGAAACTGGTCCCTTGCTGGATGAACCCTTCCCTCTGCCTGCTGCTCCTCTGCTAGTGTCCCCCTTGCTTGCCCAATCCACCTGCCCCATTTGCTAGCACCCTGCTACCTCTCCTAATTACCACTCCTCTGTTCCTTTACTTGCATTTCCCTGGCTTGCTCTGTCCTCATGCCCCCTCTGCTTGCCCCCTCTGCTTCCCCCACTGTTCCTCCCCCCAACTCTCCCCCTGCTGCTTCCTTACTTGTATCCCTGGCTTGCTCCTGCCTTGCTCCCTCTGCTCCCCCTCTTTCTCCTCCAATTCCCCTCTTCTGCTCTTGATTCAGAACCACTTTCAGACATTCCCTTCTCCTCTGTCCCCATTTCTCCTATCTTTCCTAGGCCCTGCCTACCTGCCTGCCCCCCCTGCTTTCCTCTTGGCTCTTCCCTTTCATCAACTCCCCCCAGTCCTATGCTCACCTTCACTATGGCACTGCTCCCTTCCTGTTAACCTTTCCCTGCTCTCCACTTCACCCCTACCTCATCTCTCCTTTCCCCATCACTGCTCCTGTGCTCACCTCTTCCACTACCCTGTCCCCCTTCAGTTTGCTTTACCCTACCTCCCACATCCCCTCCTAGCTCAGTTCCCTTTTCCCAACCCCGTTCCTATTCATCACTTCCTTCTGCATCCTGTGTGCTCCCTGCCTTGCCTGTCCCCTTCTAACTTCACCTCTCTTCCCCTCCCTGGCTCCCTCGTCCTTCATGGTTGCTAGCAGTGCAAACTTGTTGAACACTGTAATCCCTCTTTCAGTGAATGCTCTTGTGCCCATAGGTGTCCAGAAACCACCACCCCTCAGTCCCCAGTTCCTCTTCCTCCTCACCACCTGCCATCCAGTTTCTTCCCCAAATCCTGGCCTGCCTCCCATTACCCCCTGGCCATCCCTGTTGCCTTCCCACCACTTTCCCTGCCCACAACCATCCAGTTCTCCATGGATTCAAGTGAATTGTAGTTGTAGCTGGTCCTCCCCCCAATTGCCTGCTACATTCTCTCCACATCCCTCCCCAGACTTATTGTTTCAGATGCCAATTGCCCCAACCTTATGCATACTAGACAACCCCCATTCTCCATAACATCTTCATAAATACCACTGCCCCACACCCATTATACCCAACTATTCTCCCCATCCATCTTTTCTTCTTCTGAGCCCCCTCCCCTTCCTAACATCCTCCACCCCTGCCCTCTCCAGCCTCCTGTATGGTGCATAAATTCAGCCTGCCATCCCTGCCCTCTGTAAGGGTCCAGGCTCCTCAGTAAGGATCCAACTGCAGTGAAAACACTACCTACGGATACAACCTCTCCTAATCTACTGACTATAACCAAGTTAAGTCTGAATGCAACTTAAGGCAAAAGAAAAGCTAAAAAATAAGGCTACCATATCGTCCTTATTTGTTAATCATACCAGGTACTCTTACTCTAATTTGCCTTTGTGAAAAAATCTTGACATGATGTCATGGAAAAAAATGACATGACAGTTTTCAAGGCAGATCTCAATATGACATCCTAATATTTGAAGGACAGTCTTTACTAAGCTACCTAATCCTGCTGTAAAAGTACTGCTGACTGAACAATTTATCTTGTCTACACAATACTTCTCTATTATTAGATCCTAGTTAGCCTTAGCCTTATTAGATCCTTGTAGCAGTTTTCAAAATAAAAAAAAAATCTGTAAACAGTAAATCCACCAGAGCACTGCTGTCTGAATAGTTAATATTGGCTAATATTGGCTCTTCTTACAGTTTTTATTTTGTTTTTATTTTTTGTTTTGTGCTTTGTAATCTCTGTTGGGAACCTCTTCCTAAGTGCAGACAGGAAGCTGTAATGTGGTATGGGATCCTCCAGCCTATGAACATAGAGATGCTCGGGGAGGTGGGGTGGCAGAGGGTGGGGTGGGGTGGGTTAATGCAGCAACTCCTCTGGAAATGATCTGCTCTCTTTGCCCTCCCGGCTCTGTGGTATGGTGGTATAGGATCCTCCAACCTATGAACATAGAGCCACTCAGGGAGGTGGGGTGGCAGAGGGTGGGGTGGGTTTATGCAGCACCTCCCTCTGGAAATGATCAGCTCCCTTTGCCCTTCAGCCCTCTTGCTCAGCTTCTTTCACCTGAGATGCCGAGACCCCTTCTTTCAGCCAATCATTCTTGGATGCAGTCCTCAGCTGTCCAGTCTTCCCTCAGATGGCCATCTGAAGAGTATTGTTGCTGTCTGCTATTTAAATATCTCCCAAGAGAGATTAAAATCCAGTGCCTTTTAGACTCATCCCTCTGATTGGCTGCAACCATGCCCATGTCAAGTAGAGAGAGTGAGTGAATTACTATCAATGGTCAAACAGTAACCCCCCCGATCCGTGATATAGCCAAAGAATATACCCAAACTCAGTAACCTAGAGATCTCCGTCTATATCACTGGAACTGTAAGTACACCCTGCACTGTGATGCAAAATCCTTCAGACCAACACAATGGAAGTACCCCCACTTACAGAAGTATGCTACGTTAATAGCAGAAATAATAGAAAAACAGCCCCAGCAGAGAATGTATCTTAAAAGTATCAAAAAAACACTGTTCCCTGGTTGTGCATATTCCTTCATCTGCTGTCCGATCTCCTAACCCACCAAAATGTGGCACGTCCCTCTAGAAACAATCAGCTCCCTTTGCCCTCCATCTCTCTTGCTTGGCACCTTTCACCTGAGATGCCGAGACCCCTTCTTTCAGCTGATAGTTCTTGGATGCAGTCCTCAGCCACCCAGTCACAGTGAGGATTGGAGCAGAATGTTTGCTACATTCCTGAATTTGGAAGGGGAGAGTGAGGTACTAATAGAGATGCATGGATATCACTTTTACACCGGATATCGGATCCGGATATCCTGCATCTACTATCAGACCAGATCGGTTCAACATCGGGTCGGATAGTAATTGTCGGCTGAAATATGCAGCCAACGGGAAAACTTTTCCATGGCCCCTCTTGCCAATAAACCCCTTTTTATTTCTAGTGCTAGAGGCTACGGACTTGAAGCATCTTATTTAGGACTGCCAGTGCTTGTCGTGTGCCTCCCTGCGCACCCGGCAAGTCTTTAGACCATCTTGCTAAAACTGCAGCATTTGTGACCTCCTGCAGCATAAACATAGGGACTGGAGCCACTGTACAGAAGCGGTGCTTTATACACATGCAACGCGAACATTCGCAGTTGCGTTTAAAACCTCATAGGAACTACTTCAATTTAATAGATGAGCCATCCTTAATGACTACGGGGAATACGGGACTGGGAAAGTTGCTAGCTACCATGGTGAAATGCATCTCGCCCCATTCTCAGAGCGCTCCACAGCACACCGCAGTCCCCATCTCCAAAGCCTTTCCCCACGAATTGCAAGCAGTGTCTGATTCAAATATACTGCTCCTGGAAACAGAGTTCCCAGGACCTATTAACACCCATTTTCAGTCAATATCATGCACAAGATATTTTGGTGGCTGTTATGGTCCTTTCAGTGTAAATAATAATGGGACCCAAGGAACCTAACTGGGGGAGGGGGGGTCCTAGCCACATAATTAATAGTTTTCAGTACCGATCTACGTGCACAGGTCCAGGCATATACATGACAACAAGAACTTTAAAATAAAGAACACAAGAACATTTCCAAGCAATCGTTAATAATCACCAGGATAGCCCTGTAGGGAGGCATTGTCATGTGGATCACAACTCCTTTCATTTAAAACATGTGGTGGCTCAGGTCCCCCTTCCTCCATTTTTCCCTCCCCCCTTTTTTTTCTCTGTTTCTCTGTAGTTGTTTTTTTCATGATTCTTCCAGCCATCTTGTGGAACATTGCAAATTTAGTCTGTTTAATAGCTCAGTTTCCTTTGTCTCTTTGTTATTGTGGATATTGCTACAAATGTTCGACCCAACCCAACCTGATTTAAATTTAAAAACCGATCGGGTCAGATATGGGTAAAAAGCCCGATATCCGACCGGATCGGATCTCCGGGTCGGATATCCATGCATCACTAGTTACTAATAATTTTTGAGTGAAAATACATAGCTTTTACTTTATGAATAGTTTTGGGACAGAGGTTCCTGAGCCTTTTATAACAAAGTCTATCAGCAGCGTAACTTGATGTCTCATGGGCAGTCCAGGCAGCATCTCTCAGTTGTGTTAGCTCAATAGAAGAACCAATGAAAGTAGGCCATCCTTACTCTGATTTTCCTGATTGGAGTATGGGTGTCATAGAGTGACATGAGTATGGAACAGAAATAATCAGAGCCTGATCAAGATCAAGAATATAATAAACTCCATTTGGGAATCAAGAGGTTGGACAAAAAGTCAGACAGGGAGAAATTTCACAGTGAACGACCTGTAATTATTTTAGATGGGGCCTTAGGCAATCTGTTTTTCTGGATGTGGTGTGTGATGCAGAGATTACTGAAAAAGTCATGGAGCATATCAGCAACCATAATATGATGGGGATGAGAGGACAAGATCCAGTCAAGGAAGGAGTAGTTGGAGGACTTGCTATTGACTGTTAGGGTTAGAGACCAACTGGTGAAAACTGAGGGCTTTGAGTGGAGAGAGAAAGATTTAGTGTTGAGTCACTTACAGTTTAGGTCCCCACAGGAGGATGTGCTCAAGCTTTGGTGTGCTTATTTGAGCTAGGTGACTGGAAATTGTATCAACAACAGCATCACCACTCTTTCCTGGAGAGCAGTAGATGCCTGTAAGGAGCTGCGGAATAGAATGGGGAAAGGTAACTGTTCTACAGGTTAGTTCATGAGAGCTAGGGATGGTGTCCTATGAGACAAGAGAAAAATGAACAGCAGAGGATATGTAAAGGGCTACTTCCACCCGTTTCCCTCTGTCCTGTCTACAGTAAGAAAAGCCAGGAAGGGAAATGTCTGAACAGGGGGATATTTGCTGAAAAACAGGTTTCAAATGTTTGTGTGTATGTGCACATGTTTCTCGGTTTCTCTTGTCCTTGCTATTGTGCCTTTGTATATTTCTTTTTCCTCTATACTATTTTAATAATGTGTGCAATGAATGTCAATACCACAAACTTACCCATTCCCACTACCCCGTCCCCACCTACTTCCCCCTTCCCTCCCTACTCCTTCTAGATTTGTAGCCCATCCCATTGCCAACTTCCCAACCTCCTGTCCTATCCCATATTTTCCTTCACCCCCCCCCGACAAGGTGACCTTGAGCCTAAGGTTACCGTTGGCTCTGAACTCAAACCCCTCCCCAACCCAGCTCTCTTCCAACCCTGTACTCTGGACCACCTCCCACTCTCTCTCTCTCTCTATTCCCCTAATGACCTATGCTAGCACCAGCATAGCTCAGGTCGGTATCATGTGTCTATACTATGTAATTTTCTCCCTGTTATTGTCTCTGTTGCTGCTCCAGTAATTGTATGTGATACTGTTGTTCTTTTTTTTCTCACTTCTCAATGTGGAACCTTTGTAAATGAGCTTGCAGCTCAAAGGTTGTAATCTGATAATTCAATAAATAAATAAAATAAAACAATATTTCTGCTATTGTAATAAACAACTTTGATTGATTGATTCTGTCTATAAATGATATGAGAGGGTACCTTAAAAAGATGAGCACAGGCAACCTGTTCAGATTTTCACTTTACAGATTTTCATTGCTTAGCCACTGTTTGACTCTAGAATGCAAGGCTGGTTTCAAGTACAGATTGTTTTAACCAAAAAACACCTTTAAGTTTCAATTTCTCCAAGTGGCCCCTGTTTCATGCAATATATTGTGCCCACAACAGCTTGCTTCACTACATATAAGCAACAGAGCACTTCATTCACTGTTTGAATGTTTTCTGCTTCACAGGTGTCTGTGGTCACGCTACAATTGATGTTTCACTTCTCCCAGGTGCTTTTTGCCTCTGGTACTACTTCTGCTATTACTGATGCCTTTGTTCCTAAAACTGTGGTAGATGGTATCACTGATGTTATGGAAGTTGAAATACTTTAAGAGACGTACTGTCTAAAATTAATATCACCAAACTGTTGTTGTACAGCAGTTGCTGAATAAGTTCTTGTGTTTCTTATTTCATTGTTTTCATTAGTGCTGTTACATAGTCAAAATGCAAAAAAAAAAAAGATAATTCTTAAATGGATTTAATTTAATAAATTACAGCATTACTAAATTGTTCAATAATGGTTCAGTGAAGCATACTGTCACTTCCTTCTGTGCTACGGTCCTGACGTGAAGGATCAAGTACAAAGAACATCAAGGAGTCTGCTGCCTGGAGTCAGCCTGAGGTCGGCCGTCAGCCAGCCATGCTGCTCCACTGACACCTAACCCTCCCTGCTGACTAAGGACTGGGGACTTTACCCTCCATTCCTCTTCCAGTAGTGACTGTTATTTTACTTCTCGCCTATTTTACTGCACTCTCAGCTTCCTCCAATCTGAGTATACCCTACATCCATATTTCTGTGCTCCCCATATTGTGCCTGCTTATTTATCAACAATTTGCTTATTGTATTATTACAGACCATTTCACTACTGCCTAATTGCTCTTCTCCTTGTATACACCCCATCTAGGTACTGCTTCTTGTCAGTGTAACTGCCTAGCTGTGTCTGCCTAGATATTCTCTAGTTTCCCTATTTGGCTTAGCCATTACTATTAGTTTCATCTTATCTAATCATGTGGCTCTTTATTCCTATTCAGCTTCCCTGAATTACTGCTTATCAAATTGTTTTTCCTAAGGCGCTGCTGGCACATAAAAGTATTCCTAAATAACTGCTCTCCTGCCTTAAGTTTTCTTAGTATTTGTGGGTTAGCCAGTGTTTGCTTTAACTGTTCATTTTGAGTTACTCCACTGTATGTTTATTTTTCCCCAGCCTAACAGTACCTCTGCTTAACTTTCTGTGTTTATCGAGGTATTGCTCTCACATTTGAGTATTTGTAATAACTATTAACCTAACATACTAACATACTATTTCCCAGCAGATTAGGCCTTGTGGTCTATCGAGTCTGCTAGAACCTCAGATCCCTAGTTGGGTGCCAAGGCCCTCCCCTCCCTTGTGTTCCAGAAACCCCTATCATCCATCCCCATCCCCCTGGGACAGGCCATCATCTGATACATCCACTTTCTGTGTCTGTCCCACCCTCTCTTGAAGCCCTCCACTGTGGATCTCTGAACCAGCTCGCCAGGCAGTGCATTCCAAGGATCCACCACCCTCTCAGTGAAAAACCTCCTCCTCTTCCCCCCCCACCCGTCCATCTTCCAACTTCAAACCATGCCCTCTGGTGATACCTCCCTGCTTTAGTCTAAAGATCCCCTCCATGTTTACCCTATTTATTCCCTTGAGGTGCCATGAGACCTCAATCATGTCCCCTGTCTCTCCTCTCCTCCAATGAAAATAGACAGAGCTCCTCAAGTCTGTCCTCATATGTCAAATCCTAGCCCTCGTATCATCTTAGTTGCCCTCCTCTGTACCCTCTCCAGGAGCTGTATGTCCCTCTTCAAGTGTGGTCTCCAGTACTGTACACAGTACTCAAGGTGTGGTCTAACCAGTCCATTGTACAGCGGCAGAATCACTTCCTTGCTCCTAGAGGTGATCCTCCTTACGATGCATCCCAACATCCTGTTTGCCTTTCTAGCCGCTCTCCTGCACTGCTCAGAGTTATTCATACATGCATCCACCATGACCCCTAGGTCTTTTTCCCCCTATTGAGGCCTCCAGCGCCTCCCCTCCCAGAGTGCACCTGTGTTTGGGGTTTCCCCGCCCAAGATGCAACACCTTGCACTTGGTGATATTGAAATTTAATTTCCATGTGTGAGCCCAGCTTTCCAGGGTGTCCAGGTCCCCTTGCAGGGTCAACCTCCCTCTTCTCCCTCAACTTCTGCTCCCATCTTGGAGTCATCACGAAGAGACTCATTTTACACCTATACCCTCCCTGATGTCTGATATGTATGCATTAAACAGGATCGGACCCAGGACTGAGCCCTGCGGTACGCCACTACCAACCTCTCTAGGGTTCGAGAGCTCCCCACAGACCACTACTCTCTGGGTGCGTCCAGCTAGCCAGTTTTCAATCTATCTGACCATCAAAGGGCCTACTCCTAACCCCATCAGTTTTTTCACCAGACCATTGTGGGGGACAGAGTCAAACGCCTTGCTGAAGTCCAAGAATAATACATCCACAGGCTTTCCCCTGTCCAGTTCTGATGTTACCCATTCATAGAACTCCACAAGGTTGGTTTGACCTGATCTACCTGGCACAAACCCATGTTGCCGACTATGCAGACCTCCCACCTCCTCCAAGTACACCCCCAATTGTTTCTTTAGTATACTCTCCATTAATTTTCTCACCACGAGGTCAAACTGATGGGTCTATAGTTACCTGGTACTTCCTTCGACCCCCCTTTATGGATTGGCACCACATGTGCCTCTCGCCAATCCCAGGTACCCTCCCTCTCAAGTGACCTGTTGAAGAGCTCCAGGGGTGCAGCCAGTATGTCCGCCAATTCCATAGTACTCTCCGGATGAATGCCATCCGCCCAGGAGATTTGTCTTTCTTTAGGACCTTGAGGGCTAACCACACCCTTTTGGTGGAGATGGCATCATCCGTCCCCTCCACCTTACTGGCCTTTTTATCCTTATCCAAATGTGACACCTCTGGGGTACCTCTCCTTCCCTCTTGCTCCATTTCTGTTGCTTTCCTGATCCCACTCACTGCCGCTTCTATCCCCATTGTGCCTTGCTTTGTAGATATCCCATCCCCTCCTAGTGAACACAGAGGAAAGTACTGTTAAATACCTCTGCCTGATCCTCGCCTCTTCCACCCACCCTCCTTCTGATCTCAATCTCCTGAGATGGCCCTTAGTTTTCTCCGCTCCCCCAATGCACAGGAAGAACCCCTTCCCTCTATTATCCCTCTGTGCCAGCCGCTGCTCCTTACTGGACTTTGCTCCCCTCACCATCCGGGTGACTTTTCTAGATGCAAGATGGTACATTTCCTTATCCCTATTTCCTCTTGTTGTTTTATATTTTTTGTAGGCCATCTTCTTTTCTCTGACTGCTACCTGTACCTCACTGGACCACCAGCATGGTTTATGTGACCTTTCTCCCTTACGTTTCAACTTAGCGCAGATCCTGACTGCCTCATGAAGTCCTCGTTTTATGACCTCCCATTTCCTTTCCACACTTGTCATTGATGTAATCCCCTTCAAGTGATCCTTGAGAATATTTCCCATGCCCACAAAGTCTGCCCCCCTGAAGTCCACTGCCAGTGTCCTAGATTTCACCCCCTCCCCCCATGCTTATTTGAAACCAGACAGTATTGTGGTCGCTCCCAATCAGGGGTCCTCTACAACCAGGTCCCTTACGATCCCCATCTGCAGAACCACATCCAGGACATGCCCTCCCTTGTGGGCTCCATCACATGCTGTGTTAAGAACACATCCTGGAAGCCATCCAGCAGCCTCTGCTCTTTGGCCACCTTAGAGGACATGGTACCCCAGTTTGTACTTGGCATATTAAGGTCCCCCATCAACATCACTCCTTCCCCTTTTGGTTCACACTGGGCAATGATGTTGTCCAGCAAACCATCCTCTAGAACATCACTCATCCCGGGGGAACTATATACTACACCCAGCTTGACCTTTATCTCCTGCTGGGGATCATAAGGTGACCCATAAGGCCTCCACATTTCCCTCTGCCTCTTCTACCCTAGCAATTACTATGTCATCTCAATGAACATAGCCACTCCAACTCTCTGCCCTCCCTTTCTGTCCTTCCTAAGCATATGTGCACTCTAACACGCTTAGGTCCCAGTCATGAGTTTCGTTTGGCCACGTCTCTGTGACCGCCGCCACATCCACCCCTCAACAGCATGGCCTGGAACTCTGGCAACTTGTTTCCCAAGCTCCTGGCATTTACTAACACCAACCCCCACCCCTTATCCCTGATCCCTTTGTCGAACCCACCCAGGTTCCTTATACTTCCATCCTCCCTCTGCTTGTCCTGAACCCTCCACCCCCAGTCTGTTTCCCCCCTCCCCCTTGGGTTTGAAGGCTATTCCCCTCATCTGGAGGAGAGGGCTTCTGGACAGCCCCTTCCTTATCCCTTCCCCCCCCTCACAAGTTTAAACCCCACCTTTCTTGAATGCAGTCAGCCATCCCCTGTTTAAGGACTTCCTTCCCTAATGGAACAAGATGAAGCCTATCCTTGGCATACAGTCCCTTATCCTCCCAAACTCCTTTCCAGTTCCCTAACACCCCCAACCCACTCTCTTCACCTCACTTCCTGAGCCAGTCATTAACCTCTGTGATCTTCATTTTTTTCTCCACTGAGGCCTTAGGTACTGGCAATATCTCCGAAAAGGAAATGTTGCATCCATTATCCCAACAGACTCTGGCAAGTTCTTGGAACCTTGCTTGGATTTCCAAAACTCTATTTCCCTCTAGATCGTTGGTTCCCAAATGCACCAGGAAATCCAGTTTCCCTCCACAATCTCTAACCAGTTCATACAGCATGAACTTTGCTCTGTGCACTGTCAGCCCAGAGATATTCACTACCTTCACCTGGCTATGGCATCCACCCCCCTGTCCCTCCCACTGGATACCCCTAATCATAGAGTCTCCCAATAACAGAACCTTAACACCGCCATCATCCTTATGGTTACCTCCACTATGCCCTCTCAGTCCCCCATCCCCCCTTTATTAGTGATCTCAATTCCATGGGAGTCTTCCTGCCTTATTAGAGACCCCCTTGTCACCCTCCCCTTTCTGCCTCCCTTGTTATTTTGCCCACTTAACTCAGACCCCCTCTGAATAGGTGTCCCCTTTAAACCTCTCTTATCTGAACTATTTATCCTGGCCCTAATGGTTTCCCCTTCCCCACACGCTATCCCCTTGAAATAGTACCCTGCCTCCAGAGGCTCTCTGTGGGTCCCTTTAACTAGGGCCCCATCCTTGGTACTGACCCCCCTGCTGAAGGGGGGCTCCTCTCCCACCTCCTTGTCTCCCAGTTTCTCTCCAGTCATGCTCTCCTCCCTCATGTCTGCAATATGTTGCATCTCCCCCATCTGCTTAACATTTATGTTTCCCCTTCTCCCTCTGGGACTATTTCTATCCTTTCCATTGCCAGTCTGTGATACCCTATGGGTATCCGACTCCCTCCCCCCAGCCTCTGTATCAGTTTCCTCATTTCCACCAACCCCTTCCTCCCCCTCTAGGTTGCTTAGTAGCTTAAATTTATTGTGACACTTTATGTCAGCCTCCATCAAGTAACCCGAGTTTCCCCTGACTGCACCTCTAAACTGCCCCTCTTCTTCCCCTCTTGCTCTGTTCTCCTTAGGAGCTCCCTTCCCACAGTCTGCTGTTTTAGAGTCCCCCACAACAGCCCCTCCCTTCTCAATGTCTGCTCTACTAGGCTTCCCCACAACAGCCCCTCCTGACTCTTCCCCCTCCACTCTCTTTGTATTCAGAATGTTCACCCCGTACGCTTTCCCCTTAGTGTCAACATCCCTATCTAAGGGTCCTCTGTCCCTAATATCCCCCCTCCTGCTTGCTGTAACATAACATCCTGTAATTTCAGAGCGTTGCCCCAGCCTCCCCTCAGACCCACCCTTCTGCTCCCCATATCCACACCCCTTATCCTTGGACACCCCCTAGCTCCCCCAGCTTACTCCTTAACCAATATACCTCACTCCTGATACAAGATAGCTGTCTACAGAGTGGGCAGCCTCCCTCTCTCCAGGCCCAATTGAGAATTATTGCCATCCCACAGCCTGTGCAGCCTACAACCCTTCCGAAGATGCCTGCCATGATGGAATATGGCCACCCTGTTTGTCCCCCTCTTTATAATGGCACACCCCCTTTTCTCAGTCCTTCCCCTGAATACAGTTTCTTTCTATACTGACTGCAGTTATTTACAAACCCAATTCAACCCCACCAATAAAGTTCCCAAGTCTCACAAACACATACAGTCCAGTGTGTTCAGTCCCACTAACAGTGTGTGTATGCAGACATCAGGTACGTATGATGTCACAGGGCCCACCAGTTCCTGTTGCTTCAATTTCAGTTCCAAACAGAAATACACAGTCCTTCAATCCCAACTCCCAGTGGCTTTTCAGTATTTAAGAAAGCCTACAAAACAGGGTGGGTCGGAGGGCTCTTACCAACACCAGGCAAACATCACATTTAAATTTCACTCTAATTATCACTGCCAAACAAGTGTTCCCAAGCCTCAAAAGTTACAATATCACAGCCCAAGTAACAGTTCTAACTCAAAGTAGTAATTTTTAACACATAGAACTAATTTCACGTACAAAACTATTCAAATATTTCAGTTAAAACAGAATATAACCCCAGACCTCTGTCCTTCCCAGCCTCCTGCTTATGTTCCCAAGTGAACAATGAAAGATAAGGTGATTCCTGTTAATTTCCCCTTCCCCTAACACCAGGCAAACATCACATTTAAATTTCACTCTAATTATCACTGCCAAACAAGTGTTCCCAAGCCTCAAAAGTTACAATATCACAGCCCAAGTAACAGTTCTAACTCAAAGTAGTAATTTTTAACACATTGAATAGTTTTGTACATGAAATTAGTTCTAATATTTCAGTTAAAACAGAATATAACCCCAGACCTCTGTCCTTACCAGCCTCCTGCTTATGTTCCCAAGTGAACCTGCCTTAAGCGTTCTTGTTATTTTGCTGCCTTGCCAGTGTCTGTTATAATTGCTAATTTATTTATTTATTTTTGATTACCAGTCTGTCTGCTAATCATGCTACCAACCATCCTTCTCTGCCTCTTCCTGATCCCTCCACTTCCTTCAACCCTCTCCCCTTCCACTCCCCTCACCCTTTTCCTTTCCACACTTCTCTTCCACAACCCTCCCCGCATCCAGTCCCCTCTTCTTCTCCATATATCCTAGTCTCCTTTCCTCCCATCCCTTAACCTGGAGTTCCTCCACTGCTTTCTCCAGTCCCTTACCTGCTCATCAGTTCCCTATTCTTCTCCCTAAGCCTAGACATCAGAAGACCCACCCCATTTTTCTCCTCCTTACCCTGCTTCTCCTCCTTGTTCGTAATGTGGAACTCAGTTTTGGTCCCCTGCCCTCCTCCTTCTCCTCCATCCTTAGAGGCCTTGGTATTTTCCACCTGAATGCCAGGAGCCTCCTCCCAAAACCAGATGATCTTACTGTATTGGTTTCTCGACACTCTAGACTGCCTCTGTATCACGGAATCCAGCCTCTTCTCCAGGATTCCTGATTCCTTTTTAGCCATCCCAGAGTATCACATCTTCAGGCAGGACAGGGGTAATCGTGGGGGTGGCATTGTCCCTGTATCTGCACCGGAGTCTTTCTTGCACCATCACTCTCAGGGAGGCTACATCATCCTCCCATGAGTCCCTGTTAGCTAAACCCTTTCTGTCTTTAGTGCCCATTTTTATTGGCATTTTTTACACTTCACTGAGAATCTATCCCTCTTCTCTGGTAGATTTACTCTGGATTCTTTCTTCACACTCCTCTGCTGGTGAGCTCATCCTCTTGGGTGACTTCATCATTAATTGGCTTTCCCCATTCTCCAGGTTGACTATCCATAGGATTGCATCCCTTAACCTTTTGCAACTCACCACAGAACCACCCGGCTCAATTCCCATTCATCTAACCACACCCTCATTGACTGGATTCTCTCCTCTCACCCCCACTGTATGGTTGCAGCAGGCATATTGCTGGATGCTTTCAGTGACCATTGTATGACATGATATAACAGAATGGTCCAGCTCTCTCCTTACTCACCAAAGTACATGTGGTCTAGATCTCTTTGGTCACTGAACATAGAGGCTGTACTGAGCCACCTGGCTGCTACTGATTGCTCTGCCATGCTCACTGCCCCAGATATTTGTATAGCACTATCCCTCTTCCACTTGTTATTCACTTCTGCCTGGGACAAGCACTCCCCCATCAGGAAATCTAGGGTAGCATCATCTCACCACCCCTGAATCCCCTGTGATCTCATCAACTTATGCAATACCTCTGGCCAAGCGTGGACCAAGTACAAATTATGTTGGCAGTGTCAGTGGCTCAGTAGGTAGCACATTCGCCTCTGAGGCCAGGAGATCAGAGGCCTGTGGGTTCAATTCCCACATCTGGCACTTGGGTTAATATCCCAGTACTGACACTGTAGTGTAGCATGAGAGGGGTGCTGCACTTCTGAGGTGCCGTCTTTCAGATGAGATGTTAAACCGAGGTCCCATCTGCCTGGATTGGTGGTAGTTCAGGTGGATGTTAAAGATCCCATGGCACTTATCGAAAAGAGTAGGGGAATTTCCCTGGTGTCCTGGACAAATTTCCCTCAGTCACTAAAAATACCACCAACAGCTTAATCTGGTTCAAGGTCAGTTGGCATTCATCTGTATCCCCCTCCCCCGGGTCGTGCCTGAGAATAGGCAGGATTTGTCTAGTGCACTTACCCGGTCAACAAAAGCTAAAATAAAAAAAAAATTATCCCACTCCCTACAGGACCTCCTCTCCTACAGAGCACTTAGAAACACTTGCATTAAGGCCATGCGAACCACTAAGTCCCTTTATTTTAGGGCCATCCTCCAGAATAACAGTAATTACCTGTTTAATTCTAGAAGGGGCTTCACTCCCATTTTGACCTCTTATTCCAGTCCTCTCCTCCAGCCCTTTTAGATAGAGGCTCACCAGTATCTGACCCTTCCTCTTTTGCTGCTCACTTCAATGAGTTTTTCATCACTTGCACTATCCCCTTCCCTCTCCCCCACCAAACTTTCACCAAGTTTTGACTTTCCACCTGTCACTCTCCAGGAGACTCTTCTTGCCCTATCCCCACTAAACCCTTCCAAATCTAGCCCAGATGAGTTGGATCCTAAATTTCTCCATCTGTCAGATGCAGACAATAACCCCCAACTCACCTCCTCAACCTCTCATTCACCCTTTGCACTGTCCGTCAGTCCTGGAATTTAGCCAAGGTAATCCCTCTCTACATAGGGGGTAATCCATCCACTGCTGGAAAATTCCACCCTATCTCACTCCTCCCTTGTCTTGTGAAGTTGCAAGAGAAACTGGTCTACTTATTGACTGCAAAATTCTTCCACTCCTCCAACTTCCTCTCCCCCTTCCAGTCTAGTTTTTGGAAAGATCACTCCACCATCACCTCCCTACTTAGGGTCACTGATTCCATCCTCTCACAGACTGATCAGGGTCATATCACTGTGGCCATTTTCAGTGACCTGGCAAAAGCTTTTGATTTAGTGTCCTACTGTCTCTTCTTTGATAAGCTAAGCACTGCCGGCCTCTCAGCCCCTGCTGTCTACTGGTTCCATTCTTATCTCACAGGCCATCAGCAGTCAGCACAGATAGGAAGTGCACTCTCCTCACCACTACCTGTCCAGGCAAAGGCCCCACAGGGCTCTTTCCTGGGTCCAATTCTATTCTCAGTCTTCTTCAGTGACTTACCCACTGCTTGTGCCAACTCGCATATTCAGTGCATGCAGATGGGACAGTCCTCTACTCCTCAGGTCCCTCAACTGCTTCTTTGGAAGGCTCACTCCAGCATGACATTCACAATGCTCTGCACTGACTCCAGGCCACCCAACTAAGGGTCAACACACACAAAAAAAAACCTGTGTCTATGACCTTTGATGCCAACCAGAAGTTGGCCTGGCTCACCTCCCTCACCATTTTCTCCATGCTACATGATTCAGTGCTTGTGGCTGTAACTACCTTCAAGTACCTTGGTGTGTGGTTAGATAGCAAGTTTGATGTCTTGGCTCACATCAGTGCCATCTATGCCAAATTCAACCCCAAACTCAGTGCTCTGTACTGCAATAAGGAATGCCTCTCTCAACTGGTCCTCCAGGAGGTAGCCATCAAAATGGTCCTCCCAGTCATCAGCTTTGCAGATGTGGTCTATGGCACTGCCCTGTCTACTTTCATGGCCAGACTGGACATTCTGTGCAACTCCTGCCATTTTGCTACCAAGTCTTCCTCTTGCACCCACCACTGCTCCCTTTATTCTTCACTATCCATCCTTCTGCTCCCAACATGTCACCAACTCCACTGTGCCTCAGTCATCTCTAAATACTGGTTTGGCTAACTCCCCTCCTACTTAACCTAATCTCATCTCCACTATTCTCTCCTTCTCCTACTCATTACACTCCAGGGACCTACACACTTTCTTTCTTTCCAACCAATATTCCTCATGTGAAAATTCTGCTTTCTCATAACCTCACTCTGGAATCAACTACCATCCTCCATCCATCCATCTCTCTCCTTCCCTACCCTCCCTTAGATGTCAACTAAAACATCACCCATCTCCCCCTTGTTACAGCTTACCCTCTTCTTAAACTCTTCCTGACTTTTCTCGACTTCACCTATGAGTATTGGTTCAACATCTCATCATATGGGTTCTTCTGCACTTTTGAATTCACCTTATTTGCACACTTGTTTTTATTCAGCATGCTATTTATTTGATAGCCTGTAGCATTTTTTGGATTACTGTCTGTATTGCACCTCGGCTTATAAACTTTATTTCATTGTTACTGTAATCATCATTATCAGCCTGGTTTGTATTTCTTTGTAACTGCAATTTTCCCTTCCCTTTCCCTCGGGTCACACCTGTAAATGATCCTTGGCTCAGTGTGCCTCTCCTGGTCACCAACTTTTAAATACCTAAATAAATAAAAAAAAATTATATAAGCAATTCATATATTACATACATTTTTTATTTGCTGGGCACTAATATTTCCTCATGTAATACAAGCTACTGACAGCCAGGTTTTCAGCTAAATAATGGATCACTATTTAATATTATACTCCAGTTAGTGCAAACACACTAAACAGTACCCACAAAACCAACATGTTGCAGAACATTTGCTGTGGCACTAATGTATTCAATACTGATGTTACCCCCCCCCAAAAAAAAACTTGCATACAATGTTAATTGGGTGCACAGTTGCTTAATTTTCTACTGCTACATTGATAATTCTTATAGTGTTATCCTGCATAGATATGACAGAAAGAAAGAGACTGATGCATAGACAATGTAGAGATCCAAAGCAGTATTACAAATGAAAACTTTTAGTCAGCCTGTTAGCATAGTGCCAAAGCTGCAACTCAAGATGTCAGCGATCCAGATTTTGGAACCAACCCAGTAAGATGGTCAGTGGGAAGTGGGTGAGGTAGGATTGAGCTTTTCTTCTCTGGGGAGGGCTAAAACCAGTCTCTGCTGTAGCTCAGTTGTGATAGGCGTTAACTTTTTTTATTACCTGCATCACAGTGCATGTGGCCAAATAGTTATATACACCAGAGTCAAGTTACTTGTACTGGTCAAAAGTAGTAAACATAGAAATTAAACTAAGTAGAAAGAATATTGTACAACTGCAGTTATAAAAGTGTTAGTACTCTGCTTCACACACTCAATTTTCCCTGCCTAATTTGCCAATAAAAGCACTGATTAAGATCAACTGCACCAAAAAGGTCATCCACCCTTGCACGCTTTTGTTCGGCACAAGAGCTGTATATAAACTATGCCAGAGATCTGTACTCTCTCACATGACTCTCATCAACACTCCACCCCCACCATCAATTCTAGGCTTTGACTGCTGCTGAACAGCTTCTGTCACATACGGTAGTGGTAGTTTTCATCAAGCATTTTGTCACTGCCTAATGCTTGATTGTGTGTTGTGACCGCCATTATTTAATGGGTACTGGAGAATACTGCTTACTTGTGTTGAAATGTATAATGGTTTCAGAAACATGGAGACATAGCATTTATTAACAGAAAAGGACTGCTTTTCAGGCTAAAACTTGTTTGTCCACTCACTCTAAGGCAGTCTTGGCTCATACCCTACTCTTGTCATCAGTAGGCTATGGCCTTCCAGTGTATGCTACTGCTAATGTCACTGATTTACAATGAGTTAAAATTCTGTATGATTCCATATGCAGATTTGTAGCTTCCAGCACCAGATGTTCTCATCACTGCCCTCTTTATAAACATATCAGCTGGCTTTTTCTGACTCATGCATTACTTTTTTGAAACTAATCAGTTTTAGATGTTTCCTAAAAGGCTTGATTAGATTTTTCTGGATTAGATTTTTATTTATGGCTGTTGCTAGCTCCAGTGCTGGCTTCCTTAGTACTATTTCTGCTCATACTCATTTCATAATTCCTCCCTGGGGTGATGTTCTTTTATTTAAAAAAGCCATTAAATTTTGGAATAATTTATCTGCTTTGTTTCATTAAATTAACACGGAGAACACATTTAAAATTACAAATAAAAAAAGTTAAAAATATTGAAGAAGTGCACTCAACATTATTATATAGTACCTGCGTATATTTTAGCAAATGTCTCAATGAAAAAAACAAATGCCAAGTTGATTCAGAAGGGTTTAAACATCAGTATTACAAAGCTAATGTTTTACAAAAATGTGACTATCCAGCTTTAAGAGTTTAGGGATCTGTTTCATTTTACATTAATGATAAAAACAACTTGTGATCAGTTAATAATCCTGTATGTTATATGAGAAAATTAATAACCAGCAAACTGAAAGAAAAAAAATAATAAAATATGAGTTACAGTAAATGAGATAAATGAAATAGTAAATGCACACTACTGTGTCTGCACTTTTGACCACCATTAAATTTGAAGCAGAGAGCCTGGATATTTATGTTGACATGGTTAATTGTCCTCCCAACAGATATACTGTTATACAGTAAATGTAAATACCAAATATTGAACTTGATCCATGCAATAAACTGCATATTGACTACTCAGGGTGGCATGATACATATACGTACAGTCAGGGCTTCAGATATATTTTTTTTTTGTGGAAGTCAAATACTTCCATCGGTTGAAATTTGGAAGTCATTTCAGTTTTATTGGAGTCAAAATATTTCCAGTTGTCAATTTTTGGAAGTCAAAATAATTCCAGTCAACACTTTTTAGAAGTCAAAATACTCCAAGTCCTATAGTTTTTGAAGTCATAGGCCTTCTAAGTACCTCACTGTAACCTCATCCATGGCACATCCACAGCAATACATTTCTGAATGAGTCTAGGAAAGGAGAATGTGCACAGTAAATCATTTACTTGCAGTACATGTTTATGTTATGAATTGATCTTGCAGTTCCAAGTAACCTCTATCAATTTTGTGTTAAGTTACCTGCAGTCAGATGCCTGCTACATTCAAAGTCTGGTGATCATACTCTATCACTAACACATATATCAGCTTCCTAATAAAGCTGACAGATGTTTTGATATCAGATCTCATTTGTTGTATTATTATAGGTTGATGATGGCAAGCAAGATACACTGCATGAATGTAATTATGCAACCAACACATCAAGTTGAACAAATATGTTACAGTTTTGTTTTTGTTTGTTGCTAATGCTTAATTAACAGCATGTTGTGGAGTATCATCACCCACTTAAATGGGAAATTCACCACAAAAGGACCTTGCACCACCAGTTTAAGGCACCAACATGGTTAGGTCCCCGTGTCTGGCACCCTCAGCACTGAATGTCGTGGCCAGCTCCTGCAACATGCCTGCCCCCACCAACATGGTCAGCTCCCCACACATGTGCCCGGTTCCTTCCACTGACAACATGGTCAATTCCCCACACATTCCCACACCTACACCTAACTTCTCCTACAGTAGCCACCATCCCCCACCAAAACACACACAACCTGCTCTCCAAACCCACACACAGTCCACTCCACCCCACCCTCATTCCTCATAGCCAACTCACCTAAACAGTCAGGTCCTTTGCACCACACACACACACACACACACACACACACACACACACACACACACACACACACACACATATATCCTCCTACCCTCTGTAATATAGCACAGTATGTGGAGCTGCCTAACATCAAAAGGGCCCCCCTGGACACACCAACCATATTGAAGCCTTTCAACCTACTGCCCCTCCCCACAAATATATATAAACATTCTTCCCAAAGTGCAGCCAAGTATGGCATGCTTTTGTAATATTTTGTAAGCCAAAAATAACCTTTCACCACCAGTTTAAGGCACCAACATGGTCATGTCCCCATGTCTGGCACCCTCACCCCCAAATGCCATGGACATCTCTTGTGCCATGCCCGCTTCCGCCAACATGGTCAGTTCACCACACATATGCCTGGTCCTTTCCACTGTCAATATGGCCAGTTCCCCACACCTACACCCAGCTTCTCCTACAATAGTCACCATCCCCCACCAAGATACACATAGCCCGCTCCCAAACCCACACACAGACCACTCCACCCTACCAACATAAACACGTACACACACACACACACTCTCTCTCTCTCTCTCCCCCCATCTGAAAGAATATGGCTAATGAGTCCTCATTCCCCATTGAGTCCCCCTCCATCAAAGCATCCTACTCCCCTAAAATGACCACAGCCAGCCCCCTCAGCCACTGCAGCAACATAAACAGCCCTGAACAACAATACAGCCAGTCTCCCTCCCAAGCTGCCCCACACCCAAGTGAACACAGTGCTGGCACCAACACTGCCAACCTCACCTCACCCAAGTAAACACAGCCAACCCAGGAACCAATGCTACCAGTGCAGCACCCCCAACAAATCCAAGTGAACACTGATGGACCCAGCACCTACATGGCCAGTCACCCCACCCTAGCAAATAGCCCACCTCGTACCAACACTGTCAACCTTCTTGCACTACCTAAGTGAAAGCTGATGCCCTTGGCATCAGCACAGCCAGTTCCCCCCCCCCAAGCAAACACAGCCAGTCTTGGCACAACATGCAAACCCCTACCCCACCCATGCAAACCCACCCTCTCCTACCCACAGCCACAACACAGATCATTCCTGGATTAAGAGGGAGCAAGTAACTTTTCTATTCTTTGATAACCAGGTGAGGCCTGTTAGGCACAAGTGCCTGTTTTCAAGGGTGAGCTGGGAGCACTAGGGAGATTATGTAACTTGCTCAGAGTCACACAGTATGCAAGTGGAGGTTGTGGGAATCAAACCCAGGTCTGCTGGATGTACCAAGTTCATTCACAGGCCAGCTTGTTACTCTAACCTCCAGGCTGTACAGTGCTAGGCCAGCCCAACTGTACAACTGCTGCTCCTCTCTCTTATCCATGCCAGATATAGGCAGCTCTTGTCAACAGGCTTCTTGTTAGTCAAGACCGGATCATACTGTTGAACTGTTTGAACACTCAGCCAAGTTTGAATAGAAATGGCCTACAACAGTTAATAGTGGGTAATTTATTAAAGTTACTAAGTTCTGTAATGAATCTGAATTTTACATGACACCTCAGTTAAAAGGATCTGCAGAAGTCAGCTCAGGTTTAAAAGTAACCTATTATTGTAGGGGATTTAAACCTATTCAAAAGTTGCACTATGTCTTAAGTTTGATGTTGGAGCTCCCCTGCTCTTGGTAGTAATAGCCTATCTTAGTAAAGTATATGTAAGGGACTAATTGCCATTGAAATTACATTGCCTTATTCAGTAGGTGTCCTGCAGCATACTGCAGGGTGCTTTCAAAGTGGGTTTCATCCTGGGGGATGCCACTGTACTTCCTCACATCTCTCCTGAATCTACCCTCCTACAGCTTCATAACATGTCTCCTTGTTTGTGAGCACATTTTCTTCTGCTTCCTCTGTGACCATTGAACAAAAGTATTTGTTCAAGATGTCTGCCTTTTCCTGGTTCCCCTCAGCACAGTCCCCCATTCCCTTTTTAGCCTTACAATCCCACCCCTGATCTTCCTCTTTCCACTTACATATCTAAAAAAATACCTTGTCTCCTTTCATTACCTCCTGGGCTATTCTCTCTTCAGTTTGTGCCATTGCACTCCATACTGCTTTCCCTGCTTCCATCTGTTTCCCCAATACACCTCCATATCCTCCTCCCTATGCATCTCCCTTTACCTTCTGAGTACTACCCTTTTAGCTTTTACCTATTCAGCCACCTCTTTTGAGAACCATGGCAGTATCTTTTTCTTCTTGCTTTTGCTCACTTGTTTGACGCAGAGGTTTGTTGACTTTACTATGCTTCCTTTTACCTCCACCCTCTGTTCCTTCATCCCACCCACCCTGCTAGGTCATCCCTGAGGCATTCACCCATCATCCACTTGTTCCTTTCCCCCTTTATCTCTACCACCCTGCTCCCTTTATTAATTTGCACCCTGGGGGATTCCTCTCCCTTCAGGTTCTCCTTACTCTCTACTTCAGCCTATGAGGGAGACAGTTTCTGACTCCCTGATTTCTTCTGCCACCCCCTTGACTAGTTTACATGTTCATTGAAGTAACATTTAAACTGTCCACTGAGGACTGAGGTTCTTCTCCCAGGTGGATGCAGACCATCACCCTTGAATAGGCCCTTATTCTCTCAGGTGGGTCCCCAGTCCCTAATGTAGCTGAACTCTTCCTGTCGGCACCATTCCTTTAGCAATGAGTAGAAGCTCCTGGCGTGGTTTTCCCTCTCCTGTCCCCTGTTGTAGACAGGCAGCATCTCAGCGAAAGGCACTGAGCAAGCTACCTAAAACCCCTCCCCAGCTCCCTAAACTCCTCCTGCACTATCCCAGCCCTGTCCCTAGCCAGGTACTTAATTCCTCTGATGAACAATAACATCCAGCTCTCCCTCCCATCCTGCTGTGCTAGTGATCTGCAGGATTTATGTCCCATCCCTCTGGGCCATGGCACCAGGTAGGCACCTAACCTGCCTCTCCCCCTTTCCTATTCCCAAGGCTATCCCCCTCACAGTTAGTTCCCCACCAGAAGTTGCTTCCTCCTCCTCTGGGGTCCTCTACTATCCTCCTTGGTATTTCCACTATGGAAGGCCCCCACATTCCCCTTGGTCACTACCACGGATGCTTCTTCCTGGCAGTTCCACCCTGCCAGAATGGTGTAGGAATTTTGTAGTGGTACTGGTTGAGAAATATGCCTCTGCCTTACCACCCCCACCCTTACGGAGCCCACCCTAGTCCAACCATTTCTCCTCACTGGCATCCTCTAAGGTAATGGTGGCAGACTTGATGGCCTCTGAGTGGGAGAAAGGTCCTTCAAATCCTAACCAACTTGGCCTGGAGTCTAACGACCTCCTTCCTCAACTCAGAGAGGTGTGTGTAGATGGGGCAGCACTGCAGTGTCCAGAACATCTCTCTGAAAACTGCTGCCCCATAGCCACTGCACTGCAGCACTCCCAGCATCCTCAACCTCTTTTCTCCCTGCATTTTCTTGGAGATACTTTTGTACCCTTAGCCCTGATAGGGTGCTTCTAGTTTGCTCTTTTTTGTTTATTTCTATTTGTGCTCCCCTGTGCCTTGTTTAAATCTATATATATATACGCCACTCAAGATAGGATGTTGCTCCTACTCCCAGTTTGGGTCTATCTTGGACATTCCACCCTTTCCAGCAGTGACTATTACACAGAAATGAACAAGCACCTTGCCCTAGTTAACTGTAAGAGTCCTCCACTTCTCCACTACCTTCTGCTAATGCCTACTGATGCCTGCGATGCCAGTAACCTGTTCCACCCTTTTGGTGTTCCACTCACTCAGTTGAACATGAATGTGTGGGACACATTGGCAGTAGCTGTGTGTCTCTCTGCATGCATGTGTGAGCTCTATTTTTCTGTGTGGCAGGGTGACTGTCTACAGACTGAAGAGAGCTTCAAAGGCAGTTGTTGTAAAACTTAGGTGCAACTTGAAGGGCAATTGTGTTAGGACCAAAAAAAGTGGGGTGGTGGAAATCCCTGAAGTTTCATGCCTTGGGCAGTAACTGGCTCTCCCTCCATTGCTCAATACCTTTGTCACTGCCCATACCCCTAGAATTATTATTTCTGTGCCCATACCTGAGCAAGTCCACCAACACAGAAAGTCAGTGTCCTAGCAGTCCCTCACTTTGTTTAGTAACGTGGTAGGCAGTAATGCCTAACAACCAATATAACACCAATGAACAGCTTTTACAGTGGCAGATAGGGATGAGGTGGAATTGCACAGATCCCCACCTTCAGATTGTTTGGGTTCATGGTGCCAGATCTCTTGTTGTGTATGTTGGAATGGCCAGTGGTCTGGATTAAAATGAGGACAGAAGCTGAGTAGCTTGATTTGCAGCTCCAGATTTCTATTCTGCTCAGTAAAGATGTGGGGCTAGGGTGGTGAACACCAATTGTTTGGGAGTTTGGATCAATTGGGGGGGTGAGTGCTGACTCTGTGTGTGGGGGAGGTGAGCACCAATTTGGGGTGGGGAGTGTCAGCTCTGTATGGGTGGTGAGTATAATTCTGTGGGGGGATCCCTGTCACCCCCTCACTTAGTTTAGTATTGCAGCAGGCAGCAATGTCTAACAACAATATGACACCAATAAATTGCTTTTAGAGTGGCAAATAGAGCACCATCCTTTAACACTCTTAACTCTCCTTGCTACCAAGTCCAGTTCCCTCACATCACAGTGTAAGTGGCTAAAGAAAGATTTACTTTGCTAAGCACAAATAGAAACAAAATCCTTAGCCGCCGGTTTCCCATTGCTGGAAAAAGAGTCAAGTCAGACTCCAAGGCACTAAGAAATTAAAGTGATAAGGAACAATGCCCTCCAGCTGGGCAAAGTACCCAAACTTTAAGGTATGAAACAAAGAAACACTGATATTTCCAATGAATTTGTTTTTTAGTGAATGGTTCTGAATTTTGCTTATTTTGATAAAACTTTTCTTTTAGAAAATGGATATAGAACAGAGCTACTATTGAAGTATAATGAAACTATAATGAATGGTATGAGGGCATTACAACCATATAAGACAAATATTTTTTACATTTATTAATGTAAAAACAAGTTGCACAAAGGGATATTGTTTTTTAACATTTTCTGTCTATATAACAGTGGAAGATTTTGAATCTATTACAGAATCAAGTCAATGCAAAAATCGGGTGCATAGAGTAGCATTTTGTAAATGTTACAATGGTACCGTAATAATTCCCTGCCCAGGATTATTTTCTACAGAAATCACACCAACATAGACACCACATCCTTCTTACATGACCTACTATATCACTTACCAACTGGGCTTTTTTAGACATGACCACTAATGTCAATGTGGCATTCGATCAATTTATAAAGGCCTTCCCAGCTATCCTTGACAAGCATGCCCCACTATACACTAGCAGAGTCAAACCTAAGAAATCACGTTGTCTCATTCACAATATATTTGGCCTGATGTGTAAAAGAGATGCATCCTGGAGTAAGTTTAAGAAATCCCACCTTATCACCGATTGGAATGAATACAGATTCCTGATGAATGAATGTAAGAGAGAAATCCTCAGAGCCAAGTCCCATTACTTAAAAAATCAGCAACTAAATAACATGGACAACCACAAAAAGTTCTGGCAGTCAGTAAACTCTATTATTAAAAAATGTTCCCAACCCCCTCCTCCCACCATCAACATCAATGGTGTTAGCCACACTGACCCTTCAAATATTGCTACCGTCTTTAACAACTTCTGTGACCTGAATAAATTTAGAACCAATACCCCCCAACAGCCCCACCTTTCCTAAAAGAGACCCGCACAGCCCTCACTTCTGTTTAAAAGGGTTGCTTGCCATGACATCCACAAGCTGCTTTCTGCACTAAAAGTTGTCAAACCTGCTGACTCTGATGGTCTGTTACCCAAATTCCTTACACTTGCTGCACCTCAAATTGCTCTCCCCATCACTAAGCTCTTTAATTTGTCCTTCTTGACTGGTATCATGCCTGAGCTCTGGAAATTGACTGGCTGGCAAGATTGTTAGTCCCTATGTGTACAAGGATGTGAGTGTTTTCTCCTGCTTCCTGAAAAATTTTAACAATGCTGTCAGTGTCTCTCCATGCTGATGTACCTGGGAGACATCTAACCATTACCCCTGGCTGGAGATATGTATTCACTCCCCGAATCATGGAGTCTCCTATGATCAGAAGTTTTTTTGGATTTCCTTTTTGCTTTTTTTGTTTTGGTTCTTGTTTTGGGCGAGTTTTGTTGTGCTACTTCCTGTGCTGCAGTGTCCTGCTCCGCAGTGTCCTCTGCAGAGCAGACTATGTATGTTGGTATAATTATGGTTATTGTCTTATTTATTTATTTCCATAATCATCGATTTCTTTTGGTTAAGTTGATATTCTGATATTATGGAACATTTATGTATGGTTTCTACAAGTACTGGAATTGATTTATCTATCTTTTTAATAAGAATTAATACGTCATCAGGAAATGGCGCAGAGTTTATATTCTTTTCCATCCACCTGAATTCCTTGAATATCTCTAGTTTTCCTAATTTGCATTATTAGGGGTCTATTGCTAAAATGAAAATAATTGTAGAGAGGGAGAACTCCTGTCTTACCATGTTTTCATTTCAATTTCTTTTATTATTGAATCATTTATTATAAATGCTAATTTTGGTTTATGAAGTAATAATTATTTTTAGGCAGTTTTCTGGGATTTGTCACTTTCTTCGTATTTCAAACATATATTGTATTTGGATATGATCAAAGGCCTTATTGACATCTAAGGCCAGTGCATAGTATTTTTCTATAAGTTTTGTGCATATTGGATAAGAAGCTGGACTTTCTTGATGGCTATTGCTGTAGTACATTCAGGAACAAAACCTGACTGATCTTGATGGATGGCAGAGGGGAGCCACCCTCCCCCAAGAAGCTTTGCTGTTATACTTCTAGATATTATTTTGTTGTCAGAATTTAGTAATGCAATTGGCCTGTAATTATTAATTTGGTTGTTTTTTTCCCTTACTTTCTTTTGGGTATGAGCACCACTAATACTTTTATCATTGATTCTGGGAGGCTCCCCTCTCCATCCATTGCCTCCTGTATGATTTTATATAACCGTAGTACTACTTCTTCTAAAACCCCTGATAAAACTAATTTGTCAGACCATCTCTTCCAGCACTTTTGTTTTTTGGTAATGTTTTAATAATATTAACAATTTCTATTTCTGTAATGGGATTGTTATTGACCTAGAACTGCAGGATTTGTATATCTTGGATAAACTATTCTGTCTTACCACTGTTCTTTTGTTGTTGGTATATATTTTGAAAGTGTTGCATCACTATCTCTTCCTTTCCCTTATTTTCTGTAATTTGTTGTCCCTGTTGTTTTTTAACGGCTGATATAATGTTGCTTTGTTTACCTTTTTTCAAAAGATTGGCTAATAATTTTCCAGTCTCATCTCCTTGTAGGTACCTCATTCTTTTTTACTTTCTTTATATTATTAATAGTTTCCTTTGTTTAATAATATTAATTGGGTTTTACAATCATACCATTCCTGAATATATTTTGAATAGTTTTGAGTTATGAGTTTGTCCAATTCTTTCATTCTTTTTAGTGTTTTGCCTTGTTTATTTTTTTTTGTCTATTATGCCAAGATTGGAATGATATGATTTCTCCTCTTATTACACTTTTAAAAGCATCCCATAACTGATAGATTTGCTGTTGTCCTGTTTAATTAATTCTCCAAAACTCCTGAATAGTCTGCTTTATTTAGTTTGAAATTGTGGTAATATAAGTAACTCACTGTTAATGGACCATCTTGTATTTCTTGGTCTATTCTCCCCCTAAACAATATGTTAAATTCTATTGCAGAATGATCCGAATGCATACTAGATCTTATGGATGTAGTATATACCTGTGGACCCATAACACTGGAGATGAATATGTAATCGATTCTTAAAAAATTATGATTTTTATGGTCTACAGTATGTGTGTGTGTGTATTCTTTTGTGTTAGGATTAAAAGGTCTCCATGGGTCCACAAGATTATGTTCCTCCAAAATAACTTTAATTTGTTTTGAAATTTGTTTGTTATGTTTGATAATATTGGTCTGTTTGTCCTCCCATGGGTTTAACAAAGCATTACAATCTCCCATTATAATTAAGTTGGTAGCTGTAATTCTATTATTCCTTCAGTTATTTTTGCTAAAAATGCATTGTATTCTGTAAAAGGCCCAAATAGTGACCTAAAGGTGACTTCATTTGATTACCTATTTCCCCTCGAATCAAATTTATTCAGCCATCATCATCTTTCCATTGCTGTTTTATTTAAACTGAAAATCTTTCCATATCAGTAATGATACCCCCTTTGCCTTTTTATCCCCCCTCTGAGGAAAATGTATCTGCTACTCAATTTCTAGTAAGTTTTTTCTTTTTTTTTCTTTTAGGTGCGTTTCATGGAGTGCCACAGTCTAGGCCTTCATTTTGTTGCAATATGCTAATATTCTTGTCCTTTTTATTGGTGAACGTAATCCACTGACATTAAATGTGACTAACTTAATATGAGTCTGCATCATTTATTATAGTAATATCTTTTTATTTCTGTTACCACAGGCTTAGTCTCATTGCCTCGTCTAACCTTTCCTTAAAAAAACCTCATTTTTGCACCTTTCATGCACTTGTCTCCAGTTGGGAATTTTCTGTTCTGCTTACCTATCCATTCCCCCTCCTTTTGTATGCTGTCTGTGCAGCCAGGGGATCAGGTGCATAGGGGCTGTGCATCCTGGATAGTGTATTCCCGCACAGGGGTGCATTGAGTGCGGAGTGGGTCTGCACCACAAATATGTGGCATGTAGCCACTCCACCTCTTCATGCATAGGAGCCATTGTAAGCACATCCCCCTTCACCCTTATTTCTTAAATACATGCTGATGCCACTTTCTATCCTTTATATCTTAGATAGTTTTATTCAAACACTTTTGGAATTTTTTTTCTTTATTCTTAAGTTGCTTCTTCTACAGTTGCATAGATGTGAGGTACTCCTTTGATGATAACATTTAGTTTAGCTGGGTATATTACTGAAGCCCAATAATTTTGGTCTCAAAGCTTTTTTTCAAAAAGCCATATTTTTTTCTTCTCATGTACCATTTCGGCTGGGAGATCAATGAAAATTGACATTGAAACCCCCATAACGTTGATTCTTTTTTTTTTATATATAAACAACTGTCATAAGCATCTCTTTGTCCTCTTTTTTTAACAAAACTTAAAATTACTGGTCATGTGGGCCCTTGTGTATGATTTGCTTGAAATGGCTGATGGATTCTATCAATTTCAAAATTAAGTTCTTTTGGTTCCTTATCCAGATAAGCCACTGCTATAATATTCAATAACTCTTTTAAGGGCCTTTGTAGGTCCCATAACTCTGAAATGACAAAAATTTTAAGATTTTTTCTGCATGCTCTTGCTTCCAAATCATTCATTTTTTCTTGTATTTCTTTATTGCTGATCTCCAGGCTTTTAACCTGTCTCCCCAATGGTGATATTTGGTCCTCTAGGTCCAATATTCATTGTTTAGCCTGTATCAGTTCTTGTTTAAGCTCTTAATTCTCTTGTAATATTTGCTGGATTGTTTTCTGGAAAAAGTCAAGTTTTGTTTCAACTGTCCAACCTTTGTAATATTTCAATTAACCCAGTCTGCAATAGGTATTTCTGTTTGTTCTTTTGTCTCTTCTGACTCTTCTCTTTAATGTATGTTGCTTTCTGTCTCTATTGATGGCACTTCTAGTTCCCCCTCCAAATTTGAATTGACTGAGCTTGAACTTTCTTCAACTAGTTTTTGGCTTTTTTCTTTTATACTTTGTTCATTCTCTCATTTATGCTCTGAACATGCTCTTCTGCTCTCTCTTTTTGTGATTCACCTTTAGCTTTATTTGTTTTTTTCTTTTCATAGTTTTGAGACTCTAAATTGTGAATCAAGTTTACAGTTCCTGCAATGCCTACAAGCTCTATTTTTTCTCCGGTCTCCTCAGGATTCATTCCTATACCTCCCCTATTTCTCTTCCCATCCATTTTGTGCATTTCTGGCGTTAAGCTCTCACTCTGCTGTAGCAAGGGGTTCATCCCCTGACATGTCTGTGCCATTGACAGGGCAAGTTTCCTCCTCCTCCATTTCCTTTTCATGTGAAGCTGAGTTTTGAAGATTTGAAGCAGTAGTGCTTCCTCCATCTTCATTGCTGTCCATCAGTGTTACTCCTTTCTGGTTTGCTGGTGAAAGGTTGCTGGTATTTGAGGGTTGTCAACATCATTTTTCTGAGAAAGATTGGTGCTGTGTTTTTAAATTTTTTTTTTAATTTTCTGCACCAGCTGGGCTTGTCTCCACTACTGCAGGTATGTTGCTTTCTTGTTGTTCCTTTTTCCCAGATTTGGTTTTGGCAGACTTCATTCTTGTCTGCATCTCCAGTGATTTGACTGACTATGCAGATGATTTAGTTGCTGGATTAGCCTTCATGAGAGGTTGCTGTTTTCTCGGCATCATGCCCAAACCGAACCCTCTGTAAAATTTAAAGTCTTTTTTTTGTTAATATTTTCAATTTGTTTCAGCCAGTATTCATCCTCCATTCTCATTCAGCATGGATCTCTGTATTTTTATTCTTTTTCCGTGAAGAGTGCGTGTTACCACGTCATGGGGAGACATGATTTGAGCTTCTCCTTACAGCTCTGTCTTTTAGCCATTTTGCTTGTAGGCTCCACCTCCTCTCCTTGTGATATCAGAGTCCCACTCACCCACTGCTGTTCAGTGTGTGTGACTCTTCATAATGAAATGTATTTAAATAAAAAACAACTTGCAAAACAACCAAGAACAGCCATACTACTCGGGGGGGGGGTCAGCAGTGACAACATGTTTTTTGAGAGTGGCACAGGCTTCACAGTGGTATACAGTACTATTGAGCAGCACCACCTACTGGCTAACATTGAAACATAACTTTTTTTCCTATGTATTCTTCCCCCTCTAAAAAGCAACTGAAAAGTTTTTTTTAAAATGTATCTCTGAATATGTTTCATCATTTTTTTAAATGAAGCCATTGTATAATAGCAATAATGCACTCCAGGGTGTGTGTTGTGCTGGGATAACATCACTTCTCAGGTGTTGAACACACTTGACCTGTGGCCTATTGCTTCAACCACCCAAGGCATGATGTTATCCCAGCACAAAACAAACCCTGTTGTGCAGTATTGCTTAATTAAGTTGACATGTTTATGAGCAAAATAGTGCTTTCAAGACTGCTCAGCTCGGATCACGTGATGTGCTAGTTTGGTGAGGACGTGCTGAGCGCTGCTCCCGGGATGACTCAACCTCAAAAGCAATTTAAACACCCCCGATTAGCGTAAAGGGGCTGACAGCTGTTACTAAAACCGGCAATTGAGCGTCGCGCTTACCGGAGAAGTTGTTGGGTCGGTAATTCGTTTTGTTAGCGAGTGAAACTTCCTGTGGTGCAGCGCCCGACATGGAGGCGGAAGCCCCGAATCCTCTGACGACGGGCGCCACCTTCCAAGCACTCCGAGCCCCTCACCAGTGCCAGAAGACCAGGAGGCATGCTTGGGTGCGGAGGAGAAAGGCCAGATTCCCCCGGACGACGTAATGGAAATTAAATCGCTCCTTCGGGGGTTAGTAGCCGACTTTGCCACAATCAAACCTACTCTGAATGCTCTGGCACAGAGAGTAGGGGATCTTGAAGCTAGAGCTGCTTCGCAAGACAGGAAAACGTCAGCACATGAGCAGGAGCTAGTGGCTTTAAGGAGACAGGTGAAGAAACTTGAGGAGAGAGTAGATGACCAAGAATCTCGCAGCAGAAGGAATAATTTGATTTTGGCAGGTTTGCCAGAGTGGTCTGAAGGCTCGGATTGTATTGCCTTTATCCAGGGACTGCTTTTAAAGATCCTGGGCCCTACACCTTGTGGAGAGGCGTATAACATTGAGAGGGCACACCGATCTCTGAGAGAGATCCCTCCCCCAGGGGCTCACCCCAGGGTTATTATAATGCGATTCCTGAATTTTAGGGAGAAGACCCACATTCTTATGAGAGCGAAAGCCCTTAAAAATCTGCATTGGAATGGAGCTGCAATCTGGCTTTTCCAGGATCAGACACCTGCCATCCGTGAAAAGCAGAAAGAATATATTGACATAAAGAAAAAGCTATACTTAGCAGGCTTGAAGTTTTGGATGCAACATCCAGCTACCTTGGTGGTCAAACTGCAGTCGGGAGACCGGAGGTTTTTGACAGCCAGGGATGCTGCAGAGGGTCTGAAAGTTGAACTTCCGGATCTGTTCAGGGCTGCAACCTGAAATTCTGTGATGGGAGAAGTTTTTGGATGCGGCTGAGGACTGCTCTTCTCATTTATTTTACCTTGGAATAAGGCCATTCAGTAGTACTGTTGTGCAACCCCCCCTGAGGATTCTGAAGACTCTGTGATTTTTGTTTTAAAGACCTTAAGAGGGAGGGGCTATGTGCTGGGGCTACAAAGAAGTTTGAGAAGGGGAAGGGTTTTCAAATATTGTTATCTCTGGTAAAGGGAATAGAAGCTTGATTTGAGTTAATTCGAGGTTGGAGGGGCTAGGGAAGCGGCTCAGTGGCTAGCTCATCTCGTTTTCGATGGTGGTTAGGAGGGGCGATCAGAGGATGGGGGTTGTGTCAAAGGGGTGAGGTTGGGGAGGGAAGAGAGTCAAAGTGCAGATCTTAAATTTCTTTTTTTTTTTTGTTGGCAGTCGGGGCTGGGAGGTCATGATGGGGTATAGTATACTATTATGTTTATGGTCAACATAGTATCTTGGAATGTCAAAGGCCTCAGAGGGAGGAAAAAGAGGCTAGTGATCCTAAAGTATATTTTGCAGATAGGGGCTCAAATTGCTTTATTGCAGGAAACCCACCTGTTAAAGGAAGAGTTAATGCTCTTGAGAAGGCTTTGGGTGGGTCAAGTTTTTGGAGAGGGGCACGCCAAAGCTTCAGGGGGTGTTGCGATTTTGATCGCAAAGAGTTGCCCATTTGTCCCCCTGCAATATAAAGCGCGGGAGGATGTGCGGGGAATCTTCATTACGGGCACTATTATGGGGAGGTTAATAACAATTACCTCTGTATATGGGCCAACTCCTCCTAACCCTGATTTTTTTGCCTCCCTGGAATTAGACCTAACTAGCTTCTCCTCCCACCCCCTAATTATAGCAGGGATTGGAATCTCTGCTTTAGTAACCTGGTGGATAGGAAGCCCCCTTCTAAAAAGCCGCCTTCTAGAGCGCAGGTATCTTTGGCTAGACTTCTAGCGGTGGCAGCATTGACAGACCCCGTTTGGAGGTTTAAACAAGGGGATTGTAATATGACCTTTTATTCAGGGGTGCATAAAACTCAAACATGTATTGACTTTTTCTTGGTCAATCAGGAGGCCCTGCGCGGGGTCAAGAAACTGTTTACTCACAGTAGAATTTTGTCTGACCATTCTTCAGTTCAGATGTCTTGGGTAATGGAGTCTGTTCGGACAAAACCTTTCAGATGGAGGTTTGATGAATCTCTCTTTTTAGAAGATAATATGTTATCTCGTCTGGAGGAAGCTCTTAGGGATATTATTTTGACCCAGATCCCTACCCTTGACAATAAGAATTTAGCCTGGCCTACTTGCAAAGTTCTATATACCAGTATAGCTCAGACCCTCTCCATTAGGAGAAACAGGATGAGGAAGGCAAGGGAGGAATTCATTTGGGGTGCTATTAATTCACTTGCCCCCTTGGAGGGATCTGGCGAGGAGGTGGACAGGGAACTTCGGGAACTGAGGGACGAAATGACGGACATTATGTACTACAAATTGGAGGCTTGGACTGAAAGGCTCCAAACTGAATATCTTTTGCAAGGGGACTTGCCGGTAGGCTTCTTGCAAGTAGGGTAAGAAAGGTGGGAGGCGCTCGCTGTACCATTTTGGAATATAGTGGAATTGGTTACAGAGCCACAGGCTATGGCAGATGTCTCTCGGATTACTTCACAGAATTATATCAAGGGGCATCAGGTAGCACTGAGGAGGGTGTGTGGGGGTTTCTGGAGAGTATCAATTTACCAAGCCTGGAGCAAGAACAAGCCCAGTCCTTTGTGATTCCTATATCAGAGGCTGAAATAAGTGATGCAATTAATACTTTACCTAGGGGTAAGACTCCAGGTCCAGATGGTCTTTCAGCTGGGTTCTATAAAGCTCATTTGAAGACTCTCATACCTTTACTCCTCGAGCTTTTTTCTTGTATTCGGTCTGATGGAGTTTCCCATTTACCGCTATACCAGGCTTATATTACACTTATTCCCAAACCAGATAAACCCTGAGAAATGCCAGAGAGTTAAAGGGCTATTGCCCTCTTGAATCAGGACATTAAATTATTATCTAAAATATTGGCTAATAGAATTTTAAGGATAGCTCCTCGGATTATTAGCCAAGACCAGGTTGGTTTTATGCCAGGCAGGGGGGCTCATGATGCCTTGCGTAAGCTTCACCATGTCCTTTTGGAGACCTCCAGCTCTTGCTCGGATATGGCGCTTTTCTTCCTGGATGCTGAGAAGGCCTTTGATCGGGTCTCCCACTCCTTTCTATTTGCCACTATGGAGAGGATGGGTTTCCCATAGGGTCTTCTCAGGGGCATTAGGAATCTCTACGCCACACCTACGGCCAGGGTCCTTTGCAATGGTTTTTTGTCAAAGGAATTTCACCTTGATAATGGGACCAGGCAGGGTTGTCCCCTCTCACCAATTTTATTTAATATTTATCTGGAGCCCTTATTGCGGGCAATTCAATCGGATCCTGAAATACGGGGGATTGTGGTTAAGGGGAGGGAACTGAAGTTTTCGGTTTTTGCAGATGACATTCTATTGCATCTTTGTGACCCTGTGAAGAGTTTTGATAGGGTTTTGGAGGTTATAAAGAGATTCTCGGTGGTCTCGAATTACAAACTAAACTTGACCAAGACACAGGTCCTCCGCTTACCCACATGTATATAAGGCAGACTTGACCACCTCCAGTTGAAATGCACTCCAGATGGTATTGACTATCTGGGTATTTGGGTCACTCCTGATTTTCAGCAGGTGTAGAGGCAAATCTGAATAAAGTACTAGTAGCAGCTAGGGCTGACTTGGATAGGTGGAACAAGCTTCCCTAAACTTGACGGCTAGAATGGGATTAATTAAAATGAATCTATTGCCTAGATTTTTGTATCCCATATATTTGTCCCTATAATATTCCTAAGTCCTGGTTTATTAGAATACAAAAATTTTCTGATTTTCTATGGAATTCCAAGCCTCAGAGGAGGAAACATATGGTTTTAGACTTCCTTTTAGTTTAGGGGTCTTAAAATTCCAGATCTTTATTTATATTATGTAGCTGGGCAATTATCTATAATGACTCGGTGGAACAGCTCCCAGGAAGGAGAGGGCTACACTCCAACTTGGTTACATATTGAACGGCAAATTTTGAGAGATAAGGGTATCTCCCCCGATTCATTGCTCTTTACTAATCCGGGAATTCTTCTGGAAGTGGGTAATGATTCCCCAATATTTAAGACAGTCCTGGCCTGGTGGGCTCTCCTGTCCCCGCTTCATAAAAAGCTCCAGAAGGGCTGTAGAGATCAACCTATTTTAGGTAATCCTAACATGACTATTGGTGGCCGATTAATTAGGGGCTATTGGGCTCCGCAGTTAGCTAATTATGTTTGGTCAGACTTAATTCTAGACGACAAAGTAGTGTTTCCACCTCAATGTAGTGGTATCAATTTTTTTAAGAAGATTCAGGTTACTAAAATGTTGCAGAGAATGCAGAGGGATAATATATGTCCTCCAGGGACTCCATTTACCTGGGACAATCTTAAGGGAATCAATTGTGCTCATAAACCCCTGTCAATGGTGTATAGGGTGCTTCTGGATTTCTTTAGTAGGGAGGTTTCAGCGAAGGTGGCTTACTGGGAAAAGAAGGATATCCTCCTGAGGCCGGACTGGGCGGCAACTTGGAAAAGTGTGGCTTACATACCTATACCTAAATATAGAACTATGCAATTCTTCATTTTTTTCAATTTGTACTATACCCCTGCCAAACTGTGTGCTAGGAAGCTTGGACAGACAGATCTATGTTTTAGGTGTGGACTGAGTCTGGGGGATACGTTGCATATATTTTGGGACTGTCCTAGGATATACCCAATTTGGGCTCAGATTAAGCGGAATATGGACCCCCTTTTAAATTATGTGGACTATATCTCACCTAAGGTCTGTATTTTGGGGGATATGACTCAAATCCTGGGATTGCAGATTAAGTATCATATTGCCCTGATGTCTGCCTTAGTCAAAGCTTATGTTTTGAGGCATTGGAAAAGTGAATGTATTTATTCATATGACCATTGGCTAGCGGATCTACTGAGGACATTAGGCAGGATTAAGTGCCAAATGTCTCGGAACAGGAAAAGAGACATATGATAGAGGTGGCGGATTTAGAGGCAATTTATTTGCTCAACTCAAGCTTCTGTCATCGGTCTGTCTAAGTGTAGTCGATTGAGGTGGTGGGTAAACAAATTATCTGTGTTTGAATATCTATATTTGGATTATCTCTGTTTTTTACTTTTAGGTTTGGAGATCTGTATGTATCAGGATTAATTTCCTTTTTTTTGTGTGTACATTAAGTAGATAGGACCTGGGCTGCCAAACAAAGTTTTTTTTTTTTTTTTTTTTTGGGGTTCTCTCTCTTTCTCAGGACACAGCTGCAGGAACATCTCCCCCTTGATTAGAGGGTCCTGGGAACTATAGGACTTGTGGATTAATTCCAGTTTTTATGCCTTGAGGCCTTTTTTTTTTTTTTTTTTTAAATCTAGTTCCAAACTGGGTAGTTTCGTGTTCATTTTCCCTCAATTTGGGTATTGGTGAGCTGGTTTTAGTGTCTGGATGGGGGGGTGGTTTTCTGCAGCTGTGATTGTATATAGTCTTTGTATATAGTTTGCCTACCCAGTTTCTGGGGTGGGTACCCGGGAACCCGGGTTTGCTGTGTATGTCTGTTTGTATGTTTATTCAAAATACAATAAAGATATTATTAAAAAAAAAAAGACTGCTCAGCTCAATTCAGTTAGCACAGAGATTCTACAAAACCTCCAATAGTATCTAGTCTGTTGGGTATCTGGATAGCTCCTTTTCTCTACTGTCAGAGTAAGACATCTGCAGGGTTATGGCCACTGCAGCCATAAAAATTAACTCTCTTTTGTGGATCTCCCTGTCTCCTGATCAACTGCAAATAATAACCTCATAGTCCCTATGTTCTGCACAAATATGGGGCAGAGCTCTTTTAGTTACCGTGTAGCATCCATCTGGAATTCCATTCCCCCACCTGTCAAAAAATCCCCTACCACCCAGCCTTTATAGAGCTCCTAAAAGCACACTATTCATCATCTAAAACATGCCACTGCTTCCAGTAACCTACCCAATTCTGCACTCCACCCCTACTACCTTCTCACCTTCTCACCACCTCAGTCCCCTTTCTTATTCCCTTACCTTGTCCCCTCCTTGCAGCACACTTATCACTCCCCTCCAACCAACTATGCTCTTGCCCCCGTTTTCCCATTCATAATAGATCATACCGTCTGTCCATCCAATAACCTCCACCTCTTCCCCCCTCCATCTCTTCCACCCCTCCTCTCTCAATCTTCATCAGGTATCCTTGCCCCTAAATGCCCTTGTTCATCCTCAAAAAATCTTCTGTTACCTTGTTCAATGCTGTTATTTCTCTTCGCATTCCAACACTAGGCCAGTTGCTTAGTATCACACTTGACTTGTACCTTTTCCACCAATGTTCTTTTACTCCAATATTCCACATATTTACTTATCTTCTTATCTGTTACACTGATGAACATCCCCTTGTACTCTAAATCAAACATATTTGTACATATTCTCAAGCCAGTGGTGTTGTATCATACTTGACATTCTGTATAGTCACCTTTTATATATTTTTTCCCTATTGCATCATTTTTTTGTACCTCAACTATTGTATCATATCCTACACATTGTATGTACTATTGCACCAGCGTGGTGACTGAAAAAGGCACCTGTGCCAGTGCACTCACCAGACGGTCAACAAAGTTTAAATAAAATAAAATAAAGTTTTATGTTTGGGAGGGATGCCATAAAATGCTTCAATTTCCTAAAGAGAAGGTTTAATAACTGGATCACAATAATTGGTTGAAAATTTTTAAATGCTAGCAAGATACTGTATAATGGTTTATAGAAATGTCATAGAATTGTGATTAGGGGACCATGTTGTTTTAAGGGACTGAACTAAGGCATGGTTATGGAGATACTTACCTAAAAAAACATAAATTGCACAGTTTTGGGGGGATTCTGGTGGCACTGTGGTGTTGTTTAAGGAAAAGAAAAAAATTGGAAACTTAAAGCTTCAATGGTATTTTGGCAGGATTTGAACACAGCCGGCTGATGAAGTGACACCGGTCATGTAATGTCCCCAGGGTTTTGTATGAAGCAAGGAAAATAAATATTTGAAAATGGATTTCCATTGTGTGGTGTTCATACATTTTTTTGAAAAGTACTCATTTGAGCTATCTTTGGATGATCCAAGACTAAACTAATATTTTCTCTTTACAGAAGAAGGACAACCTGGACTGCTTGCAAGGATATACAGTAGCATTAACTCAATCCACAGACACTCTTCACAAAATAAAAAAGTATAGTGCACCCTCTATTATCCTCCAACTTTGGTGCACTGACTTTTTGGCAGATAATAGAGGGTGGTAGATAATAGAGGGTGTTATGTTGCATTAGTAAAATATAAGAAAATTGACACAAGACTTTATTTACTGTAGGTATTAACTATTCAGTTCCTTTATCTGTGTACAATTTAGTAACAAAAATACTTACAAACCACAGTATGACAGACTATTAAATCTAGTTTAGTTCATTTCTCATTTATCCTCCATCAGCTTCAAAGTAATCAGTGATGGACATCTGTTTGGCTATATTTGTCATGATTAATTTCATTTAAGGATCCAAGTCCTCCTCTCTCATTGACCTGCAGTGGTGTCCTGGGGAGTGACTATTGAGGAGGCTGGGATAAAGCCCACCACCTGCATGGCAGACACTACTGTAGATCTTAACATTTTGCCACTGAAATATTGGGCAATGATACTCAAGTGTAGGAAAATTAGGGACACTGGCCTTAATAATGTGGGGCACATCAACATACATGGAGACACAAACTCAGAATACTGGAATCTAGTGATTTAACAGCATTCCACCCCTGATCACATCATGGACACTAGCTGGAAACCCTAACAATGGGGTGACAGTAACTCACGTTGAGTCTTTTGTGAGGTCACCACCTTGCATTGTCAGGTGCCAAGTAATAGTAGCTCTTAAAGCACTGTTAATCTTAGTTGGCCATCTCAAACAATGAAGGAGATTAGCATAAGGATTAGAGCCTGTTAAAGTAGAGACTTTTTAACACCATTGGCAGTCACTCAAGACCTGCACTACTCAAAATGGAGAAGTAGAGGGTTAGCTGTACTAGTTCAGGCCTGAGAAAAGCAAAAACATTTTAAAATCCACCCGTGCTTCTAATATGTAATCTTCCTCTTCTTTACCCCTGGTAGTTTCAATAATCTCTTTATAAATAATGTTGTTGAAAACTTCAGCTCCATTCTCAAAGGTAACATAGTCCTCAGCAATGCACTGTAAAATATTTCTTATTAGGACATTTACAGCAGCCAAAAAACTGGGGTCATAATGCACTGTGTCAGTGCCAGTGACTTGCCAGATAATAGAGGGAGAATGTTTTATTTTTTTTATTTAGTTTTTGTTGACTGGGTAAGTGCACTAGACAAATCCTGCCTATTACAGATGAATGCCAATTGACCTTGAACCAGATTAAGCTGTTGGTGGTATTTTTAGTGAATGAGGGAAATTTAGCCAGGAAATTCCCCTACTCTTTTCGATAAGTGCCATGGGATCTTTAACATCCACCTGAACTACCACCAATCCAGGCAGATGGGACCTCGGTTTAACGTCTCATCTGAAAGACAGCACCTCAGAAGTGCAGCACCCCTCTCATGCTGCACTACAGTGTCAGTACTGGGATATTAATCCAAGTGCCAGATGTGGGAACTGAACCCACAGCCCTCTGATCTCCTGGCCTCAGAGGCGAGAGTGCTACCTACTGAGCCACTGACACTGCTAACACGCAACATATGAGTAATGTACACCAGAAAGTGCTGTCAGACGGCAGATAGAGAGGGTGGTGGATAACAGAGGGAGTTTCCTTAGAGAGAGAATGGTACAGGAGGTCTAACTGGCAGATAAGAAGGGAGGCAGATAATAGAGGGGCTTGATCAGCCTCCTGAGACTGATTTCTTGGTGATCACATGATCACCTATTTTAAATTATGTGGGTTTTTCTTTATTTTTGGCACCAGTGTCTGTACTCCTGAGATAGTTGATAGAGAATCTTACCCACCCACACACACACATTGCCAAGCAGTGGCAAGCACAGTGAAAGCCCTGCAACATTGCTTCTGTGTGTGTCATACTGAATTACTCTCTCAAGCAGCCTTAAAAAAAATCACCACTTGCTCTTGCTCCAGCTTGGCCACACCACCCCCTTCTCAGGTACCAACTGCAACTTACAGTGTGGCATGCAATGAGTTTTATAGGGTAAAGAAATAACTCATCACTTGCTCTCACCACCTTCCAGGTAATGTAGGGACTACCATCAGCTCATCTTAAGTCTTGGAAACTAGGCTCAGTGCTACATGCAGTGTGGGGGACAATACTATATGCACTAACCATTTCCCACTTACTCAGGGAACAGGCTATGTATGTTAATTTCAACCCCTGTAGCACCACCACCTGGGTGATCACAAATAGAGGTGCAGGCTGGGTAGACTGGGAAGGAAGGAAGGAGCCAAGTCATCAAAGTCAGCAAAACTCCAAAAGTTTGTTTTCAAATCTTCAACAACTTTTATTCCTCAACATAACTTCAGGTTCCAACCATGTTTGACCTGAAGATCTGAACAAATCCTTTGATACACTGGACCACGACCTGCTTTTGTTAACTCTTCGCAATATTGGTCTCGACTCCTCCATGATGAAATGGCTTATTTATTTACTTATTGAAATGTTTCACCAGGAAAAGGCACACTGAGCAACAAGTTGCTTGATCATGGTGCATCCTGGGGGAAGGGGGAGAAGCAAATTCACAAATTCAAATTACAATTTTGTATCAATTGGTACAGAAGACAATACATGTGGCAACAAGGGTTGAAGTCACAGTAATATACGAATTCCTTTTATGAATTAAATGTCAATAGATGCAGGACAAATATATCATGGTAAAGATTGAAGAATTATTAACAGCAGTACAGGATACAATACATTGTGCCAGAATGGTTGTACATTGCAGAGAATACAATCGGTAGTGAAACATGGTAGTATGAGCGAGAACCAGTAACAGGTTATCAACTAAACAGATAAGTAGACCTGCAGCTAAACAGTCAAAGTGCTAGATGTAGAAGATAGCTCTGGTAGGGAAGTGCAAGAGGAGTCGATTATGGGGGAAGAGAGAGGTAGAGAGGATGTTTGTAGGAACAATGGACGGTAATGTGGGAGGGGGTGAGAGGAGGAGCAGGCTGGAGTAGTGGGCGAAAGATTAGGAGCAGGTGCAGTTAGTCATTAAGAAGTTGTTTAGGGCTCCAGATAGGGAGGCAGGGGGGAGGAGTGGCAAATTTGTTACAGGAGTGAGTTCCAGAGCTTAGGGAATGGATGCGAGAATGCAGTTTGCCCTGCATTTGTGAGACAGTGAGGGACCACTAGTGTGCGGGCATTGGTGGATCTAAGAGAGTGAGAGTTGGGAGGAGGGATAGATAGAGAGGATAGATAGGGTGGAAGGGTATCAAACCAGTATTTGGAGATAAATTTAGCAAATATGAGAGATGCCTGTTTGTGACAGAAGGGAATGACAGTGAGCGATATAAGATGCAGTGATGTGTAAGGGGAGGGGTGTCCAGTGCAAAGTGACAGAAGGAGTTAAAAAGGGTGTCCAATCTGGTTAGGGAGGAGCTGGGAGTGGCACTGTATACAACATTGCATTAGTCAAAAATTGGAAGGCTTATCTTTTTGGCCAGTTCATACCTAGCCAGTAGCGGAAAGCAGCTGTGGTTCCTACAAAGGGCACCAAGCTTGGGGAGCAGTTTTTTTAGGATGGTGTCAACATGACCAGAGAAATTGAAGTGTTGGTCAAGTCAAACCCCAAGATATCTAAAAGAGGATGCATCCTCTAGGCTAGTCCCATCGAGGGTGTGGAAGGAGGGCATAGATGGTAGCCTTGATTGTCTCTGCCTTGTGCCAAAGGTCATGGAGACAGTCTTCTTGGCATTTAGGAAAAGGTGGTGAGAGCTGAATCAGTGCTGAAGCTTGTTGAAGTTGAGCTGAAGTCTGGTAGCTACTTTAGATGGGGACTGGCAGGTAGTAAAAAGGACCATATTGTCTGCGTACATGTGGAAGGAAGATATGGAACAGATGGATGGTAGTTCATTTAGGAAGATGGAGAAGAGCAGGGGCCTAGCACAGAGCCCTGTGGGACTCCGGGTATTTATAGTTACGGGGGGAGGTGGAATCAGCTATGCATACTGATTGGGTCCTTCCAGTTAGGTAGGCCCTGAACCAATTTGTGGCCGAGTCTGAAAGGCCAGCAGATGTTAGATTATCAAGGAGAAGGGAATGGGAGACCGTGTCAAAAGCCTTGGCAAGGTCGACGAAAATGGCAGATGTGATAAGGCCCCTGTCCATCCCAGAGAGGATGGAGTCAGTGAGTCTTAGAAGGGCGGTGGTGGTGGAGTGGTTCTTCCAAAAACTGGATTGGAAATGGGAGAAGAAGGAAGTATCATGGAGGAAGGAAGAGATTTGAGAGAGTACCATGTGTCCTGGGAGGAGAGATCACCTCCCTTAGGAAGGGGTAAGGACAATAGCCTGTTTCCAGGTGGATGGTGTCACAATCTCGCTTAGCCAGTCAACCCTCTACTCCCAAAGTCCAACCTCTGAGCATATGATTTGTGGGTTCAAGTCACCTTAGTCTCAAGCTCTGAAGGGATTCAAACTGATAACCTCTTGTTAGCGTACCCAATTATCAGGCTCAGATAATTCTGTCCGTCTTCGGGGGGACAGATATCTTTGCCTACGGGCACCCAACCAGGTCTTTCAAATGAACCCTTAGAACTCAATGCAAGACTTTTAGAGAGCTCTATCCATTTCTCAGTTTGGTATACAATAAGCCCATACATAGTGTACTTATAACCTTTAAAAACTCCACTTAAAATAAAAAGAATTGTCAAGGCACTCCAGCAGTTTCTTTTGTAAAAAAATATCTTTACTTCAAAAATATCAAAACAGAACAAAATATATATCCCAACACATACAGCCTTAAAACAAACAGGAAAAAGTACAATTCCTACAATACATACATTTAGACTGGTCTAATCTTACTCTTTTTCAGTGCTGTGATGATTCTCCCTCAGTCAGAGAATATTTTCTTGTGTCAGTCAGAAATATTTTCTTGTGTGTCACTGTCAGGTTCTTTCAGCACTTAAACACACTTCTGAGCTGGCCTTCTCATGAGGTCACTAACTCCACCTTGGTGTATCAAACTCTATATTTTACAATACAGGGTCTCCAAATAAAATATTTAAAAAAACATATGAGATGACCTCACTGACTTTCCTCTCCACAGGTTAACTGGTCAGAACCGTTTTTTGTTCTGCTACGCATACATCTCAAACATATATTTGATCTAAGTCACTGTATTCTAAGCAAAAGTGTATTGGCCTCTTTAACCCCGTCTGGACCTTAGAATCTATACCTCAGGTCTTTCTGATGTAATTCAAGTGTTCCCCGGGAATGTATTTTGTACCTTTCAAATCCGTCTAGGTCCTCCCTGGCTCAGACAGCAAACCTTTTCAATGTCCATTCTGGCCTCTCTCGACACTCCTTCCCACAAGTCCTTCCTGGCAAATATGCAAGTCGAAGGATCTCCCTGAGGGCATTATGAATGGCTAATCTTATTTCCTGGGATGAAAGCAAAATGTCAAGGTAACTGCACCCCAGATCTCTGCAGTTTAAAATACCTCCTGTCCTTTGAACTTATCCTTGGGGGACCTTGATGTGTCAGTTCCAGTAAGACAGCCTTTTCCTTGAACTGACCCTTCCCTTCACATATTTTATATGTAATAACAAAAATTAATATAGCACTCGAGCACTCAGAGCTGGCTGCCTATGTCACAGATGGTACAGTGGTTGTTGAGAGGTAAAGATTTAGAAGTGTGGACAGAGGATGTGCAATTGCTGCAGCAGAGAGACAGAGCAGTTTAGGGTCAAGGCCATCAGGGGAACAATCTTTGTAGGGGTTGAGGGAGAGGAGGGCATTTTGGGTGTCTTTCTGAGAAACATTTGCGAATGTAAGCTGGGAAACTTTTGATTGAGGGTGAGATTCAGTTGTAATATTTTTGCTGGTGGAGACAGTTGAGAGCAGGGGTAGGGAGGACAGGAGGACTGTGACGCAGATCGTATAATAGGAGTTAAATTTCTCCATGACGGACTTATGGTCAGCAGTGAGTGAGCTGTCTATATTCAAGATTGGGGTTGGAGGATGGGTGGAGGAAAGGGAATTTACCACTTTCCAGAATTTGGATGGGGAATTTATATTAGTGCTAACATTTGTGTGGAAATGTTCAGCCTTTGCAAGCCTAATAGCTTTAGTACAGGAATTTCGAACTTGGCAATATGTAGTGAGGCTGTCAGGTTGGGTGGTGGCCTTATATTTCTTCCAAGTTAAGTCATGGGCCGTTTGACAGGCTAGTAGTTCCGGGGTTACCCAAGGGATGGTTATCATGGGCTCTGGACTTCTTTAGGGGAGAAAACCAAAAAAGGCTGCACAAGGTAAGGTGGTGCTCCAATTAAATCAGAAATGGCATACAGCAGAAAATGGGCACTCACCAACCAGGTAAAGCTTTTGAGAAAGGACCTTTGACCAAAACGTATAAAGCGTGCAGCTGTGGCATATGTGTTTTGGAATAAACTCTTTTTGCTATTGGACTTTTGGAGCCTGTGTGATGCTTATCTGGTTGGTGAGTGACATTTTCTGCTGTATGTAACTTCTTTAGAGGGACGTGACAGTTCCAGATAGAGAGGAATAGAAACATAGACTTTGACAGCAGATAAGGACTGCTTGACCCACCTAGTCTGCCCATTTCCTTACCTAGAGGATAAGCTGCAGATCCTAGTTAACCAACAGCATATTTCTTCCTACCCCCCACAAGAATTGACTTTTGTCTGTCCCATGCATTCTTGAATTCTCCCACAGTTTTAGACCCCACAACCTCCTCAGGAAGGCTGTTCCATGCATCCACTACCCTCTCTGTGAAAAATACTTCCTCACATTGCCCCTGAGTCGCCCCCCCCTCTATCTTCAAAATTGTGTCATCTTGTTCTTGAGCATCTCTTTTTCTGAAATATGCTACCCTCTTGGACTTTGTTGATTCCACTGAGGTACTCAAAAGTTTGTATCACGTCCCCCCTCTCCCTCCTTTCCTCAAGGGTATACATATTAAGCTCCTTTAGTCTCTCCTCGTATGGCTTCTCTTACAGAGCCAGCACCATTTTAGTTGCCCTCCTCTGGACTGCCTCCATCAAGTTTATGTCCTTGTGGAGATGTGGTCTCCAGAACTGGACACAGCACTGCAGATGGGGTCTCACCAAATGTCTGTACAGAGGGATAACAGCTTCCTGTTTTGTGCTGGTAATGCCTCTCCCTATACATCCCAGTATCCCCCCACCCCTTCCTACTGCCTTCTCACATTGCTTGCCAATCTTAAGGTCATCTGATATGATTACCCCAGGTCCCTTTCCATTTTTGTTGTTGTTACTACCTTCCCCCCAATTGTGTAATCTTCCCCTTGATTTTTGTTTCCCAGGTGCATTATTTTGCACTTCTTTGCACTGAATCCAAGCTGCCATACTACTGACCATTCTTCCAATTTTGCCAAGTCCCTTCTCATCCTTTCCATGCCTCCTGGTGTATCAGCCCTGTTGCAGATCTCTGTGTCATCTGCAAAGAGGCATACTTTTCTTCCATTCCCTTTGCAATGTCATTTATAAAGACATTAAAAAGGACTGGACCCAGTTCTGAACCCTGCGGTACCCCACTAGTAACCCCCTTTCTTCAGAATGGACTCCTTTTACAGTTACCTTCTGTGCCCTGTTGTCCAGCCAATGTTTTACCCAGGCTACCACCCTGGGACCCACTCCCAGGCTGGTTAATTTGATTATTAATCTTTTGTGTGAGACTGTGTCAAATGACTTGCTAAAGTCTAGGTAGACCATGTCCACAGCCCCTCCCTGGTCTGCTATTTTGGTCTAGGTACTCAACAATTCTTTCCTTCAGAAGTGATTCCATCACTTTCCCTACCACAGAGGTCAAACTGACAGGTCTGTAGTTTTCTGCCTCTGTCTTGCTCCACCTTTGTGAAGGGGAATCACATCTACCTTCCTCCAGTGTTTTTGAAGTACTCAAAGGTGATGTCGATGGAGTTAGTTGTAGTTATCGAGGACCAATCAGTGTGAGTCAGGTCATGGAGGAGTGGTGCTAGGTCCAGGGACTTAAAGGATCGAGTAGTAAGGTTTTGTTGGGTGCTTTGGGCCTATGAATTTTACGGACTGGGAAGATGATATGATGATCACTAAGGGCATCAGGGAGAAGCCCTGATTTTACGATCCTATGAGTGTGGGAGGTGAGTGCCCAATCTATGAGGGAATGGTTACTAGATTTATGGTTGAGTTGTGTGGGCTAAAGGATTAATTGGGTTAAACTGTGGGCAGTAACAACGTTATGAACTTGACTTAAGGATGGAGGCAACCAATTAAAGCTGAAGTCGCCCATAATGAACAGTTCACCCAAGTGGGTGTGGGAGGCTATGCTGGTTAGGAGATCCACTGCAGTAGTGGAGGGGATGCTGGGGTGGCAGTAGACGCCAACGACAAAGATGGGACTAGTGAAAGGTAGGGTGATTTTTGTAATAAGCACCTCATATGCTGAAGGTAGGGTACTGGATAAAGTGGTAGGGAATTGAAATGAGGTGGACATATACATTGCAATGCCTCCACCCTGGCTGCTCGGTCTTCAAGTTCAAGTTCAAGTTTATTGCAGGAAAACTCCATTGAGCAAGCTCATTTACGAGGAGGTCCTGTAACATATAGACTTTCACAATGTACATACATAAATAGATAGTCAACAGTATATACATAAAGCACACAAAACATAATACAGGCAAGATATACATACAAGGACATCACATAGGATGACCGCAGGTGGTAGTCAACTAATGCAACACAGGGGGAGGGAATTATAGATTACATACTGATAATTGAAACATGGTGACTGGTGTGTGCAGTAAATACATTTGGCAGATGGATCAAATAACAGAATATAACAGATAAGGAGGGTCGGAATGATTTGATAGTGTGATCAGTGGAGCGTATACATAGATAAGCCAGGAGTAGAAGGGAAAGGGAGAGCAGTAGTTGGGTAGCTGCAGCAAGGTAGCAGATATAAGCCAGGTGCCAGATAGTGGGATAATATCTTAATGTGAATGAAAGTGCAATCAATAAGTAGTTAATATGAACAAAGCAATTATGCCTTACCCAATGGAGGCACATGGCACACATGGGGAAGGAAGAGACTTAATGACAGTTACAGGTGTCTTTTATTTAGGCTGAGTTTAGCAATTTGTAAGAGTTTATTGAAACTGTGCTAGTTAGTTTCAGTACTGTCTGTAATTGGTTCCAAATAGAGGGAAGGGCATGTGCAATAGTACGTTCACCAAAGGAGGTCTGTGTCCTAGGTATATTAAGCATAATAAAGTCATATTTTCTTAATGAGTATGCACTATGTTAAATACTAATGAGGGATGAGAGATAGCTTGGTAGTTTCTACAGGAGCAGTTTAAGAGTCCAAAGCCCAGCATGGAGCAGGCGTCTAGTAGTAAGGGATGTCCAACCAACAGCTGCATATAAGTCACAGTGATGTGAACAGTAATGGGAGTTGGTAATGAACCGTAACGCATGGTGATAAAGGATGTCCAGTTTACTTAGATTTGCAAGAGTGGTGGAGGAATAGATTACATTGCCATAGTCGAGTAGGGGGAGAAAGGTGACCTGGACAAGCTAATTTCGAGTTTCAAGGGGGAAGAGGAGCCTATTTCTATAGAAGAAACCTAACCTGGCTTTTAACCTTCTAGTGACATCTTCGACGTGGTCATTGAAAGATAGTTTATTGTCGATCCAGATACCCAGGTATTTAAATTTGGTTACAACCTCCAGAGGCTCATTTAGCATGGTAACAATGAAATCTTGGGCAAGGGTATTGGGGATGACTGTGACAGCACTACGGGAGAATATCATTGCTTTAGTCTTCTTGGCATTAAGCAGAAACTTTGCCTTTATTAGATTATGCTCAAGTTGTGCAAAGTCCGCTTGAAGCACTCCCTTGACTTCAGATAGCAATCAGCCAGATGTATACAGCACAGTATCATCTGCGAAAAAGTGCATAGACGTAGATATGTTAGAATCTAGGTCATTAATGTATAATGAAAACAAAATAGGGCCTAGGATGGATCCTTGGGAACTCCTCTTACGACTGGCAAGGCAGCAGAAAAACAGCCTTCAGCCTTTACTTTTTGGGATCTCCCAGTTAAGTGACTAGAGAACCACTGGGTGGTATGGTATGTGGCACCCAGCTTTGCAAGGCAATTGACTAATAGTTTGTGATCAACAGTATCAACAGCTTTGCTTAGATCCAAGAAGACTGCACCAGTTACCTTCTTTGCATCTATAGCAGAGATCCAGTCGTTGGTTACTTTAGCTAGCACAGTGATTGTGCTATGATTTGCCCGGAAGCCGGATTGAGCTGGATTAATGAGAGAGAAGGTTTCCAAGTGAGATTTTAACTGGATGTGGATCAGTTTTTCGAGAACTTTAGAAAGGATAGGCAATATGGAGATAGGCCTATAGTTGTTTACATCGTATGGGTCACCAGATTTAAATAGAGGGAGGATATGTGCTGATTTCCAGCAGGATGGCACAGTAGCAGAGGTAATGGAAAGATTGAAGATGTGGAGAATTGGGGCAGCGAGATGGGCATATCCTAACCTTAGGAAAAAGGTTCCAAGCCATCGTCCCCTGTGCTTTTTGGTGTCTAAGTTGAAGAAGAATCTTCTACTTCTTTATAGATTATCTCATGCAGATGGAAGGGCTAGGTGCAGGACTAGATACGGGGGTATGCTGGCTCACCATAGAACCAGCATAAGGTGATGAGTCAAAAGCTAATCCAGCTGTGGCAAAGTGGGAGTTAAGTTCCTCCAGGATTAGGGACTTGTTTTCCACAATCTTGCCACTTGCAACTATCTTTGCTGGGACGGATGGGACCATGGGCCGTCCTTCTATGGATTTGATAGTTTTCCATATTTTATGAGGGTTACCTTTTGCTTGTTCTAGGGTAGAGATATAATAGTTAGCTTTAGCAGAGCATATACTTTTCACACAGGTATTCCTGGCTGTTCTAAAGGCCTGCCAATCCGAAGATTCTTTGGAATGTCTAGCTTTAGCCCAGAGCCTATCTCGGACTATGAGGGCTGCCTTAAGATCTGAGGTGAACCAGGGGATGGAGTTGTTCCGTACCCTTACTTTGATGACAGGAGCATGCTTATTTATTATTTTAGTAAGAATGTCATTTAGGGTGTAAGCTGCCTCGTTGACATCGTTGGCTAGGTAGAGGTCTTGCCATCTGATCATGCCCAAGTCAGATAGGAAGTTTACTGCACTGAACTTGCGAAAAGACTGTTTTGTTATAAAGATGGGTTGCGGGTGGGCCTTGATTTGAGATCTTATGCAAGCAACAATCCCATGATCACTCATGTCATTGTGAAACACTGCTGAATGAGATATTTTATGTGGGTGGGTGGTTAGTACCACATCAAGGACAGAACTGTTGGCTGTATTTAGAATGTTATTCCTAGTAGGTTCACTGACTAATTGCCCAAGACCTAGCTCGTTGAAAAGGGATTTGAGGCCGTGTGATTTAGGTGTTAGCCAATCCATATTTAGATCTCCTAGAAATATTGTTTCATTTTTTGCATCTACGAACATGGATTTCAAGAGATTAAGGACTTCATCACCACCAGACGGAGGTCTATAGCCACCTATGATAGTGATACATTCTGAGGAGGGGAGATGAAGGTTCAAAGAGACGAGCTCAAATTCCGTGGCTAAAGATTTGCAACTAATATTGGTGACCGAGTACTTGGATTTGGTGTAGATAACCACACCCCCACCTCTAGACTCTCTATCTGCTCTAAATAATTTGTAGCCCTGCAGTGATATTTGCTGATCATTATTTGTCTTTTTTAGCCACGACTCAGTAATTATGATAAGGTCAGGGTTAATATGTGCTGCCCAGGCTTGCAGTTGTACAAGTTTTTTAGGCAGGCTTAGAATATTGACCATCACCATTTTGAGACCTGTGGCATCAGCAAAATCGGTAGGCAAGGTAAGTTTTGGGGCAGGGTTTAGCTCCACATTTCCTGAGCAGAGAAGAAGCAGTAGTAAAATTTTCGCTAAGGAGCTTATAAGGATGGAGACTGCTTTTTTATTTCTTCGTCATTGCCCATATCGTACCACACAAGAGGTAGCACCACTGTAATGGCAGTTTATAATGATCAGTGTAAGTGCTCGAATAGACATAGGCGAGGGCAGCAGCAAGGGAGTGGTGGCAAACCGGGGGCATTAGGCTAAAAAGGGGGAGGAGGATGACATAGTGGCTGCACAGCAGACCGTTATAACATAAGGTATTGATAAAGTGCATTGGAGAACTGGTTTGCATTGAGGTACTCCGGGTTGCCCTGCATTGTTGGGAATTCTGTACATTAGGAGCAATAATAGCACAGTAAAGAAAGCCATAGTCCCAGGATGGGTGGTCTTACAATTGGTAATAGTGCAATGTATTGTTTTGTTTTCTAGGCAAATAATTGACCCATCTAGGTACTCACTTAAAACCTAAATGAGAGATACAGCAGAGAGGGGAGCTAGGAGAGTAGGAGCAGCTTAGTTAGTGAATGGGGCTCTGAAGATATTCACACAGGGCAGGCTTATTGGCCACACTCAGCTACCAATCATAGGTTGGCAGCAGATAATACTAGGCCAATGAAACAGCAATGAGTTATAGAAGGTGGAGCATGAGTGTATTTAAAGGAGGCCTGGGATGGGGTGGTGGGGTGGGAGAAAAATTACAAGTCAGAGCAAGAGCTGAGAAGTCAGGATTAAGAAAGGAACACTGTAAAAAGGCTATGGAAAAGGCACTCCAATCAGAGCGAAGCAGGCGAGTGGGCGGACCAATCACGATCCCCCTAGGGCAGCGCCACCCCAATCAAGGGCGCCCAGGCATGCTGGCTCTCTGCAGAGGATTTTATCGGTATCTATCTACCTAGCTGCAGTCCGTTCCCCGATGCCCTGAGGCTGGCTAGGGCTGCTGAAGTGAGTCAGCGGCCGTAGGAGCGGCTGTTGCTGGCTGCTTTTTCACCGGCGTGCCTACAGGGCACGAGTCCTACAAACAGAAAGAGTGCTGGGTCACTTATATGCAAGGCAGACAAAGTTTCAGGGGCAGGAAGGCAGGAAAGCTGGCGGCAGTTTGTCAGCAGGGGGTGGGTGTGAAAGAGGAGACAAAGGAAAAAACGATTACAAGGCTGGGCAGACAGGACAAGTAAATGGCTGGATGTTAGCTGAGGAAGCTGGGGGGGAGGGTATGCTGTCTCGAGAGAGAGAGAGACAGCCGCCGAAAACACGGCAAATTGCTATTACTTTGAGGGGGATACAGCAGGTCACACTAGGCACTGGGGCAAAGATTAGAAAAAGAAAACAACAGTGCAGAGTGAAAGTTTAACACAGCAAAATGCAATAAATCAAAATACAGAGGAAAGAGCAGTAGCTTGTACTTTAGGAGGTTGAAAGGGAGAGTGCAGCTTATCTCGCTAACCATATACAGGCAATATTACAGTTTGATTGCAGTCTATCTAAGGCAGAACACAGAGATATCATGCAGTCTTATTTTAACCACTGTACAGTCACTAACACTTTTTTTTTTAAACAAATTACAAGTCAGAGCAAGAGGGGATGGTGGGGGTGGGAGAAAAATTACAAGCCAGAGCAAGAGCTGAGAAGTCAGGATTAAGAAGGGAACACTGTAAAAAGGCTATGGAAAAGGCCCTCCAATCAGAGCAAAGCAGGCGGGCTGGCGGACCAATCACGATCCCCCTAGGTCAGCGCCACACTAATCAAGGGCGCCCAGGCGTGCTGGCTCTCTGCGGAGGATTTTATCGGTATCTACCCGAGCTGCGGTCCGTTCCCCGATGTCCTGAGGCCGGCTAGGGCTGCTGAAGTGAGTCAGAGGCTGTAGGAGTGGCTGTTGCCTGCTGCTTTTTCACCGGCGTACCTACGGGCACAAGTCCTGAGCTGCGGGCCATTCCCCGATGCCCTGAGGCCGGCTAGGGCTGCTGAAGTGAGTCGGCGGCCGTAAGAGCAGCTGTTGCTGGCCGCTTTTTCACCGGCATACCTACGGGCACGAGTCCTGAGCTGTGGTCCATTCCCCGATGCCCTGAGGCCGGCTAGGGCTGCTGAAGTGAGTCGGCGGCCATAGAAGCGGCTGTTGCTGGCCACTTTTTCACCGGCGTGCCTACGGGTGTGAGTCCTGAGCTGCAGTCCATTCCCTGATGCCCTGAGGCCGGCTAGGGCTGCTGAAGTGAGTCGGCGGCCATAAGAGTGGCTGTTGCTGGCTGCTTTTTCACCGGCGCACCTACGGGCGTGCGTCCTGAGCTGTGGTCCATTCCCCGATGCCCTGAGGCTGGCTAGGGCTGCTGAAGTGAGTCGGCGGCCGGAGGAGTGGCTATTGCTGGCCACTTTTTCATTGGCACGCCTACGGGTGCGAGTCCTGAGCTGCGGTCCATTCCCCGATGCTCTGAGGCCGGCTAGGGCTGCTGAAGTGAGTCGGTGGCCGTAAGAGCGGCTATTGCTGGCCGCTTTTTCACCGGCGCACCTACGGGCGTGAGTCCTGAGCTGCGGTCCATTCCCCGATGCCCTGAGGCCAGCTAGGGCTGCTGAAGTAAGTTGGCGGCTATAGAAGCAGCTGTTGCTGGCCACTTTTTCACCGGCGTGCCTACGGGCCTGTCGAACAATTGAATAGCCAGATATTAAGATGGCTCGTTCTGTGATTTTATTGCTATGCCAGGTTTCGGAAATAATAATAACGTCAGGGGCCAGAGACACTGCTAGAGGTTGGAGAAGGACAAGTTTAGGTAGAAGGCCCTGAATATTTAAGTGAATTATTTTGAGACTGTTTGGGAGGGTCAAAGAGTTATTCATGGAGTGGATTGGGGAGGTGTTGGTAGCTAAGGTGTTGGGGGAGGGAGGACCAGGGCTGGGGTTTATATCATCCGAGATAAGGAGGAGTAGTGATATTAAGAAGTGTAGTTTCTGGCTTTTGTACCAGGGTAGTGAGGATACTGAGAAGGAAGTACGGGGGGGGGGGAGTAAGTAGAGGGAATGTAAGAGACCGTGAGTAGGCAAAGAATTGCAGGGATGTTAGGTGTAGATAGTAAGGAGGCACTGGGGAGTAGTGGAAAGTGAGACCAGTGGTACAAGCAAGATGAAGGGATAATTGTGTAAATGAATGCTGAGGTAAGGTGGGGGAGGAGGAATAGGGTAGGGAAGGGCAACAAATGTTAGTGACGTGTGAGCTGGGGAGGGGTAGAATGGAGAGAAATGGCAGGAGTAGGCAGGGTGCAGATGAAAGCATTTCCAATTCTAATAGAGAAGAAAAATTCATAGATGGAGCTAACTGTGTGCAGAAGGTGAAATGAAGCAGTAGGAGAAGCTGCAGATTTACCTGCGAGAAGTAGAGTGAGAGCTCCCCTAGTGGCCAGCTGGTATAAGGAGCTGATGGGAGATTGGGTACTTTTATTTACTTTTATCTTACAGGTTGGCAGCAGCAAGTCAAGACCGATGGGGATCTCCCTCCCTCAGAAAACCCTCTTGAGAAGTGTGCCACAGGGGTCTATCCTTGGCCTTTATTATTTGCAATTTACATAAATAATATCAACTCCAGTATCAATCAGCAAATATCCATCTTTTTGCTGATGATACTGTTCTTTATATAGCCAGGCCCACCCCGATCTTGCCTGTAAGGACCTTCAACTTGACTTTAACTGGCTGGAACAAAACCTACTGTATCTAAAACTTCTACTAAATGCGAAAAAGTCCAAAGCCATGTTTTTTCTCCTCATGTCAATGCACCTAATTTGCTACCCATTAGGTATGCCTCATCAAATTATCACTCTTTTGAGGGAGTCCCTGGCGTTCATGATCAAGTTTAAATACCTAGGAGTCTGGATTGACCATAAACTTGTTTGTCGATCATATTAAGGAACTGGAAAAGAAATTAAAACAATGACTCAGAATCTTTTTCTGTATTAAGCGTCTACTTACACATGAAGCCAAAACTAGACTGGTTCAATCTACCTTTCTTCCTCTCCTGAACTATGTTGATTTCTTGTATGGGCAAGGTCCTAGCACAGCTCTAACAAAACTTGACACCCTATACCATAGAGTACTAAAATTCATTACTGGAGCCCCTTATTCCACCCATCACTGTATCCTCTACACCATATTAGGCTGGAACTCACTCAAATTCAGATGTCTAAAAATGCCGTGACTTGGACTTAGAAGGCAGTTATCACTAAGCTTCCCCAGTATGTTTCCAACTGTCTGCCTGTTTGTCCTGCTGGTAGTTATTCACTGAGAAGTCTTTCTTACATCACACTTATGATTCCCAGAGGATGAGCACATTTTGGTAAATTCTCTGTAAGTCATGTCCTTCCCGTCTTGTGGAATAATCTTCAAAAAACTTGCCATTCCTGTCAAATTATCCACATTTAAAACCCTGTTCGCACATTCTTTCAATGAGACTTGCGATTGCTTCTCCTAATGTATTATTAACCTGGTATTTGCATCTAATCCACAAAAAAAGGCAAAAAAAAAAAAAGAAGAAAAACTGTGTATATATTTAAGCAGGAAGGGAGAGAGACCTGTGGGGAGTGGTGCAATGTACTGGCTGTAGGGAGGCAGTTTTCTGGGAGACATTCTGGTGGCTGCATTGCTGGCCTATTTACAAGCAACTGTCTGCTCTGAGGGAAGAGGTTGCTCATCTCCAGGCCAAAATGACAAGGAGTAGGGAAGCCTCTTCCACCCAAGGAACACCAGTGTCACCAGTGCTGCCTGAGAGTTTGCCAAGAAAGAGGAGTGGTTGGACTGCAGTGGGCTCAGGGAGGGTGAGGGTGGTGAAACAGAGGTGCATCAGTCCGGTTGTACCTCTCCACAATTCATATGCCATTCTGGTGGTGCGTGGTTCCTCTATGGAGGTACCCACAGTGAAGACCAAGAAGGATGCTGGAATCCTACACAAGGGAGACCTACAGAAGGGTGGCAAGGGACACCAAGGGGGAAGGAAGCAGCTCCTAGTGGAGGACTCAATTATTAGGGAGGGGTAAAACTGGGGGAGGGAGGGGACAGGGAGGTAATGTGAGGGACAGGAAGTGAATCCTCCAGATTGTGGGAGCAGCGTCATGGAAGAGGGAGCTAGACATCATTGTCCACCTTGGGACAAATGACCTAGCTGGGTATGGGATCAGAGCAGTGCAGTGGGAGTTTGTGGAGTTGGGGAGGGGCCTTAGACAGGTAGCATGCACTGTAACCTTCTCAGAGGTGCTGCCTGTCTATGGAATGGGTGAGGCTAGGGTACTCCACACCATGCAGTTCAATGAATGAATGATTGAAAGACTGGTGCAGAGCACAGGGTTTTGACTTCATTGGGTGCCAGGGGGTCCACATGGAGGGATGCAGGCCTATACTGGTGTGATTGTCTGCATCTGTCCAGGAGGGGAACCAGGCTCCTAGGTGATAGGTTTAAATGCTTCATTGGCAAGCTTTTAAACTGCCAATGGGGGGAGGTGCTGATATGAAGCAGGAAATTCCAAGCCTCCCTCCCAGAAAACAGGGTAGTTAGCAAGGTAAATATCAAGGTACAGAGGTTGATATGGAGCAAGACAGAGGTAAATGGAGAAAAAGGCAAAGGCAGTAATGGCAGGGTTGGAGCAAAAAAGGGTAAGACCATCATAAAATGGAGGGCAATGAGTACCAATGCCTGTAGTCTGGGTAACAAGCTTCCTGAGCTAGTGGCCTTGATGGAAGAGGGACACCTGGCTATCGTGGCAGTCACAGAAACATGGTACACAGAGAACCATATCTGGGATGTCAGCATACTAGGGTACACAATCTACAGGGGGGACAGGGAGGGTAAAAGAGGAAGAGGAGTAACTTTCTACGTAAGGGAAGGGATCAAAGCAATGGAACTAAAGGGTAAATGGGGAGGAGAGGAGGCACTTTGGGTCACCTTGGAGACAGGTAGTGGCACCACAATCTGCACAGGGGTTGTTTACAGACCCCCATCTCAGTGGGAGGAAATGGACAAGGAAATTATAGAAGGCATCCTCAGAATGGCAGAAAAAGGGGAGATATTGTTGATGGGGGACCTGAATATGCCAGATGTTAACTGGAGAACATTTACTGCAGCCACATCCAAGAGTAGGGTCATTCTCGATTCCCTGGGGAATTCCTCAGACAGCTAGTATTGGAACCCACTAGGGAGGAAGCAATCTTGCACCTAGAACTCTCAAAAGGGGATGGAGAGAGGATCACAGATTTAGAAGTGGGTAGCCATCTGGGAACAAGCGACCACCACACTGTGGTTCACGATAAACACAAACATGGAGTCAAGCCATACAAAAGCGAGGGTACTGGACTTTAGAAGGGCTGACTTTGACAAAATGGGGGAGTGCTTAAGGAATACACTAGTAAATGATCAGGAAGGAGGGGTGGAAGAACAATAGGGAAAAATCAAAACTGCCATCATAGCAGCAACAAGCCTTTGAGTGAAGCAAATAAAGAAAACAAAACTAAGTAAAAAAACACTATGGTTCTCAAAAGAGGTGGCAAGAAAGGTTAGGGAGAACAATATAGCATTCAGGAAGTAAAGGGAATCATAGAAGGAGCAGGACAGAGAACTGTATCAGCTAAAGCAGAGGGAAGCAGAGAAGGCAGTCAGGATAGCAAAGGCCCAAACTGAGGAAAAGATAGCCAGTTCAGTTAAGAAGGAGAATAAAACCTTTTATAGATACACTAGGGAGTGCAGAAAGAGCAAGGGAGGGATAGTGAGGCTTAATAAAGGGGAGGGGAAGTGGGCAGAGTGCGACAGTGAAAAGGCAAAGATACTGAATGAATACTTTTGGTTAGTATTCACAAAAGAAGAAGGGGGGGAGGTACCTAAACCAAACAATAGAAGCACTCTGGGCCAAGGGGAAGGGGTGATACCAGTCCATTCACAGAAGAAAGGGTCCTGAAAGAACTTTTAAAACTCAAGGTGGACAAAACAATGGGACATGACGGGATTCACCCCAGAATTCTAAAAGAACTAAGGGGAGACCTAGTGACACCACTGACTATCCTTTTTAACAAATCATGGCAGGATGGTGTGGCACCTGAGGACTGGAAGAAGGTAGGTGTGATCCCCCTTCACAAGAGTGGGAGCAAGGAAGATGCAGGAAACTACAGACCTGTTAGTTTGACATCGGTGGTAGGGAAAATTATGGAATCACTTCTGAAAGAAAGAATTGCTGAGAGCCTAGAGGCCAGTGGTGCACAGGATGCATGGCAGAAAGGAGTCACAGCAGGAAGGTCATGTCAGACGAATCTAATAGATTTCTTTGACTGGGTGACCAAAGCAGTAGACCAGGGAGGGGCTGGACATATGGCCTACTTAGACTTTAGCAAGGCATTTGACACAGTACCACACAAAAGATTAATAAACAAGTTAGCCAGCCTGGGAGTGGGTCCCAGGGTGGTAGCCTTGGTAACAAATCAGCTGAACAACAGGACACAGAGGGTAATAGTAAATGGAGCACACTCTGGAGAAAGGGGAGATACTAGTGGGGTACCACAGGGTTCAATACTGAGACTGGTACTCTTTAATGTCTTTATAGGTGACATTGCAGAGGAACTGGAAGGAAAAGTAGGCCTCTTTGCAGACCACACAAAGATCTGCAACAGCGTTGATACACAAGGAGGGGTGGAAAGGATGAAAAGGGACTTGGCAAGGTTGGAACAATCGTTAAGAGTATGGCAGCTTAGTTTCAATGCAAAGAAGTGCAAAGTTATGCACCTGGGAAACAAAAACCCAGGGGAAGAATACACAGTTGGGGGGACTTACTAACAACAACAAAAATGGAAAGGGACCTAGGGTACTCATATCAGATGACCTTAAGGTAGGCAAGCAATGTGAGACGGTAGTAAGGCTGGGGGGATTCCGGAATGTGTAGGGAGAGGCATCACCAGTAGATAACAGGAAGTTGTTATCCCTCTGTACAGACAGTAGGTGAGACCCCATCTGGAGTACTGTGTGCAGTCCTTGAGACCCCATCTCCACAAGGACATAGACAGGATGGAGGCAGTCCAGAGGAGGGTAACCAAAATGGTGCAGGGTCTGCACCAGAAGCCATATGAAGAGAGACTAAAAGGGCTTAATATGTACACCCTTGAGGAAAGGAGGGAGATGGGGGACATGATAGAAACCTTCAAGTACCTCAAGGGAATCAACAAAGTCAAAGAGGGTAGCATATTTCAGGAAAAGAGATGCGCAAGAACAAGGGGCACAATTTGAAGATAGAGGGGGGACAGCTCACGGGCAATGTGAGAAAGTACTTTTTCACAGAGTGGGTGGTGGATGCATGGAACAGCTTTCCTGAGGAGGTTGTGGGTTAAAAAACAGTGGAGGAATTGAAGAATGCACGGGATCGACACAAGGCAATTAAAGTGGTCGGGTAGGAGGGGGGTAAGGAGGAAGTAGGCTACTGGTTAACTAGGATCTGCAGCTTATCCAATAGGTAGGGAAATGGGTAGACTAGGTGGGCCAAGCTGTCCTTATTTGCTGTCAGTCTGTTTCTATGATTCTTTCCCTGGCTGTTCTGCTTCGGTTTCAGCTTATGGTTCTTCATATATACCTGTCTTCAAACCACTCACCTTCTAAGGGTTCTACTGTATACATTATACATATTAGTGTTTCCTATGTAGATAGTATTTATTTTATGTTTACAGTAGATTGCATTTAATTGCTGACTCCCTATTACTTTTTTGTTACTGCTATACCTTATTCCATATATTACATTCTGCAATGTCTACTTATTTCTAACGGTTTGCCTCGTTGTTGACTTATGTGTATCTTACCCAGGTCCATCTTGTAAATGAGTTTGTCTCAGTGGTGTTTTGCCTGGTAAAAAAAAGGTTGATTGATGTTTATTTAAAGCCCAACGTTTCACCCTGTACCTAGGGCTTCCTCAGGGAGAACATGGTAAACCTGTCACGTCAAAAGACATAAAAAATTAATTATGTACATATTGTGAAGTACATAATTAAGCATGTGCTTACTGTTTAGGCAGCCATCCCTTTAAGAGTACTTAGAACAAGCATGTTGCCAAGTGTTTCACTGCCTGGCAGTGCCATGTTATCCAGGGACAGTCTGGGAAACCCCTCAGTCTGAGGCATTGCCTCATGGTGTGCAGATGTCTCCTGTTGCTGAATAAGCAACTTTCTATTTTTTATTTTATGCATTCATTTTAGTCATTCGCACTGGCCAGCAATACAATGTCAGCCAGAGAAGCAAGAGATGGGCATTGCAGACCCAAAGAGATTGTAAGAGTCCTTGTGGCAGACCAACACCACCAAAACACCACACATGGTGGAGAATGTGGCCCTTCTTCTGCTCTGACCATATCTTGCCTGCCTGCGCCAACCCCTAGCACTAAGTGCAATGCTGGGTACCCAGACCTGTATCCCAGGCCAGCACCTAGAATATCTGGACCATCAAGCACCTGCATCAGTCATGGTTGCTGAAAAACTGCCTCCTGCAGCAGTCCTCCTGCAATCCTGCCACTGGACTGTATATAATAAGTAAACATGGGCACTGCTAGTCCAGCTATTTATTAACTTCAGTGCAAGAAATTAATTTCACCAATCCTGGGCACCATGGAGCTCTAAAACTGCACCAACCCCTGTGACTGCACCACTAACCTTGGTCCTTATGGCAGCTCACAAAGGCCTTCCAATACAAAATGAATATAAAGTACTGCAAGGACTCAGCAGGGAAAATATTAAATAAACATAGAGCATCATCAGTAAATACAGAGGGGAGTAGACTGCAGCTCCATTCTATATTCCCTGACTGCCTGACTCAAAGCAATCTGCTTCGGACAGCAACACAAAAAAATTAAAAGTAACTACACAAAATGTTTTGCTGCATTTAAACAGGCTCCTGGTTGCCTTAGGGGAATGCTTCACTAGTGTCCTTTCTGACTCTTACCACACAGCTCCATTCCACACAACATCTTCATTTTATCCCTCTGCAATGGTGCAGCCATGATCAGGCTCCTGTTGCACACAACCACAGCTCAGCAAAGCTCCTCCTAAACCACCACAGCTTTCCTCTCACCCCTGCAGCTGCTATGCTTCAACCCACCCTCCTGCCTGGAGCAGCTTTTCATGCTACTCTCAAGTCCACAGCTTCTGTAACCAGCGTCGCCTCTGCAAAAGCTGCTTGGCAACTCAACACAGTAAGTGTGACTCAGCAACAAGCTACTCTGCCCTCCCTGACAGCCACAGCAGACCACGGCTCTGCTCTCCTGAACTGCTGCACCTACTGTTCTGCACTACCGTGGCTATGCCTTCCCTCATTCAGCTGCTGCAACACTCTGCTCGGCCATGTTTCAACAGGGGTCTTCAAAATAAATCCATAAACAAGGAACAAAAAAAAGGAGCTGTGCAAGCAAGGCAATAAAGCAGGATACAAAACAAAATTAATAAATAAATGGAAGGGGTCCCCAAAGAAAAGAAGAAAAAAAAAAAAAAAGAGTACAAATAAACAAATACATAACAGCAGGGCACACCAATCAGGGGCATACTATTATAACCATGCATGACAAATCTGGTAACAAGAAGGTAAGCAGTCAGCTTGCTGAGACAAATGGGGCACATGAAAAATCCTAAATTAACAACAGCAGCTGGGGAGCAAACAGGGAAAGGAATGAGAAGCAGCAGCTGCCGTTATAAATACAAAACAGGGAGCACATCAACTTAAATAAAATAACCCCTTGTGTCACTCACCCAAAATGGAGCCCGACATTTTTCCCCATTGAAGTTGGGGAGAATGACTGTGGGAATCACCATTTTAAACTTGTAGCAGCAGTTCAACAGCCTTGTGGTAAACAGCACCCATCTTTGGACACACACTGCTGGCTGGAAGTGATCTTTCAACCTTGTTAGTGGCCATCTTGGAAGGGGAAAATCAAACACAGAGTTTTATAAGTAAATGGAGAGAGGATAGAGGGCGGATTCACACTGTCAGCTGATGCCGATGACCGCCATATTACAGGAGGGTATGCTGCTCCCAACTCTTGCTGTGCCTTAGAGCATGAGCTTGCTGTCATCCTGGGCTCAGAAGCTGTGCGATGTGACAATCCACAGCTTTAACACACAAATTACTTACCTGATGAAGAAATGATGAAACTTGCAGTGATGTTCTCGCCCTCTCCCACCTCGAGCCACAAAACACCAGAAAGATGGTCCAGATGCATACCTTGTTTGCCTGTAGCCAAAATCCTGGTACAGAAACAGGAAATGGTGCAGACAAGCTAGATGACCACTGAACGCATGCAATTCCAGCTAGCCTCCAGTAGCTGACTCCTCTGGTAAGATGGCAGACAGCAAATTAGATAGTCCACACTCTAGCCTCTCTCCATTTACCTATAGAACTCTGCTCAAACAGGAAGCTCCCAGCTCCATGTCAAAGTTCAGGCAGCCATCTTTGTGAGGGGCACCAGCTTGTTCAAAAGGGCTTCACTGCATAGGCATCAATGGCAACCATCTTTGTGAAGGGCAAACCCTACTGAAATGAATGGACACAAAACAAAGAGCTGATTTTGCAAAGAAATTCTTATTTAAATAACAGACAAGGATTTGAGCTGGAATTGTTTATTAAAGATGTCACTAGATGGGCTTTGCTTACAAATAATTGTGTTTTTGTCTACAACATATTTTCTCTGCAGCACTCCATCTACTCCACAACATTCTGTCTCCTGCATAACAGCAGCTCCTTCTCATCCTCACAACCTTTGCTCTGTCAAACAAAGCTCTTCTTCAATCACAATGTCTGAAAAAGACACAAATATGGGTGCAGGAGCACTGGGAGGTCTAACTTCACCCACCTCGAGGGCATGGAGCTACAAAATAGAAACCCTCCTGCAGGACATCCAGTCTTCCCTCTTGTCTTAGGGAGCATCTGCTATGTAAGCCATGCAAGATGACTTTGCCTGTATTAAAACTATCTCACCTTAATCCACAGTCCATACCAGCCTACAGCTAGCACTCTCCTCAGCCTCACCTCACGAAGACACTGTCAACTGGCTAGAGTAGTTCCATGCCTGGATTACCTTCAGTGGTTGGACTGATCCTTTATGTATTTCTAATGCCTTGTGCTTGCTTCTAAGAGGGACTGCCATTTCCTGGTTTAATGCTCTTCCATAACAAGTTAAAGGAAATACTGCCACTGCATTTGCAAGTTTTAGAGATAATTTTTTCCAAGCACAGCCACCCTGGTTATTGGAACAACAGCCGTGGGAATGCACCATGCAACCCTCTGAATCTTTGGAAACCTTCATAGTCAACATTAAGGTCATGCTGCAAACATCAGAAAAAAACACAGAAAGATCAAATCACGGTCTTTGACCAAGGACTTCTCCCTCAACTCCAGCCTTATGTGATCCAACAGAAGCCGACAACCAGGATGGACACAATCCAAGCTGCACGGCTTGCACAGGCATCCATATCAATGTTCCAGGCCACCAACGTACAAGGACCTCAGTCCTCACAAATAGCTGCATACGTCCATCAGCAACAAGTAATGACAGACAAGCTCATCACCGCTGTCAATAGTTTATACCAGAGCTCAACTTCTTCCTCTGCTGCTTCTGTCAGTGTTCTGCAACCATCTCGAGAGCCACCTGATCCACCTTCACCTTCTTGACAGCCCATTATCTGCCAGTGGTGTGGATTCAGAGGACACACTGCTGCAGTTTGCAGAAAGCTAAAGTATGACAACAGAAATAATAGGAACCAAAGATGTCCACCATAGCATCATCAGCAAGATGACCACAACTACTCCCAGGATCAGGGAAACAAGTTCTGCCTAATAAACTAGGGGCTTTTGTTAGGCAGGAGAACACTTCAACTGACCACCTTTCCAACTCTCTCAATTCACACAAGCAGCATCCTCCAGCTACCAACTCTGGCACAATCTTGCTTACAGGGGCAAAGGTACCTGTCATCAGATCACCACTCCCAGCAAACTATGTCTTGGTAACCATTGGAGATTGATCCATGCATGCCTTGGTTGACACTGGAGCAGAAATCTCAGTTATCAGCACTAATATTGTGAACAACAAAGCTCTTCATCAATTACCTAATGTTGCACTAGCTGACTTAAAGTACATTATCACAGCAAATGCCTCTGCAGTACCTATCACAGGCATTGCCCATCTCAAGCGACATTTTGTCTCACAGCAAGCTACTGTCAAGGTTCACCTAGTGCTAGATCTACAACTAACGGTAGTTCTTGGCATGGACTTCCTTAAATCTCACAAAGTCATCTTAGACTTTGCATCAAACAGACTATTATTAGACCCACAGAGGCAACTCACAGCTATAGACTCAGTCACTGTGCCTACTAAGACAGAGATGGGTTTGATTGCCAAGATTCAAGGTGAACCACTCCCACAATGTATTGTTGGCATCATCACGGGATCCCCTGCATTGCATTCATCAGGTCTTTTCCCAGGAAACACCTTGTCTGCTGTGCATGCTGACACAGTACTCCAAAAATGTTGCAACTTTAGAGATCAGTTAGTCATCATCTCCAAGGGTATTAATGGGAAAGTTTGTCTGCTTGTCTTCATGGGACACAGCTCCATCTCATACAAGAACCTCAGCTTGGTCCTACCAACTCTAGTCCTGTCAGTGCTAGCACCACCACTCCAGCTTCACCAGTTGCCCCTCAGAAAGTGACTATCCTTTTGCAAACTCCAAGCATCTCCAACAGAGAAAGAACAGCTTTTGAATTTCCTGGAGGACTACCCATATGTCTTTGTTGGTCCAGATAACAAACAGATGTATTTGTTGGTCCAGATAACAAACTTGGATGTTGTGATATCCTGCAACACATGATTGAGGTTCAGCCCAACCAGCAACCAATCCATCAGGGAGCCTACAAAGTGGGACACAAACAGAAACAAATCTTAGAGGACATGATCAAAGACATGCTTGAACAAGACATCATTGAAGAGTCTACAAGTCTCTGGGGTGCACCATGCCTGCTGTTCATAAAGAAGGACAAGGAGTATCACTTTGTGGTAGACTACAAAAAGCTCAATGCCTACATCGTGCAGGATGCTCACCCCTTACCCACAACCGAGGATGCCTTAGAGAGTCTTGGGGCGGCCAGCTCAGCAAGCTTCAGCACACTGGATCTTCAAAGTGGGTTCTACCAAGTCTCCATTGATCCAGCTTCTTCACCACACACAGCTTGGTGCTGTCACTTGGACCTTTTTCAATTCAAACAACTGCTTATGGGACTTTGGAAAAGTCCAGCTATATTCCAACATGTTATGGAAGCCATACTATGTAGGTTGTCTTGAAAATCTTGCCTAGTCTATGCAGACAATGTTATTGTCTTCAGAAGAACTTTTTCAGAGTGCCTCCAACACCTCAAAGAAGTGTATGAACATATCTGACAAGTCAACCTCAAACATTGCCCAGAGAAGTGTTTGGCACAGCATCAAATTCATTACCTGGGACATGTTGTTAGCTCTCAAGGCATGCGTTAGCTCTCAAGGCCTCTCTCCAGACCCAGACAAGCTCTCAGTAGTCAAAGACTATCCAGAACCTAAAAATCCTCAAAGACCTTAGAGTTTTCCTAGGCTTGTCCGGATATTAAAAAAAGATCATCTGTAGCTATGCCAAGATTGCAGCTCCACTTTATGCCCTCAACAAAAAGGGATGTGAATATACATGGACTTCCAAGTGCAAAGAGGCCTTTGAAACCTTAAAAAACAAACTGATCTCCGCTACAGTATTGTCCTACCCACGGTTCAACCAACCCTTCAAACTCTACACAGATGCTAGTTTCTTTGCAGTGAGTGCTGTGCTATGACAATTGCAAGACGGAACAAAATGAGTTGTTTCTTATACCAGGCACTCCCTTTCCTCAGCTGATCAGAACTATGGCATCACAGAAAAAGAATGTCTAGCCATGGTATTTGCCATAAAGAAATTTGACTGTTACCTTTGATATTCCTCCTTTACAGCTATCATTGATCACGCTACCCTCAGATGGCTTTTCAAAATGAAGGGGCCAGTACACAAGTTCACCTGATGGATTGCCATCCTACAGTGCTACAACTTTGTTTTGGGGGATACAGGTCCCCTCCTGAAAGGAGCTCAACCCTGTCCCCATGCCACCCCCCATGCCCATGCTTAACCCCCCCTGCAGTCCTTAGTAATGTGCTCTGGCTTACCCCCAGGGTGGGGACACAGGAGTGGGACCCCCAGTGGGCAGTGTTGGCAGCAGGAATGGCAGCAGAATACTGCATCATGCTCAGGGGCCAGAATGTTTTTTATGAGTTGTGGCAGTACCTGGGGGCAGGGACATGCAATAATGTCCTGCATCTGCCCCACCTCCCTCAGGTGACAGTGAGGCACCATGGATCCCCCAGCCTCTACCAGAGATCCGTGGTGTGTCGGACACTCTGCCCCTCCTCCCCCCTGGAGAAGGAGAGCAATTTCTAGGACACTCAGTCATTCTCCCCCTGGCCGGCCCTCCGACATCCCAGTCCGTTTCCATACCCAGGTCACCGGCATTGCAGATGGGCACCCTCCTTCTGTGCACAATGCTGCAACTTTGAAATTCAGAACAGACCAAGTCGAGTTCACACCTATGCTGGCGGTGTTAGCTGGAGATGATATCCCTCTGCATCTTCCTCAACAGATGAGAAATCCTGCTTCTAAGCTCTTCCTTTCCCTGCCACAGATGTGCTTCCTGTGGACACTCTTACAGCACCTCGAGCTGCTTTGCTGTTCCCAACTGCTTCTACGGAAAGAAACACAAATGATCATTTACTGCATGCAGCTAAAGATCTTCTCACCTCCTCTGCATCTGCTCTCTACCTGGCAACTGTCAACATGCAACAAAGAGCAGATCCTCAGTTCACAGACATAATCACTTACTTAGAGTCTGGAAATTTACCACGACAGAAGCAACATCACTAGGATGTACTTTTCCTTGCTTCACAATACTTCCTCAATGGCGGTGTGCTTTTCCCTATCTGGACCAATTAAGGCAAGGGCCATCGCATGGATAGAAGTCACATACAGTTAGTTGTGCCAGCCTCTCTTGTCAATGAAGTTCTTCTCTCCACTTGTGCCTCCCTGCTTTCTAGATGTCATATGGGAAGCCACAGAACTCTCAAAAAGACAAGGCTCCACTTCTTCTGGCCTCACATAAACATGGACATTGTGCAATTTATCAGATCCTGCCAGCACTGCTCCCAGTGAAAGACTCCAAAGAAACCATCAAAAGCACACCTAATTTCAATGCCTATAACCACAGAACCATTTCAAAGAGTTAGCAAAGGCATTCTTGGATCTTTACCGACATGTTCGGACTCTGGCAAGAAATACATCCTTTTTTTTTTTATATGTGGACTGCCTTACAAATAACTTGGTAACTAATTCCACTAAAAGACATCAAAGCTGCTACAATAGCAAATGCTTTCCTCAATACAATTATTTGTCATCATTGTACCCCCTCGTATCTGCATTCAGACAGAGGCACTATCTTTCAACAATTGTTCGAGAAACTTGCAAACTCCTTGACATAAGAAAGACTCACACAGCAAGTTATCATCTGCAATGCAATGGACAAAGTGAAAGAATTATGTCTACCATTTTAAATACACTCTTCAAGTACCTAAATGAAACTGATGACACTTGGGACCATTTTGTTTCCTTTGTTCAATTTGACTACATCATACTTGTGTTTATACTTGGGTTTTAGGGTACTAGAAGGCATGTAGCCCATATTAGTTAACCCCACTTCACAGTGAATATGACGGTGCATGCCCTTTCCATTCAAGAAAATATCCAGTTTAGCTTTAAATTCACAAAAAGTATTAGAATACACAATATCTTTAGGTAGTTTGTTCCATATTCTAATTACCCTTGGAACAAATGAACATTTTCTAATGTGCTTTATAGGGTTTTTTCCAATATGTGTAAATTATGGCCTCTCAGCTCACATCTGGCCTTCTTAAATTCAAGCCCCAGATCCTTTAATAATTTCCCATCCTTCAGAATATTGAATAAGAATAACAAATAACCTTTCAGTCTTCTATCCTTTAGTGAGAAAAGCCCTAGAAACATGAGCCTTTCTTCGTAAGATTTGTTCTTACAATTAGATATTAATTTTGTAAATTTTCTCTGTGCTCTTTCCACCAGATTCATATCCTTTCTTAAGTAAGATCTCCAAACCTGAGAGCCATAGGCAAGATGTGGACATATATGAGCTCTATACAGTGATAGCAACACTGCCTTCGATCTGTGTGCACAAGTGCATTTTACATAGTTAATTATAGTTTAACCTGCTAGCTATCAATTTACAATGGTCGCTGGACTTTAAGGTGTCACCAATAGTAATTCTTAGGTCAGCTAGCTTAATAACTGATTAAGGCCCACATTTTCAAAGGAGATGCGCAGCCTGAAATAGAGATGCACTGCTCATCCTGGAAAATGCACCGTGGCATGATATTCAACCATATGAGATGTGTCGCCCAAATCAGAATGCGTGATCCCACATAAATAATGACAGCAATGCAAATACAGGAGTCATGCCTATGACTGTGCTGCACATCTACATAGTTAGCCAAAATGAGTGGCGCAAGTGCAGCACATCCCAAAAATGAGCAGCCCAAAAATAGGTATAAAATGAGATGGCCTAACTTTGCAAGCCACCCATACAGAGGATGCAAAACTGCAGCCATGGACATATCAGCCTTTCTCATGGCAGCAGTGACTGCAGATGTGAGCAGACAGTAAGAACAGCATGGCATGCAGAGTAAAGGAGAAACCAATAAAGAAAACATGCTACAGTGTAAACGCACTTACCTCCAAGTCTGCAGTACATCTCGGTCACTTGTGTGGTGGGGTGGTGCAGGCTGGCTCATTAAAGCTCAGCACATGCAAATGAGGGGAAGTGCACCCTTTAATGAGATGCAAATGTCTGGAATGAGCCAGGAATGTGCAATGATCCATTAGCATATTATGGCTGAATATTGCAAAGTTGCACCTAGTGCATCTAATTCTACATTGCACATTTATTTGGGCACTGTGGACACACATTGCACATTTTTGACACATATGCAATAGGTGTACATGTCACTGCATCGTGCTGTTGCGGACAAATGATTTTGGTATTGGCGCATCACATGGATGCCACCGTGTAGTGTGAATGCGTGGTGGATGTGTAGGGTGCATTGTCACAGACATGTGCCATACAGATGGCTGTGGTCATGGCATCTGCTGACCATCCCAATATGGCATCTCTGTGCAGCTGCACATGCATGTTTGTAGGGGGCCATGACCTCTGTCTCCCACATAGCATGTCACTACCATGCATGTGCAGTAATGTGCCATGGTACTCCTATCGCGCATTCCAATGGTGCAAGTGCGTGCCGCATGGGAATGACAATGTGTAGTCTATCGCACAACCAGCATGGCCCAGATGCCTTGCAGTAACTGCCACAGCAGCATCCCACTGCAGCAGTATTTGGACAGGGGCACATGCCTCAGTTAGCATGTCTGACAGGCCCCACTCCTAGAATTGGGGGAGATGGAACTTGGCAATTTAGTGGCCCTTGTGGTCCCCCTGAAGGACCAGCTATTTGTCAAAGAGGAGCCTCCAGGAGGCACAGTCCCAGGTGTGGGCCGGAATTGCCATGTGCCTCACCAGGCACACTGGCACCCCCTGAATGGGAGGGGGGACAGTGTCGGCACCGCTAAGATGACCTCAGCTGCAGGGATAGGGCCAGGCTGGAGCAGTTCCATGATATGGTGCAGAGGGGAGCCGTGCCATGACCAGATATGTATGCAATGTGAATATGCATCATTCATGGTACTGGATAATGGCAGGTGTGCGGCTTTGGCAGGCACTACCTGTTGTGGACTGTGGCATGTCAGCAGTGGTGTCTGGTGTGTGTATACTGGTGTGGGTGGTGTGCAGTATGCTGTGTGTGCCACTGTCTGGCCTCAGCACCTCTACTAGGGCATGTAGTCCCCAATGTGGTTCTAGGGCCTTGCCATGGTGAGGGACACCATGTGGCAGTGGGGGCCATGTCGACCCACAGTGGGGACAAGTCATCCATTGTGGGCCCCGCATGCATGGCACCTCACCACTGTGTAGTTCTGCTGTATGCTGCACCTTAGTGCAGGATGGGTACCATGTCCAGCTCTCACATCTGGTGTCTGCAACGCTGCGTGATGTTGTCCCACATGGTGGTCACAACACGTGCTGCCTGTTCCCATGTGACAGTGTCTAGGGTACAGGCTCCATGTGCATGACACACATGGCATGGGCCTGTTGGCCACAATCAGTGTCACATGGGTCTCAATGGTGCACCACCATCACATATTCAGTGTCATGTGGCGATGCACTGTATGGGCACTAGTGATTGGTGTGTGCTTGTACAGCCCTATATTGTGCAACAGCGCATGTACACTGTAAATTGTGCAACTCTAGGGATGCAGTGTGGCACGTGTAGTTGTTGGGGCTTCACATACCTGCCTTGCACATTGGTGTGTTGGGAGGGGGCAGTGTGCTACAGCTTGATGCTAACTGTGCCCGTCTCATTGTGTTTCCACTGCAGGAAGTGAGGAGGCCCGCAAAGCCAGGTAGGATGCACGCAGCTGGGAACATGAGGCCAGAGGATCAACGAAGCAGGCCACGGACTGTGGTGTGTCAAGGTGGTTGCCATGCAATGCTTTAGGTAAGTGTGTATGTGGTGTTACATGTTGCATGGGTACATGTGAGGTGTGCATTGCCCATTGCGGTCCATGGCATGTGGGTTGGGCATGCTCATGGGAAACTAGCCATGCAAACATATGGTTGTTGCCTTGTGATGAATGATGGCTCCATATCACTCTTGGCCCCTGTGTGCCGGACACTGTCCAGTGTGTTTGTACGTGACCATGGGCACTCTCCATTGCCCACACAGTGTCACCACTGGACCATCGGTCATGCTGCATACACATCTCAGGTGCACACATTGTGTGGTGCATGGCATGTGTGGTGGCCTGCACCACACGCCACTCGCCTCACACTGCGCACCATGGTGTGCTATTGCAACGCTGACATCCATGACCTCACATCCACCCACAGCACATTGCATGCTGCCTGGCACACATATCTCCATTGGTGTGGATCACGCCACTGCTACTGTTGCTGTCAATGTGTCCTGTATGGCAATGTGTACTGGCAGCCACCGTCACAGCCATCTGTTGGTGTTGCCATGGCTGTGCTATGTGTGTGTGGCACCTGCATGGTGCAGACAGTGGCACACTACAGGTGCTGTGGGGTTAACCCTACTGTTCCCAGTGTGGGCAGACATTGCGGTCCTGCTCCTTCACATGACACCTGGCCTGAGTCGCATCCACCACTGTCCATGGCCATATGTTGCCACTGTACACTGTCCATGTTTGGCTGTTGTCTGTCATTCAGTCATGCTGGTCAATACCACTGTGTCACAGTGCACCATGTGTGTGCCTCACAGCTGTGGGTATTCAGTACTTGGCCATTCATGGCAACATGGCACATGGGGTCATCTGTGTTGTTGCCACCCACCGTTGTGTAGTGTGTAGCCATTGTTGTCAGGTCCTGCAGTGTTGCTGAGCCATGTGTTTGTATGCCCCCCTCCACTGGGCAGCTGGATGGCACCTGGATGATTTGACTATAGTCCTGAAAAATACCTGTTCTGCTCATCCTGTTTTATCTGTGTGTCCCTGATCATTGCTGTGTGCTGCCTGGAGTGTGCTGGTTTGCTCAGGTGGTGGTGCACATAGGCCTGTGTGCAGTACCCTGTGCTATCTGACAGTGTTACACTGTGGTGACCTCTGCACCCAGTGTATGTGTGCCCCATGTGCACTGCTATGGCCCTGTGTGTTGTCCAAACATGCAGATGTTTCTCCTGCCTTTGCCTGTGTCCCTTGCAGTGGCTACCTCCATCCACAGTGTGCGACTGCATGTTCCAAGCACTGTGTGCATGTGGTGGGTGGTGACAGATGTCAGCCGCTTAGTGCAACTTCTGTGACAGGGCCCTTGACATGGTCCTAGTTGGCCTCTGGGACACTCTGCCCCATTTGGGCTGTGCATGTGTGTTGCCATGTCTGTCCACAGGTGTTGGCTTTGTTGGGGGTCTGTGGTTGTGGCATGGCTCATTGTCACATCTGGGACAGTGTTTGGGGACATGCCCGTGGACATGCCCTATGGTCCTGTGTGTGTCCGTAACCCCCCATGGCTTTGCAACAGTCACTTGTTGTCTGCCAGCATACTGTTGCCATAGCTGTCCCCAGTGTGGGTACCTCTGCAGCTGTGCACAGGCTGGCTTCTCTCTGTCTGTTCAGCAGGCATGTGGCACTAGTGTTTGGGCCAGGCATGTGTGCATGCAGCATGCCATCCACATATGCCTGCCTGCTTTGCATTTGGTTTGACAGCTGTGTACATCTGTGGTCTTGCCTCTGGTACAACTGTGGTGGTAGTTGCCCAACCATTGCCATCACATACATGTATCACTGCGTGTGACCAGTGTGCTTTGTTGGGAACACTGTAGCTCTGACACACAGCTATGTCGGAGATGACCACATGTCCCTTTGCAATATCCTGTCCATGTCTTACCCTGCTGCTGCCTGTTCCAGCAGCCTCATCCCATGCAGTGTGCTCTGCATGGCATGGTACCATGGCATATCACCTGTTAGTAGTGGGTTTGGCTGTGTGGCAGCCCTGTGCACTGGGCCATGCATCTACAGGTCTGCAAGTCACCATTATTGCATGTGGTAGGATTCTGTCTGTAACTGGCTGACCTTTGGCACTGAGGCCATGTTTTGTTTGTCTTTTTCCTCCCATAGGACATCATGCTACTTCTGGAACTATAGCCACCAGAAGACAGCCACAGGGATGCTCTGATGTGGAGGGGTTGACCAGATCCTGTTGGCCATCTACAGGTGACTGGGGGTGGCAGTGCTGACTATCCGTGAAATAATGCAGACTGTGGCAGGAGACAAGCTGCACCATGGCACACTATGCCCATGTCATTCATGGTGCCAGGCCAATCTGGGCCAGTAGTTAGACAGTTCATTCTTGTACATAGTTCCTGTTGACCCCACATCCTCACCCATTGATTGTATATAGTTTCCCCCCTCCATCCCGTGTTCACCTTTTCCTCTCAGCCCCCCTTTGTTTCACTGTATATAGTTTGTACATGTTGATACTTTTGCAGTCATGACATTTTCCTAATGTTTTGTTTTTTTCAATTTATGGTACTCCTAGTTTGCTGTTGTTATTGCCGTTGTTGTTGTTGCTGTTGTTACCTTATTCATTGCAGTAAAGTATTTCTTTGTTTTTTTACCATGGCTGTGTGTGTTTCTTTATTCCATTGTTTTTGCTGCCTGCTGTGTGACACATGTTACCCACATGCCAGTGGACACAGCTTCACAAATCTGTGCTGCCATCACATCACCCAAAACACCCTGTCCCCAGGGTGTGGCCATTGCTGCGTCTGCTACAGACATCCCTGCACTGGTTGCATGGAGTTCTTGTTGGTGACCCTTGTGTCCCTTCCTGCTGGTTCCCTGTGTTGGCCCTGTGCCCCTCTCTGTTGTTCTCATGGGCCATGTGGTTGTCTGCTGCACTGTCGGTTGCCATATCACGCGATCGGTGTGGGTCCCTGCCCATGGCCATTCTGGTTCTGTGCCAGTGGCTCATTGTGCCACAGCTCTGTCTGGCATGCCTGCACTGTTGTCACTCTGCTTGGGTAGTTGACCAAATCCACTGGCATGGCCAGTGCTGTGGTACCCTATTCATGGCCATGTTTGTCTACACAGCCCACTGTGCATGGCATTCCCAATGGTTGGTGACAGGTGTATGTTGAATTGTACTGGGCACTCTGGTGCCCTACTTCTATGTGTTTTGGCTACTGTGGTGTGCCACTATCCTCTCCTGTCCTCTGGGGTGCTGCCGTTTTGAATCAACACCCATCCAACTTGCATCATGCATTGGGCTACTTTCACTGTGCACCCCAGTCCCTGCCTCTCTTGTGCGATTTCCAATGTTCAAAACTGCCCTGCTGTGCCGCACATTTTCTGTTGCACGATTGCACATATTTGGTATATTCAGTTGGACATGCACGATCACATCTTATGACACATCTTCTGAATATTGCATTATTTTGTGCCGGCACATTTCAGATGTGATGCACAGGCACTTGCGTGATTCAACCAGCCACATTTGAATATGGGTCCCATGATCTTTTCGCCATCTACTGTATATAATATTCTTGAAATGTATTCATTCTTCCAAAATGCATTATCTGGCATTTATCAATATTAAATTACAACTGGTTCTTTCTCGCCCAAAGTTCAATTATCCGAATATTGGCCATCATCCTTGACCTGTCTTCATACTTGGTCACTATACCACCTAGTTGTGTATCATCTGAGAATTTGAGTAGATAATTACTACTGCTAATTTTTAAATCTTGAATACAGATATTCAATAGGAGTGGGCCCAAAACAAACCCCTGTGGAACGCCACTAGTCACCCTTCCCTCAACAGACAAAAAAGCCATTAACTACAACTGACTGGCATCTATCTATCTATCAACAAAGCCCAGACCCATTTTACAAGTTGCTTATTAATGTTTAATGTTAACATTTTAGCTATTAATTCATGGGAGATGGTGCTGAATGCGTTCTTAAAATCTAGAAAAACATCCACATTGTTGTCAACATCGACTTGTCTACTGATGTTTTCGTAGAATGTGATAAGATTGTATAACACCAATCAGCCTTTCATAAAGCCATGTTAATCCTGGTCCCCGTGACCAAATCTAGAGATATCTTCACCAGTTCTGTCTTTTATAATTCCCTCCTTAATTTTGCTGGCAATAGATGTTAAGCTTATAGGTCTGCAGTTAACTGGTGCTGAATTAATACCTTTTTTTTAATTCAGATTTTTATCCCTCCTGCACACTGGGAGCAGATCTCCATGCCTGCACCACCCACCCAGCTCGTTCTCCCCAGAGCACAATCCTAATCTGTAGACAGTTACATTGTCTGGCTGACAGGGTGGATGTGGGTCTTCATAGAGCCCCCAGATGCCATTTTCTACTTTTTTCTTCCCTCCAACATACCGTGCGAGCGTGCGTGTGTGGGGGCACATGCATGCCATGCCCACAGATAACTTGCATCCAAGCCCGCATCACCCTCCAGCCTCCACCAGCGGGTGATCGACAGGCAGGACAGTGATCTGTCCCTCCCCAGGAGGGGAGAGCAGTCCTCTGGATGCTTGATCCTCTCTCCCCCTACTGACCCCTGATGGCCCGGGCTTGTTCCCAAACCCGGATCACTGGAGTGGCACAAGGTGTGATGTCCAGCGCCTCAACCTACAGAGCCACTGGGTTGGACACTTCAATACCTTTTTTAAATAATGGTATTATCAAGATTATGTGTCAGTCTTTTGGAACATTACCTTCAATCAATGGTTTGTTACATATATAATTGCCAATGCAGGTGTCAGTTCTGGGGTGGGTTCTCTCAGAAATCTTGGATGAAGGTTATCAGGACCTGCTGATTTGTTGGGATACAATGCTGAACGTTTGCTCTGAATAGTACTAGCATCTATTACATCCTGTCTAGTAATCTCATATCCCATTTTCTTACTGTTAAGCCCTTTATTGAAAACAGAACCGAAAAAAATCTATTAAACTGATTTGCCATATCCTGAGTTTTACCAACTAATATATTATATATCATCAAGGGATCTATTACTCTGGAACTATTTTTTTGATGAGTTAATAAAAGAGTAAAAGGTCTTCATATCATCCTTGGAGTGTGCCAAATTAAATTTCAAGTTTCTCCTTGACAACTGGATCACTTTTTTAACCCAAATTGTATTTTTATAACATTTTGCAGTAGTTTCAGATGGATGAGATTTAAATACTGTAAGTAGCTGCCTCTTTTTATTAATTAACTTCCTGATCTTGTTATTAAATAATGGAGGATTCTTCCCAGAACAGTTATAACCCTTTTTATTGGGAACATACTTATCCACTATGTCAGTTATTATTGAAGTAAAGTGAATTGTTCAGTATGAGTTTCTTTAAGTATTGTTTACCATTCAATGTTTCCTAATACCCTTTTAAAAAGCAACTGATGCCTTTGAGAAAACTTTGGAAAACATAATATTTTGATAAAATTCAGCTTGTATTTCATATATCTTCTATATATTTCTCCTCTCCTTTATTTATTACTGAAGAAATACCCACAAAAACAAGATTGTCATCCCTTAGAGTTGATCTGCCTCTATAGCCCATTCCCTACTTGAAATGATCATGCTCTGTTGTGACAGCACAGTCTGTTGCCATGGGAGTAACTGTGATATCACAAGCAGAGTATTATGACATCAGGTTGGGAAGAAGTAATAGGAGGTGATGAACTCTCAAGGAACAACTGTCCTGTTGTCATGCATATATCCTCAATAATAAATAATATGGATATGAGATACAGTGCTTATAAGAAAGAAAAGCAGCACTGTGGCCAGATATTACATTTTTCAAAATTCTTCTCGAAGTGTTGGTCGCTCTTTAATCACTTTATAGTTTGCCCTATTAAATTATAGTTTTACCCTTTATAAACTGTTTAACGCTGTGTAACATGAAATGTATAGACATATGATCACTGGTACCCAATGGAACATTGATAACTATGTTTTTGATATCTTCTTTTATATTGGTTAGAATTATATCAAGTATATTGATCCCATGGTTGGTTCCACAACTACCTGACTAAAGCTGTTATTAAGAATGACTTCTAAAATTTTAGATCCTGTAGTAGAAGATGCACACATTTCATCCAAGTTAGTACTGGACATATTAAGATCCCCCATAATGGTAATTTTGCTACTGTCAGAAAAGTTATTCATTTCTAGGAATAGCATATCTGTTTTCTCTATACTGTTATTAGGTGGCCTGTAGAAAACCCCAATTAACAACTTCTTACACAACCCACTTGAAACAAAAACCCAATTAGATTCACATAAATCCATGGACTGATTTGATAATTCTAAGAGAGTACACTTAATTGTATCCCTAATGTACAGAGCCTCCTCCTCTCCTTCCTTTCCCAACTGAACATCTGGAAACCTTTAATCTGCTTACTCCAGTCACTTGCATCATCCCACCAGGTCTCTGTTATAGCAATAATATCTAGCTTCTGATTCCTAACAAGTAGTTCAAGTTCTAATTTCTTTTCAATATTCAGGCTTCTAACATTAAGAGCTTAAAGAGCAACTGATGCCTTTAGGATAACTTTAGTAAAACACAATATTTAGACATAGTTCAGCTTGTATTTTACATTAGTTCTGTATTTCTCCTCCTCATTATTTATCACTGAGGTCATTTGCATGAAAACAGGATCTATGCCCCTGAAGAGTTCATCTATCCCAGTTGCTGTCTTCCTACCTGAGGTCATAATGCACTGCTTGTGACATCATAGTTACTCCCATGGCAACAGAGTGTGATGTCACAATAGAGGATTATGATTTGAAGTAGGGAGTAAGCTATAGGGGCAGATGAACACTACAGGACAAAGATCATGTATTCATGTAAATTTCCATAGTAATAATGGGAAGGAGAAATCTATAGAATACATATGGAATGCAAGCTGAATTGAACCTAAGTATCATGTTTCTTAAAGTTTTTGTTGAGGTGTCAGCAGCTCTTTAACATTAAGAATATTCTTTTCTGGTCTTACTTTACTAATAGTACACTTAGTTGGCTTGTGTGTAAATTGGTGATCCCATCCCCTGTTCTCATTAAGTTTAAATATGTACCAATGAAGTTGTTAAGTCTGTTTCCTAGTATTTTACTTCCCACATAATTGTGGTGCAGACCATCATTGTGAAACAACCAAGGTTTGTTCCAAAAATAACCCAGTGTCTCATAAAACCAAAGACCATTTTGGTTGCCCAAGTTCTCAACCAATAATTCAAATGTTTTATCTGCTGCTGTTTCTAACAAGTAGAGTGTGATACTGCTAGTAAAATTTCTGAGAAAATTATATCACAACACATCCTCATGTCCTTAGTTTATCCTCCAATAACATAAAGTCATTTTTAATATTGGTTTCAGACCTCCATCTGATATCATTGATCCCAGCATGTATTACTGTGAGTGGTTTATCTCCTGCTCTTTTAAGAATTTCATTAGTCAGGTTTACTAGATCTTTAACCTTAGCACTAGAGAAACAACTAACCATTCCATTGTACTTGTCAGATCTGCAAATATATCTATTAGTGTACTTAATAGAATTGCCCAACACTGTTATCTGTTTAAGCAGTTGTGTCTGCATAGCTGGTGAAGACTTCTTCATAGAATGCGATTGAGGAGCATTTGTAACGTAATCTGTCATCTATTAGATAATTGTAGGTCATCCCCACTGCTCTACACTCCTTTTTAGTTCTTCTATTAAACTGACAAAGGCCAGTCCTTATCATTCAAAAGAAAGTTCTCTCTAGATCATTTCCTAATTGCTGTGTTTGTGAAATCATCATCAGTCGCATCTGCACGAGGGAAACTGGGATGGATAGGAATGGGAATAGTCAGAATGGAGGACCTAACTTCTGCTAAAGAATCATTTATTTTTAAGAAGATTAATTTCTTGTTCTAAAATAATTAGCCTATGCTTAAGCCTCTTAACCCTTGCTGTGCAACAGACTGATATATCAGTCCATAATTCCTATACATTCTAATTCTGTCAGCAACCTAAGGATTAATATCATCACACTATTTATAGATGTTAGAAAGTCTTTCATCTGGTCTAAACAAAATGATTTACATATAGTGCATTGAACTGCAATAGTCCCATTGGCCATTGTTAGATAACCTTCCTCCATGCTCCCTTCTGTATAAATAATAAAAAGAAAAACAGTGTCTAATAAAGAGTTTGACCCTCAGGATCGAAAGCCTCAGACGAAGCAACCTCCACCCAATATATAATAATGTTCTCTTAACTGAACAAGGGACCTATATGGAACACCAGCAGTTATATATTTTGTCACAACCATAGTATCCTCTTACTCCTAAGAGATCTTCTTGTACAAAACACACACAATAAATCAAGGTAACATTAAAAGATTCTAATAGTTCTTGCCCAAAATTGCATATAGTAATGGACCTCCTTCTCTGACTGAGCTGGCTGACACTGGCAGATGCTACTTGCCTCTGCCCGCATCGCCTCTGCTCTACTATCACCTCCACTCAAGGAGGCTCCTCCCTTTTACTGTTTGGCAACTGGATGTTGGGGCAGTGTTCTGCTCTCAACCCCTTTGCACTACAATTTAAATTAAAGACTTTTAAAAATAAAGGGTTGTTACTAGCCTTTAAAAAGGCTAGCAGAAGCCACCAGAGATACAACGGGTCTCCCCTACACAGCTCTCAGCCTTGTTTCAGTTCCACTGTTTCAGGTTCACTGATGTATGCCTATGGCTCAGACAGCACCTGTAGAAATTACAGGAACACCAACAGCCGTTCAACCTCATCACTGGGCACTTGCAGAGGTTCCTCCCTTTTATTGTCTGGCAACCGGATGTTGGGACAGTGTCTAAACCCATTTGCACTGCAATCTAAAATAAAGGCTTCTAAAAATAAGGAGTTGTTACCAGCATCTAAAAAAGCTAGCATAAGCCCCCAGGGATACAACAACTGTTCTCCCCTACACAGCTCTCAGCCAAGTTTCAGTTTCACTGTTTCAGGTTCACCAATGTCTGCCTATGGCTCAGACAGTGTCTGCTGAAATTACAGGTACAGTACACCCACACCTGTTCAACCTCACCCCTTAGAAGCCCTTGTGTTGACAGTACAGAGAACACATCATTTTTCTTGGTCCATGGATGCCACCCAAGAACTCCATTGAACATGGATCTCTCACTTCTTGAGGTTCCAAAGTCAGCTTCTTCATACATTATTCCAGTACTGGAACACCTTGAACTTGCCAGACATATTGCAATGACCACATTGGGACAGAGAAATTTATGAATGGATCCCAGACTTATGGAGTCAAAATGCTGTGATTTTTACAGCTCTGAAAATTCTTGGGTTGCTTTTGCAGACCTTATCCCATTCTGTCAAGAACTGGTCTGGTTCAAGCAGCTTATAACACTATTGCCACTGATCTGAAAAGTCAATGGAAATTGTGAGCTTTCATGCATCCTGATTCAGTGTTTTTTGGGACTAATGATTCTAATGCCCATGGTATTCCTCACTTTCTGTACTTAAGTGTCTTTTTGTACCTGTTTCTGTGCATAAATGTTTTGCTAATTGGTACAGAATGCTGCATATACTGCATTAACCTTTTTCTTTTCAGGAAAGTCTTGTTTCAATGGACAATTTCACAATTGTTTACATGTTATTTGCAGGAATGACTTCTTCAGATGGACAGTTCCATATATTGTGTTTGTATTCTGCGATAGTTTATTGAAATTTTACATATCATAATTCTGGGTCATTTCCAACTGCTTTCTCTTCCCTCTATTCCCTTCTCCCTTACCTGCATTGTGGCAGTTGTTGCCCTGACAAAGCTTCAGGTCGCTATGGTGTTTTCCCTCCACTTGTACTACTCTGACTGGTCACCACTGTAATCCAGTTCCTGTCCTTCTCATTCCACTGCAGTGGAGTACTCTTACGTTCAAATCATGCCATGCAATGCTTGATGTTTCTCCATTATTTTAATGTTTTATGCTGTTATGTTATATTATTGCTTGTTCAAGTGGTACTCACTTTCACAATCCGGGGGGGGGGAGGTGGCGTGAAGTACATAATTAAGCATGGAGCTTAATATTAAGGCAGCTGCCCCTTTAAGAGTACTTAGAACATGCAAGTTGCCAATTGTTGCATTGCCTGGTAGTGCCATGTTATCCAGGGACAGTCTGGGAAACCCCCTGAGTCTGAGGCATTGTCTCATGGTGTGAAGAAGTTTCCTGTTGCTGAATAAGCAGCTATTTTTATTTTATGTGTCTGTCTCAGTTATTCACACTGGCCAGCAACAAAACATCTGCCAGAGCAGCAAGAGATGGACACGGCAGACCTGAAGTGACAGTAAGGGTCCTTGTGGCAGACCAACACCAAAACGCCACAATATTTAATCATAACACATGGAAAACCATGTTCATTTGTAATTAAAAATGTAGCAGCAACTTCCATTAATCCTTATTGCTGACAGAATGCATAAGAATTCTGGACACATGTATCAGTCACCCATACAGCAAGGGTTAAGCATTAGATGTTAACTACTTTACTGTAGTGTGAACAGAAAAAGCTAATGCTTACTTTTACACATCCTTAATCTGCCATATACAACTTATTTTTCTTCCATTAAAATATAATCTGTGTTTCAGAATATTCTATGGATGTATGACAGACATTATTTAAGGTTATATTCACTAGTTTGATTCACTAGAAACATAGAAATAAATGGCAGATAAGGACCAATAGGCCCACCCAGTTTGCCCATTTTCCCTACCTGCTACAAAAACCACAGACCCTACTTGATAGAAACATAGAACATAGAATTTGACGGCAGCTAAGGACATCGTAGTTAACCAAACAGCCAGCATACTCCTACCCCCCCCACAGAATTGCCTTATGTCTGTCCCATGCATTCTTGAATTCCCCCACTGTTTTTGACCCCACAACCTCTTCAGAAAGGCTGTTCCATACATCCACAACCCTTTCTGTGAAAACATTCTTCCTCACATTACCTCTGAGCTGTCCCCCCTCTGTCTTCAAATTGTAACCCCTTGTTCTTGTACATATCTTTTTCTGAAAGATGCTACTCTCTTGGACTTTGTTGATTCCCTTGAGGTACTTGAAAGTTTCTATCATGTCCCCTCTCTCCCTTCTTTCCTCAAGGGTATACATAGTCAGCTCCTTTAATCTCTCTTTGTATGTCTTCTGGTGCAGACCCTACACCATTTTAGTTGCCCTCCTCTGGACAGCCTCCATTCAATCTATGTCCTTGCGGAGATGGGGTCTCCAGAACTGTATGCAGTACTCCAGATGGGGTCTTACGAACTGTCTGCACAGAGGGATAACAATTTCTTGTTTTCCACTGGTTATGCCTCTCTCTATGCATCCCAGTATCCTGCCAGCCCTCCTTACTGCCTTCTCACATTGCTTGCCCACCTTAAGGTCATCTGATATGGCTATCCCCAGGTCCCTTTCCATTTTTGTTGTTGTTAGTATCTCACTCTCCATTGTGTACTCTTCCCCTGGGTTTTTGTTTCCCAGGTGATCTCCGGCTTTATTCTCTTTCCTATTGTTAAGGTTCCCCTATGCCTATTCTATGCATTTTTGAATTCCCTTACTGCATTAGCCCCCACCACCTCTACTGAGAGGGCTGTTCCAACCACACTTTCCATGAATAAATACATCCTCACATTACCCCTTAGTCAGTGCCCTTCCAGACTCATATCATGTCCCCTTGTTCTAGAACATCTCTTTTCCTGAAGATGCTACCCTCCTTTACCTTATTTATGCCCTTGAGATATCTGAAGGTTTCTATCATATTCCACCCCTCTCTCTCTCCTCTCCTCCAGGGTATACATATTGAGGTCCTCCAGTCTCTTCTCATATGACTTTGGTACAGACTCTACACCATTTTTGTTGCCCTTCTCTGAGCTGCCTCTACCCTATGTCCTTATGGAGATGCGGCCTCCAGAACTGGAAACAGTACTCCAGCTGGGGTTTCACCAATGATTTTTACAGTGGCATCAACACCTCATGTCATCTGCTGGTGATACCTCTCCCTATACACCCCAATACCAGACTGGCTCTCTCCACAGCTTTGGCACATTGTTTTGCCATATTTAGGCAATCTGATATGATTACCCCCAGATCCCTTTCCTGTAAGGTGGCCATCAGTATCTCCCCCCATCATGTAAGCCTCCCCTAGGTTCCTGTGACTCAAATGCATGATTTTACATAGAATCTTAGCTGCCACACTCTTGACCATTCCTCTAGTTTACCTAGGTCCCTCATTTTTTTACACCTCCCAGAATGTCTACCATGTTGCAGATCTTTGTGTCTTCTGCAAAGAGGCATACCTTTCCTTCCAGCCCCTTTGCAATGCCACATATGAAGACATTAAAAAGGACTGGCTCCAGAACTGATCCCTATGGCACTCTGCTGGTCACCCTCTTTTCTTTGGAGTGAGCTCCATGTACCACCAAACTCTGTGTTCTATCCCTCAAGCAATGTCTAACCAGTTTATCACCTTGGGAACCATTCCCAGGCTGCCTAGCTTGTTTACAGTCCTCTGATGTGGCCCGGTGTAGAAAGCCTTGCTGAAGTCCAGGTAGGCCACATCCACCGCTCCACCCCATCCACTTCTTTTGTCACCAAGTCAAAAAAATCTATCAGATTTGTTTGACATGACCTTCTGCTGTGAAGCCATGCTGCCTCAGATTCTGTGTTACACTGGTTTCAAGATATTCCACAATCCTTTCTTTTAGCAGTGATTCCATTATTTTCCCCACCACCGAGGTCAAGCTGACTGGTCTATAGTTTCCAGCCTCCTCCCACTTTTGTGTAGATGGACTACATCTACTCTCCTTCAGTCCTCTAGAGCCACTCCTGTTTCCAGCTATTCATTGAACAGGACTGCCAGTGGTGCTGCCAGCACCTCCCAAAGCTCCTTTAATGTTCTAGGATGCATCCCATCTGTTCCAATTGCCTTATCCACTTTCAGTTTTGTGAGTTCCTTTAGAACTCTCTCCTCCATAAATGGACTGGTGTCTGCCTCCCTCCCCTTATTGCTCCAGTCACTTAAGTGTGGTCCCTCACCTCCCCCTCTTCTGTGAATACTGAACAAAAATATTTGTTCAGGATTGCTGCTTTTCCAAAGTCCCTTTCTGCACACTCCCCTTCTTTCCCCGTAAGCCTTACAATCCCACTCCTTGTCTTTCTCCTTTTACTAACATACCTATAAAAAAAGTCTTGTGCTCTTTTTCTACTGCCTGTGCTATGTTTTCCTCCATTTGCGCTGGTGCACTCCTGACTACCTTCCCTGCCTCCTTCTGCTTATCCAGATACACTATCATGTCCTCCTCCTTCTGTGTTTCCTTGTACGTTCTGAAAGACAGCTTTTTTGATCTTACCTTCCTGGCTACTTCCTTTGAGAACCATAGTGGTTTTCTTTTTCTTTTGCCTTTGTTTATTTGCCTAATGCAAAGGTTTGTTGCTTTCATTGTGGATCCTGTTAGATAGGTACAGTGTTCCTCAACTCCCACCCTGTGGTCCCTCCCTGCTAGAGCTTTTCCTGAGACATACCCCCAGTTTTGCAAAGTCTGCCCTCCTGAAGTCCAGAACTCTCACTTTCATGTAGTTTAGCTCTGCCACTGTACTCATACTGACCAACAGCATGCAATTATCACTGGACTCCAGGTGCCCACTGACCATGACATCTGCATCTGCATCTGATCAAGTGGCAGTTACTCACAGCTGGAAGAATTGCAAGTACTGAAGATCAGAAACTGCATAGTAGTAGGACAACTTAAAGGGGAAAGAAAGTTAAAATTGACAAAACAATATTGTTGTACAGAGTGTTTTGATTTGTTGATGTAGTCCTAGTGCATTCTTCCCTTTGTTTGCTGTATGGAGTTTTTCTAAATTTTGCCTGCTAGTTTTATGGCACCTGAGGATCTCAATGTTCACATTTTATGGCTCTTCTTTTTCCTACAATGCCTCTTGTCCCATGTGACAGAGATGCATCCAAAACCACTGAATTAGAGATCTATAACTGCTGCAGCAGCACTCTCTTGTTAGAACACTGATATTCTGACTTCAACTAAATAACTCTTTCTAATCAGAACTTTCTGTTTTCTATGTACATGTCTAGTTCTAATTAGAAGTAATGAATGTTTTGTGTTGAAAGCTTTTCATTTTATTAAACTACACACAACCATAAAAAAAATACAAAAAAAAAAAAAAAAAACTGGTCATTAATGCTATAATTAGTGAAGACTCTAGCTGTTTCTTTACAGAAAACCCACTCAATTATCCCTCAGGAGTCTGTCCTCTGTAAATTTAGCCTTCATTAAAGTGCACAGGACAAGGAAATTCACCTCAAATCACAGCTCTGTTGCTGTAAACTTGAGAAGAAAAGCCGTTGCAGAGTGAATGGGCCTAGACACATCACTGTCACATGAGGCAGAAGGCATTGTAAGAAAGAAGGACCATAAAAATGCTATCATGGAGATCCCCAAAGGCCATAAAACTAGCAGGCAAATACAAAAAGAGTCCTTAAGCAAACAACGTGAAGGCACACTAGGACTACACCTACAAATCAAGACACTCTGTATAACATTTATTATATTAGATATTAGATATTAGTAAATAAACTGGAACATGCATTGGCACCTAACCACTGGAGGGAGTCTCCTGTACATGTCAGGAAGCTCAGTTGATCACTTAGTGCACTGGAGCACTCCAGCTCTATTTGTCAGGAGAACATGACTGGTTGCAGCTAATAAAGCTAGGAAGGTTTGAATAATAGAATGGCACTTTCTTTTGTTGTAATGGCTGTCCCTGAATGTCAGAGGTCAGTCGCTGTACGTGTGTAAAAATAAACTAAAAATGATTTTCAGGGCATGTCTAAACTTTACTGACTCATTTGTGAGATTGCACGCGTTGCCTAAGAAGATGGTGAATCGGAATAGTCAGAAGGCCTCGATATTTGGTAGCAAGACAAGCAAAATGGAGAAGACACCAAGCGAGCTGTTCCAAACCATGAGGAAACACCATTGGGATCTTAGAGGTGGTAAACTCTTCATCTGGGAAAACCAGGTGAAGAGCATTTTTGTTTTTGAGGGGAACAACTCTTGTACAAATGGTGCAAATGGTAACATACTGAAGATAGATGCAGGCTCCTTCATTAAAAATAATCTAAAGGACTTGCAGCCTCCAGTAGTAGAAGGACATCCAAAAAGGAAAATGTACAATTTTTTTGGCCCTTAACCTGTGTGTGATAAAGGTGATGAGAGTACTGGGGGAAAAAAAAAAGGAAGCAGCCTAGAAATATAACTACAGTTGCGTCTGCCCTTATGTCTCAGACTTCTTCCATTTATTTAAATTCACCAGTGTGTGCTTATGATATTTTCCCTAGAAGTATTAAAAGAAAAAGCGAATATGATGCCATTACAAAAAGGGGAAATTGCTTCAACTGTTAAAACTAGAGGAGCTAAAAACCAGGAAATGATTGGGGAAATTGTCAAAAAAGGAAAAAGAGATGAAGGATTGGAGGATGCAGTAGAAGGAGAGGAGGAGAATATAAAGGACTCATAGATAACTATTTTAAAAAAAGTTGAAGCAGGGGTTTGGCACTCTGAATTCAGCTGTTTCTACACTCATATAAAACCTTTCAGAAGTGGTGGATAAATTTGAGAGTTTATCTCTTCAGGCTACAGAGTGTGAGGAGTGCATTGGTAAAGTGGAAGATGCTACTGTAGTCCCAAAATGACCAAGAACTTGAAAAATAGTAATAAAGAACCTGAAGCCCTGAACCTTAAAGTTGAAGACACAGAATATGGATCAAGGAGAGCCAATTTGAAAATAGGGAATCTCCCAGAAGACATAGAGGGATCAGACCCTCTGGGGTATAGTGAGGAGCTCCTCTGTAATATTCTAGGCCTTCCAGAGCAAAGGGTGGAATTGGACAGGGAGCACCAAACTTTTGGCGCTAGAGGTAACTTGGGCAGACCCTATTTCATGTATGTGAAGCCCAGAAGATATCAAGACAAGGAAAAAATCTTAACAAAAGCACATACTGAGAAAGGTCTGTTTTATAGAGGGATGAGATTGCAGATTTTTCCAGACATACCACGAACTGTTTTGGCAAGAAGAAAAAGTTTTGATTCCATTAGGGATAAACTAAGGAAAGAAGGAATCCCCTTTGCCCTGCTTTATCCCAAAAAGCTCAGAGTCAATCTTAACAGAAAGATGTTATTCTTTCACACTCCAACAGAGGCGGAAGATGCTCTATCAAAATGCTCCAAAAATTCAACTGAGACCCCCAATCCAGGGGGAGCTTCCTCTTCTGCTTCTAATATTTAGGTTCATTAAGGTTACCTTTTGGAGTGTCCAGAGATTCTGAAAAGATGGCGGGGGGTGGAGAAGAAAAGCAGAGGGAGAAAGGGGGTAATGAGTGGAGAGGGATACTTGGGCAGGGGTACCTAGAAAATAGGAACTCTTTGACTTAACCTGGGTTGTAAGAATGATGACAGAGGCTTCTGGCGATATCTCTGTTAGCAATGTCTTCACCCACAGTAGAGGTACAGCATCCTCATGGGGGGGTCATCCATTTGTTATTAGGACACCGGAGACACCATCTATTTGGGGAGATAAGAAGCAGGAAGATATTTTGCTGAGTATGGAAATTTATTAGGCTTCTTCTGTTGAGTTCATTCTTCCTGGTGTGGCGGGGGGGCAGTTTTTTTGTAAAAAAGGAAAAACTAAATAGGAACAATCAAGAAAGACGTGGGTATCAGTAAAATAATGTTTTGAAATACAAGCTATGGAAGAAAGGAAAAGGAAGATATAGATTAGTAAGAGAGAGAACGATTCAGTGGGGTCAAAAGGGTCAAAAATGGAAACATAACAGACCATCTATTTACACGATTAAGGAACTTAATCAGGAAAAGACAGTCTTGTTACAATTTTTAAGATTTTCAGTGCAGGAAGAATTTAAACCCTGGGCTAAACACTTGTCACAAATCCTGAAAAAAGTGCAGGTACAGGTTGTGTATTTGACCCAGACAGTAAACTGTTTGTTGGGTTTATCTTTTGTGTGCCTTAAAAGGAAATTCCAGACTTTCTCAGGAAGTGATTACAACATAGCTACTTAATCAGCCAATAGCTTTGGTAACAGACCTGAGAACGATAGTATTATAAGCAAGTGTTTTATAGCAAACTCATCAGAACAGCTAATATTTTTTAAGGCAAGCTACCTCTTGCTAGGAGCTACAATACTGAACATAGGATTTGCAAGAAAGCGAGTTGTGCTCACAACAGAGGGAGGTGAACCTTGCAATTGTCTTTGGTTTGTAGCAGATATTCTACAGGTGGAGGCTACTTCTAACTGAAAGGTGAAATAAGGAACTTAATCAGGAAAAGACAGTCTTGTTACAATTCTTAAGATTTTCAGTGCAGGAAGAGTTTAAAGCACAGCTGACTTATTTTGGGGCTGACTGCTTTCAGAAGCACAAACCACCAAGCTGTTTTGGGGCTGTGGAGGTTTACCTGTGTCTGACTTGGATGTCTGGATTTTTGTCTGTTTGATTAGCAGGGGATTTGCTCTGTCAAATTGTTGTGTATGGTATCTTGCTGACAGGAAGGCACTCATCACAGTGGTGGGTCAGAGCTCTTAGCTGATTGTTTTGTGAGAGCACAGTTTAGGCCCAACCCCTGGAAATAGTTCCTTTATACCTGGGGTTCTGACATCATTTCCTCAAGAGTGCAAGGTGCATATCCATGTAATATCCTCTCTAGCACACAGCACTGAAAATATAAGCATACACATTATATAATATATATATTGCTATATAACAAACCAATCACACACACAAACAAAAAAAAAAGTACATAATCATGTGGGGAGTAGTGCAATGTAATGGCTGTGAGGCAGCAGTCTTCTGGGAGACTATCTGGAGGCTGAGATGCTGCCCTATTTGCAGACAACTCCATGCCCTAAGGGATGAATTTGCTCATCTTCAGGCCACACTGGACAGCAGTAAGGGAACCTTCTCCCAGGCCAGACTGGATGGTAAGAAGGGAACCCCCCCATCCAGGGAGCACTAGAGCCACCACCACTGCCTCAGAGGTTGCAAAGAAAGCACAGCAGTTGGACCACAGTGGGCTCAGGGAGGGTGAGGATGGTGGAACAGAGGCACACCCAGTCAGTTGTTCCACTCCACAATCCATACACCATTCTGGGGGAGCACAGCTCCCCTATGGATGCACCCACAGAGGAGATTAAGGAGGCTGAGGACACCTGTCACAAGGAGGCCCACAGGAAGGAGGCAGAGGATGCCACAAGGAAAGGAAGCAGCTCCTGGTGGGGACTCATTATTAGGGATAGAACTGGGGGAGCAGGGAAAACTGAAGTAAGGTGCCTGCCTGGTGCCATGGCTTGGAGGGCAGGCAAGCATCCTCAGGATCACGAGAACAGCTGCACGGAGTCTGAGCTGGATGTCATTGTCCACCTAGGGACAAATGACTTGGCTCAACATGAGATTAGAGCAGTGCAGAAGGACTTTGTAGAACTGGGGAAGGGCCTAAGATAAGTAGCACACACAGTATCCTTCTCAGAGGTGCTGCCTGTCAATGGCATGAGAGAGGCGAGGGTACTTTGCACCATGCAATTTAATGAATGGTTGAAAAAATGGTGTGGAACACAGGGGTTTGGCTTCATTGGCGACTGGGGTTCCACCTGGAGGGACACCAGCCAATACTGGCAGGATGGTCTGCATCTGTCCAGGAAGGGAACAAGTCTTTGAGCAATCGGTTTAAATGCTCATTGGCAAGCTTTTAAACTAGTCAAGGGGAGGCACTGATAAGCAGCAGGAAAATCCCAGCCTCTCCCACAAAACAGGGTACTAAATGAGAAAAGACCAAGGTAGAAAGGTCAGTGGGGATGCTGCAACGAAGGTTAAGCCATCAAGAAATAAAGCAATGAGTACCGATGCCCGTAGTCTGAGTAACAAGCTTCCTGAATTAGTGGCCTTGATGGAGGAGGAACATCTGGATATCGTGGCAGTCACAGAAACATGGTTCTCACAAAACCATGACTGGGACGAAAACATACCAGGATACACTATCTACAGGAGGGACAGAGAGGGTAATAGAGGAGGAGGAGTAGCTCTTTACATAAGGGAAGGAATCAAAGCAGCAGAACAAAATGGAAACAGGGAGAAGAAGAAGCACAGTGGGTAAATTTGGAGACTGACAATGGCACCACAATCCGCACAGGGGTTGTATACAGACCCCCTTCTCAGGGAGAGGAAATGGACAAGGAAATGATAGAAAGTATACTTAGTAAGGCAGAAAAAGGGGAGATATTGCTGATGGGCGATCTGAATATGCCAGATGTTAACTGGAGTGCAATTGCAGAAGCCACTTCGAAGAGTGGGGTTATTCTAGATGCCCTACAGGGGGCATGCCTTAGACAACTAGTATTGAAGCACAATCAACAGGGAGCAATCTTAGACCTGGTTCTCTCAAATGGAGATGAAGAGAGGATCACAGATGTAGAAGTGGGTAGCCATCTGGGAACTAGCGACCATAGAACAGTATGGTTCACAATAAACACAGCAATAAAGTCAAGTCATACAAAGGCAAAGGTACTGGACTTTAGGAGGGCTGACTTTGCCAAAATGGGTGAGTGCCTAAGGAATGCACTAGCAAATGGGCAGGAAGGAGGGGTGGAAGAACAATGGGGAATAATAAAAACTGCCATCACAGAGGTAACTAGCCATTGTGTGAAGCAAATAAACAAAACTAAACGATGTAAAAACCACTATGGTTCTCAAAGAGTGGCAGTGAATGTTCAAGAGAAAGAAAGCTTTCAGGAAGTACAAGGAATCACAGAAGGAGCAGGACAGAGAACTGTATCAGTTAAAGCAAAGGAAGCTGGGAAGGCAGTCAGAACAGCAAAGGCCCAAACTGAGGAAAAGATAACCAACTCAGTTAAGAAGGGGATGAAACCTTTATAGGTACATCAGGGAGCAAAGGAAGACCAAGGGAGGGATAGTGAGGCTTAATAAAGGGGAGGTGGGCAGAGGGTGACTGTGAAAGGCAGAGATACTAAACAAATATTTTTGCTCTGTATTTACAAAGGAAGAGGGGGAGGTACCTAAAACAAACAGTAGAAACACTCTGGATACAGAAGTTGATACCAGCCCATTTACAGAAGAAAGGGTTCTGAAAGAACTCTTAAAACTGAAGGTGGACAAAGCAATGGGGTCTGTTGGGATTCATCCCAGAATTCTAAAAGAACTAAGGGTGGAATTAGTGACACCACTGACTACCCTGTTTAACAAATCATGGGAGGATGGGGTGGTACCTGAGGACTGGAGGAGGGCAGATGTGATTCCCCTTCACAAAAGTGGGAGCAAGGCAGAAGCAGGAAACTACAGACCTGTTAGTTTAACCTCAGTGATAGGGAAAATGATGGAATCACTTCTGAAGGAAAGAATTGTTGAGTATCTATAGGCCAGAGGGGCACAGGACCCAAGGCAGCATGGATTCACAGTGGGAAGGTCATGCCAGACAAATCTGATAGATTTATTTGACTGGGTGACCAAAGTAGTAGATCAGGGAGGGGCTGTGGACATGGCCTACCTAGACTTTAGCAAGGCATTTGACACAGTCCCACACAAAAGATTAATATACAATTTAGCTAGCCTGGGAGTGGGTCCCAAGATGACAGTCTGGGTAAAAAATTGGCTGAAGAATAGGACACAGAGAGTAATAGTAAATGGAGTCCACTCTGAAGAAAGGGGGGTTACTAGTGGGGTACCACAGGGTTCAGTATTAGGACTGGTCCTCTTCAATGTCTTTACAAGCAACATTGCAGAGGGACTGGAAGGAAAAGTATGTCTCTTTGCAGATGACACAAAGATCTGCAACAGAGTTGATGCACAAGGTGGGGTTGAAAAGATGAAAAGGGACTTGGCAAGGTTAGAGGAATGGTCAAATGTATGGCAGCTTAGATTCAATGCTAAGAACTGCAAGTAATGCACCTGGGAAACAAAACCCAGGGAAGAGTACACAATGGGGTGAGATACTAACAACAAAAAATGGAAAGGGACCTGGGGGTAGTCATATCAGATGACCTAAAGGTGGGCAAGCAATGTGAGAGGGCAGCAAGGAGGGCTGGGAGGATACTGGGATGCATAGGGAGAGGCATCACCAGTAGAAAACAGGAAGTTACTATCCCTCTGTACAGACAGCTGGTCAGACCCCATCTGGAGTACTGTGTACAGTTCTGGAGACCCAGTCTCTGCAAAGACATAGACAGGATGGAAGCTGTCCAGAGGAGGGCAACTAAAATGGTGCAGGGTCTGCACCGGAAGACATATGAAGAGAGACTTGAGGAGCTTAATATGTATAGCCTTGAGGAAAGGAGGGAGAGGGGGGACATGATAGAAACTTTCAAGTACCTCAAGGGAATCAACAAAGTCCAAGAGGGTAGCATCTTTCAAAAAAAGAGGTGTGCAAGAACAAGGGGGCACAATTTGAAGATGGGGGGGTGGCTCAGAGGTAATTTAAGGAAGTATTTTTTCACAGAGAGGGTTGTGGATGCATGGAACGGCCTGCCAGAGGAGGTCGTGGAGTCAAAAACAGTGGTGGAATTCAAGCATGCATGGGACAGTCATAGGGCAATTCTAGGGGGTGGGGGTAGAAAGAAGCAGGCTGCTGGTTAACTAGGATCTGCAGCTTATCCAGTAGGCAGGGAAATGGGCAGACTGGGTGGGCCAAGCGGTCCTTATCTGCCGTCAAATTCTATGTTTCTATGTTATGTTTCTATGTTGTGCCTTGGCAGAGCTCAATGGTCCAGTAAGAGTGATACTGGATGCAAAGATAGGAGTATATATATATATATATACGAAACATCTTGTGTTTTGAGAAAACTCACACGGCAAAAGAAAAAAATATGGAAAAGTTAAATGGGAATCTAAAAATTAAAAGTAATAAGTATAAGACAAATAAAATATTTATTGACTATCAACAAATAGAACAAAGAGTTTTGGATAAAGTGACAAAAATACAAGAAACAGATATAGTGCATATTTAAAGCAAAAGGCTAAGTGGTTTAATAAGACATGCAGAAAAAAAGGAAATTGAGAAGAAAGATTGGGAAGAGAATAACAAGATATAACTAATATAGAAGATTGAATAGCTATGACATATTTGAGACAAGAATATAAAGAAATGATTACATTAAAGAAAAAAGGTATGAAAATGAGCTATGGTACTTATTACAAATAGCAATAGAACAAAAGGATAATTGTGCATTCTGGAGTCTGGTAACTTATGGTACAAAACAAGAGACGTATAAGAGAGGTATAAAATATAGGCTTTAATTGCCCAAGAGGATTGGAGAAATTACTTCCAAAAACTGTTTTGTAAAGAAGGGCATATGCACTAGTCACTTTAATGACAGACTAAGCACAGCACAGATGAAGGTACATAAACCAGATGGGGAATAGTTACAAATAACTAAAGAGGAAATAAAGCATACAATGTCAGAGCAGAAAAGTAACAAAGCACCAAGGATTGATGAAATTGGTGTAGAACTTTACCAAGCAAACCCAGATTGGTGAGCAGACTTGTTTTTGATTTTGTTTGAAAATATAATAAAATATAAAGTAATTCCAAATAACTGGATGATAGGGGTAGTCACGCCACTTCATAAAAAAAGGATCAATTTTCTTTCCAGAAAATTATCATCTGATTACTTTATTAAATATTAGTCTCAAGATATTCTCCCGTATAGAGCTAAACAGAATGCAATTTTGGATAGAGGGCAATAAAATACTATCCATATATTAAGCAGAATTCCAGAAGAGACAGTCAACAATGGAACACAATTTTGCATTAAAATATATTATAGAAAAGTACATTCAGATTAAAAAAGGAAAAAATTATGTAGCATTCCTGGATATTGAAGCAGCATTTGATTCATTAAATCAATCTCTGTTATGGGAAATATTAGAAAATAAAGGAATGGAAAATAAATTGCTAAAAATAATAACACTATTACATGCACATTGCAAGACTCCAGGGGGAAGAGAGAGTGGCTGGGGCTACTTGACTCCCCCCAACACCAGAACTCCAAACCTAAACTCCCGTGACCTACCTGAGAGTGTTTCTCCTCGGGGTCAGTGCAGGCAAGTGCACAGAACTGGCGGACCTCCCCTCGGCAGGACTCCCTGGCGGCCTTCCGCCTCCACCAACTACCGCAGGGACCAGAAGGGATTTTGATTTTCGCCAGGATCACTCGCCACCGCAGATTTACTTTTGCGCCCCGGACTCCAACGGCTACCGACCCGTGCCTTTGTCTACATCAGGAGGTGGCACGCAGACTTTTCAAACATCAGCAACTTGCTGATTGGATCCTGAGCCAGTGATGACGCTCTTCCAGCCTGGTCTTAAGGCAGAAAGCGCGACCGCTGGCTCCACGCACATTGCAAGACTCCAGGGGGAGGAGAGAGTGGCTGGGGCTGCTTGACTCCCCCCCCTACACCAGAACTCCAAACCTAAACTCCCCGTGACCTACCAAAATGTTTCTCCTCGGGGTCGAGGCACAGACAAGCAAACCCTTGAACGTTGGACCTCCCCGACGTGCAGGACTCCTGGCCTTTCCTCGCCACCAACCACCGAGGGACCAGAAGGATTTAGATTTTCGGCCCTCCCGCCCATCCTGTTCCCTCCTCCCGTTAAATACATTGTTGCCCCGCCCACCACTAGAACTGTCATAAACTGGACGGAGACAGCTCTACCTACTGGACGCCCCCCATACCTCCACTATATGGGGATAGCTGTTGAACTGAACAGATCCAACAGATCTTTCCCTATAAAAGACTATCTTATACTCTCTAATTGCCTAAACAAATGCATTTGATTACAATTCCACCCTATTGAAGTGTTTCTATGTTATCTGTACTCTCCAGTGAGCTAATAACCTCTCTGCAAATTTGCATTTCCAGATTATACTCTACATTCTTAACTGTTTAAATGTGTCTAAGGGGCTTTGAATAACTGAACCTGTTAGATATACTGCTTTTAGACTGTATTTTAGACTAGCCTGCCCCTCACTAGACAGCCCCCTTCCAACTGGGAACTTGCCTAAAAGTGTCTCAAGTGGCCTATAAGCAAAAGCTGTACCTGATAAACATTCTGTTACTCGATTGTATAGCTGACTAATCTTCTCCCCACCATAAATCCTCCCATTAGTAGGGAAATTTGACCTAGCCTCAGTACCTCCTCTTACTAAGCCATAGACTGACTCTGCCTGGAAGAGGTTGAATGAGATCTCACCCTCCCTTGGGACCTCCCTCCACTCACTCCTGGGGGTGCCATCTCCCCCCTCTCCCCAGCAACCTGGAAGGACTCCTGTTTGCACATGAATTCTGCAAAAGAGAAATCCTATACTCCACACTTCTCACCACCAAGTGGATAATCAGGGCTAAGACCCTACCCCTGGGAAAGATCCCCACTCACTGCCTCCTTGCAACCCTCCTGCTCATGGCCGGGGATGTCCAGCCCAATCCTGGACCTCCCTCACATAACCTCTTGGTCTCCTCCATGCTTGACCCCCACTGGGCATCCTCCAAAGGACTACGTATAGTGCATATGAACATATGCAGCCTGAGACCAAAGGTTCATGAACTACAATCATGGCTAGAGCGGTACAACCCGGACATCCTGGCGGTATCCGAAACCTGGCTCAGACCTCACATACTACCACATGAGGTCGCTGCCACAGGATATACCTCTCATAGAAGGGATAGACAGGGCAAAAGAGGGGGAGGGGTGCTAATCTACACGAAAGACACCCTTAACGCTGTACAGATAAATCTGAAACAAGCCACCTGTACGGAAGGCGAATAAACCTTTGTGCGCATCACCCTTGGCCCTTGTGAGCACCTCAACATAGGATGCATATACAATCCCCCAATGAATGCGCGGACATCCCTGGAAGTGGTCCTAAGGGATATATCCGAGGAGGTATCCACGGAACTACTCATACTGGGGGACTTTAATCTAAATTGGGCCCCCCAAGGCAACCACTCCTTAACAGGACTGGTCCAGGATACTAACCTAGAACAGGTTATCGCTGGGCTCACCAAATGAATTATAAGATGGGTAACCAAACCACTCTCGATTGGATACTCACAAGTAATCCCTTCCATGTACAGGCGGGAGGCACCCTAGCTGATGCACTGAGTGACTACTCCCTTATCTTCTGCATTTGGAAAAACATGGCCCCCAGAGTCCGCCCACGAATCCTGGTGGCACGGGATTTCTCCCATCTACTGCCAGAGCATCTGTTAGGTTGCCTCAACAGTATAGATTGGAGTCCCATCAAACTACTCCCCACACTGGATGAAGCTGCTGCCTTCTTTCAAGGAGCAATCACCATGGTGGTTGACCGGCTGGCCCCTATGAAGAAATTCCACACCAAGGGGAGCTGCTATAAGTGGATCACCCCCAATGTGACATATCTCATGAAACTCCGGGACTCAGCTTGGAAGAAATTCGAACTGTCCTCACTAACAGCTGATCTCACAACCTATAAGGCACTCCGAAACAGATGCAAACTGGCCATAAAAGTGGCAAAAGGTGAGTATGTCACTAACTTACAGAAAAAGAACCTAGGTAACCCCAGACTCTTTTGGGCCCACATAAACAGGCTACTAAAAGGCAGAGGAAAGACTGTACACGGCCACACAGAGGTGAACGGCCATCTAACGAGTGATGATTCAGTCATCGCTATGGCACTCAACCGACAGTTCACTAATCTGGATCAGATCAAAGCAGGTCTGCCCATCCACTCCCCTGGCCCTTATGACCCCCCCTTCCACCACAAGAGACCATCCCTCCTTCCACCTTAGGCTAGTTAGACCTAAGGAAGTCCTCCCACTACTAAAAGCCCTCAAAGCAACGAGATCCACTGGACCCCATGGTATACCCCCCCGAATTCTCAAGGAAGGGGCCTCAGCACTCGCTAGGCCCTAACCTGGCTCCTCAACCATTCCATCCTTGAAGGGGCCATCCCCGGTATATGGAAAATGGCTCATATAGTCCCTGTCCATAAGGAAGGAACGAGGGAATCACCCAATGACTATAGGCCAATCTCCATACTCTGTAGCCTTGGTAAGATCCAAGAGAGATTGATATACAATCAACTCCGTGACTACCTAGAGATCCACCAGCTACTAGCCCCCTCATAGCATGGCTTCAGAACCAATCATGGGACTGACATGGCTCTCATCAGTTTCTCTACAGATGTACTCAGAGAACTGGACAAGGGGACCCCCACTGGAGCAGTCTTTATAGACCTATCCAAAGCATTCAGACCTCATCAACCACAACCTGCTGCTCTCAAATTGAGGGAGGTTGGACTAGACAGTCACTCCCTGTCGTGGTTCTCCAGCTACCTAACTGGAAGGTCACAGAAGGTAAATGGAACAACTCCATGTCCGAGCCTCTTCCTCTAACTGAGGGTGCCTCAAGGTCTATACTGGATCCCTTCTTTTCGCTCTTCACCAATGACCTCTTCAACCACTGTATGGAGTTCAGTGGTACAGTATGCGGATGATGCAGTCCTCTACCGGCCCTCCACCAACATGGGAGATCTATGTTCTGGGCTCCAAGATGACTTGGAATCCCTAGAGGGATGGCTAATCACCAATAGAATAGTACTCAATCTGAGCAAGACTATGGCCATGCTGTTCAGCCCCAGATCCCTCAATCGGGATAGAAGCCAACTCCTCCATCTGACGACCACATCAGGCAAGAGGCTTGAGGTGGTCCCTTCCATAAAATACCTTGGTCTCACCTTGGATCAGGGCTTCACCCTCAAGGAGCACGTAGATCAAGTAACCAAAAATATCCACTCTGAACTCGGGACCCTTTACAGGCTGAAAGACCAGCTGATACCAGCAGCCCAGGTCTCCATCGCCATGAGCGTTCTGCTCCCCACCATCACCTACACGGCCCCTGTCATTCAGGGAGCAGCTAGGCAAGAGCTAAACAAGTTACAGGTTCTCTACTATAAGGTGGCCCGCTTCACCACATTAATGGGCCCGATGACTCACCACTTTGACACACTGTCCCAATTAAACTGGACTTCCTGGGAGGACAGGCTTCAGTACCCCTCACTCTGCCTCACCTACAAATTACTCCACTCCTCTCCCCCACCCAGCCTCGCCGGGCTCATCTTCATTAAAAGCAACCCTAGGCAACTCCGTACGACCAACAGGACTCTCCTCTCGGTGCCCAGGGTGAGAACTAAGGCGGGTGGGAAGTCATTCGCCTTCACCGCCCCCACCCTATGGAACTCCCTGCCACAAGGTATTCAGGAAATCTCCTCCCCTTACACCTTCCACACTAGGCTTAAGGCGCACCTGACTACCTCCTCAAAATGCAACTGCTAAGTTAAGGGACTCCCAAGTGTTAGCCAATACTATGTGGTCCAACTCCTATACCATTGGAACTTGTTATATTGCTACCATGTTTACCCTGTAATGTATCTATGTGACACATGTTATGTATTTTGTTGTACTCAATCCCATGTAATAATGTATGTAATCCTCGGGTCGCCCCTGTAAAAGGGACTCTCGGGGCCCAGTGGGCTCACCCAATTATCAAAATTTAATAAATAAATAAAATGTACATTCTAAAATAGAATTGGTGATAAGATACAGTAAAGATGAGGCAATGACAGAAGAAATACTGGTGCGAAGCAGGGCTCTCTGTTACTACCAAGTCTTTTTAATATTTATATTGAGGAAATAGTTGATGGGTTGGAAAAGTGGAATCATTCCCTCCAAGAATAAAAAACATTCCAATTAAACTATTGCTATATGCGGACGATGCAGTTTTATTATCCCAGATGCCTTTTGGGCAAAAATGTGCCATAAAAAGGACTATGGAATCTCTACAGAAACTTGGAATGTGGCTAAATTTGGATAAAACAAAAATAATTATAACTGAAGAAAAAAAGAAACAATATGAAACACAATGAAATATAGGTGACACTCAAATAAAAGAAGTTAGTGAATATCAATATTTGGGTGTGATCTTGAGTAAACATTTGAGCTGGAACAAACATATAGAAAAATAAAAATAAGTGCATCTAAGAGTTTAAATGGAATAAATCACTTTGCACACACAATAGCTACTAATTCATAGACAGTGTAGCCCAATATCACAGCTTAATGGCAAAAGTCAATGCACAACTACTTTATGGGTCAGAAATATGGGGCCTGTTTGGAAATTTTAAAGAAAGAGAAGTGATACAAAACCAATATCTAAAAAATATATTGGGACTAGAAAAAAACAACATCAAATGCATCAGTAAGAGCTGAGACTGTTACAGTTTCATTATATGCAGCAGTTTTTAAAAAATGTATAGCATATTGGCAAAAGATATGTATGGCACCAACAGAGAGCAGCACATATTGTTTGTTTACTGTTTGTTTATTTATTAAGGATTAACCATTGAGCATCAGCTCATTCACAATGGTGACCTTACTGCAAGTACAAAATTACAAGTTACAATTTACAAATATAAATAACATATAACAGTTTCATCAACAATACATCAAGACATCAAAAACATTTACAAACATGATCAAATGAGGACAAATAACATTTTAACATAGACACAGAAGGTGATGGCATATCTGACCTACAAAATTCATGCGGAAGTTTATTCCAAAACAAGGGAACAAATTGGCTAAAAAATTGAGAGAATGTTTAGTTTTAGTAATTGGTACAGATAGTTCTCGCACAGGAGCATTTCTCAATGACTGATCAATAGATCTAAATGATAATTTATTATACAAATAATCAGGAACAAGACCCAAACTACATTCATATGCAAATACATATCTATGTTTATCCATTCTTTCTTTTAATGATAACCAACCCAATAATTTATACAAAACACAATGATGAACATCCATTGGACATTTCAATATCAGACGAGCTAAACGGTTATAAAGTATATCTAATTTGTGAAAATGCTCCAAAGTTGCACCAGAATACTAAATATCAGCATAATCAAATAATGAAAGTATTTACAAAAAATTTGATGGCAGATAAGGACTGCTTGGCCCGCCCAGTCTGCCCATTTCCCTAACTAATGGATAAGGTGGAGATCCTAGTTAACCAGCAGCTTACTTCTTTCTACCCCCACCCCCTAGAATTGCCTTATGGCTGTCCCATGCATGCTTGAATTCAACCACTGTTTTTGACTCCACAACCTCCTCCGGAAGGCCGTTCCATGCATCCACAACCCTCTCTGTGAAAAATACTTCCTTATATTACCTCTGAGCCGCCCCCTCTATCTTCAAAGTGTGCCCCCCTGTTCTTGCACACCTCTTTTTTTGGAAAATGCTAACCTCTTGGACTTTGTTGATTCCCTTGAGGTACTTGAAAGTTTCTATCATGTCCCCCTCTCCCTCCTTTTCTCGAGGCTATATATATTACGCTCCTTTAGTCTCTCTTCATATGTCTTCTGGTGCAGACCCTGCACCATTTTAGTTGCCATCCTCTGGACAGCTTCCATCTTGTCTATGTCCTTGCGGAAATTGGGTCTCCAGAACTGCACACAGTACTCCAGATGGGGTCTTATCAGCTGTCTGTACAGAGGGATAACAACTTCCTGTTTTCTACTGGTGATGCCTCTCCCTATGCATCCCAGTATCCCCCCAGCCCTTCTTGCTGCCCTCTCACATTGCTTGCCCACCTTTAAGTCATCTGATATGACTACCCCCAGGTCCCTTTCCATTTTTGTTGTTGTTAGTATCTGACCCCCCATTGTGTACTCTTCCCCTGGGTTTTTGTTTCCCAGATGCATTACCTTGCACTTCTTAGCATTAAACCTAAGCTGCCATACATTTGACCATTCCTATAACCTTGCCAAGTCCCTTCTCATCCTTTCCACCCCATCTTGTGCATCAACTCTGTTGCAGATCTTTGTGTCATCTGCAAAGAGACATACTTTTCCTTCCAGTCCCTCTGCAATGTCACTTATAAAGACATTGAAGAGGACCGGTCCTAATACTGAACCCTGCAGCACCCTACTAGTAACCCCCCTCCTTTCTTCAGAGAGGACTCCATTTACTATTACCCTCTGTGTCCTATTCTCCAGCCAATTCTTTACCCAGGCTATCATTGTTGGACCAACTCCCAGACTGGCTAACTTGTATATTAATCTTTTGTGTGGGACTGAGTCAGATGACTTGCTAAAGTCTAGGTAGGTCATGTCCACAGCCCCTCCCTGATCTACTACTTTGGTCACCCAGTCAAAGAAATCTATTAGATTCGTCTGGCATGACCTTCCTGCTGTGAATCCATGCTGCATTGGGTCCTGTGCCCCTCTGGCCTCTAGGTACTTGACAAGTCTTTCCTTCAGAAGTGATTCCATCATTTTCCCTATCACTGAGGTTAAACTAACAGGTCTGTGGTTTCCTGCTTCTGCCCTGCTCCCACTTTTGTGAAGGGGAATCACATCTGCCCTCCTCCAGTCCTCAGGTACCACCCCATCCTCCCATGATTTGTTAAAGAGGGTAGTCAGTGGTGTCACTAGTTCTACCCTTAGTTCTTTTAGAATTCTGGGATGAATCCCATCAGGCCCCATTGCTTTGTCCACCTTTAGTTTTAAGAGTTCTTTCAGAGCCCTTTCTTCTGTAAATGGGCTGATATCAGCTTCTGTATCCAGAGTGTTTCTATTGTTTGTTTTAGGTACCTCCCCCCCTTCATTTGTAAATACTGAGTAAAAATATTTTTTTTGTATCTCTGCCTTTTCACCATCACCCTCTGCCCACCTCCTCCCTTTTATTAAGCCTCAATATCCCTCCCTTAGTCTTCCTTTGCTCCTGATGTACCTATAAGGTTTACATGGAAACATAGACTTTGTGACGAGATAAGGACCGCTTGGCCCACCAGTCTGCCCATTTCCTACCTATTGATAAGCTGCAGATCCTAGTTAACCAGCAGCCTACTTCTTCCTACCCCCAACCCCTAGAATTGCCTTATGACTGTCCCATGCATGCTTGAATTCCACCATGTATACCTAAAAAAGGTTTTATCCCCCCTTTTAACTGAGTTGGCTATCTTTTCCTCAGTTCAAGCCTTTGCTGTTCTGACTACCTTCCCAGCTTCCTTTTTGCTTTAACTGATACAATTCTCTGTCCTGCTCCTTCTGTGATTCCTTGTACTTTCTGAATGCTTTCTTTTTCTCTTGAATCTTTACTACCACCTCCTTTGAGAACCATAATGGTTTCTTACATCATTTTTTTTTTATTTGCTTCACACAAAGGCTTGTTACCTCTGTGATGGCAGTTTTTATTATTCCCCATTGTTCTTCTACCCCTCTTTCCTGTCCATTTGCTAGTGCATTCCTTAGGCACCCACCCATTTTGGCAAAGTCAGCCCTCCTGAAGTCCAGTAATTTTGCCTTTGTATGGCTTGACTCTATTGCTGTGTTTATTATGAACCATACTGTTCAATGGTCGCTAGTTCCCAGATGGCTACCAACTTCTACATCTGTGATCCTCTCTCCATCTCCATTTGAGAGGACCAGGTGTAAGATTGCTCCCTCTCGAGTGGGTTCCAATACTAGTTGTCTAAGGCATGCCCCCTGTAGGGCATCTCGAATAACCCCACTCTTAGAAGTGGCTGCTACAACTGCACTCCAGTTAACATCTGGCATATTTAGATCACCCATCAGCAATATCTCCCCTTTATCTGCCATTCTAAGTATACTTTCTATCATTTCCTTGTCCATTTCCTCCCCCTGAGAGGGGGGTCTGTATACAACCCCTGTGCAAATTGTGGTGCCATTGCCTGCCTCCAAATTGACCCACAGTGCTTCTCCTCCCTGTTTACCCTTTTGTTCTATTGCTTTGGCTCCTTCTCTTATGTAGAGAGCTACTCCTCCTCCTCTTTTTCCCTCCCTGTCCCTCCTGTAGATAGTGCATCCTGATATGTTTACATCCCAGTCATGGTTCTGTGTGTACCATGTTTCTGTGACTGCCATGATATCCAGATGTTCCTCCACCATCAAGGCCACTAATTCAGGAAGCTTGTTACCCAGACAACGGGCATTTGTACTCATTGCTCTCCATTTTTTTGATAGCTTTACCTTCTGTAGCAGCATCCCCCACTGACCTTTCTACCTTGGTCTTTTTCTCATTTAGTAACCTGTTTTGTAGGGGGAGGCTGGGATTTTCCTGCTGCTTATCAGTGCCACCCCCCTTGACTAGTTTTCATAGTAGCCAAATCCAAACAATATTTATTTTTAAATAGGAAACCTATCCTCTTACCAATTTTTCCACATGAACTTCCCCTGAACCATATTAATCTAGCCAGAACCCTAAATACTTATATGATTCAACATTTTCTATTGCAACTCCGGCACGGTCAGATATTACCAACCTATGAAACAATTTTATTTTGGAAGGAGGTCCAAACAGCATGGACTTTGTCTTAGTTATATTTAATTTTAATTTAGAATCTAAGAAAAAGTATTTAATTGCTGGGCAGAAGCAACTCAAAAACAAAAGTTTAGTACTTGAACATGGCTTGGAAAATTATAAAAATATTGAATAGCTGGGGTTTACAACATAATGCTATTTTTCATGTGCACATAAATCCATGTATATTCACAATAGAAGCAACACAGAGAACAATAGATAATGCAATGCAAAGAGACATGGAAGTAATAAGAAATGCTTGGAATTGTAATAATATAAAAATTGTCTAAGACAAGTTTAAGTTAGAAAAATATTTATTGGTATGTGAAAATATCAAACATAGGAAAGCGTTATTCCAAGACAGATTTGGACAATATGGAAAATGGGGAAATGTTGAATATACAGGTAAAAGGAATACAGTAAAAATGTTCCCTGTCTGTAATAATGTCCCAATGAATATCATACATCTGACATTGGAATGTCCAGTTTTGGTGAAAGAAAGAAAAATATTTATTTTTGATATATTCCCAAATATTGACACTATTAGTAAGAAAGAACAGGTTATGAATATATTTAGCACCAAAAGTGTGTCACAATTATTTGCACTTGCATGTTTTGCAAATAAGATGTTGATGAAGTTTAAATGGAAGATTTAGCTGGAAACTGTGGGCCCGATTCTACAAGGATTTATTTATTTATTAGCTTTTGGTAACCGGGTAAGTGCACTAGGCAACAATCCTGCCTATTTTCAGGCACGACCCGGGAGATTACAACAGAATAATACAGTTACAACATCAACAACAAGACAGTAAAAATAATACAGGTACAACAATATGGGAGGAGCTCATAGGATATAAGCAGTAAACAGTACACCCTATGCAGTAACAGCTAGATAAAATAGGATATAACAAGCATTTGTCAATGCCGAACATTCGCTTTCAGGTATTTGCAGTGGTGTTTGGCATGTATGGTGCTTTACCCTAATGCCCTGTGCGATTGCTGGTATTTGCACAATAAATTTTCAGCATGATCTTTTTGTTACCCCCATTGTGCGCTACATAGGCGGAAACACGTTTTGGGCAGGATGTGAACAATGACAGCTGTACTGCTCATAAGGAGGTGTGGTAAAATGGCAATGTTGAAAATCTGGAGTGGAAATATTGAAAATTCGTAAACCTACGAGCGTGCATGGGAACTGTGCAACGCACACTCTTAAAACAGTCATTGTTAGAATTTTTTCACCAAATTTTCAACATTGGCATTTTAAAACCTCTGCTAATGAACAGTGTCACTGTGATTTTCTTACTGTGTCCCATACATTGAGTTCTCGCACCGACCGCGCCATTGTGCGCTACATGGGTGGAAACACGTTTTGGGCAGGATGTGAAAAATGACAGCTGTACTGCTCATGAGGAGGTGTGGTAAAATGCAATGTTGAAAATCTGGAGGACAATATTGGAAATTTCAGAAACTTACGAGCGATGAGGAACCGCGCAACGACACTCATAAAACAGTCATTTTTAGGAATTTTTACCAAATTTTCAACACAGCCATTTTAAGACCTCTGCTCATGATCAGTGTCACTGTGATTTTCTTAATGTGTCCCATACATTGAGTTCACACACCAACTGAGCCATTGTGCGCTACATGGGCAGAAACACGTTTTGGGCAGGATGTGAAAAATGACAGCTGTACTGCTCATAAGGAGGTGTGGTAAAATGGCAATGTTGAAAATCTGGAGTGGAAATATTGAAAATTCGCAAACTTACGAGCGTGCGTAGGAACTGCGCAACGCAGACTCGTAAAACAGTCATTTTTAGGAATTTTTTCACCAAATTTTCAACATAGCCATTTTAAGACCTCTGCTCACGAACAGTGTCATGGTGATTTTCTTAATGTGTCCCATACATTGATTTTGCACACCGACTGTGCCATTGTGCACTACATGGGTGGAAACACGTTTTGGGCAGGATGCGAAAAATGACAGCTGTACTGCTCATAAGGAGGTGTGGTAAAATGGCAATGTTGAAAATCTGGAGTGAAAATATTGAAAATTCACAAACTTACGAGCCTGCGTAGGAACTGCACCACGCACGCTCGTAAAACAGTCATTTTTAGGAATTTTTGCACCAAATTTTCAACATGGGGTTTTTGGAACCCCTTCTCATGAATGATGTCATTGTCATGGCATTATACAGGCCTGAAGGGTGATTTCATGCAGTGACTGCGCAGTGACTGCAAAATCACCCTCCAGACTAAAAACGCCATGACAGTGACATCATTCATGAAGAGGTCCCAAAACCATGTTGACATTGGTGCAAAAATCAAAAAATACCTGAGATATGCAATAAAGTTGAAAACCCCTATCTAGCCGCTATACAGCTTACCAGCATTTCCTCAGTTCGCGGTCAGCTTTGAAGAGTGCAGACGTGTTCCCGGTCAGCGATGATCGACGCGCCGAGCTCTGGAGGTAAGTATGGGGTGAGGGGTGTGGGAGGTGGGGTGCGCAGTGGGTGGTGCGGGTTGGGGAGGGGGCCTGGGAGACTACGTGGGACCGTTTTTTGCTTTTCAGGGTGAAAAAAAGTTGAAGCGGCACATTTGCCATGCTGGGGTGGGCTCCCATCATGGCACCAAAGCTTTGGGGGGGCATTTGGGGGGACGTGGAGCCAACGAGGTATTGGGCACCCCCATTGGCAGACGACGTGGGATGTTTGCCACGCTGGGGTGGGCTCCCAGCGTGGCACCAAAGCTTTGGGGGGCCTTTGGGGGACGTGGAGCCCACGGGGGATTGGACACCCCATTGGCAGAGGACCCAGGACATTTGCCATGCTGGGGTGGGCTCCCAGCGTGGCACCAAAGCTTTGGGGGGGGCGTGAGGCCTACCAGCGCTGTGTATGACAGTGGTGGTTTTCTTTGAAGCAAAGACCACCGTTGTCATACACAACTCCCACACCCATTGGTGCAGGACTGCCATGCCTGCTCAACGGAGCAGTGGATTGAACGGGAGAGGCACACCTCCAAAGTGTGCTACTCTCCCAAAACGTTCCTTGCACATGCGCGTAAGTGAACGTAAAAAGCTAAACAGTACACAATATATTATAACAAACAAAGCTAGTTGCAGCAAGCAAGGTAATTCCTGGACATCATCAAGCTGAAGAAACATGGTGGAGACACACAGCTAGTTGCAGTTACAGGTTCCAAGTGTATAGAGGTGAGAGAAAAGTGACCTCTTAAAGGAGTGGTGGGAGGGGGAGATTTTAACCTGGGTAGGTAGTGAGTTCCAGAAATTAAGGGCAAAATGAGCAAAGGCCTGTTCACCCATTCTAGTGGTGCACAGCCAGACTGATAGCATGGGGACCGATGAGGACCTGAGCGAGCGGATACGGGTGATAGGGGTAAGTAGGTCTCTCAGGGAGGACGGGCTAGGGGGTCTGATGAGTGAGTCAATAAAGCAACCAAGCAAGTAAGAATGAAGGTCTTTAGGAGATAGCCAGTGTAGGCTGGAGTAGAGCCGACAGTGATGAGTCAGTCAGGGGGGGGGCAGATAAGGCGAACCTACATACATTATTGTAGGAAGTGTCCCATTTGCTGAGTACACTAGTATTGGTATTGAACAGAACTGGGAGGGCATAAAGAAGCTGTAGGAGTAGCACGCCTCTAGCCACTGCTAGCCTAGTGGAGGGGGTGAGAGAATGCCGTACCCGATAGGCTGCACCAATTTGGGTATTAACGGTCCGGCAGACCTCATTGATATGCTGGGAAAAATCAAGGGCAGGGTCAAGAGTGACCCCAAGGTATTTGAAGGTAACAGTATTCTTAACCGGCGTCCCCTCCTGACTGCAGACAAGGAGTTTAGAGTATACAGAGTGCACTTTTTTGGCTGATCCAAACAGCATATCCTGGGTTTTACCTATATTTAGGATTTGCTGGTTGCCAGAGAGCCAAGGTTGTAGAGAGTGAAAGTCCTGACTGAGGGTATTGTTAATGTCGGCAACAGATTTGGTGGAATAGTAGAGCACTATATCATCTGCATACATGAGGTGATTGCTAAGTGGGGAGGTACTATGAATGTCATTTAGGAAGAGGGAAAAAAGCAGAGGGCCGAGAACTGACCTCTGTGGAACACCCCAGGTGATGGGGGTGGGGGTGGAAAGAGTTTTGCAGTAGGAAACCGCCTGAGAGCGGTTGTCTAAGTAGCTACTAAACCAGGATAGGGTGGAGTCAGAGGCACCAATATGGCTTAATTTGGACAGCAGAAGCGGGTGGTGAACCATATCAAAGGCCTTGGACATGTCGATGAACACTGCACCCGTAAGTAGACCCTTATCCATGTTGCTTTTGATGTCACTCCTGAGAAGAGTGAGGGCTGTGGTAGTGCTATGTCCTACCCTAAAGCCATGTTAGGAGGGAGACTGAAGATTATAGTTACAGAGATGCTCCGTGACCTGTCGATGAATGAGTTTCTCCAGGAGCTTACTAAGATTGGGAAGTAGGGAGATTGGGCGGTAGTTGGCCAAGAGTTTAGCACCTCCCTTCTTGTGGACAGGGATAGTTCTGGTGGTCTTCCAGATCAGAGGGACAGTAGTTAAAAAGCCTAGTTATGGGCCTAGCTAGCCAGGCCACAAACAGCCTGATAACCCAAGGGTGCAACCCGTCAGGGCCAGGGCTGCCACTGGAAGGAACAGTTTTGAGAAGGTCCAGGACATGCTGGTAGGAGACCAGATCCAGCACCAAATACAGAGGAGTGGAGGAGCTAGGGGGAGAGGCCGGCCCCAGATTGGGGAAGGTGGGAGAGGCCAAAGTAGGTAGAGAGGAGAAGAGGGAGTTAAAAGCATTGGCAATGGTGACAGGGTGGTTACAGTGGACATCATTAATGAACATATTAGTTGGGGTAGTAGGTTTATTGTTCCCAAGGATTTCCTTTATTTGGGACCAGTATTTTCTTGGGCAAGTGGTGGAGGCATTTAGTAGGTTCCAGAAGTAGGAGCTTTTGGCAAGGTGAATCCCTTTTTTACAATTATTACGCAGAGTTCGATAGGCTTCAAAGTTCATGGGGAGACGGGAGGACTTCCAGACTGACCATAGTTTGTCCCCAAGCTTCAGTAGGTGAAGCAGGGGGCGTTTAAGCCATTTGGTGGTTTTCCCTTTAACCCTGCGAGTGGTAACGGGATATACTTGTTTTATAGAGAGAGAAGAGAGCTGTTAAAATAATTTGTGGCAGTGTTTCTGTCATTAGTGGAGTATAGCTGGGACCAGTCAATAGCATTAAGATCCTGAATAAAGAAATCAAAGTTAAGGTTAAAGAAGTTGGAAGAAGTTAACACTTTGGAGGGAAAAGCTGGTGTAGAGTTGTCCCAAATACAGAAAACGGGGTAGTGATCACTTATGGAGTCTGGGAGAACACCCATAGAGGGAAAAAAAGCATCCTTTCTGTTAGTAAGGATCCAGCCCAGCAGGGTGGTGCTTGTACCACCAGGGGATAGTCTAGTGGGCTCCTGTACGAGTTGAGTGAGATTGGCCTTGCTTGTCATAGAGGAAAGGGTGTCCACATGAGGGCCAGGCCAGTCCAGGTTGAAATCCCCAAGACAGATGATGTCATTATTCCCAGACACAGATTGGAGGTAATCCATGAATTCATTAAAACCAAGTCTGGCTTTTCTGGGGGGTATATAAACACAGAATATATGTAGTTTCTTTATGCCCCCAAGTAGAAGAAGGGCATGGAGTACTTCGCAGTTAGCTAGGGGGGGAGGAGGCAATACAGTGATGTTAAGCTGGGGTTTAAAACAGAGGCAAGTCCCTCGCCTCTCTTTTACCCAGGAAGGCGGTCCACCGTACCAAGTTATACCCGGGGAGGGAGTACTGGGAGTCATCATAGGAAGGCTTGAGCCAGGTCTCAGAAATGGCGAGGATGTCAGGGTTGTTGGAATAGGTTCCTGCTTCCAACTCAGGGAAGTTGGCCAAAAGACTCCTAGCATTAATGCGGGCAAAGGAGAGGCCAGCAGATTGGGGCAGTCATGGAGAGTGGAGGGACAGGAAGGGATTGTTGGGCATGGTAGGGCCCTGGTTTGTCTCTATATCCCCAGCAATGGCAAGGGAACTGGCAAAAATTCAGAGGGACACTGTAACAACAGCCTTAGTAGCAAGCCCGAGTGGAGAAGGAAACCTACCCAATATTTGTGTGCAACTAACCTCAATTTGTTTTAGGACAAGTTTCAGAATGAACACAAAATATTTAAGGGCAAGCCTGAGATATGGGAGAGGGTGATGCCTTGGTAATGGGTCAGATAGGAGGTTGGAAAAGTGAAAGTTATCTAGCGAGAAGGACAGGTGGGGGGGCACGAGCAGTAAAGGGCCAGGGGGAACAGAGAGGACCCATAGCAGGAGAGCCAAAGTGAGTAGGTAGAGTAAGATTAAGTGAAACATGCTTAGACAGGAATAACAGACTGTGAAACAGTAAGAAAGGTGAGAGTGGGCAGGTATAGTGAAACAACAATATCAGAATGGGCAGACAGAAATTGATAGAGGGATTCGGCAGGAAGGGCAACCTCAAGTGGCTAACCCTGATAATGAGCAGATGGGAAACTCGATATTTAGTAATTGTAGCCCTGCGAGACCACAGTAGTGGCGCGAGATCCAGCGACTATATAACTAGGACCAACAAAGGGTGGGAGGGCATTGGGGGGCAGGCGGGGAGCAGTCACGCAGCGACTGTGGGGAAAGCAACCAGGGACCAGCTCCCTTACAGTACCAGCACAGTACCAATCGGCAGCTCAAAAATGCGTAGAAATCCTCCGTTTGCCAAAAGATGAGCTTCGGAGGGGAAGGCGTCCTGTCTCCTGCCCTCACGGCCTAGACGCAGGCCTGCACCTGCTGCAGTGAGCCAACCTCGTGTGAGCCCAAACGACTGCTTGCTTCGTGGTGGGGGGGAGGGCTTCCAGCCCTCGTGACCAGCTCCAGCTGCTTAATCGGCAGCTCAAAAGTGCATAGAAATCCTCCGTTTGCCAAAAGATGAGCTTCGGGGGGGAGGGCGTCCCATCTCCTGCCCTCACGACCTAGACGCCGACCTGCGCCTGCTGCGGTGAGCCAACCTCATGTGCAAGTCACCACCAAATGTGACTTGTGCCATTCCATGTTCTGTCAAGGACCTTGCACCCGATTCTCTAAGGGACAGGGTCCCCATGGCTAAGACCTGTGACTTACGACATGCCCACAGGTACGCCTCACACAGGGCATACCTGAGGGGCATGTCGCAAGCTGCATTCAACCATCTGTGGGGTGCAAGTGCCCCCCCAGCTCTGGTCCCCATGCCTGTCAAACCCCACAGGGATATTGGACCCCCTGCCCCAGTCCCCTACAGTGTGAATAGTTGAGCCCCTCAGAGCTAGTAGACCCCCGTCTCAATCCCCAGCTCCAAAAAGCCCTGCAGAGCTGCTCGTGACCCCCAGCCCCCTGCCTGGCATTGCCAGTCCACCCTGCACCCCCTTGACCTTTACGGAGTTGGTGATTGGCACAGCCCACCACTCACCACCATGGTTAGCTGCCGACTGAGCTGTGTCTGAGCATGTATTTTATATACATGCTCAGTTAATGAACTGTGATTCATACATTAAGCACATATATACAGTAGGTGCACAGATGGAGCTCAGTTGGTGGATGGCCATGGTGGTGAGTGGTGGGCTGTGCCAGTCGCTGGCTAGGTGGGGGGGTGCGGGGTGGTCTGGCAATGCTGGGTGGGAAAGTGAGGGGTCGCTAGACTACCAGGGATAACGGGATAGGGTTTGGTTAATTTTCTGTTTTACAGAAACAGCCATTTGTGGGCAACTGTCATCAGGGATCGTGGCTTGGAGGGTGTATAGCCATGCGGGGCTACTGTACAAGTACTGGGGTTGGGGGCATGCAGCAGCCTGGGGAATTGTATGGGGGGCATGCAGCAGCCTCTGCAGGCTTTTGGTATTGGGGAGCAGATGTAGTTCCTGCAGGGCATTTTGGTATGGGGGCAGATGTAGCCCTAAAGGCTTTTGTGTATTGGAGGCAGGGCAGTGTTGGGGAAAGGATGGTATACCATGGGAGGGATGGGTGGGCTGTACATGCAGGCAACCTCCATGGAGAGTGTAACTACAGTTACACCAGCTATATGCTGGTGTAACTTACGTTCAGGTTCCCCCTAGAGGTTTTTGTAGAATAGGGCCCTGGGGACTTTGTTGCGGCCCTTAGAGAATAGGGTGCAACTGCTGCCGTAAACCCCCTAGCATCATGTCACAGGGGGTTAAAGGTGTAACTGATGGTGTGAGTCCACTTTGGCACAAGTGGCCTGTGGCATGTTGCAAGCCACTTTGCAGAATACAGTATGTCGCAACTGCTGGCGTAATTTGCTATTTGCACCATTTTGTATGGTGCAAGTCAAGTTACGCCAGACATAACCTTTTGAGAATCCGGCCCTGTGTATTTATGTGGATAGGTTATTTTTATCTTAATGATAAAGTACATATATGAATATGGATATATAGGAAGTATGGAATTTTATGTTTTCATGGAGATATGTGTATGTGATAAATTTGATTTTATTCATATTTGTAACCAAATAAACTTGACAATTTTTTTTTTGTGGGAGGAACAAAGCAATGTAAAGCTAAAATTAATGTCTAACAAAGATAATGGGCCAGATTCTTGAAGGGTTACGCCTGGCATAACAGTAGTTGTGCCAAGTAGAATGGCGCATGTAGCAACTTACACCAGCAGTTGTGACATGCATAATTCTACAAAGTGGCCTGCAACATGTCACAGGCCACTTGCGCCGAACAGCAGTTGCACTGCATAAACCCCCTCCGACATGGTGCTAGGGGGTTTACAGCAGCTGATGTGCCCCATTCTAGAAGGGCAGCCACAAAGTCCCCGGATTGGGATTCTACAAGAACTACCAGAGGAGATCCTGCATCATAAGTTACACCAGCATTTAGCTGGTGTAACCTACGGCTGCCACCCCTGGGAGTCCTGTAGACCTGCCTGCAGACATGCCAACATGCTGCCATCCCCCCACCTGTGCCCTGAACCACGAGTCGCCGGCCGCATATGTGGCAAAAAGCCTGCCCCGGTGGTCTAGTGGCCCCCCGAACTGTATAATAATGAATAAGATCCCCCATAGCCCTAGTAGTCTAGTGCCCCGCGAACTGTATAATAATGAATCTGATCCCTGTATCCCTGGTAGTCTAGTGCCCCCCCAAACTGTATAATAATTAATCCGATCCCCGTATTCCTGGTAGTTTAGTGCCCCCCCCCGAACTGTATAATTAGTCTGATCCCTGTATCCTGGTAGTCTAGTGGCCCCCAACCAGCCATGCCAGGCCACCCAGCACCCCCTACCCCTCCCCAGCTGGCAACTGGCACAGCCCACCTCTCACCACCATGGCCAGCCACAGTATCAGCGCGTACTGAAAAGACATGATCAGGTATTAATATCTGAGCGCATCTTTACAGTATGTGCTGATACTGAACTCAGTCAGTGGCTGGCCATGATGTTGAGAGGTGGGCTGTGCCAATCGCAGGCTGGGGATGGGTGGAGGGGATACTAGGTGGGCTGGCATGGATGGGTGGGGGGCTACTAGACTACCAGGGATACAGGGATCAGATTAATTATTGTACAGTTCGGGGGCAGTAGACTACCAGGGAATTGGAGGGTTTAAAATTTGGACATTGATGTGGGGGGCACTAGACTACCAGGGTATATGCCGCATTCTCAGCTGGCAACTCTGGGTCGGGCATGGGTGGGGAGGTTGACCGTGCCACCCTACTGTTGCGGCTTGCAACAAGCTTGCCAGATACACTCACAGTTCAGCATACCTGGCCACATGTTGCAATTCACAGGACTTAGCTGCGATGACCCTGCCCTTCTAGAATAGGGCACAGGGTCAATGTCACAGCTGCAGGTGGCACAAGTTGCATTCTGCTGCAACTTGTGCCACCCTTCTAGAATCCAGCCCTCTGGGCCTGATTCCAAGACTGGGTACGCCGACATAAGCCATGATACACCAAACCCCTTGGCGTATCTTGCGACTTATGCCAAGCGTTACACCAGCCCTGAATACAAGGGGCGCCTTGCACCATGGTGACTGCGGGATATGACAACTGTGTGTTATACCACCCACTACTCTACAGCCTGCAACGCCATGGCACAAGTGTGGGTTATGGCAGCAACTGCACCCTATTCCAAGAGGGCAGCTACCGTAACCCACTGGTGTGATTTTGAAAGCTGCACTGGCAGAGCTAAGTTAGAGCAGTTTGGAGCAGCTCTAAGGGGCATCTGATGGTGACAGCCATTGGATGCCCACTCTGCAGCACCGTGACAATGGTGCCAATATTCCTCTATTCCCCCACAAGAACAACCCTGCCCCCCCCCAAATGTCTGGGACCTCCAGGGGTCCGATCTCCAGTGCACCCTCTGGACTTCTGTGCCACCTGTCCTGCCCCTCTATGCCCCCGGTGTGTGCTGTGGTGTTCCTGGGTGGGGGGGGGGGGGCTTTGAGGAGTTGCCGGTAGCGGGCCACAACATTCTATGCCATGCCTATGGCGTTAGCCTCCACATGGCGTATCCTACATGTTGCAAGTGCTGGGAACCTGCTGCTGTTGGAATGTGGCATAGGATCCCTGGCATAGAAGCAAATGTCGCAGCTCACATACGCCGGTGAGTTGCGACATTTGTACTGGAATCAGGTCCAATATCCTGGAATCTCAATGGTTGCAGGGACAGAGTAAAGATCTGGAAGGTGGTTAAAATAGCTAAAAAAAAGGAATGCTGATCATCTTTTATTACAAGAAACACATTTTAATGATAAAGATGCTTCCTATTTTGACAACCACTTCAGGGCTGTGGGGTATTATATTAATTTCTCTAATGCGGCTAGGGGCATGACTATATTTATTAAGAAGCAATTGGATCATAGGCTTAAACTCATGGTGGCTCAGTCAGGGCATTTTGTTACTGGTGAAATTACTTTTTTTGGATAAAACTATTACAATAGGTACTGTTTATGGACCTAATAATGAAGATCCAACTTTTTTCTCAGATTTTTTTTTAGAGCCTTTCCAATTTCATTCATCCATAGTTGTAGGGTGTAGGGGGAGATTTTAATTTAACTCTTAGCTTAATAGATAGGTCTCCTCCCACAAGTGAGTGAAAAAATAGGACTGCAGAATTAGTAAAACAATTATCTAGAGACCTGAAACTATAGAATCCATTTAGGTATTCTTCCCAAATCTTAAAAAAATATTCTTATTTTTCTAAGACACACAACACATATTCAAGGACAGATTATTTCCTGGTTTTTCAGAGACTTTGTAGGGAAGTACGACATATATCATATGAACCCATTAGGGTCTCGGACCACGGTCCCATTGTTTTGGAAGTCTGAATATTGGAGCAGGATCTGAGGAGGTCCAGTATTTGGAAATTCAATAATACATTGTGGTTCTCTCCAGGGTTTAAGGAAACAATCTTGGAAGAGAGTAAATGGTTTTGGTTACACAACTATACACAGGACCAGAGTATTCAAACCATATGGGAGGCTATGAAAGCATTCTTGAAAAGCTGGGTAATGTCCCAGGTGGGCATCAGGAAAAAGAAACAGAATGCAGAATTAAGTGAACTAGAAAGGGAACTAGCTTTGGCAAAGGAAGATCATGCGAGTTCAGGCTCCGAACAAACACAAATGAAAGTTATAATATTAAGGGATAGAGTGGAAAAGACCATACAGGACCAAGCGGATAAAGATATAGTATGTACAGGGCCAGAGCCAAATATTAGTTTTACAGAGATCTGCTGAGTAAAATGCTGAAATATCAGCTCTGATGTGAGTCAAACAGGAATAGAATTTCTAGAATAAGAGAGGAGGGCAGCAATCTGCTGTCTTCAAAGAAAGCTACAAATCTAACTTTTAGATCATTTTATGAGAAACGATATACTCCAGAGCAAACAGTAAATATAGCACAAATAAGGGATTATATATCTGAAAGACAAAGAAACTCTGTGCGCAAACACTGAGGCAAGGGTTACCCCAAAGGGCATTTGGCTGGGAAGCCAAGTTTCAAGAAAATACAAAAATCACACATGCCCCCACAATGCAAAGCATCATGGGCTGCATATGCAAATCACCACAGAATCTTACACTGGTCCAACTTTAAGCAGAATTGCATGGTGCCGAAAGGCCTCTCACACAGTTTGCAAAGGGTCCTACCAGGACTCACCAGTATGCCTCGTCTGTTTGACACCCCAGTGGAATGGACCAGTTACCCTTAAGGCAGTGTGCCTTGGATATATTGTGGTGAACCCATTAAAATAAAAAACTATTTAAAAGACAAAGAACCTCTGTGCGCAAACACTGAGGCAAGGGTTACCCCAAAGGGCATTTGGCTGGGACGCCAAGTTTCAAGAAAATACAAAATCACACATACCCCCACAATGCAAAGCATCATGAGCTGCATATGCAAATCACCACAGAATGTTATGCTGGTCCAACTTTAAGCAGAATTGGATGGTGCCGAAAGGCCTCTCACACAGTTTGCAAAGGGTCCTACCAGGACTCACCAGTATGCCTCGTCTGTTTGACACCCCAGTGGAATGGACCAGTTACCCTTAAGGCAGTGTGCCTTGGATATATTGTGGTGAACCCATTAAAATAAAAAAACTATTTAAAAGATAAAAAGAACCTCTGTGCGCAAACACTGAGGCAAGGGTTACCCCAAAGGGCATTTGGCTGGGAAGCCAAGTTTCAAGAAAATACAAAATCATTCATGCCCCCAAAATGCAAAGCATCATGGGCTGCATATGCAAAGTCACCACAGAATGTTATGCTGGTCCAACTTTAAGCAGAATTGCATGGTGCCGAAAGGCCTCTCACACAGTTTGCAAAGGGTGCTAACAGAAGACATAGACACGTGTTTCATCCTACCAGGACTCATCAGTATGCCTCATCTGTTTGACACCCCAGTGGGGTGGACCAGCTACCCTTAAGGCAGTGTGCCTTGGATATGTTGTGGTGAACCCATTAAAATAAAAAACTATTTAAAAGACAAAGAACCTCTGTGCTCTGTTATGTTAGTGCTCAACTTTAAAGTTTTCAATAGTTTAATTAATTCCAAATGGGGTAACTTATCAAAAGCTTTTGTGCAAAATCTAAAAACATTATATCAAGAGGAGTCACGAGATGTGGCGCGGAGAGTAGCAGCTTCACCGCGAGCTCCGTCCCTCTCGCTCACTTAAATTAGCGAATACCAAGACTAAAACTGGCGATCTGAAAGATTCAGACATTTTGCTGTGGTTAGGATTCTCACTGCAACAATCCTACCTGCGATCGGCTCCCGCAAGATGTCTACGCTACCAGAGAAGTCCAGGAGTCGGAGGCCAAGCGCCCGTGTCGGAGTTCCTCGCCCACAGCCTCGGAGGTCGAGTTGTCTCCCACTCATGTGTATTCGGAGCTTTCTACCATCAAAGAAGCTCTCTTTAAGTTAATTGAGGAAGTCGCCAACTTTAAACCAGCATTGACCCAGCTAGCCCGGTGGGTTACTGATACGGAAGCGAGGATAACCTCCATTGAAAGGAAGTTAGAGAAAACTGATCCAGCTCTAACAGAAATCAAGAAATCAGTTACCAAGCTAGAAGACCGATTAGAGGATCTAGAAGGGAGGAATAGAAGAAATAATTTAGTGTTGCTTGGACTCCCCAAGGGGGATGATGGACCGAATACTATATTTTTTCTACAAAAGTTCCTGAAACAAATGGTGGGCCCCTCCCCAAATGGCCCTGAGTTCATACTTGAAAAAGCCCATTGGTCCCTGCGAGCCAAGCTGCCTGCTTTGGAGCCTCCCAGGCCATTAATCTTTAAATTGCTCAACTATTTGGATTGGGACTTTATTTTCAAGGAATCTAGGAAATTGTCAGCTATTTTGTGGAAGGGCAAAAAAATGTGGCTTGTCCCGGATTTGACAGTGAAGACGCGCCAACTCAGGGTGGCCTATCGCCCCATCACTTCCAAATTGTGGGCAGCCGGTATTAAACACCGAATGTTGTATCCAGCCCGATTAGAGGTGTCCCTGAAGGATGGATCCAAATGCTTTGACTCGCCAGAGGAAGCAATAAAGGTCCTGAGGAAAAGCTATTCGGACTTGTTCTCCAAAGGATGAGGTGTTAACCTGTATTGTGAAGCATGTAGATCTCGGAGGGATGTCTCTAGGAGATCCAGGATCATCTAGCTGTTACCTGAAGTCTGGTGTGACTTTCATCCCTTTGAGGGAGATATACAAGTTGGAAGTCGGCCGCACTTTGCTATATGACAACTTTGGACTATAATTATCTTTAGAGAATTTACATTAGAAAGTTCCATTTTGTCTTAGTAATTTGTTCATTTACTGAAGGTTATGCTAATCCTATTCTTAGCCACTAGAGGGAGCTCTGTCCTTAGGAATGGGAGAACTGATGTAGCCCTAACTGCAGTTACTAATTTTATCTTACGTTTACAGTCAGGCTGGCTACAACCAAATGTTGCCATGCAGATATTGGTTAGGGTTTTTCCCATATCGATTGAGGCCAAAGTGGCTGTGATGGGTTTTTCCTTTTTCCTGATTTGTAACTTTAGGCGAAGTGTGGTATGTATAGGTTTCACTAGAAGGGACTCACTAGACCCTCAGTTCTTTATTCGAGTTCAGCTTTGATTTATGCTCCCTATTAGTCCTTGAAGTAGAAGTTAAAATTAAACCTTTCAAGGCTAAGAGTGTAGTGGCTAGTATCACTAGATTTACTGAGGATGGGGTCAACCCCAGTTCTGCCATGGGCAAGGCGCAGGGTTCCGGTTTCCCGAATGCTCCAGCAATGATCCGAGGAGGACAAGGGATGAGGCCCTGTTGCCACATGTCTAAGCTATATCCTTATGGGTAGTAATGTGTTTTCTTTAGAGCAAAGGGTTAGCTTATTAGTTTTTTTATATGCATTACGCACTTGGTAGTCAGCTGCTGGCAATATGGCTACCAATGTCTGGTGAGAGACAATGGTACTAAGAACCCAAAAGCAAAATGTGGGGGCTTAGCTGTTAGTATTTGCAGTGTTTTTTATGGTTCATTCTTTCCCTAAGGTTGGATGTTGGATGTGGGGGGAAGGAAGGGCTCACTTTCCAGCGCACCATGGACCAGTTGTTCAGGTGTAGGCTATGGGCCGGGTTACATAGTTGGTTGGAGAGGGCTGGAAATGTTGAATTTTGGTTACAGGGTTGGGGGTGGGTTAAGTTGGGGGCTATGGGTTTTTTTCTTCGAGAGGATTGGGGGGCAGCAACTTAACTATTACATAGAGTATATTTGTTTATATTTGTATGGCCAACGGTTTAAACATCCTTTCCTGGAATGTAAAGGGAGGGAGAGACAACCAAAACAAATATATCATTTTGAACCACCTTGCTAAATTTGACCCATAAATTGTGTTCCTGCAGGAGACTCATGTGTTATGTGAACAGCTGCATTATTTCAAAAAAAGGTGGGTAGGCCAGGTTTTCGGAACAGGATTTACATCTAATAAACGGGGAGTAGCAGTACTTGTGGCAAAAAAGGTCCCATTTATTCCATCGGAATCCATTTCTGATCCAGAAGGCAGGTTCAATTTTGTTGTAGGCAAAATTGGCAGCTTGGATATTGTTCTGGGCTCCATTTATGGACCGAACTCAGAATCTCCTTCCTTTTTTACGCATTTGGCTATGGTTCTGGCCCCTTTTTTAAAACTGCCCATCCTATTGGGTGGTGATTGGAATCTGGTATGAATCTGGTACAATCCAATGATTTAGATTGCTCTTACCATAGAGGAGATAAAAGATCTCCCACGCAGAGGGCTCTACAGGAATTCACAACATCGCTGGGCCTAGTAGACCCTTGGAGGATAATCAATACCTCAAGCAAAGAATTCACTTTTTTTTCCCCAGTCCACAAAAGCTACTCTCGCCTCGACTATTTTTTGATCATTCAGCAGTTGTTACCTTACATAGTGGACGCTAGTATTCTAGCCTGAGTAATTTCTGACCACTCGCCTATTAAGATGCAGTGTGTGCTGCCAAATATTTTAACAAGATCTCACTCATGGTCGCTCAATAATAAACTGCTGTCTGATGACCAAAGAGTGGGTCGATTCCAAGTTTTCTTAGCAAATTCTATTACTACTAACTGGGGCTCGACCAGCACTATGGATCGGGCATGGGCCGCACTGAAAGCTACTTGGAGGGGGGAACTTATCCGTGTAGCATCGGTACAGAAAAAGAAAATAAATAATTTTTTAGTCAATTGCCTAGATAAAATCAAGGCCCTGGAAAGCAGAGAGGTTGGCACACTCTCCCTATCGCAAGAGCAAGAACTCTCTGCCCTCAGAGCCATTTATTCTAGTGCCCTTTGGGAATCAGTTGAAAGATCTGCCTCCTTACTAAAAGCTTCATATATTGGCCAAGGAAATAAAGCGGGCAAGCTTTTGGCCTGGCAACTGAAGCAACACTCAACCGCCAAATGAGTCACAGCTCTAAAGCATCCTCAGACGAATGTCTTGGTTGCCGACCCCGTGGAAATATTGGCATTGTTTCATGACTATTACATCTCACTGTACTCGGAAGAACCGAGAACTTCTGAGCATGACAATAGGATGTGGACTTTTCTGGAAAAGATTACCTTTCCGATCATGACGGAGGAAGCTAGATTAGTCTTGCAAGCCCCTTTCTCAAGTAAGGAAATATCAGAAATCATTGACTCTCTAAAACCAGACAAAGCGCCGGGTCCCGACGGTTTCACGGGTTTATTTTATAAGACTTTTAAAAACTCGTTAATACCCCTGCTACTCCAAGTTTGCTCTTACTGGTATTCCCATGGGGTCAGTGAGCAAACATTGTTTGAAGCAAGAGTGACCCTTTTGCCCAAACCAGGGAAGGATCCTTCTGAAATAGGAAATTACAGGCCTATTTCACTTCTTAATGTAGACGTTAAAATCTATGCCAAGATTTTAGCTAATAGACTGGGGAAATTATGGAAAGGGTTACTCAGTACAGAACAGGCAGGGTTCGTGGCTGGGCGATCCTCTGCGGACCACTTCAGAAAACTATTCTGCCTAATTTCCATGTCTGGGGCTCCTGAGCTAGAGCTGGTATTCCTAGACGCGGAAAAAGCTTTTGATAAAGTAGAATGGTATTTTATGTTTACAGTATTGCAGAAATTTGGTTTCCCCCAACAATTCATTGACCACGTTCGTGTCTTTTACTCATGCCCGTTGGCTGGAATCCAATGTAATAACCTTATTTCGGCTGTTTTCCCTTTATCCCGAGGTACCCGACAGGGCTGTCCTCTCTCACTGTTTCTTTTTAATCTGTATATTGAGCTTCTAGTCAGGGCTTTGAAATCAGATAATTTAATATGGGGTATCCATGTCGGCAACCTTGAATGTAAAATATCCACCTTCGCGGATGACCTGCTTATACACACAGAGAACAGCAGAGAATCCTTACCCCGGGCTTTGCAAATTGTTTCTGATTTTAGCTTATTTTCAGGTTATAAACTCAATAAGAACAAAACTAAAGTGTACACATTATCCCCTCTTTTGTCAAGGGACTGGTGCTCCTCCTTGGGCTTACAATGGGAGCAGGATCTCCTGGTTTACTTGGGTATTAGAATCTCGAAGGATCTTACTAACTTGGTGAACCTCAACCTATCCCCCTTGATCAAAACCATCAAAGAGGACCTGAAAAGATGGAATAAGCTACCCCTGTCCCTCTGGGGTAGAGCTAATACATTAAAAATGGCTGTTTTGCCCAAATTGTTTTACCTCCTTTTTAATCATAATATATACCTGCCCAAATCTTTCTTCAGACCCTTGCAGAGAATCTGTTCAGATTTTCTGTGGAAAGGCAAAGCCCCTCGCCGGGCTTACGCCAGCTTACCCAAAAGAAACTAGGGGGTCTTCAGTTGCCTGACTTTTATGTTTATTACCTGGCTATTCACGCCATGAGATTTGCACACTGGGCGTCTGGAGCTGAAGCAGCCCCGGATTTTGCCCCCTGGTTAAGCTTGGATCGGTCGTTAACAGATATTTGCAAGGTAGATTTGGAAGCCTTGCTATATATCCCCTGGTCTAAAGTTCCCAATAATATAAAATACTCCCCACTAGGTTGGGATGTGAAGGCCCTACAGCAGCTTTATTCTTTACTTCACAAATCTAATATAAAAGATTTGATGCAACCTTTGCTCAATAATCCAAACTTAAGAATAGGTAACCACCCAATCAATAACCTGCCAGGTAAATACCCCTCCAAAATGCGACTGGTATGCCTGGTTTCGGGCGACTCATTGCTACCGATATCCACGCTAGCCACTAAATCCGAGGTGAGGCAGACTGATCTATTACAATTGTACCAGATTCGCCAGAGTGTAGGTTCTTTTTTAGGGAAAGGGCCATGGTCTGAAGGAGCCAGAGTTATGCTAGAAAAATTAAGAAAATTAGCAGAGGGCCAGAAAGCAATTTCCAAGATTTATAAGTCAATTTTGTCAGAGGCAATGTACATGTGTACTCCTACAGCACACTATTGGGATGTTAATCTTACTAAAAGATGGCCGGTTAAAACATGGGAGAAGATTTGGATTGATATCTATTCTTATATCAAACAGGATAGACTTAGGAATATTCAATATAACATCCTGCACAATCTCTACTTTATCCCTGCCAGACTATCTCGGATTTGTAATACTTTTTCATCTAAATGTGAAGATTGTGGAGACTCATTTGCTACTCTACATCACAAATTGTTGGCCTGTCCCAAAATTGCTAAATTCTGGAATTCAGTCAAGCAATGGGTGGCTCCCTTTTTTAATATCTCAACTTTTTTTTTAACGTAAATACATGCTTAGTGGGGATGTACGCTCAGATTCCAACCGTGCCTCAAAAGATGCAGGTGGCCATGATAGCCATGGTTACTAAATTGGTAATACTTCGGGACTGGCAGAGCAGATGGGAACCTTCATTCAGGGAATGGTGGGACGAGTTTTTAAACACTTTAAATGCTGAAAGATGTGTGACCCGTTTCTTTCAGTCATCGGAAAAGTTTCATAGGTGTTGGGGTGGATTTCTTGTAAATCTGAAGAATAAATATGGTTATTAAAGGAGCCCAATCTTGAACCCCACCAACCAAGAGTTCCTTTCGGTGTTAAGAGAAGATCAAACTCTCCCCTTCTGGTGTCCGTGTCTCCCCCCTGGATAGATTGGGAACTTGACTTGGCCTAATAGAAGGGTGTTCCTTCTGCGTGTCTCAGTACTCCTCTTTCTCCCCCCCTTCTCCCTTTCTTATTTCTTAGGCTGGGTTTCTTCGGTTGTCTCCCCCTCCATCAGTTCAGAATTAAGGTCTGTTTTTGTAATCCGGTTTTAATTTTGCCATAGCAAAAATTCGTGAAGAGTGTAATTCTGTATAATACTTTTCATGTATTGCTACCAAAGTGGGGGTGGACGGGGCGGTTTTTCCTTTTTTTTTGTATGGTAACTCGCAAATGCTGTCTTCTACCTCTCTGGCAAGGTTTGTTTGGGTTTGCTTTTAGTTGTATTGAGTGAAATAAAAATAAAGTTAATTGCAAAAAAAAATATATATCAATTGAATTTTTCATGTCAATTTCCTTGTTTACCCTTTCATAAAAACCCAATAGGTTTGTTAAGCATGATCTATCCTTAATAAACCCATGCTGATACAGGTCAATATAACCTGTAGTTGTTAAGTGTTGTTGAATATGATCCTTGATTATACCTTCTAGTATTTTACCCAGGAGAGACGTCAGGCTAATTGGTCTAAAATTTTCCAGTCTAGTTCTTAAGCCTTTTTTGTGAAGTGGCACTATAGTAGCTACTTTCCAACTAAGGGGAATTATGTCAGAGTCCAGTGAGTGTTGGAACACATTGGTCAACGTTCTGTGAATGTAGTCCACTAATTCTTTCAATACTCTTGGGTGGATATCATCCAGGCCTGGGAATTTATTAATATCCAATTTGATCAACCTTTCATAGATGTCAGTTGTGTTAATTAAAATGTGTCCTGGTGTGGGTGCCTGGTTATTCATCATAGTTACAGAAACAGGTTTAGAAAAAACTGAAGAGAAATATTTATTCTGGATGTCTGCTGTCCCCTTATTGTCAGTGGGATGTCCTAAGTTGTTGGTAAATGGACCTACTGTATTTGAGGAACCCCTTGTTTTATTAATGTGTGAAAAAACTGTTTTATTATCATTAACATTGTTTGCAAGATGTATGTCATGTTCAGCCTTAGATTGCTTAATTTTATGTTTATTTTTTTTAACCAATATTCTGTAAGCTGGTATCAATTGTTGGTTACCATGTTTAATCCTTTTGAACATCTTACTTTTTTTATTTATTAGTTTTTTTATATGAAGTTTCATCCAGCTAGGAGATGCTCTTTTGTTGGAATATATTTTTAATACTGGTATATGTTTGGATACTACAGTCTTAATTTTTTGTGTTAACTGGTCCCATTTTCCCACGACAGACTGATTGCAAAAGGCAGTTTCCCAATTCCATTTTTCCATTTCTTCTTTCATTGCTGAGAAGTTTGCTCCCTTGAAGTTAAATTTTTCAGTGGTGCTCTCTCCTGGGTGCCTGTAGTAATCTATCACCTTGAAAGTAACACACAAGTGGTCACTGTTACCTATGGGCGTTATTGTATTAACGTCAGCCACAGTGTCGCCTGTGTTTGTAAGAATAATATCCAGGATTTTATCCTCCCTAGTAGGACTAGTTACTAGTTGGTCCATTCCTAAATAAGCGAAAACATCCAAATATAATAAGGCAGTTCTGCTTACGCTACAGTTTGATACTCAATTAATATTGGGCAGATTAAAATCTCCCATAATTATCATATTATCACATGGGTTCAATTCATTCATATAATCCACAAACTTGATATCATTCTCTATGGGAGTTGAGGGGGGTCTGTATATTAAACCTATTTTAATGGGGACTCAGTTATGGAGATAAATTTAAACCCATATTATTTCAACTCCCTCCACTTCCTCTAGGATCTCTTCACATTTTATAGTTCTGATAACATAAATAACCACATCTCCACCCTTTTTGAGTCTCCTATTCTTGTAATATAAATTATACCCCAGGATATTCCTGTCCCAATTGTCACTATCCATGCCCCATGTTTCTGTAATCAACGCTAGATGAATATCATGTTCCTGCAGCAATAGTTTGAACTCATCAAATTTTTTGGTTAGGCTTCTAGCATTTGTCAAAAGTCCATTCCAATTCTATTTATCAGGGATATTAGTGTTATTAATGGGAAGTATGATGATGTGTTTGGGGTAACTTGGTTCATCTGGAATAATGGATGGGTGATTTCTGTCATATCCTGACATACTCACACCCGTCCCATTTTCTAGTTTCAATGAAATGATAAAACATTGTTATATACATATATACTAAACCACAAGCCAGAGTTGAAACAAACCAACTGCTTTCCCCCTCTTTCCCCCTTTTGCTAAGAACAAGACAGGGTTGCCTGCTTCCCCCTTACTGTTTACTCTGTAATTGGAGCCTTTAGCAATCAAGATAAGATCTGAAAGCCATCTGTTGGGTTTATTACTTAACACCAGATATATTACTATTATACAGTACCCAGATGACATCTTGCTCTCCCTGGATAGAACAAACTTGTCATATCCTTATAAACACAATACTGGGGGAAGTTAGTGCCCCTTCAGGGTACAAGGTTAATTGGGCAAAAGTGAACTGCTCTATTTGGGTAATTTAGAGAATTTAACAGACCAAACTTTGAGATCCACAAATAAGGACAAAATCAAATATTTGGGAGTAATTTTGGCCCAAGACTCCAATAGGGCCATTCAACTTAATTATGACCCATTAGTCCAACAGATCAGGGTAGATTTGGAAAAATGGCAACATCTCCCCCTAGTGCTCTTGGGAAGGATAAACATTTTGAAGATGAATATTCTCCTAGGCTATTGTTCCAGTTTGAATCTATTCCACTTATTTTGAAAAAAAAAATTCATTGAGATGAATAAATTGGTAAGAAGATTTCTGTGGCTGGTCAAACAACCTAGAGTAGTCTTACACCAACTGTATCAGAGCAGAGAGAAAGGGGGTATGAATTGTTCAAATGTTTGGTTATATTATTTGGTGGTGTAAAATGGAAATTGTGTATTATTGGTTCCATCAACCTGAGGAAGGGTTGGTGGTAGGTACCTGCGTGGAGGAGGAAACATTAAAAAGCTTAAAGCTGAAGAACTCCCTGGTTTTGAACATTTCAGGATTATTGAAAGGCAACTCTGGTATTTTGGATACAACTAAATCAACTAATAATGCTTGGACCCAGGCCTTAAGAGTAGGTAACACCCCTAATAAGCTACTTGAGCTGGTCCCAGTTTATAACAATATTACCTTTCAGCTATCAATTTTAGATGATATATTCAAGAGTTGGCATTTTCAAAATGGCATTCAAAATATAGGGGATTTTTACGATGACTCTAAGTTAATGTCCTTTGGACAGTTCCAAGCTAAATAAGATATTCCAGATAGACAAAGGTGGCAATATATACAAGTTAAAAACTTCATATATAAAACCAAAAATTATTTTGAGCTACTTGTTTCTCCATTAGAAGAGTTCTTTATCAGCTTGAATTCGAATAAATACTTGATTTCAAAATTATATAAACAACTGTTAGAGGATACTTCCTCTCAATTGAACAAAGTCAGAATAGCTTGGGAACAAGATCTGAATGGATAGGTGAACAAAATTGGACAGAGAATCTGTATAATATTAAAGTTAAAAATAATAGACTATTACAGGTCTATTTTAATATGGTTCACAGAATATATCTGACCCCAATAGACTCCAATAGGACTCTCCACCCCAGCAGGTAGTCCCCCACCCTTCGCTCCCACCCCCCTCCACCACTTCCCTTGGAGTTTCACTTATTGCTATTCTTTCTCCCTCCTAAGTTCTATACCCTGCCCCCTCCAGTCATTCCACTCCTACCCTAGCCAATATCCACAGCACCTCCTCCCTCCCTCAATTTGCTTCACTTCCCCATTCTCTTCCCACTCCCACCCTCACTCTCTCACCCCTCTCTTCCTCATCCACTTTACCCATACTCTCCTCCCCTCCCATGCCTCACTCACTCTACCCTCTCACCTTCTTCCTACCTCCCTCCTTTTGCTCCAACTCTCTCCCCTCTTTTCCTCTCCTACACTACTACCTCCTTTACTATTTTCTACCTCAGACAGTGCTCACTGAGCTGCTTTCCCCTTCCTGCCTTTCTCCTTCCTATCCCCTCATATCTCTGCACTTCCCCACAGCATTTCTCCTCTAGGCATACATTGTACAATGCCTACTGTTATTGTGTTGCAGGTTGATATATGTACATGCATTATCTGACAATACCCTTTGATTGCTTCTTATTGTATGCACTATTGGATGTCTGTAACTGTGGACAAGTCTATTTCTCTTTTGTCATTTCTTGTGTTTCCTGATGAGGAACCTCCGTAAGTGAGCCCTGGCTCAAAGGTGTTATCCGCTATCCTAATAAATAAATAAATAAATAAAATAAAATAAAAAAAAAACTTCAGAAGTCTGACAGCTCCATTTCTGAGCTCTGCCAGAGGTATAGGAAAGAAAAAGGGACTTTATCGCATATGGTGGTGGGTTGAGAAAGAGTTAAAAGGTTTTGGGTCCTAGTGTGCGCCACTCTTTGTAAAGTTTTGAGTTATGATTTTCCATTTGACCTTGGGACTGTTATATTTGGTATTCAAATAGGGCTTCATGATCAGCTGAAGGATCCAGCCAGGAACATTGCATGTCAAAACATCATGGCATAAAACAAAGCCGGCAAAACATTGCAGTGTCTGCTGGCAAAATTATTGCCTGTCAGAATTATGCAAGCAGACAGTATGGCATACAGACCCCATGGTGTCCAGTGTGTCCCCCAGCCCACCCTCTGATTCCCGGTGCCAGCAACAGTAGGTGCTGTACACCCTGTAGTGATCCCAAGTACCACCCCCCCAACATTGCTGATCACTGCCCACCAGCATCACTGTCACAGTATCCAGTACAGCATAATATATCCTTGATGTCTAGTGGACCCCCACCTCCCCAACCCAGCAGGTAGTCCCCCACCACACCACTCCCACCCCGACCCCTAGTGGGTGACCAGCACAGCCCTCCACTCACTGCCATGGCTGGCCACAAGACTGAGCTGCAATGAATGAGTGGTATGCCCACTCCACTGGGTAGATACTTCCAGAGGGGCAAGGCAGGAACTCCAAGCATGAGAGGAATTTTTGTCTCACTACAATGGCATCATCTTCTGGCAGGAGGAGTTGGCTGCTCAATAATGACCTGGAGCTGTACATGGATGCAGCTGGTGGGTATGGCATGGGAGCATACTTCTGGGGGAGTGGATATTGGAGAGTTGGCCAGAAGAATGGGTAAGTTTAGGGCTGATGGGGGACATCACCTTCTTGGAGGAATTGCCGATTTGGGTGGCCATGGTGGTATGGGGGGACAGGTTGTGGAACAGGAGGGTAATATTTAGGTGTGACAACAAGGCTGTTGTGGTGGTAATGAACAGGCAGTCGGGGTCCATGGAGTTGGTTTTGAGAGTAATTTGGCAACTAGTGCTGGAAGGTCTCATGTTAATTATGTCATTTAGAGTGAGACACATCCAGGCTCCAGGAACATGATAGCCGACAGCCTCTCATATTTACAGTTGGACAGGTTCTGGTTGTTTGCACCAGGGGTGGCTGTTCTGAGAATGCAGGTCTCTCAGCACCTATGGGAAATTGGATGGAGTGAGCCCAGCTGTTGTTTCGGATCACCTGGACCCCAAACACGCTGAGAGAATGTGTTCCAGGAATTCTGATGTCAGGCTGAGATGGAGGTATATGGCCCAATTGTGGAGGCACTAGTTATGAGATATATGGCAGACAGATGGAGGACGGGATGGCAGAGGCCACAGTGGGACTGCACTTACCAGGGATTGGGATGGTGTGTAACCTGCAAGGCTGGGGGCAGCCCAACAAGACCACGGCAGTCCAGAGAATATACCAAGGGTGGGTAAGGCTGCAGGGCAGGCAGCTAGACAGAAGGAGGCCATGGGGGGGTGCTCACCAGACTTTTGGTAACCTTAAGCATGTCTGTACCACAGCTTATGAAGCACGGCTGTTAGAAGGGATTTTCTTAGTGATGCAAAAGGGGGCTTTCAGGGTTAGTGAGGTAGTGGACAGCAGCAAGGTGGATGTGTCTGATGGCCTGCAACAGGCCAACATCATGTAGGAAGGAGACATGATAGATATCTGGCTATTCAGGTCCAAGATGGACCAAAGTGGCAAGGTTTGAAGGTGGCAATTAGCAGGGAAGATGAGAAAGAATAACTGTGCAGTCAGGTGCTTGGAGGAATACAGGAAGTTACAGCCAAGAGGAGAGGGTTGTTTCTTTCTGCATGGGGATGGGGTGCCAGCCACCACTTATCAAGTCACACCAGTACTAAAGAAAGGGATGGGTTTTATAGGGGAGGATCCAAGGTTTTTCTCATGTCACTCATTCAGAATCGGGGCTGCATCTGAGCTAGCAGCACAAGGGAAGAGCTCCCGGGATATCAAAGGGGCCGGTAGATGGCAGTTAAACTGCTACACTACAAAAGGTATATCAGAAAATAGTCTGCTGACTTGTGTTTACAGATGGGAAAAACAGGTTGGTGGTTTGGATAGTTGGACAATCGTTCATTTATTGGATTGAAAGGTGAGTGGCATCATCACTAAGGGGAAAACAGTAGAGACAAGACCTGAAGTAAGTGAGGCTTTTCTGGAAAGGGGTGCGGGGACTGCAATAGGCCCAGATGTTACCAGTACTGGATGAGATGAGGAGGATGTGGTCAAGACTGGATTTGTTGGTTGTTCATGCTCGGGGGAATGATTTCAGGGATAAGTCATGGATAGGACTAACCCATGAAATCAAAGGGGACCTTGAGGTGGTGAAAGTTTGGTGGCCGCACGTGACCATTGGTTGGCCTGAGATTATATCCAAGAGGGTATAGTGGCAAGCAAGGAACATTAAGCCTGTAGAAAAGGCTCACAAGTGAGTTAACAGAAAAATGGCGGCCTGGATTAAAGAGAACAGGGGTGTATATATATCAGTCATAGCACCATCACACGTGATAAGGTGGGTTTTACAGGCAGGATGGGGTCCATATGTAAAGAGTTGGGAATACAGCCCTTAATTATGATATAAGGGAAACCACTGAGGCATGGAGAAACCTGGGGGTTAGCTAAGGGAGGTGTTGTCCAGTTTTTCAACAGGGGGAAACCCATAGTCCTTTGCAAGGGATTGGATATGGGTTATTGGGGAAAAATATGGCCTGGACTGGGTCAGTACCCGGGACGGGTGGGGGCCCCTATGGGGTGGGCACCTCACGGGGGGCAGGGCTGGGATCACATGGGACAACTGACCCCAGGGAGAGAACTGGATATGGATAGGTGTTGGGATATACACCTGAGCCATGAAGAACCAGGCAACAGCTGTAAAAATGAAAAGAAATGTTGGTACAAGATTGCCAATAAAGGGACAACCCCAAAAAAGATTTATGTAAATAAGTTGGGAATGGGATGTGGAATTATGGAACATATTATGTTCAGATGGATATGGATGGATATTAGGGATGGGCGGACTGTTCCACGGGAGATCCAGACCCCTAAATTGAACCCACAATCCACGGATCTGGATAAATACAGACTTCACCATAGAAATTCGATTCTGGGTCTGTGGAAGTGCCATTTGTGCCATTTTGTATATTGTTGCCATGAGGATGCCGTTGGCATGCTCGCTACATGTACAGGCGGCTGGTGGCATTCAGTCAGGCAACAGACGATCACATGACACACTCACAGTATACAACCATGCTGATTGTGCAACGTTGCCCAGATGTAAGGAGGATGGTTGGAGGAGCACCTTGTTCACTAACTGCAGCAGCAAGCTGCAAGAAGAAGTTGCCAAAAGAAAAAAAACACAACTATAAAAAATGTATGAATTTTTTGAGGGGGGGAGAGAAACTAGGAGAGAAAAAGGAGACTTATTGGGATGAGGGGGGGGAGACAAACTGATCATTGGGGGAGGGTGAAGGGTCAGGACTGGAGAAAGGAGGAATCCAGAGGGACTGGGGAGATAGTGGTGGCTTGGGTGGCTGCCAGAGGGGGAGGCAAAAGTCAGGCAGTGCGACAGTGTGACTGTGTACATGAGCAAGGGCAGGCTGGCAAAATCTTTGACTTGTGCCAATTGCAGAAGATCAAGAGGAGAGAGGAAGAGACTACTGGAGACCCAAGAGAAAAGTTACAGTTACAGAAAATCCCAAATGTAATGTTTTTTCTTTTCTTGGCCTCAGATAGTGTAGCTGTGTGTACATGAGCAAGGGCAGGCTAGCAAAATCTTTGACATGTGCCATTCCAGATCCAGAAGAGAGAGGGGGAGAGACTACTGGGGTCCCAAGAGAAGTTTTACAGTTACAGAAAATCCCAAATAATTTTTTTTCTGGCTTCAGTGTGGCTGTGTGGACAGGACAAGGGCAGAAGGTGGGCAAAATAAATCTTTGACTTGTGCCATCTGGAGAGGAGAGAGAGAGAGAGACTGCAGTGGGCCCACAAGAAATGTAACAGTCCCAAAAATCCTAAATACATTTTTTCCTGGCTTTTCAGTGTAGCTGTGTGTACAGGGCAAGGGCAGCAGTCTGGCAAAATAAATCCTTGACTTGTGCCGTCCAATCACAAATCATAATCACTTGTTAACTTTCATTCACAATTTCATCCAGAGGGGAGAGAAAGAGACTGCAGGGGGCCCATGAGAAATGTAACAGTCCCATAAATCCCAGATAAAATGTTTTTTCCTGGCTTCAGTGTGGCTGTGTGTACAGGTCAGGGGCAGCAGGCTGGCAAAATAAATATTTGGCTTGCTTGTGCAGTCCAGAGTGGAGAGAGAGAGAGAGAGAAAGAGAGAGAGAGAGCGCTTGAAGGGGGAAGGGGCCATGAGAAATTTAGCAGTCCCAGAAGTCCCATATACAATTTTTTTCCTGGTTTCAGTGTGGCTGTGTGTACAGGTCAAGGGCAGTAGGCTGGCAAAATAATCATCACTCATGCCCCATTATGCCACCTTATTATCACTAGTTTTATAGTATACTGTGTTACATTATGTATAAGCATTAACCAACCCCCAGTGTGGGACTGTGCTGTGCGCAGCTATGCACCAGATGTATCTGCATCATCAATTCAAATTTTGAGGCACACTTAACAGTTGCTGAATTTAGTCACTTAATAGTAACTAACTGTACTGCAGGAGTCAGTCAGGTAATCTTGGAAGGAAGTGGTGGTGGACTGCTGTGCTTTCAGAGTACTGTGTACAGTTACGAGTCACACCAGTAAATATGTCCCTGGCCTGTGAGTGGGAGTCATCAGAAGGACATCACATTAAAGGGATCTATTTTTACAGGTTAGAATACTAAGAAAAAAATGGATCAAAGTGTTGATGAGGCACTTTCTATTTCTCAGGTAGGCAGTGGCACTGCAAAAGACAGCAATCAACCTGAAAAGTGAAAACAAACTCAAACCCCAAAAAGTGATTTTTTCATGTCTAAGGTTTCATCTTTCAAGCAATTGCTTGAATCCAAAAAAGGTGAATGTCTCGAATCACCATCAGTCCCGGGCAACAAAAAAGTTACGTAGTTAAAAAAAACTAAAGGTTACGTGGGTACCACCTGCAGAGGCATCCAATGGTATGGAACAATTGCATACTGTGTTACTGCCAGTCCCTCACCCTCATCCGATTCTTCTGAGGTTGAACCCAACGAGCATAATAATAAAGATGAAGAGAATGATTAGGCAGCAAAAGGTTTACTGGAGGGATGGAAATTGCAGATAAGGAAGAAACAGGCAGAAATGTTTTTATTGTGGAGGGGGGCAGTGGGAATAACCACAAGAGGAACAGGCCCAAGAAAAATCCCAAAAGGTGACCAAGGTGCCGTGTCTTCCTAGGAAAAAAAACTAAAAAAAAAATATATCATCTTTTGTTTGGTTATACTTCTCCATTAGTGCTTCCAATTAGTTGGTAGCAACATGTGCTATTTGTACATGGCCAATCAGCAGGGGTAAAAAGAAAGAAGCATTGGGAACTTCAGCACTGCAAAGGCACCTAGACAGATGTCATAACATTACTGAGAACTTCAGCTGTGAGTCTCAAAGAGAAGGTGACAGTGATAGCTCTCTACACTCATGGGTAACTCCCATAGATTAAAGCAGTGGCAGCCACTGCAGCACTACTGAAATACCTTCACCACCACTTCCTCCCATTCAAAGGACTCTTCCTACTGCTACTGAAAGTGACCATGTGTTCAAAAGACCTACGCATTCAAGGAGACAGCTTACAATCTCAGAAACATATGACCATAAAGCCAAATATGCCTCTACTCACCCTGTTGCTGTTAAAATAACCCAAAAAATGTCAGACATCATAGCTGTTGATTTGTTGCCATATAACGTGGTTGAACATATAGGATTCAGGTGGTTGCTTGACTACCTCGAACCTCGTGGAAATACTTCTCAACAATAGGGATTCCAGATCTTTATAATGTCGTATGTAAAAAATTAAGACATGTTTGTTAAATGCCATTGGGAGGGTGGTGCATCTCACAACAGATATCTGGACAAGCTGTCAGCCTGAACTCTTCATGTCTGTCACGGCACATTGGGCATGTTTCAATAATTCACATGGGGCTGGGGACAGTGAAGCATTGCAGCTTGCTGTTCTGAGAATGTTTTAATTTCCATCTGAACATACCTCATACAACATCAATGAAGAGCTTCAAAAACCAATACAGTAATGGCTCACTTCACAGGGACTGTCAGTTGCGGATAATGGATTCAACATAAGGAAGGCCTTGGAGGAAGAAGGCTTTGTTCAGCGTGGCTCAGTTGGTAGCACATCCGCCTCTGGACCAGAAGGTCATGGGTTCTCGACCCACATGGGGATTGGACTTGCACCTAAAAATCGCTGGCATCCGAGTGCAGTATTGGGGGTGCTGTACTGCTTGGGTGTGCCATCCTTCAGATGAGATGTTAAACCGAGGTCCCTTCTGCCCATCCTGGTGTTGTCCTGGTGGGTGTCCAGGTGGAAGTAAAAGAACCCAGGGGCACTCCTCGCAAAGAGTAGGGAACATTCCCGTTGTCCTGGCCAACATTCCCCTTTCCATAAAACCGGTTCTTGCAATTATTCAGGCTGTGTGTGGGTGATGATGTGCGATATGGCCGCCACCACACATTCAGTCACTTCACTACCAGTCTAGCATTGCTTGTAAAGTGCTTTGGATGTATGAAAAGTGCTATATAAACTCTTCCTCTTCTCCTTCTTCTCCTTCTCATCCGCTGTTTTGCGCGCATTGCTTAAATTTAATAGTTAATGGGTTTCTTGATGATGACAGGGAGATTAAGGCTCTCTCCTTAGCACTGCTAGAAGAATACACACTCATTTCAGTCACTCAAGCAAAGCCAGTCACTTGTTTGAAAAAATACAGCAGGAGCATGGTTTACCTTTGCACAGACTGATCCAAGACATTTCCACTTGAGGGACTTTGACATTTTGTATGTTCCAAAGTCTGATGGCACAAAAGAAAGCTGTCAGGCAATACACCTTAGAAAAAAAAATTGGTGATGCAGACACTCCACCATAGTGGGCCATGCTGGAGTTTCTCATTGTATTGCTCCAACCATTTGAGGAAATCACCAGGGAGGTTAGTGCAAACACAGCAACTCTCAGCCAGGTGATACCCCTAATAAAAATGTTAAAATTCAGATTGAATCTGATTAGGGAAAAGTAAGAGAAGCAAGACAGTTTCATGGTTACACAGGCTGCCAGTGGTGCTGCTGACACATGCAGGTTGCCTCCAAGAATACAACAAGATCTAACGAGACGTATGATCAAAAAAGATGAAAAAAATTACAAAACTATGTAAAATGCTTCATTCTGAGTACTACATTAAAGCAACAATCTTGGGCCCATGATACAAATCAAAGCAACTATTGAGTGATGAGGATGACACTTGTTTTGAGATAAACAAGAAATAATTGACGAGGTGCATGCTGTCATGGAACAGAGTACACCAGCAGCACCATATTCAGAATCTTCTTCACGACATAGCACAGCATCAAGTGGTCCATCCTCTACTGTTGCAGCATTTTCTCCCTCTTCCTCCTCAGCCACTACAGCCAAATATTCTTCTTCACCACCAACCAAGCATAGCACTGCCCCACAGTCATTTGGTTCAGCTTCATGTCTCTGGAGTCACATGGAAGATGCAACTGTAACATCTTCTTCATCTGCCTCTTGTAATACAGCCTCAGCACAGACCATTGTTGAAATGTACCTGGCAGAGCCCAATTTCAGCTGGAATGCTGATCCTTTGCACTACTGGAAATCCAAACAAAATATGTAGCATATTTTAGTCAACATTGCAATGAAGTACATGAATTGCCCTCCGACTAGTATCTGTTCAGAACAATTGTTTAGTTCAGCTTTTAACATAATTATTAACACACGATCCTGTTTGACACCAGAAAATGCTGAGCATCTCACATTTCTCAAGGTCAACATTCCTCACTTTAATTTCAAATATGATACTTGAACAAAACATACACTGACTGCTTGGAGCAGGCCCTATCCACAAAACACTTTCAAGAATTTTTGCCTGTGGTGAAAATCTTTTGTGAATAGGGTCTACTACTTGCGGTAGCAATTAATTGCAACAAGTCAGGTCAGGACGGACTGGGCCAGGCCACTATTACTTGAATGATGATATGAGCAGCACAGAATAGAAGAAAAAAATAATAAATAACATCAGTGGGTTCAGAGTCCAAGTACAGCAATCAACTGAATTTCCTGTCATACATTTAGTTGGTGGAACCTGGTATCACTATTTGATCTGGAAGGTAGAGTACTGCTGTTTACTACTACTACTACTACTACTATCACTTTTTGTCCTCATGAGTCATGACTATTACTTATCACTTTTTGTCCTTACTCCAGTCCTTACTATTAGTCACTTTTTTTGCCCTCAGCAACTGACCCTGACTGTACTGTTATAATTTTTGTACAGTGCATGGCTTTACAGATGCCTGAAACCCAGAAATGGAATACTCTTTGTATATTTCCCACATTCCCCATATTTGGATGTGATTATGTGACTCACTTTGGCCACTTTTATGCATTTTTTCACATTTTTTTCAAATATTTGTCAATAAATCAGAACTAATCATAACAAATCAGAACTTCACTGTGTTCCAGTTCATATTTAATAAGGGTCAGAACTTCACTGAGTTCTCCAAGTCCTGATGGATATGTATGTAAAGATTTATGAACAAGTTCTGCTCAAAATAAAAGATCATTTGAACCCAAGAAGTTGTGATGTGGTTTTCTTTCAGGGAGTCCCAATGACAATGTATTATCTCTACCAACCTTTACCTTATCTCTATTACACTTAGCTCTATTCTCCTGGTGTATCACGCTGTAATAGTTTAAGGATCTCTAGTAACCTCCCCTCAATATACAAATTTGAGATTGTCTCACATAAAATATTTCTTCTCATGTTATCACATGTGGAGCAAATATCTAAGAAAGCCACAAATAGTTAGATTTATTTATTTATTTCAGTTTCAGATTACAACCTTTGAGCTGAGACTCCTTTACAAAGGTTCCAAGTCAAGGAGGCAAAACACATTACAAGGTACAAAGCCTTTACAAAGCTTCAAGTCAGGAGGGCAATATACATAACAAAGCACAAAACCAAGAAGTCAATATACATTGCACAGTATAAGGATATACAAAATGTTACAGATACAAGGAGGTACAAGAACACAGACCATTGCAATAAGTGCTGGATTTCAGCAGCTTTCAGTAGTAATTCCATTGCAAGGTGGACTGGACATGTGTGATTTTGTATTTTCTTGAAACTTGGCTTCCCAGCCAAATGCCCTTTGGGGTAACCCTTGCCTCAGTGTTTGCGCATAGAGGTTCTTTGTCTTTTAAAATAGTTTTTTATTTTAATGGGTTCACCACAACATAACCCAGACAGACCGTCTCAGGGTAGCTGGTTTATTCCACTGGGGTGTCAAACAGACGAGGCATACTGATGAGTCCTGGTAGGACAAAACACGTGTCTATGTCATCTGTTAGCACCCTTTGCAAACTGTGTGAGAGGCCTTTCGGCACCATGCAATTCTGCTTAAAGTTGAACCAGCATAACATTCTGTGGTGATCTGCATATGCAGCCCATGATGCTTTGCATTGTGTGGGCATGTGTGATTTTGTATTTTCTTGAAACTTGGCTTCCCAGCCAAATGCCCTTTGGGGGTAGCCCTTGCCTCAGTGTTTGCGCACAGAGGTTCTTTGTCTTTTAACAAAAAGTACTGCTAAGTACAAGAGTGGATGAATTGTAGAGGCCCAGGAGAGCATAGTCCAGTAGGAGGAGCAAGGAGCTGAGGGCTGGGGTGGCTGTAAAGAGGGAGTGAGGGGATGGAGAAGCAAAACAGGAGCAGGTGCAGCCCATGCATGCATTGTTTAAAGTTGGGAGGCGTACAGAGAAATGAGATGGAGGATAGTGAGACAGCTAGTGGAGGGATGGGAAGTTTAGGTTAGAGCAGCTCAGTAGGCATTGTCTAGCTAGAGGGTTTGAGGGGTGGGAGGGGAAAATTTAGTGGATCTGAGGGGTGGTGGGGAGGGCATACCAAGAGGACGGAGCAACGGTCTAGGGTGTACAGTCACAGTGATTGGTCTCAGCTATAAGGAGTTGGAGGCCTCTTTTAAAGGGGCCGATTTTTTCATATTCAATGAGTGGGGGCTAGGAGTTCATTTATCCACTGTGGACCTTGATACATGAGGGCACACTAGGCAAATGAGGTGTGTTTAAAGGGGACTTTGAGGGCCCCTTTGGATGTACTTCTTGTAGTTTGAGAAATTACAGAGTGTTGGAAAAGTGTTGCAGTTGAATTAGGGGTCAAATTGAACATAGCCTTCTTCCCAATAAGACACGCCTGGTATTTGATCCGGAGATGCAGTGGTAGCCGACCCATTTTAGAATAAAGATTGCAGGAATGGGTAAGTCTATGCACACCTAAGACTAGTCCACAGACCTTGTTTAGTATCACTTTAATTCTTTTTAGAGTGGTATCGGTTCTAGTGCCGTAGATGAAAAGTCCATAGTCAATAGCTGATAGTATCGAATGCTGGGTGACAAGGCTAAGGAGCATTTGAGAAATAGCTTGTCTATAATGATAAAGTATACCAAGCGTGTTGTTAGCAGATTTGACTACATAATCTATGTGTGATGCATAGGATAAGGTGTCATCCAGGAGAATGCTTAAGTATTTGAAGGAGATTACTTGTTCAAGAGAGTCTCCTTTCTGACTAAGGATGGCTAGAGGACCAGATTTTTTTCTTGTTATGGGGCATAGCGAAATACATTACCTTTTTGTAGTTTAGGAGTAGTCTGTGGATTGAGAACCAGTTTTCAAGTTTCTTGAAACTGTTCTGCAGAGCAGCTGTAATTTCAGGGCATGATTGCCTGGAACAGACATCATGGCATCATCGGTGTAAAGCAACATTTTGGCTGGGCAGGCGGATGGGAGAGAGTTAATAGAAAGGCTGAATGGCAGTGGGCCTAGAATGGATCCTTGAGGGACCCCTAAGGATACGGCCCTGGGCTCATACACGGTTGTGTTTATTTTCACCCTCTGAGACCTGTTGGACAGGTAACTGCAGAACCAGGAAACAGTGTCTTGTGACAGGCCTAAGGTCAGGAGGTTGTTTAATAGTATCTGGTGCTTCACAGTGTCAAATGCCTTGGTGAGGTCAATGAATATTGACCCCACTGACTTACCAGTGTCCAGGGTATTGTATAACTGGGAGGTGAAGGTTAAGAGAACAGTAACAGTGCTATGGTTTCCGCAGAAGCCATGCTGTTGGGGACAGAGTAAATTGTATTTGTTTAGGTGCTCCATGAGCTGATCTAAGACAACCCTTTCTAGGGCTTTGGAGAAGGATGGAAGTATAGAAATAGGCTGATAGTTGCCTAGATTGGTTTTATCCACATTTTTAAACACTGGGGTAACAAGCTGTTTTCCATTTCACAGGGAATACTTATGTTCTTAGGGAAAGGTTGAATAGCTTAGTAAGAAGGAACGCAAGTTTATCAAGGGTGAGGGCTAAGATCTTCATATCTAGCAAGTCACTTGCCATCCTGGTTTTGTTGAAGACCCTCCTAACATACTTAATGATTTTTCTTGTATGAAATGGAAAAGGTGTTGGCCTGGGTTTAGTTTACTGTGTGGATCAGTGTGGCTAGTTGTATAGTTTGATGGGGGTTTTAAGTAATCAGGGGGTAGAACCGAGCTTAAGTCGGTAAATACATGGTTAAAAATATTTGCAATATCCGTTGGCTCTTGTAAGGTGCCAGATGTAGTGACTATAAGGTCTAGTGGGGCTCTAGAGTCACTGCCTGTCAAGGATTTAAGGGCATGCCAGAATTCCTTCCCATTACCCCAGCTTTTTTTCCATCTGCTCTTTATAATAGCTTACTTTTGCATTTCTTATTATTCGAGTACATCTATTTCTTGCTGCTTTATAAGCCCTAAAGTCTGATTGTTCTCCTGTCACACTGGCCTTATGTCAGAGGTTATCTCAGATGTTCAACTGCTCCTTAAGGGAGCCTTTGAGCCAGGGGTTAACAGCGACTTTGATTTCAGATTTTTTGTAAGGGGTAAATAGGTCGTAGGCATTGTTGAAAGTGGTAATGAAATGGTCAAGGGTCATCTCAGCATCATTCAGGACATCCAAGGGTGACAAATCACAGCTATTTAGGTGTTGTTTGAAATGCTCTAGTTGCCTCTTTGGATCAGTGTTTAGTGTGAAAAGCGGGCTTCTCTTGGACCCCTGTTTGACTATGAGCAGATAATCGATGCGTGATCACTTAGTGTGTCTGGCAAGACAGACACATTTATTATATGTTCATGGCAGTTGGTAAGGAGCCAATTGATGAAGGTGCTGATCCCTGTATAGTAATTTTAGCCACCTGCACACAGTGCACACTGCAGGGATAGTGTGGTCTGAGGAGCCCCCTAAGGCTGCCCTGGAACCCCATCCCACCTCACCTTAGCCACCTGCACACTATGCACACTGCAGGGATAGTGTGGTCCGTGGATCCCCCTAAAAGCTGCCCTGGAACTCCATCCCACCTCATTCAGATGGTTTCAATCTTTCCTCGAGGGTAGGACTCAGAGAGTGGTGGCTGGGATTTATTCTTCTGTCCCTTTACACTATCCTGCAGGGTGCCGCAGGGCTCCATCTTGTCACCCATGTTGTTTGCAGTGTATATGTTGCCATTAGGAGAGATTATTAGGTGGTACAGTCTGAGTTTTCTCTGCTATGCAGATGACACTCAGCTGTACATGTCCTTTGCACCTGGTCAGGATGTGTTTCTCTCTGTATTTAAAGACTGTCTTACCGAGATCCAGGATTGGATGAGTGCGAGCTGGCTGTGTGTTGAACTGGCTAAAACGGAGGTGCTGGTTGTGGACCCTGATAGTTGGGAGGTGGGTTTATTGGCAGGCTCACCCTCAGGACTATGTCTCAGGGGTGTTGCGCTGACTACCTCAGACAGGATGCGGAACCTGGGCGTTATTGTTGACGATGGCTTGACCCTGAAATCGCAGGTGTCTGCAGTCATCAAGACCTCTTCTTACCATCTGAAGAATATCATCCGGGTTAAACACCTGGTTCCTCCCGAGGATCTTCCAATGTTGGTCCACACCTTCGTTACCTCCTACCATGACTACTGCAATGCCCTTTACCTAGGGCTACCAGGGGTTGATGTCCGCCGCCTCCAGCTAGTGCAGAATGTGGTGGCCAGGCCGTTGACTGGTACATCTAGAACCAGTCACATAATGCCTGTGCTCTGCAAACTGCACTGGCTTCCAGTGTGATGGAGGATCACCTTCAAGGTCAGTTTGCTGACCTATAAAGCCCTACACGACCAGGCACCTAGTTACTTACAAGATCTCCTTCGCCCTTGCTGTCCCCTCTGCCCTCTCCAATCCGCCAGTGAGGGATTGCTAGAGATTCCCAAGGTCTGTTTAAAGACATCTGGGGCCCGGTCTTTCAGCTTTGTGGCCTTGACCTTGTGGAATTCTCTACTTCGACGGGTGAGAGATTGCCTGACCGTCCAGGAGTTTAAAATTGCACTAAAAAATGTATTTATTTGAACTGGCATATTTTGATGTTTAATATAGTATTATAATTGCTAGAGTTTTAGATTATAGGAATTTACTGATTATTGTTGGAATTATTTATTGAGTTTTGTTTTATTATGTACAAGTGCTTTGGTTGTAAGAAGGGCGCTTTTTATAAATAAAGTATGATTTGATTTTACTTTAGCTGCCTGCACACAGCACACACTGCATGGATAGTGTGGTCTGACAAGCCCCTTAAAGGTAATTAGGCTCTCTTTTACAGCAGCCCTGTTGCAAGGGTGTTAAGGGCCTTTTCTGCCCTCTGTACCAGACTTGATTGTTTTTTCTAGCTGGGACATCTGTACCATGGTCTGGACTGGGGACTACCTGCGGATGCCACTGGAACTTTAAGACCTGTTTCCTCATCTAATGCTGTGTTTACTTGTGGCATTTAGAGCTGTTTTATTTTAGTGCTGTTTTACCTAGCTCTGGTATGCTCTGCTATGTAATCCTACTTCTTTTTTCTGTTACCTGCTAGCATTTGTTAAATCACTGTAACACATTTGACTGTGCTGAACTGTGTCTAGTACCTGTTCCCCAGAGACTGTGTGAGGCCTACTGCATGGTGGTAGCATTCTCTGCATTTACAGTTGGGCTCCATCTTAGCGTCCTGTGTTTCTCTCTGCATAGCAGTATTTGTTCGCACATGCACAGTACAGTTTCTTGCCTGCTGAGTGTGTAAGGTGGCGTGAACCCCTCCCTGACTCCCACTGCATACCTATGTCTTCCATTGTGTGTTTCCCTACTTTAGGCTGCCCTGGAACCCCGTCCCATCTCACTTTAGCTGTCTGTACACAGCACACACTTCAGGGATAGTGTGGTCTGAGGAGCTCCCTAAAGGTAATTCAGCTCCCTTCTACAGTGGCAGTTCTTGAGCTGTAAGCCAACAACCTTCGCATCAACTGCCCGCCCACCCCAGTCACCCTCCCACCCAAGGGCGTCCCTTAATTTATTGACCTCATCGGGTCATGAGATCACTTGTCATTCTTTTTCTAAGTGCCTGTTTTCCTCTTAGTCCGTTATCTTTGATGGCCACTAGGAGTCAGTGTTGCTCCTCCACTGCAACACTTTTTTTGCTTCCCAGCCACTCTAGCTCTGCTTCCTTCCTCTTCTGTCCATTTCACCTTATGGCATATTCCACACCTCCTTACCTTCACTGACAAGTCTCCCCCCTCCAGACTTGAACCCTGCACTTTCTCCACCCCAGTCCGTGATGCTAATGCTGCACCAGGTGAGCTGCTCTAGTATTGAGTGTCCTTAAATATTACTTATCCCTGACCATTTATTTTTAACCTCCTCTCGGACACGCTCCACCCACATTCTTTTATGTAGATGTCATGATGTCCGTGTCCGCTGGTATACTTAGTTATACTATGGCAACCACAGCCTTAGGAGCCCTCCCTTCCTACTTCATTTCTCTCTGCTTACTGCTTCTCACTGTATTCGCTCCTGTCTCTGCCCCTAGCACCCTTGATCGGACTATCTCCCCCTTCCTAGCCACCCCCCTTTATATCCACACAGTGTCCACTGATGCTTCTCTTTCACCCCACCCCTCCATAACCTCGCCTTCCCAGTCCCGCCTCCCTCTGGCCACCTCTCCTCTTGCCATACCCCACCTTCAAGCCCTCACCTTCACAGTTGTCTGCACCAAGCCAACCCGTCTATCCTTCCTAGGCACTGGCCTTTGAAAACAACTTCAGTATACCCTTCTCAGGGCCCTCCTACTCCTGCTGCTGTTGTCAGGGAACATACACCCAAACCCAGGACCCCTCTCAGCCCCCAACCCAAAATGTCTCACTACTGACGGACTCCGCATAGTGTCCATTAATATCTGTAGCCTACAAAAAAAAAATATGATAATCTCCAGGGATGGATGGCCCAACACCAGCCTGATATTCTATCCACTGTCAAAACTGGCTCTCCAAGGATACCCCTGACTTAGCTGTAGTCATTACTGGGTATTCTATCTTCTATGAGGACAGATATGGGAAACGCGGTGGAGGCTGTGTTATTTACCTCTGTGACTTGTTGCAGGGTCAAGTACTCCCTCTTGCCCAACTGGAACACGGTGTCCAAGCACTCTCCCTGAAAATTACTGTGGGCAAGGCCAGGGCCACTGTGACAAGCTGGCTTATGGTACATGGAAAGGCAACACGCTGTGTTTCAGTTTCACAGAACAAAATGCACTTTTATTGCTTCAAATGTGAGGTATTACTCCAGAAAATCATAATCAGTCAGTTCAACTTCCCCAGCCTGGTCTGGTAACATAAAAATTAACATAAAACAGTTATTTCAGGCTATCTTGACAAAGGAATCTTTGCACCACTTATGTGGGCCAGCAGTTTGTTCAAAATACAGTCTTAAATGAGGCACAGTTTCCCCCTTTAGCCATGTCTTCAGGCAGTTTTCAGCAGTAGATTCTACTCACTGTTATTGGCTCAACTGGCTAAACTAGACCTTGACTTCAGAATCCTGTGCTCCAGACATGGTCTGGTTCTCAGTAGCAGGCTTCAGCTATTTTTCCCCAATGGCTCTCCGCATATTTTAAAACTTTCTCTTTGGTTTCAGCTCTGGTTTCTCTCTCTCTCTTGCTGAATTCCCCTGCCTTTTTTCAGTCTCTCACTAATTGGCCACACCTGTGGAGGCATTCCACCCACCTTTGCCTGTTGCAGTCTCTACATTTCCTCAGTTTCATCCTAGGGGTTAACTCCTTGTTCCCCGGTGTGGTGTTTACCCTGTCACAGACCCTCTTTTCATCACCTTGATATACATTCCCCCTTGGAAGCAAAAAACAGTGTTTCAGTCTGTACTGAATTACCTCTCCCTCCTGCCTCCTAAGTCAGAGCTTATAGCACTAGGGGACTACATCAATTGGCAATCTACTGTAGCTCTGCGGCCCCTTATAAAGATGCTATAGTTGCTATGGACCTCTCTCTAGTCGTTCTGTCCCCACACATCTAAATCCCCAAAATGGATCTGCTACCCTACTTGACCTTGTACTAACCAGTTGTCCCAATAAGATCACAGGTGTCTCAATGCTCCCTAATGTCCTGAGTGACCAGTCACCAGTGCTCTGTACCTGGTCATGCAACATAAAAAGCCAGCACCAAAAACTATATTACAATGCCGACTTAAACCAGGTAGGCTGGGGCATTAAAAAACACCTTGCCCACTGGGACTGGTCCCCCCTTGACTATGCCCCAGACATAGACTCGGCTCTTGGCTATTTCATTTGCTCTTTTAACTCAGCTCATGACATATTTGCCCCTTTTCTAAATGCATTGTTAAAGGCCCAGCCACCCCCTGGAGCTCGCATGCACTCCTAGACCAGATGCGTCACAGAGACACCCTCTGGCACCTAGCCCTAGAAACGGGCAAACTGGCTGACAGACAACGATACTGGGCCACAAGGAATAAATGTATCTGGGACATATGAAAGGCCAAAGTAGAGCACTATAGGGCATCCCTCACCTCATCCTGGGGCTCAAGCAGAAAGTTTTGGGATAACCTTAAGGAACTCAGTGGGAAAACTGTATCTGCCCCCCACCAAACTTAACATCAATGGCAGTATCTCCCCTGACCCCAAACTCATTGCTGACACCCTCAACTCCTCCTTCTCAGACCTCAGCAGTGTGCTCCCACCCCATTTCTTTGATCCCCATACCATGCCTCTGCCCCCCACCCACTCCCCACCACTTTTTCACTTCAAAACCCTTGCCCTGTGGGAGGCAAAGCCCTACCTAATAAATGCCTTAGGTAAGTCCCAGTTCAGTAGTAACACTCTGGACCTTAAACTCCTGCACTTGACCCTCGATGAAGTCCTCTCCCCCCTTACCAGCATTCTTAATCACTCCCTATGCCTTGATAGATTCCCAACCAAATGGAAAGTCACTGTCATTACCCCCATCCACAAAAGTGGCAACCTTTTCTCCCCGGGGAACTAGCGCTCCATCTCTATACTTTACCCCCTTTCCAAGGCTCTGGAGAAAATCAACTCAATGAACACATCTCTAAATATGACCTCCTCTGCAGAGAACAACATGGCTTTCAAAAAGGGCACAGCACCACCTCAGCACTGCTGGAATTCTCTAGCGCTATCCACACTTCACTCGACAAAGGGTGTCTGGCTGGATCAGTCTTTGTGGACCTGTCAAAAGCCTTTGACACCATTAACCACTCCCTCATCCTATCTGCCCTCACTCTCAGAGGTCTCTCCCAGGATGCCATCAAGTGGTTTGCTGACTACCTAACTGGTAGGTCTCAGCAAGTCAAGGTAAACAACATGCTCTCCACCTGTCTCCCGGTTAAGTCTGGGGTGCCCCAAGGTTCTATCCTGGGGCCCTTTCTTTTTAGTCTATTTCTAAAGACCCTACCTGAAGCCTGCTCTGTGAAACTGCTCTTATATGCTGATGATGTGGTTCTTTTATCCACCCACACAGACCTCCACATGCTTCAGCTATCCCTCCAAAAATCCTTCAAAGAGGCAGAATCCTGGTTTGCTGAGAACCAGTTAGTACCAAACTACAAAAAAAAACAAAGTTATGGTGTTTGCTCATCACCAGAGCAAACACAAAGGCCTCCCACTGCAAATCCTTAACTCCCAGATGTTAGCCCTTGAGCAGGTTGATACATTTAAATACCTTGGTATCACCCTAGACTCAACACTTAATTACCACAAGCATATCCACCTCCTTAGCACTGCTGACAATGCCAAAATTGGCTTGCTCCATCAGTACAAACATTGTCTCCCCTAGGAGGCCCTCTGTCTAGCTATCTCATCTTCAATCCTGTCCCTAAACAACTACAGGATCCTGGTCTATGGGGTGGCTGATAACTCCTCCCTCTGCAGAATCAGAGTATCCCTAAATAAGGCCTGCCACCTTGTTAAAGGTTGCTACAAGACAACACACCTGCTCCTTGTATAGTCTCTCCAACTGGCTTGATTTTGAAGGGAGGTTTAGGTATCAAACATGCTTCCTTGCCAAAAGATCTCCAATTGACTTACTCCCCCTGGCCTCTCCACCCTCATGCAACCAGCACCGATGGTGAAAGTCACCTACAGCTCCTCCAAATCCCCCTTTCTGATCCCCCACTGCAAAACTACCCTGTGTCAGAGAACATTCTGCTATAGGGCTCCTCTCTGGATGAATGCACTTCACAGTGCCATCATCACTGAAAATAACCTAGGTCATTTCAAAACCCTTCCCATGGAACATCTCCATTCTCCTGGTGCCTGTGATTTCTGCTAGCCCTCCCCAGCATCCCCCTCCCTACCTACAGTACAAGTCACATTAAACTATCCCACCAATGAGTTGGTTTAGCATTGTTTTTTACAGTTGGCATTGCACTGGCAACTCATACTGCATTGTTTTTTGACACTTAACCAGCTCGAGATCAATGTTTATGAAATTCTTTTGCTACTCAGTTGGAATGCAGCTTATGCCCAATCACAAAGCATTGCGAAACTGTGATGTAACTCTTAAGAAATAGTTTATGCAAGTCTTTTTACTGAATCCAGCAACACATATGCAACTCAGTCAGAAATGCTAAAACAACTCATTGGCAGAACAGTTTAATGTGACTTGTACTGTACTACTATATGAAACTCCATCTCCCCTATCTGTTCTCATCCCATTACTCTACTATAACACCCCTCCCTGCCCGAATCACCCTATGACCTGATTTGCTAATCCCATAAGTCCCCACAACTTATTCTCTTGACAAAGGATCTATATCCGGTCTTTACTGTTCACTTTTGTTCACCTTTGTTCTAAGTAACTACTGTTTGTCCATGAATAGCCTCAACCAATGTGTAGTTCATGCCTGTAACCCCTGGCTAATATCTTTCTCCTTACTGTGTAGTTTCCTATGTATTTTGTGCAACGGTTTTGGTATCTGATGTGGAGCCTTTGTAAAGGAGTCTCTGACTCAAAGGATTGTATTTCCGATATGTTTCAAATAAAAAATGAATAATTCAGTCTGGTAGCTTGGGTGACCAGCTGTGTGAGGTACAGGCTGTTCATTTTGTCTCTTATGGCAACAGTGTCCTGACCCAACCAGTTTATATTAAAGTCACCCAGGATCACCTGTTCCTAGTCCTGCTTCAATTGGTTAAGGTGGTCATACAACTGTTCCATACCTGGGGCTTGTTTTCCTGGTGGAATATAGACAGTGGACAGCAACAAAGTTTTACTGTGATGACCAATTGTAAGCTTGACAGAAAGGATTTGAGGTTCACTTGTGTTAATGCGGTTAGCTAGTACCTGTCCCTTGATGTTGTTTCTAAGGTATACTAGGCAGCGGCCCCCTTGCTTGGTTAGCATGTCCAAATGGAAGATGTTATAGCCCTGCAAGAAGACTGCTGAATCAGGTATTTTTGGGGAGAGCTAGGTTTCTGTGATAGCAATAATATTGGGATTGTGCTGGGCTATCCAAGCCTAGAGCTGGGCTAGTTTTGGACGCAGGCTACAGATATTGATAGAAGTGATAGTAGTGCGATGATGGTCCCACTTGATTGTTAGGCAAGTACGTCCAGGGTTAGGGTGAACAATCTCCGATAGTAAGAGAAGGATAAGAATTATCCTTTTTAGGTAATGTTTCCAAATTATTCTAAGTCTATGAGTGTGGCTGCACTTTTGATGCTTGGTCAAGGATTCTTTAACTAAGTATGTGTGCACCCCAAGTATTGTAAGTGATAGAGAGAGGGTAAGAGGCCAGCCCTGTTGTGCAAAGAGGTTAGGTTTAGCTTGGCTAAGAAGCTTACCATCCAACATTCCCGATGTGCCTATAGGCAGTGCTTTGGACAGCTTACTATAATTGGGCCAGGGTGGGTTCTTAGCCCACCTGACCCATCATTGACTTCAGACAGAATGGGTAATGTAATAATTAGCAGTACACATAATAGCTTATGAGAGCTAGAGATAGCTGCCTTTTTATGAGGATACATTTTTAGGTTGTAGAATTGACTGCTGCAATTGGGTGGTAGTGTGCTTTAAGGGAGCAGAGCTGAGGGAGGTATTACTCTGAGAGTGAGGGCAGCTCTTTAAGGAGTCTTACACAAGGAGCAAGGTCAGCTCCTTGGAAGTAAGGATGTTAGTGATAATTCCTTTAAGGAGTGGTACAACTTGTGAGGAGTAAGTCAGGAGATAATGACAGCCCCTTTGATTTGCTGTCAGGGGAGGAAGGCAGTCCCTTTAAGAGGATGGGTTAACTGTGTTGTTACCAGCTAGAACACGTGGAGAGGAGTTTGAGCCGATGAAATAGAGGCCGGGGTTGGAGTGGGTGGGTGGGTGGGAGAAGAAATAGGATCAGGCACACAAATAAAAAGAGCACCAAGCTCTATTAGAGTTCAGGAATTGAAAAATCCCACAGTTGCTGCAGCGTGCCAATGGGAAGCCAGTCTGCACACCTGTGAGTCAATCACATTAAGAGCTTTGGAGCCGGAGAACTCCTGAGATTTGTACCATACCTGGAGCTGCTTGAGGCGGGTAGCTGATGTGGCGCACTGGTCTGGATCTATGCCGGGGCCACTAGCACATAGAAACCCTCTGGGGCATTCCTGTGGAGCGGGGGGGGGGGGGGGGAGAGAAGCAGAAGTTGAAAAAAGGCACCAGCAATACCTTAATTAAATTGGGGGAGGCTGATGGTGAAACAAAGCAGGGATTTAGTTAGGTGCAAATAGTGGGCGTAGAGGAGGAAGTGAAGGAGAGACTCTCAGCGGGGGGTTTCTGGGCTTGGCACCACTGGCATGAGCAGAGAACAGAATATCAAAAGGAAGAAGGAGAAGGAGAAAAGTAGGCTGAATTTCAAGGGGGCCAGGATGTGCAGGGGTGTAGGAGATATCTGGAGTAAAGAAATGGTGATACGTGCAAGGAGACTGATGCGGTTGAGCGGCAAGCACGGTATACAGGGAGAGGGAGGTGGGAAGTAAATAGAGTAGCAGGTAGTTGAAATTAGGGACAGGGCAGGTTAGAGCCTCTTGATCTCAGGAGGGGAAAATTGTGAGGTGAGTCACAGGTAAAGTATAAGGGAAGGGAAAGAGTAGAGGGTTAGGCAGAAAGAGGGCAAAGAGATCAGCAGTTCAGTAGAAAAAAGGGCTGACATTACTTCAGCAGCTACAGAGTCTGTCTAAAAAGGGTGCTTTCTAAAAAGGGCTAATAACACTTCAGCAACAACAGAGTCTATCAAGGATGGTCATTTACTGTAATTACTTAACTTGAGAGGATAACAATAAACTTGACAGGCTAACAATAAGGCATTTTATCATAAACTTGAGAAGGCTACCCAATTAAACATTTAAAACATGAACTTATGAGGCTACAAAATAAGCATTTTAAACATAAACTTGTGAAGGCAGAAATCTAAACAGATTAACAGGTAACAACCTAGGAATGGTTAGCAAAAATAATGTCATCAATTTAAAAGCTGTGATCAAGCTCAGATTTGAAAAAAATAGGATCAGACACACAATAAAAAAGAGTGCTGAGCACTATTGGAGTTCAGGAATTGGAAAAATCCCACAGTTACTGCAGCGTATACATTTCTATGAGAAAGTGCAGAGTGAATAGATGGCCGGTCACCCCCCTGCCCACCCCCCACACATTATGGAATCCTGCTTGAAACATTGAAAGCAATTTGCTCTCCTCCACCAAATCCTCCAGTAGTTAATATTCTTGTATGGATCTTTAGACCCCCTCAACACAGAATCTGATGGCAGATAAGGACTTCTTGACCCACCCAGTCTGCCCATTTTCCCCAGTGTATCTTATCAAGGTAGACCCTACTTGATCTCCAGATATCCCCTTGCTTCCCAACTAAGATTACCTTGTATAGCAAAGAAGGAGAAGCTGTGTATACACCAAAAGGTATTTGACTAGCAAGTTTTATTACCACAAAGACATGTAAATGCAAGGCAAACATCCCTAGATATCATCTCCAGGGAGGCTTCTTCAGGGGGCCTCCCTGTGAGGTGAGGTGCAGGGGTGCTAGCCTTGCATTTACATGTCTTTGTGGTAATAACTTGCTTGTCAAATACCTGTTGGTGTGTGCACAGCTTCTCCTTCTTTGCTATACAGTTGCCTTCGCCTGTGGCAGCTTTACAGGCAGTGGTGTATGCTCCTTTGCCTCATTTCCTAAGAGTCCCTTGTGCCTATCCAGTGCATGCTTAGAGACCACCACTGTTTTCACCCCTACCACTTCCACTGGAAGATTGTTCCAGGCATCCACCACTCTTTCAGTGAAGAAGTTCTTCCTCACATCTATCCTAAGTTTCCCCCTTACAGCTCATTGCATAGCCTCTTGTTCTCACACATCTTTTCCTCTGAAATATATTCCCCTCCTCTACCTTATTCAACACTTTGAGGTATTTGTAGGTCTCTAGCATGTCCCCCTCTCTCCACCTTCTCTTCCAGGATGTACATGTTGAGGTTAATCAGTCTCTCCTTGAAGGGCTTCTGATGCAGCCTCTGCATCAATTTAGTTGCCCTCCCTTGGACAGCCTCCACCCTGTCTATGTCCTTCCTGAAATGTGGTCTCCAGAACTGGACAAAGTACTCCAAATGGGTCCTAACCAGTGATCTGTATTATGGCAACACCACCTCCCTCCTTCTGCTGATGATACCCCTTTCTACACACCCCAGCATCCCAATGGCCCTACCTACTGCCTTGTCACACTGTCTTGCCACATTGAGGTCATCAAATATGATTGCCCCCAGTCCCTTTCCTGTTTGGTGACCATCAATACCTCGTCTCACATTCTGTCTTCAGCCTCTAGGTTTCTGTGCCCTAGGTGCATTATTTTGCACTTTTTCACATTGAGACCCACCGGTCATGCCCTTGACCACTCCTTAAGTTTTCTCAGATCTATGCACATTTTTTCCAGCTCCTCTAGAGTGTCTACCATATTGCCGATTTTGGTGTCATCCACAGAGAGGCACACCTACTCTTCCAGCTTATCTGCAGTGTCACTTATAAAGACATTACAGATGACTGACTGGTCCATGTATTGAACCCTGAGGCACCCTGCTGGTCACTGTGCCTTCACATGAGTGAACCCCATTTACCACCACTCTCTGTCACTTATTCATTATCCACAGCTATGCCTTGGATCTGGTTTTCTCACTGGGGCTTGATATTAGCGATATCAGGGTTGAACTGGTAATTTGGTCAGATCATCATTTGTAGGGCACCCAATTTAACCTCCCTAGTGGAAATAGTCAGATACCACTCTATTAGAAATCTAGAGCCTCAGAGCCTCCAGTGGTACTGGACATCTCAGGCATGAAGACGGCCTGTGCGATGGGAGCCGAGGCAGCAGTCTCTATGATATGATGCAGACCTGAGGAGGTTGTAGGCTAAGGGACAGAGGTTGGAGCATTGTTGGTGGAGATCCCGCTTTGAGGAGGAGGATAAATCGGCATAGAGGGCTCATTATGATGAGTATCGGCAGGCAATCACTCTGAAAACTTCAGCATTGTGTCAGGATTAACCAAGTACCTTAGGAAAGTACAGGATTGGATGGTGGCCAGCTGGCTTCAGCTGAATTCTTTAAAGACAGAGGTGGTACTGGTAGAGGCAGGTTGATTGGGTTCCACAGGAACAAGTAGTAGTGCCATCCTTCCAGTGTTGAATGGCTTAGCACTATGAGCTGCAGATAGGGTTAGGAATATTGGTGTCATTGTAGATTCCAAGCTGACCTTAGTAATCAGGTGTCAGCTGTTGTCTGCAGTGGCTTCTATCACCTGCAAAACATTGCTCAGATCAAGCCTTATCATGAACTGACTGATCTGACAACACTGGTACATGCCTCAGTCAGTGCTAAAGTTGGATTACTAAATGCTCTTTACAGTACCTTGGATTATCCACGACACTGGCGCACCCTTTGCAGCTAGCACAGGATGTGGCAGCCCAGCTGGTTGCTGGGCCCTCCCAGTCTGAGCCCATAATGTCAGTTTTCCACACTCTTCACCGGCTGCCTCTGTGGTGACGCATCAGTTTCAAGGTGTGTTTGCTGAAATACAGAGATCAGGGTTTGGATCCAGGCTATCTATAAGACCTCCTGTTACCAGATGCTCCTGGCCACCCCCGCCTGACTGGTGGAGGCAGACCTCTTATTGGTGCCGAGATCCAAATTAAAATCATCAGGTGATAGGAGGTTTGGTGTTGCAGCTCCAGTTCTTTGGAACACCCTTCTCTGGGAGGTGAGAGGTGCTCCTTCACTGACTATTTAAAAAAAAACAATCCTTAAAAACCCATTTCTTTACTTTACATTTTGGCTTGGACTCATCACATACTGTTTTAACAGTTACTATTTATGGATCATATGATGTTATTTTGTTGTATTTGCTGTGAGGTACGCAAAGCCCTTGGAATTGGGTGCCATATAAATAAAATAGCCTTACCTTGTGTTGTCTTGCAATTTAATCAGCCTTATACCCAGTTTACTATCTTAAGACCCACCCCTAAGCTGTCCAGTTTCCTTATGAGTTTCCTTTGTGTTACAGTATTGAATGCCTTACTAAACTCTTAGTAAGCCACATCTACCACTTCATCATGATCTATTTTCTTTTTTTTATATGTACTTTATCCTTCTTCTGCCCCCGGTTACCCCCTTCTGACTGAATCCCCTCAGCCCCGTCACCTCAGTATCACTGGGACTTACCCCTGCCCGGTCGCTGGGTGCAGAACCTGCGGGAGGTTGGTCGTCATCCACAGCCAGAGGTGTTTTTCCTGTTTTTCTCCCTTCCCAATTGCTGGGGCACAGATGCAGGATGCATGCACATAGAGGTGGTTGTGCATTCACAGAAGTTCCGCAGTACCCTTCCTTTGTCTGGCCCCTCTGACCTGCATTACCCTCCAGCCTCCAACTGTGGGTAGTCATTCAGCAGGAGTGCCAGTCCTCCCTCCCCAGGAGAGGAGAGCTGTCCTCTGGATGCTCGATCTTCTCCATCCCCTACTGAACTCTGATGGCCCATGCTCATTCCCAAACATGGGTCACCGGTGTGGCACGAAGTGTGGCATCCAGCACCTCAACCCTCAGCGTCACTGGGCCGGCTTCACCCTGATCTATTTTCCTGGTCACCCAGTCAAAGAAATCTATTAAATTTATCTGATATGGTGCCTACCTGGTGGTGCTGAGGATTGAGGTGCTGGACACTACACCTTGCTCCACACTGGCAACCCACATTCAGGAACAAATGTGGGATGCCAGGGGATTGGTTGGGATGAGAGAGGATTAAGCATCCCAGGGATTGCTCTCCTCTACCTGGGAGGGATGACTGCTGGCTCCATTGAATGACTGCAAACAGGTAGAGGCCTGGTGGTACTCCAGGATGGGAGAAGCAGGAAGTGGGAGATACTGGGAACTTAGTGGTATGCCTCCGTAGACTAGGAAGAAAGATGGAGGGAAAATGGCGGTGAGGCAGGTATTCATGAAGCCCTGCCTGCTGATTCCTCGCCTGTTTTACCGCCAGAACACCAATGGTCAGAACCGGATAGTTGGACTTGGTAAGGAGGACATCCCTCTTCCTCCTGACCATGCTACGGGGTGAAGCTGTGGGGGAAGACAGGCTGACCAGTAAGTCATGGGGAGGATGGGCACAATGGGAGTCAGAGGAGCAGGAAAGATGGGAGCCTAGGCTGTCCCAGCTGCAAAGAAGATAAAAATCTATATATATATAAAAGAAGACTTGTCTGACATGACCTTCCACCCTTCCCATGAATCAATGCTGCCTCGAGTCTTGTAACCTGCTGAATTCAAGATACTCCACAATAATTTCCTTTAGCAGTGTCTCCATTAACTTCCCCATTGCTGATGTCAGACTGACCAGCCTATAGTTGCCAGCCTCTTCCCTGCTACCACTTTTATGAAGCGCGGCTACATTTGCCCTCCTCCAGTCCACTGTAACCACTCCTGTTTCCAGTGAGTTGTTGACACAGCCTTTACATTGAATAAAATGGTCTTACCTCACCCGCAGGAACTCATTCAGCAGGTGGAAGATGGTTCTCTTTGATCAGCTGGATAACCAGAAACAGGCTGCAGCGCTTCAAGGCAGGACTGGAGAGACAGATGCTATTCTTTTTTCTTTGAGAGAAGCAACATGGTTAGGCAGCAAAAATAATCACAAAACACACACACAGGGTGAAAATAATAAAATGAGGTTAATTGATTATTAAAATTAATAAATAAGGTGTACAGCTCCATGGAGTGGTGGGTCAGACAGATCAATAGCCACAAGCAGAGGTGCAGACAGCATAAGGCTGTAGGTCCCAAACAGGCCGAATTATGCTGGGTGCAGGCTCCACACAGCTACCAAGAGCTGTAACAAGCTCAAATTGTTAATCAGCACTGGGTCCTACTCACACTGGGGAAGTGACTCCCCCCCCCCCCATAATAACCCAAAGTGGGAAACGGCCTATTAAACCATGGCTGCCCTACCTCCTTGCCTGAGATAATAACACGTACCCAAATCTACCTTACCAGGAAAGTTGCAGGGAATACAAAACAGCAAGAAGACTCGGCTCCCTCCTTATAGTTTCACTATCCTGCACTTTGAGCCTAAATCAGGAACCTGCCCCAGACACGGGCATGGCAGGCCGTGAGAAGACGAGATCCATGCAGGTCACCAGAACAATATACTGGCAGTGTGCCACACTGGGAAATGACTCCCTCAGCACTGCTACTACCGAGGAGACCCTGTCACAGCCCTGCCACCACTGTAACAGCCCCACTGCCAACTGTTGCTAGGCTGGAAACAGGATCCCGAACCCACCCCTGTGCACAAGGTGGGAATACCCTCTGTTTCTGCAGTTCATGACTGCCTTCCCTAATCCGGAGACCCTGCTCCCATGGTCGCATACTCTTACAACCTCCCCCCAAGAACCCATCCATGAAACCAATGCAGAAACAAAGATGACTGCATCTACCTGGCCGGAGTTTTGAGACCCCGTCCCACTTGCTGTAGCTCAAACTTGCCAACCTCCATGAACCACTCTCAGAAGATGCATTTTAAAGGGCAGGGGCATAAAGAAACACCCCCAGAGGGGACCCAGACTACCCATCAAACCCAGACTGACAAAAGGGAGAGAAAACAACTTTAGTAAGCCCCCCCCCCCGAGAGAGGGGCGGCTTGCTTATTTATTTGAATTTTGGTGGGTAGGCTCACTGATAATAAAAATCTGATTTTTTCATGAGTGACCTGGAAACAATTACTTTCAACAATCATAGTTAACTACATATATACCAGTCACTGATATTATCATACAGACAGCAAACATAATACAATGTAGTACACATAGAGTTAACAAGCAATTTAAATGCATAGACAATGAGGCAGAAAAAGGCCTGTCATGCCATCCAATCTGCTTACCCTACCTAACTACTCTGCATTGGCCCTAAAGGCCATCCCTCCCTTTCAGACCTATCCAACTGGAATAACAGGAATTCTTCCCTCTTGATGCCGAAGTCATACCCCACCCCTGGTCTCCTTGAGTACTTCTAAGAACCAGTCTTCCAGGTACGTTATATCAGGCTCTCAGGCTAGTCAATTTTGCAGGGTGAGATTCTTATATGACCAGCTTTCCAGTCAGAACTTTTTTCCTTCTATGCTTCCTTGCCCAACCTAGCATCTACTATTCCTGTGCTACAGTGCCCAACTCAGCTGTCCTTCACTTGATGTACTCGAGTATCTAACTCCCACCTCCAATGACCTTCTGCACTAGCTACCTCCAATCCCTCTATTTTAGCTAAAACCCCTTTGACTGTCCTGTCCCTTCAAGTGACCAGTACCCTCTCTCTCTTGACACAACTGCAGCCCATCCTGAATACTGTATGGGGGCATTCCTTGCCCAACAATTAGGGGTGTGCGAATACCTTCATTCGAATATTCGGATGAATATTCATATTCAGGGTACCAGATATTCGTTATTCAGACCCCCCAGATAGGTGTTTTTTTTCTAAAACAGACATTGTAACACTGTTAAACTCCACCACTTCCTTCCCTTTTGAAGTACACTATGCAATTCTGCCATGAACACTCCCCAACAGCCTTTCAGGGACCCAAAAAGTCAACAAACTACTGCACTGGTCAGTGGTCAGGTGACACATGGTCATCATAGATTGAGCAAAGGCTGCAGATGAGGTGAGGTCTTGTGTCTTGACTAGGGCAACTAAAATGGCACTGGCATAAGTGCATTGTATATCCACCCTGGAAGAGAGGAGGGTGAGATGTGCCATGATAGGAACCTATACAAGTACCTCACTGGATGAAGACAGGGCACATAAGGGGAGTCTCTTTCAAATGAGAAGCAGCACAAGTACCAGGGGCAATGGGGGCATGTGATAAAGCTGAAGGGGGAGTTCAAGACAGATGTGAAGAAATATTCACGGAAGGCAAGGTAGATGACTGACAGAGACTGCAGGCACTAAGTGATGGTGCTTAAAACAGTGTTAGGCTTCAAGCATGCGTGAGACAGGCATAGGGCTGGAGTGTATTTGAAAACAGGCAGGGATGCACCAGGGTTGCTTTAGGGACTTCAGATGAGACTGATAAGGAAGGTGTGGACGATCTGGGGTGACAGTGTTGGCCAAGCGGTCCTTTTCCAACAGATAATTAGTAACCTAAAGTACACAATAGTAAGGTCATTAGAACGTGATAACTGAGCGTTGTAATTCGTGATCCTGATGAAGCCAAAGATTAAAAAAACAAAAACAAAACAGGGTTACACCAAGAAAAGTTGAAGTGGTGTGATTCGTGAATCATGATGACAGGGAATGTGATTTGTCGTGATGTGACAAAATGAATGTAATGTTCGCTTTGAGATTATATCTGGGTGACTCAATATTAAATGAGTATGATGTTCGTGCTGAGATTATATCTACTGGATTAAGTATAGCTGGTTTGTGAGGATGAAGATTCAAGTCCATCTGCTTAGTAGGGCATCCTGAATGTGAACACTAACAGCACTACTGCTAAAGGCATTACACCCAGAGGCTGTTTTTCCAGCCACATTTTTTTTTCTGCCCTCAAGGTATATAGTGTACTCTGCCTCATCTTCAAAGTCACACACATGTGCATCTGATGAAGAAGATGATGTATCACTGGGCAATGCATCATGCTGAGGGAAATACTCAGAACCAGATGTCTGGTCATCCTCTGCAATGTTTTCAGGAGTACTGAGAAGCAGAAGGCATAATTGTATCAACTGTAGTGGCCATGCTGGTGATATGTACCTGGACAGGGATACCAGACTGTGGTGATAATGCTGCAGTAGTGGCAGTGTTCGTGGTGTCAATAGTGGCTGGAATGACAGTCACAGTTGCAGGACTGGCTGTAGTAGTCATGCTGCCCATTATTGTGGAAAAGGAAGACAGGGTCTCTAAGGTGGTGGTGGTGGTGGTGGTAATGACAGATGTGATAGTACTGGTGAGAGATGGGGACACATTGGTGGTTGTGGTGGCAGTCGAGAACAGTGTCCTTCTGCTTTTGCTTCTTGTATCACTTTGTCATAAATGCAAAAAAGTTCTATTTTATTGTAGCACTGAAAAATTATTGCAAGCAGCACCTGCTGCAGTACTGCTTTATTTTAGCACAGAAAAATTATTGCAAGCAGCACCTGCTGCAGTATTGCTCTCTTTTAGCACTGAAAAATTATTGGAAGCAGCACTTGTTGCAGTACTGCTTTATTTTAGCAGAGAAAAATTACTGCAAGTCCTCCAAAACTGCTGGTGGCTAGGCTACTGACTTTCGTGAAACCCCAGCCCAACCTCAGAGTACACCACAAATATTTCTTACAGAGATTTATATGGCAGAACTATTGCAATTCGCTATTTTTTTTTGTAAATGCAGACAAGTTCTGCTGTATTTCAGAACAAAAAAATGAGTACTGCTTTATTTTCGCACACAAAAAGTACTGCAAGCAGCACACATGCAGGGCAGGCGAGGGTGTACACACATTGCAAGCATCGCTACCTAGACCTAAACTGTGGTGTGGAGGTAGTCAGCTGACTGCCCTCTGAGACTGCTGGCAGTAAGGCAACTGACGTTCATGAAATCCCAGCCCAAACTCAGATTACACCACAAATATTTATTACAGAGATTTATTATACGGCAGAACTACCGCAATTCAAATTATTTTTAAATTTGTCAATGTATGCAAGTTCTGCTGTATTTCAGTACAAAGGCTGAAGCAGCAGAGCTGCTTTATTTCTGCACAGAAAAATTATTGCAAGCAGCACGCACGCATGGCAGGTGAGGGTGTGCGCACACTGCAAGCATCTCTACCTAGCCCTAAATCATGGGGGTGGTGAGTGCAGTCAGCCAACTGCCTTTCGAGACTGCTGGCAGCTACTGACTTTTGTGAAACCCTGGCCCAGCCTCAGATTACATCATAAATATTTTGTACAGAAATTTCTAACAGAACTACTGCAATTCACTTTTTTTTTGTAAATGCAGAGAGGTTCTGCTGTATTTCAGTACAAAAAATGGTTGTAAGCAGCAGTACTGTTTTATTTTCACACACAAAAATTACTGCAAGTGGCATGCACGTAGGGCAGGTGATGGTGTGTGTACACTGCAAGTTTCGCTACCTAGCCCTAATCCATGGGGGTTGGGGAGTGCAGTTAGCCGACTGCCTTCAGAGACTGCTGGCAGCTACTGACTTTTGTGAAACCCTGGCCCAACCTCAGATTACATCACAAATATTTCTCACAGAGATTTCTAGGTAGAAGACCAAAGGACTTGCAGTATGTAGTGTACTCTGTCGTTCACAAAGTGAACGACAGAGTACAGTACACACTGCAAGCATACTGGTTGACAAGGTCCACCAATGGGCTTCCAGGCATACAGAAGCTGTCATTCACAGATAGCTCTGTCGGCAGGCAGCAGCCATGGCGATATGCAGGTGGGTTGAGCTGCCTCCAACATTAGGGACATGCTGGGATGGGGGATTGGGGTGGGGTGGGGGTATCTGAGTGGGTGGGGGTCCACTGGACCACCAAGGAATCATGGGGATATCCAGCGATGTTGCAATTGGGTGGGGCAGGAAGTGGGGTTCTACCTTACTTACGGGACTTCAGCTGCACAGAATATTATTCTACTGGGGATGTGGTCAGGTAGGGGGGTTCTGCCTTTCTAACAGGACTTCAGCCCCACAAAATATCATTCTACTGGGGATGTGGGCAGTTAAGGGTGTTCTACCTTACTAAAGGGACTTCAGCTGCACAGAATATCATTCTGCTGGGGATGCGGACAAGAAGGGGGGTTCTACCTTACTAACGGGACTTCAGCCACACAGGATATCAAACTATTGGAGATGTGGGCAGGGGGGGACCAATGGACCACCAGGGATCCTTTGCAGGCTCACACCCAGATGGAGATATGGCCAGGGAAGGGTGGGGGTACCTCACATCTACAGTGCTCTATGTGTGTGGCCAACAGCCCTTGCAGGGCTCCCACCACATTCTGAGGCACATCCTATTGAACGCCACCCAAATGAGGCCAAATAACATGAAATAGCCCTTGTTCATAGAATCTAATGGCCCAGTTCGTGTTTGGCTCTGATAGCAACATTGGGTACAAGTCAAGGATATGCTGCCCCAGTGGTTCCCAACCCAACCAGGGTGTTGCCATTAAGCATCTCAGGCTGGGAATAACTGTGAGTAGTCACAGGAGGGATGCACCGGGAGCATCCTCCAGTGCATCTTCTGTTAATATCATAGTTTGGCTTGGCGTATGTTGTCTGTGCTGGGTCATCCGAGATGTGCTGAGCGCAAGTGGTTTGTGAATCCTACCCAAGAGGTCTCACACCACTATCAGTCCCTGAAATGAAGGTATACTAGTTTCTTTCTGCAGCTCCTTGCAAAAAAAAAATCACTACATCAGAGGATTTATCCTGGAAAAAAACCCTCCCAGTGCTCCCACTACTACTAGACACTAAAAACACATGGTACAGAACAAAAAAATAAAGGTTTTGTGATGAAAATAATCATTGTTTGCAACTCCCAATCTCTACTGACTCAGAGCTCTCTCTCCACCCTCCTCCACTATGATCTCTCTACCAGATAGTTAGGAGAGGCCCCTGAAATGAAGGTACACTAGTTTCTCTGCATCTCCTAGCAAAAATAAATAAATAAAAAAATCAGTACATCAGATGATTTATCCATGAAAAAAAAACTCCCAGTGCTTCCGCTAGTACTAGGCACTAATGACACAACGTACAGAGCAAAAAAAATAAAGGTTTTGTGATGGAAATATTAGATTTTGCAACTCCTAATCTCTGCTGACACAGAGCTCTCTCCACTCTGTACTACGATCTCTCTCCACTATGCAGCAATCGAAGTGTCACGTGATCTAGCATTGCCAAATGCTCAGTGATTGGCCAGCAAGTTCTGCAAGATCTTGAAATCCCGCAGGACAGCCGAATACTGAATATCACCGAATAGCTGCGATATTTGGTATTCGGCTCTGGAATACTGAATACCATATTATTCATGGTATTCGGGATTTAATATTTGTTACTCACACACTCCTACCAAGAATGCTGTGTATCCGAACAGGAAACGAAGACAGAGGATATTTTTTTTCTGGCTAGCTAGAGGGCATTCTGGGGCAAGGAATGCATGCTTGTCCAGGATAGGATCCAGTTGGGTCAAGAGGGAGAGTGTACCACTCATTTTAAGGGACAGGACAGTCAGGGAGATTTTTTGGAAAAGAGGGGGGGTCTTCTATTTCTCTTTGAGTTCAGTTTGTATCTATGTTTTATACTCATTTGGACTGTTCGCTGCTGCTGCTGCTGCTGCTCAGGGGTGGTGAGGGAATTCCTTCTGCAAGTGGGTACCCCCTCCAAAACTCATCGGACTTTCTGTCACTGAGTGGGGTTGAGGTGCTGGTTCACAGTCCCTGACCTGGTAAGCCTCCCTGCGCCCACTTTAAGTTTCTTCCCCTGCCTTCCAGCAGGAGCGCGACCGTGATGACCAGGACTTGTTTGCTGGAGATGGGAACCCTTCCCCTGCTATTGTGCTGGGCTGCTGAACGATCGATTTTTGGGGGAACAAAACCAATCAGAAACTGTTAAGTGTTGTGTTTTAAATTGCTACCTCCTGCATTGTTGCATTGGTGGGACTGGAGAATCAAGAGGAATTCCTTGCTGAGGTGCCAGGCTTGCTGTAATGCTCCATGCCAATGGATCTTTTGGGTGCCAAAATTCAAAATCCTGCCATTGTCTAATTGGATCTCCAAGCCATGATGCCATTGGTTCAGGGTCTTTATCACTCTGATCCAGAGCCCCATGGCTCACATTTGGACTGTTCGCTACTGCTGCTGCTGCTGCTCAGGGGTAGTGAGGGAATTCCCTCTGCAAGTGGGTACCCCCCACTGAAACTCATCGGACTTTCTGTCACCGAGTGAGATTGAGGTCCCAGTTCACAGTCGCTGACCGGGTAAGCCTCCCTGCGTCCACTTTAGGCTTCTTCTCCTGCCTTTCAGCAGGAGCTTGACCATGATGACCAGTACTAGTTTGCTGGAGTTGGGAACCCTTCCCCTGCTATCGTGCTGGGCTGCTGAACGATCGCTTTTTTGGGGAACAAAACCAATCAGAAACTGTTAAGTGTTTTGTTTTAAATTGCTACCTCCTGCATTGTTGCATCAGTGGGACAGGAGACTCAAGGAATTTTGGCCCCACCCGCCCCATTCCCTTCTCCCATTAAATGCTCTGTGGCTATGCCTCCTATCTGAGGTTCTCCAATAGAGGCGCACCTATCCTTCTGCCCTGTCTGTGTCTGTGGCTGATTTGTCTGCTTCATTTCCTCTGCCATAAGTGGGGTGGTAGGCTGAGGCTGCACTATCCTTACCATCCATCCAGATTCCCTGGTTCCTACCTTGGGGGGTTAACCTGAGTGTATCCTGGTGGGGCTAGTCTGCATGTAGCTACTGACAGGGTCATACCCTTGCATAGTTCTTCTGGTCTGTTGTTGGTACTGTCTCCCTGGGATGATTTATTCTGTAGCCTATGCTGTGGTGATTACTGTATGACCTGTCTTCTACATTTAGCATATATTGTGTGGCTTACAGCATATATTGTGTGGCTTACAGTGTGCTTTAACCATTTCTGTCCCTTCCCAGGGCTCAACCTAGCTGACCCCACCCAGTGAAGTATGGTCTCATTGTGAATCTTGTGCCCTGGCTCTCGATAACTGATTGTATGACTTCTGCCTGCCTGTTTTACTTTCAGTATCCTTACCTGACCCAGTTGCATATCGTCCTTGTGATATGGTCTCTACCCTTGAGGAGATTGGTACTCATTTGTTTGTGGCTGCAGCTGTGCCCCTACATTAGATAGGCCATTCCCCTTGTGGCAACGACGCTCTCACTTAAGGGGTGCTCTTCACAGACTGGTGTTAAGGCGGTTGTTGATCGATCACCTCCTAGTTGCCCACTGGGTAGTTCTGGGGGGGCTGCATGTCAGTGTGTCAAATCCCCCCCAGGGTTCTCTTAGCTGCTGTCTTTGCCTGTCCTCAGACTTAGCTCTGGCACTGGCATGTGGGTCCCCGAGCCCTTCTTAAAGTGGGCTATGCCCATCATACTCATATGTTCCCTCACCGCTGGTCTGCTTGCGATGCTTAGCCTTCCTCTGCCTATTGGTTGGGTGGTAGCACTCCTCCTGTGTGGGACCCCTGGCTTTCACTTGGCCAGCAAGGGGAGTCAGTTCTCACCTTTTCCAACCTAATCACCTGGGCAAGGCAGCCTCCACTGACTATCTGCTGTTTTGATCTTAGGTGCTTCCTGAGTCCTGTCACAATGGTTAGGCACTATGGCCACAAGTCACCTGCCAGAGATGCCCCCCCAGGCATCTCCTTTGGCTCTTTTTGGTGACCCCTGCCCTGGCAGGAGACATCGAACCCAACCCAGGTCCTCTCTTCAAAGCCTCACCCTCACCTGTGGGTTGGATGTCTGGCAAAGGGCTAAAAATAGCCCACCTAAATATCCATAGTGTCCTGCCTAACCTAACTGATCTTCTTGCCTTGGTAACTCACAATAGATCTGACATATTTGGCATAACTTAAACCTGGCTGAAACTGCCAATCCTGGACTTGGCATGTGTACTCCCTGGCTATAGCTTTGTTAGGCTGGACCGACAGGGGGGAAAAGAGAGGGGGTGGTATCCTGGTTTACTATATGAATCACCTCAACCTGTCAGTACAGTCCTGCCAACAGTCACAGCAGTCTTCCTGTGAATTACTTCACACAGTACTGCTACTTGGGGCTACAAAGAAGTTACACATTATATGTGCATATAATCCCCCAATGGGGGGCACATCAGGTTTGTCCCACCTCCTTGATACCGCTGATTCAATGACAGGACACAACGAGATAATGATCCTGGGTGATCTAAACTTAAACTGGTTTGGTGGTAATACCAAGTCATATGAACCCCTCCTTGCTGGGCACTCGCTGTCTCAACTCATCAAGGAACCTACAAGGTGGTCATCCACTGGAGGGTCATGCTCCCTCCTGGACTGGGTCTTGTCCAATAGGCCTGAGAGGATTAGATCATCGGGTATCCTTCCTGACTCCATCTCTGACCACTCCCCAGTGTACTGTGATTGGAAGATTCTCTCCCTGAAAATCCCTCATAAAATCATTCAGGTTAGGAACTTTTCCAGGTTTGACCTTGGCTCATTTTATGATGATCTCCTACACACTTGATTGGTCTGAGGTGTGGAATGTCCAGGACTCCTCTACAGCACTCGGTCACTTCCTGAGTACCTTTGGGTCATTGCAGGATAAGCATGCCCCCCTCATTAGGCGTAGGGTTAGAGGGTCTGCTACCAAGTGGTTGCATGGGAGCCTCCTTGCCCTCATGAAGGCCAGAGACAAGTGCTGGGCCAAGTTTAAGGTCACAATGGACCAGGCCATATTTCAGTGGTATACGAGGCTCAGAAATGAGTGTAAAAAAGCCATTTGTTCTGCCAAAAGTGATTACTGCAGAAATGCACTGCTGAACTCAGCTAAGGATCCCAGGAGTTTCTGGAGGAATATTAAAAACATCGTTAGTGGTTCCTCCTCTTGTGAGACTACTGACATTCTCATCGATGGTTCCAGCTGCAGTAATCCTCTTACCATTGCAGATGCATTCAACTTGCATTTCTCTGACTTGTCTGCATTAACCTCTCCTTTCCCCACTAGTGGACATGTTAATTGTGTTCTGGACACTACACCTGTCTCCCATCCGCCCTTCTACTTTAAAGGATACCTAAACAACATTTTGACAACAAATTATTCAAAAATATGACCTCAGATGAGACTAAAGGAAAGGCTGCTGAATTTGTTAATGCTAAAACTACATTTATATAAGTTACCTAAATGTTGTTCCAAAGCATTTGAAAAATTTAAAATCAGCCATTCAATTTAAAAAAAAATTTCTTACCTGCTTCTTAAAATGGCCGACAAATGTGTTAAGTGATGACATCATTGGAGCCAAAGTCAGAGAGCTATATGGCTGTCTATAGTGATAACTAGTTCTTTTTTCCCTTTGTATGGAATTGTTTCACCAACATTGTCAAAACCATGTGTATTATTTAGATCAATATGCATGTTAGGCTATGGTTCTGTTCATTTTGTTTACTTTAACATGATGAAATTGTGTTTTAATCCAACTGACTTTCTCTTCGGCAAACCACAATGCAGTACAAATCTTGAATAACCTGGTGGTCTAGTGGTTATGAAGGATCCAGGATGCTATAATGGGGGGTGGGGTGGGGTGCTGGGAGTGTTTGCATACTTGGTATGCCCCCTTTTTTTTTTCAGTTAATAATTTTTATTAGTTTCCAACATACAAATGTGACAATGGCATATGAGAGCATTTTAGAGACAGAGTACATTCAGTTTCTATAAACATCAGAGAAGGATTGTGCATTACATCTAGAGTCTATATTTCAAGTGTACATCCAGCATAGAAGTTATAAGCTAGACTAGGAGTCTGAATGGATGGGAAGAAAGGCCCTCTTGTCACTGTTCTGCCCTAAGACCTGAAGAAAAATAAAAACAAATTTAACCTACTAAACTACCTAAGCTGGGTTTCTCGTACACCTACCAATATATAGAAAGCTCTGCGACAGATAAATCAAATATTCGGGCATTCTTCAAATATAGGGAAAATATATTTCTATGACTAATTTCTCTTTATGTTGGGTCAGGGAGGGGGGGTCCTACAGTTCGGGATTACCACTAGTTATGGGGAAGCCAAGAGATAGTTAGTGGGGTTCAACCTATTCCGGTCCTAGGTTTCAAATATGTGAGAAAAGGGGCCCAACAGTTAACATATACATTAGATTTGTTGTTGTAGGTACAGGATAAGCGATCATATTTAGCAAGGAGTATAAGGGTGTGGTGGAGTTCTCGTAAGGTGGGGGATTTCAGTTGTTCTCCCCCTACATAGTATTAGATGTTTGGCTGAGATATCCACCAGAGCCAACCATCTAATCTGGGCTGGTTTACGCTGGTATTCTGCAGGAGGCAAGCCTAGGATCCATATAAGGGGATCAATTTGTAACTTTATGCCAAGGATGTCCATAGCTAATTGATTTACTGCTTGTCAGATAGGGGCAAACACAGAGCATTGCCACGCTATATGGCACAGATCTCCCAGCTGAGTCTGACATCTCCAGCACACATTTGTGTTCATGAGGTGAGCTTTGTGTAATACTACTGGAGTTTTGTACCAATGGTGTAGCAGTTTGTTTTGAATGAGCTTACTTCGGGCGTCTGGACAGCATGTGTGCTCCTGTTTCCAAATTAAGGCCCATTGGGTGTCACTAATTCCCATTTGTAATGCATTCTCCCATTTAAGCTTAGAAACCCCGGATTGTGATGGAATAATCTGCCTGAGTTCTGCATAAATACTGCTTGCCTGTCCTCTCGTAAGTTTGAGCTACATAGCTAGCTTTTGAGGACGTGCCACTTCAGAGTGTTGGCATTTCATGAGGGGCATTAAGGAGCTACGTAGCTCAAGATACCTCCAGAAATCATTCTTAGTCAGGCTGCATTTCTGAGTGAGGGCTTGGGAGGATTCTGGAGCCAGTCTTTTCAAAGATATCCGCTAGAGTCTTGATACCCACTTTCTCCCAGTGGGGCCAGTAGAAGGGCTTGTTGCCAATCTGTAAAGCATGATTATAAAAAAATAGCCATGTGAGAGAGGGGGGAGTTGGCTTTGCTTGAATTTTATTGTGTACCTTGTGCCAGACCTGAGCTGCTGAGGAAATTGTGGGGTGAGACCTAAGGGATTTAGGCAGGGGATTATATTTTAGAAGGGGGAGGGCATGCATCTGGGCTATTGCTTGATCTATATGTAACCAGTGTGGGGACATAGGGTCTGGGATTTGGAACCATTTTAGGGTTTGTGCCACGTAGTATGCCCATGTGTATCCCTCAAACCACGGGAGTCCCCAGCCGCCATTTTTCCAATGGGCGCGAAACTTGCCCCTGCTATATCTTGGCTTTTTGTTGTGCCAGAGAAAATTGCCCACAATGGTATCAATAATGCGGAGCCATTTAATGGGGGGTGGGGGCTAGAGGAATATGCGATAGCAGGTACGGTACTTTGGGCTCCGTAATCATTTTGAGTGCTGCGATCTTCCCGGCAAGGGTAAGGTGCAGCATCCTCCATCTATCTAATTCAGTTTGGAGATTAGCAATTAATGGGCCGAGGTTAAGGTCCCACATTCTGGATAAGTCAGGAGTGATTTTAATGCCTAAGTACACCAACGTGTCAGGGGCCATGTAAGTCCATTAGGTGGGATGGAGGTAGGGGTACATTTTGAGCTGAGTGGTAATATCTCCATTTTGGATGCATTCATCCGGAGGCCGGACATTACTGCAAAATCATCAAGAAGTGAAAGGAGGGGCGGTAAAGCCATGCTAGTATCTTTGACCGGGATTAACAGTTCATCGGCATACATAAGTGTGGGGTATGATTGTGGTTCGAAGAAGATGCCCCGAATATTGGGGTGTTGCCGAATAGCTGCGGCTAGGGGTTCCACTGCCAGAATGAACAAGAGGGGGGAGAATGGGCAACCTTGGTGGGTGCCCCTGCCGAGTTGGAATGGGTTGGATATGATTGTATTGGTCTGAACTTTGGCTAACGGTTGGTGATATAGAGCTGAAACCTATTGCTGGAAAGCATGACCGAAACCAAATTTCTGCAGAACCCCATCTAAGAAATCCCATTCTAGAGAGTCGAAGACTTTCTCGAAATCTACTGCAATAGCTGCCACAGGGGAAGGGAGGGATTTAGCTTGGTGTATTATATTTATCAATGATCTAATATGATCCCGGCTTAAACGTCCCAGCACAAAGCCCACCTGCGGGGGGGGCGGGGGTATGAGCTCTGGCAAAAAGGGGCTAAGCCTGGTGGCTAGAATCTTAGCAAAGATTTTACTATCTATATTTACTAAAGAGATAGGTTGATATGCACTTTTTAACATTTTTATGAAACCTTTATATTTTCTGCTATTATGCTTTTCTAGTATGTTTTTGACTGAAACTACAATTGTAATCCATATTTTTGAATGTAAACATTTGTACAATCAATAAATCAGACAACTTCAACAAAGTGAAATGCAGCAGCAAGCGAGTACTTTACAATGGGGAGTGGATACAGCCGCATCCTTCACTACCCCTTAGATCCACCACTTGTTTTTAGCAAAGTTCTTCTGTAAGCCAATGCCAGAGTTCGTACTTTCTTGGAAATCAAAAATATGCTTATCTTGTCTTCTCTTCTTTTTCCAAGGTAAATAATAATAACAATCAGCATTTATATAGTGATTTTCATACACGTTGTATCCCAAAGTGCTTTACAACCAATGCTAGACTGGTAGTGAAGTGACTGAATGCGTAGTGGCAGCCAATTCATGCAATAATACCCACACAGCCTTGGACAATTGCCTGAACTGGTTTTATGGGAAGGGGATTATTGGCCAGGACAATGGGGTCAGGTAGTGATCATGGTGCTGGCAGCCCCACATCTTATTTCTCACAGTGATCTACTCATATTTCTCCCCTTCTGTCTTCCTTCTTCCCTGAATATAGCAGTACCTTGCAGGAGTGGCCTTCTCAGTCCCCCTCTGGTATTCATTCTTACTCCTCCTCCTCTTACTAAAAACTGGTGAGCTCATCACCCTTGTGCACCAAGAATGTAGGTAGTAGAGTCCCCAGGTGTTTTGATATATCAAAAATAAACAAATCTTTCCAGTAAGTCAGGCTGATAGCAGCAGGGGACAAGGGGAATTATAGGCTTTCCTATCCTTAAAAGATCTAGGCTACCTTTGATTAGGCGCTTTTAAATGATGGGTGTGCACCTCATTATGCACATCACTTAATAGTGCATAATCATAGCTGGATTAGATCTTATATGGGTAGGAATGCCTATGTTTCCCCTTGTGCCCTGCTGCTATCAGCATTGCTTACCAGAAGATCATGTTTAGTATTAATATGTAAAAGTGCTGCAGGCAACTGTACTAACCACATTCATGATGCAGAAGGGTAGTGAGATCACCAGTTTTTGGTGTGGGAAGCAGAAGAGAAGAATGAATGTCAGAGAGGGACTGAAGAGGCCATTCCAGCAGGGTACAGCTATATTCAGGTTAGGGGAAGACAGGAAAGGGGATGTTTAACAGATCATTGTGAGATCTGAAATGCAGGGCTGCCAGCACCGTGATCACTACCTGACTGTGAACAAGAGCACCCAGCGGTGACAAATACTCAGAGTGGCAGTACTGCACTTAAAGTGTTACTTGAAATCAGTGTAGGGAGATTAACCTTAGGTGGAGGGGGTGTTGACGTTTGTTTGGACAGCTAGGGGGAGCTGTGTATAGATCATTCAAGATTTAGAATGGTTGTAGCCAACCAGCTCACATTGTGGAGTAGGGCACTAAAAAGTACTGGAGAAGATTTGCAAGGAACTGTCCTGCAGGGTTCTGCAGATCACAGGTAAAGGAGTACATGGACACTGGACGTCTGGTGGATTCACTCAAAGCATTAGTATGCCTCTCCTGCTAATAATATTGTTATACATAGTAAGTTCAGTCCTTATGAGGGCATGAACAGCAGTTTTTCAGGTGAGTCCTGAGGCTTATTGCTTGGCCCTCCAAGAAGACCCAATTGTTGGTTAATAAGGGGGGACAAAAACACAACAGGGGAACTGTACACACTGCCTTCACTGTGCAGAAGGGTGGTGATCCACTCAATGTTTACTGTGGGAGCAGAAGTCAAATATTGAAAAAGTGGACTTAAGTGTGATTTGGGAGATATGTTTTAACAGTGCCAGCTAGTGATCCATATCGGTGTAGGTATGCACAACTGTCTGAGGTACACGATTACAGTCTGAGGTGTGATAATTCTCTTCATGAGATTGCAAGCTCATATGCAGCCCCAGACCATACTAAGGACACTGTGTGGATGGTGGGGTGTTCAACAGAAGGTAGGCTAGGTGCAGGGGGTTCACTTGGAAAAAGAATACAAGAGAAGCATTTTGTGCAGATTAGCAAGAATGCATGAGCTTTGGAATTGGACCAGACCAGTACTTCGCTGTGTGACCCTGAGCAAGTCACTTAACTTTCTTGTGCTGCCAGGCCACATCTGTAAACAAGGTTTCAGCATAGTGTGTCTCTCCTGGTTAACAAAAAAAAATTCAGGGCATCACATAACCACTAGAGTATTTGAAGTGCCGTACTGTTCTGCAGTTTGCCAAAGAGAAAGTCAGCTAGATTGCAAAACATTTTCAGCAAGTTAAAGTAAATAAAATGAACAAAATCATAGCCTAACATGTGTACTAATCAAAATAATCCACATGTTAACATGTGGTGTTGATCATTCTGGTAAAACAATTCAAAACAAACGGAAAGAAGAACTAGTTAGCCTATAAGGATCTATATTGGTCTCTGGCACTGACTTCGATGCTTTCATCATGACTCATCACTTAACACACTTGGCAGACATCTTAGGGAGAAGGCAAGACTATTTTTTGTAAGTGAAAGGCTGATGTTTACATTTTTCAACAGCTATGAAACTGCATTTATGTTATTTACAGAAATGCAGTTTTAGCATAAATGTAAACAGTAGCCTTTACTTTACCTCGAAAATGAAGCTAGATTTTGGAGTTTGCAGTTTTAAAAAACTGCTTGTTTAGGTACCCTTTAAGGCAGTGATTGCACAAGAGATGCAGAGATTGCTCTGTGGTCTCTCCCCTTTTCCAGCACTGGCCACGATGGTATGGAACCAAAGCTCTTCAGCCTTGGCACCTTCTTCATTGCCTCCCCGTTGACCCATATTTTCAACTTGTCCATCACACCTGGGATTATCCCTGATATATGGAAGGTGTCTGTGGTGGTCCCCATTCTAAAGCAGGGCAACCCTAAAATGATAGACAACTATCGTCCGATTGCCATTTTGTCTGCGGTCAGCAAGCTGCTTGAGAAAGTTGTGGCCACGCAAATCTCGGATTACATTCATTACCATGAGCTGCTGCTGCCAGCTCAGCATGGCTTTCAGAAAGGGCATATTACATCCTCTGCCCTAGTCTGTCTTCTCCGGAATCAGAACAGCTATGGATCAGGGTAAACTCTCTAGTGCTGCCTTCTTAGACCTATCCAAGGCTTTCAACCTTGTGGATCATACCCTGCTTTGCTCTCAGCTCAGGTCCTTTGGTCTGTCCCCCCTGGTTCTTCACTGGTTCTCCAACTACCTGCAAGGTAGACAGCAGTGTGTCAGATACAGCAAGGTGGTCTCGGGCTCCACTACTGTATCCTCAGGAGTCCCCCAGGGTTCTGTTCTGGGGGCCCCTGCTGTTCTCCATTTTTGTCAATGCCCTACCCGCTTCCACTGTCCATTGCAGATCCATCTTGTACACAGACGATCTGTTCATCCTTACTCATTCTTGGGACATAGGGGTCATTAACCGCCAACTGAGTGAGGATTTCAGGTGTATCCAATCCTGGGTTCTCAGGTTCAAGTCACTGGTACCTTCAAATACCTTGGTGTGACACTCGACCCACAGCTTGATCTTGGGCAACATATCCAGAACATATGTAAAGCTGTTAACTGCAAAATAATGGCTTACAGAGCAAAGTGCAACCTCTCCCCCACAGCACACATGGCACTGGCCCGAGGGGTGTTCCTTCCCTCCCTCCCTTTGCTATGGGCTCCTTCTGTTTGCTTGCACCTCCAAAGTGTACCTTGGTAGGTGGTCTGTTTCCTATAACAATATTTGCCACTTTGCTGTTGCTTCCCCTCATCTTACCCATCACTGTGACCTGTACAGCAAGCTGAACTGGCTCTTTTCGTCTAATCACTTAGACTTTGTCCTGGGGTGCTTCACAGGCAAGGTTCTTTGCACTGGGATCCCCCCCTGGGGCTGGCAGAGCTCCTTGTGCTGGCCACCTCCTCTCACTACTCCCTTAGGTCCCTGGGCCCGGCCACCCTTAAGATACCTGACACTTGCACACAAATGGGAAACAGAGATTTTGCCTAGTGTGCACCCAGGTTGTGGAACTCACTTCCAGTCCCAGTCCGCTCCTCCCCCTCGCAAGCATGCCTCAGATCCTCCCTGTGGAATCACCTTACTCTCTCTTTGGCATGTGGTTGTACCAAGCCTCCTTAATCGCACCTGACTCCCGACACCTTTGACTACTTTCTTGACTTGCCAAACTGTGTGGGGTTTGGACCTGCATTCACTCACCCCAGCCCTGTCATCTTGGCCTGCCCCTGACTGTGCACCACTCCTCAGGGCACCTTTAGTTGTAGATAAAAGTATTTATAGCACCTCTAACTGCATAATGCTAGTACTGTATGTATCTCTATAGTCATGTCCTGCTATGCGTTCCTATATATCTCTATAGACATGTCCTACAATGCATTCTTATTTTGTACATATAATGCTTCCTGAATCTGTAATCTGACTGTACCCACATCTTGTTGGCCTATGTATGTTAACTTTATTTCCTGTACTCTCCCGGGTCATACCTGAAAATAGGCAATTGTCTTGTCTAGTGTACTTACCTGGTTAGCAAAAGCTAAATAAACAAATAAATACTGCTGACTGTGTTACATTTATTTTATTCCTGCATTTTTATGTATTAATTGCAATCTTTGTATGCCTCAGGCCACATTAAAAAGAAGCTGATGCTCCGAGTGTGTATGTCCTGGTCACACAAATGAAATCAAAATGTATTTATTTACCTATTTATTTATTCATTCATTGGTTACCTGTTGAGTGCACTAGACAAAGATGTGCCTATTTTCAGGCACAACCGAGAGATTACAGTCATACTGAGTACCGGAGGTAAAATACAGTGGCATGACAATCATTTAAATAAAGGATTAAGACATTGTTATGTAACCCCCTTCTCCCTCCATTTCTATCTGGGGTCCCGGTGTTATAATGGGGGGGGGGGCACAGAGCCTGAGCACAACCTGGCACATCTTCGCAGAAAATGGAACAAAAGCAGGCCTTACCTGGCTGATGAAACATGCTTGTACAGGCCTCCTCTTATCAGGGTGGAACAATCCTAGACACTACTGCTTCTGCTAGCCTTAAAACTTATTGAGGAGGAGGGGTGGAGACCTTCTTGGCAGCAAATGTATAAATTAATTTATTAAAAACTCAACACCACCATATAAAAGTGAAAAAATAGAACATTTAGTATTGTTCAGGGTTGATCAAAAAATTTTAATAAATTAATGGGGCATCTTCATAGGGCTAGAGATTGGAAGAAAATGGCAGACAAAGGGCACATGCACCGGCCATAGCTGCTATCCTCAGCCTCCCACAGTCACCAGCCCCTGCCACACTCTTTCGGGACCACCCTTATGACGCACTGCCATTACCAGCTGACACCTTCTAGGTCAGGGAGTTTTAGGCCCCTGGCCACACTGGCTCTAACAGCCTGCCAATTGTCCAGCTCTCTCCTTCTCCCTCCAAAACCCTGGGCTTAAATAACGGCAAACTCTGCCACCTTCTGGACAGAACAGGGAATTGCCCCCATGCTAACTAAAGGGATGGGGGAAAGAGAAGCCACAGTAGTAAGCCCACCCTACAAGGGGGGCTTACACTCTTCCAGCTAAAAAACATTTCCTCCTGGAAATGGGGTAGAAAGGGGCTTTTCCAATGGACCTCCCCCTAAGCCAGAGTGAGTATGCACACTCCTCATCCAAGCCAGGGTTCCCTCGGGCATGCCCAGCACCCAACCTTTTTAGTCTTCCACCTATCCCGCCTCATGGAGCGGATTCGGTTGAAAATATTTAAGCAACAACAACGCACTAAAGTTAAATTTTAAGCAATATGCTTGCTATGGCTAGGCTGTCAAATGTTTAACTCTCCAACATTTAACTTTCAAGCATGCAAACTCAGTACTACCTTAATAAAAGCACTGCTCTCACACCACACTCTTTCCATTCACACAATACTCCCACTCACTCAGCATTCAGAATGAGGTAGAAACTGTACTTTGGGTATCGCCTCTTAAAAGTTGCTCCAAACAGAATCAACTACATTAAATGATATAACTCTCTTTTTTCCCCCAAAATTTTTAACACAACAGTCTCATGTTAGTCCAAACAGATTTTCCCTCTCCAAAATAGGGATAGTCCAGGGTCTACCTCCACTGGGCACAGTGCTTAATCAACTTTAAAGAGACTTCAAGGAAAAAACACATCTAGTTTTCCAAACTGGACAGTCCTGGCAAACCACCAAAATGCTGAGTAGTTTCCTCCCTAGATGCCAGCCCCTGCACTCCGGGGGTAGTAATTGTCCAAATCCAGCTTAATAGTCTCCTCACTGAAAGAATCCATAGAGATGATATTAATACTTCATGCGACAGCCCACCACATCCTGTACCATGACAAAGCTGCTAGATCTACTGGTCTAGAAAACAGACCAAACTGGCTCCCCGCTGATATACAAGCCAAAATTAGCTTGCACCTCCTCTGTTCCAATGACACCTGTTTCTGTTCTCAACGGGGGAGTGCCTAACTCTCCTGGCCTCTGGATCAGAAAATGGAACCAGGGTCCAGTGCATCCTAAAATCCTCCCATGGCTGCTGTCCAGCTTTCCATCTCAAGAGCCTAAAATTGGTGCACATTCCCCCACGTCACCAAGCTGAGCAGAGGCCTAAATGAACATGGCGACAGCTCCCTCCTTACATGTCTGTTCCCCCAGACTGCATCCATTTAATAGGCCTACGTAGATCCTGCCCAAGACATGGGCATGGCAGGCCCAATAAAGCAAATCCCAGGATGCAGGCCCACCTCTCTTACCTCCAGCAACGTGCCACATGGGAATGGCTCCCTGAATCTGCCACCTTTGAGGAACCCTGCTACGGCCCTGCCACCACCATGGCAGCCTCACTGCTTTGTCTCCACACATTTTGGGCACTGGACCTCCAGCCACCAGACAGTTCTGCAGTCTCCCCACTGGTCACAGCACCTCCACCCAATCACAATGAAGGTATTCTCAGCCTCCCATGGTCACCAACTTCTGCCACGCACCCTTGGGACCACCCTCATGACACACTGCCACTGCCAGCTGACACTTTCTGGGCCAGAGAGTTTTAGGCCCCCTTGGCCGCACTGGCCCTAACAGCCCACCGATTCTCTAACTCTCTCCTTCTCCCTCCAAAACCCTGGACTTAAATGTAGGTGAACTCTGCCACCTACTGGGAAGAACAGGGAATTGCCCCGTATACTAACTAAAGGGATGAAGGGAGGGGAAGAGAGAAAGAAGCAAAGGAAGTAAGCCCGCACCGCGAGGTGGATTATAGGTACAAGGTACAAAATACAAGTCTGACATACTGTAGGTACACGGTACTATAGTCAAGTAGTACAAAGGTGCATGGAACATACAGTTGCAAATTTAAAGTACAGCATAACACAGTGTACAAAATTAAGCAAGCGCAATCGTAACCAAAGGAGGTAGCCCAGGATACTTAGCAGTTATGGGAGAATACTCATGCAGCTGCCTACGGTATGTAGAACAGAAAGGATATACACTGCATATCAGTAGATGAAGGGAAGCAAGGGACCCTGAAGCGTGATTACTCAGTACATTTAACACATCACCCAGGGTGAGGTCCCAGAAGAATTGAGAGGGACGATCTTAACAAAAGTTATTTTATCACTGTCTTCCTCACAGGCCCTCAGATCATAAGGATCTTGAAGAAAATCCCTTTGGATATTATATTTTGGCCTTTAGGAACATCCCTAATAAATGACCTCCTCAAGTCCTCCGATCTTGTACTCCCTATCACAAAGTGCACAATCGTCAGCTTCCTCCTCTAGCTGCAGTGCTTAACTAACGGATCATATTTACTTCAACTGTGTGATAGGCAGGCAAATCACCTTACTTGCATGAGCATCACAGTCCTGCAATTCCCCACCAACTCTTCTGTTACTTTTACAGTGGAGTCCTATATGAATCCAACCTTATGGAAACAGTGAAACATAGATGACGATGATGGCAGAAAAAGACAGACATCCCATCTAGTCTGCACATATTACCTTGTCGTAACCCAGAATCTATTATCGCTTTTGGGGGGGGGGGGGTTCTACACATATCCTATTCCCCCTTTTGTGCTCTGTGCTTCCACCTCCCTCATCCTGCTGAGTAACACTATATCCTTAGCTCTATCACAGCTGTGTTTGATGCCATTTATGGTTCAGGCACCCACCACCTCTGCCGGCAGACCATTCCATGTCTCAGTCACTCTTTCTGTAAAATAATACTTCCTCACATCCTTTTTAAATCTCCCCCCTTTGACCTTCATCTGTGGGCCCATGTCCTAACCTTTCTGTTCCTGGTAAATAGCTCTTCACAGTTCACCCTGTTTATTCCTTTCAGTACCTTGAAGGTCTCAAACATATCCCCCTTCTTTCCTCTGGTTTCAAGTGAATGCTGTTCAGTGCTTCAGTGCCTTTAGTTGATTCTCATAGGATCTGCATACCTGGCCCTGAATCATCTTGGTCACCCTGCATTGTACAGTCTGTGGCCTGTCCCTGTCCTATTTGAGGTGGGGACTCCAGAACCAGGCACAGTACTCCAGGTGTGGCCCTACCAGTGACTCATACAGAGGTAACAGTACCTCCTGCATTTTACTGTCAAACCCTCTCCCAATACACCCCAGCATCCTGTTAGCCTTGCTTTCAGCCTTATTGCACTGGCTGGTTTGTTGAAGAGAGTCACTGATGATGACTCCTAGGTCCCTTTTCTCTGATGTGTCCAGCTGAACCCCTCCCATCCAATACTCTGTTCTGGGGTTTGTGTTCCCTTAGAGCATCACTTTGCACTTTTTGGCATTTAATTTCAGTTTCCAGGCTTTGTACCAATTTTCCAGCCTTTTTAGGTCTCTCTGCAATTCCCTTATCCCCTCCACATTGTCAGCTCTACCACAGAGGTTAGTTTCATCTGCAAATAGACACAAGCTGCCCTGGATTCCCACTCCTATGTTGTGATGACATAATGAAGTGGACTGGGCCTAGGACAAACTCTTTGGTACTCTGTTGGCGACCTCTCTTTCCACTGATCTGACCCCATTCACCACAACTCTCTGATGCCTCCCCTCCAACCAACTCCCTACCCTCTTTATTATTTTCCTGTCTGTATCTAGATCCCCCACCTTCTTCAGCAGCCTTTGGTGGGGCACTGAGTTGAATGCCTTGCTTATGTCAAAGCATAGTAAGTCTACTGGGTGCCCCTTGTCAACTACCCAGGTTACCCAGTCAAAGAATACTATCATGTTACTCTGACAAGACCTCCCTGTCACAACCCTGTGCTGCTGACTATCCTGAAGCCAACTGTTTTCCAGGTAGTCCACTAGGTCCTCTCCATCAGTTTCCTTGCCATGGAGGAAATGCTGAAGGGTTTATAGTTTCCTGGCTGCTCCTAGACCCCTCCTTTATGTAGTGGAACTACAACTACAATCCTTCAGTTCTTAGGAACCACCCTTTGCTGCATAGAGCTACTGAGTAACCCCACCAGGTGTTTGGCTAACACTGATGCCAATTCCCTTAGTGCTCTCAGATGTATCCCATCCTGCCCTGGGGCCTTGTTCACCTTTAGGGCTGCTAACCCTTTGTTTTTGCCAGTATACTTCTGCAGCCTCATTTCTGGGACCCTTCTGTCAGTTGCCTTTATGCTGTTCTCTGGCAAGGGCCTGCTGTTCTAAATAGTGAATACTGAGGACAAGTAGTCATTCAGCATGGCTGCTTCCTGCCTGTCTTCTTTTATTACCCTGCCCCCCTCCTTTAACCTGAGAATCCCCCTCCCATCTTTCTTTTTCCCTTATGGATCTAAAAACGCTTTTTACCCTCCATTGACCCTCTCCATAGTTTGCAGTTCTGTGTCTGCCTTTTCGATCTTGACTGTTCTCTTGACCTCTCTAATTTTTTCTTGATACTCATCCCATTCCTTATCCCCTGGTTTTACTTGTACCTTATAAAGGCCTTCTTTTTGGCCCTCACTGCCTCCATTACATTTTCAGAGAACCACATTGGTCTCTTAAACTCGTTTCTGTTGATAACTATTCTTGTGCTTGTTTTAATTGCTGCAGGCTGTTCCCACAGTGCATCTACCTTCCCTTTCCCTCGAACTAATGCATCTTGTACTGCTTCTAAAGATGGCAAGATGATGTAACAAGGCAGTCGGGAGAGCTAGTGGGATATTAGGGTGCATAGGTAGGGGTATTACCAACAGGAAGAGGGAAGAGATATTGCCCCTATATAGGTCACTGGTGAGACCCCACCTGGAGTACTGTGTCCAGTTCTGGAGGCCACATCTCAGGAAAGACATAGACAGAGTGGAGGTGGTCCAGAGAAGGGCTACCAACATGGTGCAGGGTCTGCATCAATAGCCACACAAGGAGAGGCTAAAGAAGCTCAGTATGTACACCCTGGAGGAGAAGAGGGTGGGGATATGATCGGGACCATTAAATGCCTTACGGAGGTGAAAAAGATACAGGGGGGAGGTATTTTTAAGATGGAAAGGTACTCTAGAAAAGGAGGTCATGATAGGAAGCTGGAGAGAGTTAAATTCAGGAAAGACGTGAGGAAGTACTTCTTCACAAAAAGGGAGGCAGATGCCTGGAACAGCCTTACAGTGGAGGTTGTGGGGGCAAAAACAGTGGCTGGGTTGAAGAATGTATAGAATAAGCACAAGGGAATCATAGTGGAAAGCGGGGGGGGAGAAAAGAGCTGTAGATAGGGCATGGTCTGCAGTAATAGTATAGGTTAGGGAGAAATGGGCAGACTGGATGGATCAAGTGGTCCTTATCTGCCTTCAGATTCTGTTTCTATGTTCCTGTTGGTTCTTGAATGACTTCTCCATCACAATTCCTTGATATCCTAGGTGTCTTGTGTTTTTCCTTTTTGTGGATCTATTTGGTCTTCACTCCTGCTTCGTCCCCTGAACTCATTGCACTCTGCAACTACTTCTTGCTTAGCTACTGTATGTCATCCCATCAGTTTGAAATAAAATCCAGTTCTTGCTCAGACTCTCAGAACTAGTCTTTATAAACTTCTTCAAATTCCTGGCCAATAAAATATTAAGTGAAATTGCCATTGCTTCAATGACTAACACTCTTCCCTGTCATAAATCAATTAACACACACGGTCTTAGTTCTCCAACCACCTCTCAACCCCCTCCCTCCTCTAACTACTTTCTTACTTTCTCATGGTAGATTTATTTATTTATTTAAACATTTGGTGACCAGGAAAGGCACACTGAGCTAAGGCTTGTCTTCAGGTGTGGCCCAAGGGAGATTTAGTATGGTTATGTACCAAATGCCTTGTTCTCTGATTTGTAATAACATTAAACTGTGAATTATGTTCTTGTCATCTTACATTGGATTATAGATTCTATTTTTACTGTCTGCTGTATTGTTGTCCTACCAGGACCTCCTTGTAAATGAGCATGCTCAATGGAGTTTTCCTGCAAATAAACTTGAACTTGTACTTTTACATCTTGCCTCCATCCCTGGGGGATCATGTATAGGTTCTCCACTTCACCTACCTCAACTGTGGAATACCTAACCCTAGCCTCCCCTGGAGTTAGTTTAACTGCCTGCCTGTGTAGATGTCAAACCTCTTATGCACAGTCCCCTCTCTTGTCAGGTGAATGCCATCACCTTTGAAGATCTTCCTGTCCCAGAAGTCCCCCCCAGTTCCCCACAAAGTAGTACTCCTATTCCTGACACCACCTTTTTAACCACCCATTGAACTCAATCTCCTCCTTCCTCACTCTGTCTACCCACCCAGCCGACATGAATGAGAGTTTCTCATTTTTTTGTTTTGTACACTTTATTTCTCTCCTCCCTTGATGGACTCTCTCGGTGTGAATTCTCGGCAGTAGCTCTGCTGCTCACTTGAAGCCCCGACTCTAGTGCTCACTGATCCTGGCATTCCCTCCAGCCTCACCCGGCCACTCAATCCCCTGGTTCTGAGCCTCATGGGGTGGAACTGCCATCTCCACTGGTGCTCTATCTACTATTAAATGGAGTGACTGGAGAGGAGGAGGAAGACCGAGAGCACTAGGACAGTAGGGCCTGACACTGGGCATGGGGCCCACCACTGAACCCACCATCACCTACCACCAAGGGAGGGTTTTTTCCTCCTTTACTGTTGCCCCCTCAAAACGCGGAATGCAATAGTTTCCTGCACATCAATCCTATGTGCCTCATGCTGCTGGAGTCTGCCAACGTCCTGCCCTCTTCCTACATCCAGACGACTGTGCCATCCCCGTCTTTACCAGAAGCCGCTACAGCATTGGGAATCCCCAGCAACCCACCCTGAGAGAGGAGTGCAGTGCTCTGGACAGTCAATCCTCTCCCTCCTCTGCCGACCCCCAATGGCCCAGGTCTGTTCCCGAACCTGGGTCACTGGTGTGGCCGAGGTGTGTTATCCAGCGCCTCAACCCTCAGCGCCACCGAGCAGGCAAGTTTATTATGATTGATCATGAAAAATTCTTGTGTTTCATTGTTAAAGATCATGCTCAAGTATGAAAAATCACCAAAAATATCATTAATAGTGAAAGTCTACCAATGTTAAATGGCCGCCAATCATAAATCATCAAATTATTGGTCATGATCTGATCACGATTTTTCTTGGATTTTTGTGATTTCCAGTATATAGTATTACTCCTGATTAATCATTACCTGAAGTAATCATAAATCATCATTATTTTACTGTCATCATGTTTTTTTATTGTCAATCATTATTAATCATGATCGATCAATATTGGTCTCAACTGTTTTGCTGGATCATGATCTTTTTTGATCAGTAATTTTGGTGGTGCTAAACCATTATCTATCGTAATCGATCAATACCCAAAGCAACCATAAACCATCACTTTTCTTTCTTTGTTGATGATTTTTTTTTGATCATTCATGATTAAAAATAATTGATCAATACCTGATGCAGGTTATTGGCAACCAATCAGAACCTGCTTCACAGATCATGATTAATCATGCTTAATCATAGGTTTGTAAGATTTGGCCATGAATAATCATGACTGATGTATCTGGCTCTCATTGGCTGCTCTGCTGTAATTAATCTGCATCATTTGTCATGTTTAATCATGATTAATCATTGCCTTTAAACTAGTGGTGTGACATTCCATATTGGGCTTCATAGCCCGCGCGGCACTGGTGATAGTCTCTGTGCCAAAATTATAAAATTTACTACTGTTGTGTAAGGGAAGGAAGGGATCATAATTCTGGCTGAACTGTTGGTTAGCCAACCCCTTTTTATTTCCCGGTCCATCTGGTTCGCCCCCACGCTCAGACGTTATGTGGCATCTAACCAGGGACAGCATCGCAGTGTACCCCATACAAGCATAGGGGGCTCATTTTCAAAATGGTTTTACAGACATTTAAGCAAGCTTAGATAAAAATGAAAGCCACCGCTCAACTAATAAGGACCCTTCTAAATGCTAACTTTAGTGCCATAAGCCCATAACATTACCCACCTACTCTGAGAATCATAGTGGTCTTTTTTTCCTCTTGCTTTTATTTACTTGTCTAACGCAGAGGTGTACTGCATTCACTATAGTTAGTTTTAATTTCACTCACTGTTCTACTCCACCCAAGTCTCCCCTCCCTGCCAGGGCATCCCTGGGGCATTCCCCTGTCTTTGTAAAGTCTGCCCTCCTGAAGTCCAGGACACTCGCCTTCATGTTGTTTGACTCCATCCCTGTTCTTATATTGAACCACACTGTTTGGTGGTCACTGGTCCCCAAGTGGCCACTCACTGGGACATCTACAATACTGTCCCTCCTGGAGAGTACTCAGTCAAAATTGCTCCCTCATGAGTGGGCTCATTTATGAATTGCCTGAGGAACGCTCCCTGCAGCAAGTGCAGGATATCCCTGCTTCTAGCTGAAGCTGCAGCTGGGATGCTGCAATCCATATCTGTCAGATTAAGTCTCCCTCCAGCAGCACCTCCCCATTAGTTGCCGTCATATGGATGGCTTACACTAGAACCCTGTCTATATCCTCCCTCTGTTCTGGAAGTCTGTAGATCACCTCAGTGATAATAGCGGCTCCATGTCCCAGTTCTAGGAAAGTTAAGTGACTTGTTCAGAGTTACACAGTATGTAAGTGGGGGCTGTGGGATTCAAACCCTGGTCCCCAGATTTGCAGTTCAGTGACCTTAACCACTACATTTAGGGATGCAACAAAATTAAATTTCGCTGGAAAAAATTGCAGTGAAGTTGACAATTTCACCACACGAAACGTTTCATGAAAATGTGACAAAATTTCACAATTTCGCCCTCTGAGCAATCCACCAAAATTTTACCCGTGAGTGGCAAAATTCCACCAGCAGTGGTGAAACTTTATCTGCGGGTGGCAAAATTCCACCAACAGTGGCAGAATTTCACCAGCAGTGGTGAAATTTTGCCCAAAGGCCAAATGTCACTGGCTTATGTGAAATTTCAGTCATAACCAAAGGTGAAATTTCACATTTCGCCCAGCGAAATAATTTGCATAATGCACAAATTACGCGAAATATTTCGACCAGTGAAATGTTCCAGTTTTGCCCAACACTAACTACACTATACTGCCTCCTTGCTTGCATATGGTGACAGAGAGCCCCTAAAATACCACATCATGTCCCTGCCATATATACATACTGTATCTTCTCATTGCAAAAAACTACATTAATGCAGGTATTAGGGTTGAAGAATGCAAACCGCACCAAGTAAGAAAATGAAAAACAGGGTTTTAAGCCTTATGAATCTTGGCAGATCAGTTGTGTGGTTTCCTTGGTGTTACCAGCCTTAATGCCCACCCCCTCCACCTAGTCTGTAGCCTCCTGTCTGAAGCAGAAGGTACAGCTCCAAGTCAGTGCCTCATAGGCAATTACTCTTTGAAGAAAAAGAAGTATGGCTTGGCACATGTAGCTAAGAGAATCAGTAATAGCTTTCTTCTTGCAGGGCCCAGTTTGATGTGAGAGATGATGTTTTCTTACAGATGGAGGTGGGCATTAGGTTTGACAACCCCAAGAAACACCATGTAACCAATTCATCAAGACTCCTAGGACTCAAACTCCTATTTCTTTTATTTATGTACTTTGCATTTTTCCACCCTAATGTCTGCACTAATTTCATTTTTTGCCGTAACTGTCCCTTGTTTTGTGAAACAATGTAGGGTAAACTAAAAACAATACTTATCTGATATGTATGGTCAGTGTCCTCCTACACCTGGTCAATGTCCTGTTGGACCAGTAGACATAAAAGGGACAAGCATTTGTCAATGCCGAATGTTCTCTTGCAGGTATTTGCAGTGGTGTTTGGCACGTATGGTGCTTTACCCTAATGCCCTGTGCGATTGCTGGTATTTGCACAATAAATTTTCAGCATTATCTTTTTGTTACCCCCATTGTGCGCTACATAGGCGGAAACACGTTTTGGGCAAGATGTGAAAAATGACAGCTACACTGCTTATGAGGAGGTGTGGTAAAATGGCAATGTTGAAAATCTGGAGGAAAATATTGAAAATTATTCGAAACTTACGGCATGAGTAACAACTGCGCTAACACAGACTCAGTAAACAGTCATTTTTAGGAATTTTTTCACCAAATTTTCAACACAGCCATTTTAAGACCTCTGCTCATGAACAGTGTCACTGTGATTTTCTTAATGTGTCCCTTACATTGAGTTCGCACACCGACTGCGCCATTGTGCGCTACATGGGCGGAAACACGTTTTGGGCAGGATGTGAAAATGACAGCTGTACTGCTCATGAGGGAGGTGTGGTAAAATGCCAATGTTGAAAATCTGGAGTGAAATATTGAAAATTCTCAAAGCGTCACAGGCGTGCGTGGGAACTGTGCAACGCACGCTCGTAAAACAGTCATTTTTAGGAATTTTTCACCAAATTTTCAACACTGCCATTTTAAAATCTCTGCTAATGAACAGTGTCACTGTGATTTTCTTACTGTGTCCTATACATTGATTTCGCACACCGACTGCGCCATTGTGGCACTACATGGGCAGAAACACGTTTTGGCAGGATGTGAAAAATGACAGCTATACTGCTCATAAGGAGGTGTGGTAAAATGGCAATGTTATAAATCTGGAGTGAAAATATTGAAAATTCGCAAACTTACAAGCGTGCATAAGAACTGCGCAACATAGACTCGTAAAACAGTCATTTTTAAGAATTTTTTCACCAAATTTTCAACACAACCATTTTAAGACCTCTGCTCATGATCAGTGTCACTGTGATTTTCTTAATGTCCCTTACATTGAGTTGGCACACCGACTAGCGCCATTAGTGCGCTACATGGGTCTGCAAACACGTTTTGGGTGAGATGTGAAAAATGACAGCTGTACTACTCATAAGAAGGTGTGGTAAAATGGCAACGTTGAAAATCTGGAGTGGAAATATTGAAAATTAGAACCCACGAGCTGCTGTGAACTGGCGCAACGCACGCCGTAAAACAGTCATTTTTAGGATTCTGACCAATTTCAACATAGCCATTTTAAGACCTCTGCTAATGAACAGTGTCACTGTGATTTTCTTAATGCATCCCATACATTGATTTCGCGCCGACCGCGCCATTGTGAGCTACATGGTGGAAACACCGCTTTGGGCAGGATATGAAAATGACAGCTGTACTGCTCATAAGGAGGTGTGGTAAAATGGCAATGTTGAAAATCTGGAGTGAAAATATTGAAAATTGCGAATTCCACGAGCTCATGAGAACCGCGCAACACACGCCAGAAAACAAACATTTGTTGAGTTTTGCATCACAGGTTTTGGACCTTCTTCATATCGATGTCACTGTCATGGTGTTATTCGGGCCCAAGGGTGATTTCACGCAGTGATCGAAATCAGCCTTCGGCCCCAATAACGCCATGACAGTGACATTATTCATAAGAAGGGGTCCCAAAAACCCCATGTTGAAAATTTGGTCAAAAATTCCAAAAATGCCTGAGATATGCAATAAAGTTGAAAACCCCCTATCTAGCCCATTATACAGCTTACCGGCATTTCCTCAGTTCGCGGTCGGCTTTGAAGAGTGCAGACGTGTTCCCGGTCCACCGAAGATTGTCGCGCCGAGCTCCGGAGGTAAGTATGGGGTGAGGGAGGGTGTGGGGAGGCTGGGTGCGAAGTGGGTGGGTGCGGGTTATGGGAGGGGGGACTGGGAGAAGTGCCTTGGGACTGTTTTTGGTTTACAGGTCAAAAAAAAAAAATAAAGACTACGTGGGACGTTTGCCACACTGGGATGGGCTCCCAGCGTGGCAGAAGGATGGCTGGGGGGGCCAAGGAGCTGACGGGATTGGGCACCCCCGTCGGCAAACAACGCGGACATTTGCCACGCCAGTGGGCTCCCAGCGGCAGAAGGATGGTTTGGGGGGCCGTGAGCCGACGGGATTGGGCACCCCATCGGCAAACAATGGGACATTTGCCACGCTGGGGTGGGCTCTCAGCGGCACCAAAGATTTGGGGCGGCGTGACACGGGGGTGGTGTGACGCTGGAAGGCGCGTAGCTGTATGACAGCAGTGGTTTTCTTGAAGCGACATCACCGCTGTTTACACACAGCCCGCACCCATTGGTGCAGGACCGCCACACCTGCTCAACGGAGCACTGGATTGAAAGGGAGAGGCACACCTCCAAAGTGTGCTACTCTCCCAAAACGTTCCTTGCGCATGCGCGCAAGCGAACGCAAAAATGGATCAGTATGAAGAATAAAAATACTGGTCAGCTGGGTTGGTTGGGAAGGACCTGTAGAGATGAAAAAAAAAGGGATACGATTGGTCAGTCGCAGGGCCAAAGCTTGGAAGCCTCAATGAGAGGGACTCCTGGGGGCAGGGTGGAGCAATAAAATTAAAAAAAAAAGAGGGCTAGGCCATCTGGACAAGCACAACTGTGCTCAAATTCTGAAGAGATGCTATGTGCAAAAAGCAGTGGATTTTTACTTTAGTGCATGCAAAGCTCAGGATAAAGCCTGACTTCATGGCATAGGTGTGGATGAATTGAGAATAAATGGTCAGGTGGCTGAGGAAAGAAAGAAAAACCAGAAATCTGTCCAAATCTTATTTATCCAGGACGATTCAGCTAAGAGTTGCAACACCTCATTTTCAGCGGGATCCTGCTTCTACACATTTCCATAGCTGTGTAGACAGATGCACTGGGAGGTTACATAGAAACTCATAAGTTGTCAGCAGATAAGGACCTCCTGGCTCACCCAGTCTACCCTATTTTCCCTACCTATAGTGACACTGCAGACCCTACTCAGTCTCCAGTTTTTAACCCCCCTCCTTATTTCTAAGACCCTTTGTGTCTATCCCATGCATTCTTGAATCCTGTAACCATTCCAGCCCCCACCACCTCTGCTGGGAGGCTGTTCCATGCATCCACCACCCTCTCTGTGAAGAAGCACTTCCTCACATTGCCTCTGAGCCTCCCTCTTCCGTCTTCATAATGTGACCCCTTGTCCTTGAACATTATTTTCTTTGGAAATTGCTAACTTCTTGTAACTTGTTTTTTTATGTGAGGTATTTGAATTTCTCTATCATATCCCCCCTTTCCTACCTTTCTTCCAGGGAGTATATATTTAATTCCTTAAGCCTTTCTTGTAGGGCTTTTGATGCAGGCCTTGCACCATTTTGGTTGCCCTCCTTTATACTGCATCCACCCTATCTTCAAATCAGAAGAGGCCAGAAGAAGAAGGGTCCAGACTCATTTCAGTGCAGTGCAGTAACTGCTCATTGTTGTTTTTATTTTAAACCTAGTTTGGTGTGCTTTTAGTGGTGCTGTTATCTCTTTGCTTTCTTTACGTGGAATTCTTTTGGGGTTGTTGAACATTTGAAACCTAGTTTGGTGTGCTTTTAGTGGTGCTGCTATTTCTTAGCTGTCTTTACTTGGAATTGTTTTGGGGCTGTTAAAAATCTGAAACTTAGTTTGGTGTGCTTTTAGTGGTGTTGGTATTTCTTTGCTGTCTTTACCTGGAATCATTCTGGGGCTGTTGCAGATTTGAAACCTAGTTTGTTGTGCTCTTAGTGGTGCTGTTATTTCTTTGCTGTCTTTACTTGGAATTGTTTTGGGGCAGTTGAACATTTGAAATTGCCTTCTCCATACCCCAGGCAGGGAGGATCTCAGAAAAGGCTAAGGAAGCCAAGTGTTTCTTCTGTCTGTCCCCCGACCTCTGAATGTCCTGCTTCACTGTCTACACAGGCTGAAACATAGAAACATAGACTCTGACAGCAGATAAGGACTGCTTGGCCCACCCAGTCTGCCTATTGCCCAACCTATTAGATAAGATGCAGAGATCCTAGTTAACCAACAACCTACTTTTTCCTAACCCCCACCAGAAATACCTTTTGTCTGTCACAAGCATTCTTGAATTCCCCCACTGTTTTTGAACCCACAACCTTCACAGGAAGGCCATTCCATGCGTCCACCACCCTCTTTGTGAAAAAATCCTTCCTCACATTGTCCCTGAGCTGTACCCCTCTATCTCCAAATTGTGTCCCTTTGTTCTTGCACATCTCTTTTTCTGAAAGATGCTACCCTCTTGGACTTTGTTGATTCCCTTGAGGTACTTGAAAGTTTCTATCATGCCCCCACGCCTTTCCTTAAGGGTATACATATTAAGCTCCTTTAGTTTCTCTCTTCATATGGGTTCTGTTGCAGACCCTACACCATTTTAGTTGCCCTCCTCTGGACTGCCTTTATCCTGTCTATGTCTTTGCAGAGATGGGTCTCCAGAACTGTACACAGTACTCCAGATGGTGTCTCACCAACTGTCTGTACAGAGGGATAACAACTTCCTGTTTTCTACTGGTGATGCCTCTCCCTATGCATCCCAGTATACCCCCAGTCCTCATTACTGCCTTCTCACATTGCTTGCTTACCTTTAGGTAATATGATATGACTATCCCCAGGTCCCTTTCCATTTTTTTGTTGCTAGTACCTCCCCCCATTGTGTACTCTTCCCCTGGGATTTTGTTTCCCAGGTGCATTACTTTGTACTTCTTTGCATAGTTGCAGATTGTTAGTATCAAGTTGTACCAGCTTTTCCTGCTCCCTCCCCTTTCCTGAACTGCCTACCACCCTCTCTACACCTCTAACTATACAGTCCCCTATCACCAGAATCCTCCTTACTAACTGCTGCTCACTGTTGCCCTCAGGTGTCACCTTGTCTTCTTTCCCCTCAAAACCAAATGTCATCTGATCCCTCTCTTTAGAATCAGGCACCTGTATCTCTTCCAGGGGTGCAAAGTGATTTGCCATAAGTATCTCTTGGGTATGGCTGACTGCTGTGTGACTGCCACCTTCCATCTGATCTCCTTTCTCTCTGCGTCCCCTTCAGCCTCCATCCCCCAAGCCAGTGGGCCTCTGGGGTATTGAGGGTGCAGGGGGTACCAGCTTTGTTGAAGTTGCAGCTGGAATATTTCCTCCCTTGTTGCTGTCAGCTGGGTACTGAGCTCCCAGAAAGTCCTTCATATAGGGCAACGTCCCCTCCTCTAAAGCACTGCCCTGGAGATGAGTGTCCCACAGTCTCCATAACTGACTACCTCCCCACTCACCCTTATGCTCCATTCTAGCCTGCTTGGTGCTTATACTGTAAAAATGTCTGAGGTACTTAGTGATGTGTGAATGTCAACTGCCTGTCTTCCCAGTTGAATCAGTAGATCATGAAGCATGATCTTTGGTTGACCGACATGAACAATCACTTTCACTCACCAATTATCACCATCTGATCATCAAGCAAATTTATGATTTTTTATGATCTTCTTGGATCATGATCTGATCACCAAAAATACTAAAATTTCAAATTCTTAATGGTAATTTTTCATGATTTGGTTAACTTTCAAGTGATGATTATTGATGAGCGCATAAAGTTCATTTTATTGTGAATTTTAATGACTTGCTTTATTTACTAGCGATGATTGTTGATTATCACATAAAGTCTACTTTTTCTGTAGATTTTTAATGATTATATGAATGTACAAATGATGATTTTGTTGATTACATCAAGCCACAGTTGGTTAGCAAATAGCTGGACCCCATATTCAGAGACAACCACTACTGCCATGCAGACAGGAGTGCTGCATTGCACATAACTCATGTCCTGCTCTGTGCAATATTCAGAGAGTTAACACACTCCAGCTGGAACTTGCTAATTGTCTGAATACAGAGCAAACTGGCAGCACAGTGCATAAAAACTATGCTCTGCGCTGTTACAACATGGAGCTGGACATGACCCATAGGAGCCATGAACGATAGTGCAGCCCCAATGGGATAGCACTAGGACACCTCAGGGCTATATTCGGCACTTGCACACAAAAGGATCCATTAGGCATGCAAGGTGCAAAGGGGCCATTTTCAAGCCCATTATGGGCTCATTTGCATGCAACTGTCAGCAGCCTCGTAATGCCCATGCCATCACAGACCTGTAGTCTAGTGGACCCCCATGCCCACTCCACATCCATAGTACCAGTGTTGGGTAAGTTACTTTTTCTATTACTTTCTTTGCTTTTGAAAACTTTTTCCAGAAAGCTCTGTGCAGTCACTAGCAAGGATGGAGAAGTACTGGAAAAAGTAATACACCTTACAGTTACAACTAGTATGTCTTTTTATACAAAAGAAATATGTAACTGTAACTGATTACAATTGAAAGTAACTAGTAACTAACCTATTACTTTCAAAAAATGTAATCTGTTATAGTTATTTATTATTGTTTTTGTATAAAAAGAAATAAGTAACTGTAACTGTAAGGTGAATTACTTTTTCTAGTACTTCTCAATCCTTGCTAGTGACTGCACAGAGCTTCCTGGAACAAGTTTCCAAACATAATAGAAAGTAATAGAAAAAGTAGCTTACCCAACACTACATATTACTATATTAAAAGGACTCAGATTTCTGAGGCTCTTCTCTGCTCTTCTGGAGCAACCCAAACATGATATGATTGCACAGAACCAAATTAGCCTGTAAGCTTTGAGTCTGTAGTGTGGCCCTTTGTCTGGGCCCCCCCATGAAAGGTCACACCCCTGATGAATGGCCACTCTACAGACCCAAAGCACTGGGGCTAGTCGGGTGCTGTGCTAGCATGTTTGGCTCTATATAAACCGAGAGTTTTCTTAAATGCATTGAGTTTTGTGATTTATTTTAAGGACTGAGTGTGATTTTTCTGTGTTGCTCTGTGTTCTGAATTCCCCTACCGCACTGGTTGTGTTTCTTGTGCAAACAGGACTTTATGAGTTGCAGCATCCTTGGCAGCATGCTCTGTAGCACCCTCAGCAGTGAACTCCCGGGCTCACTCACTTCCAGCTCTTGTGTCAGGCTCACAAGGTATCCACTTCCAGCCCTGCTGGAAGGCTCCTGAGTCCAGCCATGCCTAACCCTGATGATACCCCCCCTCCCCCGCAGAACAGATACTCCTGAGCTTGTTCCCCATCAGAGCAGCCTTAAGTCCACATATTGTTTTCAGCATAGCCCATGTAGAAGTCCTCACCAGGCAATACTGCCTATCCTCTTAAAGCAGCGCTATTCATTGGTTAGGAAAAGTTCTGACCTATTTTTATCGTTGTCAGATAAAGAATGGACATTCAGACTGCAGATTATCATTGCCTTCATTTGTTCCATGGTTTGTTTAACTTGGTTTTTAACTTTTTTAAATTAGTGACTTGAGTCACAAAATCGATCTGCTGCCATTTTACCATGCTGTGCCGGAGATGTGCGTATTGAATGAAAGCTTGACCCACTGACTCTCGAAGGATTGATTGACATGCTGCCAGCATGATCTTCTCTTCTACTTCCTTGTGTTGTGCGACTGAATGTTATGCCGTATTTAAGCAAAGTCAATGCTTGGACTGTGTGTCTGCACAAATAGTAACAAGTCTGTGTTTTTTATTTATTTATTTATTGTTCACAGGTATATGCAGGAAAGGAATGGTTTGTCTGACTTTTTCTGGCTGATCTGTGACATGAAGGAAGCTGTACTTGCAGTCAGTACAGGCTGCACTTTGGACACTGATTCAAGCCACAAAACATTTTTTGATTGTCATTCCTGATGGCCACTATTTTGGTTACATCTCTTGTTTAGAAACAGCATCACAAATGAAGTGTAATTTAGGAAGGACAATGTTTTCCTGTAAACTGTTCTATCTGGGATTATGTGCTCTGAACAAGGTTGCAGGAAATTTATTTGCTTGTTTATGTGTAGTTTCTGAAGTTATCAACTACTGTATTGGATGTCCCAATCTGTGACCACAACTACACAGTTTCAGACTGGAGACCTATATTTTAAATGCTATGATCAGTAACAGTGATGACACGTACTCAGAGCTTTCCGAGGAACTCCTGGAAAATGAGGCCGCTGTCTCCCTTTTGAACTGACAACAGTCTCCTGACAAACCGTGAATGAGCTTGAAGAAGTGATTGACACTTCAGAGGGAGAAGCATAAGATGCATCATATTCAAATGAGCCTTCTCTAGAGGCATTGCTGGCAGGAGCGATCTCTACCAACAGCAGTACAGATGGTGGACTTGGCGAGATTGTATGCACCTTTTAGGCATAATATTACTTGAGAAATAGAAAATATGTGGAATACAGCAGCTCCATTAAAGCAAGCTATTTAGAACAATTGTACAGCAGTTGAGTGACTTTACAGAGTTTTTAAATAACAATCATTGCTGCTTTCACTTTCATTCACTACCTGGCTGATCCCACCTCCTACTGTCGACATGCCAGACAGCAGGCTCCAAACATGGCCTGCCTTGCTTTTCCTGGAGGACTGCTTGTCTCCTCCTCCAGGTAGCCACTCACTAATATATTTTAATTAATTAATTAATTTATGCTTCTTTGCTGACTCCCAACCCCCCATAAGCACTCTGGTCTCCCTTCCCACCAGTCTCCTTTTCAGCCCCTCCTCAGGCTTGCACATAGCTGTGGGTAGCTCATCCATTACTCCTCTTGAGGAGTGCTTAGTCCTGCCTGTTTCCATAAGGTTTTTACAATTTAAATTAAGCCTGCGAGGCATTGCCAAAAGCCATGGTGTGGCTTACAATGTGCAGCACTCTCTTCTGCTACTGCTGATGACTTCTCTGCTAGCTCTTTTTCCACTTACCCCCCACCCCAACTACTGCCATGGGAGTGTCTTCTTTTTGCTTCTCCAGCCCCTTTCTGTCTCTCAAGCCCCTTAGGGCAAAAACAACTTTGCCGCTGGAGCAGTGGTTCGGGAAGGTGGGGGAGGCACTTCCATCCATTGTCTCCTACACCTCCCGCTAGCTCCTTTTCTCTCCCTCTCTCATCGGATGGAGTAGGCCACTGCCTAAGCTCTGTATGGGCTGGGAGTTGCCAGTGCCTTCTGGCACTTTTGCTTCTAGCACAATACCGGTATGGGGCTGGCTGCAGCCCCAGTGTGTTCTTCTTGCCACTCAACAAATCAGCATCCACACTATGCTAGAGCTCAGGAAGCTCTCACTAGACTCCAGGGAAGAGTATTAATTTATTTAAAAAAAGGCTGGCCTCAACCACCAGGGAGCTAGCCCACCAGGACTAAATTTACATAGTGCCCCCACCTGGGCATATCTAGCCCACAGGACCACCAATTTTTTTTTCATTTTATCAAATGCTCTACTAGCCCCAAAGGGACTGCATTGGCCCACCTGGGCTACCAAGTAAAATACTGGCCACTCAGCTGCCAATGGGAGCCAAGGGGTTTTCCTGAGCCCACCTCTAAAACCACAGTTCCTCTGCTCTCTGCATCTACTATTATTACTGTGTTGTCCCCCCAGCTAACCTATTTTTTTACTTTATTTTTCAGTCGGACTGGACGTGGACTTCTTCACCATCAGATAAGTATACTTTTTTACCTAATCCATTCTTCCCACACCATTTTACCCCCTAAGTGCCACAAATCCTTTGTGACCTCCTTTCTATTCTTTTTTTACAGGTACAGTGGATGACATCCTTTTTAGACTCTTACCTCTGGCTCCCTAGTGCTCAGGTAAGGGCTTCTACTTGACCTATATTGAGTGGGTTGACTGTATTGGGGTGTCCACGTCCATTACAGGCTATGAGGTGTTCACCGTACAGCAGAGGCTGCTTTTGTAAATGTGGTATGGGAGAGTGAGGGTTCATAGGTTCATAGCAATTTACAAGTTCAGTGGGAACTGCTGCCTTTAAATGAACTCGCCTCTCATTTATTCACAGGAGGAAGTTGTGTATTTATTTATCCCCATGTATATATCTAAATTTTATTTACATATTGTTAAGGTATCACTATCTACTACTTGTTGCTGTAATGAATTCCACATTGTTATTATTCTTTGTGTGTGAAATGTACTTCTTTGAAGTGTTCTATTTCTTTCACCAATAAGTTTAAATGTATCAGTGCTAGTGATTTTTGTATTTGTGTTAGTTATGAGGCCTATTGTTTCCTTTAAGTATTCATCTTTAACAGCTTTAAAAGCCAAGCATAGAACTCTTCTGATCTGTCTATATTCTGTCAAGTATTGTTTAATATTGCATAATCTATAACTGTAGCTGTGATTATGTAGTGTTTTGATCTTTTTTGTTATCTTCCTTTGTAACCCTTCAATTATCCTCTTACTCCTTTTAGTATGAGGCATGCAGAACTGTTCACAATACTCGAGGTATGGTCTCACCAAACTGTTGTATAGGGGCATAATCACATCTCTGTCTCTACTTTTGATATTTCCTAAGATGCAATTAATAAATTTGTGACACTTTTTAACTTTATCTATGCTGTTCCTGTCAAAGGATGGATCATTTGAGATCATTACTCTGAGATCTTTTCTTCAGAGGCACTCTCTAATATAGTGTTGTTCAGTTTATATTGTAACATCAGGTTTTTGCAGCCCAAGTGCATTACCTTCCACTTCTTCTCATTGAATCTTATTTTGTTTAAATTAGCCCATTCCGATAGTAGATCAAGATGTGTTTGCAACTGTATTCCATCTGACACTATCTGGACCAAGCCCCCCAGTTTGCATTCATCAGCGTACTTTCTGATCCATGCGATTACCAGTTACTTTGAGTGTTGAAACCATAATATTAAAGAGGGTTGGGCCCAAGACTGACCTCTGTGGGACCCCACTAGTCACCTGACCATTTGCTGGCATATGCCCTCTAATAATTACCCTTTGAAATCTGTTATTCAACCATGAGTGTATCCAGCTAATAATGTTTGGATGCAATTGTATTTTAATGAGTTGCTCCAGCAGTATTTTGCGTGATACTTTGTCAAATGCCTTTGAAAAGTCAAGAAATATAATGTCAACTGGGATTCCATTATCCAATGCTGCACTGACTGGTTCAAAAAAATGAATCAAATTTGTGAGGCATGATTTTCCTGCTACAAAACCATGTCGTGTGGTGTCACCTAAATCCTTTATGCTAATATGTTCTATTATATATTTTTTAATAGCCTTTCCAAAACTTTCACTATCACTGAAGTAAGGCTTATGGGGGAGGGGGGGCACCACTGGATGACAGGGACTTAGTTTACATGGAATGGGATGAGAGAGGTGTTTGCTAGTGGATGCTAGGGACGTTTTTTGGGGGCAGTAAGGTGTGATGGAGTTTTATTTTTGGTTTCCCCCAAATGGCTAGATGCAATTTCTGGGCAGAACAAGTCCTCTGCCATCACCATGATCACAGACTTCTACTCAGCATTGGATTTCTGTACTGTCAGCTGTCTAATATAGGGGTGATTGACAAGCTTTCCCACCCAGGAGCAGCCAATGAAGAGCAGGAGGGAGTAGGCGGGACTTCCACTAGGAATCTCACAAAAGGTCAAGCCGATTGAGCAGAAATGTTTCAGTGACTATTGTCATCACTGTTATTTTGCAAGGTCCTTTTGTACATGGAGAATAAAATGCTGCAGTGAGATCTGCAGCACAAAGGCTAGTGGATTTGTGGAATGTTGGTTTATTTGGTGGACTGATGGATGGGTGGGTGACCAGCGTGGTAAGCATGCCAGTCATTTTTGATTCTTGAGTGGGATGAGAAGTACGGAAAGGGAGAGGGAGCTAAGCCCAGGAGTGCAGCTCCTGGGTTTGTGGATGGGGGATGCATAGTGTCTGTGTGTGCGTGGGTGGGTGGGGGAAGCACAGCCTCCATGTGTGTGGCTGCAGGAAAAGCACAGCTTCTGTTTGTATATGTGTGTGGGGGAAGCACAGCTTCTGTCTGTATGTGTGTGGGGGGATGCATAGTGTCTGTGTGTGCGTGGGTGGGTGGGGAAGCACAGCCTCCATGTGTGTGGTTGCAGGAAGCACAGCTTCTGTCTGTATGTGTGTGGGGGAAGCATAGTGTCTGTGTGTGCGTGGGTGGGTGGGGGAAGTACAGCCTCCATGTGTTGTGGCTGCAGGAGAAGCACACAGCTTCTGTCTGTGTATGTGTATGGGGGGAAGCATAGTGTCTGTGTGTGCGTGGGTGGGTGGGGAGAGCACAGCCTCCATGTGTGTGGCTGCAGGGAAGCACAGCTTCTGTTTGTATGTGTGTGTGGGGAAGCACAGCTTCTGTCTGTATGTGTGTGGGGGATGGCTAGTGTCTGTGTGTGTGGGTGGTGGGGGAAGCACAGCTCCATGTGTATGGCTGCAGGAGAAGCACAGCTTCTGTCTGTATGTGTGTGGGGGGGAAGCACAGTTTCTGTGTGTGTGTGTGTGTGTGTGGCACAGCTTCGGTGAGGGGGGAACACAGCTCTTGTGTGTGTGTTGGGGGAAAGCACAGCTTATGTGTGTGTGTGTGTGTGCATGCGTGTGTGATGGGGAAGCACAGCTCCTGTCTTGGGGGAGCACAGCTCCTGTCAGGAGGGGAACACAGCTCCTGTCTGAGAGGGGGGCACAACTCCTGTCTGGGGTTGGGGGTAAGCACAACTCCTGCCTGTGTGTGCCAGGGGAGGACATCTCTTGGGTGTTGGGGGCCAGAAGATGACAGCTCCTATATTGGGGGCCAGGGAGTGCAGCTCCTGTTTGGGAGGGTGGAGGCAAAGCACAGCTCCTGTGTCAAGGCATCGGGACAATAGTGTCTGTGTTGGGAGAGTACAGCTGCTATTTTGGGGCATGGGGAAAGCAGCTCCTGTTGCCTATTTGTTTTTTTTTATTTATTTTTGTCCTCTATCACCATATCTCTGTTTACATTACACTGGCATTTAAGAGCAACTCTGCACTTCAGCAGGTGCTTTCATAAATAAGATGTTTGAGCTGCTACAATTTACTAGAGAATAAATTTTTTTATTGTGTTTGTTTCCAAAATTTACAGTGCATCTTGGTAGTCCTTCTGAAAAGTCTGTGTAGAAAACATTGCAAACATTTGCATCTCCCCTGTTAGCCTCACAACTCATTTGTTTATGATACCATAGTGCTCACCATGGCAGACAATGATGTCACAAACATATACATGAAATAAGCAAGGCCACTGATTTTCGGTTTTTACCGGAAAACCCAGTAAAATTCTGGAATTAGAGTTGCCAAGACACCGGTAAAAACAAAGATTTCATGGAATCTGGCAGTTTATATCAGATTAGTAAATCTACAAAACTTGTATTTTTCTTATAATTGCTTCCTATATTATTTTCAGTTTGCTTTATTTAATGCTCTGTATATCAAGCCTTCTTTTATTCTGATTATTTATACACATACTAAAAGAATGACAGCAGAATCCCGGTAAATTCCGGAAATTAGAGTAACAACCACCGGTGCAATTCCGGAATCTGATGTCTTGAAAATGGAATTTCATTGTTTTAATCACCGTAAATCAGTGACCTTGAAAATAAGTACTGCATTTATATTTAGTAGAACAACAGCATAGGAAAGTAAAACAAAATAACAAATAACTAGAAAACAATAAAGTTAAAGAACAATCGGTGTAAATGTAATGTGTTTAAGCTTTTTATTATAATAAAGAGTTGCTCTTTAACTCTCTTTTCCATTAAAACTCAGCTTTCTTTACTCCTATGCTGTACGGAACCCTCTATTTTTCTCTGCTCCCTTTCTCTGCTCACAGTACTATAAGTTCCTCATACTTACCTATTTTTACCTTTATTTCAACATGTCTGTCCATACATTTGCTGCCCTCACCAAAGTCAAATACTAAATTTAGTATTAAAGCTGTCATTAATTTGTCCTTAAAGTCTAATTATAGTAATTTTTAATCATCTTTAGTCATTAACAGAATAATACAGCCTCTAAGAATATTAAATTCTAAGAAGTATTCAATAAACAATGTAAGAGTAAATTATTACTAAATGAAGATTAGAACTAGATCTGCATTGTACTTGAAAACACAGTTTTTGAATACTCACTAAATCATAACTGAAGACATCTCTTGGGTGTTCACCTATGAGAAACTGAAACTGCCTCAGTTTGACTATCTTGTATATATAAATGGTTACAAAAATAGGTTCTCTGACAGCACTCCTATATTGATCCTTTGCATCCCAATTATTTTCTGTAATGTATAGGGACATTTTTAATACTAACCTGTTAATATGTTTCTGTTGCTTTAAATATCTGCTCATAAAAAAATACAACTCTCAAAATCCTTTGGGGGAGGTGCACTTCCCAACAAACATGTGATCTCCCAAAACCCTTTGGGGGCATTTTTCAAGATGCTGAACGTCCACTGTGTTTTGAATTCTGAGGGTTAGGAGAGTGCATGGATTAGTTGAGATTCACAAGTTGTAGCTATGTTGAAAAAGATACATAGGCCCAGATATTCAAAAGGGTTGTGCATGGCGCAACAGTGTTGCACCATGTGCAACCCACTGATGCACCCCGGCACGATATTCAAAATGGAAAAATGTGCTGCACAAATCCCGATGCACCAGAGCGCATCAGTAATGTATGCAGGCACAGGTGGGGTGTGCCCATGCACACTCCCCGCCTCCCCGTCAGCCGGGCGAGTGGCAGCATTCTCGCCCGCCTGCCGCCCCCGCTGCCCTCCAACTGACAGTTTCGGGAGTTGCTTGTAGCCTATTGTTCAGCATGAGTCAATGGGTGTGCAGTCGATGTCAGCATACTAGTTCAGATATGTGAATGATTCATTCACATATTTGGACTGAGTAGTACGGTATGGGTTGCACACCCATTGGCCTGCCAGAACCAATGGGCATGCAGCCCCACTGGAGCTGTCAGTCGGTGGATGCAGGGTGGCAGGTGGCAGGTGCTGCCACCCGCCGCTGACAGGGGGAGTGGGGCGGTGGGGCTCAGTGGGCAGGTGGGGAAGGGGTTACACTAGACCACCAGGGTAGTAGGGGTCTGTTATATGTTAAGGATGCCTGCGATCAGGCGGTGATCAGTCCACTGGACTACCAGGGATATTGGATGGGGGGGACTATACTGATGCCCGCTGATGGGGCACATAGAGGTCCACTGGACCACCAGGGATATTGGACAGGTTTTTTTTTATATTACAGGAATGCCCGCGATTGGGCTGCAGGGGGCGAGGTCCCTCGATGGCTGCTGCCTGGCAGGGCACCAGGCACAAGTCATTGGGGATCACGCACCTGCATGCTAATGGCATGCAAATGAGGTTGTAATGAGATGCAAATGGCCCCTGTGCACCTTGCATAAATTATAGCCCCATTTGCATGTCCCCTTTTGAAAATCGCAGGTGCTATGCATGGCGCAATGGCACTTGCGCCAGCGCATCTCCATGCTCCACTCTGGCCACTTGTGCTGGTGCAGTGCCACTGAGCCATGCACAGTGGGGGTGGCCAAGCTGCGATATTCAAAGCTGCTGCACCATAGCGCAGCTCTGTTGAATATCGCCCAGGCCACACCCCTCCGCAACAAAGTTGAGCTGCACCCAGGCTTGCGCCACAGCCTGGGGCAGTTTGAATATCTGAGTCATAGTGTATCGTGGAGTGTTGTTCTGTATAGAATTCCAACCCTTTCAAATTGCTGTTATACCACAGTTCAAAGGTCATGGAATGTGATTCAACCATACTGTGGTAGAACAGCATTCTAGAACCTCCATGAATCAGTTTCATTTTGAAAGCAAAACAGCTCACAAACACATATTTCACACAGTACTATACACTATAAAAAATACAGGATGAGCAACTCTATGCATAACCAGCATGTTTTGCCACCTCAGGGTTCTGATTCCCATGGACCTCGAGCTTTGCTCTTGAGTTAAGAGGAATCAGAATCCCTCTGTGGCAGAACACACTGGTAGTGCATAGTTGCCCATACAGTATTCGCTATACTATAAATAGTATAAAAGGCTAGAATCCATGTACTTTTTTATAATTTTGTTGATTGTGAAAGTATCTTTTTTTGTGTATACTTGTTAAAGAATTTCTGCTTGTGCTTGCTTGGTGTAATTTTTCTGTTTCTGAAAAGCATGCCTTAAACTGATACTCCATGTGGCTATTTATATAAAAGGTGTTGTGCTCAGCTTGAATTTTGGAGTGTATACCAAATCCATCTGAAGTACAATTTCTGATTGTTGAACATACAATAGAAAAAAAAACTCTGTTAGTTGTACTATTTTGTTGCTCATTTGTGCTTGCTTGCTTGCTTACAGTAAGTGTGTGCATTCTGCCTCATGCTGTATATTCAGCCTGCAATATACATGTTTGGTTGGATTCTGATTTTATTATTACTAATTGGTTCATACTTTGTGTTCCATTCGCTTTAAAGAGCAACTCTGCACTTCAACATGTGCTTTCATAAATAGGATGCTTCAGATGTTACAGTTAACTAGATGATACGTTTGTTTCATTTACAATGTTCCTTTCCAAGACTAAATACTTTTGCAGCTTGCTTCAAAGTGCCCTAGGGTACACAGTTATGGATGGCCTTCGCAAATAAACAGCTTTTTAATTGCAACATCATTTTCTCCTCCGATTTTCTTCTCCCCAGAGTCATCCTGAATCCTAGCAGGTGTCCCACATGGTAGTGCAATGTGCTACCCTCTGCACCTCCAATCCATCTGCTAGATTTTGTAAACTGGTTTCCACAGAAAGCTTTATTTAATATATCTCTTATTTTACAGGTCTTGGAGGGCATAAAACCATAGCTATCACATAAGTATATGAATTGTTCTATCTGACTTATATGTAGTTTAGACCCCCCCAGTCCTTTGTGTCCTCTAGTTTATTTTTTTACTTTCAGCCATTTCTTAGGATTAACTTCTAGCACCTCAACTTTGATCGGCAAGGTAAAAGAGTTACCCTTTATAATGAATGTTAAAATATTTTTTTATTATATAGACTAACCTTGCATAACAGCAAGATATCATTTCTTTTACAGGGTTCCTATTTTGACTTATTCCCATAGCTGGGTGGATTGGAGCACTTAGGTCAAGCAATGAGTATTTGGCTTTAGCTGTTTTGAACCACAGATACATAGATAGTGATAACAAAAGGCCTATCAGCTCATCCTGTCTACCCACCCTACCTAGCTACTCTGTAGTGGCCATCCCTTCCCTTTGTTTTGCCCCATTTTCTAACTAACATCATATGCCTGTTCCATACCTGCTGGAGGCTGTTCACTGATCTGGTCCATACCACTTCCTCCAGTAACTTGTTCACTGCCCACCACTCCTTATGTGAAAAAGTGATTACAGGTGTCCATTTTGACACACCCCTGCAAGTTTGTGTTCCCTCTTATCCCAGTAGTTGAACTCAAGGTGAGACGTTCCTTGGCATCCACCCTATTTGTCCTGTGCAAGTACTTGTATGTCTTGATCATGTCACCCCTTTCCTTCCTTTTCTCAAGCATGTACATGTTCAAGTCCTATAGCCTCCACTTGTTTGTCTTGTCCCCTACTTCATAGGCTATCTTGCTTGTCCTGCATTGTACTGCTTTCACTTTATCAAAGTCTCTCCTCAAGTATGGATTTCAGTACTTTTTGCAGTATTCCAGCTGTGGTAACACTAGTGACCAGTACAAATGGGAGAACCACCTCAGCATTGTGTTTGTCTTGCCCGCTGCTTAATACAGTGTACTTTTTTCATGCTCTTCTGTATCATGTTCTCTAGGCCCTTTTTCTCCATGGTGCTTTCTAGCATCACTAGAAACACAGAAACATAGATTTTGATGGCAGATAAGGACCGCTTGGCCCACCCAGTCTGCCCATTTCCCTACCTAATGGATAAGATGCAGATCCTAGTTAACCAGCAGCCTACTTCTTCCTACCCCCACCCCCTAGAATTGCCTTATGACTATCCCATGCATGCTTGAATTCCACCACTGATTTCGACCTCAACCTCCTCTGAAGGCCGCTCCATGCATCCACAACCCTCTGTAGAAAAATACTTCCTTAGATTACCTCTGAGCCGCCCTTCTGTCTTCAAATTGTGCCCCTTGTTCTTGCACCCTCTTTTTTTTGAAAAGATGCTACCCTCTTGGACTTGTTGATTCCCTGAGGTACTTGAAAGTTTCTATCATGTCCCCCCTCTCCTCCTTTCCTCGAGGCTATACATATTAGCTCCTTAAGTCTCTCTTCATATGTCTTCCGTGCAGACCCTGTATCATTTTAGTTGCCCTCCTCTGACAGCTCCATCCTGTCTATGTCTTTGCTGAGATTGGGTCTCCAGAACTGCACGCAGTACTCCAGATGGGGTCTCACCAACTGTTTGTACAGAGGGATAATAACTTCCTGTTTTCTACTGGTGATGCCTCCCATGCATCCCAGTATCCCCAGCCTCCTTGCTGCCCTCTCACATTGTTTGCCCACCTTTAGGTCATCTGATATGACTACCCCAGGTCCTTTCCATTGTTGTTGTTGTTAGTATCTCACCCCCATTGTGTACTTTCCCTGGTTTTTGTTTCCCAGGTGCAGTACCTTGCACTTCTTAGCATTGAATCTAAGCTGCCATACATTTGACCATTCCTCTAACCTTGCCAAGTCCCTTCTCATCCTTTCCACCCCACCTTGTGCATCAACTCTGTTGCAGATCTTTGTGTCATCTGCAAAGAGACATACTTTTGCTTCCAGTCCCTCTGCAATGTCGCTTATAAAGACATTGAAGAGCACCAGTCCTAATACTGAACCCTGCAGTACCCCACTAGTAAGCCCCCTTTCTTCAGAGTGGACTCCATTTGCTGTTACTCTCTATGTCCTATTCTCCAGCCAATTCTTTACCCAGGCTGTCATCTTGGGACCCACTCCAGGCTGGCTAACTTGTATATTAATCTTTTTGTGTGGACTATGTCAAATGCCTGTAGTCTAGGTAGGCCATGTCCACAGCCCCTCCCTGATCTACTACTTGGTTACCCAGTCAAAGAAATCTATCAGATTTGTCTGGCATGACCTTCCCACTATGAATCCATGCTGCCTTGGGTTCTGAGCCCTCTGGCCTCTAGATACTCAACAATTCTTTCCTTCAGAAGTGATTCCATCATTTTCCTACCACTGAGTTTAAACTAACAGGTCTATAGTTTTCTGCTTCTGCCTTGCTCCCACTTTTGTGAAGGGGAATCACATCTGCCCTTCTCCAGTCCTCGGGTACCACCCCATCGTCCAATGATTTGTTAAAGAGGGTAGTCAGTGGTGTCACTAGTTCTACCCTTAGTTCTTTTAGAATTCTGGGATGAATCCCATCAGGCCCCATTGCTTTGTCCACCTTCAGTTTTAAGAGTTCTTTCAGAACCCTTTCTTTTGTAAATGGGCTGGTATCAACTTCTGTATCCAGAGTGTTTCTACTGTTTGTTTTAGGTACCTCCCACTTCTTTGTAAATACTGAGCAAAATATTTGTTTAGTATCTCTGCCTTTTCACAGTCACCTCTTCCCACCCTCCCTCCTCTTTATTAAGCCTCACTAACCCTCCCTTGGTCTTTCTTGCTCCCTGATGTACCTATAAAAGGTTTTATCCCTCTTAACTGAGTTGGCTATCTTTTCCTGGTTTGGGCCTTTGCTGTTCTGACTGCCTTCCCAGCTTCCTTTGCTTTAACTGATACAGTTCTCTGTCCTGCTTCTTCTGTGATTCCTTGTACTTCCTGAATGCTTTCTTTTTCTCTTGAACCTTCACTGCCACTTCCTTTGAGAACCATAGTGGTTTCTTACATCATTTCATTTTGTTTATTTGCTTCACACAAAGGCTTGTTACCTCTGTGATGGCAGTTTTTATTATTCCCCATTGTTCTTCCACCCCTCCTTCCTGCCCATTTGCTAGTGCATTCCTTAGACACTCATCCATTTTGGCAAAGTCAGCCCTCCTAAAGTCCAGTACTTTTGCCTTTGTATGGCTTGACTCTATTGCTGTGTTTATTGTGAACCATACTGTTCGATGGTCGCTAGTTCCCAGATGGCTACCCACTTCTACATCTGTGATCCTCTCTTCATCTCCATTTGAGAGAACCAGGTCTAAGATTGCTCCCTCTCGAGTGGGCTGCAATACTAGTTGTCTAAGGCATGCCCCCTGTAGGGCATCTAGAATAACCCCACTCTTTGAAGTGGCTGCTGCAACTGCACTCCAGTTAACATCTGGCATATTCAGATCACCCATCAGCAATATCTCCCCTTTTTCTGCCATTCTAAGTATTCTTTCTATCATTTCCTTGTCCATTTCCTCCCCCTGAGAAGGGGGTCTGTATACAACCCCTGTGCGGATTGTGGTGCCATTGCCGGTCTCCAAATTTACCCACAGTGCTTCTTCTCCTCCCTGTTTTCCCTTTTGTTCTGATGCTTTGATTCCTTCCCTTATGTACACCCATTTCTTATTGCACTCTTGGGTTCCTCTTCCCAATGTGCATCACTTTAAACTGAACTACTAGTACCCAAGCTTATGCTCTAACCAGTAAGAATTCTGAGGCAGTGTGGTAAGAGAGAATTAGGAGGTTGTAAGGCAGAGTGATCTAGTGGTTTGAGCACTGACATGGGAACCAGGAGATATAGGGCCCAGCTGTCAGCTAGAGCCAAATCCTCACTCTGTAATTTTTGGGCAGTTTTCTTAACCTTCCAGTGCTGCAGTCCACCCATCTGTGGGAACTGGTAGAAGCAGAACCCCACTGGAAATGAGAAACTGCATCTCAGTAGGGCTATGCAGATAGATAGTTAGATAGCTAGATAGATAGCTAGATAGATAGATAGATAGATAGATAGATAGATAGATAGACCGTGTAAGCATCCAGTGTATGATGGCACGGGGGTAACTTAATGAACTGGGAATGTGAAGTTGTGCAGGGTTAATATGTCTTTTTTGAAATATTAAAAAAAAGAGAAAACCTGAAGTCCTCCCCACCAGTAACTCCCCCCTCCCAGCAGACCTTAGCAAATTAGGCACTTACAAATGACTGCCTTCTGTTATACCTGAACCAAAGTGCACCAGACCACACACATCAATCAATCAATCAATCAATCAAAATCTTTATTTATCCAGGCGAACATCATTGAGCAGAGCTCTTTTACAAGATGGACCTGGTTAGAACAGGGTCAGGTAACATCCATCATAAAAACATATAAATGCATGTAAATAACTATATAAACACAAACACAATGGTGCAGTAATAGGGGAGTCAAATGATAAAAGGAAGACAAGGCAAGCCATAACAGAGGAGGATTCAAATACAAGGGGGCAGCTGCACCATTGAACCATAGAACTGTATATAAACCATGTTCTCTGTATAGAAGTACCAGTTAATTCATTTAACGGGGCAGTCATTAGCACTAACCATGAAATTGCTTGGAGAACCACCAACTAATGGCAGATGGGGTACCTGGACGGGTATGTAATATGTAAGCGAAGGATAAACATTGTGAGAAGTGAAGTCCCAAGAATAGGTCAGTAGAACTGATGCAGCAGAGGGGGCCTATGGGGAGAGGGAAAGGGGAGTTAGGACTTTTATGGTATGATTGCATGTAGATTGTGGATGAGTGCAGTACAGAGTTGTGAAAAGAAGACTGGAGAAAGTGGGAAGAGGAGACCAGTATCAAAGAGAGAAGAGAGGCATCAAGGTGTTACATGAAAGCATGATGACAGACCAGGGCCAAGGAGGAGACAAGCACTAGAAGTAATTAGTTCATGGTTAAACGGTACAGGTTAGCATGATGACAATTCATGGGCATGGGAAACAATTGCACTGATCATTTCTGAAAGGTAAATATAAGAGCTTGAAAGATGAGATGCCGATGGGTGACCTCAGTTTCAGTTTTTTTTGCAATTTATTCCACAAGGAGGACAGTGTAAAGCTTATAGCAGCCCTGCCAAAGCAAGAGTTAACTTTGGGAACCATCAGTAGGAGAGATCTGCAACTTCTCAGGGCATAATTGCCTATTGGTTTTATAGAAAGACAGTCTGTAATGTATTGGGGCAGTTTTTTGGAGATGGCTTTCAGGGTCCATAAGGCTGCATTTTTATCACGCCTGAATTGAAGAGAACTCCACCCCACTGATTGATAAAGGGAGCAGTGGTGAGTGGAATAAGGCAGGCCTGTGATGAACCTCAATGCTCTATGATATAATGTGTCAAGTTTGGTGAGTTAGGAAATGGGACAGTGACTGTAGAGGATGTCAGCATAATCTATCAAGGATAGAAAGGTTGATTGTACCAGCTGCAGTTTGGCATCTCTAGTTAAGAAGCGGGCTATCCTAAAGAACAGGCCAAGTCTCTGTCATAATTTTTTGAGTAATTCTTCAACGTGCTCTATAAAGGAGAGCCTATGGTCCAGCCATATTCTCAGGTATTTGAATTTAGGGACAAATTCCAACTTCTCGCCAAGAATTATAGTAATCTGCGCACAGAATCTGATAGTGCTGAATTTAAAATTTGGGCAGCGGGAGAAAAGAGCATTGCTTTTGTTTTCTTGGCATTAAGTAATAGTTTTTTGTTTAGGAGTTGGTGTTGCAGCAGGTTGAACTCAGATTGAAGGTCATTACATGCAGATTGTATTGACGGGCGGCTTACATACAGAACTGTGTCATCTGCAAAAAGATTGGTGGAACATCTGGTTGTCAATGGACTACAGGACCCAAGGCAGCATGGTTTCACCAGGGGGAGGTCATGTCAGACCAACCTCATTGAATTTTTTGACTGGGTGACTAGGGAGGTGGATCAGGGGAGGGCAGTGGACATGGCCTATCTGGACTTCAGTAAGGCCTTTGACACTGTGCCACATAGAAGACTATTACACAAACTGGGGAATATGGTGTGGGCAGGACAGTAGTGTGGTGGGAAGGTAACTGGCTGGGTGGCAGGACACAGAGTGGTGGTAAATGGCTGTCCCTCCACAGAGGGAAGAGTAACCAGTGGGTACCACAGGGATCAGTGCTGGGACCGGTCCTATTCAACATCTTCATCAGTGACATTGCACAGGATCTAGAAGGCAGAATTTCACTGTTCGCTGATGACACAAAGCTCTGTAATAGAGTAGACACACCAGAGGGTGTAGTCAGAATGAGAAGGGACCTGCAGAAACTTGAAGAATGGTCAAGGGTTTGGCAGTTGAAATTCAATGCAAAGAAGTGCAAGATAATGCATATGGGGCACAAAACCCTGGCACAATATATCAGTTGGGGGCTGAGGATATAGCATGCACCAAGCAGGAAAGGGATCTTGGGGTTGTCATCTCTGATGACCCCAAGGTAGGGAAACAGTGTGACAAGGCATCAGGTAAAGCAAATAGGATGCTGGGATGTATAGGCAGGGGCATCACCAGCAGGAAAAGGAGGCTGTAATTCCACTATACAAGACACTAGTGAGGCCCCACCTGAGTACAGTGTACAGTTCTGGAGACCATACCCACGTAAGGACATAGACAGGGTAGAGAAGGTTCAGAGGAGGGCAACAAAGATGGTGCATGGGTTGCATCACAAGTCCTATGAAGACAGGTTGAAGGAACTGAACATGTACTCCCTGGAGGAGAGGAGGGAGAGGGATATGATAGAGACATACAAGTATCTTACAGGGAGGAACAGGGTGCAGGAAAACACTATTTTAAGCTTAAAAAGATGTTTCAGGACTAGAGGGCATGGGATGAAGTTGGAGGGAGGACGATTCAGAGGAAAACATGAGAAAGAATTTCTTCACAGAACGGGTGGTGGACAAGTGGAACACCCCTGCCAGAGGAAGTGGTGGGGCTGAAACAATCACGGATTTAAGAATGCATGGGATAGACATAAAGCAATTCTAGAGGGCAGGGGTAAGGGGAAACAGACTTCTAGGAAAACAAACTGAACTTACAAGCTCAAATGGGCAGACTAGGTGGGCCATAGGCCCTTATCTGCCGACACTGTCTATGTATCTATGTATCTATGTAAGAATGTTGGCCTTAGTTATGCTTTCATCAATATTGTTGAAGTATATTGCAAATAAGATCGGTCCTAAGATAGAACCCTGGGGAACACCTCTTCCGAGAGGTTTGAGAGTTGAGAGATCTCCTTCCGCTTTCACCTGCTGGAAACGATCAGAGAAGTAGTCGTTGAACCACTGTAAAGATAATGGGTCAGCACCTAGTGAGGTCAGGGAAGAGAGTAGCAGAGAATGGCTGACAGTGTTGAAGGCCTTTCTCAGGTCCAAGAATACGGTGCAGGTGTAATAGCTGTTGTCTAGCTCTCTTTGCCAGTCATTAGTCACTTTGGCAAGTGCTGTGATGGTGCTATGTTTAGCTCTAAACCTTGATTGGACTGTATTAAGCAGGTTATTAGCTTCTAGATACTGCCTCAGCTGGTTTCTTACGACTTTTTCCAGTAATTTTGACAAGACCGGGAGAATCGAAATTGGTCTGTAATTATTTAGATCAATGGGATTTCTGACTTGAACAGAGGTATGATGTGTGCTGTTTTCCATATTGAAGGAATGGATCCTTGAGTTAATAATAGGTTAAATAAATGGGTTATGGGCATGGCTAACACATGGATGGCCACCTTCAAGAAATATGGGTCGAGGGTATCCACACCAGCACTTTTTTTTTTACATCCAGTTTTAGCAATAGGTCTTCAACTTCTTTTAGAGTAGTAGGATGCAAGGAGAAGACTGAATCGGTGATGCTAGGATCTGTACCTTGATTATCCACCTAACAGCATATCAAATTCGTAGGGGAATTGTCGAAGGCTAAGCCTTCAGTCCAAAGTGATTATCGAAGGCATCCAGAACTTTCAGTCTGTCACTAATGATGCTGTTGTTTAAGGAGATTTCATCAGATAGTGAGCCACCGGACTTGTGACCAGACAAGTCCTTGACGGTTTTTCAAAATTTTGTAGGATTTTTGGAGGCAGAGAGAAATTCAGAATGATAGTATGCAGCTTTTGTATCTCTAACCATTCTAGTACATGAGTTTCGTGCCCTTTTGAACTTACACCAGTCCGTAGCAGACTGGGTTTTGCGTGCTTTTTTCCATAGGTTATCTCTTTCAGTCAATGCAGATTTTAATAATGGTGTGAACCATCTACATGCATTTTTTGCTATTCGCACCTTAACTATAGGGGCATATTTATTTACTGCGTCTAGGATAATTTTGCTGAATATGTCGAATGCTGATTGCGTGTTTTTTGCCAAATAGAACTCTTGCTAATACAAGGAGTGCTTCAGTTCGTTTATGTAGGCAGTGAGATCTCAAGGTAGGGAAACAGTGTGACAAGGCAGCAGGTAAAGCAAATAGGATGCTGGGATGTATAGGCAGGGGCATCACCAGCAGGAAAAGGGAGGTCATAATTCCACTATACAAGACACTAGTGAGGCCCCACCTGGAGTACAGTGTACAGTTCTGGAAACCATACCTACGTAAGGACATAGACAGGTAGAGAAGGTTCAGAGGAGGGCAACAAAGATGGTGCATGGATTGCATCACAAGTCCTATGAAGACAGGTTGAAGGAACTGAACATGTACTCCTGGAGGAGAGGAGGGAGAGGGATATGATAGAGACAAACAAGTATCTTACAGGGAGGAACAGGGTGCAGGAATACACTATTTTTAAGTGAAAAGATGTTCCAGGACTAGAGGCATGGGATGAAGTTGGAGGGAGGACGATTCAGAGGAAACATGAGGAAGAATTTCTTCACAGAACGGGTGGTGGACAAGTGGAACACCCTGCCAGAGGAAGTGGTGGGGGCTGAAACAATCACAGGATTTAACAATGCATGGGATACACATAAAGGAATTGTGGAGGTCAGGGGTAAGGGGCAACAGACTTCTAGGAAAACAAACTGAACTTACAAGCTCAAATGGGCAGACTGGGTGGGCCATAGGCCCTTATCTGCCGACACTGTCTATGTATCTATGTATCTATGTATCAAAGTTCCATCTAGATCTCTTGGCAGCAAACTTCGCGAAGTAGTAGGTTTGTTGCTTGATCTTATGCAAGCAATAAATGAGTGATCACTGATATCACTGAAGAAGGTGCCAGCAAAGGAGAAGAGATGTGGTTTATTCACTAGGATAACATCTAGCAGGGAGCTGTTATCCACATTCTTTTTATTTACCCGTGTTGGTTCAATAATGAGTTGTGATAATCCATGGGTGTCACAGAAAGCTATGAGAGAAGCGGTGGTTTTAGATAGCCAGTCTAAATTAAGATCCCAAGAATAATTATTTCTGAGTATTGTTGTTCAATGATATTACTCAGATAAGGTAATAATTGCAGATCAGCAGAAGGAGGTCTATAGCACCCTATGATACATAATGTTGAAGTGTGCCAGATGGTGACTTGAAGAGACAGACATTCATAAGCATTTGCAACAGATAAAGCACTCAGACAGGATGACGTATACCTATCCTTGACATAGACGGCAACCCCTCCACCCCTGGAGTGTCTGTCTGCTCTAAATAGTAAATAGTTAGGGATATTGACTTCCCTGTCGGAGGCGGCTGGTCTAAGCCAGGTTTCTGAAACCACTAGGATGTCTGGTTGAGTATGGAGGACCCAGGCCTGGATCATGGAGAACTTTTTTAACAGACTGCATACATTAATTTGGAGGAAACTCATGCCTTTCAGTGTGGCAAGGTCAGAGGGAGATGTGATTGCAGCTGGTGGCCCCGGATTGAGCTCCACATTTCCTGAGCACAGGAGAAGAAGGAGTAAAAGTTTTCTTAGAGTGGCAATAGTAAGCTTCATACTGGTAACCCCTTTATGTCGTTGTGGGCCATCATCCTGGGGGGTGCGCCCCAACATTTTTTGCCCTTCCCACTAAGGGTGGCAGAGACGAGTACGCTGACTGTCATCTGTAGAGGTGACGCCTCTATGATGTTGGCGGAAGAACACATGCTTATTTTTAATCTGTTCTTCATTTGCCCCATGCTGACCCCCACCACCCCACCTCATCTACCCATGGCAACCACCAACCCTGTCATCCCTCATCACAGTCAGTGGAGATCCATGTAGAGAAGTTGGGTTGTGCCAGTGGTTGTCAATCTGAAGACAATATAGCTCTCCAGTTTTCCCCTTTTCTGCATCTGCACCCTTCTATCAACTGAGCTAAGGCTTGCAAGATCCCTTGGGGCCAGCTCTTGCACGTCCTGCTATCCTCCTAATGGAGGTCCAAGCTCCCTAGCCCACTGAAGTGTGTCATAACAGCTGCAGAATACATGACCAGCCCATACCCTGTTGGGACATGTTGCAGTTGGCAGCATCTCTTCCACATGCTGTTATCCTATTAATGAAGTAGCAAGCTCCATGACCCACTGCTGGGGGTTACTGTGGCTGCAGAATGTACACCAGACCCTCTTGTGCAGGGTTGCATTGCATTTGGCATCATCTTTCGCACATACTGCTATCCTCTTATTGGAATAGCAAGCTCTATGGCCTAATGCTGAGGGTCACTGTGGTTACAGAATGTACATCAGACCATCCCCTGCTGGGATGTTTTGCAATCAGCAGCCAGTCACCCAAGCACCAGCCTCCAAAGTTCACTCCAGAATCTAGTGCCCAAAGTGCTATTGCTGCTGGGCATATGTTTTCTGAGTTATATGCAGGAACCATCAAGGAACAGGCTGGAGTTCTACAGCAAGAAGCTGGTTTGGATTAGCTGACACATCAGTGCAGTGGTAATGCTACATCTTGCCGTGCCAGAGACCTGGATTTGGAAATGAGCCTGAGTGGTGAGGGGCTGGCTGGATGAGAGGATGGCTGCCTTTGCCTATATATGAGTGCCCCCCACAGTAGTGTGGGAGACATCATAGTGGCCACCAAGTTAGGGGTGTGGGAGCGTGTCAGTTTGCACATGTGCATGCCTATTGCATGCATGCATGCATGTGCATGTTGATGCCACTGATTCAGAGGGGAGGGAGTAAAAGTGGTAGAAGGGAATCATCAGGGCAGCAGGATAATGCTAGTATCCTGCAGGACCCTCACCTACTGACCAGGCTGTTCCAACTGATCACAGAGTCTGTCTCATTATGGGACATCTGGGGAGATAAGCAAAGTCCTGGAGATGTGGTGTGACAGAGGAGGGGTATTTAATGAAGCGAGCACATGCCAGAGTTGTGAGTGTAAACAGTAAAGAAAAAAAAAACACTCTTGTCATGTTGACGACCCATGGTTGGGAATGGCCTTGGGTTGCTCAGGGGCCAACGGCGAGAGGAAGGATTGAGCACCCCTAGGAAAAGCTCTCCTTCCTTGGGGAAGGGGTTAGTGTAGTGCACTACTTGGGTGACAGCACATGCAATGCCACTATGTAGGGAAGGGGAACCCATATTCAGGATGCAAGAGGTGTCTCCACAGAAGCTGAGTTCACAAATCACGTCCATTGCATGTCCGTGGGCCAAGGGCAAAACCAGGAGGGAAAACACCCAAGGCAGCAGGATGCAAGCCCTGCACCTGTGACCAGAGCACCACCACAGTCTTGTGGCAGAGGATGTCGGTGTAAGGTAAGCCCCGGAGAAGCCAGGTGATGGGGCTGGGGAGCGGTCAGAAGGGGGCAGCCAGGTAGACCAGGACATAAGCAGATTATGGAAAAAGATACCATAGATATTATCTGCTCTGGCTGTTTCTCCACCTGTTACATCACAGTTCCCCTGTTTATGACATCATAATTACCTCCACTGCAACAGATTACTATGTTTTAAACAGAACTGTGATGTCAGGTGTAGACAAGCAACCAGAGAAGATATGATTGCTAGATATCCTGATTTCCTGTAAATGCCCTTATAATTAGAGAATAATGGTGGGAATTCAGAAAGAACTATAAAATATAAGCTTAATTGTGACCAAATATTACTTTTTTTTTTTCAAACTTGTCCCAATGGCATTGAGGGCTCTTTAACTGCCTAGTTACTAAGATGAGCCACATGACAGTTCCCCCTGTTTTTTTTTTCTTTTTTCTTTGTTAAAAAGCCTGAATCCATTCTTTGTCTTCCCGTTCCAGTGTGCTATTGTTTTTATTTATGTGCATTCTGCACTTCACAGGGGGATGTGCTGATTGACAAGATGATTCAGAGTTGTGGCAACTCATACCAAGGATTTGCCTGCCCGAGGAGTTAATTTAGCCAATTTCTGAAGTTTTTTTTTGTGAGTGATTACAAGTACTGTTTTAATGCCCCACTCATAACTTCTGTGCCGATACTTTTAATCGCTTGAAAAGAAAATTCAAACATGGACTAAATTAACTCCTCGGGCAGGCAACTCCTTAGTATGAGTTGCATGCCTGGGACCATGTCAGTGACTCTGTAAAAGTCAATGGGACAACGGGATGACTTCTGGGGAATATGGAGCCTGTATTGGGGATCAGTTTATAACAGAAAGCTATCCTAATCATTCATCTTAGTGACTTGGCAGTTCAAGGATGCTGCTTGGCAAAATCAGTCCCGATTATGAATTAGGACCCCTTAAAGAGCACCTTTCTCAGTGCTCAAAAAACAAACAAAAAAAAAAACAGGGAAGTTCCCTTACTTGAAAAATGGGAGCTCATTGCTGTACTTTTTTTCTAATGGTGTCCCCAGTGCTCCAGATAATAATATTGGCATGTAATTTACTCATCAGTTTTGAAATATGGTGAGAAAAACTAAATTTGGATGTGTACAAATGTTTTAAATCCTGGAAAATCTGCACCTTTTAAGTCACCAATGATGTTATGAAGCACTATTCCATTGGGTGTGGAGTTGTGCTGTGTGGAATTCAGAATTCCACCAACGAAATTAATGCGGAATGATGATTCTGCTGGTGGAATTTTTGCTGCAATTTTACTGGGTCTTCTGCAGAATTCTGCCTACTGTGATCCATGGAATAAAATTCTGCAGAACAGCATTTTTCCATGGAAAATTATTCTGCAACAATTTCTGGGGAAAATATTGAGATCCACAGAATAATATCATGTGGAACAGCATTTTTTCTGCAGAAAATCATTGCACACCATTTTTTTGCCATGGAATTCCACCATTCTGTTTCTGGAGAAATTTAGCAGAATTTTGAAAATTCTGCAGAATTTCATTCTGCCAGAATTTGAAAGTTCTGCACAGCACTAGTGAGGAGGATTTCTAAGTGTTGGAATGAGGTTCGGTATATGTTTAAAAATAAAAACAATTTGGAAGACTATTTCCTAATATTGGGAGAATGAAATAGGCTGATACTCATCTTATCTGGAACACTGGATGCCCCTTTTGGAAGGGAATGGATTATAATTTGCCCTCGAGCGGTTGACTGCTGGATCCCATCTATTTCCTTATCACTGGCTCTGTATGTGCTCTCAGATGTTTTGTGATGTCTGTATAGGGAGAGCATGGGGCATACTCAGTTTAACTCTGTGGTGTATCTTTTTGTTACTACTAGTTTCCCTACTTTCGATCAGTTTTTGGTACAAATCAAAACCAGGTTTCAACTAACAAGAGCCACAGATCATCTGAGCATGGGGCAAAATGTAGATAGGGAAGTGGAAGGGATCAAGCGGACAGCTTCTCGTTGGAAGAGCTTTTATACATGTAAGTGAGCACCCGTTTTTTTCTTTTGTGCACCTTAAAATCACAGTAAAGATGTTTATTAAATGTCAGGTGAAGTGACCAGTGGGGTGCCACAAAGATCAGTACTGGACCCAGTCCTCTTCAGTGTAATTATGGTAGCTTGTGACAATGGTGACTGCTATTGGGTGCTTTCAAAAAGGGCAACTCAATCGCAACGCCTGTCGACAGGGCTACCAAGCAGGAGGGTGACCGGATGGGGGTTCGTGAATATAGCAACAGGATGCTGCTATATGTACACATGTGTTGGGGGATCGAGCACGCAATGATGGGCGGAAGGTAAGGGAGGGTTTGTGAGCGTGGTGCGGCGGTGGGCTGCTGAGCTGGCCCCGTGGCGCGTGGTGGGTGGCAGGCTAGGGTTGCGAGAGTGCGGGTTTGGGTCTGGGCACATGTACATTTTGTTGCCCCGACCTAAATATTTTATCTGGTTTTACACCCCGACACCCCCCTGAATTGAGGATACTTTAGCAGAGGGCGGGAGGCTAAGCATAAACAAAAAACTAAGTCCCCGTGATGTTTGTCGGTTGTGAGTGTACATCACTGAAATTGATTTTCGGTGACGACACTCTCCTCTAATGGTGGTCACCTTTCATGCACATGCTATCACATAGAACCATAATTATTATTGACATTACAGAAGGACTGGAAGGGAAAGTATGCCTGTTCACAGACAACACAAAACTTTGTAACAGAGTGGATTCACTGAGTGGGGGTTGGGTAGAAAGAATAAGGGATGATCTAAAAAAGCTGGAAGAGTGGTTATGGGTTTGACAGCAGGGTTTCAATGCTAAAAAGTGCAAAATCATGCACAAGGGGCACTGAAACCTGGGGCAACATACCAACAGGGAGGAGAAGTATTAACATTCACAAAGCAGGAAAGGGATCTGAGGGTAATCATTTCTGATGACCTCTAGGTAACTAAACAGTGTGACACGGCAGTGGAGAAGGCTAGTGGAATACCAGGATGCATAAGCAGGGGAATCACCAGTAGAAAGAGGGAGGTAATAATAATACCCCTGTATAGATCACCGGTGAGACCACACCTTGAGTACTGTGTCCAGTTCTGGAGGCCACATCTAAGCAAGGACATACATAGATACACATAGATGCTGTCAGCAGATAAGGGCCTATGGCCCACCCAGTCTGCCATTTGATTTTGTAAGTTCCCTTTACATTTTTCTAGAAGTCTGTTGCCCCTTACCCCTTGCCTCCAGGATTCTCTTATGTCTATCCTATGCTTCTTAAACCCTGTGATTGTTTCAGCCCCCACCACTTCCTCTGGCAGGGTGTTCCACTTGTCCACCACCCTTTCTGTATAGAAAATCTTCCTCATGTTTCCTCTGAGTCGCCCTCCCTCCAACTTCATCCCATGCCCTCTAGTCCTGGAACATCTTTTTTGTTGGAAAATAGTATATTCCTGCACCCTGTTCCTCCCTGTAAGGTACGTGTATGTCTCTATCATATCCCCTCTCTCCTTCCTCTCCTCCAGGGAGTACATATTCAGGTCCTTCAGCCTGTCCTCATAGGACATGTGATGCAATCCCTGTACCATCTTTGTCAACCTCCTCTAAACCTTCTCCACCCTGTGGTAGGTAGGTAAGGTCTCCAGAACTGTACACTGTACTCCAGGTGGGGCCTCACTAGTGTCTTCTATAGTGGAATTATGACCTCCCTTTTTCTGCTGGTGATGCCCCTGCCTATGCATCCCAGCATCCTTATTTGCTTTACCTGCTGCCTTGTTGCACTGATTCCCCACCTTGAGGTCATCAGAGATGATAACCCCAAGGTCCCTTTTCTGCTTGGTGCATATTGTATCCTCACCCCCAACTGATATGTTGTTCCAGGGTTTTTGTGTCCCATATGCATAATTTTGCACTTCTTTGTGTTGAATTTCAACTACAAAACCCATGACCATTCATCAAGCTTCTGCAGGTTCCTCCTCATTCTGTCCACACCCTCTGGCATGTCCACTCTGTTTTCAGAGCTTTGTGTCATCAGCGAACAGTGAAATTCTGCCTTCTAGGTCCTGCACAATATCACTGATGAAGACGTTGAATAGGACCAGTCCCAGCACTGATCCCTGAGGTACCCCACTGGTCACTCTTCCCTCTGTGGAGTGACAGCCATTTACCACCACCCTCTGTGTCCTGCCACCCAGCCAATTACCCACCCACCACACTACTGTCTTGCCCACTCCCATATTCCCCAATTTGTTTAATAGCCTTCTATGCATCACAGTGTCAAAGGCCCTACTGAAGTGCAGATAGGCCACTTCTACTGCCCTCCCCTGATCCACCTCTCTTGTCACCCTGTCAAAAAATTCAATGAGATTGGTCTGGCATGACCTCCCCCTGGTGAATCCATGCTGCCTTGGGACCTGTAGTCCACTGGCAGCTAGCTGTTCCACCAATCTTTCCTTCAGTAGTGCTTCCATGATCTTCCCCACTACCGAGGTCAGGCTGACGAGTCTGTAGTTCCCTGCTTCCTCTTTGTTCCCACTTTTGTATAAGGGGACTATGTCTGCTTTCCTCCAGCTTTGGGTACCTCCCCTGTTTCCAGTGATCAACTAAACAGGATTGCCAGAGGTTCAGCCACCACCTCTCTTAGTTACTTTAGGACCCTGGGGTGCACCCCATTAGCCTCATTGCTTTATCGACTCTTATTTCTTCCAGTTCCTTTATGACCCTTTCCCATGTAAAGGGACTTGTGTCCATTTCTGCACACTTCCCACACCTTATACTCCCTTCAGGCCCATTACCATCCCCTTCCTCAGTACAGACTGAGCAGAAATATCTGTTCTGTATATCAGCTTTACTGTTGTCATCCTCCGTGCTGCCCCCGTCCTCCCCCTTGAGTCTCACTATCCTTCCCTTTGCCCTTCTTTTTTCACTTATGTACATGTAAAAGGTTGTCCCCTCTACCCACTGATTTTGTGATGCACTGTTCTGTCTGAGCTTTGACTTCCCTTATTGACCTCCCTGCATCCCTTTGCTTCTCCTGGTATTTCTTCCTGTCCCTTTTGCCTTCATCTTTTTGTATTGCCTGAATGCAATCTTTTTGGCTTTCACTTTCTCTGCTACCTCCCTGGAAAACCATAATGGCCTCCTTTTCCTTTTCCCCTTGCTAACCTGCTTAAAGCATAATTCTGCTGCTCTTGAAATAACTGTTTTAAATATTGCCCGCTGTTCCTCCACCCCTGATTCCCTCCTCTTTCTCATTAGTGGCTCTTCCAAGCATGTCCCCATTTTCCCAAAGTCTGCCCGCCTAAAATCCAGTATACGTGTTTTTGTGTGGTTTGCTTCTGCTCCTTCTGTGATTTCAAATCACAGTGACTGGTGGTCACTGTTCCCCAGGTGCTCCCCCACTGTTACCCTAATCACACTGTCGCCTTTTGTGAGCACCAGGTCCAGTATTGCCTTCTGCTGAATTGGTTCCATGACCAGTTGTTTATGGAAGGCACCTTGAAATGTGTCCAGGATAAATCTGCTCCTGGTTGATATTGATGCTGGGAGGCTCCAGTCCACATCTGGCATATTGAAGTCTCCAAACAGCACCACCTTCCCTTTGTCAGCCATCCTTTGGATGGCTAGCATTAACTCTCTATCTGTCTCTTCCTCCTGGCTGGTGGTTTGTAGATCACTCCTGTGCAGATGGCTGACCCTGTTTTCCTTTCCAGCTTAACCCATGGTATCTGTCCTCCACCATTTTGTTCCTCCTGGATCTCTGTGGCCATTATGCTATCTTTCACATAAAGTGCCACTCCTCCTCCCTTCTTGCCTGCCCTGTCTCTTCTGAATATGTCATAGCCGGGTATGGCCATGTCTCAGTCATGGTTATCATTACACCAGGTGTCTGTGATCACAATATCCAGGTCCTACTGCAGCATGGCAGCCTACAGATCCTCCATCTTGTTGCTAAGGCTCTTGGTATTGGCCCACATGGCTTTCCATGATGTGAACTCCCTGCACTGTTTAGTTGTTCTTCTTCTGCCCCCTCCCTGGTTGTCCTTTATCCCTGGTTCTCCCTGCTGTCTGCCCCTCTGTTGTAGTTTGCCCCCTTTCTGCCTGTCCACCCCTTGGGTGCCTATCTCCATGTTTTGCACACTGCTTTGTAGAGATAGCTACTCCTCCTCTTCACTGATTCCACTGCTAGCTATGAGGGTGGGCAATTAGGTACATTCCTTGCCGGCCTGCCCCCCCCCGGGTTAGTTTAAAAGATTGTCCAAGTAGCTTTTAAACTTATCATTGAGTGCTTGGATTCCCCTCCAGGACGGATGCAGGTCATCAGGCTTGAACAAGCCCCTATCCCTCCAGGTGGGTTCCCAGTCCCCAATGAGTCCAAACTTTTCCTCGCAGCACCAGTTCTTCAACCATTTACAATTCCTTGTGCATACACCCCATGATCTCCCATGCCTCTCACAGGTAGTACTGCTGAAAAGGTGACAGATGTAGCTACTTGCTTGAGACCCCTCCCCAATTTTCTAAACTATTCCTGAACTTTCCTAGGCTCCCCATTTTCCAGGTCATTAGTAACTAGGTGGATAATGACATCCAGCTCACCCTGCCATCTTGCTTTCCTGGTGATCCCCAGGATCTTCTTCCCATCCCTCCATGCCATGGCACCTGGTAGGCACCTCACTTCCTTGTTCTCCCCCTTGTGTTTTCCTAGCTGTATCCCTCTTATGATAGAGTTTCCCACCAGGATTTGCTTCCTCATCCTCTGGGGTCCACTGCTCTCCCCACTGAGGTCACCTCCGTGGTTGAACTCCACATCCTTCCCTTCCACTTCTTCAGGTGCCTCTGCTTGGTTGTCCCCATTTGCCAGTGCAGCATATGAGTTCTGGAGTGGAATAGGATTTGGGATGTGCCTCTGCCTAACCATCTTAACCCTCCCCAAGCCCACCATTATCCAAGTGCTCCTCATTTGTGGCATCCTTTGAGGCAGTGGCATTGGACTGGGTGGTCTCGTCTCTGGATAGGGGTGAAGGTACTCCTGACTCAGTTTATTTATTTATTTATTTTATTTATTTATTTCAGTTTGGGATTAATATCTTTGAGTCCAGGACTTGTTTTCAAAGGTTCCAAGTCATTGTTGTACAAACATTACAAATATAACAGGGTATACAGAGAACAGGAAAACAATTAAACAGGCAATCAAATGCCATGTAATTATACACAGTACATCCATCGTGAGGTTTAAAGAGGATAGGGTAAGAAGGACTCTGCATTGGAGTTCACTAAGTTGTAGGTCAGCCTAGGAGGAAAGGGGGGTAGGGTGGTCAACCAAGGGTGGTGTCATCATCGTAGGAAGTGCATTGTCAGTCGAGTGGGCCTCGTTTGGAGAGGGGGTGCAGGAGGGGTTTGAGGAGAGAAGGGGAGATGGGGGTTGGGAGACTGGAGTTATGCCACATTAGTGTGGCACAGATCTTTGTCATGTCAAGAAGGGATCTGAGCCCAGATCTGAAGGTACTAATCTTAGGTGTATCTGTGAGGTTAGCAGGTAGCTCATTGTACCATTTCGGTCCCTGGTGCAGGATGGAGTTCTGGGCAAGTTTCGTCCTTTTTGAAGGGAATCACCAACCTATCAGTAGCGATGCTTCTAGTTGCTTTTGTTGGAACTGCCATTGTGAAAAGGCAGCCCAGTGAGGGAGAAGTGAGCCCAAGAAGCACTTTTTTTAGAAGTAGGCAGATTTGGTATTGTGCTCTAAGATGGAGTGGGAGCCACCCAGTTTCAGTGTAGAGCATGCAGGTGTGGGTGTCATAAGCAGCCCTTATTGACAGATGGCAGGCCTTATTTAAGAGTGTGCTAACCCTGTTAAGGGCAGTTTATGTGTGCCTACCCCATATATAGGCAGCCCATAATCGATAGAGGACAGTACTAAACTACTTGTGGCAAGTTTGAGAACTTCAGATGTCATAGAATGCCTGTGTTGGTAGAGGACCCCCAGCTTTATATTTGCTGATTTGACTATGGTGTCTATATGGCTAGCGAAGGTGAGTGTATCATCAAAGGTTATGCCAAGATATTTGAACTTAGTTACTTGTTCCAGTATCTCACCTTTGTGGTTATGAATGAGCAGAGGCTGGAATTTCTTTTTGCTTTGTGAGGTAGGGAAGAGCAGACTCTAAGTTTTTTTATGGTTTAATAGTAGTTTGTTTTGTGTGAACCAGGATTCAAGATTGAGGAAGCTGCTTTGGAATTCAGTAATGATGGAATTGTGATCTTTACCAGCAACAGATATTACCGTGTCATCAGCATAGAGAATGGCATGTGCTATACATGTAGATGGTGCAGTGTTGATGAAAATGCTGAAGAGCAATGGGCCAAGAATAGAGCCTTACAGCACCCCAAGTGTCACCTCCTTAGCCGATGATAGTGTGTCACCAATTTCGACTCATTGCAACCTGTTTGAGAGGTAGCTTTCAAACCAACATACTGTGTCCAGGGATAGACCTGTCAAAAGGAGGCAGTTTAGGAGGAGGTTGTAGTTAGCAGAGTTAAAGGTCTTCATAAGGTCAATGAAGATTGAACCCACAGCCTCCCCATTATCTAAGGCATCCTAAAGCTGAGAAGAGTAATCAACAAGGGCGGTGAGTGTGGAGTGCTTTTTTTTTGGAAACCATGCTGCTGCTGTCAGAGTAGGTTATAGTTATCAAGATGCTCTGTAAGCTGCTCCAAGACCATTCTTTAAAGTACTTTAGAGAGGGGGTAGGATGGATATAGGTCTGTAGTTGGACGTTTGAGTTTTGTCACCTGCTTTAAAGACAGGCATGATGATAGCTGACTTCCATATACTTGGCAACACCCCTGTTCTTAGGGATGCATTAAATACCATGGTTAGAGGATTGGCCAGTTCATTCAGAAGAAGACTCACCAGTTTCATATCCACTTGATCTGCCCCCATCCTGGTCTTGACAAGAACCCCTTTAATGTGCTTGATGGTTTCAGACTTGGTGACCCACCTAAAGTAGAAGGGTGGTATATCATCCTTTAAGGGGTTAGGAAGGGCAGTTAGGTGTTGTTGCCCATGTTGATCTTTAAAGTAGTCACCAGGGAGTACACCAGAAAGGTCGGTAAATGCATTGTTGAGCTCATTAGTGATGTCAATAGGTTCCTGTAGGGGCCACTCCAATGTAACTAGTCGATTGGGTGGGGCCTTAGGGGTCTTTCCAGTTAGGGATTTGATGGAGTTCTACAATTCTCTACCAGAGCTCCAGGTTTTGCTTAGGAGGTCCTTAAAATAGGAAGCTTTAGCCTGTCAAATGAGGTTTGTGCCGGTGTTTCTGGCTGCCTTGTAGGCATTGAGCATTGCTGGTGTTCTAGATGATTTAGCAGTGTGCCAAAGATTATCTCTATTCTTCATTAGACCAATGAGGGAGTTGGTGAGCCATGGATTGGGGGTACCTCTGATTTTATTTGTTTTGTACGGTGTAAAAATATCACAGGCATGGTTATAGATCATTAAGAAGTAGTCCAAGGCCTTGTTTCCATCAATATCTCCTGTCAAAAGAGACCAGTCAATTTGTGATAGGTACTGCCTGAAGTGGTCAAGTAACCCCAGCCTCAGGCAGCAATTTTTGGACACCTTTGGTGGGCCCTTGGTGAAATTGTTTGACCAGGTGCATTTCACTGGGGAATGATCACTGAGGCTGTCAGGCAGGACAGTGACTTCAGATATATGCTCTGGATGTGTGGTCAGGAGCCAGTCTATTTGGGTGCTACTCCCTGTTTTGTAGTTAATCCAGGTATCTTCGCTAACCATCTGGGTTAAGAATAGACTGGATATTAGATCCCCGGCTTTTGTTTCCTTCAGGGAGTGCCAGTTTATGTTGAAGTCACCTACAATCACCTTCTCCTATTGAGTACCTAACTGCTGCTGGTTTTCTGTGAGTTGGTTTAGACCAGCAGTTTGTTGCCCAGGTGGTATATATACTGTAGTGAGCAGAAGTACTTTGTTCTGTTGACCTATGCTTAGCTTGAGATTCATGATTTGGACCTCTTTTGTATGTAGACTGGAGTCAAGAGCCTGCACCTTTATTTCAGATCTGGTATAGACTAGGCACCATTCCCCACATTTAGTGGTCCTAGCTTGCCAAAAGGAGTTGTACCCATCGAGGGAGATAGATGTATCCAGGATCTTTGGGGATAACCAGGTTTCTGTGAGTGCAATACTGTCTGGATTAGTCACCTGTACCCAAGCTGGAGCTGACAGAACTTGGATAGTAGACTATTGATGTTTAAAGAGATGATTGTGAGTTGTCCTTTTTGTTTAGGCTTTCTAGCGGGAGTGGGTCAAGGGTTGGGGTGGACATTTCCTGATAGAAGCAGCAACAGGACAAGAGAGCAATGAAGAAGCCATATGAAAGTCGCATGGGAGCAGGTATATTTTTTTCTTGAGGGGGAGGCTCAATTGATGGAGTCAAAACGTGGTTGGATGTTTAACAGGGCAGCTACTGGAGTAGGGTGGGTGCATGTCTTCATAAGGTCTTCAATGGTGTTCATGTGGAGGAGAGAGCAGGCAATCACAGAGTTGGTTCCACTCTGACTGCTTATTTTCTGCCAGTGCAGGACCTTAGTATGATAGGGGTCAATATCTAGTGCAGGCTGATCCATGCCTGGGTTCATCCACAGGGTGGCACATATTGCCAAGGTAAGCTGAAGTCTAAGAAGCCAGCCCATTTCAGTTGTCATCAGGAGGAAAGGCACCCTATAGGGTTATTGCAGAATACTGAGAGTGGCAGAGTGCCAGCCTCCAGGAGGTGCTAATCAACAGGCCATCCTTTAGTGGATGGCAGAGTTCAAACTTCAGTTGCTGCTGGTGCCAGAGGTACTTTGGTTAGTGCTAATAAGGCAGCATTGGTTCTGCTGGTGTATGCGCTACTGTGCTTAGGTGTAAACTCTGTGCATTGTGTCGTAGGGAACCACCGCAGCTCAGTTTACTTCTGCTCTGAGTTTGGATACCTTATCCTGCAGTCCAGATAGATGCCTGCAGATAGGACAACACCTCAGTGTCCAGAAGGTCTGCCTGAATACAGCTGCCCTGCATCCACTGCATTGCACCACTCACCACATTATACTGCACTTATACTGCTAGAAGAGTAGTTGCCTGTTACTGAAACTTTCCTGCTAGTTCCCCCTTTATTACTTTAATGACCTGAAAATCCTGCCACTGATCCTCAGATACTTTTTTCATTTCTGTTTTAAAGAAGGAAAACAGCAACAAAAAATGAGTCAAAACACTTGTTGTGCCGAGGGTGGGCTTCCTTCCCCTTATGCTCCTCCTACTGTAAACCCCCTGCTATTCCCTGTGCTTGGCTCCTGTCAATCAGATTTAACAGAGTATTTAAGTAAGAGTGTGGGCAGGGGGTGGGAGGGTAGGTGAAACTTTGCAGCAAGTAAAGACAGCAAAGAAATAACAGCACCACTAAAAGCACATCAAACTAGGTTGCACATGTTCAACAGCCTCAAAACAATTCCAAGCAAAGAAGAAATAATAGCACCAGTAAAAGCACACCAAACTAGGTTTAAAATTTTCAACAGCCCAAAAATTATTCCAGGTGAAGACAGCAAAGAAGAAATAGCAGTACTATAAGCACACCAAACTAGGTTTCAAATTTTCAACAGCCTCAAAACAATTTAAAGTAAAGACAGCAAAGCAGAAATGACAGCACCACTAAAAGCTCTTCAAACTAGGTTTCACATTTTCAGCAGCCCCAAAATAATTCCAAGTAAATACAGCAAAGAGATAACAGCACCACTAAAAACACACCAGGTTTCACATTTTCAACAGTCCCAAAATAATTCTAAGCAAAGACAGAAAGAAGAAATAACAGCACCACTAAAAACACACTAAACTACGTTTTAAATTTTCAACAGCCCCAAAACAATTCCAAGTAAAGACAGCAAAGAAATAGCATCACTAAAAGCACATCAAACTAGGTTTAACATTTTCAGCAGCCCCAAAACAATTCCAAGTAAAGACAGCAAAGAAATATCAGCACCACTAAAAGCACGCCATAACCTTATCCTATATAAGTAGAGTAGTAATCAGGAACACTCCACCTGAGACACAGCCTGTCAGTCTGCTTGGCTGTTTTATAACCTTACCCTATTCAGGTAGAAGTTAGGATGTAACAGTTTTAGCAACAGTCAGTAATACTACACATTAGATACAGTTTGTGCTTACTAACTGCAGTTACCAACCACAGTTAGATGGTTGTCACTCCATCAAAGTCTCCTGTAGAACTGCTGGAGATCCATGTGCTCCTGAGGGGTCACAGACCTTCAGAGTCCCCCTTCAGAATTGCAGACTACCTACAGAAGCCCCTACAGATGCTAGATGCTATCATCTTGCTCCCATGGTCCTCCTGATCCTGCAGGTCTCAAACTCTTGGAGTGAAATACCTGCCTAGATTCAAAGATCCCTTCCCTTTAGCAGCCTCAGGTGTAAGGTGTAAGGGGGAGGGGTGCTTTAGCTGGCTCTGTCTCTCTGCTCTGCCTAATGAACTGCTTCTGAAAGCAGAAACAAAATGGATCTGAGGAAAAACCTTACACTATGTTCTCAGGCAACAGGCCCCTTGCCGTTGGTTGCCTCAGGTGCAAAGTGAAAGGAGGGAGGGGGAGCTTTAGCTGGATTTAAATTCAAAAGTCAAAGTCAAATTTTATTTATAAAAGATGCTTTACAAAACTATAGCACCTGTACAATACACTGCTAAAATATTCTTCAAATTAAAATCCCAAATCATAAAATTCTAAATACATGTTAAAATCAAATCATATCAGGGAATGCTAGCTCAAATAAGTATGTATTCAATGCAGACTTAAAAGACTCAGTGGACAGGCACTCTCAGCTGATGGTGTAGAGCGTTCCACAGGGTCGGGGCCATAAAAGCAAATGCTCTGGCCCCCAAGGTCTTCAAACGGACCCTGGGAACCTCCAACAATCCCTCATCAGTGGAACCGAGTGAGCAGAAGGGGCAGTAGAGACAAAGTAGGTCTTGCAAATAACGTAGTCCCTGTTCAAGTAGGGCCTTATAGGTCAGCAATGTGACCTTGAAGGTGATTCTCCACCACACCGGCAGCCAGTGCAGTTCACAGAGCACAGGTGTAATATGACTGGTTCTTGATGAGCCAGCCAACAGCCTGGCAGCCACATTCTGCCACTCCTTCAAAGTCATCTCCTCTCCTTTATAAACTACTTCTGAAAGCAGACTCAAAAGGTGTCTGGGAACAAAAAAAGGGGCACCACTTTCCCAGGTCACAGGTCTCTTCTTTAGCTTCTCAGGTGAAAAGTGGAATGGGGGGGAGGGAGCTTTGCTTGCTCTGCCCCTCTGCTGTCACCAATGCATTGCTTCTGAAAGCAGAATCAAAATGTATCTGGGGAAAAAAGCTGACATTGCTTTCCCAGGTCACAGGTCCCTCCCCTTTAGCTGCCTCAGGTGCAGAGTTGGAGGGATGAAGGGGAGCTTTAGATGACTCTAGCCTGTCTGCTCTCCCTAATGTATTGTTTCTGATAGCAGAATAAAAATGGATCAGCAAGACATGATTACTGAGTACATTAAACAAGATTCCCATGGTCCAGGGGCCTGTGAGGAAGGACAGTAGTAAGTTAACTTTTGCTAATAACTTCCCCCTAAATCCTCTAGGGACCTCACACTGCATGGGGTTGTATTCAAAGCACTCTACCCAGCCCTTTCCTTCCTCCTTCATGGAAGGCCAGATGTGTGGCTGGGCAAAAGTAATGAATATGGTTTACACAAAATTATCACAAAATTCCACAATTTTCAGAAAAACCTTTGGCTGCTTTTAACACAGACATCCTTTAAGCAAGAGATTAAAAAATCTGGTATGCATAGCCTCCTTTATATGAACCTGCCAGACTTGGCAGCATTGTGTTCTCTAGTGTTAACTTTTACTTGGACTTTTGAGTCTGCCGTTCACATACTAACAGAATTTAATTTAAATATTTCTGAATGTGTGGCTGCTTACATCTCAGCCCCCTTTTAATCTACAGTAGATATCTAAACCTTGGCCCACATTACATATTGTATATAGGGTATGGAACTGCAAACATGCCAAATGTGGTAACATTCAGATGAACGGTTTTAAAGGTAGAAGAAAAAACATGAAATTTCACAGAAGGAAAAAGGTAATGTCCGCTGAAAACCACTGGCATAATTAAAAATTGTGCACAGCTCTGGAGGACAATGCAACAGTTACTCAACATTGTGGTTAATGCAGAGACCATAACTGTTTTCAGTGCATGATGGTGCAACTTCAAGGGGATCGTAAGCAAAAGGAGAGAAGACATTGGTTGGGAATTACTAGGAGAAAAGCTGAGTGTGACTAAGAATGAGTAATGTGAGGCACAGCCTCAGGACAAACCCTAGGAATTAAAGTACTGGATTTCCAAAGGCTTGGATGCAGAACTTGCTGCAGTTGTTCTGCCACAGCTGCATCACTGCAAATACACCAGAAGGATTATGGGCTATCTTCAAGTATTTGGCATATTTACAACAATGTACTTACTTTATGGCAAAACAATGGCACATGCGTCATATTTGCAATGCATGCATCTTTTTTGATGTGCAAAGTGCTGCACTTGCAACATGTAGTTAGAGGACATTTTTATGTTGGCTCGCACTTGCACACGAGTCAACATATTGCAGTAGTAGCAGATTTGGAGGTGCAGTCACTGTAGGCGAATGCAGGGCACACATCAGTAGGTGCGTCCCTCATTCCCCAATAAGGCAGCATGCAGGCACAACACCAGCAATACGGAATGTGGCCACCAGATCTAAGAAAAGGTCCTCTGCAATGAGAAGCAAGCTTCTCATTGCAGCAGCACAATAACACACCTCCCGACGTAAACATGGCAGCACTGACTGCCACCACCCAACTTCAGTGGTGCCCAATCCCCTGTCGCATGCCCCGACCCACTTCATTTGCTGACAGGAGAGCCCACTCACCATCTGCATAATGACCCCCCAAGTGTGTGCCGAGGGGGTGTCCAATCCCCATCGGCATCATCGCCCCCCCAACAGTCTTTTTTTGCTGACAGGGCCCAATCCCCATCCACTACAGTTCCCCTCTGTTTCTTTTGCTGACGGGAAGCCCACTCCCTGTCAACATAATGTCTCCCATCTGTTTGTGCACCAAGGGGGTGCCTAATCCCCTCGACTCTTGCCCCACCCTTTGTATGTGCTGATGGGTGCCTAATCCCCTGTTGGCTACAGCCCCCAAAACAATCAGGGTGGTATGTTGGGGAACACCCCAGAGTGCTAAAATGTCCCTGAAAACCCGGCCTCTAATGATGTTCCTTTTTTTTCACCTGTAAAACAGAAAACAGTTAACGCGTCCCTGCCCCTCCCAACCCACGCCCATCCCTCTGTGCACCTGCCTCCCACACCCCTCACCCCATACTTAATGTACTTCCAGAGTCTGCACGACGATCTTTGGTGGACCGGGAACACATCTGTACTCTTCAAAGCCGACCGTGAACTGAAGAAATGCCGGTAAGCTTTATAGTGTCATAAATAGTTTTTTTTTCAACTTTGGTGCATATCTTGGGCATTTTTGGGAATTTTGACACCATATTTTCAACATGGAGTTATTGGCAACCCTCCCCATGAATTCTGTCACTGTCATGGCATTATTCAGTCCCGAAAGATGATTTCGCAGTCACTGTGTGGATCACCTTTCGGGACCAATTAATGAAACAACAGTGCCACTGTTCATGAGGGGGGCTCTCAAAAGGCCTATGTTGCAAATTTGGTGGAAAAAATCAAAAAAATGGCTGTTTTACGAGCATGTGTTGCACATTTTCCGCACACGCTTGTAACTACGTAAATTTTGTAATATTTTCACTCCAGATTTTCAAAATTGCCATTTTTTCACACCTCTTTATTAATAGTACAGCTGTCATTTTACATATCCTGGCTGAAATGTGTTTTTTCACACGTCCGGCGGAGAATAGCACAATCACTGCGTGAAATCAGTTTTCAGGACAGTTTGAGGAAATGACGGTGACTCTGTTCATGAGCAGAGGTCCTAAAATGCTAATGTCAAAAATTTGGTGATGAAAGTCTATAAAATGACTGTGTTACAAGCCTGCATTGCGCAGTTCCCATGCACCCTTGTAACTTCACAAATTTGCAATATTTCCATGCCAGATTTTCAACACTGCCATTTTTTCACATCTCCTTATGAACAGTATGGCTGTCATTTTTCACATCCTGCCCAAAATGTGTTTTCACACCTGTGGTGCACAATGGTGGTCTCTGTGGGAAATCAACTTTTGGGACAAATTAACAAAATCACAGTGCCACTGTTCATGAGGGGAGGTTCCAAAATGCCAATGTTGAAAATGTGGTTACAAAAATCCCCCAAATAATTGGCTTACGGATGTGTGTTGCATAGTTTCTATGCATGCTCATGACTTCGCCAATTTTTCATATTTTAACTCCAGTTTTTCAATGTTGCCATTTTGTTACACCTCCTCATGAACAATACAGTTGTCATTTTTTACATACTGCCCAAAATATGCTTTTGGACCTGTGTCACCAAATGGCATAGCAGCTGTGCAAAACCACCTTTCAGCTAACAAACTAATAGTGCCACTCTTCATGAGGTGGAGGTCACAAAAAGCCCATGTTGAAAATTTGGAGTGAAAATACCAACACACGCCTATGGCGTTAGGGTTTCCAACTGTAACACCTCACCCTGTGCAGACTAACAGGTGTCAGGGGTGTGACTTGGGATCATCGGCTATAATACTCCCTATTCCACCCCCACCCCCACCTTGTAGCCAGTGACAGACATTGTGGTGTGCCTTGGAGTGTTCAGCCACAAAGTTCACCCCATTCTCCTATACTGCACCCACCTCAGCGTATTTTCTTATAGAATGGGGTCAGTATAATGCCCAAAGACCCCAAAGCACACCACGACTTGTGTCAGTGTCACAGGGTAGAGTGAGGTAAAATGCCATGAGCGTTATAGCTGATGACCTAAAGGCACACCCCAATGCCTGTCAGTCTCTGCAGGGTGGGGTTGGGATTGGTGTCACTTCAGTACTTCACTGCCATTCCTATTTTGCGTCTCTAACTCCTGCACTACCAATGACAATGCCAGCAAAACAACATTCAGCATTGACAAATGCTTATTTTGTAATCTAACAGTCATGTCATAAGTAGCACAACTGTGGAAAAGAAGTGATGCATTTTTTGAAACTCCAAACCAAAGTCTTTTTCTGTCTTCAACTATGTTTCTATGTAATCAGCTGTGTGTCAATCAGCTTTTGCCTCCAGGGTCTCCCACATCTGGACCAACCTTTTCGCCCCTCATTCACTTTGCTCATTCATAAAAACACAGAAGTTGTTGGCAGATAAGGACCTCCTGGCCCACCTTATCTGCCCAGTTTTCCTTGCCTAGTGTGCCACTGCAGACCCTACTCGATCTCCAGTCATCTCCTCCTTTTCCTTACCACCAAGGTCCCCTTGTATCTGTCCCATGCATGCTTGAATCCCTTCACAGTTTTGGCACCCACCACCTCCACTGGAAGGCTGTTCCACGCATCTGGGTTACAGGACCCATGACCCTCTTCATGAAAAAGTATTTCCTCACATTTCCTCTGAGCCTCCCCTTTCCAGTTTCATAGTGTGACCACTTGTCCTTGAACTTCTATTTCTGTGGAAAATGCTACCATCCTGTACCTTATTAATACGTGTTATGTACTTGAATGTTTCTATCACATCTCCCTTTCCCTTCTCTCCTCCATAATCAGTACATAATCAGTTCCTTGAGTCGCTCCCTTTTAGGGCTTTTAATGCAGGCCAAGCACCATTTTGTACCGCCTCCACCTTATCAATATTCTTCTGGAGGTGCGGCCTCCACAACTCAACACAGTACTTGAGGTGGGGTCTTACCAGTGATCTGAATGCCAAGAAAACAGTCTCCATGACCTTTGGCATAAGGCAGAGACTCTCTAGGCTTCCCTTCCCACCCACCTTCCACACCCTGGACAGGACAACATTTGAGGATACCACCTCTTTCAGATATTTAAGTGTTTGGCTTGACCAACACCTACATTTTTCTTACCATGTCGACTCCATCCTAAAGAAACTGCACCCAGCTGCTCACCTCTGCCAGCTAGGAGTGACCTTGTTCAGGAACTGATTCTCCCTGTTTCTGACTATCGTAACACAGATTGCTGCCAAGCCTTCCCTATCTAGGTTGGGTTCCTTTTCAATGCTTTTTGTTGCTTTTCTCTTGACTCTTCCCCATACCCATCACTGCTCTCTCTACTGCTGCCCTGCTTCCCCCTTCCTGCAGTGCAGGCTACTCTTGCACCGCACAGAATTTACCTCTGAATTCTGGATTGGTTCTCTCCCCTGTTGTCTATCCTCCTCCCTTTCCATTTCACCTCCCCCACACCATTCTTCAGATCCACTGACTCTCACACTCTGGCTATTCCACAACATACTACCACAAGTGGCCAAGGTGCTTTCTCTTATCGCGTCCCAACACTCTAGAACTCACTACCTATGCCCATTCAACACTCTTCATCCCCCATTTCCATCTCTCAGGCCCTGCACAACTTTTATTCCTCAAACTGCACTTGTCAATGAAGATTCTGCTGTATTTCACAATGTTTATTGCACTTCAAGCATATTTTGCTTTGTTGTGGTATTTGTATAACCTTGTAAACGTATTTGTTTCATTTCTACCTATGTGTATGTCTTATCCAGCCATTGTTGCATATGTGCATTCACTTTATCTGCACTGTCTTGCTATGTATATGCCATACCAAACTGTAACTTGAAAGTGTACATTTGATTTATCTCTACTGTATTGCCTATGTTCCCCTCTTCCCTCTCCCCAGTGCACACTGTGAGATGAGTAACTTGTTGCTCAGCGTGTTTTTTCTGGAGAAACTCTTCAATAAATAAATAAATCTGTACAGGGTAATATTACCTCCTTCTTCTGATTGGTGATACTCTTCTCTATGCACCTGAACAACCTGCTAGCCTTTCCCACTGCCTTATCACACTGTTTAGCTACCTTCAGGTCATCAGAAATAATTACCCCATGTTCTGTTCCTATTCAGTGTTTGCTAGTACTTCCCCTCCTAATTGGTACATAGACCCCAGGTTCCTGTGCCCCAAAGGCATGATTCTGCACTTTTTTTGCATTGAAACCCAGCTACTAAACCGTTGACCATTCTTCCAACTTTTTCAAATCATCCCTCATTTTTTCTATCCCCCCCACCTGGTGTGTCTACTCTGTTGCAGATTTTTGTGTCATCCATGAACAGGCATACTTTCCCTTCTAGCCCTTCCACAATGTCACTAATAAAGACATTAAGAGGACTGGGCCTAATACTGAGTCCTAAGGCACCCTGCTGGTCACCTTGCCTTCTCCAGAGTGGATACCATTTACCACCACCCTCTGACTCCTGTAGCTTAACCAACTTCTTACTTAGTTTATAACTTTTTGACTCACTCCCAGACAGGTCAGCTTGTTACGGTATGTCAATGGCCTTACTGAAATCCAGGTAGGCCACATCTACTGCTCCTCCCTGTTCACTCACAATTCCTTGTTCATGACCATACATCTCATATCTCCAACTGCCCCTTTCCTTGAATTCTGTTTACTTTACTTCAACTATGTTTATTGTAAATGTTGTTTTCTTATTTGGGTGTTTATTATTTTGCACAGGACACTTTTGCTAGTTATTCTGCCTTGTACAATATATTGCAGATGCATTCATTTCTGCCTACTCTGTTGTTGTCATGAGTCATTATTGCTGCTTGTCTATCTTTCACAGCTCATATTACACATGTGGATATATTTATTTTATTAAAATCGTGTGTTATGTTGCACTGAATCCATTGCCAACATGCTTATTTGCTTTGTATTGTTCCCCATCCCTTCCCCAGCACACATCTGGAAAAAGCAGGTACCAATTCAGTATAATCTCATTGGTACAACTTATCAAGAGATAGATAGATAGATAGATAGGTAGAGAAAATATACCAACTTGGCTTCAGCAACTTCTGCTTCCAAGCAGACCTTGAAATACATTCTGCCTCCTCACCCCCAACATTTGAGCCATAACTGAGCTTTCTTTCCTTCCTGCTGTCTTGCCATAGCATGCAGATTTCAGAGGAAGTTGAATTTCTTTTAGTTGTTTATCCTGAACTGTTCTAAAACAGAAAACAACATTTTACAAAACAGCCAGCTGTCTGTCGATAGTTTTAAAATACTGATGCCCATTAGATGACAAACTTGGGGGTAGGGGTGCACTCTGAAAATCCCTTTACTATTAATTTAAAGCAGCATTGTATTGCCCACTTGAAACTTTGTGCCCATGTTTTCTTATCTAGTTTAGATTGCTCCTTTTCCTCTTAGTCCTAAAATATGTCTTTTACCATATTGATTCTACTTTCATCTTTTACATAAGGTTTTAACTAATTAAGGGACTTCATTTAGATATGGCTGTCCCCCAGACTGTCAGATTGTCAGAAGTACCTGCTGTTGTTTAGGGATGCCATTCTGGTGATGATAACACCAGTTTAGTGAATGAATTATACCAGCACATAACAGGCACTGCTCCCGGGCCTTAATGGGGACAATGGCATAGCTCCAGCATTCAGAATCAGAGTTCCACCACTGTAGTGTTGTAAGAGAGAATACAGTGAAATACATCAAAGAATGCACTGATTAGGAACTGAAAGTAAATGCAGAGATCAACAACCCTGATTGGGGGTGGGGGTGGTAACAGTGCATTACTAAATAAATGAGATTTTTTTTAAGCATGCACTGCTACTTTAAATTATTTTATCCAATTCATCACTAGCCAGAAAAAAAAAAATTGTTGACTGAACATAAAGTGTTTTATTTCACACAGTACTAAAAATGGTTTCTAGTTCAACAAATGTGGAAGTAGCATTTTGTGTAGAGTTCTGTGCTTGTGCTCAACTTATCAGCTGAAAACCACAAAGCATATGTACTTCCCTTTTGTTTTACTGTATAAATAGACATGTGTGATGCGATGCAATGCACTGGTCTGAAAACTGCATGCACATTATAGAAAACAACCCACAAGCATATTCACTTTAACGGGTGTTATTACTTACAAATTATACAGGATATACGGAAAAACTGAAAGTTTGACCAGTGCACCCAGTGAAGACCTCTGACAGTTTGAAATGTAATCTACTAGCTTGCTGCTGGAACGGCTGAAAATTACAAGGTAAGAATCAAAGACACTAATACACACTGCAGTAACTTTCAAACTATCCTGATTTGTTGTCATTAATTTTCTGTTGATTTTTTTTTTTCATATTACACCAGCAAAGTAAAGCATGGGTAATCTGACACTTGAATCTTGAATACAACTTGAACTAGTCTGTGCTTCAGTTGAAGATGTCCAGTACGGTTGCTCACATAAATAGGCAGCAGACAATAGTGAATTAACTTTAGACCATACAATCTCTGTCACATCTTCTAAATAATATAAATCATTGTGCACTTTTTTCCAGAATCGTAGTTTTTTTAAAAGCAATAATCTTTTCTTTGATGGTTAACAGCAGGGGGGTATGCAATTCTGCAATATTAGTATTTTGGCTGCCACAGTATTCTTGTTTCACTTTTATTTGTGGCTAGAGAAAAATAATCATTACATATCAATATATTGAAATAAGGAATATTTTTCTTTATCACTGCCTGTGGCATCAGTTTCGCAGAGGGTTGTTGTCACCAGTTTTTAACTACCGTACAGTTCCAAAAACAATGATACACGGTAGCCTACTGCCCACAGCCATGCCAACATCTTTCCCCTGGCATTATCCCTACTTTGTATATCCTTATGGCATTAAGTAAGTCTGCCTCAGTATTTTCTGTAGTATGGTTTTATTTTTTACTGGTATATAGTCTGCACAAGCAACTTTCTAATTAACCATTGCATGGGTATCAATTGGCTTTCCTTTTCCATCTCCTGTTGCCTTTCATATCCCAAGCAGATCTGAACTTTGGCTATTGATGTAACTCTAGCCTATCTAACATTTTATTTTCTTTCTGTATCCATAAATCTCAGTCACCATTTTTGGTGTAATCTCACACGGAGGGATGTAGAGAAATTAAATTTTGCTTGAGAAATTGCAACGAAATCACCAATTTCGCCACACAAAATGTTTTGCGTAACTGCAGCGAAATTTCACAATTTCACCTGCAATTTTGGCAGTCCACCAGTCCAGCATAGATGGCAAAATTTCACCCGCAGAAGGCAAAATTTCACCTGCGAGTGGCATAATTCCACAGCAGTGGTGAAATTTCGCCCGCAGGTGAAATTTCACAGGCTTGGGGGCGAGATTTTGCATTTCACCAAGCGAAATATTTCATGTAATGCGTCAATTACGGGAAATAGTTTGCTCAGTGAAATATTCCAATCTCGCACAACACTATTCACATGCTCCTAATGTGCTGTAAATGTTATTTTTCAACCCTTGTAAATTAGTTTATTGTGTTCAAAGCTTTAATTTGGAGATTGGTAGGGCTTCACTTCCATATAGAGGGGCAATCATTTGGAATTCTATCCCTGCAGTTCTGAGGATGCAAGATTTTCTAAATAAAACATGACACTTAAAAAATTGGATGTTGGAGTGGTTGACTGCTCCATTGCCCTGCTGCTCAGGAAAGATTACATGACTTGGGAGATGGAGGGCTGGTGCAGTAATCTGTTGATTGAAACTAGCTGGCTATTGCTATATAATAACTGGGGAGCATTTTCTCCCATAGGGAACCATGGTTATAATTCGCCATTATAACCTGTGGGTTATAATGGTGAACATGCGCCGGGGTTCCCTTGCGCCATGCAAGTGCCTCCTTCCGCTCTCCCCTCACATAGCACCACCGGACACTTGGCTGCCCCCATCACTTGACATCAGCGGTAAGTGCATTTTAAAAAAAAAACCTTGCCTCACAGCAGTCGACCTTTCCTCCTCAGTAAACATGTAATCCTCTGTTTAAATTGAAACAAAAAAAAATTGAAAAAGAAAAGCTTTCTGCAGCTGCTCAGCCATCGAACGTAGACAGGCTTCAACCCTACCGGAATGCTGGCTGTTTTATTTTATAAAATTGATGTGGCAAGAAAATGCTCCCCAGCAATTACATAAAATAAAACATGGGTTGGTGTGTTTAACTCAAGATTTCACACACACCCCTCAGTTTTGGATGCTTAAATAAATCCCTTGAGCTTCGATCTCAGGTTTATGTAGCATCCAACACCTCAGGATGTGTAAAATCTTGTTAAACACACCACCCCTATGAATTATTGTATAGAGCAAGCTATTTATGACAATATTTAGAAGCTCTTTCATGGAATAGAGATTGGAGTTTTGACTATGCCACTTTTATGGTTTCAAAATGTGGGCATGAACTTATCAGTACCGTGCCCACGGTTCTGAAACCATTAAGTGACGTAGCCAAAACTCCAAATTCTTGGTTCCATGAAAGGAACTGTTCAGAATGTTGTCCATACAAAGAAAACAATACAAAATACAACTGACAGCTTCAGCTTTTATTCAGGCACAGTTAAATAGGGATCCTTTAGAGGTATGAATATAATTTATGAAAATAGAGACATTACAAGCAGCTGCAGGTAGTAATCAGTTCTTGTCACCTTGAATTGTTGGGGAAAATTATAATATTTTGAGCCAGGAGGCTGAGGTCCTCCATAGAAGTTACAATGTACTGTTATTTGGTTTGCTGTTAAAGAAGCTACAGTATTTCACTTGAGAACCCAATTCCAAGCTATTTTACATATATGTATTATAAATGTTTCAGGGTCCAGGCTTCCAAAACCTTGCAGTTTCCAAGGAACCACAAGTTTCTCCCATGCAGTTCCTGACTTCCTCCCCACAGAGGAATTTTTTAAAGATCTGTTTTATTTTTGAAAACCATGTGTAACCAGAAGATAAGGGGGCAGCTCAGAGGTAATTTAAGGAAGTATTTTTTCACAGAGAGGGTTGTGGATGCATGGAACGGCCTTCCGGAGGAGGTTGTGGAGTCAAAAACAGTGGTGAAATTCAAGCATGCATGGGACAGTCATAAGGCAATTCTAGGGGGTTGGGGTAGGAAGAAGTAGGCCGCTGGTTAACTAGGATCTGCAGCTTATCCATTAGGTAGGGAAATGGGTAGACTGGGTGGGCCAAGTGGTCCTTATCTGCCGTCAAATTCTATGTTTCTATGTTTCTATGTCACTGTGGATGTTGTTGGATGTTGTTGGTTACTACCCCTACCTTGTTGGCACAAACAAGGTTGCAGCACATAGTTCAATAACTTCTGACTGGGTGGGGGGCTTCCCAGATTTAAGTTAGTTGTGCATTGCCTACATGCAGAGAAAGGATTAAGTGGGCCTGGTGTAAGTATGGGTCAACCCCCTAGGATGCAGTATCTCCCCATACCCCCACCCATGAACATATGCAGTGCAAACACAGTTAACCAAATGAGCATGCAAGTTATACTATATAAATAAGACACAGTACAGGCAGTGAGGAAATATAAACCAAATAACAAGGGTCTTATTTGCTGGCAGTTTGCAGGCCCTAAAAAGAAATGGGGTTAAACAATCTGAGGTAGTATGTTAAATGCAGTCTGAATCTTCTGTACCTTTCCAGGTCCAGCCTACATATACATATGGTGCTCTTCCATTGGCCTTCTAGGTGAAGCCAAACAATACTGTATATGCAACCCTCCTTTCTATTGGTGCACCAATTAATATCACTGTGCCCTTCATGGAGATGGGTATGGCCGAGGTCACTCTCAGGATTAAGGATGTATGTTATTACCACTGCTGAGACCACTGTTGTGCTTGTATGAGTGGACTCACTCATATTTTTAGGGTATTATTCCATAAGAATGTAAGTGAGAGAACTCTTTCAACTGTAATTGTTTAATTGTTCAATTAGTATTTCGGAAAGACCTTTGAGTGTGAGCTCTTTTACAATGGTTCCATGTCAGAGTGGACAATAAGACAGTACACATATTCAGTGGTTACAGAGGCCTGATCATTAGGCATTAAAGAGCGATTACATGACAATTAGACAAATAGGAGAAAAAAAAACTGAGCAGTTGTAATTGAATACTAAGCTATTTCTAATCGGTTGCCCTAGGTAGCACACCCCTGGAAACCTCCATATCCGTTGATAGACTATGGCAGAGTAACTGCATAGGGTTTAACGCTATCCCAGATGGTGAGAGGCTGGGTGACAGTGAAACAAGGGGGACTGGGTTTGAAACCAACCACATGGAGCAAGAGGCGGGGGGATAGTGAAACGGGGGCTGTGATGGGAGAGCAGCTCCAGAGGGCTTTGTCGAGTCTGGTGTGTGTGTGGGGGGTTGAGGGGCAGTACCAAGTGCTTTTAAAGAGGACTGATAGCTTACTTAAGCCCTTGGCTAGGCTGGAATGGAGGCAGGGTTTCTCTAGGTAGCCCTGCTGGGTGTTACCTTGGAGGCAGGCCTGTCTATCAAGTGGGGCCTGAGAAGCAGGTGCATTTTGAGTTAGGCATTAGGTGCTGTTCGAGGCCTACTTTGCATTGAGACAGGCTGTTGTTTGTTTGTAATTTCTTCGGGAGTTCATTTATCCAGAGGGGGGCCTGATAGGAGAAAGCACGCTGTCCTAGTGAGCTTCAGCAGAATGGTATGGACAGTGCTCCATTCTTCCTCCGTCTGGTGATGTGTGTTGAGAGAGAAGCCTTGAGCAGGTTTCCTATACAGGGTGGGGTTTTTCCGAGAAGTGCCTTCTTTCCCAGGAGGCAAGTTTGGAATTTGATCCTGGCTTTTAGGTTAAGCCAGTTTGTACGCTAATACAGGGTGCAAGTATGAGTGTAGTGATCTGCACACAGGCTGAGGCAACATGCCTTATTGAGTGAAATTTGGATCCTTTTGAGCACTATATCTGTAGCAGCTCCATAGACCACCAGCCGTAGTCTATCGTGGAGAGTATGGAGCTGGAGACTGAGATTCGGAGTGCTTCCGGGGTGAGGGATTTCTTATGCCTATAGAGGACCCCGATCTTTGTGTTTACCACTTTGACAAGGGAGTCTACGTGGTGCATGTAAGTGAGAGAGCCATCAATGGTGACTCCAAGGTACTTGAGCAAGTGCATCTGCTCAATCTGCTCGCCAGCCTTGTTGGTGATTACGAAGGGAGCATGCCTGTGTTTGCTGTAGGGGCTGGATTGTAGCATGGCCTTGGTTTTCTTGACAATTTAGTAGCAGCTTTTGCCTACTGAACCAGTCCTTGAGTTTATTGAAAGAGTTCTGTAGTTCTGTCTGTAGGGCAACCTGAGAGGTGCTGCTGCTCAGCAGCACGGCATCATCCGCATACAGAATAAGTTTGGTGTCACAGGCTGTGGGTAGGTCATTTACAAAGAGGCTGAAAAGCAGGGGTCCTAGAATTGATCCTTGAGGGACTCCTAGGAGTACATTTCTGGAGCTGGATAACATCTGCCCAATTTTGACTCTCTGGCTCCTGTGTGTTAGGTAATCATTGAACCAATTCACATTGTTTGGTGCCACACCCAATCTTTGGAGCTGGAGTATTGGTAGAGGGTGGTTGACGGTGTCAAAGGCTTTGGTGAGGTCAATGAAGATGGACCCTGCCAATTTGCCTTCATCCAGCACCTTGATCGCATAGTCAGTGTATTTCAGCAGTGCCGTGGTGGTACTGTGTTTTTGCCTGAAGCCATGTTGGTTTGGGCAGAGCAGATTGTACTTATTGAGGTATTCTGTGAGTTGACTTGCCGTGATTTTTTCCAAAGCTTTGGATAGTGGGGAGATGATAGATATTGGCCTGTAGTTTGACACCAGCGCCTCATCACCATGCTTATGCACTGGAGTTACCAGGGCTTGCTTTCACACCTCTGGAAATTGAGCTAGGGCCAAGGATTTATTAAATAGCATTGTTATGGGCATGATAAGAATATCAAGGGTGAGAGACAGTAAATTCACGTCTATAAAAAACACCAAAGTAGAGCACACACACCTCATTGATACAAGGGCACAGGTCTATTAAAGATAAATTTTATTAGCAAATGCCACCAACCTGATGCATTTCAGATGCTAAACACATCCTTTCTCAAAGGCAAAAATGTCTAGCCTATCACTCCCCAATCTGGTTTTGCCTAGGACTTTCTTGACCATCGTTAGGGCCTCCTTCACCGTCACCTTCTTAAAGTAGAAGGCTGGGTGGTTAGTTATGAGCAGGTTGGTGCAACCTTGGTCCTCCACAGGCAGAAGGTAGTCTGGAGGCAGCACTGATGACAGGTCTGTAAAGGCCTGGTTAAAGGCATCAGCAATGGCTAGCGGATCTGAGGAGGATGAGTTATTAATTTTAAGCATCTTAGGGTGCTGCTTTTGATCTTTACCAAGGATGTTCTTGATGTTGTCCCAAAACCTCTTTCCATCTCCCCATGCATTGTTAAGCTGGGTCTTATGGAAATTGGCTTTTGCTAGCCTGATAAGTTTGGTGCATCGATTTCTAGCCATTTTGTAGCACTGTAGGTCACGCTTGCTGCCTGAGTTTAAGGCTTTTTCCCAGAGGCAGTCCCTCTCCTTTAGGAGGGAGAGGAGCTTGCCATGAATCCAGCCTTTAACCTCCCCCTAAATTTTCCATTTTGTGCGTAGTGCATAGATATCACAGATGGAATTGAAGCCCTCAGTGAAAAAACTAAGGGCCTGGTCCAGCGTAGGTGCCTTGTTGATGGGGGACCAGTTGTAGGCAGACAGGGCCAATCTGAGGGATCCAAGTTTGCCTTTCTGCAGAACCCTGCTCTGAGGCGGGGTGGGCTTTTGGCAAGTTTAGTGGTCCATATAAAGGAGATTGGGGAGTGGTCACTTAGCATGTCCAGGAGAACCCTGAGTTCAGAGAATCGAGTCGGTGAGCTATCTAAGACCCAGTCAATGAGGGTGCTGGTACCAGCCTTGTAGTTCTGCCTGGTGGGGTGAGTTACGAGTTGTGTGAGATTGTGAGAGGTGATTAGGTCTCTGGAGGGTGTTGCCTTCTTACATAACCAGTTAATATTGAAGTCACCAGTCAAGATGAGTTCTGAGCCCTTTCTGAGTGTGCTAATTTCTTCCATAACAAGAGAAAGGCCTTCCTTGGCTTTCTTGGGGGGCAGGTAGGTTGTGGCAATGGTAAGGGTCTTGCCTTTTAGGCCGACTTGTATTTTTACTGCTAGTTGCTCATAATCCTCCACAACTTTGGAGATGGGGAGAACTGAGCAACTCAGTGAGTTTCTGGCATATAGGAGGCAGTCGCCACCTTTCCTGCCTATTCTATCAAGTCGAAATGTTGGAATCCTTTGATGGCCACCTCACCATCTTTGATCCTACCCGACAGCCAAGTTTCAGTTAGGCAGAGTGTGTCGGGGCATGGATGACCATCCAAACCTGGAGCTGGTCAAATTTGGCAGTTAGGCTGCAGATGTTTAGCGATGCTATCTTTAGGCCATTCACTGTATGGACCCCCCTGCTCCTCAGGGTTGTTGGTCCAGAGTTTAGGTGAACATTACCAGAGAGTAGCAATAGCAGAAAGATAACCTTTCTGGCAGATAGGGTGATGTTTATATTCCCTCATGTCTTCCGTCGCCTGTGCTTCAGGTGGGGGAGGTGTCTATATGCCTGTGTTAAATTAGGGGGAAAGCTAACCATTAAGGTTACGGTTTGAAAGATTGTCTTTGCGATAACTGTGTATGAGAGGTGTGGGAGGATAAAGAGCCTATCTTTACCGGAAGTGGTAGTGGCCATGTGTATGTTTTTCTTCCAGCTTGCACCCAGTGAGGATTCAGAGTGGGGAGATAGGGATCCGAATTCGTATATGGCACCAGCAATGCCAAAAGAGGTAGTGAGGAGTAGTAGTAGGTGGTTGCACTGTGCACCCCATGGTAGTTTGTTTGGTGTTGCTGGCCTGCTTAACTGCTAGCTGGTTTATAGTTGAAAGGGTATATAGTCGAATTAGGGTGAGGTCCCTAACAATAGGGCAGGTAAAGCAGTAATTGAGAGGAGTTAGATGGAGTGGCTGGAGAAAAAGTTGAGAGCATGTGTGTGATCCTGTGGGTGGGACTGCTTTAAAAAGGGGCGGTGAGAAAGTGGGTCAAGTCAGGTATTGAAGACAGGGAGGCCAATAGCATGAAAATGTGCAGCAGTGGAGCGACCAATCTGCTGCTAGGCTGAGGAAAGGGGTGGAGTAAGGGTCTATTTAATACTGTGAGGAGGAGGGGGATGGAGGGTGGGTGAAAAAATTCAGTCCAGAACACAGCACAGAAAAAGATTTCCCTGAGATCAGGAAGCGCCAGGCATTGGAAAATCAGCCAAGGAGCAAAGCTGCCAATCAGTGCTGGCTCCTCCACTGGGCGTACAGTCAAAACAGTGGCATTCAAAACCATGAGTCTCGAAGGTCCGGTGCGTACCTGAATCTGTCTGGGGGTCAGTCCAGTGGTCTGTTAGCTGTGGGCTGCTCGGAGAGAGCCAGTTCCACAGGAGCAGCTTGGGAAGCCCGCAGATGGGCTGTCTATGGAACAAGGAGGGAAACACAGAGGATTAAATACAGCTAGAGTACAGTGGCAAGCTCAGTGGGGAGCAGGCAGTGGGGTAGGACAAAGCATGACGTAAAGAAGTGGTAAATGCAGGGCAATTATTTAGAGCTAGAAGAGGAGTTAATGGGGTGGATCTGTGCTTTGGCACCGGGACATCTGAGGAGGACAGCAGCAGCTGGGAGGTGTAAGGAAGGATTTGTAGGTAAGGCAGAGAAGAAAGTAGGGTGTTTAGAGAGACAGCATTACAAGTGGGGCAGAGAAATTAATAATTAGCAGAGTGACCAGTGTGGGGAAGGGGCAGGGCTTGTCTGTAGGGCAGTAATAGAAAACTGCAGCAGTCTTACTCAGTAGCTAGGTCCAGCAGTCAAACATCAGCTACTATACAATACAGTTTGTCCATCACTAGGTTGCACAGCACTAAGTATCACCGAGATACTAGATTAGTGGCTTGTAATAGACTAGCTAAGCTGGCAGGTAAAGTAAGACCAATTGATGCATAACATATGTAAATTACATTAACAAAAATTCAGTCCAGAACACAGCACAGAAAGAGATTTCCCTGAGATCAGGAAGTGCCAGGCGTTGGAAAATCAGCCAAGGAGCAAAGCTGCCAATCAGTGCCTGGCTCCTCCGTCGGCATCCAGTCAAAACAGTGGCATTCAAAACCATGAGTCTCAGAGGTCCAGTGCGTATCTGAATCTGTCCGGGGGTCAGTCAGGTGGTCTATTAGCTGTGGCCTGCTCGGAGAGAGCCAGGGCCACAGGAGCAACTTGGAAAGCCCACAGATGGGCTGTCTGAATCTGTCCGGGGGTTAGTCGGGTGGTCTGTTAGCTGTGGCCTGCTCAGAGAGAGCCAGGGCCACAGGAGCAGCTTGGGAAGCCCACAGATGGGCTGTCTGAATCTGTCCGGGGTTCAGTCAGGTGGTCTGTTAGCTGTGGCCCGCAGATGGGCTGTCTGTCTGGCACAGCTCAATGGGTGCCTCTTGGAAACATTCATACTAACCAGATCACCTTTCTCTTTTCACAGTAGCTGCTGAGTCAGGGTCAACTTTAGTTGATGAACAATAATATTCTCACATACAGAGATTTGAAGTCACTCATCTCTCCTTTATTGAGGCAGATGGTACTGTAGCACACTGTTCATCCAACTGTAAGAGTGAAATCAGTGGTGTCAGTGTAATAATTTACTGCATTATTGATACAAATTGATCAATAATATATTAACAATTTTTTAAAGCTTCCCTGAACATATCTAGTTCCTGGGCACGTGAGCATCAGACATTCTTTAAGGAAGAAGAGTATCTCACATGCAGGGAAAGGGAGCTCTCTGATTGGTTAAGAACTTTCCCTCAAGTTTTTAATGGATATATGAGTGGCACAGCTCAATGGGTGCCTCTTGGAAACATTCATACTAACCAGATCACCTTTCTCTTTTCACAGTAGCTGCAGAGTCAGGGGCAACTTTAGTTGACGAACAACAATATTCTCACGTACAGAGATTTGAAGTCACTCATCTCTCCTTTATTGAGGCAGATGGTACTGTAGCACACTGTTTATCCATACTCGTCTCAGAGACCCAAATTTATTCAACTTCTTCACAGGTAATTACAGTACTTTTTGGAGTATTGCCTTGATTCCAGCACTGCAGCCATGGCCTAGCTTATATCAATGTCCTGGACTCTTCTGGTCCTTGTTCTGATGGGGTTTAAATGTGCCCTTGCAAGATCCTGGTCTAACCTTTGCTACCTAATATCCTGGGAATCCTTGTTTCTACTGGCATCTGTTTCACTTTGCTGCTATCCCATTTGATTAAAGAGGCTTGCAGTGGACTGCTGAAAGGGCACACAGAATATTCAAGGATCGATAATTCTCAGTCATAAGCCCACTGGACCAGCATCCATAAGTGTATCCCATCACCCAGTAACTCCTTATACCCCCACACTCATCACTCACATCAGCCAGAGTGCTGTGTTCCCTGTGGCACCTTGCAGCTTGCCCCCTTTGGGTGCCATGTTGCTTATTGGCCACAAGGGTCCAGTTACTGACTCAGGGATCCTCCCTACACTCTTGAAGGTACTCTCCTACCTTTACTCATCTAGACACTCTCCCTTTTGTTAAACAAGCGTGCATCTCCAGTACCAATTCTTCCATCCCCTGGTTAGCCGCATCCTGGCTGTGTAGTTAAATGTTTTCCCCCATACTCCAAAGCATCCTCAGTTTCTCCTCAAGGGAATCCTGTTCAGGCCTGAAAGCCATTGGGTGACCTTCCTTGAGGGCATACCCCCCAGGAATCCCTCCCCACCTCCAGGATCCCTCTGACTGTCCCACTCTAGGCAACTCTAGTTCAACTCCTGCCTCCTGACCAGGTGGAGGAGCATCTGAGCACCCAAGGTCCAGTCTGCCAGTGGTCACCTGGCCTGCAGATGTACTGTGTATTCTCCTTATGGTTCTGAGGTATCCAAATCTGATGCCACCCTCTAGCAGTGATAGTGTCTGGGCACTTGGGTCCTAGCGGGAGCCAGCAATTGGAACTGGGCTCCCCATTCCTCCTGCCATGAAGCTGGGAATGCCTGCATGCTTCCTCCAGCCAGTACCCCTTGATTTGGGGTGTGTGACTGGTCACTCACACAGGTTCTTTTGGAACCACGTGCACAGTGGTGTCTGGGGTTTGATAGCCCTCTACTGACCTCTTCTGACATGAAGGCCAGTCCTTACTTCTTATGATCCTGAGCATGCACAAACTACTTCACTGGGACCAACACAGTGGAACCACTCTGGGCTACTGCCATTTCTATGTTTCGTCCTCTAAGCTCCTTCCACAATCATTATTCTTCAGAAGCTGATACCAGGCTTCCAATCACTCTGATGGACACGCTCCCAATGTCCTCGCTTGCTCCTTAGTGTAGGGGGTAGTTCCACTTTCTCTCCCCAGTTAATTGTTCCCATTCCTGGAAACAGCATCAATGGGCTGATAGTCTAGACCTCATATTCCACACGGGGGGATGAACAAGCCACCCTTTGCCCGATGTCCAGCATCTGTGGCATATCTGTCCCTGGGACAAACACCCATCTGACACAAATGAAAACCCATAAATATCTCTTACTCTGCATTACCAGGGGATGAACCCCCACTCTATGACCCCTGTAACCCATCCCATTTGGCAATAGGGCCACGTTGACATGGGTACCCATTCATTCATGTGCTCATCTCAGTTGTGCAGAATTCCACACACAGAGGCTGCATAACTCTGTTGTCATCCTACCAGCCAGAAAAACAAGGGACCTTACCACCCTGCCAGCAAGGCCAGCCCTTCCAACTAGATTGCTCCTCAGTACCCTTGTCACCCAACCAGAATTTTACCTCCCATCCCTGTGGGCAGATCAGCCAGTTCCAGCATTCCCCATTAGGAATGAATCCTCCCTCAGCCAGCAAGTTCCCTGGTTGCCCTGAGGGTTCCTGTTCCCATTATTATCCCACTACTGAGGTATGCTACCTACATCAGTTACCCTGCACATCCCCCTGACAGGGGCCCTCTTCTGAGTCCATGACCCCTGCCACAAAGAAAGAAAGAGACAATGACTTGGAAAAATATACTTTTTGCTTTAATTGCCCACAGGCTTTTGCATAAAAATATACACACTCAGTCCTCCTCCTTCCCCAGCCAGACCCCAGCACCCTATGTTTGATCCTAGTTCCTCATCACCAGTACTGGGACCAGTGGTTCTATTGCTGTGCTGACAGACCAGTCCTCAGGTGTCTTTTGGTATCAGGGTCTGCTGTTACCATCCAAGGAACATTACCAGACTGAGCCCCTTTCTTGACACGGCCAAGCTTTACACCATGGTGCAGGCCCTTTTATCCTCTAAACTTGACTATTGCATTGCTCATTACAAGGGCTTGCCTAGTGGTCAGTAGCATCATCGGCAGCTAACCCAGAATGCTGCAGTGAAGCTTCTGACTTCCTCCCAGGCTCTGTGTTGGCTGCTTATTATATGCACATTGATTACAATGCATTTTCATTGGCTTAAAAAGCCCTGAACAAGTTGAGCTCTGGTATTTCACTGTAATCCTCAGTGGAGAAATAGATCTACTTACAAGTGTCTGGTTTCAGTATTTAGTCAGAAGAATAAATCTGTACAGCCAGTTAGACATAAGTTACTCAAAGACTTTGTGGTTCTATGTGAGCCCTCAGTTTTTCAGGATTGTCAAATGCTCAGCAGAACGACCTCCAAACTGGAGTCCCGCACCTAGATATATGTTTTTAACTGTATAGCCCCCAGTTTTAGTCCATTTGATAGTAAATTCATAAGTACTGGACTATCAGGATTTTTGCTTTCAATTTTAAATACATTGACATGGCCCTCACTTTCATCGCTTCATGTAGTCTCTTGATTTCAGTGTGGAGCCTGGGGATTAGAGTTAGTTCTGAGGTTGTGGAGCAGATTCATCCTGGTGTTGTGCTGTATATTTTTCCAGGAACTGAGGCCCACACAGCTCTTTTCTATGATTTACTCCCAGTGTATCAGTGATCTCCTGAACCCCTGCATGACTCAAGGGTTGTAAGGCCATTGGGGCAGGGGTTTTCTTACACTGCCATATTAAAAAGCAACAGATGATGAGTCATTGTGGTGGTTGTTCCTGCTAAACCGATACCCATCTGTCCAATTTGTTTCAAATGTTTAAGGTAAAGCTGCTGAAACATTTGTTTGATCTAGCCTTGGATTTAGTACAGTTTGGATATTGTTTTGAGTTCTGTTTTGTTGTATTTCTATGTAAAGTTTTTAGCTATTTTCACCCCACCCCATGTTTTTGCTATCTGTAGCATTAATCATATGTCTGCTGCATATTTTGTTCTATCTGATATGTGTATTCTTGCAAAATTGTTAAAGGACCCTGAGCATTTTGGAAGTGCAGGCAAAAAAATAATACTACCTACCGTACCTGCTATTCAGGATAAGACATAATTTTTTTAATCAAAGAAACATATTTTTTATGCTGTCTTGGTTCAGATCATTACACAGCCTGAATGACAAAGCATATAAACCTTGTGGGTTCTTAAAGGAAACTGCTCTGTCAGCCAGGATGATGATATATTTATCTAGCATGTCATATCTGATATGGTATATTACAGTATATTGCATTGCAACTGGCTGAAGGCTGGCACTACAGTACTTGCATGCAGTGCAGAATCAGCCAGAAGTGTGATTCTATGTCAGATAAATTATTTTGATGAACATGATATCTTTTTCATATCCTGTTTCTAAACATATTAATTGCTCTGACTGTTTTGACAGGAAGGATGGACAGACTACAAGCCCTTACAGCAATTCAGACTTGTTTTTACACTTTGTTTCATTATTTCACTGGCATTCTAATCTTTATAGATTTGTGGTTAATTTCAAGACATCTGTTATTAACTTAATGTAAGCTCCCTTCCCCATTTCAGTGCTTACCTGTTAGGGCTATGGTCCCTGATTTCCCCGCTGTTGCTGTCTTCAGCCTCTGGTCCCATGGACTGTTGGATCAGGACCAGAGGGCTTTTGCAAGGAGCCCTCATGGAATTTGGGCCAGGGATCCCTCCCCTAGCTTCGTGGCAGCTGCCTCTGGCTCTTCCTGTTCCTTGGCCCCCGAGTGGAAGTGGTGCCGAGATCTTGCTGTTGTCTGCTCCAGCAGACACACAGGAAATTGTTCTTGCCTGCGTTTTCTCTGGTCAGACCAGGCAGTAACAATTGTGGCCACACATGTGAAAGTTCCATGCATGTGCGGCCAAAAGGAGCTACTGCTCCCTAAAAAAGTTTTGCCCATAGTGACCGTAATTTAAAAAACAGTCCTGGCTCCAGGGTAGGCAGTGGAGCTCGGAATTAAGTGTTAAGCACCACTGGGTGCATCACTGTGGGTTTCTCGGTCCCCAAATAGCCACTGGGACCAGGAGCTGTATTAAGGAGGTACACATGCACACCCACAGCAGTAAGAAGGCACAAATATCCACCTCCTCTTTCATGAACTCCGTAAGGCAAACAGGGCTCCTTGCAATCAAAATGGAGATTTCCCTGGCCCCATCACAGCAAGCAGGGCCAAGGAAGATAGGAAACAGCCCTCAAGTGGGCTTTAAATAAGTGCTGGAGGCTGCAAAAGGGCAGGCAGCTCAATATAAACAAACATGGTGGCCCTCAGAGAATCTCCCTGCCACCAGGAATGCCCGGAAGGGTGAAAGGGCACTTTCCACTTGCCTTAGAAATTACTGTCCAATAACAAGGGGAGCAGGGGGCTGCTATAGAAAGGGTAGGGAACAGGGAGGAGTCCAGATGTGAGCTAAGAGGGAGAGACTATATGCGGGGGGGGGGGCTGCACCAGCCAGAGTCTAGCTGTGGTACAGAAAGGCCCTTCAGAGGACCCAAAAGTTTAGGCAGAGTAACTGCTCTCCTGTTTTTCCCAGCTAGGAAGCTATTTACACTGCTCTTATACTTTTTCCAGCTAGGAAGTTTATTTAGACTGCTGCACTGTTTTTCCCAGTCGGGATGCAACTTAACTGGGCTGGTTTGAGACTGCAAAGAAGCCCACCTTTATTAAAGTTCCACCATAACCAGTGCATCCAACAAGACATCCTGAGTGATCACAAGCCTGTGTGGTACCCTGATCAGATTGAGAGCTCCAGAGACGGTGGCTATCCTTCACCTACAGCCTGGGTGGCAGTGTCTGATCTCTCCTCAGGAGGGATCTAGAGCACCGTCTGTGTGGGTGAAAATGATGAATGTCCTGGGGCAAAGATGATGAAAGGCTGAGGGTCAAAGATGATGAAAGGCCTCAGGAGAAAAGATGACAAAAGGGCTGAAGGGCAAAGATAATGAAAGGCCCATCAAGGATGATGGAAACAGTGCCTACTTTAAAGTTTCCAGTCTGCATCATTCTGTTACTTGAGAGGCTGCCTCCCTTTTTCAGAGCTGCACAGCCAATTCGTATCCTTCTACAGCACTCCTGAACTCTTCAAATACTATGAGTACCTTTGGGCTGCAGCCTGAGAAGTTCTGTTGACATTTAGTTGGTTAGTTTAGATAGTTATAAATGTGGATGAAGTCCTGGGCAGGACCTTGCAATCTTCAGGAAAAGCCAAGGCAGAAGATAAAAATGGCCATCCAGCCCACCTTTTTTGGAATCCAAATGGGGCCCTTACAAATGTTCCTCCAGTTTAAGTTCAGAACTGTTTTTCGTAGTATCCTAAAGTGCACCAACCTAATTTTAACTGGTTAGCTTCCAGAAATCAGGTGAGGTATCTACCATATGGATAGTGGTTGTTGTCACAGCCATTAAGGGGAGAAGCTGGGTGCAGCTGTGGGGGTGGTATAGAGACTGTGTGTGGGGACAAGTGTGAAGTTGAATTTGTTATTGTGCTTCCCACTGTATTCCAATTTTTTTTATGTCTTTTTGCTTTCCCTTAACCCTCCCCCCCTCCTAATAAAATGGGGGCTAGTTCATATTACAATTTGTGTTTGTGGTTATTGCCTTCTGTGTATTTCTACTGCATGGGGAGAAGTTCAAGGCGCTTGGGAGGGGAACAGTATTTGTTTCTGGGGGGAGGTTAAGGCCATACTGGGTAGCCATTATATACCCCTGCCCCAGGTGGAGGCACCAAAATCTGTTCCTGGTATTCTGTCTGTGTATTGTACCCAAAATAACCCAGGCTGACCTCAAGGAGGGTCGGTGAATGAGCGGGTGCCAAGTGAGCATGTTGAAGACCACCCTTACATTAAGTTTTTGTTCTATGTGCCTCTTCTGCTTTGTAGTGCATTTCTCTCCAACAGTACACAGACACCCACAGGAAGCAGCAAGCTACAAATTCCCTGAAAAATGTATTTTTGTGGCATCTTGCAAATACTGATATACCTGAGTCCAGTAGGTAGAGTGACACAAACGTTACTCTGATTTCTGTTTTTTTAATTTAACATTTATTTTTTTAACTCAGTAGAAAAGAACTAAAGCACCCTGCTCTGGTGATGCTTGGCAGTGGCCAAGAGAAATGTTAGCTGCATTTTTTTCCACAGTTTTTCATATGGTTTGTTTATGTTAATGTACATTGCACTACTGTTATTAAAGTGAGGACCTGAATGAATCCCAAGTGTGTCCTCCAGTGCTTGCTGCTGTTACGGGTGCTTTAGTTCTTTTCTGCTGAGTTATTGTGTTTCCTTAGCACCGTAACATTTTCCGTGGTGCTTCCCTTCATGTGCTTTGCTTGATTTATTTATTAAATCAGAAAAAATTGAGCAAGGCTCATTTGCAAGAAGGTCCTGGGTAGGACAGATTACAGATTGCAACAGAAATGACAGCATACAGAACAGTTCATAAAATACAGAGTTAAAGATTAGTTCATGGCACAGGTTACACAATGCATTTGATATATACCAAATTTGACCACTTTTTGGCACTCTGAAAATATATGAAAGTGTATGAAAACGTATGAAACATATGATAATATATAACCAGTGCATTTTGAACATTAAAACTTAAATGCATGTTTCATGCACTATATTGACCACATTTTTGTACATATATTGCTGGTGTATCATATAACGTATTGACCTGCTTATTCACCCATATATATATATATTTTTTTTAACATTAAACATTTTACTGAAGAAGAAAACACAGATTCCTTATGCAGTTACAAAGTAACTGAGACAGCATAACCAAATCAGATCATATACTCAATAAAAATATCAACGAAATACATTACGAAACAGCTAGTGACTATTATATAAATAGATGAAATAACAATTGATAGCATTCTGCTAGTGGAATAATATGAATAGCCTATCTGAACAGGTTAGTCTGCAGCTGGCCTTATTTTGATATACAGGCCCACATTATATCATACCAGTGAGTTTTCTCCAAGGCAAGATGTGATAGGTGCTCCAGTGAGGACAACTGACTAATTGACTGAAGCCATGTATTTAAGGAAGGGACTTCTGTTGTGCTACTTATTCGTATATTTTAAAAATACAAAAAGTATTTATTTATTTGGATTTTGTTAACCGGGTAGGTTTACTGAGACTAGAAGTCCCTTTTTCAAGTGTGACCTGGTGTGTGGTCACATTTGGTACTGTATGTTTGCAGCATTTTTTGGGGCCATACCCAGGAAATATAGTTATTTTCTGTATGACTAAAAAGGAAGCACATGCAGATTTTGCTGGCCAGGAATGAAATCTCAAAGCAGCAGTGCATGCTATTGTGAAACGTTTATAAAACTCTAAGTAACTATAATTCTTTATTGTACCTCAGATTAGACTTTTTCTCCTGTCTTATAAGGTGCCCTTCCTCCTGATTTGTGTTTGCTTCAGCATTTGGGTTAAGATTTAAAATTAGGAGCGCTGCTTTTGAACATGGCTGTTTCCAGATTGTCTTCAGTACTCCCAGGCGTTTTTTAACACCCATTCTCCCATAAGATCAGGGAGCAGTGTCTGTTGTAAGCTAGTTTTCTTTAGTAACAAGACAAGTGGTGTTAAAGGACACCTAAAGCTTCTCAAACAGCAGTGCACCATTTCTGAAAGTGCATCTCACTACATGATAGATAAAAGGAATACTCTTAAAATAATGTTAGTTTCTTTCTATAGAGCTGTTTGGCCCTTGAACCACCACCTTCTCCTGCTGTTCAGACCCCTGCCAGCCACCCCTAGCCATAAAAGCGGTTCCCTCCCAACCGTGGAAGCCAATGGGGACAGGCACGAAGTAGGGTCCAAGGGAGATGGCAACAGTCATTTATTTATTTGTTTGTTTATTTCCCCTGTGTATGGATTCTAGTGCTCATGAAAGGCACCAGATTGACAGCACTGGAAACTGAAACCCTCAGTTTATCCAAATGGCAGATACAGCTAGAGTGATCACAGTGCAAGTTTCCCCATAGTGCCCCGTCAATTTGCCTCAAAGCTTCCATGGGAGGAGCTGTAGATAAGAGGGTAATTCAGACTCCATGCCCATTAAGTCCTCGGCCACCTGTCATGTGAGACTGACAACAAGGGTACCATGCCTGTTAGTGCCAATTGTGTATGTGGTTTTGTGATGAGGACATCTGCCATCTGGGAACTAGACTGAGACTTCCAGAGTTCATTTCACATAGGCTGTTGGTCAGCTCTCAGGTGTTAATGGCTTTTGGCCACTACCATCCTAAGCTGGATTTGAACCAGTGACTTGGAGGTGAAAGGCTCCTTAACACACAATCAATCCACTAAGCCTTTCAGTCCCCCAATGACCATTATTTAAACTGCTTGAGACATATTATTTGCTTTTTTTTTTGCCTTCCCCTCTATCTCCCTCCCACTTCCCGTGACATTGAGCCATGCCTCTGGTGGTCTTGGACATCATAGCATGAGCAGTTGCCACCCCTCATGAAGGAGCAGGTTTTCAGACTCACTGTGAGGGGCTGCTACAATGCCAGAACCTGGACATCTCACAACTTGAGCTGACTTATGCGGTGTGTGGTGATATTTCATGATGCAACATGCTTCAGTCCTGTTCACTTGCTGTTTCTTATAATTGTTTGCTGCACAGGAATAAAGCATCATTTCTGACAAACTTTTCACTTGTGGATTATTTGTCAAGTGGGCCAGCATATCTGTTGCTACAGTATCATCTTTTTGTTGCTCATCTGCTAGCAATATTATCAGCAAACTTGGGTAATGTTAGAATGTTCATTTTTACTTTAAAAATCCAATGGTAATTGTTAACAAAACTGTTCACCATATATGTTTTAAACAAACATGTGTTTCTGATATTCCTTAAATTCGTATTCAGTATATTGTTAACTTTTTTCATTCGCTTGCACGCATGTGCAAGGAACGTCTTGGGAGAATGGGACACTTTGGAGGTGTGCCTGTCCTGTCCAATCCCCTGCTCCGTTGAGCAGGCGTGGCGGTCCTGCACCAATCGATGCGGTGCTGTGTATGACAGCGGTGGTCTTTCTTCAAAGAAACCACCGCTGTGTGCTGGCAGCGTCCGACGCCCCAAATCTTTGGTGCCACTGGGAGCCCACCCCGGCGTGGCAAGCGTCGTCGTCTGCCAGCGGGGATGCCCAATCCCTGTCAGCTCCACCTCCCCCAAACATCTTTCCCTGCTGCCATGCTGAGGCCCACCCCAGCATGGCAAGAGGTCCCTCGTCGTCAATTTAGAAAAAAAAACCTGTAAATTAAAGCAGTCTCATGCAGTCTCCCGCCCCCTCCCACAACCCGCACCCACCCACTGCGCACCCTGTCCTCAACCCCTCCTCACCCCATACTACTCTCCAGAGCTCGGCGCGATTTATCATCGCTGGACCGGGAACATGTCTGCACTCTTCAAAGCTGACCGCGAACTGAGGAAATGCCGGTAAGCTGTATAATGGGCTAGATGGGGTTTTTTCAACTTTTTGCATATCTCAGGCATTTTTTGGAATTTTTGCACCAAATTTTCAACATGGGCTTTTTGGGACCCCTTCTCATGAATTCTGTCACTGTCATGGCGTTATTTGGACCCAAAGGGTGATTTTGCAGTCACTGCGTGAAATCACCTTTTAGGCCTGAGTAATGAAATGACAGTGCCAGCGTTCATAAGGTGGTCTCTCAAAAAGCCTATTTTGAAAATTTGGTGGAAAATTCATAAAAAATGACCGTTTTAGGCGATGCGTTGCGCAGTTCTACACAGGCTGTAAGTTGCGGGTATTAATATTTTCACCCAGATTTTCAACATTGCCATTTTACCACACCTTCTTATGAGTAGTATAGCTGTCATTTTTCACATCTCACCCAAAACATGTTTCCGCCCATGTAGCGCATAATGGCGCAGTCGTGTAGCAAACTCAATGTATGGGACACATTAAGAAAATCACAGTGACACTGTTCATGAGCAGAGGTCTTAAAATGGCTGTGTTGAAAATTTGGTGAAAAATTCCTAAAATGACTGTTTTACGAGTGTGCGCTATGCAGTTCCTATGCATCACCGTAAGTTCAAGAATTTTCAATATTTTCACTCCAGATTTTCAGCATTGCCATTTTTACCACACCTCCTTATGAGCAGTGCAGCTTTCATTTTTACATCCTGCCCAAAATGTGTTTCTGCCCATGTAGTGCACAATGTCACAGGTCGGTGTCGCGAACTCAATGTATGGGACACATTAAGAAAATCACAGTGACACTGTTCATGAGCAGAGGTCTTAAATGGCTATGTTGAAAATTTGGTGAAAAATTCTAAAATGACTGTTTTACGAGTCGTTGTGCAGTTCCTACGTACGCTCATAAGTTCGTGAATTTTCAATATTTGCACTCCAATGACTTCCAGATACCTAAACAGCACATAGATACAAGCAACATTCGGCATTGACAAATGCTTGTACTTCTTTGTCACTGATTTTTTTAAGCCATGTCTAAGTGCCAAATACCACTGCACATACCTGCAAGCAAACGTTCGGCATTGACAAATGCTTGTTCAGATAGTTAGAAAAAAAGAGATCTTATAACAGCTTTTTTAATTAATAACTCAAGTCATTAAAGATGGCAGCCACTTACAATATTTAAACATCTCTGTCACTGAGAATACTTTTGGATTGTAAATACTGGATTTTTACTATGGATGTACAGTATTATGATGGTGTGTACACGTTTTTCTGATGGTTCAAATTTTGCATGATCGAACTTTGGGAGGTTCGCTTAGTTCTGCTTTCTACAGATTCACTATATATAGTTCAATTGTTTTTACATTTTGTACTGTATGTACAGTGGTAAGTTTTTGCTTATATTTTGTTGGTTGTTTATTACTTTGTCTTTCATTTACATAGAAACATAGAAGTTGATGGCAGATAAGGTCCGCAAGGCCCATCCAGTCTGCCTATCTCTTTTTCTACCTTATGAATGTGCCATTGGCCTTTGCTCTGTCAATGACCTATCTATTAATACGCATCTGTATTGCTCCCTTATGCCTATCCCATGCCTGTTTGAAGCCCTGCACTGTATTCATATCCAACACTTCCTGAGGTAGGCTGTTCCATGCATCCACCACCCTTTCTGTGAAAAAGAACTTCCTCACATTTCCCCTTAATGGGCCTCCCTTTAATCTCTTGCTGTATATTCTTGTCCTGCTATTTTTCTTATATTGAAACATGTTAGACGCTTTCACCTTGTTAATGCCCTTAAGGTGTTTGAATGTTTCAGTCATATCATCTCTCTCCCTTCTTTGCTCTAGGGTATACATATTGAGCTCAGTTAATCTGTCCTCATATGTTTTCTGATGCAGTCCCTGCACCATTTTGGTTGCCCTTCTCTGGACTGCCTCAATTTGGTTAATGTCCTTGAAAGTTGTGGCCTCCAGTACTGCATGCAGTACTCCGGATGGGGCCTAACCAGTGTCTTGTACAGAGGGATTATTACCTCCCCTCTTGCAACTTGTGATACCCTTACTTATACACCCCAACATCCCTCTAGCCTTACCTACTGCTTTAGTGGTCTGCTTGGATGATTCAGGTCATTGGTGATGATGATGCCCAAGTCTCTTTCTTCCCTTGTGACTGCCAGCAACTCCCCTCACAGCCTATAGGTGGCTTCAGGATTTCTCTTCCCTATGTGCATGATCTTGCACTTCTTTACGTTAAACTCCAGTTGCCACTCTTCCGACCATTTTGCTAGTTTATCCAGATCTCTTCTCATTCTGCCCACCCCATCTGGATCATTTACTCTGTTGCAGATCTAAGTGTCATCTGCAAACAAACAAACCTTACCCTCCAGTCCATCTGCAATGTCACTGATGAAGATATTGAAGAGGACTGGCCCCAGGACTGATCCCTGAGGTACCCCACCTGTGACTTGCATCTCTTCTGACTGTATACCGATCACCACCACTCTCTGTTTTCTGCCCGCCAACCAGTTTGCCACCCAGTTGACCAACATCTGACCCACCCTGAGCTTACCCAGCTTATTAATCAATCTTCTATGTGGAACAGTATTGAAAGCTTTGCTGAAGTCAAAGTTGGCAACATCATCTGCTCCCCTTTGGTCCACCACTCTGGTTACCCAGTCAAAGAAATCTATGAGATTAGTTTGACAGGACCTTCCTTTTGTAAACCCATGCTGTCTTGGATCCGGTGCTTCTATGGATTCCAAGTGTTGCACTATCCTTTCCATAAGGAGTGTCACCATAATATTGCCCACTACTGAGGTAAGACTGACTGGTCTGTAGTTCTCTGCCTCCTCCCTGCTACCACTCTTGTGGAAAGGGATCACATGGGCCCTTCTCCAGTCTTCTGGGACCTGTCCTGTGCTCAGAGACTCACTAAACATTTCTGATAATGACTCTGCTAATTCCATCCTTAGCTCCTTTAGTACCCTGGGATGTATGTCATCAGGTCCCATTGCCTTATCCACCCTTTTAAGACCCTTTCTTTTGTGAAGGGACTAGTGCACACCTCCCTCCCCCTGTGTCCATGGTGCTGAGCTGTGGGTTCTGCCCTACCTTCTCTTCAGTAAATACTGAGCAGAAGTATCAATTTAGGATAGATGCTTTTACATGGTCCTCCTCCTCACATGCCCCCTTATCCCCTTTGATCTTAGCAATACCCCCTCTGGACTTTCTCCTTTTACTAATATATCTATAAAAGGTCTTGTTAGCTTCTTTTACTGTTCTTGCTACTGTTTCCTTGGTTTGGGCCTTTGCCTGCTTTACTGCCTTCCCTGCTTCCCTTAGAAAAGTTTGGTATGCCTCTCTATCTTCATCCTGCTGTGTTCCCTTATATTTCCTGAAGGCCAGCCTTTTGGCTCTGACCTTTTCTGCTTCTGTGTTTGAGGACCAAAGTGGTTTCCTTCATCTTTTGCACTTCTTTTTCTCACTAACACAATGGGATGTTGCTTCAAGTATTGCATCTTTAATGCTTGCCCACCTTACCTGTACCCCCTCACCTGTATTTCTTTTTGCTAGGGCTAGCTTAACTCTGTTGGCCATCTTATCAAAGTCAGCTCCTCTGAAGTCCCATAGTTTTGCCTTGGAATGGGATGATTTTGTTCTAGTGGCCAAATTGAACCATACCATATGATGGTCACTGGCACCCAGGTGACCTTCTACCTGGAGATCTGTGATCCTTTCCCTGTTAGTCAGTACTAGATCTAGGATAGTCCTGTCTCTTGTTGGTTGTTGTACAAGTTGTTTGAGGCCTGCCCCCTGCAGGGAGTCCACCATGTGTCTAGTTCTGGCAGATGTCCCTGCTGGTATTGACCAATCTGTATCTGGCATGTTGAAGTCTCACATTATCAGTACCTCCTCTTTCGCTGTCATGTTTTGTATATCTTCTAACAGTAACGTGTCTATGTCCTCCCCCTGGTCTGGAGGCCTGTACACAACCCAGTTCATATGGCTATCCCATTTCCTGTTTCCAGGGTGACCCACAATTCTTCTGGCTCCTTAACTGTATTCTGAATTTCTATAGCTTTGATATTTTCATTGACTAAATGGCCACTCCACCCCCTTTTGCACCTCAGTCTCTTCTGAACAGTACCTAGCCAGGTACTGAAGTCTCCCAAGGGTGGTTACTGGTAAACCATGTCTCACTAATGGCTACTATTTCCAGATTAGCCTCTGTCATTATTTTCTGCAGGTCTGAGATCTTGTTTCCCTGACTGCGAGCATTTGTGTACATGATTTTCCATTGGCTAGATTTTGGTGTGTTAGTTGTTGGGGCGAGGTCCAGCGTTTCCCCTGTGCGTCGTATGGGAAGCCGGACCTTTTTCTATACCTGGTGATGCAAATGAACTATAAACATGCTGAACTCCTGTTTGACCACTAGCTGAGGGGGAAGGGGTGTTCTTCCCATTCGACATATGGAGTGCTGCACCCCTCTCACCATTTGCTAGTTTAAATATTCTGCAAAGATGTCAAACTTCTGCCCCAATGCACTGACTTCCTCCTTAGTCAGATGCAGTCCATCAAATTTAAAAAACTTTCACTCCCAAAACTGTTGCCAGTTCCCTACAAATTTGTATCCTTTTTCCTGGCACCAGTTCTTGATCCACATGTTTAGCTCCATGATCTCCCCCTTCTCTGACCTTCTGTCTGTCTGTCCCCCTCTCCCAGACTGGCAGAATCTCAGAGAAGGAGATACTGGATGAAATGGATGATAGTTTGTCATCCAGCCTGGTCAAGTGTTCCTTTGGTCTCCACAACTGACCGGCTGGTGAGATCGTTAGTCCCTATGTGTACCAGGATGTCAATGTTTTCTCCTGCTTCCTGAACAATTTTAGCAATGCGGTCAGTGTCTCTCCATGCTGATGTACCTGGGAGATATCTGACCATTACCCCTGGCTGGAGATATGTATCAACTCCCCGAATCATGGAGTCTCCTATGATCAGAAGTTTTTTGGATTTCCTTTTTGCTTTTTTTTGTTTTGGTTCCTATTTTGGACGAGTTTTGTTGTGCTAGCTCCTGTGCTGCAGTGTCCTGCTCTGCTGTGTCCTCTGCCTCATTTGTACTACTTGCACCAGTACAATTTTTTTGCTTTTTGTTTCTGTATTCCCCCCCATCTCAGGTTGCACCTAGAAATGAGCTTTGGCTCAGTGTACATTTTCCAGTCAACACATTTCAAATAAAAAAAAGATAGGATAACATTAAACAAAAAAGGGAATACAATAGTTGAGAACATCATTACATTAGAAGGAAAGGTCAAGCACATTTACAAATATATAACCTTCGTCTGTTCTGCCTGCCTTCTCCTCCCCTCAAGGTCACACTGTAAGGGTTGGTTGTGGAAATATAAACCTGCTTTCCAGGGTAAAAAGTGCATAAATATTCTGGGGGTAAGTCCTTTCCAAGATATTTTGCTGTGTTCTTTGCTAGAGATTTTGTAAGCAGATTGTGGATTTGCATCAAACCACTTGGCATCTCTCTCTCTCTCTATGTAATCCAAACCCAGTGTGTGGGCTAGTGCAGTTTTATACTGATTTTTAGAGTGTATTGATTTCCAGGGTCGAAGCCCTGTGCTACAACCACTAGAGTAAACTTAGGTCCACTAGGAAAGATTATTTGTGCATACAGGATGGACCATTGGTCTTCTTCTGACAGCAATTTCTATGTTTCTATGGCTTGCTGGCTGCTTGCTTGTGTTGTGCCCCTGCCCCATATTAGAGAGTTAGTAACCAAGTATCAGTTGTAGATAAGGGTAATTCATTTCTGAAGTGGAGTTTGGTGGATCTGCCAAAAATCAGAACTTTTGACTCCAGTGAGGGGTGATACATGCAGGCAGTGTGCTGGGGTTCAACAGGCTGGAATAGATTCCCAGGGCGTGTTTGGTGGTTCAGTGAAACCTGATCTAGAATAGTCAGCTAGCTGGTGTTTTAGAGTACGTAGGTAGGGTCAGGACAGACTTGATGGGTCTTAGGCCTTTTCTATTCAGAATATTCTTTGTTCTATGTTTCTATGCCTCATGCCGCATGTGTCTCAGTGCCATTTTCAGCTCTGTATCAGATGTATGTGCACTGAGAGACACAGTCTTTACTTAAAAAGTTGGCCTGTGGCTACCTTCTGCAGATGCAATTAAACTCTGCAGATCTTTTGAAAATAACATGTTTTTTAAAATAATAAAACACTTTGAAATTGTTAGAGAATTGTTCATTAATATTAAAGTAGCTACAGCTGCTGTAACATCACTTAACTGTAGCTTCTGGGCAGGACAGGCAAGTAGTTTTCATACTTCTACTAAGAGGAATCTGTGCAGCGTTTCTTTACTGTAGTCTGCAGCAGGGTAGGCACTTTGAGTCAACTCAGCAGCACAGGGACAGTGCAGAGGGATTTTTGTAGGCTTTATTTTACAATTAATTTTTATTTTGCTGGCTGATGGTGGAGCTGGTTGCAAAAATTCATCTTTTTTCCCCTGTGTGTGACTCAACCAGCTGCCAGATAATGAAGTAAGCAGTGAGTGAGAGTGAAATGAAGGCTGCTATCACGCTATGAAACTTTACTGAGAGTGTGTTAGGTGTGGCAATTCTGTCTCTCAGTGGGGATGGTAAGAGACCCAGGAATGATTCACCATGCTTGTTCCAAGTATAACATGCATCTGGTAGTGGAATAATTGTTCATGCTGAGACTGGGAGTATTGGGGCTGGGCACATGATGGTATGACCAAAGAAACCCTGGTTCAGTAGTCCATAGAAGCCCACTGTATCCATTCTCACTGCTAGCAGTCTACCCAGGTCTTCCAGTACATCTGACACCACACTGAGTGGTCCAGAAGAAACACATTGGGTTGCTGGCCTGCAAGTGCTGCAGCAGCACTACCACTCGGTATGTCGACAACCTGTGTTCAGAAATGAGCCTGGGACATTGGAGGGCCAGCTGGGGGAGGAGGATTTAGCATACTTGGGACTGCTCTAGTCCTCTGTTGGGGAAGGGTGGGGAAGTTGCAGGTTTTCAAGCAGCCCCTTGCTGCAGCCAGGGGTGTAACACTGGAACTGACCATATCTGGGAAGTGTGGAAGATGTATGGCTTGCCATCCCCACATCATTGCACATCACACCTCCTTGGGGGAAATGGAGATCCCACCACCACAGTATGACATCTGCCCCCACGCTGCTGACCCCACGCTGCCGAATGGGCTGACACTTTCATCACACCATTTAGTCTATTGGGGGGGGCTGTTAGAGTCTCAGAATGTGAAACATTTTATGATGACATCTTATTTAGTTTCTAAGCTACAGAGCACCAGAAACAGAAAAAAAGCACATTTGTTTCCTTATACTTCACATTGCATATTTTTTGATCTCGCCTACAGCCTAGATGGTGTGGAATTTTTTTCATGAAATTCTCAAGGTTGAAGAGGCTCATATCAAGGGTGTACCCTTGTAAGCATTAGTGGAAAACTATTATAGGGTTCCAGAGTTATAAGGATTTTTTAATTAACCGAGAAATGTGAATGGAAAAAAAAATGTGTGAGTGCTTATTGTCAGGATTTACCTATCTGTTATGTATTTGAAATGGTAATGCATTGCGTTACTTCTGCCACTTGAGGGCAGCATTCTGATATGTGTAAGCTAGAAAGAAAGCAGAGAGAGTGATGTTGTTGAGATCAGAGAGGCACCTGAATAAAAATGAAAGCTGCTTTACTTCTGTTGCAGTGTGAGTTTGTTGAACAATACCAGAGTAAATGTTAGAACATAACATAATTGGCGACGCGGTATTTAGTTACTCTCCTGTACCTTACCAGAACGAATTACTGCTGTGAGGGTTTTCCTGAGACATAACTTTTGGACCCATGAGTGAACCTGTGAGAAACTCATAAAGATGGCCGAGACTATAGGACATATTGATGCCTTTGATGAAAATGTGGAACAATGGACAACTTATATTGAGAGATTTGGACATTTTGTCACAGCAAATGATATAAGTGATGAAAAACAAGTGGCTGTGTTACTGAGTGTCATGGGCAGCACAATGTACAGTTTGCTGAGAAGTCTAATAGCCAGAAAAGCCCAGGGAGAAAACGTTTGCCAGTATTGTGGAGATCTTACAGACACATTTCTCTCCTAAGCCTCTGGTGATTGCTGAAAGATTTTGCTTTCACAAACGAAATCAAGCAGAGGGTGAGTCTGTTGCGCAGTGTGTGACTGTTCTAAAGAAATTAGCTGAGCATTGTGAGTTTGGTACCCATTTAGATGATGCCCTCCGAGACAGATTTGTGTGCGGTTTGAAAAGTGAAGCGTCACAGAAGCATCTTTTAACGGAGGTGGGACTGACATACAAGAAAGCGATAGAGATCGCTCTATCAATGGAAACAGCTACACGAGAGGCTCAGCACCTAAGTGATTCCCTGAAAGTAAATGCTTTATCCTTCTCTTCTCCCAGGAAGCCTAATAAATGTGGTCATTGTGGCAAGGCTAATCACAGTGATAAGGACTGCTGGTTTAAAGAACAGACATGTCATAACTGTGGGAAGAAAGGCCACATTGGGCGAGTGTGCAGAGGGAAAAAGAAAGGAGGAGAAATCAATGGAAGCAAAGGGAAGCGATTTGTGAAATGTAGAAAGAGAGAAGTATATCATGTGGAAACACAGGGAACGTGCAGTGATGGCACTGATACTGAATTAGCATTGCAAGTGCTGACTCATAAAGGCGAAATGGCAACCATCTGTGTAACACCTGAAATTGAAGAGAAACCACTGAAAATGGAATTGGACACAGGGGCTGCAGTTTCATTGATTTCTACAGACAAGTATGAAACTATGTTGAGACATCTACCCCTGCAAATGACTGACGTTGTACTGAGGACATACACTGGCGAGGCAATTTCACCTGAAGGTGTCATCAAGGTGCAGGTGAAAATAAATGGGCAAACGGTACTACTGCCTTTGTATGTGGTTAAAGGTAACTACCCTTCACTCTTAGGCTGAGAATGGCTGAAGAAAATATGCCTCAACTGGCAGGAGATAAGGACTGTCAATACGGGTGACTCCAACACTCTAGAAGCAGTGTTGCAGAAACATGCTTCTTTATTTAAAGGGGAGCTAGGCACAATGAAGGACATTGAGGCAAGAGTGTTTTTGAAGCCACAGTACAAACCAAAGTTTTGTCAACCTCGCTCAGTACCTTATGCACTCAGACCGAAAGTGGAGGCCGAATTAACTCGCCTAACCGAAGCTGGAGTCTTGTCACCTGTACAGTGTAGTGACTGGGCAACGCCAGTAGTGCCAGTGGTAAAGAAAGACGGGTCTGTGCGAATATGTGGAGACTTTAAAGTAACTATAAATCCAGTTATGTGTGTGGAACAGTATCCGATTCCACGCATCGAAGACTTGTTTGCATCGCTGGCACAGGGCCAACGCTTCAGTAAGCTGGATTTGTCACATGCTTATCTACAAATGAGAGTAGATGAAAACTCAAAGAAATATCTCACAATAATCACCCAAAAGGGTCTCTTCTGCTATAATCACCTACCTTTTGGCATTGCATCAGCTCCAGCTATATTTCAGCGAGCTATGGACCAGGTTTTATGAGGTCTTCCAAATGTTCACTGTTACCTGGATGATATACTGGTGACCAAAAGGAATGATGCAGAGCACCTGAAGAACCTGGATGCAGTTCTGCAGCGATTGGAAGATTTTGGCTTGCGTGTCCAGAAGGAGAAGTGTGAATTTTTCAAGACTTCATTGGAGTACTTGGGCCATACCATAGATGCAGCGGGCTTACACAAATCGCCTGAGAAAGAAAAAGCGATTGTGGATGCCCCAGCACCGGAAAATATGAGCCAGTTACAGTCGTTCTTGGGCCTGTTAAATTATTATGGCAGGTTTATTCCTAATCTGGCTATGATTCTCAACCCACTAAATGGCTGGCTATGCAAGGGGAAGTCCTGGTGTTGGTCAAAGGACTGCAAGAGCGTGTTTAAGAAGGCCGAAAAGCAACTTGTTTCGCAAGATGTGCTCATTCACTATAATCCACAGTTGAGCATCAGACTGGCGTGTGATGCCTCACCTTATGGGGTGGGAGCAGTTCTTTCTCATGTTCTACCGAATGGGGATGAAAAGCCAATTGCCTTTGCATCCAGAACTCTCAGCAAAGCTGAACAAAACTATGCCCAAATTGAGAGAGAAGCTTTGGCAATAGTGTTCAGAGTTCGCAAATTCCACCAATACTTTTATGGTCGGGAATTCACACTCCTCACTGATCACCAGGACATTCACGGTGAGTTATCACCATTCTACGCCAGACGTAATGACCTTTCAGTTCAGCAAGGTTGCTTGATGTGGGGTGTCCAGGTGATTGTCCCTTCAAAGCTACGCACCCATGTTTTGGAAGAGCTACATGTGGGACACCCGGGCGTAGTGAGAATGAAGGCTTTAGCTAGAAGCTATATTTGATGGCCAGGGATTGATTTGCAAATTGAGCAACAAGCAAAAACATGCACTACCTGTCAGTGTGTTCAGAAAATGCCGTGTCCCTCATCTCTACATCCCTGGATGTGGCCAGGTGCACCGTGGCAGTGCATTCATGTAGATTTTGCGGGGCCATGGGAGGGACACATGTACTTAATTGTTGTAGATGCCCACTCAAAGTGGCCTGAAATTCAAGTCATGGACACCACCACTACCAGTAAGACCATTCAAGTGCTGCGAGGACTATTTAGCCGTTACGGGATTCCTGAACAGCTGGTCAGTGATAATGGACCACAATTTATTTCTAGTGACTTTGGCAGCATTTTTGAAGTCCAATAGGGTGAGGCATATTCGTAGTGCCCCATATCACCCCTCAACTAATGGTCTAGCAGAACATTTTGTGCGAACCATGAAGAATGCTCTGAAATCGTGGGGGGTCTTTGACCTTACAACACAAGTTGGATAACTTCCTGTTGGCATACCGAAATACACCCCATTCTACAACAAAGGAATCTTCAGCAATGTTGTTTTTTTGGCATAAGCTTCGATCCCATCTTGATTTGCTTAAGCCAGATGTGGCATCAGAGGTTTTGAAGAACCAAGAATTTCAAATACTACGCCGGCAAGCTCGTTCAAAGGACAGGCAGTTCATTATTGGTCAAGAAGTGCTTGTTCGAGATTACCGGAAGGGGGAAAAGTGGACCTCTGGTGTGGTGACATCTCAGACGGGTCCAGTGTCGTATACAGTTGATGTTGAATCTGGAGTGAAATGGAAATGTCATGCTGAACAGCTCCTAGATCTTCAACAGTGCACGGATGGGGACACTTCCAGGGAAGAAAACCCATGGGAAATGTGGATTCCATCTGCTGTAGCTTACAGAAGCCCCACTACGGAAGTCTCAACACCTTCTGAAGATGTAAAGGAGGAGGTGGAGAGGAGCAATGGTGAGGCTGTACAACCACCAACCGAGGATCGGAGGGAGGTACCAGACAGGGCAGCCATGCCAAGGGTTGCTCACGAGAAATGTTATCCATCCCGAATTTCAAAACCTCCAGATCGTTTGAACCTGTGAGACATTTAAAAGAAATAAATGTTTTGTGTAGTTAGAGAGCCAGATCAGATTATTGGGGCAGAATAATCCCTTGACTGGTTCGAGGCCTGGGGCAGTCTACCCCCTACATCTAGCATAGTATGAACCATCTTAATAATAGCGAATAATGCTAATACTTGTTCATTTGGTAACAATATAATTTAGTGGGGAGGAAATGTTATGTATTTGAAATGGTAATGCATTGCATTACTTCTGCCACTTGAGGGCAGCATTCTGATATGTGTAAGCTAGAAAGAGAGCAGAGAGAGTGTTGTTGTTGAGATCAGAGAGGCACCTGAATAAAAATGAAAGCTGCTCTACTTCTGTTGCTGTGTGAGTTTGTTGAACAATACCAGAATAAATGTTAGAACATAACACTATCGTGCTGAAAAAATACTGATCACTTGGAAATAAAATACTGATCATATCGGCCACCATCTTTTTTTTTTATTTAAAATTCACTAATATTGAAAATATATAAAAATGTTATATTTTCAAAAAACAAACACCTGAACCTAGCTAAACGTGACCCCTTTAGCTAGATTCCAGACTCTGTGTTTTGAACAAATTGCCAGAAATACCTTTTCTGGGCATCCCACAATCCAGGGTGCCCAGTTTAGTGAGAGGAGCCATTCACCCACATTCTCTGCATGAGAACAGTGGGATTTTCTGGACATCTGTAGCTGCAGATGGAAGCATGTCGCATGCTACAGTGCCAGTAGTGAGTCAATGATCCCTCAGTCACTCTTTTTTGTCTGTCTCACTATCTAATATGTCTGTCTGTCTGTCTGTTTGTCTATCTAGCTACCTGCTTAATTATTTCATAAGTGAACTGAGGTGCCCAACACCAGCACTGCTTCCTTCTACCCCCTTCCCTTCAGGTTGCCCACTTTCATTATCATGTGTAGCTCAACAAGGGGGTGCCTAATCCCCAGTGTTGGAATGTGATCTTAAATAAAGAAAACTGTTCCTCAATGATTTAGAAAATGAAAAATCTGTAAAACAGAAAACAGTCCATTGGTGATCTGAACCCTCCCCCACCCCCTCCCACTCAGCACCTATCATCCTCCCACACTATTCACACACCATCACTAACCTGAACATGTCTTACGATGTGAAGCCACTCTCCAACTGAAGACATACGTTGCTGCTGGAACCGCTGACTGTAATATAAGAAAATGAGGCAAGTGTGGTATGATTTATTTCAGTGTACTTTAATGTCTTCATAAGCAACATTGCAGAGGGGCTGGGAGGGAAGGTATGCCTCTTTGCAGACAACACTAAGATCTGCAACAGGGTTGACACTCTGGGTGGGGATGAGGAGGGACCTAGGCAGGCTTGAAGAATGGTCAAGAGTGTGGCATCTAAGATTCAATGCAAAGAAGTGTAAAATAATGCATATGAGTCATAGAAACCCAGGGGAGGAGTACATGATGGGGGGTACTGACAACCACCAAACAGGAAATGGACCTGGGGGAAATCATATATGATGGCCTAAAGGTGACCAAGCATTGTGAAAAGTCTGTGGGGAGAGCCAGTGGGACGCTGGGGTGCATAGGGAGAGATATCTCCAGAAGAAAAAAGGAGGTGTTGATACCACTGTACAAATCATTGGTGAGACCCCATCCGGAATACTGTGTCCAGTTTTAGAGGCCACATCTCCAGAAGGTCATAGACAGAGTAGAGGTGGTTCAGAGAAGGGCAACAAAAAAGGTGTGGGTCTGCACCAAAAGTCATACTGTATAAGGAGAGACTAGAGGATCTCAATATGTATAACATGGAAGAAAGGAGAGAGAGGGGGGATATGATAGAGACCTTGAAATACCTCAAGGACAGAAATAAGGTACTAGAGGGTAACATCTTTCAGAAAAAAAGATGTTCAAGAACAATGGGTCATAATATGAGGTTGGGGGTAGACTCAGGGGTAATGTGAGGAAGTATTTTTTCACAGAAAGAGTGGTGGGTGCATGGAACAGCCTCTCAGTGAAGGTGGTGAGGGCAAAAATGGTAGGGGAATTCAAGAATGCATTGGATAGGCACAAGGGAACCTTAGCAATAGAAAAGAGAGGGCAAAAACCAGAGATCAAGTAGAATCTTTGGTATTGCAGTAGGTAAGGAAAATGTGCAGACTGGGTGGGTCAAGTGGTCTTTATCTGTCAACAGTTTCTTTCTTTCTTTTTTTTTTTTTAATTATTGATTTCTATCCCTCCGGGGAGCCTGGCAGGTGGCTCCAGTCCCTCCCTTGGAAGGAACACAGTCTCAGGCCCCACCTTTCCTGCCCCGACTCTCCTGGTGATCCTCCATGGATTATCATCCCATGACAGGGCCGAGACGAGGAGAGCTGGCTTCCTCCCCCCACCCCAAAACACAAATACAGATTCCAGGTATCGAGAGGGGCACTGGCGGGGCCATCATGGAGCCTGCCAGCTTCATTTCCTGGTTTTCTTCTTTCTCCCCAGCCATTGCTAGAGGGCGATCAACGGGCGGGACAGCTGTTCCTCCTTCCCTGAGAGAGGAGAGCAGTCCGCTGGATACTCAATCCTCTCTCTCCCCTGTCGACCCCCGGCGGTCTGGACTCATTCCCTAACCTGGGACACTGGTGTGGCGTGAGATGTGGCATCCAGCGTTTCAGTCCTCAGTGCCAACAGGCTGGCCTGTTATCAGTTTCTATGTCTCTATGTTTCAGTGGGGAATTGAACTTTGATTTTAAATATTTTTACACCAAATTTTCATCATGTCCTCTTTGGGACCCCACCTAATGACCAATGGTGGTGGAATTATGCAAATTAGGCCCAAAAGGCATTTTTATGGCTACTTTGCAAAATCACCTTTTGGGCAGGATTTAAAACTTTTCACCACCCTTGTTCACGAGGTGGGGTCATGAGAAAGCTATGTTGAAAATGTGGGTTAAAATATGTAAAAATGACAAAGTTATTAGCATACACTGAATTTATTTTTATGGTCGCTCATAACTTCGTTAATTTTAAATATTTTGACTCCGCATTTTCACTATAGCCAATTTTTCACACCACCTCATGAACAAACAGCTGTCATTTTTCAACTCCTGGAAAAAATGTGTTTTCACACCAATGGTGCAGAATGACATTTCAGTGGTGCAGAATGACATTTCAGCTGGGATTTGAACATTTTCAACTATCAGGTTCATGAAGTGGGTAATAAGAATACTATGCTGAAAATGTGGTGTACAAATGTGGTAAAATACCCTGGTTATGTGTGTTAACATTGCAGTATTTATCCTCATAACTTCTGTAATTTTCAATATTTTAGCTCCAAACTTTCAGTATAGCCATTTTTCCAAACCGCCTCATAAATCTGACAGGTGCCATTTTCGCGTTCACTTGCATGCATGCGCAAGGAATGTCTTGCAACAGTGTACCTTTTGGAGGTGTGTGTCCCTCCTCCCCAATCCAGTGCTCAGTGTAGCAGGTGCTACCCTACCAGACCAATACATGCCGAGATGTGTATGACAGCAGTTCAGCTGTGTTGGCATTCACATCAAAGAAAAGGTCCGCTGCAATCAGCGGTGGTAGTGTGTATGCAGTTAGCATACATGTCAGCTGAACTGCTGTCATCCACAGCTTGGCATCAAAGCCCTCCCACTTCCTCCCTTTGCTAATGTCCTCCCTCCCTGTTCTCTCCAGACCCCACTTTGTGTGCCGAGGGGGGGTACCCAATCCCCCTCAGCTCATGCACTCCCTCAGTACAGTGTGTGGTTGACGGGGTGCCCAATCCCCCATCGGCTGCAGCCCCCTCCCCAAAAGACAGCCAGTTGACAAGTTGGGAGCCCACCCCAGCGTGCTCATGCCCACCCCACACACACTTTGTGGCCGGAGGGGTGCCCAGTCCCGCTGGCTCCAGCCCCCAGAAAATAGTAGGTGGCATGCTGGGAGCTCACCCCAGCATGCCAGCGGTGTCCATTTTTTTACCCTGTCTGCCAACCCGCCACCCTCTGCACTCCCACCTCCCCACACACACACACACACACCATCACCTAGGTGGCACACTGGAAGCCCATCCCAGCATTCCAAAAGCCTCTGTTTTCTTTTCTTTTTTTTTTTTTAATCCTCTAAAACAAGAAAACAGTCCCTCGGTGAGTCCTTGCCTCCCCCGCCAACCCGCGCCCACCCTCTGCACACCCACCTCCCCACAGACCCCACACCCCATACTTACCTCCAGAACCCGGCGTGATGCTCTTCAGTGGACCAGGAACACGTCTGCACTCTTCAAAGCCGACCGCAAACTGAAGAAATGCCGGTAAGCCGTATAATGGCATAAATAGTTTTTTTTCAACTTTGGTGCATATCTCGGACATTTTTGGGAATTTTGGTAGCAAATTTTCAATGTGGGGTTATTGGGTCCCCTCATGAATTCAATCTCTGTCATGGTGTTATTCAGTCTTGAAAGGTGATTTCGCAGTCACTGCGCAGAATCACCTCTTGGGACCAATTAATGAAACAACAGCGTCGGTGTTCATGATGTGGGCTCTCAAAAGCCTATGTTGCAAATTTGGTGAAAAAATTCCCAAAAAATCAGTGTTTTACAAGTGTGCGTTGCACAGTTTCCATGAACACTCATAAGTTGGAGAATGTGAAATATTTTTGCTCCAGATTTTCAACATTGGCATATTTCCACGCCTCCTTATGAGCAGTGCTGCTGTCATTTTTCACATACTGCCCGAAATGTGTTTTCGCTCTTCCGGCACAAAATAGTGCAGTCGCTGTTGGAAATGAGTGTTTACTATAGAGTAAGACAATCACAGTGACACTGTTTATGAGCAGAGGTTCTAAAATGCCTATGTTGAAAATCTGGTGGCAAAAGTCCATAAAATGGCTGTTACGATTGTGTGTTGTGCCGTTTCTACGCACACTCGTAAGTTTGCGAATTTGTAATATTTCCACTCCAGATTTTCAACATTGCCATTTGCCTGCATCTCCTTATGAGCAGTGCAGCAGTCATTTTTTCACATCCTAGCCGAAATGTGTTTTCGCACTTCCAGCTTACAATAGCACGGCCACTGTGGGAAATCATGTTCGGTACAGAGTAAGAAAATCACAGTGACACTGTTCATGAGCCTGAAATGCCTGTGTTGAAAATTTTGTGCAAAAATTCCTAACAATGACCGTTTTATGAGCGTGCATTGCACGGTTTCCACATGCACTTGTAACTTTGCGAATCTGTCATACTTTCACTCCAGAGTTCCAACATTTGCATTTTCCTAGACCTCCTTATGAACAATTCAGCTGTCATTTTTCACATCCTGGCTGAAATGTGTTTTCACACTTCCGACGCAGAATAGCATGGTCGCTGTGGGAAATCGGTGTTCGGTGCACAGTAAGAAAATCATAGTGACAGTGTTCATGACCAGAGGTGACAGAATGCCCATGTTGAAAATTTGGTGAAATAATTCCGCTGAATGACTGTTACAAGCGCTGGTTGCGCAGTTTCCACACTGGCTCGTTCCCTTGAGCATGTCCAGGGTGTTAGGGTTCCTAAGAGAGACACTTAAGAAGTATGAAGGTGAAATGTTGATCAGATGCAAGACGAGTTGCAGAGAGGTACTTTGTTGGGATGTAGATGCTAAAGGGACATTGATACAACTGGGGGGGCATGCATTAATGCCAAACACCAATGCAAATACCTGCAAGTGAACGTTCGGCATTGACAAATGCTTGTTTAACATAGAAACATAGAATTTGACAGCAGATAAGGACCGCTTGGCCCACCCAGTCTGCCCATTTCCCTACCTAAAGGATAAGCTGCAGATCCTAGTTAACCAGCAGCCTACTTCTTCCTACCCCCAACCCCTAGAATTGCCTTATGACTGTCCCATGCATGCTTGAATTTCCACCACTGTTTTGACTTCACAACCTTCTCCGGAAGGCCATTCCATGCATCCACAACCTCTCTGTGAAAAATACTTCCTTAAATTACCTCTGAGCCACCCCCCATGTTCAAATTGTGCCCCTTGTTCTTGCACAGCTCTTTTTTTGAAAGGTGCTATCCTCTTGGACTTTGTTGATTCCCTTAAGGTACTTGAACATTTCTATCATATTCCCCCCTCTCCCTCCTTTCCTTGACGCTATACATATTAAGCTCCTTAAGTCTCTCTTCATATGTCTTCCGGTGCAGACCCTGCACCATTTTAGTTTCCCTCCTCTGGACAGCTTCCATCCTGTCTATGTCTTTGCTGAGATTGGGTCTCCAGAACTGCACGCGGTAGTCCAGATGGGGTCTCACCAGCTGTCTGTACAGAGGGATAATAACTTCCTGTTTTCTACTGGTGATGCCTCTCCCTATGCATCCCAGTATCCCCCCAGCCCTCCTTGCTGCCTTCTCACATTGCTTGCCCACCTTTAGGTCATCTGATATGACTACCCCCAGGTCCCTTTCCATTTTTGTTGTTGTTAGTATCTCACCCCCCCATTGTGTACTCTTCCCCTGGGTTTTTGTTTCCCAGGTGCATTACCTTGCACTTCTTAGCATTGAATCTAAGCTGCCATACATTTGACTGCTCCTCTAACCTTGCCAAGTCCCTTCTCATCCTTTCCACTCCCACCTAGTGCATCAACTCTGTTGCAGATCTTTGTGTCATCTGCAAGAGACATATTTTTCCTTCCAGTCCCTCTGCAATGTCGCTTATAAAGACATTGAAGAGGACCGGTCCTAATACTGAACCCTGCGGTACCCCACTAGTGACCCACCTTTCTTCAGAGTGGACTCCATTTACTATTACCCTCTGTGTCCTATTCTCTAGCCAATTCTTTACCCAGGCTGTCATCTTGGGACCCACTCCCAGGCTGGCTAACTTGTATATTAATCTTTTGTGTGGGACTGTGTCAAATGCCTTGCTAAAGTCTATGTAGGCCATGTCCACAGCCCCTCCCTGATCTACTACTTTGGTCACCCAGTCAAAGAAATCTATCAGATTCATGTGGCATGACCTTCCCGCTATGAATCCATGCTGCCTTGGGTCCTGTTCCCCTCTGGCCTCTAGATACTCGACAAGTCTTTCCTTCAGAAGTGATTCCATCATTTTCCCTATCACTGAGGTTAAACTAACAGGTCGGTAGTTTCCTGCTTCTGCCTTGCTCCCACTTTTGTGAAGGGGAAGCACATCTGCCCTCCTCCAGTCCTCGGGTACCACCCCATCCTCCCATGATTTGTTAAAGAGGGTAAGTGAGGGTTTAAACTAGGAAGTAGAAACAAAATTGCACTCATGGAGAAATCATCCAACTTCTGGATGTAAAGTCAAAAAACAACTTTATTGCAGTAGTATACCAAAAATAAAAGGTGCAGACCAAGCTGTAAATCACTACACCGGCACCTTTTACTTTTGGTATACTATTGCAATAAAGATAGTTTCTGACATTACATCCAGTGGATGATTTCTTGGTGAGTGTGGTTTTGATTCTACTTCCTGATTTGCACTCTCAGGTTAGCTACCTGCTTGTTATTGCACTGTCCCTGCAGCGGAGTTCGCAGTTGAACCCTTTTGGACTGTCATTTTTTAAATCCTGGATGAGATGTTTTTTGCATTTCTGGGGTGAAATGACATTTCAGCCAATATACTAGAAATGCTGCATGCGTGTTTACAAAGGGAGTAATACAATAACTTTCTTGAGAATTTGGTGTCAAAATAAAAAAAAAAATATACATATATATATATATATATATATATTTATATGTGTATATATATATATATATATTGCAAAAAACTTTGTTAATGCATTAGCTAGGGTTGCCACAAGAAAAGTAGGAAATGCAGTATTAGGGTTTCACCCTAACACCCCACCCCTACCCTTTGCAGACCAAGAGAAATCGGGGGATAGCATTGGAGTCATTAACTCTAACGCTCACTCCATTCTCCTATACTGTACCCACCCAGCTTATTTTATAATGTGATGGTGTGAGCATTAGGGTTGATGACCACAATGCCACCCCCCGATGCCTCTTGGTCTGCGCAGGGTAGGAGTGGGGTGTTAGGGTGAAACCCTAATGCCACATTTCCTTACTTTTGTTGTGACAACCCTAACTAATGCATTGATTAAGTTTTTTTGAAATTTATTTCCTTACTTTTTGAGATAGTAGAATAGTATCCTTATTTTACTGTAGGAGTGCAGGGTCCTTTGGACCGTTTGTGCCCATTCCTCCATTGAGATAGTATAACAGTATCCTTATTTTATGGTATGAGCGCAGGGTCCTTTGGATCCTGCACTTCCATCCCTCCATTGAGACAATACTACAGTATGCTTATTTTATGGTGGGAGTAAGCGCAGGGTCCTTTGAACTGTGCGGTACCATCCCTCCATTGAGATATTATTTATGGTGGGAGCGCAGGGTTATAATGCACTGAGATAGTACAACAGTATCCTTATTTTATGATGGTAGCGACAGCAGTATCCTTAGTTTACAATGGGAGTGCAGGGTCCTTCAGACCCTGCAGTCCCATCCCTCCATTGAGATAGTATTTACAGTAGGACCTGTACTGAAAATTTTCAAATTCCCACCAAAACGTAATTCTGTGCAACCACAATGCCATTCTGTGCCACAGCTGTGAAAACACATTTTGGGCAGGATTTGAAAAATGACAGCTGTGACACAAATGAGGTGGGTAATAAGAAGACTACGTTGAAAATATGAGGTGAAAATATTGAAAATTTTCAAATGTTACGAGCATGTGTAGCGAGATTGTAACGAACACCCATAACACAGCCATTTTTGGAAATTTTGACCCCAAATTTTCAGCATAGCCTTCTTATCACCCCACCTCATGAACAATATTACTATTGTTACACAAATCCCACTGGAAAGGTAATTTTGTCAACCAACTGCAAAATCTCCTTTCCAGCGGGAGTTGCCTAATAACAGTTATATTGTTTATGAGGTGGGGTCCCCAAAATGCTTTGTTGAAAATTTGAGGCCAAAATCATTTAAAATGGCCAAGCTACAAGTATAAGTTGAAACCCTCAAATTTGAAATACATTTAAGTGCATTTACCTTGGTTCATATCGCAGTTGTCAGTTCCAGCAGCAAGACATGTCTTCGGTCGGTGGGGTGGGTCTTGAACCTGGGACCTGTGGAGATGAGTGAGGGGCTGTGGGGATGTCATGGGGTGTCAGGAGGTAAATGCACAGTGGTTGGTTGGGTGGCAGTTATGGGTGTGATTGGCGATGGACATTTTTTTATTTCAGCTCACACTTGCTTGTGCTCCCAGGTCACATCTGGAAACAAGCTTCGGCTTAGTGTGCTACTCCTGGTTAAACAATGTTACCTTTCCCTTTCCCAAAAGACAATGAGGGACAGTTTTTTTTTGTTAATAAGTGAAAAAAAAAGGGACCAACATGAGGGATGCCATTGCCACAAATGATTACTGGGGCATTGGAGGGTGGTGGGTACCACTGGACACCAGAGAATAACACCGGCAGCACTGTGACCCCTCCAAAGAAAGGGGTCTGGATATAAATAAAAATAATAATTATATGTATATATATATATATATATATATATGTGTGTGTATATACAAAGCACAGGGTGGGAGGTGCCACTAGACACCAGCAATTTCCCCCCTTTGTGGGGGTCACATCAACAAAAATGTGCAAAATGCAACAAAATGGTGAAAGAAAGATATTTTTTATAACCAGATGGCTGGACGCAGGATCCTGGTTCATCACTCGATTTCCTTGTATGCCATCTAGTGGCGAGCAAGGAAACTGGCTATCTGGTATAAATGTTCATGACTAGATGGTCAGACCAGGAATCCTTGTTCGTCAGAACATTTCCTTTTTCTCCAGTTTTGTTCATCATGCAAACAAGGAAATCAGCTGACAAACAAGGATTTTTCAGTCTGGTCACCTGGTAGTGAAAATTTCAGACCAGATGGCCAGACTAAGAATCCTTGTTCATTAGCTGATTTCCTTGTTCATCATGATGAACAAAGACTCGTGAACATGGAATTTAGTAAGTGATAAACAAGGATTTAAAACTATGAAAAAGAAACTTCCAGGGGCATACAAATGTCAGAAAGCACAAAGCAGAGCATATCAACTTACGATGAGCAACAATCATACATAAATGTGGCAAACAGACATCCCTAGGCAGAGTTATCAGAGTTTTTTTTGGGTGAATTCAAAAAACAAGATGGCGGCTCATGAACAAAGAATTATTCCTGGTGAGTTTCATACCATGCAGCTATCCTGAAAAATAAAAATCCCATTGAAAATAATGGGAAATTAAACATACTATAACCTTTTAACGGACTAATATTTTTTCACCAAATAAATCCTGGCCTATTCTGCTATGCAAGCTCTTTCTATCGTAATAATTTCAAACCAAAAAATTCCACATCGTCTCCACGTAACGTGATGAGAATAAAAACTGCAAAAAGTGGTGAATTTTAAGTTTTTTTCACTATCTGGATCTCAGAATCTGCAAACCCAACTGAAAAGGAACTTGGCACATCAAGAGATCTACCCTCAAAAAACTGCACATGCAAACTTTAGTGCAAATCTGTTGGACAGTTACAAAATTATCAAAGTGCACAATTTCAGATTTAACATGGAAACTGCTGCTCGATCCTAACTATAGTGGCACTACTGTGCCACTAGATAAATAAATATATATATATATATATATTTTTTTGTTAAGAAATTGTTAAGAAGCAGTGCCAGACTTCACCCAAGCAGGTATGCCTTTTGATCCCGTGCCAGTGACCTGAGTTCAGGGGTGAGCTCAGTGACCCAGCTGGATGGGATGAGGGGGTGGAGGGGTGCTGTTATGTGACACCTCCCCAGCCATGGAATGAAAGCTACAGGGTTTTCTGCATGGGCCCAGGTACCATACAGTGAAAATAACTGTCCTCTTCACATCGAGCCCTGCATGTCTGTACCCATGGGTGGCAGAGGGCCCTGTGCATTGGCTGACTGATGGACTCTGCCCTGTGCATCTGAATCTGAGGCCACATGGAAACACAAGGACAAGAGGGCCCTGCACTTCAGCAGCCCACTAGACAGACCCATGAATTGTTGACATCTGTCACTGCACAGAACTGAGGATGTAGTCTTCCTTTGCATGAATGATGATACGATTCCACTATATCAAAAAGAAAGGAAATTCTTTGCAAAAAACTGCATTATTGCATCAGTTAGGGTTCAACTTAACATCACAAAAGTAGGGAAATGTGGCATTAGCGTTTCCAACCCTACCTCCCCACCCCACCCTCCATGCAGCAAAAGGAAAAAACATTAGGGGCTTGGGTCTCCGGAGTCTTGGCATATCAGTGGTAGGGTCTACCTTGGGGTTATAAACCCCACCCAAGCCAGCAGGCTGTTCCATGGCTCAGCCACACTCTCCATAAAATAAAACTTTCTCACATCCCTCCTAAATCCCTTTCCCTTGCCAGCTTCATTCATTTACAAGTGTGTTCTCTATCCAATTGTCTCTCTCCCCCTCTGGTCTTTAACGAGTATATGTTCAGTGCCTAGTGCTGATCTTAGTAGGACCTGCCCTGTTGGCCTTGTATCTCTTTTGGTTGCCCTATGGTGCAGTGCCTCCAGCCTATCTTGATGAAATGATCTGCTGCCTGACCCTAGCTGATTATCTGCTGCATGAACTGTACCTGCAAAGCCCTGTGGTTGTCCTACTGGGCATGAGTATGTAGGACAATGCTGATGGTCTGTGATAAAGAGTATTAAGCTTGAACAACTGTGTGGACCTCCATAATGTGGTAGTAACTGTGACTTAAGTGCCTGCCGAGGGGGAATCCATGTTTTTCCTGGTAGTATCCATTAATAAACACCTCAACTAGAAACCTTGGCCAGCCTGCTTCATTATAGGAGAACCCCCCCAAGAAACCAGGGGCCTAGGCATTCCCATGTATTGCAGCATCTTCCATCTGAAGACTGCGTACAGATGATTTTTCTCACTTTAGCTGGGTTCTTGGAGAAAATATATTGGATTGGGTTTGAAAGACATATCATTGTTTTTTGAAGAACAGGACCTGAACATTTATTGCAAATCTCTAGCCTTTAACCATGTTGTTGGGCCATTTGCTCAGTGTCTAAGGCTTATCCTGTGTAAGGTTTGCTACAAGAAACTTTTGAAAAGTACAGGAATTATTTATTTAATTATTTGTTTATTTAGTTGCACCTGAATAGCCTCAGTTAGATGCAGGACCTAATTTCCAAAAGGATCTGGGAAGCAGACAGCATGCCTAGTTTGGCATGCCAGTTACAAAGGGACTGATTCTGAGCGGAGGTTTAAGGCTTGGTTTTGCGTTAGAGAGGCCAATTCCCCACATGGTGGAGCACCAGTGGCATCCACAAACCCACCCATGTTCTTATGTTTAAGACCCCCTATCCTGGCCTCCCACCTGAGCTATGTGGGCACTCAGGTTATGTGGCAGGCAGGTGGGTGGAGCCATGTTCTACAGCATATTTGGAGCCCAGTATACCTGATTTGGGCACAAGGAATTTGCAGATGTTACACTGGGGGGGAGAGGGGGGCTACTGAAGTGCTTTTGTACCCACCTGATGCCACCTACTGTATTCAGGACCCTAATCATCCCACCCAGTGCAAATCCTGAACCCTTGTCTGAGGCCTAGAGAGGTGGGAGGGATAGCAGGCTGCTGTATTTACATTATGTAAAAAAATGCTGTCTACCAAACTGGGTATAGCAGTTCTAAACAGACTGCTGTATCACATAATCCCCTGCCCATGCAGAGTAGGAGATCAATTTGTTGGCTGACTCAAGGTTCACATAGAAATAGAATTTGATGGCAGATAAGGTCTGCGTGGCCCATCCAGTCTGCCTATTTCTCCCTACCTACACTATTACCGTCCAATCTACAGCTCTTTCTCCCTCTCCCCCTTCCTTTCCACTATTTATTTATTTATTTAGCTTTTGTTGACCGGGTAAGTGCACTAGACAAATCCTGCCTATTTTCAGGCATGACCCGGGGGAAGGGGATACAGATGAATGCCAACTGACCTTGAACCAGATTAAGCTGTTGGTGGTATTTTTTTAGTGAATGAGGGAAACTTGGCCAGGACACCGGGGAAATTCCCCTACACTTTTCGATAAGTGCCATGGGATCTTTAACATTCACCTGAACTACCACCAATCCAGGCAGATGGGACCTCGGTTTAACGTCTCATCCGACAGACGGCACCTCAGAAGTGCAGCACCCCTCTCATGCTGCACTACAGTGTCAGTACTAGGATATTAACCCAAGTGCCAGATGTGGGAACTGAACCCACAGCCCTCTGATCTCCCGGCCTCAGAGGTGAGTGTGCTACCTACTGAGCCACTGACACTGACACTATGATTCCTTTGTGCTTATCCCATGCATTCTTGAACCCCCCCACTGTTTTCTCCCTTACCACCTCTGCTGGGAAGCTATTCCAGGAATCCACCACTCTTTGTGAAGAAGTACTTCCTCACATCTCTCTTGAATCTACCCCCTCCAGCTTCATAGCATGTCCCCATGCTGTTGAGTACCCTTTCATCTGAAAAATACTCCCATCCTGTACCTTATTTACCCCTGTGATGTATTTAAAAGTATTTATCATATGTCCCTTCTCCCTCCTCTGTTCCATGGTGTACATATTGAGGTCCTTTAGTCTCTCCTCGTAGGGCATTTGATGCAGACTCTGCATCATTTTAGTTGTCCTCTTCTGGACCACCTCCACTCTGTCTATGTCCTTTCAGAGTTGTGGCTTCCAGAACTGGACACAATACTCTGTGTTCTTAACAGTGATCTATACAGAGGCAACATCACCTCCCTATTTCTGCTGGTGATACCCCACCCTATGCACCCCAGACACTCACCCTCCCTACTGCCTTGTTGTACTGTCAGATCACCTTTAGGTCATTCAATATGATTACCCCAGGTCTATTTCCTGTTTAGTGGCGATCAATACCACTCCACCCAGTTTGTACTCTGCCCCTGGGTTTCTGTGCCCTCAGTGCATTATTTCACACTTTTTTGCATTTAAGCCCAGCTACCATACCCTTTGACCACTCCTCTAGTTTTCTCAGGTCTCTACTCATCCTTTCCATGCCCCCAGAGTGTCCACACTATTGCAGAGCTTGGTGTCATCTGCCAATAGGCAGACCTTCCCTTCCAGTTCCTCTGAAATTTCGCTTATAAAGACATTAGAGGACTGTTTCCATCACTGATACCTGAGGCACCCTACTAGTCACCCTCCCTTCCTTGGAGTGAACTCTGTTTACTACTACCCTATGTTGCCTATCCCTTAACCAATTTCTTATCCAGTTTACCACCTTTGGACCTACTCCTAAGCTACCCAGCTTGCATACTAGTCTCCTATGTGGAATGGTGTTGAAAGTCTTACTGAGATCCAGGTAGGCCACATCCACTGCTCCACACTGATCTAGTTCCTTGGTCACCCAGTCAAATAAATCTATCAGATTTGTTTGACATTACCTCCCCACTGTAAAACAATGCTGCCTCAGGTCTTGTAACCCACTGGATTCAAGATATTCCACAATCTTTTCTTTCAGCAGTGATTCTAGTAACTTTCCCACCACCGATGTCAGGCTGACTGGTCTGTAATTGTCAACCTCCGACTGCTACCACTTTTGTGTAGTGGGGCTACATCCTCCCCCTTCCAGTCCTCTGGAACCACTTCTGTTTCCACTAAGCAGAACTGTAAGTGGTGTAGCCAGTATTTCCCTGAGCTCCCTCATTACCCTTGGATGCACCCCATCTTACCGCATTGCTTTGTCCGCCTTCAGATTAGCAAGTCCGCTCAAGACTCTCGCCTCCCAAAATGACCTATTTATTTATTTATTTATTTATCTGTCTGTGCGTTTGTGTATTTTTTATTGTGTTTGGAAGTCCTTTGAGCACAAGAGACATTTTTCAAAGGTGTCCATGTCTATCGGTTTACATACAACAGCAGAGCAAGTTACAATAGACAACAGACCAATATAATAAATACAAGTATAACAATAATTATCACATTATAAGGAACAGTGAGTTAACAATAGATTTCCACAATTGCTGGAGGCATCAACAAGTTGGACAGGCTAATGCAATTAGCAGATACAGTCAAGGTACACATGTAGTGCAGTTTCTGGAAAAGGTGGGCAGTGACTTGGGCCTTAAAGGGGGAGAAATGGGGGAGAGAGATGATGGCCATGGGCATGGAGTTGCAGGTTTTGACTGCTCTAGTTGCAAAGGAGCATTGGCCAAGTGTGTTTTTCTGAAGGACAGGAGGAATTTTGATCCCCATTGACACTTGATTAGTTTTCCCTGCACTCAATGCACCAATATTATGGTTTCATGCTGACCCGTTGACATGAAATTCGACCTCTTGTCTCTCTCTCTACCATGCTAAATGTACCGTGAACCATGTATGCCAATATTTGCTTTAATTGTCATTGATAGCACGGCATAGTATGTACTTTCTTGCCAATGTATGTCTTGTTAATTGTATTCCATATTATGTATTTCTTGCCCATGTAAAGCTTGTATATTGTAAAGCCGACTGTTTCCCAGGAGGGCACTTTCAATCAATCAATCAATCAACTTTATTTAACCAGGCATAGATACCATTGAGCAAGCTCATTTTCAAGGTGATCCTGGGCATCAACAGTATACAGACACAGGTAGACAATCACAGGAGTACATGAGTAGATCGAATATATCATAAATATACAGATGTCATAATACACGCAGTTAGTAAAGACATCACAATAAGAATTATTTGCATGTGTGTGTATATATATATATATATATATTATGGTAGCACTGTAGTGCTACCATAGTTAGGGTTGAGGAACCATTTACATGTTAAACCCCAAATTTTGCACCTTAATAACTTTGCAACTGTTTGACGGATTTTCCTGAAATTTGGAATGCATGATCAAGACCCATACGCCTTGGGACCAGTTTTGTACTGGTTGGATACATGGCTGTGGAGTTATTAAGCGGATTCATGCAGCGCTTTATGCTTTTCTGAATTCTATGGTCGCTACTTACAGGTCGCGACGGTTTATGCTGACTGGCCTGAAATCTTCAGGGAATGTGGCCAGGGTCCCCAATGTGCTTTCAAAGATTTCGTGAAAAATATTAAACTGTTCAAAAGTTATGGCAGTCCAAACTTCTGTTTTTTCCCATAGGATAACATTACTGTGTTTGCTGCCGCCTTTGAGGCCCGTGATCTCGAAACGGTGTAGATACAGAGTTTTGTTTAAAAATTATAGCCCCTTTGGGCTACGTATAAAACTAGCCAGGAAAGTGATAATACATATGACTTTTAAATTTTTTTTCTATGTCATACGGTTACTGAGATATAAGCAATTTACTATCACAACTACTGATTTTTGTGTTCCGAGAGTCATTATTTTGCATACATTCTTTCTACTCACTGTCTTTCTCTATACAGCTTTTGGGGAAACCAGCCTGTGCACTTACATTACTCTTACCATGACCGTTTCTGCTTGCGGTTCTGTACCCGTTTCACTTACCATTCACGTTTATGCCACCATGTGCGTTACCCTTTGCATTTTCATTTGTGGCTGCATTTCCATTGTTTTTAACATTTCTGTCTACAGTACTGTTCCTCTTTCTGTTTCACTTTGCTTCACCATGCGCATTACAATCTGCGTTTGCGGGCACAATGTTACAATGCGACAAGACATCACCCCCGCACTCCCGCCGCTGCATTACATTCACTATTTCTCATTATCTTTCTCAAAAAGAAGGGAAACTAGAGGCAAAAAAGTCCATTTAATGCATCAGTTAGGGTTGTTCCACACTCAAAAGCGAGGAAATTCGATGTTAGGGTTGAAACCCCCTTTGCACCCCTCCAGCTCACCCCCCAACTGGAATCTGGGTGTGCATTGGGGTCATTGATCCTAACTGTCACCCCATTCTCCTATTCCTCAGCTTCTTTCCACATGTGATGGTGACACTTAGGCCGATAATCCCAATGCGACCCTGATTCCAGTCTGGGGGTGGGCTGAGGGCAAAGGGGTTTCAACCCCAACATCGAATTTCCTCACTTTGTCAGTGTGGAACAACCCTAACTGATGCATTAAATGGAGTTTTTTGCCTCAAATATATATATATATACCAGGCCAGAGAAGGATAGACGAGAGTGAGAGTGAGAGACAGAGGGAGAGAGAGAGGGAGGGAGAATGAGAGAGAGAGGGAGAGAGAGAAAGGGAGGGAAAATGAGAGCGAGAGGAGGAGAGGGAGGAGCATGAAAGAGAATGAGAGAGAGGGGAAGGAGGGAGAGTGAGGGAGAGGGGGAGAAGGGAATGAGAGAGTGCAGAGGGAAGGGAGAGAGGGGGGAGAGAGAGAGAGAGGGAGAGGGAGAGGGAGTGGGAAAGAGGGAGAGAGAGAGAGAGGAGGGAGTGAGAGAGAGAACGACAGAGGGAGAGAAAGAGTGAGGACCAGGAGAAGGGAAGAGCAAGTACTGGGAGCTCCCTAGCTAGGGTACTAGGCGATCTAAGCGCCAGAGTAAACGCAAAAAGTATTGGAGGTTGCAGAAGTTAGGTCACCTAAAGCAGTTACAGGTATCTTTCAGGTATTCAGTTATCTTTGCTTTGAAGGTGAATGGACCAGGGAGGGTATAAAGTTTTAAAGAGTTTTGCATGGTATTCCATAGGGAAGAGAAGAAGAAAGTGATTGCCGTCGAGCCATAGGATGTTTTAACTCTTGGTGTCTGAAGGCAAAGTAGGGAGAAGTGTGGCAAACTATAAGCACCCTTGGCACGCTCGAAGAGGCTTGAGATGTATGCCAGAATCCTATTTGACAGTGCTCTGTAGAGCCAGAGAAGAGCATTTCTTTTCCTCCTTGTGGGGAGGACCATCCCAACTCATGGTAGAGCAGGCAATGATGAGTGCGAGAAGGTAGATTCAGAATGAACCTCAAGGCCCTGTGGTAGAGGGTGTCAAGCTTACTAAGCGCTGAGGAGGGACAGTTATCGTACAGGAAATTGACATAGTCCAGGAGAGGCATGAATGTAGATCGCACTAGCCTCTTCCTGGCATCTTTGGTTAGGAGGTTTTTGATGCGGTAGAATATGCCTAAGCGTTGTCTTAGTTTTTTGGTGACCTCATTCAGGTGAAATAGAAAGTTGAGTTTATTATCCAGCCAGAACCCTAGATATTTAAAGTTGCCCACAGTTTCAAGGGGTTCACCCAGCAGAGTTAGGATCTTGTGATTGCTAGAGGGGCCAGGGGCTGCCTTGGGTGAGATAATCATAGCTTTAGTTTTTTTAGCATTGAGTAGGAGCTTATGTTTAATTAGATTATGCTGTAGAGAAATAAAATCCTGCTGTAGGTCCTCAAATGCCAAGTCCAGAGTGGGGTTGATGGTGTAGAGGACAGTGTCATCTGCAAATAGGTGAACATTAGCTGTGCACAGATTCGAGTCAAGATTGTTGATGTAGATTGTAAATAGGATTGGGCCCAGAATGGAGCCTTGTGGGACACCTTGTAGCAATGGTTTTAGAGGAGACAGGTCACCTGAGGCTTTGACTTGCTGGTGTCTGCTAGTAAGGTAGCAGGTGAACCATTTAATGGTGGCACTGTTGAGGCCGATGTCGCTCAAAGCATTAAGCATAATATTGTGGTCCACCATGTCGAATGCCTTGCTGAGGTCAAGGAAGAGGGCAAACACATGCTTCTTGGAGTCTAAGGCCATCTGTCAATCTGTGGTAACTTTGGTAAGGGCAGAAACCGTGCTGTGCTTAGCTCTAAAGCCCGATTAAGCGGCATTTAGCAGATTCTGTGAGTCCAGGTGCTTCCTGATTTGGATATTAACAATTTTTTCAAGTAATTTTGAGAGAGTTGGTAGTAGGGAGATTGGCCAGTAGTTATTCATGTCACTTGGGGCCCCGGATTTAAACAAGGGGATGATGTGTGGAGTTTTCCATAGGTTTGGTAGCGTGCCTTGCATAAGGGAGGAGTTAAATAGATGGGTAATGGGGGAGGTCAGGTGATGGTAACCAATTTTTAGGAAGAAGGGCTCGATGTCTGCACCAGCACTCTTTTTTGTATCCAGCACCAATAGAAGGTCCTCAACCTGCTTGAAGGTAACAGGTCGGAAGCTGAAGGTAGCAGAGTGACGCTGAATGGAGTTAGCATTGGGTCTAGTGACAACAGTGGTATCCCTGTGTGAACTCAGTTTGCTGATTGGGGAGGAGTTGAAGGCCAGCCCCGCAGTAGCAAAATGATCATTAAGGTGTTTTAGGATCTCAGCTTTGTCAGTGAAGGCATTGTCCCCAGACACTATTTTGGTGGGGAGGGAGGCTACAGTGGTGTGGCCTTCAACCTCTTTGAGGTTGTTCCAAAACTTGGCAGCGTTGTACTTGTTATCTTCCAATGCTGCTTGGAAAAAGCTAGCTTTTTTGGATCTAATAAGTTTGGTGCAGATGTTTCTGGTAGCACGAAACGCAAGCCAATAGGCTTCTGAATGAGATTTCCTGGCTTTTTTCCAAAGACAGTCTCTATCCTTAAGAGCTTTCTTCAGTAAAGGGGAGAACCAGCCAGGTGGTCTGTTTTTGGACTTGAAGAGCCTTGGGGGGGGGCATGTTTGTCTATCAATTCCTTTAGTAGTTTGTGGAAGATGTTGAAAGCCTCGTTGACAGATGGGGCTAGGTAAAAGTCCTGCCAAACAAAATTGCCCAGATTCTGCAGGAATGTAGTTAGACAGAAACTTTTCAAGCACCTCTTCAATATAGTATCGGGAGCCGACTTTACCTCGAGGAGAGTGTCTAATACAGGCTATGGTGCAGTGATCGCTTATATCATTAAAGAACACCCTGGTGTGGGTACTATTGTGTGGTTTTTCGATTAAGGTTAAGTCTGTTAGGTCTAGTGGGTGCAGAGGATAGTTATGACAGCCCACATGTGTCACAGAGGTCTTTAAGCTTCTTTGAACTGTCATTCCAATTAAGGTTGAAGTCCCCCATAAGAATGGACTCCGAGTTTGTTGAGTCAAACAAGCCTTGCAGATAAGGTAAGAGGGCTGTGCCACCAGAGGGTGGTCGGCAGCATGCGGCAATAAGGAGCACCTTGTCGTTGGCGAGTGCTAACTTTAAAGCTAGGCATTCAAATTCATTAGCTTTGGATGTGCAGTCTACAACTGAGACAGAGAGTTTACTCTTAGCATAGATTAAGACCCCCCTCCCGGGTTAGTCTATCACATCGGAAGGTGCTGTAGCCTGGCATGTTAACGACTTTGTCTGGGGTTGTGGATCTAAGCCAGGATTCCGAGATCATAAAGAAGTCAGGTGATGCATGAAGAATCTAAGTTTGGATCAGGTCGAGCTTTTTAATCAAGCTTCGGACATTCACGTGGAGGAAGCTGATACCCTTATATTAAGGGAGAGCCTCAGGGGTGATCAGAGAGGTGGGTGGGCCTGAATTTAGCTCAACATTTCCAAACAAAGTAGGAGGAGCAATAGCAGTTTCCAGAGGAGATGGATTAGTCTACAGAGTAAACTCATCTTATTCCATTTGGAATAGTTATTTTTTGCTGTTGTTAAGACCTGGCAGCTAGGATATTTTGTTGTAGAGAGTGCAAGTATTAGAGGTTTGACCATCAGGTTCTGAGGTGCTCTGCTCCATGCGCTCTGTACTGCTTGGCACATGGTTAAGTGGGGCAGGGGGGTTGACATCCCCATGGTGTAGTGCCATGTGATGTTCTGCAATAGCCAAGTTGTGTATCCCTCTAATGGGGGAACTGACCTTGGTGTAAGTGGGTAACTAGGGTGTAGTGTACTACGTAGGATGACAGAATACAGCATACAACCAGGAAGGAATCCTTTTGAGGAATTGTTGAAATGCTGAACCACTGTCAAAGAGCAATGGTAATGGAGCAAAAACCAGGGTGGAGGGAGTTAATTTTGGAAAGCAGGACTGGCTAGAGAGAGAAGAAAACAGCAGTTGGGTGGAGGCCAGTGAGCATCAACCAATGACAGCTTAGGGGGATTGGCCCAGCTCTTGAGGAAAGAGCATTTAATAGAGGCCGGGGTCGGGGTGGGTGGTGTGTGATGAAAAACAGAGAGCTGGCAAAAGAGTGAGCGGAGAAGAGCCATGGAGAGACAAATCACCTGACGGCCAATCACAACAAAAGCCACATAGCAGTAGCCAATCATCCACATTCTGGAGCAGGCTTCAGCCAATCAGGGCTCCAATGTAGCTCCCCGAGGCAGTCTGAGAGCTTACCCTATTCAGAAGGCTCCAATGAAGGCAGTCAAAGGGCGCGCGGCCGGCTGGCTTCTCCAGCCGCTGCCGCAGAGGCGAGGTGGCGTTCGGCCCGATCAAGGGCTTTTGGAACTGAAAGAGATGGGACAGGGTATTAGTTTAAATGCAGGCAGGACAAAGAAAGTTAAATCGGGGGGCGTGGGAGCGCAGTGCACACAATGAGAAAGGGAGAGATAGAAGGGCGGGGGTTGGTGCAGGTGTCCAGATAGCAAGTCGATTGAGGCTGGCGCTGCTGTAGCCCGGGAAAGTGGATTCAGCCAAAATTGGAGTGTGAGGAGATAGCGGGGGCACTAGGAAAGGAAGGCAAAGACAGAAAAAGCAAAGGAAAGGGAGAACAATTTGGCAATTGCACTAAGCACAGGCTATGCCAAAAAAAAAACAGTTTCCACAAATCCCCAGTTTTTCTTACAGTCTAAGCAACAGTTTCCGCAAATCCCCAGTTTTTCTTACAGTCTAAGCAACAGTTTCCACAAATCCCCAGCTTTTCTTAATGTCTAAAAACCTTGTAAAACATTCCCCATAGCTAATATGGTCAAATTAGACAGAGAGCTGGCAAATGAGCGAGCGGAGAAGAGCCGAGGAGAGACAAATCCCCTGTGGCCAATCACAGCAAAAGTACTTTGGTACTACAACTCCCGGGAGATGAAATGCCTAGCACTGTAATGCCAGGCAGCAATTTGCCTGCACCGTAATTGGTATTGGCAAAATGTATGTCGCTGTGGCATGAATAAACCATTTTAGATTTACTTACTCTACTTACTTGGTTGTACTTTCCCAGGTCGCACCTGAAAATAGTCATTTAATTGCCTAGTGTGCCTGCCCAGTAAACAAAATCTAAATAAATGGTCAAGCTCTGTATTTGTTCATGATCTGGGAGGAGAGGTTGCAGGCACCCAGTGGCATTTGACCAAGAATTGCTCTCTTGCATAATTGGGCTTCATTGAGGTTAACTTGGAAGTGGAAAGGAAGCCAGTTGGAGAGATATACTTAGATGTCCCCTGAGGAAGATTCTGAGCAAGTCAAACTGCTGGAGTGAGTGACAAGTGGCTCTGACTGCATCAGCCCAATTTGTGAGCACTAGTATTTTAAAACCATTTGGTTGAATCAATTTGGGAAGCACTGTAGCTCACTGACTTATGGACTGTTTATTTGCTTTCCTCCATTGTGCTGTGGTACACTGCTTTGCTTGTAGAGAGGTAAAAGTTACAGTAGTGGCAGCCTAGCTTCATTTTGAGTGCAAATCTGTAGGCTTAGTTGAATGCTACTGAGATTCTTTCGAATACCCTCACCGTAGTCAATCTCTGAAATGATGAGGCTGGATACTAGGAGTTTCTTTTTACTTCAGGGCTGAGGTTGTGCTTGTTTCTGTATAGAACGTCAAGGCACTGAAGGATATGTTTGACCAGGGAGTCAGTGTGAGATGTTAATAATAGAGTCTCATCAAGTTGTATGCCCAGGTACTTGAAGACCTGGACCTGTTTAATGGGATCCCTAACTGGTGTTGTGATGTGCTGCAAAGAGCCACCCTTCAGGGGATGGTTGCCCCCAAACAGAGGAAATTTGGTATTCTTGGCGTTAATGACCTGCTATTAGATGTGAACCAGTTGCAGACCTTGCCAAAGTCAGATTGCAAGTTGCATTTCAGTATTTTCAGGTTGCAGTGTGAAGTAAATAAGACTGTGCCATTGGCATACAGTAATGTTTTGAAGTGGATACAAACTTCTGGAACCTTGTTGACAAATAGATTGAATAGCAGGGGTCCACGGATTGAGCCTTGTGGGACTCCAGTGGTTAGAGGTAACAAGCTGGAGAACACCTCTACACATCTAACTTTTTGTGATCTATGGGCTAAGTAGGACCATACTGTGACTTCATCCGACAGACCCACCTCCCAGAGCTTTTTGATTAAGAGGTCATGGCTAACTACTGTAAGTTAAAGGCTTTGGAGAGATCAAGAAAGGCTGCACTGACATATTCACCTTTGCTTGGGCCTTGTGGAGCTTTTCAGTTAGCTCAGTTAGGATGGTTGTCATGCTGTGCAACTTTCTGAAGCTGTGTTGTTCAGCAGTGAGGATGTTATGAGGCAGGAGACCAGTTGGTTGCTGACAATCTTTACAAAGACCTTATAGAGCAGGTAGAGGATAGAGATGGGCCTATAGTTGGAGACCGCTGTACTGTCACTGGATTTTAAGAGTGGGACTACACGGACTTGTTTCCAGTTGTTGGGGAGGGGGAGCCAAATTAGAGGGAAAAGTTGAATATTTTTGGATAGGTGGAGCCAGTTCCTCAATAGCCATTTTAAGTATCTTCACGTCCAAGGAGTCGGGTCTAATTCTTGTTTTGGTTGTTGAGCTTAGCATGTATTTTTTAAGTGTATTGGTGCTTACCCACTTAAAATATAATCTGGGTCTATAGATTTGGAGACTGTGGGGTCAGGTGTGATAGACTGGGTGCCAGTGGGCAGAACTTTACCCACATTCACTAAGAAAGAGTTAAATACATTGGTGATGTCTTGAGGATCACTGGTGTTCACCCCATTGACATTAAGGATGTTGGGGCAAAGCAACTTTTCTATCCTAGGTCTTTGTTGATAGATTCCCATAGACTGCTGGGATTGTTACCAGATTCAAGGATTTTAGTTCTGCAGAATTTGCTTTTTAATTCATTAATGGCAGATTTACACCAGTTTCTTAGCTCTTTGTACTTCTGTAGGGCCTGGCAGGAGCCTGATTCTTTGTATGAGGACCACAGTTTGTGCCGCTCTTTGAATATAGTGAGGCATTTCAAGGTGAGCCAGTGAGTAGCGTCTTCTCTGATTCTCTTATTTCTTAGTGGAGCAAAGTGGTCACATGCAGTTTGGAATGTCTGTGAGAACGAAGTCAAAGGCAAGTTGGGAATGCAGTCCAGGTACTGCCAATCAGTGTTACAAAGGTGGTTTTTGAAGATCTATGAGTATCTCTCCCTTTAGGCAGTCAATGAAGATGAATTTTGGAGGAGGTCTCAGCCTTTTGGCAGACAAGGAGCAGTAGATAGGAGAGTGGTCACTAAATCAGATCTGGTAGTACCTCTACACATTAGAGCCTCTTGGGGTGGAAAGTCACGATCCAGTCAATGAGTGTTTCTGTTGATTTTTTGTGGTTGACACGAGTAGGGGATTTAATCATCTGATTAAGGTAGAGGTCAGCCAGTTTGTTTTTATATCACTTGGCATGTGGTGAGAGACAGTTGATGTTAATATTGCCTAGAATGAGCTTTTTATGGCATTGGTTCAGGCAACTGATGTGACCAAGAAAAGAGTCTAGACAAGAGTCATCCATGTTAAGGGGAATGCAGGTGACAGCCACAATTAGGCTCTTGCTTCCATGCCTGAGTCCAATGTTGGCCTGTGTGGCATATTGGTATTTGGTCTGCCACTAAAGGACCCCTTACCTTCTTTGTCATCTGCCAGACCCTTTGGTTGCTGCTGGTGAGGACCCCATCTGGACTGTGCGAATAACTGGATGGACACCTAAAATAAGAAGTACAGGTTTTTTCTTTGTACAGCAGAAGCCCCAGACTGACTATTTCTCTGACTGACAGGCATACATGGCACTGCCAGGCAGGGCAACAAATAGATACATGCAGGTTCTAAGTGTTCTTAAAGGGGAGGCAGCTTAACATTAAGCCCCATGCTTAATGTGTGCTTCACACCACTATGAACTCACATGATGGGTCAGTGTCATTGGTAGTGAGCAGCAAAGCCTGTAGGGGATCCTTTGATGTATAGAAGACATCCTTGTCCTCACTTACCTGTGTGGTCATGTCTAAAGAGCGTGTGAGTGCTAATTCACTGTGCAGAAGCCTGGTAGTCAGCCAGGTTTCTGTTACTGTTACCACTTAATGGTTTTTGGTGCATATTAAGGCTTCAGATTCTGAGAACTTGGGAAGCAGACTGCAGATGTTGATATGCAGGTAGTCAGTTAATCCTCTGCAGGAACTTTGTAAGGATGGAGGGGTATTAGATGGCACTGGCCTAAGGTTGGGCTGACTGGTGTACAGTAACAGGAGGATGTTGATGGTAAAATTTTGCATGGCTGCCAGGGAGTGCATGGCATTCAGTTTGCTCTTTTTCTTGCTGGGACTGTCCTTTGGTTAGGCCTTATGTCCCTTATAATGTCCTTCAGATTGCAAGCTGTCAGTATGGTGCCATAGAGATAGTGTCCCACGGTTGCCATTACCTGGGGGTTGGTGGATTGCCTGGAAGGGGAGGTTGGCCAGTTACAGCTAGATGCTGAGGGTGTACCTGGCCTAGTGGTTGATATAGATATGTAGCTGTAGGACTCCCATTGCAGGAGGGGTGGGGAAGAAGCTGTGATGTGTAACAAGCAAATGATTAGAGGGGGAAAGAGAAAACAGTATCCGAGAGGGGTGGCCTCGCAGCAGCTGCAGTGTCCTGATATCCCAGTTCCTCCAGGGTTAGCGCTCATATAAATACCTACTTGTGGTCTATCGGGGGGTGTGGACTTCCAGACCTCTATGGTAGGGAGGTTCAAAGGTAATCAGAGAGAGAGAGAGATACAGTGAACATATAAATAGGAGGCATCCAGATGGGGACATTCACAAGTTGGAAGAGTATAAAAATAAAAGTAGGGGTTCCCCAGCTGGGGAGGTTCACCCTGGGAAGTAAAATAAGGCATTTAGGGGCACTTGCATAGAGCCGATGCAAACACTACAGTCATTCAAAATGTTTGAGAGCCCAGCTTCATATACAGCATGAATCACTTTAAAAAAATCACTCTGGATTTGATTTATATTTCAAAAGCTTTATTTACATTGTTTGTGCCAAACACTAAAATATCACCCTGGCCTCAAACGTTTCTTGCATGTGTGACTTGTAAAGTGTTTTAGTATTTGGGCTCAAAAAAATTTCAAAGCTTCACCCTGGGACCATCCAGGCAGGGAAAGACACACACACACACACACACACACACACACACACACACGAAGGGGAAGGGAGGGTGAGGTTACCTCAATATCATGGCCACTCAAGTAGGGTTTATCACAGGGTAGACTAATGATGTGATCCAGATAGGTGCTAGTGTGGATATATAGCAAGGTATTAGCATTCAATTCAAGTTTTTTTGTTTAATTATATGGGTAAACACCATGATTATTACAACATGTCTTCACACAATATATTAAAAACAGTAAAAACATATGAATACATAATACATTATACATAAAAAAGTATTGTTTCAAACAAATAGATATCTCCCAAAAGCAGAACAACTATAAGAGAGAGGATTAATTTAATTAACAAGGAAATACCAATGAGACTGAATAGATTTAGGTCTGGATATTCAGACTGCGCCTGGCAATGGCGCATGTGGGGGCGCAGCACATCCGGGATGTGCCGGGGCCAGGACTGGGTGATATTCAACTGTGATGTGCCATGGTGCATCACCTTTGAATATGGCACAGAATGCACACAGTGCCATGACAATGCACCGGCACAAGCCACAGATAGGGTGGACTGGGTATGCGCCAGTGCAACTGAGGTTGCGCTGGGCACAGCACCCATGATATTCAGACATGGGCATGCAAATGGGGCCATAATATATGCATGGTGCAAATTGGTCCATTTGCATGTCATTATGGCCCCATTTGCATGCGTTGTGCAGGGCATCCCGGCAAACTGCGCCTGGCACCCTGTGTAGCCATACCGCTCTACTTCTTGCCACAAGCATCAGGGACAAAGCTTAATGAAATCTGGGAGAAGAGACCCCAGATCAGGGACACATACTAAGAACTGGTACTGGTCACCCAGAAAGCTGATAGAATACAGGGAACTGTGTTAAGTTGCATCGTCCGAGGAGGAAACGGTCACCTAGTGTAATGTGTGGCAGTAATGTGTGCTATTAATTTCCACTGTTCTGTCAGAAACAAACAAAGGTCACAGGAGACAGGAGGACATTTTGAGGCACCCTCAGGGACATCTCTGAACATCAGGTACAGTCAGGAGGTCCGTGCAAAGCCACCGTCCCTGTGTGCTGAGCCCCTGGTGGTCCAGTGGTCCCCTACCCACCCGTATGCCCGATCATGGGCAGTGGTAGTGAATGGCAAAACCTGGTGGCTCAGTGGAACCCCCTCAATCCAGTTCATGGACAGCTGCATAGTAATGAAGCACCCGGTGGTCCAGTGGTCCCACCCTCCCCCCAATATGCCCAATTGCGGGCAGAAGTGATTGGAACCCATTACCTGGTGGTATAATGGTCACCCCTCCCCTTCCACCCTCAGAGGACCCCAGCCACCCAGCTCCCCCCCCAGTAATTGGCGGGTGGCAGCACCCATCCCACATACCATCCGGCAGCCCGCGAATGACAGCATACAAAAATACGGCCGGTAGCCATGTTGGTTCACAGTGTGGATCAATGGGCTTGCAGACCATACTGTATATACTGGCACAAATATGTGAATGACCATGATCATTCACATATTGTGCCTGTGTAGTACAGTATTGTCTGTAGCCCATTGGTCCACACTGTGACCAACAGGCGACAGGTCATACTGTATGCTGTCATTCATCGGGCAGCCAGGTGGTATATTGGGTGGTGCTGCTGCCCACCAATAACTGGGGGAGACAGGTCAGGGTCCTCCTGTGATGGAGGAGGGGACCATTTGACCACCAAGTAATTGGTCTTGATCACTGATGCACATGATTGGGCACACAGGAGGGGGGCTCCACTAGACCACCTGGTACTGTTTTACATCACTTCTGCAGTTGGCATGACAATGGGGGGAACCACTAGATTACCAGGTACTGGGCTTTATGTACTACTGCCCGTGATTGGGCATACTGGGGGAGGGTGGGACCACTGGACCACTGGGTGCTTCATTACTATGCAGCTATCCATGAACTGGCTTGGGGGGTTCTCTGGGCCACCAGAGTTTGCCTTCACTACCACTGCTTGCGATCAGGCATACAGGTGGGCGGGGGATGACTGGAATGTCTGGAATGTATGAGATGGCTGCGGTCAGGGGGTGAGAGTTTTGGGAATTTTTGCGGTGGGGGTGCATGGTTGGTGGGTCCTTGCTATGGGGCCACCACAGCAGGGCGGGGTGCTGTGTTGTACTCCTCAGACAGCAGCTCACCTGTGGGTGGCCTGGCTTTGTTCCTTCTTTTCCAGGCTCAATTTTGAGCCCCCTACGCGGCGCACATCAGGGTTGTGCTGGCATATGCACCACACATCCCGGACTGAATATTGGGATGTGCCGCATATGCATGGGCATGCCCCCGCATTTGTGCTGCATACATTATCCTCGTGCCCTGACGCATCAGGACTTGCGCTGCACAAGTCCCACCATTGAATATCACACCTGGGGTTTCACGAGGTGCAACCCCTTTGAATATCCTGGCCTTACTGTCTAACTTTCTTGGCTCTGCATAATTTCTTTTTAATTTTTATTATGGATGCCAAGAAGTTTGCAATAATCACCGCCTCCTCTGGAGTTCTAGGGTGTAATAATATAAACATGGGATCATAGTTAGCATCTGCATATATGGTAAGGGTATTTAGTAAATACTGATTCCTAGGTTTAACATAAAGAGAGCAATTCATCACAACATGTATTATTGAATCTTGGAATCCTCTATTACAAGAACAGATGTTACCATTCTGACTTTTCAAAGTAGATGTTGTAATCTTGTTAAAGTAGATATACATGGAGGAGAGTAATTCAAATCTAGCTCATGTGATATTTTTTTCTTTGTTCCGGAGAGATAGAAATAATCAAGTAATCCTCCAAAAAATGGCCAATTTTATTTTTTTTTATACCATGGGGAACAATTTTGATTCTGAATTTTTTTCATGTCCATGTTTTGTGCAGGAGTAAACAACTTCTTCTTTATTAATTCATTGTATCGAGGTATGATTGTTATATTTTTATTAAAGTCAGTCCAAAGATGTTGCACATTTATATTAGACATTTTCTTTTATAATGAGTCCAACCATTTAGATTTTAGCATTTAGTAGTCCCGGTTATTTTTTCGGTAAGGTATCAGTAAAGCGTTAGCTATGGAAAGCAAGCTAACCAAATAGAGGATAATGGATGGCCAACAGTGGACAACAACACTGTTGTTCACTTTGAGTGGTTGTCATGACAACCATTTAAACCTCAAGAGCGAAGCTTGAGAGGTTTTTGGTTGTCATGAAACCTCGAGAAGTGGACAACAGTGTTGTTGTTTACTGTTGCCCATCCATTATCTTGTATAGTGTATGGGCAAAAGTAAAAAATAAAAACAGTTTGTATCTTCTCCCAGGGTAGCGCCGTGCTGTCTGGGCCCCCCGCCCCACCCTGCCCGTGTCCATGAAAACACTCCGCTCATTCCCGGTCCACAACGATACTGTTACTTTTTGTATTTGAAAAGAAATACTGATGTCCTGCTATGTATCAGCTAAGATTTAAACAAATGGCACTTACTGCTAAATTAAAACTTCCTCCTGTGCCTTTGCTGAATTGCCATGGCCATTTTATGAACGCCTACGAACCGCGACTTGCACATGTGCAAACATAATCAGAACTGTTGTACCATCATTGTGATGTACTTATGATGGAACAACAACATCGTGATATCACATCAATGGCACAAGAAGAGTAGCAAATGATGGATTAGGGAATACAGCATTCTACCATACACTATTAGTATATTGTGCATTATCTTCACAAATCCACAGTTATGAGATGCAGGCAGTAGTATGTACAGTATGAGGTACAGAGGATGCAAAGTTAGAATCAGTTGCAGTGGAGACATAAATTATACAACTGAACATAGTGCTGTTAACCTAACAAAGCAAAATTAACAGACTCACAGTAGAGATGTAGGTAAACCAGTTGAGTGTAGTACAGTTTACCTACAGTAACAAGCTGACATAGAATATTCACAGTGGTGACATAAATTAACTAGCTGAGCATAGTGCAGATCAACCTAACAGAGCAAACAGCTACTACAGACACAGCAACAAGCATGGGCAGATTGGATGAGACAATGGCAGACAGATGAGTTAGAAATTGTCTAAACAGTAGCACATAACATAAAAGGAGCTCAACTTATCAGACAGCATATGAGTGGCAAGCAATGATACATTTAGATCATAAAATTTCAATTCATAAGCGGGGAGAACAGTCTGACTAACCATAGCCCAGGTTATTGCAGTACTCAGTATACTCAGTGCAGCAAAATACAAAGTAGGCAAAGTGCCCCATACCAGTTTTTGTTACCCTGTTTGTGGTTTTGCAGCACTGGAGTCACCAGAGGTAGGGCAGCATGTCCGACCACTGGTCGCCTCCTCTCACTGGCACAAGAGTCAAAGGATGAAAAAAGAAACATTCAGATCCAAAGGAAATGGCAAACTGTTAAGGTCCAGTAAACTGTTATTAGTGCAGATCAAAGTCATAGAATGCATCAGATTCCTGAAGGTGATGAACTGTGGCCTGGGGCATATGCAAGATGTGAAAACCCTTTGTCAGCATCTTCCCTTTTTTCTCCAAAATAGTTTTGAATAGCCCTCAAAGACAAGTACAGTTCCTTTAGGAGCTGGTAAGATGAAAATGTGGATTCATTGCAGGAACTAGCATCAGAGTTTGTCTAAGCCCTGTTTACATGGTCACATTTGCCCCAGAGCAACATGAGTACTTGTGTTGCTCTAGCACAGATGCAGCTGGGTAGACACTTACCAGATCATGGTAACTCACTCAATAAGCCACTCCAGGATCTACACAAATTTGGTGGACACTGACCGGAGTGAGCAGCATCAGCAACCATGTGGACAGGCTGCACCACTTGTTCAGGCTCAAAGGGGGACGCTCCTGGAATCTTCCTTTGCCCATCACTGATGCCAATGACCAGAACCCAGAAGTTTGGTTCAGTACATGTTTTGGCTCTTATCCTGGCATTCTGAGGCAGAGAGGGTATGTATGAAATTATTGCTTTCTCCTGCCTATATTCTGTGCGCCAACACACTTTCTGTTCAGACCTCTGCTTTTATTAACAGTACCTGGGAGCTTGCAAAGCAATTATAATATGTGTATCACACCAGTAATCAGGACTCTTATTAATTAGATTAATATGAGTTTTGATTACTGGCATGATAGACATATTCCAGTTGTTCTATAAGGTCCTAGTACAGTTACTGCCCTCCCTGTCCCCAGACTCACATGGCTCTTTTCCAGTGTGGCTTGCATCGGCGCTGAGAGGGACCATGTGGATGCATAATCTAATTAACTCCAGTTTCAGGAGCAGGTTGCAGCACTGCAGAAGTGGCAGTGCATTGGCCATGTAAACACAGCTTTAGTCACTGGACTTAGTTTTGCTTGAGGTGGCTTACAAAAAGTGTATTTAAAATGAAAATGCTGACACCTTGTGGTCACGTTTTGGAGAAATTCAGTCCAGGAGACCTTCAGAGATGTCGTCTGCAAGAATGGCATATTTACTCCAAGTAGAGAAACATGAAAATCCACAAAAAATAATCTACTGACATGGACAAAGACAAACAGCCACCCACAAGTGCCAAGGTGGTGGGGACTTTTTGCCCTTAGCGTTCTACTGAGGGCAGTGCTGCTTCATTGGCAGTATATTAATCCTGCTTCCTTTTCATGCTGATTGGCTGCAGCAAATCGCTCAGCTCATATTTTCATTGGCCCATGAATGCTGAATTGCTGTTGGCCAGTTACTCACAGCTCTGCAGCACTGCTCCATGGGCAGAGGGTCCTTCCATCCCCGAATGCTGTAATCAAGTGACATGATTGCTGAGCGCTTATTCTTAGTAGTTTTATTTTTATGTAGAGGATGCTACTCCCCCTGTTGATTCTTCTATTTTCTCTTTCATGCCTGTGCTGTTCTGGTTGCTTTCCTTCTTCTCACCCAATTGCCATAATAGTCCAATATTAAAAATATTAATATTTTTAATTATACAGAAACATAGAATTTGCCGACAGATAAGGGACCACTTGGCCCACCTAGTCTGCCCATTTTTCCCTGCCTATAGTATCACCGCAGATGCTTCTTAATGTCAGGCCCATTCACACCCACCCCTTTCCCTTTACCTAAGATTTCCTTATGCCTATCCCATGCATTCTTGAACTCAACCACTGTTTTTTGCCACCACCACCTCAGTTGGACTCTATTACTCTTTCTATGAAGAAATACTTCTTCATATCTCTCCTGAATCTACCCCTCTTCAGCTTACTATCATGCCCCCTTCACCATGACCACCTTTGTTTCTGAAAAATACTCCCCTCTTGTACCTTGTTTACCCTGTGAAGTATTTAAAGGTCTCTATCATATTTCCCTCTCTGTCCTTTCTTTCAGGGTATACATATTTAGGTCTTTAAATCTCTCCTCGTAGAGCATCTGATGCACACTCTGCACCACTTTAGTTGCCCTGCTCTGGACCACTTACACTCTGTCTGTGTTATTTTTGAAATGTTGTCTCCAGAACCGGATCTTAACAACATCTATTCAGAGGCAACACCACCTCCCTCTTTCTGCTGGTGATACCCCTTCCTATGCACCCCAGCATCCCACTTGCCCTCCCAATAGCCTTGTCGCACTGCCTGGCCACCTTTAGGTTATCCAGTATGATCACCCCTCTTTCCTGCTTGGTGGTTGTCAGTACCATGCCCCTATTTTGTACTCTGCCCCAGGGTTTCTAAGCCCCGAGTGCATTATTTTGCACCTTTTCGCACTGAAACCCAGCTGCCATACCCTTGCCCACTCCTAGAGTTTTCTCAGCTCGCTGCTCAGCTTTTTATCCTTCCTGGAGTCTTCGCCCTATTGTAGAGCTTGGTGTCATCTGCAAAGAGGCAGACCTTCCATTCCAGGTCCTCCACAATGTCACGTATAAAGACATTAAAGGGGAATGGTCCCATCACTGATCCCTGAGGCACCCTGCTGGTCACCGTCCCTTCCTCTGAGTGAACTCTGTTTACCACCACCCTCGGACACCTATCCCTTAACCAGTTTCTTACCTAGTTTGACCACCTTTGGACCCACTCCTAAGCTACCCAGCTTGCTTACTAGCTTTCTGTGTGGAATGACATTGAGCGCCTTACCAAAAGCTAAGTAGGCTATGTCCACTGCTCCACCCTGATCTAATACCTTGGTCACCCAGTAAAGAAATCTATCAGAATCATTTGACATGATCCCTCCCCCCATGCATCCATGATGCCTTAGATCTTGTGATTCACTGGACTCAAGATATTCCACAATCCTCTCTTTCAGAAGTGATTACATTAACTTTCCCACTACCAAAGTCAGGCTGACTGGTATATAATTGCCAGCCTCTACCGTGCTACTACTTTTGTGAAGTAGGACTACATCTGCTCTCCTCCCATCCTCTGGGACCACTCCTAATTCCAATGATGTGTTAAATAGGACCATCAGTGTTGCAGGCAGTACCTCTCAGAGCTCCCGCAATACCAATGGGTGGACCCTGTCTATCCCCATAGCTCCACTTTCCGATTTGCGAGTCCCTTCAGGACTCTTCTCTGAAAATGGACTAGTGTCCACCTCCCTCCCATGCTTCTGTTACATTTTTGTGTCCTCTTCTCATCTCTTTTCTCTGTGAACACTGAAAAAAAGTATTTGTTCAGAATGTCTGCCTTTTCCTGTCCCCCCTCTGCACAGTGCCCCCTTCCCTTCTTAACCATACAATCCCAACCCTGGTCTTCCTGTAACAGCCTCACAACTCACCTGGGCTGTTCAGGGCCCTTGTGTCTCACCTGGACACATCTCTCAAAGGGACTGGCCTGGCTTCACTAGTGAACAAGCTATAGTGGAGTAGAATGGTATGGTGCTTCCACCTGGGAGTAGTGACATGGAATACCTGTTGAATAAACTTCAGGTTAACACCCCCTAGGAAAATACAAGAACTGCCCCCACAGTTTCTTCCCCACACTGTAACAATATACTCTACACAATATGTAGCAATACCAAATTTTAACATAGACCACCTGCGGGTGCATCTGGCTTCCCCCAAAATGACCGTTAGATCAATAAACAGTCTGTTGTGGTGGGTACCTCACTGGCTTGCTGGTGGCCAACCAGTGAATGCATGGGTAGGTGCACCGAAGGCTTTGAGGTACAGAAGAACAACAGTCCTTTGAAACGCGAACTGTAGAACTTCAAAAGGGGGGGCCCCCCCAAAAACAAACACAATGGAATCTTTCCCAAATTTTCTGCCTGGGCTTATCCAGAAGTTTGCACAGTCTTGCCAAGGACTTCATCCCCTGTTTAACTGTCTAGCTAGCTAGCTACTTAAAACGCAGGAAGACATCTTAGAGCTGCATCTCAGAGGTACTTGCAGTCTGAAGGCTTCTGGGGGTGTTGGGAGGCACAGATAATCAGTACCGTTCTGGTATTAAGATTCAGTAGTGTGGTGTGGTGCACCACAGCAGCTGGAGGGGGATATGCAGCAGGCTATATCTTAACCTATCAGGCCTTTCATGGCTTCACCTCTGAGGTCTTTTAAGTCTTAACCTGAGAGGCCTCTCAACATCTTTACCTCCTTTGGCCTGTCATCATCTTCACCTCTTCTAGCCTTTCGTCAGTCTAGAGTGTCTGGGTAGGCTGAACTCACCCTGGATGTCCATTGAATATACAGCTTTTTTGGACACAAGCACGCAACTGGGCTCCTAAGAGTCTTGAGTCTTGAGTCTCAGCACAAATAATTTTTTCTTTCTAAAGTCCAAACAGTTCTAAAAGTCTCTGTATGTTCAAGCAGCACACTATTAGGCACAATGCCGGTTTGAGTCCCATCCCGGGAATGCAGAATCACAGGTCCTTTGTCCCAGCTTTAAAATAAGAATGTGGGCAATCTGCCTTTTCAAACAACATGAAGTCTTGCTATATTATGACAAGTTGCAGTTTGTCCCACCACTAGAACTGCTCCGGAGGTGAAATAGTTAAATCCATTCCATGAATGGAACTTTGAGCACGAGCTCTAAGATAGAAGCTCTGTCTGTGTAGTTTCAAACCTGAACTGTCAGATTCTTTACTCCGCCTCACTGAACAGTCGCTCCAGAGATTTCTCCTACTGCTCGGTTCATTTCTCGGTTTAAACAGTGTTTTCTCGGTTCGATTCAACCGAGAATAGTTTTATTTAACCGCAAAACCGCTCGGTTCAAGCTCTGTCTGTGGCATCGTAAGTAATTTAAAATTGTATTTTCTGTGTGGAACTTGTAAGTTTATCGGTTCGGTTTTGAACCGATCAGCTGGTTAAAAGCTTAAAATTTTAAAGCTTGTCATTTTAGAGTGCGTTCCGGCTCTTATTGGTTCTGAAAAACGGATTTATTTACGCTTCAATACCTATGGACACGGTTAGGAACCCATATGGTGTCTTGCCTGGCACTGCCGTTCAAAGGGCAAGTTTTTCTGGTTAGGCTGGCATTATGTCTGAGAAACCCAAAAGAAAAACCGGGCCCACTGGGTTTCAACACTGTGATGTCTGTGGGGAAGTCTTTGCCAAGACTGACCCACACACCACATGTGTTTATTGTCTGGGGTTTGACCACCTCCAGTCAGACTGCCAGATTTGTAAGAATTTCCCTGCAGCCACCCTGGAAAAGAGATTGGGCAGGCTTAGGGAACGAGAGGCCAAAAAGTCCGCTGACCCGATGGCCAGCCCAGTTCGTGCCAACCAATCGGAGGGAGTGCCCTGACCAGGGCGAGATTCCTCGGCAAAAGAAAAGCTGGTTCGGAGGAACCAGTTCCAGTAAAGAGAACAAGGAAGTCAGCAGGTTTGAGTCCAAAATCCTTTCTCCAACTGCTGCAGAGATAACAAGAGCTATTCAAATTGTCCAGTCACTTGTTCGGTCCCGTCCGAACCGCCACTATCTGGTAAAAGGTCGGTTCGTCCGGTTCCATCGGTTCAAGAATATGAGGTTGAGGAGTTTTATGAACCAGAGGAGGGGGAGGATGATTATGAACAGTATGAATGTGGCTGGGAGGGTCTGGGTGTGCCCATTGAACCGGACATTTCCCCAGACAGACCTTTAGAATCTCCCCTATGCTTTCTGAGTCCCCCTCTCATTTTATGTTTTACAAGAAAGTTGTTGAAACCTCCAGCTTCCTTTGGAAGAAGCTGTGGATGAGCAAGAGGAGCCTGATTATGTAGAAATGATGGATATTCCAGAGTCTAGGAGATTGTCTATTCCTTTGCATAAGTCTTTAGGAAACAAACAATAAAAATCTTAAAACTCCTAATTCTGTGCCTCCTGTAGATAAAAAGATGGACAGAAGGTACACATTGTCAGGTCCTGATACAGAATTCTTTCTCAGCAATGCAGTCATGTTAGTAGTTCAGGCTGCAGCCTGTGATAAAGCTAATATTCCCTGGCTTCACATCCTCCTGACAAGGATTCCAGGAAGATTGATGCCATGGCAAAAAATAGTACATGGCAGCGCCCTTGGGACTCAGGCAAGCAAATTATATGGCTTATGTAGCAAGGTATCAGAAATCTAGATGGGATACTGTTATGGAATTAGCCAAACAAGCCCATGGCCAGCTTGCTAGCGAGCTGAACAGGTGGCTGCCGATGGCATTGAGGCTTCTAAGGTGCAGTTTCATGCTGCTGTGGATGTTAATGATGTCTCCTCTAGAGTCATGGCCACATCTGTAGTTTTTCGTAGGTTGGCCTGGCTCAGGTGTACTAGCCTCTCACAGGATCCCCAGACTAAGGCTATGGATTTTCCTGTGGTGGGAAATTCTCTGTTTGGGGAGCAGACAGAGAATTATATGAAAAAGATGGATGAATATAGGACTACTTACAAAAGTGCCCAAGCTAAGGAGTGGCAAGCCACTCCCCAGAGGCACACCCCCAGGGGTAGGGGTAGGCCTTTCCACAGGCCTTTCTACCAAACTCAGGCCTCCTCTGCTTATGCTCAGAGGGTTCTTCAGAGGCAGAGGCAGACGGGTGTGGCAGGCCTGCTCCTACCCTCAGCCTAAAGCTCCTGCCAAGCAGGCACCCTGATGGGGTGCCCAGGCCGATTCTCCTTTACCAGTAGGGGCAGGTTGGCTTTACTTCAGTCAGAACTGGGTGTCTTTAACCTCAGACAAGTGGGTTCTGGAAGTAGTAAGCCAGGGTCTGGTTCTCAGCTTCAAAAAGTTCCCCAAGATGAGAGCCAGGCCTTTTCTACCTGCAAGTTCTTTAGAGACCCTTGCTCTAGAAGCAGAGGTCTCAACCCTGTTGGCTCTCAGAGCAGTAGAAAGAGTTCCTCCCTTACACCAGGGCAGGGGTCTGTATTCCAGATACTTCCTTACCCCAAAAAAGACAGGAGAATGGCGGCCCATCTTAGACCTCAGATATCTGAACAAGCATCTTTTGAAACCAAAGTTCAGAATGGTAACTCTGGCAATGATTTTACCTTCTCTAAGGCCAGGGGACTGGCTAGCTTCCCTGGACCTCAAGGATGCCTATTTTCATGTCCTAATCAGAAGCTCCCACCGAAAGTACCTCAGATTCGAACTGCCCTCAGGTCATTACCAGTTCAGAGCAATGCCCTTCGGCTTGACCTCTGCCCCAAGGGTATTCACAAAATGTCTGGCAGTAGCAGTGGCTCACTTAAGGAGGCAAAGGATTGCTGTTTTTCCCTATCTAGATGACTGGCTCATTGTAGGCCAGTCCCCAGCACAGGTAAAATCTCACCTGCAAGTCACCCAGCAGCTTCTCACCTCCCTGGGCTTCCTGCTAAATCTACCAAAGTTGGTTCTGGAACCAGTCCAGGTACTCACCTTTATAGGTGCAGAATTGGACACAAACCGGGCCAGAGCTTTTCTTCCCTTAGAAAGGGTAAGGAACTTGGTGGCTCTGGCCTCCTCCTTCACTCTGGGCTCTCGACCAGCAAGACACTTTTGCAGCTCCTGGTCACATAGCTGCATCCACAGCTGTAGTGCAGGGAGCAAGATTTCAGATGAGAGACATTCAGTTTCACTTGAGAACCTATTGGTCTCAGAGAAGAGACCCCTTCCAAGTTGGTCCCAGTGACTTGAACCTTGATCCAGGCCCTCCAGTGGTGGCAGGATCAGAGCACTTAAGATTGGGTCCCCTTCATTCCCCTGCTCACACGCTGACTCTCACTACAGATGCTTCCTCCTGGGTGGGAGCCCACATGGGCGACTCTCCACTCAGGGAGTGTGGTCTCCCCAGGAATCTCTGTTCCACATCAATTTGCTGGAACTCAGAGCTGTCTTTTAGCACTTCAAGTGTTTTCTGCATCTGTTCAGAACAAAGTGGTACAAGTCAGAACAGACAACACCACAACAATGTGGTACATCAACAAGCAGAGGGGCACTCGGTCTTCGGCCTTGTGCACCGAGGCAATGAAGTTGTGGTCTCTGGCCTATTCCCTGAATACTTCCCTCATAGCAGTTCACCTTCCAGGAAAGGACAATGTTCTAGCAGATGCTCTCAGCAGGATTTCTCAGGGCCATCACAAATGGTCCCTGGATCCTCAAGTACTGGGGATAGTCTTTGCCAGATGGGGCACCCCTCAGATAGATCTTTTTGCAGCCCCAGACAATCACCAACTTCCACTGTTCTGCTGCAGGCCTCCAGTGTTGGGCTCAGTCCCCTGGACGCCCTCCTTCTGGATTGGGAAGGGAAGTTTCTTTATGCTTTTCCCTTCCTCTCCTATTCAAAGTGTTAGTCAAAATCAGATCCCAGCCTTGCAGGGTGATTCTGATTGCCCCGGATTGGGCCAGGCAGCCCTGGTACCCACTCCTTCTGTCCCTGACAGTCAATCTTCCCCTGTGTCTCCCCAGGAATCACAACCTATTATCCTGTGCCCAGGGAGAGTTTGGTATCCGAACCCTAATCCCTCAACCTCAAGGCCTGGCTCTTGAGGACTTAGAATTTGCTGACTTCTACACCCTCTCAGGGTGTTCTTGAAATTCTAAAGGCTTTGGAAGCCTTCCACTAGGGCTACTTATAATTCTAAATGGAAAAGGTTTTCCATTTGGTGTTCTGGAAGCATATCTCCCAGAATCTGCTGATTTGCCCATTGTGTTAGATTACATGGTCCATCTTAATTCTTGGGCCTCAGACCAGCTACCCTGAGAGTTCATTTGGCAGCTGTCTCTGCTTTTGTTTCAGCAGGAAAGTCATCCTCTTTCCACTCACCCTGTGTTTTCCAAGTTTTTAAGGGATTACCCATACTAATCCACCTTCGGATCCAGCCCCTGCCTGGGACCTTAATGTTTGCATTGCCCAGTTAATGCAACCCCTTGAACCTCTGTTTCTGCACAGCTGAAGTATCTAACTTGGAAACTGTTTTCCGAGTGGCTATCACTTCTGCTAGATGCATAAGTGAGTTAGTAAGCCTTGCAGTAGAAACTGACTTTATTTCTTCCACAGGGATAAGGTAGTCCTCAGGACTAACAGGAAGTTTTGCCTAAGGTGGTTTCAGATTTCCATCTTAACCAATCTATCTCCCTTCCAGTATTCTTCACTGAACACTCCTCTTCTGGTGAGAGGAGATTGCACAGTTTGGATGTTAAGAGGGCCCTTAGTTACTATTTAGAACGTACCAAGGGTCACAGGTTCGAATCTCTCCAACTTTTCCTCACTTATGGTGAGGTTGGGAAAGGGAAACCTGCTACTAAGAGATCAATTGCCAGGTGGATTGTCTCTTGTATCCAATTTTGTCATCAGAAACTGGGCAGAGATCCCCCCTCTGGCTTGAGGGCTCATTCTACCAGAGGTACAACCGCGTCTCTAGCTGCTGCCAGAGACATCCCTATATTGGAGATATGCCAGGCTGCTACTTGGAAAACGGTACACACTTTCACAAGCATTACTCCCTGGATGTCCAGGCTAGGAGAGATGTCGGTTTAGCACAGCTGTGCTTCAGAGTCTATTCCTAAGTAGGTTCTGTCCCTCCTCCATGGAGGTACTGCTGTGTGGTCTGTAACTTGTCATAATATAGCAAGACTTCATGTTGTTTGAAGAAAAATTACTCACGTTAGTAATGTTGTTTCTTCTAATGGAGTCTTCATATTATGACCTCCCCCAGCCTGCCCCTCTCAGAACTTCTACTTGGTATAGTGGCAACTCCAGTGTGGGCACTATTTTATGCCTTTTAGGCGTTTCACCCTTTTGGGGTTTGGGGTGTGGTGTTTATTATTCTCTTGTGTTATTTCTCATATTGTTAAATTATATTATTAATTCTGGTCCCTGACTTGAGTCTTTGGTGTTGGGACCAGCAATGGGTGTTATTATTTAGGTAGCCAGTTGCTAGTGTAGGTTACAGCTTCCACACAGACCTTAGTGAGTTTTTGCTCGTAAAGATCTGACAGTTCAGGTTTGAAACTACACAGACAGAGCTTCTATCTTACAGCTCGTGCTCAAAGTTCCATTCATGGAATGGATTTAACTATTTCACCTCCGGAGCAGTTCTAGTGGTGGGACAAACTGCAACTTGTCATAATATAGCAAGACTCCATTAGAAGAAACAACATTACTAAGGTGAGTAATTTTTTCTTCTGGCTCATAGGGGTCTCTATACACCCACAACTTGCCCTGGGGCTGGGAAGCCTACCGCAGTCTCACCCTTTTGATCTCACTGAGGATCTCTCCTTTTGGTGGACAACAGTCTCTTTTATAGAATCCCAGACCTCCCAAACTCATTGGCTGTTGCTCTCCCAGGCTTTCCTTGGTGCCCCTTGATACTATCCCAGTGGTCCCTGCTACCAAAACCCTATAGGTGCTGCAGTTATTATTTACCTTGATCTGCCTTACAGTGCAGCCTCTATATTTTACTGTGTGCCCAAACTAGGGGCCAATACCCCACTCTCCATGCCTGGAGGCATTCCGCTACTAATTCCCTGGTCCGCTGCCTGCCTTGAAGCCGGGAATCCTTTTCAATGGTGCCCACTCAAAATATAAGTATTAGAGCCATGGCTCCTTCCAGTCTCCCAGCCACATGGTGGCCATATTGATTGTTTACAAATTGCAGTCTGCTTTCTGAGCTCCACCGGACGGGTTAAACTCTCTCCCTGGTGCCCGGAGGTGCAGAACTCACTAGGACCTCAGCCCTTATCTTTACATAGGCTGAAGAACTACAGGATGCTGACTGCTGCAGCCATGAAGATTGGGACACCAGCCATGGCTCGATTCCCCCTCGGAACCATTGACCAAGGACACTATGGGGACGTAGCCTCATATGGTAAGCCCTCAGATTGGGGGCTTATATCTTTTTGGCTTACATACCTAAAAAATGTCTTGTCCCCTTTTCTTACCGCCTTGGCTATTCTTGCTTCATTTTGTGCCTTTGCACTCCTTACTGCTCTCTCTGCTTCCCTCTCTTTCCCCTGATACACCTTCCTATTCTCCTCCCTTTGAGTCTCTTTGTATCTTCTGAATGCTACCCTCTTAGCTTTTACCTTTTCTTTTTTTTTTTTTTTCAATTTCTTTTTCCTTCCGGTTGCAGTTTGGGGGGCCTCTCTCATGCATCCTGCCTGCTTCTGCCCCGACTGAAGTCCTCCTACCTGTGCCTCCTCTCTCCCTCCTCCTCTGACCACGGTCGGCACCCGTGGCTTAACCCCTCCAGGGTTGGGCCTGCTCTCCTCTTGGGCACATTTTATATTCAGACTCCAACGTGGGAGAGGACCTGGGTGGAGGAACCTGGAAGGTCAGGCAGGATGGACCCGGCTCTGGGCATGGGGCAGGCGCTCTCGCCTACACCGCAAACCGGGTTTTCTTTGTTCTGGTGATCTCTCCCCCCTCCTGTGCATGTGCATGTCCACAATGCTAGGCACATGGCAACCCCTGGCTGCATCAGGGCACACTGATTACATGCAGCCAAGCATGCTGCAGTGCCCCCGGTCTCCACAAGGAGCTGCTGGCATGCTGGATGATCCTTGACCTCCCCCCTTGGGAGGAAAGCAGCCCAACAGGTGCTCAATCCTCTTCCACCCCCTGCTGAACCCTGGAAACCAGAGCTCTGTCCCGAACCTGGGTCCCTGGCGTGGCACGAGGTATGGCATCCAGTGCCTCAACTCTTGGCGTTACCAGTATGGCTGCTTTTACCTTTCCTTCCATCTCTTTCAGGAACCATAGTGGTCTCTTTTTCCTTTTTCTTTTGCTCCCTTGCTTGATGCAGAGGGTTATTGCCTTCACTGTGGCCCTTTTTAGTTTCCCCAATTTTCCTCCACTCCACCTAGCTCATCCCCCCCCCGCCAGGTCATCCCTAAGGCATTCACCCATCTTTTTAAAATCTGTCCTTTTGAATTTCAGGACCCTTGCCTTTGTGTGGCTCCATTCTGCAGTCATCCTTATACTGAACCACACTGTACAGTGATCTCAGGTCTCCAGGTGGCCCCCCACCTTAACATCTGCAGCACAATCCCTGTTAGTGAGTATCGGGTCCAGTATTGCCCCATCACGAGTGGGTTCACTGACTAGTTACTTGAGGAATGCCCCCAGCAGGGAGTCCAAGATTTCTCTGCATTTAGCTGAAGTTGCAGCTAGGAGGCTGCACTCTATATCCAGCAGATTAAAGTCTTCCACCAACAACACATCCCCCGTTTTGTCATCTTGCCAGTGGCTTCCATCAATACCTTTTCTAACTCCTCCCCCTATGCTGGAGGTCTGTAGATTACACCAGTGCAAATACAGGCTCAATTCCCCAGGTCTAGGGTGACCCACAGTACCTCTGCCCCCCCATATTCCCTGTACCTCCATTGCTTTAATGCCCTCCATCACATAAAGTACCACATTCCTCCTTTCCTTCCCACCCTATCCTTCCTGAACAGAGTATAGCCTGGTAAGGGCTTGCCCCAGTGATGGTTTTCATGCACCATGATTCGGTATCGGCCATAATATCCAGGTCAGCCTCTGCCATTGTGGATTCTAGGTCTGAAATCTTCTTCCCTAGACTTCTAGCATCCAACCTCACAATGTCTACCCAAAAAGTAGTATACCACAAGTATTAACCCCCAGGGCATCACCTAATGAAAACTGGTCGGCAGATACCCAAGCATAGATGTTGCATGGTTGTCTGTTCTATCGCCTGTTGACAATATGTGCTGCCCATGGGGTACTTGTTAAGTTGTCACTACATGCTGCCTTTGGGGTGCTACTTGTGCAGTTTGTATTATGCTATGCACTTTGGGTGCATCAACAGGGAACAGCATACCTCAGGACAGTAACAAATGACAAACAATTGCCATGCCAGTGGCAACTTATTAGATCATACCCATAGACTGCCGTAAGAGGAATACACTTTACCAAGTGGGCAACCAGTACCCCAGGGTGAGCACCTATGCCACACTGGGTACTGGAGTGCAGCACAAACAGAAAACTAAGCAAACACTGAACCAAAGCCAACTGCAGCATCAACAACAGCAACCACAGTTATTAAATGCACAATGTACATAATTAATTTTATTTACATTTTTAATACTGGGCTATTATGGCAATCAGGAGTTAAGGAGAATAGGAGCCAGAACAGCACAGGCGTGACAGGGAAAACTGGAGAATTGATGAGGGGGAATAGTGCACTTAACATAAAAATAAAATTACTATGATTAAGCACTCAGCAATCATGTCACTTGATTTCGGCATTCAGGGGCAGACGGACCCTCTGTTGTGGAGCTGTGAGAGACTGGCCAATAGCACTTCAGCATTCTTGGGCCAATAAAAAGATTAGCTGAGCGATCTGTTGTATCCAAACAGTACTAAGAGGTGGGTTGGACTAACACACTCCCCACGGGGCAGCACTGCCCTTAGGTCAACACTGAGGGCAAACAAAAAAACAACCTTCGGCCACTACAGGGGAACCACTGCACATTAGAGGTCTAGGCTTAGAAAGTTAATGTGGGGCATGCAAGGTACTAATCCTAGGGGTAAGGAATCTAGGTTGCTTATGCACCCTGGCTGTGGTACAATAGTAGACAGCTCAACCAAGGAAAATAATCTAGGGGTAATTCCGATCAATAATCTGAAGTCAGACAGGCAGTACACTGCTAAAATCAAGAGCTCAAACACAGTATTGTGATGTATTAGGGGAGTAAGGTACACGTAAAGACAGACAAACATCTTGTAAACAAGCCCTTGGTTTTCAGCCACCCCTGGAGTACTGCACCCTGTCTTGGGCACCATACTATGGAAAGGGCATTGGATAGACTGAGGGGGTCCATCACAGGGCTACCAAGATGATTAGTAGTTTAGGAGGCAGTAGCTATGAGGGGAGATGGGACACAATCAAACTATTCGACCTAGGAAAGAGACTACTGAGGGGACTGGAGCTTGGTTTTCCGAATTATATACACAAATGTTTAGCAGGGAAGAACATACAGAACTACAGGGTATATCTTCAAACTGAGTGGGGGAGAATAAGGGGATACATGAGCAAGAATTACTTCACACAGAGGGAGGCTATTATATGCAATAGCTTACTCTGTGAGAAGCAACATGGGGAGTCCAGACACATCCAAGTCAATTCAAATTCCTTCATGGACTTGCCTGTACTGCCTGTGATGCCTCACATAAAAGTATGTGTAATTTTGCATATTGTTTTTTAAACTTGACTTTGTTGCCAATGTCCTTACAAGTAACTCTTCCATCAATGTTTTTTCTACTGGGGATAAACACATAAAGAATACAAGATGGAAGTTGGCACCTGTTCCCACTGAGACTATCTCCCATTAGTCAGTAGTAGTACAGTAGCGATTCAGATTAACCTCTGTCATGTAAAAAAATCAAAACAAACAGCCACTCACCAAAGCTGTATTACAGAAGTGTGTATTAACACATGACTATTACAAGGACGCCAAACCAGAATGTAACATCTGTCATGTGCCTGTCAAGGCTCACCTTGAATTTATACAAGTTCTTTGTATAGAGCAAAGCCTCGGGTAATTCATTCCACAGCTTCATCACCATCAGAGTGTGTCTGCCCCCAAATTCTGTAGATTAGGGTGGTATGTGTAATTTTATATCTCTTTAAAGCTTCACTTAATTTCCAGTTCCCTTCCAGGTTAGCAATTGTTTTTTGTACTTTTGCACTGGGATTCCTGTATTTTAAATTAGTTCCCAGTTTTGGGCTCACCATCACCAAAACCACATCATTTGGCTGGTTCCCCTTGCTTCTGACATGCGGCAACAGCTGCGTCACATTGATGAATCATAACAAGAATGAAGCACATGTATGAGGTCTGCTGTTTTTTGAGCTTTTGCAGGTTGTTTGTAAGATTTGTGCACCATTCAGTCCTTCTTAAAGCTGAGATGCCTTAAATTTCTTTATGGTGGTTTCTGTGTACTGCCCAGGGTAATCCTTGCTGCAGTGTTTTTGGACTTGTATTTTAAATAACCTAGTGAGGTTTAACAAACTATCACTGTTCAGACATTCAAGATAAGCCTTCCAGGTAAGTTTTACTTTTATAAAATTTGGCTTTATTATGGCCTGACATTGCTTGGGCATACAGTTAATTGAGATACTGTATGTGTTACTGAGGGTGTGGGTAAGGGGGGGGGGACAGAAGAAGAATGCAGTGGGAAGGCTGAGGGAGGGACAAAGGAGTTTGAACAGACACCATTGGTGGGGCACTAGGGCATGTGGCTGCAGGACACCAATAGGGTACCTGTAGTTCATTTATAATACCCAGAATTCCAAGTGACCCCTTGCATGAGTGACTCCGAAGTGTGAGTGCCACGAAGCAGGAGTATGGAATCTACCTAAGTGGTGCCTAAGTGCATTAGCAGGGTGGACCACAGGCTGCAGGCCACACTGCACCTAAGAGGGCAGGTAAGGCAGGGGTAACATGGGAGACATAGACATGTGTATCAGAGAGGTTGCAGCTAGTGTCTATCTAGGGTCTGCCTCCAGAGGAGTTAGCTGATAGGGGCTACAGCTAATTACTGTTATAGAGTTTGATAGGGTTCTGGTCTTCCTGTGCTTCCTGACCGGTGCCTCGATGACATGGAGCTGTCCACGGAGGAGTAAACATTTCTCAGAGAGTGGGCAGCCATTTCACAACTAGGGTCAGTTAACAGTGAAGGTATGGGAGTCCCTATCTAGGGTCAGCCTGCAGTGGGTTAGTAGCAATAAACTTAGTAGGGAGGGCAGCTAGTGCATTTCTAGAGCAACAAAGTCAGTTGATAGCTAAGCAGCAATAAGTTGGTTAATAGGGAAAGCAGGGGTTGCAGCTATGCAACCTCTCCTGTCTGGATTCTAAAAATAAGAAAACTAGTGCATATCTAGATCCAGCAGGCTATAGTCAGCCAAGCAGTTAATCAGTAGTTATTTGTATAAGAAGGGATTGCAGCTATACAGCCATCACCATCTATGTACAAATTGCAGCCTCCCTTTGCCCCCTTGCAGGGTTCTCAGCATCCTGAAGGGGCCCCTGTGGGCTTGGCACTCCTTCCTCCTCCTCCCCTCTCTCACTCCTTTCACCCTTCCTTTCTTTCTGTCCCTAGCACTTGACACCTACCTGCTAAGTTCCCCCCATCTCCTGGCACTTCCACTACTTCCCTGCTTCTCTTCCTGCCTTGCCCGCTCCTTTGTAGGGTTCTCAACATCCTGAAGGGGCCCTCAGGGCTTGGTATCCCCCTCCTCTTGCTCCCTCCCTTCAGCCTAAATGGGTCCTGTGGGTCCATGGGCTCCCTGATTCTGGTTTTCTCCCCTCCTCTCCTCTCCTCTCCCCTCTCCCCCTTTTCCTATAATTATGGCATCTTTTTACCAGTCTTGCCCATCTTACCTCTCTACCTGGCACTTTACTAATCACCTATACCTATGCACTTATAAATATACTTCATTGCCTCCCCTAACACCAATCCCCTGTACCTGTATTTCTCAATTTTACCTATACCCCACTACCAGTACTTATTTTTGTATTAGGTTCCTATCTGTGTTGCTGTCATGTTTCCCCATCCTTGTCTCAAATCACCAATTGTTATTCCCAAAAGTTTTGGTTCGACGTATGTAACTTTTTGTTTATTGTACCTTAAATGTATTACTGTTCATACTCTATGAAAATACAAAATCACACATGCCCACACAATGCAAAGCATCATGGGCTGCATATGCAAATCACCACAGAATATTATGCTGGTTCAACTTTAAGCAGAATTGCATGGTGCCAAAAGGCCTCTCACACAGTTTGCAAAGGGTGCTAACAGATACCCCTTTCCCCCAGGTCGCACTGGGAGATGAGCAGCTTGTTGTTCAGTGTGCTTTCCTGGTGAAACATTTCAATTAATAAATAAATAAATAAAAATTAAAAGGCATTCAAGAAACAGGGGCACATTCATATATATATATATATATGGTATAGATATGTAAGGATAAGGGGGCAATTTAAGAACATTGTAGGTGACTGCTACTTTAGAATGCAAAGAGGGGGCTTGTTGTGGGGGCAGGATGGGGCAGGTAGAGTGGTGGGTTACAAAGGGTGTGGGGCAGTGATTTTTCTGGGTACTATCTGGGATGTAGGAGAATTCTGGTCTGTAGGAGTCTCGGACAGCTGGGGGCAGAAGCTTGGCAGCTCAGGAGAGAGAAAAGAGCAGTGATGGAAGGGGATATCACAGAGTAGTGAGGGGAGATTCAGTGGGAAAACAGGGCATGAAAACAGGAAGAGGCGAGAGAGCAGGGGAGTCAGGACAAGGAGGGGTGCTGGGGGAGAAGGAAGGGGTGCTTAGGCAGATTCTCTAGGCTCCTTTCCTCCAGCAGGAGAGAAGGCCAGGGATGGACAACAGTAAGGGGAATGGGTAGGACAAGGTGGAGTGTGTGGTAGATTGGATCACTACCAGAGGTGTCAGTGCAAAAGAGTTTCCTCTCATTGGACAGGGGGAAACCTGGTGGGAGGGTAAGGGGCAAGCAGAAAGGGAGTGATAGGGGTAGTAAGGGGGAGAAGAACAAGGGCAGTGGTGGCAGAGATGAGAAGAAGCGGGCATAGGCAAGGAGCAGTGGAGGGGAGAGGGAGCAGAGAGATGGAGTAGGGATGGAGACAGTAGGGGAGGGAAGAAAGGGAGAAAGAGGGATGAGCAAGCAGGAGAAGTGGGGGCGAGACAGAGGGGAGGGGAGGGATGGGCAGGAGGGGAGGGCAGAAACAGGAAGAAGGGTACGGGGGATGAGGGAGCTACAAGTTGGACAGGAAGTGAGGGATGACAGACAGGGAAGGGAAGATGGTAGAAGGAGGGTGGTGATATTTGGGGACTCAATTGTTAAGTGATGATATGGGACGGAGAGTCTAGGGTTGAGCACAGGAGGGCTCAGTGTATGCCAGGGATGATGGCGGGGAGAGTGGGATCTCTGATAGTCCAACATGTGAAACTGGAGGGTGGGAAATCTCATGTCATCGTTCATCTGAGAACAAATGACCTAGCAGAATGTTAGGTAGGGGTTGTAGTGGAGCTGTTCAAGGAGTGGGGAAAATTTGCAGGGAAGCAAGGAGACCGGTAGTTTCCTCAGAGGTGCTTTTGGTACTGAGGGCTAGCACGGCTAGGAAGAAAAGAATAGAAAAGTTCAATAGATGTTTTAGGGGGTGGAGGGAAGGCTACATCCTGGTTGGGGACGGGGGGGGGTTGGGACAACAAAGTCCTATATGCACCAGACAGACTGCATCTAAGCAGGGTGGGCACTAGGGCTCTAAAAAGCAAATTGGACATTATTTTACAGAAACCTCAATTTAAACTGACTGGGGAGAAGTAGGGGGATCAGCTCCCTTAGTTACCTAGTGGAGGAGGCCAACTGGCCTTCCACCAATCAGGGCAGATGGAGCGGGATCTACAGTAGATGAGAAGCAAAGAGGAGAGGGTAGGAAGGAGGGACTGGGTGGAGGGATGGTAGGGGAGAGGAGGATCAGTGGAGGAGGTGGCCTTGAATCACAGTGGAGTGTTGTCTCTGAGCACCAGGTGCCTCGGGAACAAAATGGCTAACTTGCAGACACTGATGGCTGATGGCGAGGTGGACATGGTGGCCATTATGGAGACATGGGCCACACCGAACCATGACTAGGACCTCTCTGTCCCCGGTTAAAAGATGTACAAGAGGGATGGGGGTGGGAAGAGGAGGGACTGGCCTTGTACTTGAGGGAGGAGATAACCTGTAAAAGAGAGGAAAAGGTGGTAGGAAGGGCAGAGGTTTTGTGGGCACAGGTACGATACCCTAAAAGTAAGAAACTAAGGGTAGGGGTAGTGTACAGGCCACCAAACCAGGATGAGCAGCTGGCCAAAGAACTGGGGTCCCAAATTATGGAAATGACCAATGGGGGAAGGTAGTGATTGGGGGTGACTTCAGCCTTCCAGGGTTGGATTGAAGAAACTTGGTTACTTCCTACACCAGGCCACAGGTATTGCTGGATGTGTTCAAGAGTGGGTTCCTGACACAAGGTGTCCTGGAGCCCACTAGGTAGAGGGTCATACTGGACAGGGTACTATCTCACCATATGCATGTCCAGGATGTAAAGGTGGAGGCACCACTTGCAGAAAGTGATCACCACATTGTAAGGTTCCACCTGGACATGGGCAGGGACAGGATTAGGACCAAGATGAATGTTTTGGACTTTTGGAAAGCTGATTATAGTAAGATGGGTGAAACTCTGGAAGCATACCTTGCTAGGCTTAGGGTGGAGATAAAGATACATGCAGAAGGACACAGACAGAGTGGAGGTAGTCCAGAGGAGGGCAACAAAAATGATGCAGGGTCTGCATCAAAAGCCCTATGAGGAGAGGCTAAAGGACCTCAATATGTACACCCTGGAAGAGTGGAGGGGGGGGAGCAATGATAGAGATCTTTAAATATGTCACAAGGGTAAATAAAGTACAAGAGTGAAGTATTTTTCAGAAGAAAAGGTATTCAAGAGCAAGGGAACATGCTATGAAGCCATGGGGATGATGTGGGGGAGGGGGGTAGATTCAGGAGAGATGTGAGAAAGTATTTTTTCACAGAAATTGTAGTGAATTCCTGGAACAACTTTCCAGTGGATGTGGTGGGGTAAAAACAGTGATGGGGTTCAAGAATGCATGGAATAGGCACAAGGTAATCATAGTGGAAAGGATGGGAGGAGGGAGAAAGAGCTGGAGAAAGTACAATCTGAGGTAATCAGGTAGGGAAAAATAGGAAGTGGTCCTTATTTGCTGTCAACTTCTTTGTTTCTATATGTTTCTAGAGGTGGAAGAGAAAAGGGCTATAATTAAGAAAGGACTGATGGTAACCACCAATGACTGTGCTCAGATAAGGAGCAAAAAATCCAGAGCCAAAAGTCCCAAGTGGTATGGCAAGGAGGTGGCCATAGTAGTAAGTGACAAGAAGTCTGCCATCAGGAAGTACAAGCATACACAGAAAGAGGAGGATTGGGAGGAATACTGTACAAAATCAAGGGAGATGGGCAGAGCAGTTAGAGTAGCAAAGGCTAATAGGGAAGTATAGCTAGCAAAGGGAGTGAAAAGGGGGGAGAAGGTTTTCATCCAATACATAAGGCAGAAGAGGCATACAAGGCATGAGACAGATTGAAAATGGAGGGTGGATGGGTGGAGGATAGTGTGGAGAAAGCAAAAGTACTGTACTTAACAAGTATTTCTGCTCAGTCTTCAGTATGAGAAGGACTATCCAGTACCACAATGGAGGAGGGGGGTGAGGACTAGGAAGTGGGGACAGAGACAGTATGATCCAAGTAGATAGAGTTCCTAAAAACCTAAAAGCCCCAAAGGTGGATAAATCCCCTGGGCTGAATGGCATGCATCCAACGGTTCTGAGGGATCTGGCGGAGATACTAGCGTGTCCCCTGGTAGATCTGTTTAACACCTCTCTGGAGATGGAAAATGTACTCCAGGACTGAGGAAATGCACATGTGGTACCTCTCCACAAAAGTAGGCTGAGAAATGACTCTAGGAGTTACAGGGGGTCAGTCTGACCTCAATAGTAGGAAAGCTGATGGAGATCATCTGAAGGAAAGACTGGTGAGCTTCCTGAAGGGTAGTGGAATTGAAGATGACAGGCAGCATGGGTTTGAGTCAGGAAAGTCCAGCCAGACTAACCTGATTGACTTATTTGACCTGGTTACCAGGACAGTGGACAGAGGCCAAGCAGTTGATATCTTGTGTCTAGAATTCAGTAACACCTTTGACACAATACCTCACAGCAGATTAGCCAGGAAGCTGGAAGGCATGGGATAGGGAGTAAGCTTGCTAGAGGGATTGAAAACTGACTGTAGGACAGAAGTCAGAGGGTGGTAGTCAGGGGGGGAGTTCTCTGTGGCTAGGCTAGTGACCAGTTGGTTCCCACATCCTGAAATGAAACACATTCAACATATGCAATGTCCACTCACTGATGAAGGGTCAATGAGGACCCAAAGTGCCGGGACTTTTGTGGCCAGTGAGACTTGTCACATCAGTGGCAGTTATTGTACCTGATATATTGAATAAACCTTGTGGAAATTCAAGCCAGTGAGTGGACATTGCATCTGTGGAGTGCGTTTCATTTCAGGACATGGTTCATATAAGGTGTGGCATTCCTTTTTTGACGCACCACCCCTTATCTTGTAGTTCACAGTACACCTTTGAAATTGACCAGTGGGGTCCCACAGGGATTGGTGCTCAGTCTGGTATTGTTTAGCATCTTTATCAGTGACATTGTGGATGGGATTAAAGGTAAAATCTGCCTGTTTGTGAGCAACACAAAGCTTTCTGGGAGGGTGGACATGAAGGAATGAAGACAAGAACTCAGGGAAGACCTACCTCTGCTAGAGAAGTGGTCTGGCATTTGGTAACTGGGGTTCAATGCTAAAAAGTGCAAGGTTATGCACTTGGTGGCAGAGAACCAGAGATCATATATATCAGCTGAGCGGCTTGCAGGTAAACAGGCCAGAGGAGGAGAAGGACCTGGGAGTAGATAAGAGTAACCTAAAGCACTTAGCACACTACAAAAGAGCAGCAAAAGAGCAGCAGCCAAAGCAAACCAGATGTTGGGGTGCACAGTCAGGAGGATAACAAACAGAAAGGCAGAGGTCATTCTGCCACTGTACAGATCACTATGGATGGCACATCTGGTGTTCAATGTGCAGTTTTGGTGCCCTTACTTGAAAGGATGTCAAATTCCTGGAAACAGTCCAGAGAAGGGTAACCAAAATGATCCAAGGCCAGCAGGACAAAGCTTATGAGAAGAGACTAAGAGAGTACAACTTGTACTCTGTGGAGGACAGATGGAAGACGGGTGACACGATGGAGACCTTCATGTACCTTAATGGTATCAACAGGGTGAGCACTGAGAGTCTATTCAGCCTTAATGGAAACAAGTCCACTAGGGGGCAGTGTGGGGGCACAGCCTAAATTTGGCCGGGGAAAGATTTAGGAGAGAGATAAGGAGGCACTTTTACACTGAGAGGGTGTGGCCATGTGGAACAAGTTGCCAGAGAAGGTGGTCTCCCTGAAGACAGTGTCTGGCTTCAAGAGAGAATGGGTCAAAGTAAAAGGGAAACTTACATCTAGGGGGGAGGTGGGGGGTGTTAGCATGGAGGATCGAGGGGAGGAAGGAGTTGGGTAAGGTTTCCTCAGTAAAAACTGAGGAAACTGCATTCATGAGCACACTTGATAGACCATAAGGCTTTTATCTGCTGGCTTATTTGTATGTTCATATGCCCAAAGCAGGACTAGGCAGTTCCTGAAGGAGAATGTCTTTGAGAGTTACACAACGTGAGTAAGGGTAACATTTTGGCTGTTAAATTTGGATGTCTGTCATTACTCAAATTGTATAGCCACCACTGCCATGTGGCAGTAGGGGAGGACATGGGGATACGAAGTCCCTTTCATCATTATAATAATGTTATTATGAGTTGTAGTAAATCATGAATGTTATTTTCTTTATGAGCAACAAAGGAAGAAAAAGACAGCCTCACTGTTAAAGGGAAATAAGTGCATCTCTGAAATGACTTTTGAAATCTAATAGATAGCCTCTTTAAATGTTGGTTAAATCTAGAGATACTTTATCTATAAAGTGCTTTTCTAAACTTAAGTGCCACATAGTAACAGTAAAGCAGTAAACCCATAAATAGCAATATACCAGATATGCTATCAGAGAAGATCAAACAGACACATCCTCCCACTTGGTAGCTATGGTGAGACACAAATACTGTATGTGTCAGGAGGGTAGCAACAGCAATAACAAGTGGAACTGTAATTTTTTTCCATATACAGTATATTTTATCCTCCTTCATCTGGAAGTGGCCAATCAGCCCTGTCCCCACCTCCCTGATCTGGATCCCATGTAGATAAATGGTTTATAAATCAATTGATAAACATAATCATAGATAATTATTTATGGAATTAAGAAATTTGAAGGATTGTAAAGTTTAAATTTGTGTTCTGTTTTAAAACAGATTGAAAAAAACCCCAAGAACAAGCTCATAGGAGTGAAATGTAGGGGGCTGAAATTATATTAAAGAAGAAATTTTACACCTGTCAAGTGTCTTTTTCCTGCAGAAGAATGATTTTGGACTCCCTGCTTTTGTTATTATTTTTTTAAATATTTGGCACCTGCAAGGGAGGTATATTACAAAGTGTCTCACCATTACCCAAATTGTGCTTTGTTCTTGGATCCCACTTCCCCTGGTATTTACCATAGTGAGGTTCTCCTCATGAATTCCGCCTTGTGGCAGGGCCAGAGGAGGGAGGGCAGTCACCCCAATATAGAAATCTAAGGTGGACCCATGGTGAGCTCCAGGTGGTGGTGTTGGCCAGGGGACAGGTGGGCAGGGCTTCGTTAAGCCCCTGACATTACTTTTTCTGTTTTCCTCTCCAGCTCTCACTGCAGATCATCAGACTCATGCATGGAGGGGCATCCATCAGCTGTTCCCTTACAGTGCCTTCCCTTACTTGCCACCTGTGCAGCACAACCACCAGGTCTCCACCTGGTGGCAGTCTAAGGCTGGGCAAACATGCCTCCCCACCCAGGGAGATGAGAGCTGTCCCTTAGGCACTTGATCCTCTCCTGTCCTGACCAACCCCCAATGACCAACCCAAGTCTGTACCTGAACCCAGGTCACTGGCATGGCAGGAGGTAAGGTGCTAACACCTCATCCCTCCATGCCCCTGGGATGGCTGGGAATTGTTATGTTTCTGTCTCAGCAACAAGAACGTGAGTCACAATTTCCACCGGTATCTCAATAATTATGTAGCATCGGGGTCCAAGGGTAGATTGTGCCCTTCTGAGGCAGGATGCCAGCCAGGGTTATTGCACTTACAATGCTTATAAATACATGTAACCACCTCCACCCACAAGGTGCATGACTAGCTGGGATGTTGGTAAAAAAAAATGGCAAAGTCCTTGCACCTTTGGCTGAATTGAACCTGGGTGTGGGGTAGTATGGGACTATTTGGTGGTGTGGTGTTACTATGCATGTAGATGCCTCCTGCCCATGTGGAGCAGAAGATACGATCTGTTGCTGGCCTGTGCTTCTGATTGGAGGCTCAGTGTCCAGCCCAGCTCTGCTGACCTTTGTTTACCTTGGGATGAGGGTGTACCAGGACTGTGGATGCCATCTTTGAGCAGGGCTTTTGGAGCATATGGGGTACATAGTTATGGGGCCAGTTATGCACAAATCCTGCATATACCAGTCTTACTATTGACTGGGTCCTTATTCTGTAAGAGACATACCTTGTAGTTTCTAAGACCACGTATCATTGCAGACTAGCCATATAGTTCCAACTTTCTCAAATAGAGGCAGCATACCCTAAGAGTTAGAGAACTGGCTTGGAAATCAGGATGTCTTTGCAAAAAAACCCTTCCAGAGTCAAATACTCACTTTGTGACCTTGAGCAAGTTGCTTAACCTCTCTGTACTCCAGTTCATGCAGCTGTGCAAACAGATAAATACGGGAACTATTGAAATGATATTGCTTAACAGTTGGGTTGTCATGAGTAACTAAGCTGCAAATTAAATAAAAAAAAATAATACATAACCAGAATGTTTTACCCTTGTGATGGAAGCTTTGTAAGCAGGTGGAGGTGAGGTTAGCCTTGTGACTGAAGTACTGTTGAGCTGCAACCATCAAAACTAGATCTTGGTCAGCATCGACAGGTGCTGCTCTGAAGAGGTTTATGATGGTGTACTATTGACCCACTGCCAGCTCATGAGAGCTAGAGTACACAGTCAGTGACAGAGAATAGCTGAACTGGGCAGCTTAAACTGTAAGACTGCATGTGGAATCCTCGGTCTGAGAGATTAATTTTTCACAGCACTACCTACAGGGTAATAATGTGGATTGAATAACTACCATGTTCATGATTATTATACCTTTATCATTATACTAAAGCACATTTGACATAATTGCCTACTTAAGAAATTATTTGCCATAATTGCCTACTTAAGAACTGAATAATACATCCTTGGGAGGTGATTATGCGTGTACCGTAACTAACTTGAATGTTCTGTATTACTAACAGGGATTCTGCAATAGTCATAAAAGCTGAACAAGCCCTAGTTTGCTATTGAACATTAATTATTCTAAGTATTAGCTTTTGCCTTTCTTTTCTTGTTGTCTGTTATTTTTAGTATCCTATCCACTCTGCAAACTGTATAATGTTACGCAGTGGGAGAAACTATGCCGAGGCACATCAAGTGCCTTTATTGTGAGGAAAAACTCTGATAAAAGGCTATGGATCTTCTACCTCCTTTCCTCAGAAACCTTTGTTTTTTTTATGTGGTCTGGTGTAAGTTATTGATCTTCCATAACACCTTTGCTTTAGAAGAACCCATGGACTAAAGAGAAATGAAATAATGAAGTAAAAACATAGGAGAATATGAAATTATCAGGAGAGGAAGATCATTATCATCTACAAGTCTGCTTGATTAATGTGGATCTAATGCATCTGGTGTCACATAGCTCTCTGCCCCCTTCCCCTACATTGTCACCTTCCCCTTGACTTTATCCCACCCCCTCTTAAATCACCCAACTGTTTTCTGGTTTACAGCCTCCTTTGGTAGCCTGTTTCATACTGCCACCTCTCTCTCCATGAAGAAGTGCCTCTTGGCCTCCTTTCAGAACCTTCTCCCAGCCAATTTGCAACTGTGCCCCGTTGTGTTTTTGTTTTTGCTGAACCTAAAAAGGCCACCAAGATCAATCTTGTTTATACATGTGAGGTACTTGAAGGTCTCTATCATGTCCCCTTGAACCTTACTTTCCTCGAGTGAGTACGTGTTAAAGTTCTTCAGCCACTGCATGTACAGTATGAGAGTTCCTGGTGAACCTGAATATAGTTGTGACTCTTCTCTATGCGACTCCAGCTGGTTGATGTCCTTCTTGAGGTTGGGACTCCAGCACTGCACAAAATACTTCAGATGTGGTTCCACAACAGATTTGTATAGCAGCAGTATTTCTTCTGTCCTTCTGCTGGTGAACCCTGTTATTATGCAACCCAGCATCCTATTTGTCCTTTCAACTGCCTTGTTGCATTGCACTGATGGTTTCAGATTGCTCATGGTTGCAATCCTCAGGTCTTTCTCTTCTTCCGACACCATGACAGTCACATCCCCTAGCCTGTACTTGACCCTAGGGTTCTTGCTCCTTACGTAAATGACCTTGCACTTTTTTGTGTTGAAACCCAGTTGTCACATTTCAGAGCATCTTTCTAACCTCCCCAGATCCTCTCTTAGATTCCTGACTCCAGCTAATGTGTCCATCCTCCCACAGAACTTAGAGTCATTTACAAAAAGGCAGATGTTGCCCTTTATATTGCCCCCAGTTTCATTTATGAACTCATTCAACAGTACTGGACCAAACACCAGTCCCTGTGGAAACCCATTGGTGACGTCTCTCGTTATTAAAAGCTCCCCACCCACCACTGCCCTTTGGGTTCTCCTACCTAGCCAGCTTGCAACCCACCTAGTCAACATTTCACCCACCCCTAGGTTCTCCAACTTCTTGATTAAACTGTTGTGCAGAATCATGTGAAAGGCATTGCTGAAGTCGGGGTATAGTATGCCAACAGCCTGGCTCCTGTCAACTGCCTTTATAACCCAGTCAAAGAAATTGATCAGATTTGTTTGGCATGTCCTCCCTGATATAAACCTGTGTTACCTGTTGTCCTGGATCCTGTTTGCCTCAAGAAACTTGGGAAACCATTCCTTGTGAATTGTTTCCATAATCTGCCAATTATGGATGACAAGCTGACTGATCTGTAGTTCCCTGGTTTATGCCTTTCCTCTGTTGTGCAGGGGTACTGCCTCGGTGGTCATTCACTCTCATGGCACCATGCCTGTATCCAGGGAGCAGCTGAACAGGTCATTCAGGGGGCTGCAAGAATTTCCATCTCTTCTCATAGCATTCTGCAGTGCATACCATCTGATCTAAGGGATTTTTCCCCTTTGAGGGCCATGAGCCCCTTGAGGACCCTGCCCTGTGTAATCAACTCCTATCACATCCTCCATCCTCATCCCTATCTTTCCCTGTGGAACTGGTCCATTTTTTTCTTTCATTACTACTGAGCAGAAGCATTCATTCAATACCTCTGCCTTTAATCTGTTGTCATCCACCCACTCAAGCCCCATCTAAGCTTGACAATAGCTTCTTTTGTCATTTTTTTCCCAGATGTACTGATAATAGGTATTTCCTCCTTCTTTTCTCCCCTCCATTATCCTTAACTCAATGCCTGCCTTGGCCTTTCTTGCCTTCTTGCTAGGTGTATTTAGCTTTTCTAGGTTGTTGACCCTGTCCTCTTCCCGCTGGGTCTTCCTATAATTTTTCTAGGAAATCTTTCTCTCTCTCGATGCACTGCAAGCTTCCCCTATTAACCAGAGTGGTTTCCAGACCTTGTACTTTTCCTCTTCTGCTTTAGAAAGGCTTCAGTGGCTACCTGGACCCATTTCAAATTAAGGATAATCTTTCGTCCACTTCCACGCCTGCCCCAGGTTTAGTCAGGTGCTCTCCCAGATTTACCCCTATTTTAGTGACATCTACTCTTTTGAAGTCCAGAACAAGTGTTATTTTGTTCAGTACTTTGCCATATTGCAATAGAACCATACTAACCAGTGATGACTGTTCCTCAGGGGCTCAGATATGCTGATGTCGCTGTCATGATTGTAGTTTGTCAGTACTGGGTCCAAAATTGCCTGATCCATAGTCAAATCCATTGCACCCTGGGCTATGAACCCATCTTGAACTGCATCCAGGAGCATCTGGCTCCTGCTGCTGCATGCATACGGTATGCTCCAATCCATGTTAGGCAGTTTAAAGTCTCCAACTAGTGCCACCTCTCCTTTCTCTGCAACCTTCCTGATCATGTCTCTCAACTCCCTGTCTGTGGTTTCACTCTGATTTGGTGGCTGATACACTCAGATAGCTGCAAGGTTCCACCCTACATTATCATGACTTTATGGGATAAACTGTTTCTAACTCATTTTTGGCAATGTGCAATAGAGCTGTGATTTGCTGAATACTGGGGCAGTAGCTTGCTTGGTGTCACAATCAGCTGGGCAGCTAATGCTGCACACAGATTACTGCTGTGTGGAATTTTTAAAGTCCAATGGATTGAAATTCCACTGAATTTTGCAAAATTCTAACTTATATGGTGGCATTTTGCTGTAAGTTGAACAGCAGAATTTTGCCAGCGAAATGCAGATTAGTAACAACAACTACCAGCCTGACATCCTTGGCTTTACTGAGACATGGCTTAAACTCATCAAGGATGATGTGGTTTACTCCCTCTCAGATAACAATAATGTTAGACTGGACCAACCAAGGGCAAAACATGGTGGTGGATAAAGTGTCTATTATATATCCCACCTGAATGTCTCTTTGGTTCTGACCACCCATCCAGTTGAGTGACCTGTTAAGTGCTTACACACTATGCTCCTCCTGGGGAACACCAAGAAAATCCACCTCAAATTGGTGAACATTCCCCCCATCTTTGGCCTTAATGGCCTGTCTGAACTCCTTGCTTGTGTGAGAAGCTCAGTAGGGTTAAATGAGGTTCTCATCCCAGGAAACCTTAACCCAAATTGTCTGTGGTTAAGCTGCAGCCTGTCTTAGAGCATGCAGTCTGAGCTTGGCCTCACTCAAAAAAAAAGTCATATCAAACATGGCCAGACTGTCCTTGAGAGGGACATCTCACATACTTATTGACTGGACCATAACAAACAGGCCTGATATAATCTTGCAAGTTGGTGTGTTTTCTGATGCCATCTCAGACCACTTCCAAATCTACTGCATCTGGAAAATTAATCTTTCTAAAGTGTCACCCAAAATAGTAAACCTCCATGACTATGCAAAGTTTGACCAAAGGCTGTTCCTTTCAGAACTTGTGAACACCAACTGGTCCTATATCTACTCCCCTACCTCTGTCACCCCTGCCCTGGCTGCTTTCATCCAGGCCTTTGACTCTCTTCAGAGGCTCATGCCCTCTTTATCCAAAGGTGGGTAAAAGGTGCAGCAACAAAATGGCTCCACAGTGACCTCTGTAAGCTTCGAAAACAGAGTGACAAGAAGAGGTGCTGTTAAAAAGTATCCCAATCCCTGTGTAACCTAAACAGCAGATCTCACTTCTCTTCTCTCTTGCAAAGCTGCAAGAGACTATCATCTACTTCAGGCTTGCTGACTTCCTTCACTCCTCAAGCTTTCTCTCCATCTTCCAGTCTGGTTGTCAGAAGCACCACTCCACCGTCTCCTCCTTGCTGTGAGTAACTGACTCTATCTTCAATGGGATGGATCAGGGACATATCATCACAGCAATATCCATCGATGTGGCTAAAGCCTTTGACTCAGTTTCACACACACTCCTCCTGGATAAGCTAAGCTCTTCTGGCCTCTCAGCTTCCATTGTTGACTAGTTCCATTCATACCTTACAGTCCATCAACAATCGATACAGGTAGGAGGTGTCCCATCCCATCCCCTCACCAACCTAGCAGGGGTCCCACATGGCTCCATCCTGTGTCCTGTCCTGTTTTCAGTTTTCCTTTGTGACTTGCTCTCTGCTTGTGTCGCCTCATGTATCCATATGTATGTGGATGACATGATCATTCACACCTCTGGCCCATCAGTTTCGGCTGTGGAAGGTTCACTCCAGCATGACTTTCACAACATACTGAGTTGGTTCCAAGCCATCCAAGTCAGGGTCAACACCAAGTAGACAGTATCCATGACCTTTGACTCCATCCAGAAACTGGCCAGGCTCTCACCCTTGCTTATTTTCTCCATGCTGGATGGCACTTCTCTGGAGATTGTCCATACTCTCAAGTACCTTGGTGTGTGGTTTGACAGTAAACTTGACTTTTCTGCCCACATCAAGTCCATCCAGGCCAAACTTCACCCTAAACTCAATGGCCAGTACTGCAACAAGAACTGTCTTTCCCTACAAGTGCATTGAGAGCTAGGCATCAAAATGGTTCTTTAGTTTTCAACTGTGCAGATGTGGTTGATGGTACTGCTGTTTTTTCCTCCCTTGCCAGACTGGATACCCTCTGTAATATCTTCTGTGGTTCTCAAAGGAGGTGGTAGTGAAGGTTCAAGAGAAAAAGAAAGCATTCAGGTAGTATAAGGAATCACAGAAGGAGCAGGACAGAGAATTGCATCAGTTAAAACAAAAGGAAGCTGGGAAGGCAGTCAGAACAGCAAAGGCCCAAACTGAAGAAAAGATAGCCAAATCAGTTAAGAAGGGGGATAAAACCTTTTTTAGGTACATCAGGGAGTGAAGGAAGACCAAGGGAGGGATAGTGAGGCTTAATAAAGGGAGGGGGGCAGAGGGTGACAGTGAAAAGGCAGAGATACTAAACAAATGTTTTGCTCAGTATTTACAAATGAAGAGGGGGAGGTACATAAAACAAACAATAGAAACACTCTGGATACAGAAGTTGATACCAGCCCATTTGCAAAAGAAAGGGTTCTGAAAGAACTCTTAAAACTGAAGATAGACAAAGCAATGGGGCCTGATGGGATTCATCCCAGAATTCTAAAAGAACTAAGGGTAGAATTAGTTACACCACTGACTACCCTCTTTAACAAATCATGGAAGGATGGGGTGGTACCTGAGGACTGGAGGAGGGCAGATGTGATTCCCCTTCACAAAAGTGGGAGTAGGGCAGAAGCAGGAAACTACAGACCTGCTAGTTTAACCTCAGTGATAGGGAAAATGATGGAATCACTTCTGAAGGAAAGAATTGTTGAGTACCTAGAGGCCAGAGGGGCACGGGACCCAAGGCAGCATGGATTCACAGTGGAAAGGACATGCCAGATGAATCTAATAGATTTCTTTAACTGGGTGACCAAAGTAGTAGATCAGGGAGGGGCTGTGGACATGGCCTACCTAGACCTTAGCAAGGCATTTGACACAGTCCCACACAAAAGATTAATATACAAGTTAGCCAGCCTGGGAGTGGGTTTCAAGATGATAGCATGGGTAAAGAATTGGCTGGAGAATAGAACACAGAGGGTAATAGTAAATGGAGTCCACTCTGAAGAAAGGGGGGTTACTAGTGGGTACCGCAGGGTTCAGTATTAGGACCAGTCCTCTTCAATGCCTTTATAAGTGACATTGAAGAGGGACTGGAAGGAAAAGTATGTCTCTTTGAAGATGACACAAAGATCTGCAACAGAGATGATGCTCAAGGTGGGGTGGAAAGGATGAGAAGGGACTTGGCAAGGTTAGAGGAATGGTCAAATGTATGGCAGCTTAGATTCAATGCTAAGAAGTGCAAGGTAATGCACATAGGAAACAAAACCCAGGGAAGAGTACACAATGGGGGTGAGATACTAACAACAACAAAATGGAAAGGGACCTGGGGTAGTCATATCAGATGACTTAAAGGTGGGCAAGAAATGTGAGAGGGCAGTAAGGAGGGCTGGGGGGATACTGGGATGCATAGGGAGAGGCATCACCAGTAGAAAACAGGACGTTGTTATCCCTCTATACAGACAGCTGGTGAGACCCCATCTGGAGAACTGTGTGCAGTTCTGGAGACCCAATCTCTGCAAGGACATAGACAGGATGGAAGCTGTCCAGAGGACAGCAACTAAAATGGTGCAGGGTCTGCACTGGAAGACATATGAAGAGAGACTAAAGGAGCTTAATATGTATAGCCTCGAGGAAATGAGGGAGGGGGGGACATAATAGAAACTTTCATGTACCTCAAGGGAATCAACAAAGTCCAAGAGAGTAGCATCTTTCAAAAAAAGGGGTGTGCAAGAACAAGGGGACACAATTTGAAGATAGAGTGGGGTGGCTCAGAGATAATGTAAGGAAGTATTTTTTCACAGAGAGAGTTGTAGATGCATGGAACTGCCTTCTGGAGGAGGTTGTGGAGTCAAAAACAGTGGTTGAATTCAAGCATGCATGGGACAGTCATAAGGCAATTCTAGGGGGTTGGGGTAGAAAGAAGTAGGCTGCTGGTTAACTAGGATCTGCAGCTTGTCCATTAGGTAAGGAAATGGGCATACTGGGTGGGCCAAGCAGTCCTTTTCTGCCATCAAATTCTATGTTTCTATGTAAAGCTCTAAAGCAGTACAGAACTAACCTACCTGATGCTTTGTCTCCACTTGAGCTTTCCTCAGGGAGTGGGGACTGGCTATCCTATCATACGTTAAATAGTCAATCAAATTAATTATTTATAATATTGCAGTATTATAATTTATCTGTTGCATAATGGGTAGGCTGGGAAGATACTATTCATAGATTATACAAGTAAGTGCTAGAGTGGGTATACTTGTGACAGGGTTGGGTAAGATCCTGTTCCATTTGTTATGCAGATAGAGTTAAAAGCATGGATTTTTTTGTCCTTTCCTATTCTGCCACTTGTCTGTCTTTTGTCTGTCTGATGTGCAATCAACTTTTTGTTGTGACACCTAGGAACTGGCCACTCTGATGGTCCCACAATTTCTCCCCATTATCTCCCTTCCTTCACTTGCTGTTTCTATTCTTTCTTTCTCCCCTTGCTTCACTGTGGATAACATATATATTAATCTTTATGTGAAACTGGGATCCCTTGGATTGTAAATGTATATACTTATATTGTTGAAATGACTGCAGAATGATGTTTGGGTTTAAAAAATAACAATCTGTAATACAGGGGGTTGATCTTGGGATGCATTTTGAACTCCATCAGCTTGTTTACAGAGTTGTAAACTGAAGACCAGCTCTGGGACAGAATGCTCTATTTTGTTGCACCTGTTAAAGACTAAATGTGTTCTTAAGGCTGGCCCTAGGAAAGAACTTGACAGTTCTGATACATTTTGTGAAAAATTAAACTTGCAACAATCAGGATGTAGAGTTTAAACTGCCAGAAAAAAGACATCTTACAAAAAAGAGCAATATCCGTTTAGAGAGATATACTGTAGAGATATTTATATTTAAATTGAGAGAGAGAGAGAGACTCTCATATCTAGGACTTACTTTGTTTGTACTGCCTGTATTGAAGAGCTATCCTGTACACCAATTTTTATTTTATTGTTATTGATAATAAAATACCTCTTGTGAATTTTATAACTTCTTTTGGTCTGCCTATGCTTCCCAACCTATGACTCTATGACAGTTGATGTCCGATACAGTGGGATTTACACTGTGCATAATCTACACCAGGAGTTTTGTGTGTGACTGCTAGACTCTGTACCAGGTAAGCATAGAAGAAAGGTATGGATCCTGCAACAGCAAGTGGGAGTGATTACCAGAAGAATGGCAGCCAAAGTGGAAGCAAAAACAAAAGTCCAAACTGAGACTGTACAGCCAGCACAAATGATGAAAGAAGAAAAACAGATACGGACAGAACCTTAAAGCATGTCCGCCTTCTTCAAATGGTAGGCTATGCAACAAAGAGATAGTGAGAAACAGAGAAGAGAAGAGGTGCAGAGACAGAATTAGAGATGGTTGGATGCCTTGCAGGCTATCAAAGCTGTAGGATGTGGTACAGATCCAGCAAATCAACAAAACTCAAACAACGTAAAACATTAAACTTACAAAGACTGTGCCCCTTGGATGATATCAAAGCAAACCTGACAACTTTTGAAAAAGTCGCTGGATCCTGCCAATGGCCAAAACAGCAGTGACAGTCAGACTGGTGCCTTATCTGACAGATAAAGCCCAACCTACCTACAGCAATATGGACACTGTGCAGTCACAAAACTATGACCTTGTGAAAAGTGAAATTCTTAAAAGTTATGACATCTCAGGAGAGATCTCCATCTTACCCAAGCAACTCTCTACAATTGTCACTCCTAATGAGAATCCTTTCCCACCCCACCCCGATCCCCCCACTTTCTATCCCCCACCTACCATCCCATCCCCCATCCATCCCTCCTCCCTCAACAGAAAAAGCCATCTGGTAGCTACAACCTCATTGTACAGCACTTCGCAACGTAACTGAATTCTCAAAATTTATTGATTATGTTTGACTAAGTTTACTTGATTTGGCTGCGGTTTTAGACACAATCAAATCTTGCTGTCTGTGTACTCTTGTTCCCATTGTACCTTATGTTGTACTTTATGTCATTGTATTGTTCTGTATTGTGACCTTTGACTTCTAACCTTTGTAAAAGAGCCTTTTGGCTCAAAGGTGATTAATCCAAATCTGAAATAAAATAAAAATAAAAGTTCTACAGGCACAGATTCAGGTCCCTGAAGTATCACTTAGTCAAAAATCCCTGAGAAGCCCTCTTCTGACTCAGAGAACTCCTCATTAAATGGTGCCAGGGAGAGGGCAAAACAGTCCCACAAGATCATCAACATATTTGCAATGGAGCAATTCATCAACATCCTTTCTACAATGTGCAGTTTTGAGTAAAAAAACACAGACCAGAAGGTGGGTAAAAGGCCATTTCTTTGGCTGAGGACTATCAGATGGCCAGACAGATAGTGCAGCAGTGAAGTAACAGCCTACTAATGTTAAGACCCTCTTTTTCCCAATGTAACTCTAGGTCAGATAAGAACTCTGATGGGGGGCACCAGATCTGTACCCAAATATGTTACTTGCTATGTAAGCATTAAACCATGACAGAGCATGGTTCTACTGTGGCATTAATCCATGACTGGGCTGGTTGGCACATGAGGCCGAAGGCTGAGTGTGTCCAACCTGCCAACCATGGATTAATGCCACAAGCTGAATCATGCTCTGGAGTGGTATAATGTGCATGTAACATGGCAATGATTGTATGACTTATATTCACTATATAAATGAGAACAGACAGACTGATTTAGGTTTGGAATGCTTTATACTGAACTGTTAAACATGGTGTACACACAGTACAGAATAATTGGAACACACCTACTGGAAATATTGTGGCTGCTATTTAACTTTTGCAAAAATAGCTTTCATTACAAGTTTTAAGCTTCCTAACATCAAAACATAATTTAACATTTTTCCAAAAATTGCAGTTAACTTTCTACGCTAGGTTCTTCAATGTTCATGTGTGCATATTACAAGATATAGGTTGCACTGCATAATGGGACTGTGCTAGGGTAGATCTTCATGTTTTGTTCCTGCAGTTCCCTTGGCAGGCAAACAGATGGCTACAGAACAATGCTACCTGCACAGCACTATTTTACAGCCCAGGAGTTTTAGATCAGTTTCCAAATTTGCTGAACTGAGCCAATCTGAAAAAAAAACTATCATAGACCAAGTACTATTTTTGTGAGTATAAACTTCACTTTTTAACTCTCTAAATTATCTAGCACAGCAGGAAATAAAACAACATGATGTGTACTGCCCTCACCTTTCAAATACTTGTTTTGACTAGTATTTTTACACTTTTTCATTTTCTTTTGTTCTTTTCACCCATAGAAGCAGCCTCTTTCTTTGATCTCGCTTTGTTTATCTCACTGTCTTTGTTATTTTTGCTTTCTGTTACAGACATTGCGAGGCTAATCTTTACCATAGTGTGTATATACCAAGGTAGTAATGTCCACTACTCCACACACAAAAAAGTTGACATTAAAATTATGCATTGCTCTTCTTCTGTGCTTCACTTGTGAATAGTGATCCACTGGGTGGGTGAGTAGGAGAGTGGGAAAATCTGGGAGTTCTGCTGTTTTAAGAATGCTGTGAAATGATGCTAGCTGCACAGCACTGTCTGACAGCCATCTGTTGGGCTGCCCTGGGAACTGCACTTGAACAAAGAATTTCTGGAACAAGCATGGATTATTAGAGAATTATGCTATGTTGTTTATTGTGGTTCATACCGGTATTACACAAGCAACCATGGTTCTATTGTGGCATTAATCCATGGTTACTTTGTGATCACCTGATGCTATTCAACCAATCTTAGAAGTTATTTTAGTCTTATTATTTATGCCATTTTACAAAACTGTAATGAGCCAGGCCATGATGCAAGAAATTGACATAAAAATAGGAAGGGTAACACTGGAGCAGATTTTGCCTTAGCAAATTGGGGCAAGTACTTAACAGATGTCAAGGTGGGAGCTAAGACTGTGAAGGGACTTACAGATTCAGGAAGCAGAAAGATGTAGGTGCATGTTGAAGTTCTGGGAAAAAAACAGTGAAAAGATCAGGTACTGGGGTCACCTGTATCCAAGGGGACACTCAATATTATCCCACCACCAAAGTGACTCTGCAAAGTAATATGGTGTCACACCAAATGAAAGTGGGGAAGTACCCAAATTTCCTCTTACCTGTTATTATTGGAAATGAGTTTCCAGGATTTGCCAAGTTAATCACAGAGTGAGTAAACCCTGCTGTTTCAGCAGTTGTAATAACAAGAGCACAGGCAAAGAAATTTTCAAATGCTGGGGACTTTCCCTTTTGGTGACTTAGATTTGGACTTGTTTGAGCCCAGCTCTAAGATGTGGGAGTCCAGGAAAGAAAGAAGATGGCTGAAAAAACAGTGGCAACAAAAGATTGATAGACATAAGGGGCTGATATATGAAACTACTGAAACTAAACTGATAATAATTGTGATTTTGTTTCTCAGCAAACTAACAATATTTATCTCCATGGTTATTTTAAGCAGCTGGAGGTGAAACAAATACAGGGTAACCCAATGTTTGAAAAATGTAATGGGCTACTGTACAGCATTTGGGTTAATCCTCAGATGCAGGTACAGATAGGGGCTGGCAGTATAGCCTAGAGGTTAGATCAATGAGCTGTGAAAGAACTTGGTATATCCAGCAGACCTGGGTTTGATTCCCACAGCCTCCACTTGCATACTATGTGACACTGAATAAGTTACTTAACCTTCCCAGTGCACCCAAGTCACTCCTGAAAAAAGGCACTTGCACTAGTGGGCCTTATACAGTTACCAAAGACAAAAAAAATGGTAATGGGCTACTGTCACAGAGTCACCAAAGAAGTATAGAACTGAGTTATTACAGATAGCACATGATAGTTCTATGGCGGGCCACTCAGGGAAGGCCCACACACTAGCCAAATTGTTGTACAGATATTACAAGCTTGGGATTCATGAGGGTGTTTCTATCTATTTCAGTTCATGTGCTAAATGTCAGAAAGCCCCAGTGAGTAAAAAGGACAGCATGCCCCTGACACACCTACCCTTGATGTATGTACCTTTTGAGAGAATTGCAATGGATGGTGTTGACCCCTTAGACAAAAGTAAAAAGGATTATTAAGTCATTTTGGTAGTATGTGACTATGCTACTCGATACCCAGAGGCATTACCAATGTGTACTGCCACAGCCTCAAAAGTGGCAGCAGAGCTTGTCAAAATGTTCAGCGGGGTGGGCATGCCTCAAGAGATTATTACTGATCAGGTTAGTAATTTTGGTGCTGCATTGCTGAAGGAGCTATACCAACTACTAGGTATCACTGCCATAAAAACTTCCCCTTATCACCCTCAGACAGACTGACTCATTGAGCATTTTAATCAAACTCTAAAACATGTGTCAAAAAGGTCTGTGAAAGGAAATGCTATATGGTAGTTAGTGAAAACCACCACTGGATGTAAAAAAAAGAAACATGGGAAGATAACTCCACTCTGAAAGAAACGATTACATCTTATATGTGTGCACTGAGAAATAAATTGGAAAGATATGTTGAAATTGCCCACAGTAATCAGGAAGAAGCCCCAAAATAGCGGGAGGTGTATTATGAACATGTGGTAAAAGAAGAAGTTTTTGAACTAGGTGAGGTCTTGTTACTGTTACACACTACAGAAAACAAACTATTAATGAAATGGCAAGGGCATTATAAAGTAGCTAGACATAATGGTACAGTTAAATAGTAGATATAGAGCCCTGATAGGAAAAATCCTTTCACGATATACCATGCTAACCACCTGAAGAAATGAGGTGAAAAAAACCCCACCAAATGTTGCTTTGTTAGTATTACCAGCAACTGCTAAAGAAGATACTCATATAGCTTATGACAGGCTAGAACAAACTGTAGCTTCCAGTGCTGTAAAGGTGAATGTTTCCTTATCCACAGAACAAACTGTAGAAATTCCAGCTAAGTAAAGACATTTCAGACTACTTTTACCAAAGTGCCAAGCTGAGCCAAAGGGGCCATGCACATAATAGTGACAGAGAATACTTGCTCTATCAGACAAAAGATATACAGATTACCAGAGCAGTTAAGGGCAGATGTGGTTAAGGAAATACAAGAAATGAAAGGGCCAGATGTCACTAAGGAATTGAGAAGTGCTTGGTCATCACCAATGGTGGTTGCAAATAAAAAAGAAGGGGATATAAAAATCTGCCTTGATTTAAGGAAATTTAATTGAGTGTGCATATTTGACAGCTATCCTATGTCCATGACAGATGATTTGGTGGACAGATTGGGAAATGCCAAGTACATTAGTATCCTCGATCTCACCATTGGTTACTGACAAATTCTCCTAGCTGAAGAATCCAGAGACAAAACAGCATTTTCCAGACCAGCTGGATTCTATCAGTTCACTACCATGCTGTTTGTTTACATGGTGCAGCCGCTACATTCCAGTGGTACACAGATATAATTCTAGCCCCCACACTGGTTATTGTGCCTCTTACCTTGATGATGTTGTGGTGCACAGTCCAGACTGGAAAAGCCACCTGGAACACATATAAGCAGTTATCCAGCCTATGAAAAATACAGGTCTGACTGTTAATCCTAACAAATGCACATTAGGTATGTAGGAAACCTGATTGGGTTATATTCTAGGAAATGGAGATGCAAAACTAGAGATTTCCAAGATAGAAGCTGTAGCTAACAGTCTCATTCCCTAAAACAAAGAAACATGTCAGGTCATTTTTTAAGTCTGGCTGGTTACTACTGGAGATTTGTTCCTAGCTTTGCTCAGCTGGAAACTGAACTCATGAAAACACAGTACCTGAATAATGTGAAATGGTCCCAACAGTGTGATGAGACTGTATGGGTCATAACGGCTGCATTATGTTCGACTCCTATTTTAAGAAGTCCACACTTTGAGAAAGGATTCCTGTTACAGACAGATGCATCAAAAGTAGGTTTGGTACAGTCCTGAGACAGAATATAGATAGGAAGGAACATACCATTCTGTATATCAGTAGGAAACTGCATGACAGAGAGAAAAAATACTCCATTATTGAAAAAGAATGCCTTACTGTGAAATGGGCAATGGAGTCCCTTAAGTTTTATCTGCTAGGAGCTGACTTTGTACTTTTAACAGATCACAATCCTCTCTGTTGGCTTAATCAAATGTAAGATAAAAATCCCATAATCACAAGGTGGTACCTGGCACTACAACCATTTAAAGGACACCTACACCATCTTTTTACACATTTTGTTTTTTTTAAATGGCTCCATAGGTTTGTAAAGGAGAGGCTGTTGTTTACATTTATACTGAAACTGTATTTTATTAACGTAGGATAAATGCAGTTTCATAGCTTTTGAAAATTGTAAACACAGCCTCTCCTGATTAAAAAATCTTGCTTTCAGAATCCTGAAATGGCTGCCTTGATGATGTCATACATGAGAGAGATGTCAGCTGTGCAGATGTATTCTAACTTTGCTAACTGTATTCAAATGCAAATCACTTTAAAATGAAAAATGATAGCATGGTACTATGAGCATGAAAGTTGTTCAGCACAAAAATGTCTACAAAATGAATGGTATTTCGTTTATAGATACCTTTTATTTTTTTATAATTAGCAAAAAACAGGAGAAAATTCAGTTTGTTTTCACTTTTTACAACAAACAAATGCAAATAACTTTAAAATGAAAAATGATAGCATGGTACTTTGAGCACAAAAGTTGTTCAATACAAAAATATCTACCAGATGAGCGGCATTTCATTTATAGATACCTTTTATAGATATGGCTTAAATGGAATAAGCTACCTTCCTACTGGAAATCTTCAGGACTTGAGAGGTGGGGGATAGTATGCAGACCTCCAGTGCAAGAGGGGGACCAGGACAGAGAGCTAGCTGAGCAAATCAGAAGGGTCTGTAGGATAGGGAGCACTGTGGTGGTGGGGGACTTCAACCTACCTGGTGTGGAGTGGAGTACTCCAGCCACCACGAGTGTGAGGGAGCAGGTCTTACTAGAGACATTTCAGGACAGCGTCCTAGAGCAGTTGGTGCATGAGCCTATGAGACTGGATAGGAGTCTGGTCCTGGTACTTTCAAATGTGGAGGCTGTAAGGGATCTGGGGGTGGAGGACCCTCTGGCTGGGAGTGACCACCACTCAGTGTGGTTCATCTTAATATAAGTAGGGAAACAGGGGTTATGGAAACCAGGGTGATTGATTTTAAAGGGGCAGACTGTAGTAGGATGGGAGAGATTTTGAATAAGCATCTGGCAGGCATTCGTCAGGACATGGATGCTAGACAAAAGTGGGAGATTATTAAAAGGGGGCTGACAGAGGCCACTGAGGTGGGTACAAAGTCATAGAGTAAGAAGGGAAGGGCAAAGAAGCCAAGCTGGTTGACTCAGGAGGTTGTGGAGGTGGTAAGGGCCAAGAGAATGGTATTTCAGGAACTCAAAAAATTTGGGGGGGAGGAAGAGTAGAAGTCCAGGGAAGTTACCAGGCTAGTCAGAGTGGCCAAGGCCTCAAGGGAACTGAGACTGGCACAGGGTATTAGGGATGGAGGAAAGGACTTCTTCAGATACATAAGAGAAAGAAGGAAGAAAAAAGACCAGATTGTGAGGATTATGAAGGATGGAGGGTAGGTGGAGAAGGGGGGAACAGGCAGAGGCATTAAATGAATACTTCTGTTCTGTGTTTATGGAAGAGAAAGGGGGAAGATACCTCAAGGGGTAGCAGGGTGGGTAGTGGGGGGTGATTGATGTAGGGATTGTGGAGGAAAGGGTTCTGGAAGGATTGAGGGTATTAAGGGTGGACAAGGCACCGTGACCAGATGGCATCCACCCTAGGGTACTCAGGGAGCTGGTGAAGATCCTGTTAGGGCCACTGACTGACTTGTTCAATACCACCCTGGACACAGGAAGCATGCCACAGGACTGGAGGATGGCCCATGTGGTGCCCATCCACAAAAGTGGCCCCAGGGATAAGCTGGGCAACTACAGACTAGTGAGCCTCACATCAACTGTGGGAAAGCTCATGAAGACAATCCTATAGGAACAGCTGGTGACCTTCATGGAGGTCAATGGTCTCCAGGATGGTCATCAACATGGGTTTGTCTTCGGCAATTTAATTGAGTATTATGACTGGGTGACCAGGGAGCTGGACAAGGGCCACGCAGTGGATGCCCTGTACCTGGACTTCAGCAAGGCCTTTGATTCCATGCTGCATGGGAGGCTGGGGGAGGGAAGCTGGAATACATAAGGGTGGGAACAAAGATGGTAAATTGGATCACTAACTGGCTGATTGGAAGGCAGCAGAAGGTGGTGGTGATGGTGGTGGTGGGGGAGCTCTCATCTCCAAAGGAAGTGACGAGCGGGGTGCCATAGGTATTGGTGCTGAGACTAGTGCTGTTTGGGATATTCATAGCCGATATCTCACAAGGGTTCTGGAGTAGGATCAGTCTGTTCACCGATGATATGAAGATGGGATCTGTGGTAGATGACATTGAAGGCTGAAGGGGGCTGCAAGAGGACCTGAACAAACTACAGGAGTGGTCAGCAACTTGGCAGCTGGGGGTCAATGCCAAGGAGTGCAAATTACTGCACATTGGAGCTAGGAACCAGGGGAGGAGCTATCAGCTGGAGGGGTACAGCTGTAAAGTAGTGTAGAAGAAAAGGATCTGGGGGCGATTATAATGGGCAGCATGAACAACTCAGCTCAGTGAAGGAAGGTGGTAACAAAGGCCAATAGGATGCTAAGGTGTATAGAGAGGGGAATCTCCTCCGGGTACAGGTGGGTGATCCTTCTCTGTATAGGACTCTGGTCAGGCCTCACTTGGAGTACTGTGTATAGTACTGATGCCCATTCATGAAAAAGGATATCAAGTTGCTGGAGGGGGTGCAGTGTAGGGTGACAAAGATGATCCAGGGATTTGAGAGGAAGTCCTATGAGGAGAGATTAGCAAAGCTGAACATGTGCTCCCTGGAGGAAAGATGGGATGGGGGGATATGATTGAAACATTTAAGTACCTCACGGGGATAAATAAGGTTAACACGGAAGGGATTTTCAAGCTTAGAAGAGGGAGGGATATGAGAGGGCATCAGTTGAGGTTGGAGGGTGGAAGATTCAAGATGGAAATCAAGAGGCATTTCTTCACGGAAAGGGTGGTGGACAAGTGGAATGCTTTGTTCGGGGAGGGGTGTCCTGTAGAATGGTGGGTGGCTTTAAGAGGGGTTAGGATAGGGCAAGCGGAGAAATTACTATTTTTATTATAATGTTAGTCTTTGATAACTGGGTTAGTCCCACTAAGCACAAGTGCCTGTTTTCAGGGGTGACCTGGGAGCACTGGGAGGTTAAGTGACTTGCTCAGAGTCCCACAGTATGCAAGTGGAGGTTGTGAGAATCAAACTCAAGTCTGGTCTGCTGGATGTATCAAGCTCGTTCACACCTCATTCCTCTAACCTCTAGGCTATACTGCCAGCCCAAACTTATGAATTATACAAACTATGATGAAGGCGGGTGGAGAAGGTGGGGCAGCTGCAAGTTGAGGGGCTAGCTGCACAATTGAGCAGACTTGCTAGACCGTAAGGCCTGCTTCTGCTGGTGTTTTCATATGTTCATATGAAATACTGTTGATATTTTTTGATTTCATACCCTCCTCCAATTAACCAAACTGCAATTTGCTTTTCAAATAGCTCCCACCTCCCGCCTTCCAAACATGGGGTACAAAACTGTTGGACCCTTACTGTTTTCTTTTCTGTTTTCTCCTGTTCTGTCAATGCTGCCTCACTGTGACAGTGTGAGACACAGATTCTCGTATTCCCACTTTACATTATTAGGAAAAGTGATCTAGGGCATGCTGCATTTCTTAGGCAGCCACCCACCAATACTTCCTTTTCTTCCTTGCATTTAGTCAGTGTAAATGAAAACTGCCTTCATCATGCTACCCAGATCTACATCTTGCTGTGCTGCTGTTTGCCTTTTTTGGTTTCATTTTGTGTTATTCAGCTGTGTGCCATTTAAATTAGAATGTTACCTCTGTTTCCAGGCAAAGAAGCCAGGCACCTGGTGCTCCCCAGAACAGCTTTCTGCTGTCTCTCCCACATCCTTAGCATTCATTTTCATGGCAGCATAGGTGCCTTCAGCACCTGAGTGGAGACATCAGCACTTCCCAGGTGGTTGATGGCACTCAGCTGTGCCTCATACCTCACAACCCACCTGGGGTGTGCAGCAATTTAGCATTACTGCACACCTTTTGGAATTTTATATCGCACTTCCCAAGTGACTGAAGGCACTCGGCTCTGCCTCATGCCTCACAACCCACCTGGGACATGCAGCAATTCAAATTTTCTGCATACCCTGCTGTGTAGTATTGAAAACTACAAATTTATTAAATAATCTTATTCAATTATATACCGCACTTCCCAAGTGGATGAAGGCACCCAGCTGTGCCTCATGCCTTGCAATCCACCTGGGGCATGCAGCAATTTAGCATTCCCACACACCCTGCCATGTGTTATTGCTTACTTACAATTTAGAATGTGATCCTATGAGAATTTAATATCACACTTCCCAGGTGGAGAAGGCACACAGCTGTGCCTCATGCCTCACAACCCACCTGGGGCATACAGCAATACAGTACTGTTGCACACCTTGCCATGTGTTATTGCTAACTTACAATTTACAATGTGAGCCTATAGGAATCATATACCATACTTCCCAGGCGGTTGAAGACATTCAGCTGCACCTCATGCCTCACAACCCACCTTGGACATGTGTCAATTTAGCACTGCCACACACCCTGTCATGTGTTAGTTCTTGCTTACAATTTAGAGCATGATCCTAAGGGAATTTATTACCTCACTTTCCCAGGTGGTGTGCAAGTGTGCATGTGTATCCATGGCAAGAGAAGCACTGGACCATGATGATGGATGTCTCTTATGTCATTTGGAAAGAATTGTTTGTTGATCGTCTTACCTGATGATGGATGTTCTGGTTGCTTGTGTTGCCTTTCCCCCTTTGGCTGCTTGAGGGGGGAATGCAGAGTTAGTGTTGAAAACCCAAACATTGAATTTCCATACTATTGCTGATTTAATAGCAACTCAAATGGATGCATGGGGGGGGGCATCAGGAGCAGGGAGACTTAAGTAGCTCATCCCCTCAGGTCATAGTAACTAGCAGTATGGATTAGGAGGAAATGTTGGAAACAGATTTTACCAAACTCATTATGAGGGGCAAGGCAGGGGAAGGGAGGGAGGCAGCAAATGAACAAAATCAGGGTTGGAAAGGGGGAACAGGGAGGCAAGGGTAGATGCACAAGGGGACAGGTGGGGAAACAGGGACAGATATACCTGGGCCCTGTACAATGGATAAGGCAGAGGTAAATGGGCAGGAGAAAGAAAACAGGGCTGGAAGGAGGGTGCAAAAAGGCAAAGGCAGAAATGCAGGGCTCACAGGCTGGAAAACATGGACAGCCATGTATGCAAATGCACGAAGTCTGGGGAACAAACTCCTAGACCGGACAGCCCTGATGGCAAAGGCAGACCTAGACAAAGTGGCAATTACCAAAACATGGTACACTAGAAACCATGACTGGAAAGTAAATGTACCAGGGTATGCCCTACACAGGAGGGATAGGGAGGAGAAAAAAGGGATGTGGATGGCCCTCTACGTGAGACAAGGTATTAAGGCAACAGCAGTGCAAGGTATGCAGGGGGAGGCTGAGGCACTGTGGGTCACACTTGAGCCAGGAAATGGAGCAGGAATTCAGCAGGGGGCCACACGGAGACAGCCATGGCTGCAATTTAAATTTGGCACCTTTTTCCCTCCCTTCGGGAATCAGTTTCTTAGACACCAAGATTCAGCCAGAGGAATGTAGGGGACATTTCTGCTACAGAGTGGAGCCGGGCTAAATTAAATAGAGACTGCAGCTGTGCCTGCACTTTTAAATTAACTCTGTTTATACTGCTGCCAGGCTGTATATATTGAAAACTTAAAGAGCCCAACACCACTTGACTCTAACAGGGAGCAGAAGCCTTACTCTTGTTAGTCCTCAGCTGTTGTTGGTATCTCTGCCTAATATATCTTATTAAAAGTGTGTACAAAGCTATATATATTTAATTTTTTTCACTTTCTAGCATTCAACTGCCTGGATAGCAACTAGCTTGTTTAGTTTTAAAAATTGAATTCATTATGCTAGGTTAAGGTAATCCAGCAGCTAGATCTTGAAATCAGGGCACTGCTCCTAGCATTATTTTTTTTCTCCCCCCACTCTTCACTTTCTGTGTACAAGCTCCGACCAGTTTAGAGAATTACAACCTTTTTATCAGGGCACTATTAACTTCATAAAAATCGCTAGCTGAGTGCTCTAGGCCCCCCCACGTGAGGTAATTTAGCTGTTTTTTTGTTCTCTTCACTCTTGAGTTGCCCATCAGCTACATAACCTTTTTTCCCCCCACTCACTCTCCTTTCAGACAATTCCCCACCATGCAGCTTACCTGCTTTCGCCCAGGGACCGGAACTCTTTTGCAAGGTATATCTTCTGTTACTGCTTTATTTTTCTCTGTAGCAAAGTGTTTCTTACAAGGTATATCTTCTGTGAAATTATTACAGGTGGTGCTTAAATTTTTGTGACTTTTTATCATTAGGCTAAGCAAAATTACTGTTTGCCCCTATTTTATTTATTTCTTTTTGGCTGAAAAGGTTTTTTTCGTCTCAGATGTGTTGCAGTCTCCTTCTCACATTGAAGACAGGGAGAGTGAGAAAGCAGCCACAGCTTCCTTGAATCAAGGAGGTTATTTTCTAGACTACATCGAACTAAATTATTACTTTTTGGACCTTTGTAAGTAACTAGTATTGATTCTGTTTTTGGGGTGGACTTTTCTTAGTTTTAACTTTAATTTGCCTGGGAGGAACTGTAGCTGGGAGATATTTGCAGTCAGTTGTGACTAGACCTGTTACTTAGCCTTTGTTAAATAGGTACCTAAAAGGAAGGAAGGCACTCCCTGGGGTGGAGGGTAAGAGTTTGAGGTGATTGTTTCTGGACAGCATAGGTTTACCCCCCACCCTTCCCTCACCCCACCCACCCCAAGCGCATAACTTCCTTTATAGCAGGGGCTCTGACATCACTTCCTCAAAACTGCTAACAACATACACCTGTTCATATCCTTAAAGGCACATCACACTGAATAGGGGGTAGAGACACTCACAAGCTTGCACACATTAAAACAAGAACAAAAAGCAAAAAAGCATCTGTAACTGGAAGGGACACAAACATGTGGGAAGTGGTGCAATGCACTGGCTGTGGAGTAGCAGTCTTCCAGGATACATTCTGGAAACTGCGTTGCTGCCCTATTTGCAGGCACCTCTCTGGTCTGAGGGAGGAGGTTGTTCATCTCCATGCTGACCTGGCAAGGATTTGGGAAACCTGCTCCCTCACCCAGGGACCACCCAGACCACCGCTACTACCTCAGAGGTTGCCAAGAAAGAGGAGTGGTTGGACCACGGTGACCTCAGGGAGGGTGAGGGTGGTGGAACAGAGGCGCATTCCTCCACCTGTGCCTCTCCACAATTCATTCACCACTCTGGCGAAGCATGGTTCCTCTATGGAGGCACCTGCAGTGGAGACCAAGGAGGATGCTGGGAACCTCTTCAATGGAGACCCACAGGAGGGTGGCCCAGGACCCCACAGGGAAAGAAGCAACTCCTGGTGGGGGACTCAATTGTTAGGGGGGTAGAACTGGGGGAGGAAGGGGAAAGGGAGGTAAGGTGCCTGCCCAGCACCAAGGCTTGGAGGGATAGGAAAATTATCCTCAGGATCATGGGAGCAGTGGCAAGGAGGAGGGAGCTGGATGTCATTCTCCACCTAGTGATGAATGACCTGGCTGAGAATGGGATCAAAGCAGTGCAACAGGAGTTTGTGGAGTTGAGGAGGGGCCTTAGACAAGTAGCACACATGGTACCTTTCTCAGAAGTGCTACCTGTCTATGGCATGGATGAGGCTAGGGCACTCTGCACCATGGGATTCAATGACTAGTTGAAAAGCTGGTGCAGAGCTCAAGGATTTGGCTTCATTGGGGACTGGGGCTCCACCTAGAGGGATGCAGGCCTATACAGGCATGATGGTCTGCATCTATCCTGGAGGAGAATCAGAATCCTAGGTGATAGGTTTAAATGCTTCAGTGGTAAGCATTTAAACTAGCCAAGGGGGAGGCACTGAAGAGGAGAAAGGAAATCCTATGCCCCCCAAAAAATCAGGGTAATTAGTGAGGTAAACACCAAAATACAGCAGTCGATAGGGAGAAGGGCAGGGAAAAATGGAGAGAAAGACAAAGGCAGTAGGGACAGGGATGGGGCAAAAGAAATAAAGCCATAAAAAATTGGAGGGTAATGAATACCAATGGCCGTAGTTTAGGTAAAAAGCTCCCTGAAATGGTGGCCTTGATGGAAGAGGGATGTCTGGATATTGTGGCAGTCACAGAAACATGGTACACAGAGAACCATGACTAGGATGTCAACATACCAGGTTACACAATCTACAGAAGGGACAGGGAGGGAAGAAGAGGAGGAGGAGGAATAGCTCTCTATGTAAGGGAAGGGATAAAAGCAACAGAACTAACGGGTAAACAGGGAAGAGAGGAGGCACTGTGGTCAGTCTGGAGACTGGAAATGGCTCCACAATCCGCACAGGGGTTGTATACAGACCTCCAACTCAAGGGGAGGAAATGGATAAGGAAATGATAGAAGGCATCCATGGGATGGCAGAGAAAGGGGAGATATTCCTGATGGGGGACCGGAATATGCCAGATGTTGACTGGAGCACCTTTGCTGCAGCCACATCCAAGAGCAGGGCCATTCTAAATGCCCTACAGGGGGCATGTCTTAGACAGCTAGTTTTGGAACCCACTCAGGAGAGAGCAATCTTAGACCTGGTACTCTCAAATGGGAAAGAGAGAGGATCTTTGATCTTGAAGTGGGTAGCCATCTGGGAACAAGCGACCACCAAACAGTGTGGTTCACAATAAACTTAGCTGTAGAGTCAAGCCACACAAAAGTGAAGGTACTGGACTTCAGGAGGGCTGATTTTGGCAAAATGGGAGAGTGCCTCAGAAAAGCACTAGCAAACAGGCAAGAAGGTGAGGTGGAGCAACAATGGGGAAACATCAACACCACCATCACAGACACAACAAGTCTTTGTGTGAAGCAAATAAACAAATCAAAATGAAAGAAAAAAACACTATAGTTCTCAAAAGAAGTGGTGGGGAAGGTAAGGGAAAAAAAGATAGCATTCAGGAAGTATAAGGAAACACAGAAGAAGCAGGACAGAGAACTGTACCAGTTAAAGCAGAAGGAAGCGGGTATGGCAGTCAGAATAGCAAAGGCCCAAACCAAGGAAAATATAGCCAACTCAGTTAAGAAGGGGGATACAACCTTTTATACGTACATTAGGGAGCAAAGAAAGACTAAGGCAGGGATACTGAGGCTGAACAAAGAGGAAGGTGGTTGGGCAGAGAGCTATAGTGAAAAAGCAGGGATACTGAATGAATACTTCTGCTCAGTATTCACAATGGAAAAGCTGGGGGAAATACCTAATCCAGTCAATAGAAGCACTCTGGATAGGGGGGTTGATATTAGTCCTTTCACAGAAGAAAGGGTTCTGAAAGAACTCTTAAAACTGAAGGTGGATAAAGCAATGGAGCCTGATGGGATTCACCCCAGAATTTTAAAAGAACTAAGGGAAGAACTAGTAACACCACTGACTACCCTTTTTAATAAATTATTGGAGGATGGGGTGGTACCTGAGGACTGGAGGAGGGCAGATGTGATTCCCCTTCACAAAAGTGGGAGTAAGACAGAGGCAGGAAACTACAGACCTGTCAGTTTGACCTCAGTGATAGGGAAAATAATGGAATCACTTCTGAAGGAAAGAATTGTTGAGTACCTAGAGGCCAGTGGGGCACAGGACCCAAGGCAGCATGGATTCACAGTGGGAAGGTCATGCCAGACAAATCTGATAGATTTCTTTGACTGGGTGACCAAAGTAGTAGATCAGGGAAGGGCTGTGGACATGGCCTACCTAGACTTTAGCAAGACATTTGACACAGTCCTGCACAAAGATTAATAAACAAATTAGCCAGCCTGAGAGTGGGTCCCAGGGTGGTAGCCTAGGTAAAACAGTGGTTGGACTACAGGCACAGCGGGTAATAGTAAATGGAGTCCACAGTGAAGAAAGGAAGGTTGCTAGTGGGGTACCACAGGGTGCAGTACTGGGGCTGGTCCTTTTTAATGTCTTTATAAGTGACATTGCAGAGGGACTGGAAGGAAAAGTATGTCTCTTTGCAGATGACACAAAGATCTGCAACAGGGTTGATAGACAAGGTGGGGTGGAAAGGATGAAAAGGGCCTTGGCAAGGTTGGAGGAATGGTCAAATGTACGGCAGCTTAGATTCAGTGCAAAGAAGTGCAAAGTAATGCACCTTGGAAACAAAACCCAGGGAAGTGTACACAATGGGGGATGAGATACTGACAACAACAAAATGGAAAGGGACCTGGGGGTACTCATATCAGATGACCTAAAGGTGGGCCAGCAATGTGAGAAGGCAGTAAGGAAGGAAGGCTGGGGGGATACTGGGATGCATAGAGAGAGGCATCACCAGTAGAAAACAGGAAGTTGTTGGCCTTCTGTACAGACAGTTGGTAAGACCACATCTGGAGTACTGTGTACAGTTCTGGAGATCCCATCTCTGCAAAGACATAGATAGGGTGGAGGCTGTCCAGAGGAGGGCAACCGAAATGATGCAGGGTCTGCATCAAAAAACATATGAAGAAAGACTAAAGGAACTAAAGATGTATAGCCTTGAGGAAAGGGGGTTGGGGGACATGATAGAAAATTTCAAATACCTCAAGGGAATCAACAAAGTCCAAGATGGTAGCATCTTTCAGAAAAAGAGATGAGCAAAAACAAAAGGGCATAATTTGAAGATAGATGGGGTAGAGGGGGGATGGCTCAGAGGTAATGTGAGGAAATATTTCTTCACAGAGAGGGTTGTGGATACATGGAAAAGACTTCCTGAGGAGGTCATAGAGTCAAAAACAGTGGGGGAATTCAAGAATGCATGGGACAAACATAAGGCAATTCTAGTGGGGGGTAGGAGGAAGAAGGCTGTTGGTTAACTAGGATCTGCAGCTTATCCGTTAGGTAGGGAAATGGGCAGACTAGGTGGGCCAAGCGGTCCTTATCTGCCATCAAATTCTATGTTTCTATGTTAAGCAGCTGCAGCCTCAAGCAGGTACTGATTTTGCAGGTTACCACAAAGAGAGAGCCGTGGTTGCAATTTTAAATTTGGCTTTTTTCACTCCCATCGGGAATCAGGCTCTTAGACACCAAGATTTGGCCAGAGGAACGTAGGGGAAATTTATGCTACAGAGTGGAGTAGGACCAAATTAAACAGAGACTGTAGCTGTGCCTGAACTTTTAAATTAACTCTGTTTACATTGCTGCTAGGCTGTATATAGTGAGGGCTTACACAGCCCAGCACCACCTGGCTCTTCCCGCAGCCACTGCACGGCTGCTCCCCACCCTCCCCCACCACTCCCGCCCTTGTCCAGCTGTTGCTTTATAGTTTGAGGGATGCCATGTGACTAAATCCCCACTTTCACATTTGCAGCTTATGGCAAAGCACCTATAGAGGGCATGTGACATATCTTGCTCAGAGCTCCAGTGCAGTTCTACCTGTCACTAGTTTTTCTTCTTTCTTTTTTTTTCCTTCCCTCTTTTATCACATCTCCTTTTTTCTTCACATTGTACAAATACTCAGTAGGGTAATGGAGCCCAAATGAACTTATATGACCGTAAGGCCTCACTCTGGTATAACCAGAAGCATTAAATGAGGCACCCCCCTAAATAAAGTACCATGATATTCAGAACTGTAAAACAATTAACATCAGGGTGTATCACTGCCATTGCACTGCTAGCCATGCTACTCCTGTGTAATGAGACCAGCCACCTCCTTGTTAACAACTGCACCCCACAAAATGAGTAGTTCCTTACAGATCACAAGGGATCCCCCCTGGGGGATTGACCCCTGATTCTAAAGCACCCAAGTGCGTCTCTAGCATGCCTCATCAAAAAAGATACTCACACACTAGGTGCACTTTTGATAGCACAACAAGTCACACTCCCAGACATGTAAAGTGGGGATGGTTTTCACCTACTACTCCATCGACTTCTGCTCTTACATTGTGGGGACGTAGATGCAAACCCAGGTCCCACTCACACTTTCTCACATTGGTCCTTCTTGCATGGTATCAGAATTGTACATATTAACATAGGGAGCGTTGCACTGAAGATGCATGAGCTGGAAGCCTTGATGTCGCTCCACAAACCAGATATTCTTGGAGTAAGTGAAACCTGGCTAAAACCCTCATCATCATACACTCTCAGCCACATCCAGAGCTATACTAGCTTTAGAAATGACAGACCTGGCTCTAAAAGAGGGTGTGGGGTTATGATCTACCTGAAGGACCACATTTCTGGCACCGTCATTGAATCTATCCTATCTCAGGAGGCTACCCTGGAATGGCTGTTAATGGAACTCACCATTGGGTACATGCTCAAATTGTACATGGGCTCTGTATATAACTGTCCACTGGGAGGGACTGATGCACTAAAGAAAATAACCACTGAAGTTGCCAGACTCTCACCAGTAAGGGATACCATCATTTTAGGTGATTTCAATCTAACCTGGCTGGACAAAAAACAGCACAATTACGCCAAACTCCTCAAAGAAACTAATTGGACACAGATCATAGAATCACCCACACGCCACAACTCCAGATCAGGTAATCACCCATTACTGGACAGGATACTGAGAAACCGTGAAGACAGGGTCAATAATGCAGGAGTTTTATCAGATTCCATCAGTGATCACTTCCCTACTTTCTGTATGTGGTCTTGCCAGAAAAACAACCTCCCTCCAGGATCATCTCCTTCAGGAACTTTGTCAAGGTAGACACAGATGTGCTGAACAGAGATCTGGGTAGCATTAACTGGTCCACCTTCTATTCTCTATCTGATGTTAACACAGCACTGGGTTTCCTCATAGCTGCCTTAACCTCAGTACAAAATATACACTGCCCTGTCACTACGCAATGAGTAAGGGGAGGAAACACTAAATGGGTCACTATACAACTGTTTGCACTTATGAAAGCTATGGACAAAGCCTGGGTAATCCACAAAGCTGCACCCATCCCAGTTAATTGGGCCTAGTATAGGCATCTCAGAAATACATGCAAGAGAGACATCAGGGTGGGTATAGGGTGTGAAATGAGTCTCTTCACTGATGACTCCAAGATGGGAGCAATAGTTGAGGGAGAAGAGGGGAGGTTGGCCCTGCAAGGGGACCTGGACACCCTGGAAAGCTGGGCTCACACATGGAAATTAAATTTCAATATCACCAAGTGCAAGGTGTTACATCTTGGGCGGGGAAACCCTAAACACAGGTACACCCTGGGAGGGGAGGTGCTGGAGGTCTCAATTGGGAAAAAGACCTAGGGGTCATGGTGGATGCATGTATGAATAACTCTGAGCAGTGCAGGAGAGCGGCTAGCAAGGCAAACAGGATGTTGGGATGCATCGTAAGGGGGATCACCTCTAGGAGCAAGGAAGTGATACTGCCGCTGTACAATGGACTGGTTAGACCATACCTTGAGTACTGTGTACAGTACTGGAGACCACACTTGAAGAGGGACATACAGCTCCTGGAGAGGGTACAGAGGAGGGCAACTAAGATGATGCGAGGGCTAGGGGATTTGACGTATGAGGACAGACTTGAGGAGCTCTGCCTGTTTTCATTGCAGGAGAGGAGAGACGGGGGACATGATTGAGGTCTTAAGTCACCTCAAGGGAATAAATAGGGTAAACATGGAGGGATCTTTAGACTAAAGCAGGAGGTATCACCAGAGGCATGGTTTGAAGTTGGAAGGTGGAAGGGTGAGGGGGAAGAGAGGAGGTTTTTCACTGAGAGGGTGGTGGACCCTTGGAATGCACTGCCTGGTGAGCTGGTTCAGAGATCCACAGTGGAGGGCTTCAAGAGAGGGTGGGACAGACACAGAAAGTGGATGTATCAGATGATGGCCTGTCCCAGGTGGGTGGGGATGGATGATAGGGGTTTCTGGAACACAAGGGGGGAGGGCCTCGGCACCCAACTAGGGATCTGGAGGTTCAAGCAGACTCGATAGACCATAAGACCTAATCTACTGGCAAATAGTATGTTAGTATGTTAGAGAAACCAAATCCTTAAAATCTTCATACTTCAAGGTCCAACAAACCCGGAATCTTACGGATCCCCGTAGCTTCTGGTCAGCAGTGAACTCTGTGCTAAAACCTGCTAAACAACATAGTGCTATCTCACTAGTGAGTGGCGTAGGTCTACAAACAGATCCTGAGATAGTGGCAAATCTCTTGAAAAACAACTTTTCTAACCTAGGCTCATACCTAGCCCAACTTCCCACTGCATCTCAGGGTACAGTCAAGTAGGGTACAGAAACCATCACTACCCCTTTTTAGTTCAAAGTCACATCTCAGTTAGAGATTTCTTTGCTCATAAGGTCTCTGCCCCACTTGGATAGCACGGGAAGCAGTGGACGTATGCCACAATTCCTCAAGCTAGCAGCGACAACTGTAGCAAAACCTCTTTCACACATAGCAAACCTATCCCTGGTCACCTGCAAGGTGCCTGCACTCTGGAAAGAAGCTAGAATAGTCCCCATATTTAAGGCAGGAGACCCGCAGCCCACTGAAAACTATAGACCTGTATCTATCTTGTCCCACATGGGAAAAATCCTTTAAAGAGTGTTCCACCATCAGCTAGTGAAGAACTTTGAAAAAAATGGGCTATTATCAAAAGAGCAACATGTGTACCACAGGGGTTTTTGCACGACCACAGCACTCACTAAATTCACAAACCATGTGCTCAGTGAAGCAGACAAAGGTAACCTCACGGGGCCATATCTGTGGATTTATCAAAGGTCTTTGACATGGTGAACCATGGGTTGCTGCTTAATACACTATCTTCCCTGGGCCTTCCCAAGAATGTTATGAACTGGGTACAAAGCTACCTAACTGATAGGACCCAACAAGTGAAAATTGGGCATGTACTATCAACCCCCCTCAAAGTGCCATCTGGTGTCCCCCAGGGCTCCATACTAGGTCCCCTTCTATACACCCTTTTCATCAACCCCTTGCTCTCAGTACCCTCAAACAGTAACAGGTTGATGTATGTGGATGACCTCATCATCTTCAAAAGTGGGAAAAACCTTCCTAGGTTAAATCTTGACTTAAATGCGGACCTTACCGCCATGATACATTGGTGCACACAGCATAGGCTTCTCGTAAGCTCCAAGAAAACCAAATGTATGCTATTTGGCTCCAAACAGAAGCTCGCAAAGTGTGCCATCAACAACGCCAATGCCCTAAACATGTCAGTCGCAGATGGTGGTACCATTGAGGAGGTCAGAGACTTTAAATACCTGGGAGTTAAGCTAGAGCCAACTCTCACCTTTGATTTTCATATAAGCTGGGCAATAAAGAAAGTAAACCAGAAAACTGGCATGAGCTACAGACTTAGGCACCTCCTGTCCTCTGAGGCAAGACAAGGGATTGGGAGGGGGCCTCCTCCTCCCCATACTTAATTACTGCTCCGCTGTAATAGCCCTCGCACCATCCTCACTATAAAACTGCATGAATACTGCTTACAACAACATATGTAGATTCATCACCCTAGCCCCATACTGTACCCATCACTGCCAGCTTTATAAATCTTTAGGTTGGCTCTCCCCTGTGACCAGAGAGACCTCGGGCTTGGATCATTCATATCAAAAACCTTGCAGGACATAACAGAGTCACCTCTATTCGGGCTGCTATATACAAAAAGAAACAGTTGTGAACTCTGGTCCTCTACCTGCAGGCTTCTTGAATGTCCCAGATGCAATATTGAGATGGATAGGAGAGCCTTCTCCTATGTAGCCCCCTAAACTTTGGAACTGCCTTTCTAGTGAACTGCAAGCACCACTTTCTCCTCACATGTTCAAACTGAAGTTCGAGGAAGCTATTCTAGGTGGATCCTTATGTAAATGTTACTCCAAGTAATTTAGTAAGTGAATGCTGGATGCCCCTTATCAAGCAATCAACTAACTAGGTCAGTTAAATGCACTTACTTGCTGTTGTTTATATATTGGAGTAGATAATGTCTAAGAAATAAGTGACAGCTTATCTTATCTATGTCTGCCAATTTGTTACTGGATTCTCTTTCCCACTTTGGTTGTAAACTTATGATTGTTGCATTTTTACTTTTTTTTCTCTCTACTGTGATTCCAACTAACCTGTACCTTGTTGTCAGACGTGCCATCTCAATGGCCTGGCTCATGTCTGAAAATGGTCCCTGGGATCAGCGCACCCACCTGGTAAACAAATAAATAAATAAATAAAAATAAGATTAAATTTGCGCAAGGGTGATCTACAGGCCTCTGACACAGAGAGAAGAGGTGGATAGGGAAATAGTGGAGGAAATACACCGGATGTCAGCAAAGGGAGAAATATTGCTGCTGGGCAATTTTAACATGCCAGACGTAGACTGGACCATCCCAGCAGCTGCCTCAGCCAGGAGCTGAGACATCATGGAATCACTGCAGGGGGCAGGCCTCAGGCAGTTGATGCAGGAGACCACCAGGGACAAGTCAGTCTTAGACCTTGTGCTGACCAATGGAGATAGGATAAAGGAAGTCAGGGTGGATGGACACCTAAGGTCCAGTGACCACCATACAGTGTTGTTCAGCATCAGTACAATATCACAGGAGAGCCACACAAAGACAAGGGTCCTGGATTTCAGGAAGGTGGACTTTGCTAGTATATAGAGAGAGAGAGAACAAAGAAGCCCTGGCAGGAAGGGATCAAGGGAGAAGGGAGAGGGGTTGAGGAGGAGAGGGAACACCTGAAAGAAGCCATAGTGGAGTTGACAAATCAGTGCATTAGGCTGAAGAACAAGAAAAAAAGAAGGAACAAACCACTATGGTTCACAAAGGAGGTGGCAGAGAAAGTGAGGGACAAAAAGAGGGTGTTCAGAAAGCACAAGGAGGCTCAGAAAGATGATGGATAGGGCAGTGTACCTAGAGAGATAGAGGGATGCAGGAAAGTGGTTAGGAGCACGAAGGTACAGACAGAGGAGAAACGTGCAGATGATAAAGGGGGGGACAAGACATTTTATAGACACATTAGCCATAGAAGGAAGGCCGGGGGGGATTGTAAGGCTCAAAGAAGTGGGAGTGGTGTGTGTAGAGGGGGACCTAGAAAAGGCATTGATGCTAAATGAATACTTCTGTTCTATATTCACGATAATGGAGGAGGGACAGTGACCACAGTTAGGTGGCAGCAAAAACAAGAGGGGGGGAGGTAAACACTAGTCCCTTTACAGAAGAGATTGTCATGGAGGAACTATCAAAACTGAGGGTGGACAAAGCAATGGGACCAGATGATATACATCCCAGGATATTAAAGATTATGAACGGTGCTAGCAGCACCGCTGAAGGCCCTGTTTAGTGAGTCACTCAGTACAGGGGTGGTTCCAGAAGACTGAAAGGGGGAAAATGTAGTCCCTCTCCACAAGAGTGGTAGCAGGGAGGAGGCAGGAAACTACAGGCCAGTCAGTCTCACCTCACTAGTGGGTAAGATCATGGAGGTGCTGCTTAAGGAGAGGATTGTGAAACACTTGGTAACCATGGCAGCACAGAATTCAAGGCAGCATGGATTCACAGCAGGAAGGTCATGTCAAACAAATTTGACTGATTTTTTGACTGGGTGACAAAGGAGGTGGATCAGTGAGGAGTGGTGGATATCACCTACCTCGATTTCAGCAAGGCCTTCAACATCATACCCCACTGTTGACTGGTGAACAAGCCAGTTAGCCTGGGGGTGGGTCACAAAGTGGAAAACTGGGTTAGCAACTGGTTGATGGACAGGAAGCAGAATGTGGTAGTAAATGGGATCAAATCTGAGAAAAGGAGGGTGACAAGTGGGGTACCTCCGGGATCAGTACTGGGGGCAGTCCTTTTTAATGCCTTTATCGGTGACATTGCTGAAGGTCTGGAGGTGAAGTTTTGTCTATTTGTGGATGATATCAAGATATGCAACAGAGTAGACACACCGGAGGGGGTCACAATAATGAGGAGGGATCTGAGAAGGCTGGAAGAGTAGTCAGAGGTGTGGCAATTAAATTTTAATGCAAAGAAGTGCAGGATAATGCACTAGGGGCAAAGAAACCCTGTGTAGAGCTACAGGATGGGGGAGGGATTGTTGATTGACTGTCTCCAGGGAAGAGAGAGATTTAACAATAATCATCTCAGAGGACCTAAAGGTGGCCAAAAAGTGTAACAAGGTTGTGAGGAGGGCCAGTAGGGTGTTGGGGTGCATAGAAAAGGGTATCACTAGCAGAAGAAGGGAGATGGTGAAGTAATTGTACAAAATGATGATGAGGCCTCATCTGGAATATGGTATTCAGTTCTGGAGGCTGCATCTTCACAAAAACATAGACAGGGTGGAGGCGGTCCAGAGACGGGCCACCAAGATGGTGAAGGGCTTGCATCAGAAAGCATATGACGGCAGATTAAAAGACTTCAATACGTATACACTTGAGGAGAGAGGGAATGGGGGGATATGATAGAGACCTTCAAATATCTTAAAAGCTTAATGAAAATGCAAGTGGGTGACATCTTTCAGTACAAGGAAGAGGGGACATGATATGAGATTGGAAGGGGCAGGATAAGGGGAAATGTGAGGAAGTTTTTCTTCACAGAGAGGGTGGTGGATGCTTGGAATAGTCTGCCCCAGGAAATGGTGGGTGCTAACACAGTGCGGGTATTCAAAAATGCATGAGATAGACATAAGGGAACACTAGATGGGTTGAAGAGAGGAGATAGCCAATGACCAAGTAGGTTCAGCAGCTGCTGATGCAGGAAGGGAAGGGAATATGGGCAGACTAGGTAGGCCTAGCAGTCCTTATCTGCCATCAACTACTGTGTTACTATGTATCAACAGAGTTTTCTGCAAAGAATATACAAGGGATATTCTGCCCCCCCATGCTGGAGGTATCAACAATATTTCCAGTAGAGAGGTAGCATATTCCATTTATGCCGTACCTCCAAAAAAAAAAAGAATTTCCAGCTATTTGTTGCTGATTTTAAAAAATCTAAAAGGTATCTATAAATGAAACACCACTCATTTGGTAGATATTTTTGTACTGAACAACTTTTCTGCTCAAGTACCATGCTATCATTTTTTGTTTTAAAGCTATTTGCATTTGTTTGTTGCAAACGGTGAAAAATAAAATGTCTGCAGTTTTATTTGTTAATTATAGCAGAACTAAAAGGTATGTATAAATGCATCACCACTCATTTTGTAGATATGTTTGTGCTGAACAAATGCCACGCTGTCATTTTTTTGTTTCAAAGTTATTTGCATTTGTTTGTTGAAAAAGTAGCAAACAATTGAATTTTCTGCTGCCTTTTTTGCTAAGTTTTAAAAAACTAACAGGTATTTATAAATGAAACACCACTCGTTTTGTAGATATTTTTGTGCTGAACAGCTTTCGTGCTTACAGTACCATGCTATCATTTTTCATTTTAAAGTTATTCACATTTGAATACAGTTAGCAGAGTTAGAATACAGCTGCTCATCTGGCATCTCTCTCATGTATGACATAATCAAGACAGCCATTTCAAAATTCTGAAAGCAAGATTTCTGAATCAGAAGAGGCTGTGTTTACAATTTTCAAATGCTATGAAACCGCATTTATCCTACTTCAATGAATGCAGTTTCAGTATAAATGTAAACAACAACCTCTCCTTTACAAGCATATGGAGTAATTAAAAAGAAAAACAAAATGTGTGCAAAGATGGTTTTATATTCAAAGCAATGCACAAATCTGGAAAAAAGAATGTCAGTGCTGATTATCTGTCAAGATATGGGCAGTAAATAAGAATTCATTAGGTTGAAAAAATGTGTATGCTTAACTGAAATATTTGCTATAAAAGGTGTTAGGAGAAAAGAAATAATGCATATGCAAAGAACCGTAAGGGTTATGAAGTAATGCTAAAAGAGACATAAGAGAAGGTTTTAGAAACCTTGTTTTTTTAAAGAAAAAGTAAAAAAGTGTGTCTCTGTGTGCGTGTATCTGTGTGTGTGTGTGTGTGTGTGTGTGTGGTCGGGTGACAGTGTTGGGTGGGACCTTATTCCCTTTGTTATGAAGTGAGAGTTAAAAGTAAGGTTCTGTTTTGTCCTTTCCTATTCTGCCACTTGTCTGTCTTTTGCCTGTCTGATTGCATAATCACATTTTTATTGTGGCATCTACTAATTGGCTACTCTGATGGTCTCACAATTTCCCCCTGCTATCCCACTTAATTTACTTGTTCTTTCTTTCTTTCTTCTTTCTTTCTTTCTTTCTTTCTTTCTCTGTGATTAAAAATATATGTGACTCTTTATATGAAGCTGAGATCCTTGGTTTGCAAATGTATATACTTGTTGAAATTATTGCAGAAAGCAATTGCTTAAAAAAATAACTAATCTTGACCTTGAGATTTATTTTGACCTCCACCAGAATGCTTACACAATTGTCAACAGGAGACTAACTCTGGGACAGAATGTTCTATGTTGTTGCACCTGTTAAAGACTTGATATGTTCTTCAGGCTGGCCTCAGGAATGAAACTGACACAGTTCTGATACATTTTGTGAAAGACAGGTGATGAAATTCACAACAATCAGGATGCTAAGTTTAAACTGCCAGGAAAAGACATCTTATAAAAAGAGAGTAATGTTTTGTTTAGAGAGATATAGAGAGATTGGTATTTAAACTGAGGGGGAGTCTCTCAGATGTAGGACTTACTGAGCCCAATTCCAAGACGCATTTTGCATGGCACAAGGCGATTTATGCCAAACCTCATGGTGTAAATTGCACCATGCATTAATCAAGTCGCAATTCCAAGTCACGACCTGCGCCATGCTGTATGTGGGTTGTGCCAAATGTGGGCTACGCCACCCACTACACCTGCAACCCACAGCAGCATGGCACAAGGGTGGGTTATGGCAGCCACCCTCTTGGAATAGGGAGCAGTTGCTGTCATAGCCCACCCTTGTGCCATGATGCTGTGGTTTGCTGGTGTAATGGGTTGGCACAACCCACATATAGCATGTACGGTATTCCAAAAGCCGTACTGGTGCAGCAGAGTTAGACCAATAGGGAGATGGTCTAAGGGGCATCCCTCCATGCCAATAGATGGATGCCCACTTTGCAGCACCATGGCACAAACATTGCCCAACTCCTCATATTCCCTCATCACAGACATGCCCCCAACCCCCAAATGTCAGGGACCCCCAGGGTCTGTTTCACCAAGTGCCCCCAAACACCAGTGCCACCTGGCCAGCCCCCAATGCCCCCTGGTGCATGCAGCACTGTTCTGGGGTGGGGGGCAGTTCTCTGCAGGCTGCAACTTGTGGTGCCAAGGTCCATTATGTGACTTTTGTGGTGCTAGCCTGCGGCTGCCACAAGTCATAGGACATAAGTGCCGGTGGCCCTGTCTGTCTTGGAATTCAGCGCAGGGTCCCCAGCATAGCACCACATGGCGCAACTCACATACGCCCGCCAGTTGCAACATGCATTCTAGAATTTGGCCCACTTTGTTTGTATTGCTTGTACTGAAGAACTATCCTGTACAATTTTATCTTTCTTCATTTCATTGATATTAATAAAATGCTACTTGCGAATTTTATAACTTCTCCTGGTTTGCCTATGGTTTCTGACCTATGCCTGTACAACAATACTCCCAATTCCTAAGATTTAAAACATACAGTTAACAATATGAACCACACTTTCCATTTATACATTTTCAGAAACATGTTTTCAAAAACAGGTAGAAAGAGAGAGAAAATGCCTCACATACCTAGTTCCTTACAGCAATCACTTCTGTCCCTTATTGTTCCAGGCAGCTTCATGGTAAAGTGATCTGCTAGATGGGTCCTGTAGTAGTGAGACACTTAGAAATACTGTAAAGGTAGACAAGGATGGTCCCTATGTTTAATTCTTCCAACCTAAAAGAAAATACAAATACAAAGAATGCAACTACCTAGAAGGAAGCGTACTTCATACTTTCACAGTTGCTCCTTATTAATATAGTCACATAAGGTCCAGTATTCAGCTATGTAGTATAAATAAATAAAATGGATCAGGATAACCAGATGACAGGGGACTGAGGGGAAAAAAAAGAGGAGAAATCTACAAAAAATCTTATCTTTTTTCAGTTCCGTTATTGTCTGTTTCAGACTACATTTTTAGAAATGGTTTGAAGTCCCAACAGTCATTGTGGCCATGTGGTTTTGAAGTTTTTAGTAAAAACATCCATTGATTCTATGTAAAGGGGGCGGAAGGGTATCCACTTAATCCCTAAGAACTCTGTTCCTTGTGTATTATTTCCACTGGCTTTACTGTAATATTTTCCAAGTGGTGAATCCTCCTTTCTACTTCTTACAGTATGTCTCATAGATGTTCCTGTATAGGGATTTTTAATTCACACATGGTCTTCTCCACATACAATTTGTTACATGGGCAGATGATTACATAAATCACAAAGGATGTTGAGCAAGTTATTAGTTCCCTTATTTCCATTACGAAACTGGCATTTGGATTTATGAAGGTTTTGGTTCGTGTAGCATGTTGGCTAATGTTGCATCTCCAACATCTATTAACTCCTTTTGATCTTGGTATTGCCCAGTAACTCTGCTAAAGTCTTGCATCACTAAAGTGACTATGTAGCAATAGTAGGTCTTTAAGATTTTTTTCTTCTCTGAATGTAATTATAGGTGGTCCTTCAATTGCATTCTGTAGATCAGTGTCACTTCAAATTATTTCAAAATTTCTGTAGCATATGTTGCCAATTTGACCTGTGATGTTACCCATATGGACTTGATTCCTTTAAGTTTGTTGGATGTGATACAGTTCCATATGGGCAATTCCTGAGGATAAGAAGAAATTGCTCTGAGGAACAAGATTTACTGGACCAGACAAATGACTTAATCAATGGATTTAAAGCGAGGGAATACAGTGAAAAGCATTTATTGAAAGCAATAAAAAGTGAGAAATAAGGAAAGGAAACATTTATTGATCCCCAGAAATGAAATTGCTGAAAACAACAGGATAATCACATTCAGTATACAATATTATACAATAGCAAGAAAGAATCTTGGACTGTGATTGGTCGGTCTGGGGCTGGACCCATGGTGTTATCCCAGCATAACACCATGGGTCTAAGATTTGTACTAGGATTTGTATTTGCATTTGCTCTATTTGCATCTTCTCTTAGGAAACAAAAATAATTTTCCACACTAACAAAAACATTCTTTAATTTTTTTTTTATCCTGTATAACAACAACATTGTATAATAGAATACTGCACTTCTGTGTGTAATGTGTTGATAATGCCATGCCTGGGACAGTTGATACACTCGCCCGCGGCCTCGCGCCCAACCACTCCAGGCGTGGCAATATCTCAGCACGACACACATCCTGTCGTGCATTATTCCTTTATAATAACATTGCAGGTCAAATTGGCAACATAATATAAAGAAAATTTGAAATAATTAGACCTACCTATGGTACATAGTCACTTCAGTGATGCAAGATCTGAGCAGAGTTACTGGGCACTACCGAGATCAAAAGGAGTTAACAGATGTGGGAGATGCAGCATTTGTCAATATGCTACCCAAGCCAAAACCATCATAAATCCAAATACAGGTTTTAAAATGGAAATAAGGGAACTAATAACTTGCTCAACATCATTATCTGCCTATGTGACAAACTGTATGTGGGGAGGACCGTGCAGGAATTAATAATCTTGTACAGCAACATCTAAGAGATAATACAAGAAGGGGAAAAGAAGATTCACCAGTTGGGAAATGTTACGGTGCAGCCCATGGAAATAATACACAAGGCAAAAAGTTCTTAGGGATCAAGTGGATACCCCCACTTACACAGAAGTGGTGACAGATTGAAGAAACTTCTAAGAATAGAAAGTCAATGTCTTTTCTTTACTAAAAACTTTGAAAGCATGTTGCAACAATGACTGTCAGGACTTAAAACCATTTCTAAAAATGTAGCCTGATATAGACAATAATGGAACTGAAGTAAGAGATTTTGTAGATTTGATGTCTTTTTCCCTGACTTCCAATATCAACTGCTTAACCTGATTTCTTTATAGTGTATGGTTAGGGTTTATTGTGCACAGAATTCAATTGACATATCAGCCACTTTTTTAAAACCATACTCTGTAAAACCATACACTATAACAAATAAAACATGGGTGCCTGTACACAACTCACCTTGTGTTTCTGTCTGGGGGTTAAGATACCAGCATGGACCTCTTGAGCTTTGCTGTCAAGGTCCATACATTGGTATCTCAACTCCTCGATAGAAACACAGGCGTGTTGTGTAAGGGCACCCATACATTATTCCTGATATACTATGTGCCTGAATACAGGTCCTTATGTGACTATATTAATAAGGAGCAATTGTGAAAGTATGAGGCTCGCTTCCTTATAGCTAGTTGCATTCTTTGTATTTGTATTTTCTTTTAGGTTGGAAGAATTAAACATAGGGACCATCCTCTTCTACCTTTACCTCCAAGTGCCTCACAGCTACAGGACCCATCTAGCAGATCACTTTGCCATGAAACTACCCGGAACAATAAGGGACAGAAGGTGATCATTAAAGGGAACCAGATATGTGAGGCATTTGCTATCTCATTCTTTCTGTTTTTAAAACATATTTCTGAAAAGTTATACATGAAAAGTGTGGTTTATATTGTTAGCTGCAGTTTGTAAATCTAAAGTTTTAGGAGTGTACCCCCCCCCCAAACACTTATATTTGCATTCTAGCACTCACTTGTATAATTTATGAGTGGTATCTTCCTAACCTACCCATCATGCAACAGATAAATTATACTATTGCAATATTTAAATAATTGTTTGCCTATTTAAGGAGCAATGGGATAGCCTGCCCCATGCCCTGAAGAAGACTTAATTGGAGCTGAAGCACTGGGGTGACTGATAGGTTAGTTCCTTACTGATCTGCACCTTTGCTTAAAATTTGCAATATTTTTGCTTCATTTGCAATGGAGACTTTTTGCTTTTTATGTTTGCTTGTGTGCATGCGCAAGAAACATATTGTGGCAGCTTGCTGTAGTAGCGAGTTGTGGAAGTGTGGCAGTGTTGTGGTGAATGCCAACTGTCCATTTTGGGGCTGGTCTCTGTGGCACCAGTAGAGGAGCATTCTGTGCATGTCAGCGGTGCACCCCTTTATGTTGACACCCCGATGACGAAACAGGCAAAAACACCATTACGGTGACATTCGAAGTGATATTCCTTTTTCAGTGTTTCGTGTTCTCCCAGTGTTCTGTCCCCTTCCTGGACCAACTCAGACCTGGAATTGGAATCCTAAAGTCTCGAAGGTGTGGGGGGCACAGCCCCCTACAGAAAACACCCATAGAACAGGTGGTACAACACCTGCGTCGGTATTGTGCCGTCGTTGTGAGGGAGGTTGGCATTGTCGCTGATTACAAAACTTGGTGCTTCCCTATGACAGCAGTATTGTAGCTTGCCACCAACTTGAAAGAAAATGGCTGTTGCAATCAGGAAATGCCCCGTTATTAACAATCAGCTGTTTGTGCTGCCGGGGCGATCCCTGATTCCAGTGGTGAAAGACTTAAGCATGGAGGCATCAGAGTCCGACGGGCAATGCTGCACTGATAATTCATTTTCAGACTTTCCTCCTGGTTTGGACTGCTGTGATGTTTACTGCCGAAATTCATAATTTGTTTAACCTCTGGTACCTGGCTTCTGCTTCAGTCTTCCACGATAGTAGTACACAGTGGAGCCCAGATAATGCAATTTGATAGACTGCTAGTCAAACCAAAACAACTGCTTACAGACAGTAACTGCACCCGTCTTAGAAGACTTGGGTGGGAGGTGTAGAAATCTTGACTCCTGCTACCTTGATGACCTGACCAGTTTTCTAACTCTGCATACTACTTGGGTGTTCAGACTTCATTAGTTGTTGTAAACTCTCTTTTCCCTGTGCATCCTTTCTTTGTATTCATTCCCCAGTACTGTTGTTTTTTACCCCTTATACTTATCTAACTGTTGGTGCTGCATGTTGGCACGAGTTCATGAAAAATAGCACTGCCAAACCATGCTAGAGGTCCCATACCCAAAAAATAACACGATTGCCCAGGAAGTGAGTATATGCCCTCTACCTCTGTTTATTAGATACCTTTGAAGCTAATTGCAGCAATATGATTATAAAGCAGTAGCACTCTCTACAGTGTTCCCCTTCTGGCCTAGAATGGAACATTAGATATGAAGGTACAGGGGACAAGTGGACACTGTAAACACACTGTAAATGGACTGTATAATGACTGTAATAATCTGGATCCACTCCTTGCTTGGGGCACACTAAATCCTTTTACTCACTTAAACAAGGCATTCTGGACACCTCAAGATGGCAGTGGTTTTATTACCTTGGGCTTCTTCATTCAACTTGCCAGACTCCCCCACCACTAGCCTTTGTTCTCCAGTTCACCACAGCAGCTGTTCTGCCACTGCCTTTCCAGCTGGTTTTAATCACTACGGCACATCCCTTCAGCTGCACTGAGTCACAGCTGCATACCATACTATTATTATTGAGCTCCTCCAGCACATATACTGTAGGAGGATAGTTCACTGTAAATTAACTATGCTTCATGCCTTCATTGCCTAACTGACCACTCCACACTCACTGGTCGGAATGCCATCACTCTCCCACATGACTGTCTCTGGCTCTGAAGGGAAGGAAACACAAAGGGGCACAGAAGCAAGTTACACCATTTCTGACACTGATGCACTGTCAGTGTGTGTTCCTCTTTAGGAAATGTTGACTGACTGAAATGTGAGGTTGCAGTTCTGTCACAGTGGGCAGTGGGACATGACATTGCAAGGAGCTTGGCTTGCATAATTCACAGGCATTGCACTCACTCACTCACTGTTGAAATGCTTATGAGTTTGCATTTATTGCTGGTAGACTGTTTTTGAGTAAATTTAAGTTTATATTTCATTTGTGTGCAATATCTTGCATTCCGGGCTCCATCAATTGAAGGAGCAGATCTGATCTTTGTTCTTACTTCCTTCACAGGCATCGAACTCGACTACCTACCAGTACCTACTAACATGACAAAGTTTTGCAATGCCCTCAGAATTATGCATGTTTTATTGCAATGTCAGGTCCCAAAGCCCCTTGTGACAGAGCCACAATTTCACATTATCAATCACTAAGACAGCAAAATCAAAACAAAGAATATATGACTGGCCTGACAACCAGTGTTTCTCATGCACTGATATGCAGCAGCCTGCCACGTTTGTTGAGCAAAGCGATAACAGGGAACTATGCCACAGTTTATAAATTACCTCTGTATGTGTCATCTGTACTGAAAAGAATCACTTTGTGTCTGACATGCTCGCATTACACATATACTTTTTTCTGTCATGTTGGTCATTAACTCCAGCACATATATAGAGTGAAGTGACATTGAATCTCTGTCACTAGTATGCATCAAACTGCCAAGAGTGAGCAAAGTTAGTTGAAGTAAAATGATGAAAACAAAAGGTCACCCAAATGAACATGCGTTGTAAGCTTTGCAAGTTAATACAGGACAGGAACTGGGTACATATCACGGATAACATTAACAGATTAAAGAGCTTAGCATATGATGGGTGAAATTGTGTAGCACAGGGCAGGTTTGGACTATGTGTTATTAGTCCCAGTTTAAGAAAGTCAACCTAGCTCAAATGCAATGTAAACATGAGAAATGTCACTTTGGGCTGACCACATCTTACAAATTATATATTATATATATATATATATATATATATGTGTGTATATATATATATATATAATCAGTAATTCATGGTGAAGCAGTTGAAGTCCAAAGCTAGGGCAGACCTTACCCTCCAGGTTCTCTCCAGTAGAAATGAGGTGTATGTGCTGAAAACCAGCTGCAATATGACAAGTTATATTTATGATCCCATCTCCAGCGAATAAAAAAGTTTATAGTATTTACCATCTGTCAATAACTTGGTGCTATTGAGGGTACATACCACAGGAAGGGCGAAGGGAGAGGGGCAGCTGCTGTGGGCACAAGCCTTCCTGGGGTACACAAATGTCATTTGTGGGTTTTGTTTAGTGTCTGCACATTTTAATAATCTGCAGCAGCATTTAGTCCTGCTATCTCTTCCCATACCCAACTGGTTCTGCTGCAGTAGTATTTTATCTTTTCCGTGCCTTCCTCCACTCCGCCCCATCCATCTTTCACTAATTTAATTGTTGTTACTATTATAATATGGCTGTGACTGTCACTATGTTAGGTTTTGTCAGTGTCTTTGATCCCTGGTGCCGGCAGCTTTGAACCGGTTTTTCCCTGCCTTCCTCCGCTTCTCCCCCTCTATAGTATTGTCCATGCGCTTTGTATCCCCTGCATCCTATCTCCTTTTGTAACTTTGTAACTGTTTCTCTCACTGAAGTCCCCTATCGAATGTCTGCCCCCTCAGTGTCTTAGCTGTGTTATGTGTTAGCTGGCTGTAACATTTGTTATCGGTTTTTAGTAACATTGCATTTCCTGCAAAAGCATACATATACCTAGTTATTACAACTGCAGGACTCACATCTGTTTTTCAGGTGCAAGTGCAGAATTCTGTCTGGGAAGTTAGACCAACTTGTTTTAGTCTAGCTTCCCAGGTGGGTTTTGGCACCCATGTCAGAAAAATAACGGTTGGGCTTTGAAAATGCAGTCCTTCATCTGTAAAATTTAAATAAAATATGTTTAAGGAAAAACATCTGGACACCCTACCTAAGTCTTGCAATTTCTGGTAGACTCTACATGACCTTACTAGTAGTTAAAAAAAATTAACCTTCCTCTCTCAACTTTATTGATGAGTTAATGACCCTACATTCCTATCCACTGCATTTAGCAACTTTTTATCTTACCAAGTATCAACCCCCCAACACACACACACGCACACACACACACACACACACATGCACACACACACAAACGCACACACGCACACACACAGGCACACACATGTCTATACTTTGGATGGAAGCTCTATATTTGATATTCAAAAACACACTGGTGGTTTTATTTATTTATTTATTTTAGGCATTGATATCATAATCAGGTTCTCAGTTATCCTGGTAAATTAAATCCCAGTCCTTATATTGCCAAGGACGTACTTGATTGTAGGCTACTAAAAAGTAAACCAAAACTTCACAGTCTAATTTAAACAGTTAATTCATATTTGTTTTAGCAGTGTTTGATTTGCAATTACATGCTAACATACTACGAAGCTAGTAGAATTGGCCCTATGGTCTATCAAGTCTGCTTAATGGTCACTGCCTATGCAGAGCACCGATTTTAGCCCCCCTCACTCCCAACAAGGACCCGTATTTCCCAGTGAGGCTCCTAGATGTATCCTCCCCCTACACCTATCCGAGCCCTTCTTGAACTCCTCCACAGTAGTAGCAGCCACCAGTTCCCTGGGCAGTGCATTCCAGGATTCCACCACTGTCTCTCTCTCTCAGTGAAGTAGCACCTCCTTGTTTCCCCCCTCAGCCTCCCCCCCATCCAGCTTCATAGGGTGTCTCCTGGTGGACCCTGGTTTCTTCAGCTGAAGGACCCCCTCAAGGCTTATCCAATTTATCCCTTGAGATACTTGAAGATCTCTATCATATCTCCCCTGTTTGTTCTCTCCTTCAATAGGTACAGGTTGAGCTCCCCCTGTCGCTCCTCATAGGGTCTTTCTCCCTAGCCCCAGTACCATCCTGGTCACTCTTCTCTGCACCCTCTCCAGTAACGCGATGTCCTTCTTTAAGTAGGGACACCAAAACTGCATGCAGCATTCAAGGTGTGGTCTAACCAGTCTATTGTACAGCAGAAGGAGTACCTCATCACTCCTTGAGTTGTTCATTTTGACATCCACCACCACCCCAAGGTCTTTCTCTCCCCTCAAAACCTGCAGCGTCTTCCCCCCCAAAGTGTATTCATGAGATGGGTTTTGGCCCCCAGGTTCAGAAGCCTGCATTTTGCAGCATTACACTTTAGTTTCCAGAATCATGACCACCTCCCTAGAGTCTCCAGGTCCTCCTAGAGATCCAGTTTTCCCTCCTTCCCATCCACCACTTCCTATAGCTTAGAGTCATCTGCAAAGAGGCTCATCCCGCTCCTGATACCACTACTGATGTCAGTGACATAGGCATTAAATAGGAGTGGGCACAGCACCAACCCTTGTGAGACCCCACTTGTGACTAACCTTGAGGATGAGACCTCCCCCCCACCCTTACCTCTTTACCCTCCCGACCAGCCAGTTTCCTATTCATCTCCCCATCTTCCCCCCACCCCCATACTCTCCAGCTTCCCCAGTAGCCCATGATGTGGCACAGAGTCAAATGCCCTTCTGAAGTCCAGAAAGAGGACATCCACTGGTCTGCCCTGATCCAACGCCATCCTCACCCCTTCATAGAACTCCACCAGATTTGTCTGGCATGATCTGCCATTAACAAAGTCATGCTGGTGAACATCTTTGTGACCCCATGCCCTCAGAACTCCCTCCATCCTCTGCTTCAGGATGCACGCCATCACTTTGCCCACTACAAACATCAGGCTAACCAGCCTATAGTTACCCAGCTCCTCTCACGGGCCACCCTTGTAGATAGGCACAAAATGGGCCATCCTCTAGTTCTGAGGTACCCATCCAGACTGCATTGGCTTCTCTTGAGCTTTTGGGTACCGTACTTAATACAGGATACCTGCACATCCATGTCATAAAGTTTAAAGTCTTGAAATGATAATTCCCTATCTTCAAGTGCATCACATAGCAATAGTCTTCTCCTCTGAACCTCTTTTGTTTACACTTAGCCCCCATGGGGAGCCTGCTTAGGGTTTTGAAGAAGGAGCTGCAGCTTGAACAGGGATACCTAATAGGGATACCTAGCAACATACAGTACTGCATATACCTATAAGCACTCTAGGGGCAGATTCATTATTAGAGTGTTACATCTTCCTATAATCATTAGTGGGAAGGTTTGCCATTTGTCATGCTCTTTTGAAACTGACATAAGCAGGAATGGTCATTGCCCAATAATGTTAGTGGACGCTGTGTATGATAATGTGTATGTTTATAAATATCCAGATGATAGTTATGAGAAAGACATACAGTAACCTTCCTGGGGACCCATGGCTTTTGATTCAGAGAGGTATACAGTATATCCTCCTGTGTAAGGGATGCTCCTCATGTATGAATGAGACAGTAATCGTTGTGAGCTGGGACATGGAGGAGTACTTTCCCTGAAGTATAAATATAAATGTATGTAATATCTGTATACTGTTGTAAATCTGTGATAAATGCAAATCAAGAAATAATTGTGTGTTTTCAAGTCCTGAAAACTGTTGAGACGTACCATGTGGTGAGAAAATAAAGTATTTTTGAACTGTATTGAACTGAGAAAAGCCTTTTTTGTGTGTATGGTGTGCTGTGACTGTGCAGACGTTGATTTTCCTCATCACAGAGCACCCAGTGTTTTTTGTGTGGCTCTGTTTTTGTCTGCAAATAATACAAACAAGCATTTGTCAATGCCGAACGTTCACTTGCAGGTATTTGCAGTGGTGATCCATTTCTTGTAATATACGATTTGCAGTCCTCCAAAATACAGTTTAGGACAATATGTAAATCATTTTTAGAAAAGAAATGTTGATTTCCTCGGTGTGCTTACAGTATATGCAAAAATTGCTAGAGCACCAAAATGGACAAATCCGACTTTACATACAGTAGGAACAGCATAACGAAAATGATAAACAGAAGCCTCTATAATCTTTAGTGTGTTCTGTTTTCTATTGTTTTTCTTATTGCCTAGCAGATAAGTTCTCATAAGTTATAGGCATCTGTAAATTTAGCATGAATTATGATAGAAAATTATGAAATATATATGGGGGAAACAATCCCTGTAAGTACAAATTTTAACAAGAATTAGTGTACTGGTTTGTCTTTTTAGTTAGTTGTATGATTTCCTTGTTGCAATAATTAATTCTGATTTGCAGTACTGAAACACTGAAGCCACGTTTACTGCCTTTCTCTTTCTTTCAAAATCACAGTTCCGTTCAGTTCCTTGATCACATTTCAAATTACTGAAGTAAAGAAAGGAGGTCAGTTTGTGCTTTAGTGGATGAGGGGCAGCTGTTTACTGACCAACTCTGTGTCACACCCAGCTTTTATTCTAAAGGAATTCTTTAGCGAGTAATTATTAGGAAATAATTGTGTTTACATAAAACAAGGCTTAGATGAAATCAGAACAGCTTCAGTATCTAGAAGATCAAAATGGTCAAGATTTGGATGTGTATTAACAGTGATGGATGTTTGGAGGGGAAACTTAACATTTAAAATGTACTTCATTGACAGGGTTTTCCCCAAACCTAAAACATAGTGGCAGTGTGGCACAGTATCTGGGTCTCACTGTAGGATTTTTAAAAGTTAGCTTTTAGCTACCTGTTTTCCTGCACTTGGCAACCAAATCAGATTTTTCGGTAACAAGCTCAAACTTCTTGGCAGCAATTGACTGCCTGGTGACGCCAGTGGACACCTACCTTACTAATTTTTGCAAAAACAGTTGGCACCAGTATTTTTAAAATGAACAATACCCTCAGTCTGGCAAAATAAAAAAAAAATGTAAACAGAGAGTTGGGGAGTTTCACACATAGTCCTGAGATGTTTCGGGCTTAGTCCTGAGATGAGACAAGAGCTCTTGCCTTTATCAATTAAGACTTGTTTGAGGGCTTTCTTGTGCCTATGGAGCATGACTGTAGCAGCACAATTTCATGAACTGTCTTCACCTCCTTAGCCCTAGTATCTTAGTTATCAAGCATTGCCATAAGTTTCATTTTATATTTCTTGTCCATTATGTGCCATTTTTGGCTTACAGGGAGTAACCCTCCAGCCTGATAATTCTGGTGCATCCACACTCTAGGCATACCCCCCCCCCACACACACACACATACACATATAGACATCAGCATTTTTTTTTTACTCTAAGCATGTCAATATTTGGCTCTAACGATATGGACAAGTTGGGCATAAAAATAAAATAGAATAAAAAGGGATCAAGCAGGTGCCCTTCCCTTCATCAAATACATGCAGACAGGAGGTCACAAATCCTGTGAGACATAGCATGGGGGAGGGCAAAAGTGGTGCCGATTGTTCAGTTGGGCAATGGGTTCCTGCATACAGCTAACAAGGGACTCCCTCTTGCTCTCCTCAAACGCATAAACCCAGATGAAAACATGCCCTCTTTTCTGATACAGAATGGGGACAAACGGCAAACTTGACACTTGCCAGAGCTGCCGGAGACTAAAGGGAGCAAAGTGAAACATCGGAGTTCACCAGATGTGGACAGCTGAGGGTGTGATAGTAGAAATGCAGAGAATAAATACAGAATGGCAAGGACCTAGTTCATCACAAATCTTCAAAATAATTTCTAAGTAAATCCCATTCTTTTTCCAGTGTCCTCTGTCACAGGATTCACACACACAAACACACACACTCACAAACACACAGAGTTTTGCAGCTGGTGTTTAAAGAAGATATGTGATCCAGAGCTGCAAAGTATGGAGCTCATCATATTAATAAAGTTCTGCCAATATTTCAGAACTAATGGTTCATACACACTATTTGATGTTGCTTTCAATGAATGGAATTTCACCTTTGTCAACTTCAATTTATTGTACAAAAGTCCATTTGCATTAACAAAATCTCAGTGCCACTGTTCGTGAGCAGAGGTCCCAAATGCTTTCATGAGGTGGGGGGGGTCACAAAAAGGCCATGTTGAAAATTTGTAGTGCAAATACCAACAACACCTGGGGCATTAGGGTTTCTAACCATAATGTCCCACCCTGTACAGACTGACAGGCCTCAGGGGTGTGCCTTTGGATTGCCAGCTGTAATGCTCATGCCATTCCACCCCCACCCCCACCCTGAAGCCAGTGACAGACATCAAGGTGTGCCTTGGACTCTTTGGCACCAGAGTTCACCCCATTCTCTTATGCTGCACCCATTTTAGCATATGTCCTTATGAAATGGGGTGACTGTAATGCCAAACACCCCAAGGCACACCTCAACACTTGTCAGTGTCTGCAGGGTAGGGTGAGGTGAAATCCTGTGAGCATTATGGGGTGACAACTCAAAGGAACACCCCAATGCCTGTCCATCTCTACAGGATGGAGGTGGGGTTGGTGTGAGTTCAGTACTTCACTGCCATTCCTATTCTGCATCTGTCTGACTCCTGCATGTCTAATGCTAATATCAGCAAGCAAACATTAGGCATTCACAAATGTTTGTTATAAACTGAAATTACCATTTGCTGACTCTGTGCTTATGCTTTTTAACACTGATGGGAACATTTAGTGACACTTTGGGCACTAGCCTGAGATAAATAGATTGTACCACTGGCATAAATATTGTGTTGGCTCTTTACTGGTAATTATTATGCAGTCCATCTGTTTTCTGCAGCTAATGGGTGAGATACACATGATTTGCATTCTCCCTATACCCGAAGTGCAGTTGATCTCTCTGTTCTAACAAAATCTTCCTGCTGTCCCATCCCTGTCAAACCCTCTCTTGACCCTTCTTACTCTGTCTTCTTACCCCCCCCCCCCGCTTAGAGTCCTCCTCTAATTTAGGCTTATTATAACTACACCCAATGGTCTCTTTGTTTACCCCATATCTCTGTCACCTCCTCAACAGGCACTATGCACTTTATTGTACTTTTTTGTATTCTCACACATTGGCTCACATGTCATTGTGTTGAACCATTCTGTTATTTATCTACCTGATCACCACATTGCTCTTGCACCTGTAATGTTGTCTATATAACTGCACTCCAATGTTTTGTAATCTGTTGTTTCGTAATTTTGTTCTTCCTGTACTTCCCTTCCCCTCTCCTCTGGTAGCACCCGGAAATGAGCCTCAAGTCAGTGTGCCTTTCCTGGTTACCAACATTTTAAGTAAATAAATAGAATAAATAAAGAAAGCTGTGGAATATTTGCAAGTATGAAATCCACACTGCCAAAAATGTTTTCTGTCATAAAGTACTGCTTGCAGTGTCATACTGGTAGATGGACTACACTGCAGCAAGTCAAAACACAGTTGCTGATGCTTTCAACTGGTAATTCACAGACCTTGCAGGTTTCTCCTTCCAGTTCCCATCCTCCGGTGCGGAGGAATCCTCTAGCAGCTAATGCCCCCCCAATCCCTCCTCTCAACATCCTCCTTTTTACCTCAAGGCTGTGATGACCAATGCTGTCTTCAAACTCCTAACTAGCCTCTCTTCATATTTGCTGGTTATGATGGCTTTGAACCTAAACTATTGAGAATTGGTGCCCCTATTATAGCCCTTGTGTTCAAGCACATCTTTAATCTCTTGCTTGGATCTGGTACAGTTCTGGACAGATGGCAGATGGGAACACAAGTTGTCTTGAAATTTATCAGTCTATTGCAACAATTCTCAAACTTTGTCATAGTGAGCCTTCCCTAAGCCATGGAAAAGATCTTGAGCCTCCCCAAAATACAGAAATATTTTTGGGCCTCCCCATAGAAAAATAGCCTTCTTCACAGTTCATCAGGAATAAATTGAAACCTCTTTGCACAGCTGGCTCTTGTGTTGTTAAGCTTATTGTAACCCCCCTTCCCCAACAGGACAACCTACTTGCTCCAATATTTTGACTCTCGAACCATTGTTACCCTCACTGCCATACCTTCATGGGTCAGACTGCTTTTTCTGTTTCTCTCCAACTGGAACAACCTTCCTGCTGACCTCTGCCTCTCCCTCTCACTCTGCTCTTACAACTTCTAAGGGATCATTTTGCTCCCTCCTGCTCTTATTCCTAGTGCCTGTATGGTTAACTCTTGTATTTGACAGTTCTGCTGCCAGTCTAATTGATCAATTATTCCTCGACTGTTAGTTTATTGTTCTTAATTTGTTTGCACTTGTATTCATTTTGTATTGCTTGAGTGTCTTGCAGTTACATTCTGAACTGTATTCTCTCACTACCCTTCCCTGGGTACACCTGAAATAAGCCATGGCTTAGTATACAGTACCTTCCCTGGTCACAGACCTGTGAATAAATACATAAATCCACCTACTATTATCCTCCTTCAGTTTGCCTTATCCCTTCACACAAAATCTATAAAGTTCAATAGTAAAATACAGTACTTTTTCAAGACTTGCTTGAGCCTCCCCTGGAACAGGTTGGGGCCTCCCCAGGGAGGCTAGCCTCACCATTTGAGAACCCCTGGTCTATTGTGATACCCCCTGCCTTTAGCAATCATCTTACTGAACACTTCTAGACCCATGACATCTCAACACCTGAGCAACATGGTTTCCTCAAGGACCATAGTACCACCACTGCTCTAACAACTGCCAATCTTAAATGTGGTATGGACCACAGTCAGCTCACTGGTGGCATTTTTGTTGATCTGTCTAAGGCCTTTTAAGTTAGTTGATCATGGTCTCAAGTGTTCCAAATTGCATGGCATTGGCCTGTCCACACATGCTGTCACCTCATTCAGGCACTACTTAGCTAATGAATGACAAGTAGTCCGGTTCACTGGTTCCATCTCTGAGTCACCCTTTGTTAAACTTGGGGTCCCCCAGGCTTTGATTCTTGGGCTGATTCTCTTTTCACTGTTTATAAACAGCCTCCCTATGGCATGGGGTCATGAAGTCAAAACAGAAAGAGTGCAGCAATGTACCACGCTGTCAATACAGCAGGAATATTGCCAATGCTCAGCCATATCACCAAAAGTAAATATCAGTGAATAAGTTCAGAAAATCTTTATTTTTTGCAGGTTGCTCCACCTTCCACACCCCCTGTTATGGGAGAGCTACGTTCACCCTCCCTGAACTTATATAATCAACTCTGGGGAAGGTACAAAACAGAGGCGGGGAGAAACATGGAGAGGGGGACCTTTCATCCTTTCACGGTTTTGTATCCTGTCACTATACCCCCCTAATAAGAATTCTCACTCCGTGGGGGAGCAGATCATGGGGCAAGAAAAGATATGTGGGGCCACAGAATACTGTTTCCATGGCCCTTCGCACCAGGGTTAAAGTCCTGATCTGTAAAACTTTTTGAAGACCAGGATTTGAACCCTGGTCTCCACTGTTGTCTGGTGAGCTGCTCTGTGCCCCAGCCCTCCACATCACAGGAGCAGCTCAGCTGGGCTCCTGGATTCTTCTGCCCTTGTCCATATAGCAATACCATGGACAGCGACCAATGGATCGCATATGGCTAGCGCTGTAAATCCCTGCTCACTGTTCCTGGTAACGCTATATGGACTAGAGCTCTCTTGACTGATGCTATACATGTAGTGCTCATCTAACTGGGTACTGGCATATTGACCCAGTAACCCCCCTACCATTATCACCATGTGTAATGCCACATTGTATGCTGACAACCTGGTGCTCTTTCATTTTGAATAACATAAATTTTATCAACTTCCACCTAACAGGAATTCCATTAACTTCAAACCAGGTTTATCCAAAACAAGTTAGTAATAAATGCCGAAAAGTCTCAAACCATGCTTCTTTAGTCACCTACAAAACTTAGAAACTACACCCTCCCCCCATCCATCAGCTGCATAGATGGAACCCCTCTGAAGGTGGCAGCACGCTTTAAAGATGTTGGGGTTACACTCGATCTGCACCTTGATTTGTCCCTCCACATACAAAGTGTTTCTAAGACTGTCAATTCCAAGCTTGAGCTGGTATATCAGGTTATGAACTGCCTCACACCCAAAGCCCTCTTAGCCCTTGCCAGAGGAGTCCTACTCCCCCCCCCCGACAACTATGGGCTTATACCCTTCACTAATGCCTCCAAGCCATTGCTTTCTAAGTAGGAGACCACCTACAATAACATTTGCAGATTTGCCCTCTCGCTAAACTGAGCAACCCATCACAATGACCATTACAGCTGCCTAGGCTGGTTATCCCCTGTAAACAGTCATTGCTTTGTTCTAGGTTGCTTCACTGACAAAATAATTAGGATTGGCACTCCACCTTGCATTGCAGCCCTGCTCAAGCCCTCCCACCTGTGCTACCCCTAGAGGTCCAAAGAAAAATCCCTTCCCTTCTTTCCCCAAAACATCCACCCTCATGGGGGACCAAGATGTTAGTGTAGCTGCATCCAAATTTTGGAACAGTCTATCATTTGCAATCCATAGCTCCCCTGCCAACCTTCATTTTAAAAATTCCCCATGGGCTCACCTTAAGGCCAATTCTAGCTATACGTGTATGTGAATTTTCTGGGCGTCACCTGCCATCAGGCTGTTTAACCTTGCCATCAGCATGGTCTAAACTGAAACAGTCTATGTGCTTTTCTCATTTCTAGGCAAACTGTGCCAGTTGATTGTATACTTTGCTTTCTCAGTTTTGTTGTCTGTGCCCCCAAGCTGGCCTGTAGCTTATTAGCTCTCTTGGCCAGCTCATAAATTTTAATGAATTTTGTATCTTATGTTTGTGTGTTTTTATCTTTCTGTTCCACAACATGTGTGGTTGTATTTGTTAATTTGCTGTATTGGTTTTTATTGTATTGTGCCTTGCTTAAGCAATAAGGCACAACAAGGTGTGTGTTATCATGTAATAACATCACTCCTGAGGTGGGTTGAAGCACAAGGCGAAGCACACACACCTTGGAGTGCCTTATTGCAATTATACAATGGTTCAATGTTATACAAAACAAAAAATAAAAATAAAAATGTTTTTAGTAGATTTTTAGTGAGGCTGTATAATCATCCAAAAAATCAACACAGTGATGTTATTGTGTAATATCATCACTGTCTCAGGCACACACACTGACCAATCAGAGTCCAGGAAATTTTCTTGCCATTGTATAATTTTCATTATTGTACTGGTTATCAAGTAGTCTCCTGGGTCATACCTTAAAATAAGTGCAACTGAGTCTGGTGTAATCACCGTGTCAATAAAACCTAGTAAATAAATAAACAGTGGTTTATGTAATCTGTGGATTAGTGTTTTGCAGTTTTGTTTGCGTAAGCCGCATATTAGTGTTTTGTTAGTGTAAACTGCAGATTAGTGTGCCATGGTTTAGGGTAAACAAATCAATGGTTTACATTAATGCATAGTCAGAATTCCTCAGAATTTTGGGGAAAATTTCAAACAGCATTTTGGAAGCAGAATTGCCTTGCCACTTGAACTCTGTTGACAGCACTCTGTATTCACACAGCTCTAACACAGATACAGTACCACAGTTTAATTCCCAGTATTGCCCATTGTGCCAAGAATCATAGTAGCAATGGGGTCTTCTACCTTTCACTGCACCAGAAGACAAATGAGGAGAGGATGGAAGAGCTAGACCTATACTCCCGGGAGACAAGGAGAGAAAGAGAGAGAGAGAGAGAGGAGATATGATAGAAACTTTTAAATACCTAAAGGGAATAAACAGGGTGATGGAAGGGAGCATCTTCAAGAGGAAAGAGACGCCGAAGACTAGGGGGCATAGCTTAAAGCTAGAGGGTGAGCAATTCAGAGGTAATAGGAGGGGAATCTACTTTACTGAAAGGATGGTGGGTCCATGGAATGGACTGCCTGAGTGGGTGGTGGAGGCAAAAACAGAAGGAGAGTTCAAGAGGTCATAGGGCAAATACATGGATATAGTAAGACATGGAAACAGAAGTTTCCGGAGGCACAAAAGGAGACTGAAACCCATGAGGGTGGGGGGGGGAGCTGGGGGAAGTAAGCTAGGGCAGGGTTATACTAAATGGGGGTAGAAAAGGGGCAGACTGCATGGGTCATTGTGGTCCTTTTCTGCCATCAGATTTCCCTGTTTCTATGTAGTGGGAGACAACAAAGTAGTTACGCCTCTTAGGAATGGAAATAAATGAAGGTGTGGCTAACAGATCAGACTTGCACCACTTATTTACTCAGCTGACAGTGCCCATGTCATTGTACTGATACTCAGTCACAGGACTCCACATGAGAAACCACTCTAGGCCACCAATGAGGAGAAACACATAAAGGAGGTGTGGGTTGGGGTCAGATGAAGTCATACAGTTTTGTTTACCTGAAGTCATAGTTTTCATGTTCTACTATTTTATGAATGACCTTTTTTTGTAAGGATGGCTAGCAAAACAATAAAAGATTACTTCTAATATTGTTACTTGATTTTTATGTAAAGATACAGTACTTTCAAAATTATTCTAGTGCATATGTTTTAGATTAACACTCTTGTAATAATTAAGTCTAGTGATATTGTTTTTAGTACCAGAACAATGCTCTAAACAGACACTACATTGGCAATATGCCGCTTTATATTCAAACTTCTGTGTCACCTAGCCCATAGTACCATGGTCAGTAAAATTCTGTTTCCAGCTATAATAATTCAGAAAATGATTTATTGAAGATGATCTGCAAAGAAATAACAGTGTCCACAAATGTTTACAGAATTTCGATAGCCTGTTTGGACAAATTGGTGTGGAAATGACTTCAAATAACATGAAATATAACTTTATAAGAGTCAGTGACTGAAAGGCTGCAAAGGACATGTACAGCACCTTTTGCTGAGCATCACATCCCCTGACATAAAAGCAGTGTCTTCTCACTTAAGCAATTGAACTATCGTATCTGGCTGGGACAAGAAATATATGCAAATGCATGTTTTGATTTGTTTCCTAAAAGGTTTTATCATGTCAAAATGCTGTCTATAGCTTTCCAGTAAAGAATCCCTCTGATTTCTGAGTATGCAACTGATTTCTACAACCCTCTCCCCAAAATGATCCTTCCCCAGATAAATCTGCAAATGAGCAGTCGCCAGTTCAGTATCTCTTTCCTGGTAAAACATATGGAATAAATAAAGTCAACAACCTTTTGTAATGCAGCTTAAACAGCAGTATTTGTTAGCTGGTCACAAATTTCCTCATATTTATTTTACAGAGCTCTTTCTATCTGGACCCCTATCTGATGGCACTCCACAGCCTCATCATCAACCTCCTCAGTGACTTACAAGTTAATTGCCACTTTCCTTGAACGACAATGTGATGGGTGGCTTGCCCTGTTTGTCATACATGAGCCTTCAGGGGGTGTCAACATTGTCCTTGCAGACCAAGGATTTTCTCCTTCAGTTTGTGACTTGAGAGTGCTGGTGTACAATAACACACATGCATGCATGTGATTACAGACATGTGTGCTAGACATCTGGTGGCTGCCTCTCCCCCTTCAATGCATGTCCACTGTGTTGCTACCTGGTCTCCACCAGCTGGTAATCAAGCAAGGGGATACAGTGTCCCCATAACCCAAGTGAGGAAAGCTGTCCTTGGGATGTTTGATCCTCCCTCCCCCAGCCAACCCCTGAGTGACCAGAGTCCATTCATCATGCCAGGTCACTAGCATAGTGAGCAGCAGTGCTACTGATGTATTACCAGACTGGTCATTAATATAGAGGATAATGTATAGGCATCGATGAACAACCACTCTATTATCGCTTCCAGCGGTTGTCAAGACAACTTACATAAACCTCGAGAGCACAGCTCAAGAGGTTTTCTTAAGCAATCATGGCAACAACGAGAAGTGAGAACAGAGTGGTTGATCGATGCCCATACATTGTATTTTATCGTGTATGGGCATCGGTTCCTTCAATTTCAACAAAAAATAATTTCTAGACTGGATCCTTACTTTTAGTCACTAATCGCCACTCTATCCAGGTCCAGCTGTTATTGTCACAGCCTGTTCAGTAAGGCCAGTGGTTCATGGAACGTGTATGCACTGAGCATTCCTTGTTGTTGTACCACTGATGAGGCATACCCATGATGGTATAACAACATAGTGACATCACATCGAGGGTATAAAAATGTTATAAAAAGATGAATTTTGAGGATTTACAATGTTCGCCCATACATTATAATGCATTTATAACATGAAGACATTTATTATTATTATATTTTCATCTTTTCAGAAGTCTTTAAAACAGCTTTTCTTACATATTATAATTAATGGCTCACACCATTACAACTGGATGCCACTATTCCCTTGCCTCCAAGTTACTTTCTGCATTTACATGCTGGATTAAAACTTTGTACTAAGGCTGGGTAAAATTAGCAAGTTCAGCTTTTGTGGAATTTTTATGAATTTCCTCGAATCTCACAGAATTTTGTAAAAGTTTAGAAATGTCTTTATTTGGTCTTTACTCAGTTGCACTTGCAGCTAGAAACCTGAAACCAAGCGTGCCTATTTGTTGTAAGGAGCCCTAAGGGAATGACAAATTGGCAGTTTATTTTTTGTGAAATTTTCCAAATATATTTCTCTTCTATCAACTTGGCCACCTTTGGTGCTAGATACCTGAACATTTCCATGCATGCACAAACTTCTTGGAAGGGTCTTAGAAACTGCTAAATGTGGAGGGATTTGGTTAAATTAAATTTTAAGGTTACAGGCCACAGAGGCTTGGACTGACAGTGTGGTGGTTACAGAAATGTGGGCTACTCCTAACCATGACTGGAATTTCAGGGTCCCAGGATAGAAACAATTCAGGAGAGATAAGCAATCAGGAAAAGGACAGAGTGTGTATTGTATGTAGAGAAAACCATAGGGTACATGGAAGAGAAGCCCACTGGGGCTCAAAGAAGTGTGGAAGAGCTGTGGATACAGCTGGTTATGGAGCTTAAACACATAAAGTTGGGTGTATCTCATGGGCCCCTCCAACTGTTGGAATCAGGAGACCAGCTATGCTGGGAGGAGATCAGAAGGGCTGCAGTGATGGGGAAGGTTGTCTTGATGGGTGATCTAAATACACTTGACATAGACTGGACCATTCCAGTGACTAGAAGCAATTGTAATCAGGCACTGGGGCACATGTTCCAGTATTGCTTCATGTCACAATATGTCAGGGATGACACCAGACAGGTAGCTATCCTGGACCTGGAGTTCATGAACCTGGACACGTTGGGCAATGTTACAGTTGAGGCCCTTCTGGGGACTAGCAAACAAAACAGTTTGGCTTTCCTTGCCACTTATGGCAGGACTCACAAAAAAGGACTTGGGTTTTAGACTTCTGATGGGCAGACTTCAATAAAATGATGGAGATACTAGGGCAATAACTAGTGGAAGTGAGCAGGGTGGTTGGGTTAAGGAAGAAGCATCATGGTATCAAGGAAGCAGTTCTGGGGGTGTCTCAGAACTGTATGAGGATGATGAGCAAGATCAGGAAGAAGAGAAGACCTTTCTGGTTTACCAAGAAAGTTAGAAAAGTGGTACATAAGAAAAAGTCAACCTTCAGGGTGTACAATAAGGAACAGTAAGAATAATAGAGGTCAATCTACATGGAGAAGCAGAAGGAAGTAGGGACAGCTGTGCAGAGAGTCACGGCCAAAACAGAGCACAGAACTACACAGGGGATTAGGCAGAATGTCAAAGCCTTCTTAAAGCACATAAGGGAGAAGAGTAAAATTAAACAGCTAGTGTACTGCTTGGAATTAACAGTAATTTTCAGATGCAGTCAGCTATCAATTTCTACATCTGAAGTATTTGTTATTTCTGTTTGCTAATTAGAAGATTTTTCTCCTTTAAGTGCTCCCAAGGGGGCAGAGGCATGTTTATATTTGAACAAATGTTTTTTTGCCAACATCAAGGTGCCCAATCCCCGTGTTGGTGGTGGAAGCTCCCCCCCAACAGTGTGGGACACTGGGTAGCCTACTCCCAGTGTCCTGATATATTATTTGTAAAACATTTTTGTGCTGACATCGGGGTACCCAGTCCCCGTGTCGGCACTAGAAATCCCCTTCCCCTGCTAGTGTGGGACAATGGGGAGCCCACTCCCAGTGCCCCCAGTTATGTACTATCTAGTACTATGGGACACTGGGGAGTCCACCTGTACCTGTTAAAAAAAGAACACAGTCCCCCAACATCTTTTTGTTCCTGTAAAAAAGGAAAAGGTCCCTTGTCATCTCCCTGTCCCCCCTCTCCCATCCTGACACTTCCAATGAGCAACCCATCACCCCATCCCACCATGCCCTATACTTACCACCAGAGATTGTCTTCTGTCATCTATTGTGGACTGGGACATGTCTGCACTCTTCAAAGCTGAACCACAAACTAAAGAATCAAGTTAAGTGTGATATAATGGCTGTCAATGATGTTTTGAACTTATGTTGAGATCTTGGCCATTTTTTCATATTTTTTCACTAAATTTTCAACATGGGCTTCTTGAGACCCCACCTCATGAATGCTGTCACTGTAGTTTCATTTATCGGACTTGTAATGTGATTTCATAGTCGCTGTGTGAAATCACCTTTTAGTACTGAGTAATGAAATGACAGTGCCAGTGCTCATGAGGTGGGGTTCCAAAAAGCCCATGTTGACAATTTGGTGAAAAAATACCAAATAATGCCCTAGTTATGTGTGGTAATTGAAATGTTTCTACACAAGCTCATAATTTTGGCAATTTTTAATATTTTCACTCCAAATTTTTAACATTGCCATTTTTTCACACCACCTCATGAACAGTATAACTGTAATTTTTCACATTCTTCCTGAAATGTGTTTTTGCACCTGAGGTGCAGAATGGTCAAGTCACTGTGCAAAATCAACTTTTGGTACCAACAAACTAAATAACAGTGCCATTGTTCATGAGGTGGTATTCCAAAAAAGCCATGTTGAAAATTCGGTGCAAAAATTCCTAAAAATCCCAGAGTTACATGCATCCATTGAATTTATTCTATGCACATGCATAACTTTCGTACTTTTCAATATTTTTCAGCCACATTTTCAACATAGCCATTTTTTCACACAACCTCATAAATAGTACAGCTGTAATTTTTCACACAATAACAACAAAAAAAAACAAAACAATTTTTTCACATCCTGCCTGAAATGTGTTTTCACACCTGTGACACAGAATGACATTGCAATTACATGTAATTATGTTTTGCCTTGCATTTCACAATTTCTCTGTACTGTGGTACATGAGATGAGGTAATAAGATGTCTATGCTGACAATCTGGTCACTGTTGTTCTACACATGGAAGCACAGGACTCAGAGGGCCTTGCTCTTCCACACCTACATACATACTGAATGTGCATCTACGGACTTTTAACGAAAGTATGACTTTTGGGGAATACATAGGTTCACTACTTGATAGGGTAAACCAAAGAGTGGGAGCCTTGTGAAGCACAATGAAGTGCTTAACAAAAAACAGTAGAAAAAAGGTCGCGGAACAACTAATGCTTCCATTTTTAACATACGGGGATCTTCTTGTTCGCATTGACAACAAAACATTACTAAATAAATTAGATAGGACTTTTAACAGAATCACAAGACATGTATTGCATTGTGATTCAAGAACACACCGTTGTGTACTACTACCCTCTTTACAGTGGTTACCACTTGAAACAAAAAGTGGCATGACATGGCAAAAGATCATCTACAAATATCACACCGACAGTCCGGGGCATTACATTAATACATATTTGTTTGGTGGGGGTGACCGAATAGATTCAAGATCAAAGAGACTCACCCAAATTAATAAAATTCCTGTTCCAGCTGTTAAAAATAAAAATGGAGAAAAGACATTATGTTACCAGGCTGCAAGATACTGGATCACTTTGTTCCCCTTAGCATGTACATTTCTAGTCTACAGTCTGTTTTTACAGGAAATAATAAAATCAAACTCCTTCAACTGTTTATGCTTTTGACAACAAGGTATGAGTGGATTATCTGAGAATTCAGAGAATGTTATGAGTATAGAATGTGACTCATGGGCCCAGATATTCAAAAAGGGTTGCTCCATGCGCAACAGGGTTGCGCATGCGCAAGTCCTACATTGCGCCATTCTGCGATATTCAGCAGGAGGCAGTTGCGCCACTGAAAACAGGCTGAGCGACAGTGCAATGCAAATGAATGCATGATCAACATGAGGGGGAGGAACCATGCATAAACTGCCAACCTGATATTCAGTCGGGCTGTGCAGAGTTGTGCAGGCGCAACCCCCAACCTGCGCCTGCACAACTTTGAGCCAAAAAAAAAAGGATCAAGTTGAGGGCCACCCACAGGTGAGCTGCTGTATTGCAGGGCACAACACAGCAGCTGCCACCCGTGGCTGGCCCCCAACTCAGTCCCTGTGCCCCACCAGCCAGATCATAGGCAGTATGTACAGACACCCCCAAACATCTCCTGATGCCTGATCGCGGGCAGTATGTATCCAGACCCCCCAAACATCTCCCGATGCCCGATCGTGGGCAGTAGGTATGCAGACAATTTCCCCCAAATGAAGCTTCGGATATATCGCTGGCAGAACATGATCACTTTCAGCTACTGCAAGCAGAATGTAGCATTTCTACCTTCAGGGTTCAGTGACGAATGCTCGAGTCATGGCAGACGTTCAGTGATACCCCCAACATCTCTGGTGATTGCACGCCACCTACTATGAAGCCTTTTCACTGGCCTTTCGAAAGCCGGCGGGTGGCGGGATCTCACTTCGCTTGCCACCCACGCCGATCGACTGCCCGGGGCTGCACGCCCATTGCCCCTAGCTCTGCACCAATGGGCGTGCAGCCCTACTGGACAGTCAGTCGGCGGGCGCGGGTGGCAGGCGTGGATGCTGCCGCCCGCCGCCGCCGGGGAGCGGGGTGGAGGGGCCGTGGTGGGTGGGTGGGGGGACACTAGACACCAGGAGATGTTTGGGGGTTGTCACCGGACATTCTGCCTGTGATCGGGCATTACGTCCACTGACCACCAGGGAGATATTCGCTGGGGGCTTGATATTCTGCCCACGATCGGGCACTGGGGGTGTTGATTCACATTCTGCCCGCGATCGGGCACGGGGGGTGTCTTGATACATACTACCCGCGATCGGGCATGTGGAGCTGTTTGGGGAGGTGTCTGTGACATACTGCCCGCGATCGCGTGAGGTAAGGCGCGGTCCCTCGACGGGCTGCCTGGCAGGGCGGCCAGGCGCAAGTCCTCGGGGATCGGCGCACTACATGCTAATGGCATGCAAATGGGGCCATAATCAGATGCAAATGGCCCCGTGCCTTGCATGAATTATGGCCCCATTTGCATGTCACCTTTTGAATATCAGAAATTTGCATGGCGCAATGGTACTGTGCCACACGCCCAAGTTTAATGCTCAACTCTGGCAACGCGGTGGCACAAGTCCACTGTTACGCACAGTGGCTGTGGCTGGGGTGATATTCAAAGGAGTTGCTCAATAGTGCAACTTCTTTGAATATCGCCCCGGCCACACCCCTGCGCAACTATTTTGAGCAGCACAAGGGCTTGCGCCTCAGAATGGCGCAGTTTGAATATCCGGGCCATTGTGTTTAATATTTGCATTATGTATTGTCTTGTTAATATTGTTGGTCACTTATTTTAAATGTATAGGCAACATGTAGTAACAGGACTCTTTTGCAAACTGGGTCATCTGACCTAAAGACTTGTTTTTCCTGTATAAAAATTAAGTTTTTACTACTACTACTACTATTACTACTATAAAGGGATTGAAGAGCAGGGTCCAAAGGACCCTGCACTCTCACAGTAAAATAAGAATGCTAATATACTATCTCAGAAAGTAAGGAAATTCATTGCAAAAAATCTATTTTAATGCATCAGATAGGGTTCTTCTTACAGTGACAAAAGTATGGAAATTTGGTGTTAGGGTTCCCAACACTGTTTCTGGATGCAAGGTTCAGGATGCCTATAGGTTCAATGTATTTATGTCTTGGGTCATCCCAGAGCAGATTTCAAACCCAGAATAATGTGAAAAAATGGGTGAACACCACTGGAATGTTCCTTTGTAATATTCTTTATTTTATCCACACATATCAAGGGTGCCACAAAACTGTCACCCCTGATATGTTTGGATAACATAAAGAACATTACAAAGGAACATTCCAGTGGTGTTCATCCATTTTTTTTTTATTTTTCAGGATTCCCAACCCTACCACCCCCACCCACACCCTACCCTCCGCACACCATCAGGCATCAGGGTGTGCCTTGGGGTCGTCAGGTCTAAGTCTCACCCCATCCTCCTATACTGCACTATTCCAGTTTCCTTACACAGGGAATGGGATGAGAGTTAGGCCCAATGACCCTAAGGCACACCCTAATGTCTGTTGGTGTGTGGAGGGTGATGGGAGTGGTAGGGTTGCGAATCCTAACACTGAATTTCCATACTTTTATCACAGTAATAGGAACCCTAACTGATGCATTAATAGAGTTTTTTTTGCAATATATATATATATATATATATATATAAATGCATCAGTTAGGGTTGAAGATAATGTGACAGACATAAGGAAATATGATGTTAGGGTTTCCAACCCTAAAACCCCTGCCCCACCTCTGAAGCAAATGAGGGATGTAGTCTTCCTTGGAGTTATCAACCATAACGCTCACCTCATTGCAGTAACAGAAAAGCTATGATATGATGGAGACAGGTGAGTGCATACAACTGGGTGAGCGTTAGGGTTGTCAACCCTAAGGAAGACTACAGCCCTCATTCGCTTCATGAGTGGAGCAGGTGTTTTGGAGTTGAAAACCCTAACGTCATATTTCCTTATGTTTATCGCTTTATCTTCAAACTTAACTGATGCAGTAACATTGTTTTTTCCAATGAATTTCCTTACTTTTTGAAACAGTGTAATCATAGCCTTATTTGCACTCCCCCACAATGCATAGCTTTTGAGATATAGTAATTGTATCCTTATTTGCTTCAGGCTCTGTGCTCCCATCCCTCCATAGATGCGTACGTATATGTAGCTGTGGAATGACCCTGCGCTTACATTTGTAGGACAACATTGACCAAATTGTCAGCATAGACATCTTATTACCCCACCTCATGTATCTGGTACTGAAAATTTTCAAATCCCCGTCAAAATGTAATTCCGCACAACTGCAACACCATTACACACCACAGGTGTAAAAACACATTTTAACCATGATTTGAAAAATTACAGCTGTGACATACATGTATTGGGGTAATAAGAAGTATATATTTATTTGGGCTAATGGCGAGGTTGAAAGTGGCACATAAATATGCTTAGCAGTTGATTGTGAGGGATTTATTGGGCCTTTCTTTGTGGTCCACTGGGAAGTGTCTTCGGGGCTGTGCTCTTTCTGGGTGGACAGTTTTCCCCACCTTAAGAGGCTTGGCTGTGGGGCACTCTGGGGGGATGCCACTGAAGTTTGGTCCCTTAAAATTTTTGAAGGTGCTTGGATCATGCTTGCCTGGTTTCCCACTCTCTGATTAAGATTTAGCTAGTATGGTGAACGTGGGGGCCTACCTTTATTGGCACTACAGCATTTAAAATGTTTTTCATTTGGCTTCCTTGCCTGGGCTCAGGAGGTGATCTGGGACCTGCTGTGGGCCCTGCTCACTGTTCTCCATGGGGGGGGGGACTGCGTTCCCTGTTGCCTCCTCGCCACACACTGGGATACAGTTGATTCATCAAGTATTTAACATCTCTTAAAATAAGTATTGGGTCAATTGGATAATTGCTTGTCATGTTAGCACCAGAAATAACTTGACTAAATAATATTTTCTTTTTTTTTCTCTCTGAACGGTGTCCTACCAACAGGAGTGTTAAGGGCAGTTTAAGCTCCAGATTGTTTGAGCTGGTCTAACTGCTAACACTGACTGCACGGAGCTTAAAACATTTATCATCAGTGAAGCTCTAGGAGGAGCTCTCCAGTTGGAGAGCGAGTGTATTCCCACCCTGTTAACCCTCCTGTTATAGTGGGGGGACGAGTTTCGACAGAGATCCTTTCAGATTGGATCTTCTATCTAGGAAGTCATTTAAGATTAATCAGATATGTTGTTGCCCTGTTGGCACTGATACCATTCTACAGTTAACATGTTCTAAGATGGATAACTACTGCATTGCTCTGGGTAGGGGGAGGAGATGCATTTTGTGGGGGAGGGGACTGTGACAGTTGGGTTCTTTTTCTATGAAACTCACCATGGCTAATTCAGGTATGTTAGTATGCACGATAATGCAAACCGACTTACAAGTCCAGTTAAACGCAGTAAGATTCTGGCCTTGATTAAGAAGTCAGCAGCACATTATGTGCTTCTACAAGAAACTCACCTCTCTGAGAGGGAGCATAGTAAATTTCTGAAGTTTGGCTTTAGGGAGGTGGCTGCCTCCTCGTATAAAAAGGGTAGATGGAGAGGTACTATGGTGCTCATACCACATAAGTCTCATTTTGAAAAACTGGCTGTAAAGGTGGATAAATAGGGTAGGTATGCTCTCATGAAGGCAAACTTGAGGGGCACTTAATGACACTTGTATCAGTGTATTTTCTGCTGGACACCCCTTATCAGGATTATAAATCCTTCTTCCTCCTACTTCATGAGTGGGGGAAGGCATTTTGATCTGTGGGGGAGACCTAAACCTTACTCTTAATCCTGCCATTGATACGACCTCCCAGATTCCCAGAAAGTCACATCAGGTGGCAAGGAAAGTTCAAAAGTTGTTAGGAGAATTGGGTATCCTTGATGTTTGGTGTCACCAACATCCTAGGCAGAGGGATTATACCTATTTCTCTGCCACATATAAGATCTACTCAAGATTGTAGTTTTTCCTGGTTCTGAGGGATGAGGTCTCTAGAGTCCAGGAGACTTGGGTTAGGGACTTCGTCCTCTCGGACCATGCCCCACTTTATATGTGTCTGGATATGGGGGGATTCCTTTGAAACACTTTTTGGAGGCTCAATGTCTCCTTGCTCAACTATAAGGCAGTTAAGAATCAGAATGTAGATACATACCAATGCTTTTTTGGCAGAGAACAAGGGACAGGGTACATCAAATGCCAACCTTTGGGATACGGCCAAGGCTGTTCTCTGAGGGAGGTTTATTCAGTTGGCCGCCCAGAAAAAGAGAGAGAGATAGGGGAAAAGGAAAACACTTATTGAACAAATCCATTCATTGGAGGAAATGCAGAAACAGAAGTTTGCCAGGGCAAGAGCTGAGCAGCTTAAGACTCTTAAAGGGGAATCGGGACAGTTATTGGACTATCAGGTAGAACAGAAATAGTTATTTTTAAGGCGGAAGTATTACGAAGGTGATCCAGGGCATTAAGATTATTAGCCAGTAGATTGACAGTGCAAAGAGCTAGGGCCACAATCATGAATTTATGACATCCTGGATACCAGAAACTGGTGTACAAAACAGTTGAGATAACCAAGACTTTTTGAGAGTTTTATGAACAATTATATGAGAAAGGAACCCCACCTCCTGAAGGGAGAATAGGGACCTTCTTACAAAAACTGAAACTACCGACTCTGTCTCCAGACCAAGCCAAAGAGCTGATGTGCCCACTAGCAGTAGAGGAATTTAAAGTAGAAGTGGGGGCCCTGAAGATAGGGAAATGCCCTGGGACAGATGGGCTCCTGGGGGAATTTTTTAAGTGTTTTAGGGATCACCTTCAACCTCTCATTTTGTAAGCATTCTCTGAGGTTGTGGGGGGGTTTGGCTCCACCCTCCTGGGCCACAGCACTGATATCGGTGATACCCAAGCCGGGGAAGGACCCTTCTAAATGTGCCTCTTATCACCCAATCTCACTCCTAAACACTGACTATAAGATTCTTTCCTCCATTATGGCAAAAAGAATTCAACATTACCTCCCCCAACTTATGCAATTAGACCAGAAAGGGCTTGTCCTGGGCAGACAGGCACAATACAATTTAAGAAGGACCACCCACCTCATTGACCATATCAACAATTCTGGTACCCCAGCTTTATTAATGAGTCTCGACACGGAAAAAGCATTTGACAGAGTTGATTGGAACTTTTAGGGTGCGGTCCTTTCCCTGTTTGGGTACCTGAGAGAATTTACACAACTTATAAGTAAATTGTATGACTCCTCGACTGCCTATGTTAGAGCAAATGGCCATATTTCCCGACCTCTGAAACTTGGTAGAGGCACAAGACAGGGATGTACATTACCACTGCTGCTTTTTGCGTTATTTATAGAGCCTCTTGCTCAGTCTATCAGACAGAGTGGCAAGATAAGGGGAATATGAATAGATGGGTTTGAACATAAGTTGGCCTTATACGCCGATGATGTGTTCATGTATGTCACAGAGCCAGACTCCTCCCTCCCTGCCCTGTTTGGGCAGCTGGAGGAATATTCTTCCCTTTCAGGATATAAGCTGAACTGCAGTAAAACTGAAGTACTTATTGTAACTATATCCCCACCCTGGGTTTGCGGAGTAGATACCCTATGAGATGGGACCTAGGTCAGATGAGTTATTTAGGGATCAGGCTTGGTATCAGCAATCAGCAGTTATGGGATCTTAACTACCCCCCTTTGATTACACAGTTAAGGAAGGACATTCAGAGATGGACCCTCCTGCCATTGTCTATATATTCTAAGACCCAAGCATTGAAGATGAATGCCTTACCTAGGCTATTTTACTTATTTCAATTTGTACCTTGTCTGGTTTCACAGAAAGATTTAAATGTATGGCAGAATCTGTTTTTTAAATTCCTGTGGGCTAAAGACCGACCCAGGGAATGTAAGGCTGTTCTCTATGCCCCTAAGGCCCAATGGGGTTTGGCCTTGCTTAACTTGCAGGGCCATTGGGTGGCAGCTCAAATGCAGGTGGCTGCTTTATGGGGTAGTCCAGGCTTCAATTCCCATTGGAAGAGGATGGATTTGGCAGTTAGGACTGAACCACCCCTCCAGGCCATCCTGTTCCAGAGTGGTGCCAGATTTCCTGAGGTGTGCTATACAGGGACGAGGGCCATCCTGAAGGGATGGAGGAGAGGTGTAGCTCGCGGCCCCATTAGACATCAAATGTGGATTTTTTGTAGGTGGGCTTATGACCCTTTGTTTCTGGTAGCTGCTCTGGACTCCTGGTTTAAGAAATGGGCCAAGAAAGGATTCCACTCCCCCTATCGGGTCTTAATAACAGATAACCCTATTTTCTTTGAGGCAGCCAGACAGACATTTGGCCTACGTTTAGGGGATAACTTGAGATTTTACCAAATCAGAGATTACGTCCATACCCTTCAGAGAACTTGTGCCTGGATGCAGGAGGACATTGAGGACCCCCCTTTCTGAGGTATTTGGTCACTGGGGGGAGATAGAGGAGCCATATCCCTACTGTATCAAAGATTCTTATTGGACATGTCCCTACCTACAGACCAACTTAAACACAAGTGGGAATCAGACTTGGGGATTGCTCTTATAGAGAAACAATGGGGTGGTATATGGCGTATTACATGGCAGACGAAAGGGGCCCATGCTTTGGTGGGAATATGGCTGGAAGGTGAGGTCCCGGTACTTCTGTGTCTCAGCACAGGTGGTGCATTATGCTCCAGTAGCTAGATTGGCCTGTTGGAGGGGGTGTGGTCATGATTCCGCCTCCCAGACCCATATTTTTTAGACATGCCAAGTCCTCCGGGGATATTGGAGGGAGATAGAGTATCATCTTAGTAGGATTTTTTTCAATTTCAGTTCCCTCTGGGACCGGAACATCTTGTTTTGGGTTTATGGCCTAGGGAGGTGAAGAGAAAAGAAGCAATATATTTATGGTCAGTTCTGATGATAGCTGCTCTTAAGGTCATTACTAGGAAATGGGCACAAAGGATTCCCCCCTTATTGGAGGACTGGAGGGCTATTACAGAGAGTATTCATTTAATGGAGAGAATTACTTTTGGCCTCCGTCAGCAAACCCCTTTATACCAGAATAGGTGGGCCAGGTTGCTCTTGTATGATACCAATTTAAATGGAGATGCTTAGACTTCTCACTTTTGGGTCGTCCCTCCCCCACTATCTTAGCTGATGCAGTATATTTTAAAGTTTCCCCATAGAGTTCAAGTAATTAGAAAGACGTGTAAAGTTAACTGATAGATCTTTTAGATTTGTCAAGTTTGCTTAATTGGATCATCATATGCTTTTTTCAGTAGAAAGATATTTTATAGGTACACACTGTGATGTCATCAAGATTTATCTTATGTACCTATGTATGAGACATATGATCAGTATGTCTGGACATGATGTAACAAGCCCTTCAGGGCCTACCATAATAAAGGAAGTATAAAAAAAAATGAAGTCTATATTTAAAATTTGGGGTCAAAATATTTAACATTTCAGAAGCTACAAATGAGCGTAGTGAAATTGCAACAAATGGTGATAACTCTGCCATTTTTATATATTTTGACCCAAATATTTTCAACATAGCCTTCTTATGACCCCACCTCATGAACAAGGGCAGGAAAAATTGTCAAATCCCACCCAAAAGATGAATTCACAAAGTGACAGTGAAATCACCTTTTGGGTGGGAGTTGCATAATGACAGTCATATTGTTCATGAGGTGGGGTCCCCTAAAGGCCATGTTGAACATTTGGTAGCAAAATGTCAACAAATTGTGTTATGCATGAAAGTTGCAACCCCCATTAAAATACATTGAACTGCAATTATCTTAGTTTTCTCATTGCATTCTCTGGTTCCAGCAGCAAGACATGTCTTTGATCATAGAGCGAATATTGAACCTGGGACCTGCTCAGATGAGTGAGGGTGTGTGTGAGGGTGTACTGGGAGGTATGAGGTGCTGGGTGCTGAGTGGAAGGTGGGGGTTGGGGACTAATCGGTGAGGGGCCTCTTCTTTCAGGTAAATCTAAATCAAGCAATTGGCTAATGATGGCAATTTTAGCAGTGCAGGCAGTAATGGTAAACCCAGATCCAGATCAAACAAATGGTTAATGCTGGCAACTACAGCAAACAAATCAACTGGTCATTAATTTCCTAGGGAGTTACTACAAGTAACTTCACTGATACTGAAAACAGTTCAACTACAAAAATATACCCAAGACTGGAAAGGATGCAAGTGACTTTGCTGATAATGACAACAGTTTAAGTAACAACTATATATCCTGATAAGAAAACAGTCTAACAAAAATACACCCAAGATTAATAAACGTGACTGATCAAGTAGCTTGCTGTTGTTGATTGTTTCAGTTAATAAACTGTCCAGTTTCGCAACTAATGCCACTATGACCTGGTGTGCTCCTTGTGATTTTGCCCTTTTCTCTGCTGCCCCCCCCCCAGGATCCACCTGTCCTCATTTAGACTTAGCCTATAAAAGTTTACAAGGACAAGGGTAGCCAAGAAGGTAGTAGGTAAAGAACACCAACTGCTTAAGTAAAGAATGTCAGCCGGTTAGATAAAGAACATTGGCTGGTTGAACACCAGCTGTATTTGTAAGCTCACAGCCCTTTTGTCCCAGAGTCCTCTGAGCCACTCTGCACTGTCCCTCCTTGCAGAGGGGGAGGACTGACAAATAAAACACAGCCTCCTCCCGTCATCCAATCCCCCAATGCTGGCAGATCCCTTGCTGCACACTCTGACTGTCCTGTTCAGCACTTGCAGAGTCCTGGGGGAGCTCTCAGAACAACAGGCTTGCGACTCCACTACAGTTGGCAGCTCTGGCTATGTGGCAGGATGAACTGGCGTGCTGGGGCTAGTAGCTCAAGTTAAAAGTCTCCCATAATCACCACCTCTGGTGAGCACCCCTGCTCTGAGTGGGAAGAGGAGTTCCCTGCAGCTGCCTCTGTTTCTCTTTCTGCTTTTTTTTTTTTTTGTCCTGTTCGGCACTTGCAGAGTCCTGGGGAAGCCCTCAGAACAACCAGCTTGCAACCCCATTATAGCTGGCGGCTCCAGCCGCATGGTGGGACAATCTCATATACTATTTTAATTTATACCCTCTATCTCCCCTTTGATGCTGGCCAGCTGCTGGCCAGGGGTGCTCAGACGGATGAAGGTGAAATGCTAGCTGTAGTAACTAGCTATATACTCCAGGGTTGAGTTAATGTGTGCCAAGCAAACTTGCCTAGATGACTAAATAAAGATGTGCTTTCATTCGAAGCTTTGTTATCTGTTTTTTCGTTGTTATACAAACTGTGAAGTTTATATCTCTGAACTGCTGATGGAGCTGTGCTGCAGGAGTTAGTCACAGGATCACAAATGTCACTGCCTCTGTTTGTGCTGATCTTCTGTTTTACGCTTATTCAGACCAGTAGGTGCAAAGTTTGACAGCATGTATTCACTCTATCTCTCTTTTCAACTTGTTGTTATTCTCCTAAAAGCAACTGTGTCACAATGTTTATTCATTCTTTGAGCTGGTAGATGCAGATGTATAGCCATAACTGAAACTGAGTGAAAGTTAAGGAAAAAATTGTCTTTTTTTAGAAAAATTGGATAGTTGATCTGATGGTGTCAGTGGCCATCAATCGCAAGTTCTCTTGTCACAGTTTTTAGGTGGTTCAGTAACAGTACTCATATTTTTTGCTTCCATGATATATTGCCATTGTTTTAATGTGGTGTTCATCTGTGATACAGGTATAGGCAGAATGTGTCAAGATCACAAATTCTTTCTGTATTGGTAACCTTTCCATTCAGCTTTGGGACATCAGTTTTCAGACAAGAATGCCTGTCTAAACGTTTCTTCACAGCCTCATTTTGGTATTTAATTTTAAAATGTTGGTACCGATCTGAGGAAATGGTATTTGCTAATTGATAGATGACATAGAGGATAATGGATGGGCAACAGACAATAATCACACTGTAATCGGATCAAGTGGTTTCCATGACAACTAGATAACCTCAAGAGTGCAGCTCGAGAGGTTTACAGTTGTCATGGAAATTGCAAGATGCGAATTCAGGGTGGTTACTGTCTGTTGTCCATCCATTAGCTTTTATAGTGTATGGGGCAAAATACACAATAAAAGCTACTGGTTTTCACTAATCAAAATCTATCAGTAATCACGAGTCGAGGTCACATGTTGCCTGGCCATGGTGACATTACAGCACTGGCTTCATGGTTGTTCGGCATCCATTCTGTGCACAATCAGGAGCTGCTCCACAGTGAACAGGACTGCTCAAAGGTAACTAAACTACTATTTGTGTATTCGCCCAATAACACCGCTCTCCCATAAGGAGATCTCTCACCGCCACGGCTGGTCACCCGGAGCTGCAGATTTAAAGTCACACATGGGCAGATGCGCTCCTGTTGTTATGGTATCTATGTGACATAGTCAAGAGAGGTTAACAACCTCTTGACAGCACATCAGTACCATAACAACGTGGTACACTGTCTGAATTCAGACAGTAATAAGGGCTCCCCATACATTTTATAGTCACATAAGAGCAACTAACTCATGGGTTTCACAATTCTGAAATTGGTCACAATGACTAGATTAATCAAACTGCAAAGACAGTATACTAGATTACAACTGACCATAATTATGTGTCAAGAATGAGTTATATTTATGGTACAGATAAATGAACATTTTATTTAAAAAATAAATACTCATTTTTCATAATTAAAAACAGATGTACAATGACACAGTTTACAACTGACTACCTATACTCCAAAACAATTATTTTTGCATGAAATACATTATGTGACAAGGTGGATGATGTTCTAACCTTTGTGCACTAACATACTGTACATGATTTAGCAGCAGCTGCTGTTCATAACATGAAATGGCGATGCTGAATACTTATCATTTAGAGTAATAATCTTTTTATGTTTACTATTATGAATGACCAGAAATAAAAGATGTGCTCAAAATGAAGACTTGCATTGTTCACTAGAAAGTTCAAACTCAACTTAGACAACATTATATGAGGCTGCAGCAAGCGAAAATGTCAGGAAACTGAATCACTGATTGGGTTGGGCTGCACTGAATTTTATGTTGTAAAATAAATCTAACTATAGCTATGTAACACAGAAACCAAGTGAAACTAAAATACTGTTCGCAAAAAAGGTTTTTAACCAGTCATTATGCTAGGGCAAAGTGTTATTTTCTGAGAATGTAAGCATTGCAGCACTGTTACTTTACAAACGAGCAAATGCCAGTGCTGCTTATATTCATTGACCTCATTCACAAGATAGATATGTCAATAAATAAATAGAAAATAGCAAGACAAGCCAGGACACTGAAATTTCAAAAGCTCTATCACAGGCTGCCTAAATTGTGTCAAAAAACATGCTTTTACCCAATGAAATGAACAAAATGATTGCAGCGCAATCAACATGAGTCTGCCGCGTAACCAAATTATAACTGAAATAAAAAAAATACCATCTTGCTACATACCAGAATTTGCAACTAGAACTGTTTTATTTGATTCTCACTATGTCTAGTCCTGAAAACAACACAGGTGACATTGCATAAGTCATATTTAACAATGGTCAAGTACAAGTGACATGTGCTATGGCGCTATCGCTGGACTAGTCTGTGGCTTTGGAAGATTAAAATTGATTGTGTGCATGATAAAAAATAAAAGAAGAAATGAAATAAATGCCTTAATACTATTTAATACAATATGTTACACACATAGTAATTCAGTCTGTATCAATTCATCTACATCATATCGACACTGAAAACTTGCACTCCGTCTGTATTCTGAAGTAAGATGCTGTAATCAGGACTCACCAGCCACACAGTCAACTGCAAGAAAAGTTGGGAAGACGTGTTAGATTAACTGTAACAAATGCATATTCAAATATGTCAATGCAGATATATTTTAATGTATGTAGTAAACATGCAAAATAAAAAAGAGAATGACATACCTTTTCATTTAAACTGTCACAGGCGATCTCCTCCAAAGTGATTGTAGATTGATCGTGTGGATTGTAACGTATAATACAGTAGTTGGCTATAAAATGTTGAGGGGCACAACAATCAAAGGGAATCAACAATCATAACAAAACTTGTAAATCTGATAAGCAAACACAATATAAAGTCCACAATTCTGTTTCAAACCACCTAAGGATGTAAGTATGACAGTTAACATAAAAAAATGCAAGGATTTTATCATTTCACCTTTAACTATGGACCTTTACTATTGGCAGTCTTTTCAGTTTGAACGGTAAAGTTTGAACTTAAAAAGAGCTGCAAATGGCTATTTTCCAATCGAATTGTCCTTAAGTAAGCAAGTGACTGGCAAAAATATTCTTGCCACACTATTTCCAATGCTAATTTTTAAATACTAATAAAAGAATCCAGCAAGGTATGTGAAGGAGTTCATTGGTTTGTTAACACAAGAAAAAAAAAACAAGATGGATAACATCACAAACAGTATTTGTCTGAGAATCAAATGATAAATTTATGGTTTGAACAGTAACTTTACAGTCTGACCTGTTTTCATTTAACTGCCTGTTTTGCAGCTATCACAGAAATCATCATAATTCAAAAGTGGTAAAATATTTTTCACCAAACCATCCAAAGGCAAACCCTTTGCACAGACCCCATCATCCCTGATAATTTCAGAGGAAAATTTAATTCTGTCTGGTCTGTAGATGATGGCAAAAATTCCATGTTAATCAAAGGGAAAAAAATGGGGTTTCTTTCTGTTTTTTACCACTTTGTATCTCAAAAACCATACAAGATGCCATCACAAAACTTTTCACATCTTAATACTCTGGCAGAATGACTGCATATGCCAAATTTTGGGCGATTTTGTCAAACTATGCCAAAGTTATTAAGGTGCAAAATTTTGAATTTAATATTGAAGTGCAGTACCATCCCTAACTACGGGGGTGCTACCGCACCCCTATAATATATAGATATATAATATGAGGCCCCCAACCAATTTGCATCCTCATGCAATGATTTCAGATGCTTTCACTCCCTTGCATTAACCTATCAGTGCTTGATCACAACTGTGCTTGGTGGCACTACCACCACACCTAGTCTGCGCATATAAATTCACACGTGTGGTTGCTTTGGATGTACTTTGTGGCTGATTTGGATGCCTCCACCCCTGTTCAGGTGAAGCCCATGCATCCAGATAGGTTTCTTGTTTGCCCCTCACTGCCTACTTGGCAGTGGAGTTCTGTTACTACTTTCTGATGTTGCTATGCTTCACTTTTTATTGTTAGAGATGTTTACTGTGCATATGGTTTTGAATCCTGGATATGTTTCATAAAGCAGTTTGATGGACTGTTTGATATGTGCACATACTCCTTGAAAAGCATGGACATCCCCATTGGGAACAGATGACCAGATGAATCTTTCCTGCATGGTACCCCCTCAACGAGTCTTAGACTGAAGCATGTCCTTAGAACAACGTTATGTCTAGCTTACTCTGAACAAGCATCACTTGGGATGCTACCCCTTTGTTCTTATCACCACCCAATAAAATGGATATCGCGGAATGTTAAGGGACTCCACACCCTGATCAAATGCAGGAAAATTCTGGATCACCTAAAAAGGGAAGGGGCGGGGATTGCATTTATACAAGAGACCCACCTCTCTCAAGCTGAAACTGCAGAACATAAACCTAGTTACATAGATGCATAGTTACATAAATGCTATCGGCAGAAAACGGCCTATGGCTCACCCAGTCTGCCCATTTCATCTTGTAAGTTTTCTTTATGTTTTTCTAGAAGTCTGTTGCCCCTTACCCCTGACCCTCCAGAATTCCCTTATGTCTATCCCATGCATTCTTGAATCCCGTGATTGTTTCAGCCCCCACTACTTCCTCTGGCAGGGTGTTCCACTTGTCCACCACCCATTCTGTGAAGAAAGTTTTCTCACATTTCCTTTGAATTGCCCTCCCTCCAACTTCATCCCATGCCCTCTAGTCCTGAAACATCTTTTTCACTGAAAAATAGTGTATTCGTGCTCCCTGTTCCTCCCTGTAAGATACTTGTATGTTTCTATCATATCCCCTCTCTCCCTCCTTTCCTCCAGGGAGTACATATTCAAGTCCTTCAACCTGTCCTCATAGGACTTGTGATGCAATCCAGGTACCATCTTTGTTGCCCTCCTCTAAACCTTCTCTACCCTGTCTATGTCTTTTTGTAGGTAAGGTCTCCAGAGCTGTACACTGCACTCCAGGTGGGGCCTCACTAATGTTTTGTATAGTGGAATTATGACCTCCCTTTTCCTCCTGGTGATGCACCTGCCTATGCATCCCAGTATCCTATTTGCTTTACCTGAAGCCTTGTCACACTGTTTCCCTACCTTGAGGTCATCAGAGATGATAACCCCAAAGTAACTTGTATGCTTGGTGCATGCTATATCCTCAACCCCCCAACTGATATGTTGTTCCAGGGTTTTTGTGCCCTGTATGCAGTCTTACACTTCTTTGCATTGAATTTCAACTGCCAAACCCCTGACCATTCTTCAAGTTTCTGCAGGTCCCTCCTCATTCTGTCTACACCCTCTGGTGTGTCCACTCTGCTACAGAGCTTTATGTCATTAGCAAACAGGGAAATTCTGCCTTCTAGGTCCTGTGCAATGTCACTGATGAAGACGTTGAATAGGACCAGTCCCAGCACTGATCCCTGTGGTACCCCACTGGTCACTCTTCTCTCTGTGGAGTGACAGCCATTTACCACCACCCTATGTGTCCTGCTGCCCAGCCAGTAACCTATCCACTGCACTGCAGTCCTGCACACTCCCATATTCCCTAGTTTGTTTATTAGCCTTCTATGTGGCACAGTGTCAAAGGCCTTGCTGAAGTCCAGATAGGCCATGTCCACTGCCCTCCCCAATCCACCTCCCTTGTCATCTAGTTGAAAAATTCTATGAGGCTGGTCTGACATGACCGCCCCCTGGTGAAACCATGCTGCCTTGGGTCCTGTAGTTCATTGGCAACCAGATGTTCCACCAATCTCTCCTTTAGTAGTGCTTCCATGATCTTCCCCACTATCGAGGTGAGGGTGACTGGTCTGTAGTTCCCATCTTCCTCTTTGTTCCTGCTTTTATATAAGGGGACTACATCTACAGTCCTCCAGTCTTTGAGTACCTCCCCTGTTTCCAGTGATCAGCTAAACCGGATTGCCAGAGGTTCAACCACCACCTCTCTTAGTTCTTTTAGGACCCTGGGGTGCACCCCATCTGGTCCCATTGCTTTACCAACTCTTATTCCTTCCAGTTCCTTCAGGTATAGGGTTTAATACATGATTGGAAGCACCTACAATTCAAAGAGCTGAGGAGAACTCATCATTTGTGACTGGGGTAGTTAGTTCAGACCCTGTGGGTTGTTATGTTGTTGTGCAGGGTACCCCGGGTACCCAGGAGGTCTTTCTATGTGGAACACATGGACCTAATCAAACTGATGCCACATTCTTCAATACCTTGGCTCAAACCCTTAATAGCCTAATTGTGGCTAGGGATGCCAATGTAGTCTTTGATGATTTCAGTGACAGGAGCAACCCTCCGAGTGTCCCTCAGATGCCAGCCTCAAGGGCTTTGATGGTCATGACTGCTGAACTGGGCCTGGTTGGCATATGGAGGCTAGTCCACACTACAGGGCAGTTTTCCTTGTACTCGAACCCACATCACACATATTCTAGAACTGATGTGTGGCTATTTCCAGAGCAATGGACACTGGATGTAGTGGAAGCACAGATTAGCATGGTGACCATCTCAGACCATGCCCTGGTGTCTTTTACATGGCTGTCGACTGATGCAGTCATGCTGACTTGCAGACAATGGTGCTTCAACACAGCATTACTGAAGGACACCTAGTTCTGCAAGTCCCTGGAGACTGACATACATGCCTTCCTAGTGGGAGAACCTTAGTGGCAGTTCAGTGGGATGCATTAAAGTCCTTCATTTGTGGCAGGTGCATCAGCCATGCCTTGTATGTAAAGAGAGCTAAGACCAAGGACCTGGAGGAACAGCTCAAAAGTCTTAGAGTCCCTGAGGAAAAATACAGAGAAGACCCACAGTGGCCCCCAGATCTCCTGGCAAAAATCGTAGGTACATGGTATAAAGTTAACATGCAACTACACCAGCAGGTAAGTGTGCCCTTTTCCATTTTAAGCAAACCTTTTGGGAGGCAGGTGAGAGCCTGGCTGCCTGTTAGCTTATCAGCTGAAGAAGTGACAAGAGCATTCCTCCATTCTTAGTGTCAAGAACAAGGCTGGGGTGGTGCATCACAGACCCCCAGGAGATTAATGCCACTTTCCTGGAATTAAGGCCTTGTACAAGCACAAAGTCTACCCCACCAAGGAGGACCTGTCCACATTCACATCCCTGCTGAATTTGTCAAGTATCACACCAGAGGTAAGGGGAGTGCTCAATAGGCTGATATCCCAAACAGAAGTGGAAGTAGTCCATATGCTCCATGCCTGCAGGGAAGGCCCCGGGGGAGATGGCCTAGTGGACAAATTCCTGCACACCTTCAGAGCAGTCCTGATGCAGTTGCTAATAGAAGCACTGATGCAGTTACAGTAGGAGAACTCCCCCTCTCAATGTGGACAGTAGTGATCTCCCTCATCCCCAAACTGGTGAAAGATCCCGCACTTTGAGAATGTTACTACCTGATATACCTTATCCCAGCAGACTGCGAAGTCTTTGCTAAAGTGCTGGCCACACACTTGGCAGAGTTAGTCCCTGCTCTGGTTAACAGTGACCAAGTTGGATTCTTCTTGGGCTGCAGAGGAGTGGACAATGCCAGACAGCTGTTGAACCTGATCTGGCAGGCCGCTGACTCCAACCTCCCATTGGTACTAGTATCCCTAGATGTGGAGAAACCATTTGATTGAGTGGAATGGGACTATCTGTTTCCTGTTCGGTAGGCATTCAGCTTTGGTGCACATTTCATCCACCTCATATGAATCCTATATTGTGGAGCCTCTGCATTGGTGATCACGAATACGCAGACCTCGCCCTCCTTTCCTTTGTTCAGGGGGACAAGGCACAGCAACCCCTTTTCCTTGCTTCTTTGTGTGCTCGACCTTGATCCCTCTTGTAAGCCATTTGACAGCATGAATACATTTATGGCAAACACATGGGAGACAAGCACAAAACTCTAGCTTATGCAGATGACATAATGTTGACGTTAACTAAACCCAATATATCTGTCCCAGCAATCCTAGCTCTCCTCACTCAGTTTGGAAAACTGTCAGAATATAAAGCTGATGTATCCAAGTCCTTGATCATGCCCTTGGGAGCACAAACCTTGGCTGCACTGGCTTCCCTTGAGGTCTGCAGCTGACCAGCGAACATCTCAAGTATCTGGGTATCCACTGCTCCTGGAAGCTCAGTACTATGGGGGACCTCAATCTAATTCCACTCCTCATGTCCCTTGAACAAGACATGGCTAGATAGAGTTGCTCCCACCTCACACACTGGGGTCAAGTGATTGCCTTCAAGCAGATGGTGGCCCCAAAAATCCAATACATCCTTGATAGCATCCCAATTAAAATTAGGCCACACCTTGCTTAAACTACTGCAATCCAAGATGTTGAACTTCTGAGGAACCAGTTCCAAATGTATTGGTCACAAGAAATTGTTACAGGTCCTAGGTAAAGGGGGTCTGAATATACCAGACTTCACACTAAAGCATGCAACACAGGCCTTATATCAGGTCTCATAGGCTATCTCTGCAGGCACTACAAACTATATGCTGAAGAGGATCACCTGTGTATTCCATCTCCTGCAGGCCCAACACCTGTATGCAATCCTATTCGGGAAGCTCCTCTCTGGGTGCAGCTCTCACCTGACATTTGGCCACATGGTACTATAGGAGTTTGGAAGATGTATGTTAAACTAACTGGCTTGTGCCCACAGCATTCAACCCTCCTCCTCCAATGGCATAACCCTCTTCTTCACATCAAGGGCATGCCTGTCCACTGGAAGGACTGGGCTGGAAAAGGCATACATACGTTTGCACATATTCTAGACAAAAAAAAACATAATACCTCGAGACCTTTGGTCAACTGCAAACAAAGTACAGTATGCTGTGACAAAACAACAACACTGGCAATACCTCCAGCTCCACTATACACTGAAAGCCCCTTTGTTCCCCAGTTTAGGGTGACAGAACAGAATGCCCAAGATAGCATACTGTCACCACAGGGACATGCACTATACAGTCACAACAGGGAAATGCATAACAGCTAAGGATATCTATAAACAGTTATTGAGCAGCAGGGTGACCCTACAGAATCCCTCAGGCTTAAATGAAGCACAGATCTGGGGCAGAACATATCTTCTCAGGACTGGAATACATTTTTATTTATTTATTTATTTTTTATTTTAGTCTTTGGTAACCTGGTAAGGCCCACTAGGCACAAGTGCCTGTTTTCAGGTGCAAACTGGGAGCACTGGGCAGTTAAGTGACTGGCTCAGAGTCACACAGTATTGCTGGAAAGGTATAAAACAGATGGCCAATGACACTCAGAGCCATTTTACATCATTCAAAATCCTGCATTCATGGCATAGAACTTCCCAAAAAACTATGTAGCTGGGGCCTGTCCAACACAGACAGATTCTGGAAATGTCTGACATTTACAGGCAGTATTATGCATATAATATGGGAATGCACAACACTAAAATAGTAGCTTAGTAGCAGTAGTACAGCTTTATTTATTTGTGGCACCCTTCCTTGGAGGACCAGGGCACCATTACAAAAAATAATATACCTTAATATTCATCTACTGCATAAACAGAATAAAATTCACACCACAGTTGGCTAGGTAGCATCAATTAAGATATGCAATAAAATCAAATATAGGCAACAGACATAAAGTTGAAGGTATTTACATGATCAATATTAATTAATTAAAATCAAAAGTACATAGTAGAGCTGAAAGCCTGGGCAAAGAGTTAGGTTTTAAGGTTCTTTTAAAATATTTCTTCCGATGGAGTCTCTCGGAGTCCTCAGTAGTGGGATCCAGAAAGTTGGGCCTGCCACCCAGAAGGTTCTGTCCTCAGATGTTTTTAACTGGGTTTTGGGGATTATCAGGAGGCCCTCATCAGATGAATGGATGCGGCAAGCAGGACAGAACAGGTGCAAGAGCTCACGCAGATAACCAGGACCCAGGCTGTGCAAGGCCTTAAAGTTTAATAAATCAATCTTATAAGAGATGCACCACTTTACCAGCAGCCACTGCAGATCCCGCAGTGCAGGGATGACATGACTAGATCTAGAAAGACATGTTAACAGTCTTGCATTCTGCACCAGCTGTAGGCATCATAGTGCAACTCCACTGACCCTGAGGTAGAGGGCATTGCAGTAGTTGAGGTGAGACATCATGAAGGCATGTACTGGTGAAGACAGGTCCTCAGGGGAACAAGGGAATGACTCTGGCTTATGTTTATGAGATGATAGAAACCACACTGTAAGACCACTGACACCTGAGCCTCCAGTGTCAGCCATTCATCAAGAATGAATCCTAGATTCTTCACTTGATGGACAGCATTGAGGCAAGAAGCACAAAGGCCAAGGTTCGGTAACCCCTCAGACAACGTCTGTCCCACTCTCCAACCTGGCTCAAACAGCAGTATTTCAGTTCATTGGTGATTGAGCCTTAACCAGCTTGAGGACATCCAGCCCTGGATTTCTGCCAAACATTTGTTCAGCATGTCCACTGCCCCTGGTCCTGAGGTGCGAAAGACAGGTAGAGTCGAGTATCATATGCATAGCAGTGAAACCCAGATCCATACTGTCTAATGATCTTGCCCAAGTGTAGCATATACACTGAAAAAATTGGCAAAAGGACCTATCCCTGGGGAACCCCTGTGGTGTAAGTCCCTTGGGATGATATGCAGGTTGCTTGCACTCAATCAATCAATCAATCAATCAAAATTTTTATTTAACCAGGTGGACACCATTCAGCAAAGCTCTTTTTCAAGGTGGACTTGGGAGGGCAAAAATACAGATAACTAGGTAATACACAAGAATAGCAATGCACAGGCTTGATCAACACAAGCATGGACAATAAATTGTAAGGAGATACAGGATAAGTAACACAATATTTTGCAGTGATACAGGATAAGTAACACAATATTTTGCAGATAGCGAACTGAGCTGGTAACAGTGATTCCTAAAGGTCAGCAACTGTGAAAAGATACAGGATAAGTAACACAATATTTTGCAGAAATACAGGATAAGTAACACAAAATTTTGCAGATAGTAAACTGATCTAGCAACAATGATTCAGGAAGGTCAGCAAATGTGAAAAGATGGGGTGACAAGAGCCATGGCGACTCGACAGGGACCCTGGAATGCCGAGACAAGTAGACTGTGCCCTGGAACACCGTAACAAGTCGACTGGGCCCTTACGCACATGTAGAGGAATGGAATGGGGCAGAGGAGTGGGAAAGAGATGGGATGTGCATAGGTCGGAGGCCTAAGGGAGGGAATGTGAACCAGGGGCAGAGGAAGAACCAGATGAAGGGAACTAGATGGGGGGGAGAGAGAAGAGGAGAGTGGGTACAGTATAAGGAACAGGGCGGAGTAGAAAGATAAGGGGAGAGGAGAGTAGATGGAGCAGGAGAGGACCAGGCAGAGGCTGAGTTCAGGGTCGACAGAAAGGGGTGAAGAGGCAGAGAGAAGTGGAGGAGGAGGGAGGGGAGGGGAGGGGACCATGCAGAAACTGTGATCGGAATACTGGGATAGGCCAATACAACAGTGATCTGGGGACACCCTAAGAGGGGTGGCAATTGATCAAGAGCAGCAAGCACAGGATTCTGTATTATGCTGCAAATAGAGTGTTTTAAAGGCTGTGGTGCTGACTATATACTTTCATTTCACAGTTTTTTGCATGTTATTCGATAGCATGGGAACAGAATGACTAATGGAAGCACAGCCGAATCAGGATCTAGCTTTTGTTACCTTTAAGGTAATATAGGAGGCACTTCTCAGAGTATATCTGCCTAAAGTGCAAAGTGGTAAGCAGGCAGAGATGTAGTCAGGCAATTTGTTAGCAATAGCTTTATATGTCCAGATAGTGGCATTTCTGTGATGTCTTAGGGTAAGAGAGGTCCAACCTACAGCAGAATACAACAAACAGTGGTGGGTGGAATGTGGAAGATCTGAAGAAAGAGGGGTTACTTCTGAAGAAAGAGGGGTTACTAGTGGGGTACCGTAGGGGTCAGTATTGGGTCCAGTCCTTTTTAATGTCTTTATAAGTGACATTGCAGAGGGACTGGAAGGAAAAGTATGCCTTTTTGCAGATGACTCAAAGATCTGCAACAGGGTTGATACACAAGGAGGCGTGGAAAGGATGAAAAGGGACTTGGCAAGGTTGGAGGAATGGTCAGAAGTATGGCAGCTAGGATTCAATGCAAAGAAGTGCAAAATAATGCACCTGGGAAACAAAACCCAGGGAAGAATACACAATGGGTGGGGAGGTAGTAACAACAACAAAAAAGGAAAGGGACCTGTGGGTAATCATATCAGATGACCTTAAGGTTAGCAAGCAACGTGAGAAGGCAGTAGGGAGGGTTGGGGGTATACTGGGATGTATAGGAGAGGCATCTGCAGCAGAAAACAGGAAGTTGTTATCCTCTGTACAGACAGTTGGTGAGACCCCATCTGGAGTACTGTGTCCAGTTCTGGAGACCCCATCTCCGCAAGGACATAGACAGGATAGAGGTAGTCCAGAGGAGGGCAACTAAATGGTGCAGGGTCTGCAAGAGAAGCTGTATGAGAAGAGACTAAAGGAACTTAATATGTATACCCTTGAGGAAAGAAGGGAGAGGGGGGACATGATAGAAACTTTTAAGTACCTCAGTGGAATCAACAAAGTCCAAGAGGGTAGCATCTTTCAGAAAAAGAGACTTGCAAGAACAAGGGGACACAATTTAAAGATAGAAGAAGGGCAGTTCAGGGGCAATGTGAGGAAGTATTATTTCACAGAGAGGGTAGTGGATGAATAGAACAGCCTTCCTGAGGAGGTTGTGGGGTCTAAAACTGTGGGAGAATTCAAGAATGCATGGGACAGACATAAGGCAATTCTTGTGGGGGGTAGGAAGAAATAGGCTGTTGGTTAACTAGGATCTGCGGCCTATCCTGTAGGTAGGGAAATGGGCAGACTAGATGGGCCAAGCGGTCCTTATCTGCCGTCGAAGTCTATGTTTCTATGTTTCTATGATATAAACCTTAGGGCTCTATGATAGAGAGTATCGAGCTTAGAGAGTGCGCTGACTGGGCCTTGGCTATAGAGGAAATCCGCATAATCTAGTAGGGTTAGGAAGGTAGTTTGGACTAGTCTCGTCTACGCATCAGAGGGGAGAAGGCTTTTTATCCTAAAGAGAAGGCCAAGCCTTTGATGAAGCTTCTTTGTAAGTTCTTCTATATGTACCACGAAGAAGAGTCTGTTGTCAAGCCAAACACCCAAGTATTTGAATTGATTTACATACTCCAATTGTTCACCCAGGGCTGTAGATATTGAGGGGAGAGTCCCCACCATGGCTGGATTAGGAAGGTTGGGAAAGGGTGAGAAGAACATAGCTTTAATTTTCTTGGCATTCAAGAGTAATTTTTGGTTTAGGAGCTGGTGCTGAAGTAAGTTAAAATCGTTCTGGAGAGCTGTACATGCCACGTCTGGAGAGGGACCACTAGCATAAAGCACAGTGTCATCTGCGAAGAGATGTATTCGGACTTTCTTTATGGAGGTGTCTATCCTGTTGATGTAGACAGTGAATTGCAATGGTCCCAGGATGGAACCTTGCAGCACACCCCTCAGGAGAGGTTTTAGGGGTGAAATTTCACCTTTAGCTTTTACCTGCTGATAACGGCCTGTGAGGTAGTTCTCGAACCAAGTGGTGGATAAGGAATCCAGTCCAATATGCCGGAGGGCCTTGAGGAGCAGGTCATGATCAACAGTATCGAAGGCCTTGCTTAGGTCCAGGAACACTGCACAGACAAAGTTCTTGCTGTCCAACTCACACTGCCAGTCATTTATGACCTTAGCCAGGGCCGAGATTGTGCTATGTTTTGCCCTAAAGCCTGACTGTAGTGGATTGAGCAGGTTTGCTGAATACAGGTAGTTTCTGAGCTGGGTGTTCATGATTTTTTCCAGTAACTTAGACTAAGTTGGTAGGATGGAGATTGGCCTATAATTATTCAGGTCACTGGGATCTCCTGATTTAAACAGGAGGATAACATGTGCTGTTTTCCAGGTGGTGAGACGGTCACCCTGTGAGAGGGAAAAATTGAACAAATGTGTGATAGGCACTGCTAGGGTGTCATATCCTAACCTTAGGAGGTAAGGCTCGATGAGGTCAGCTCCAGCACTTTTCCTAACATCCAACTGGAGCAGGAGGCTCTCGACTTCCTTCAGGGTTGTGGGTTGGAATACGAAGGATGCATTTGGGAAGGGGATACCTTGGTTATTGAATCTCAGCTGCGATCAGAGTGTATTGGCTGGGGAAGTGTCGAAGGCGAGCCCTGCAGTGGCAAAGTGATTGTTGAAGGCAACAAGAATTGACCGTTTGTTGGTGAGTAAATTGTCACCAGATGAAATTTTAGATGGCAATGAGGCACCGAAAGGATGGCCTTCCATTTCTTTAATTTCCAGAATGTTTGAGGGGCATTTAGCTGATAGATCGATTTGAGTCTGGTAAAACTTAGCCTTAGCTTCTCTAATCATTTTGGTACAGAGGTTCCTTGTCATCTTGAAGAGGTTCCAGTCATTCAAAAGTTTGGATTTATGAGCTTTTTTCCACAACATACTCTATCTCTGTTGCACATAGCTTCCTTCAGCTCAGTGGTGAACCACCGGCGGGGCTTGTTCTTAGCATGGGTTTTCACAAGGGGTGCATGCCTGTTAATAGCGCCTAATACAATGCCTTGGAAAATGTCATAGGTGGTGGACACTGAACTTGCTAAGTAAAAGTCAGACCATTTCACAGAATGAGATAGCTCTGTGACATAAGAGCAGGTATCAAGATACCGGAGGCACCTTTTGAAGGAGAATTTCGATGCACCTGGGGGAGAATGTTTGGACCTCACACAGATGATGAAGCAGAGGCCACTGATTTCTGAGAAAAAGACATCAGCATGGGTGAATAAGTGAGGTTTGCTGACAAGGATAACATCTAGCAAGGTACTGTTAGAAGAGTTTGATTTATTAGGGCATGTAGGTTCTCTGATGATCTGTGTCAGCCCGAGGGGCTTGCAGAGCGTTTTCAGGGGAGAGGATGCATTGGACAACCAGTTTAGATTAAGGTCCCCTAGTAGTATAACCTCAGATGACCTATGCCCCAAAGTGAGACTTAAATTATCTAGGAGTTGCAGCCCGGTCGATGGGGGCCTATAACAGCCTGATACACAAAGTGATAAACCTGGTGAGATCTCAACCTGCAGTGTAAGACTTTCAAACTCGTGAGAGACTGAGGTTGAGTTGATGATGGAGACTGCAAATTTGTCTCTGACATAAATAGCCACCTCACCACCTCTAGACAGCCTATCTGCTCAAAATAGAGAGTAAGAGGGGAGATTAATTTCATTGTTGTTGGTCACCGGGCGGAGCCAGGACTGGGTAACAACCAGAATGTCAGGGGTGGTGCGGCATATCCAATCCTGGATGAAGGTTATTTTTTTTAACAAGCTGCATGCATTCACATGCATAAAGCTTAACCCTTTAATGCTAGGTAAGTCTGTCAGAGATCCAATAGGTGTGGGTGGTCCCGGGTTCGTCTCAACATTACCTGAGCACAGTAGCAGGAGAAGCAGAAGCTTCCTGCAAGATCCTAGGAGCAGTTTTAAAAGTTTGATGCATTCCCGCTTATGGGAAACATGGGCCTGGCATGGTGGGACCCTAAGGCTAAAACCTGTCTGGTATAGAGTTGCATATAATAGTACCTTGCCAGCAAAGTACAGAATATGGTGGGCAGGGTGAGGAGATGAGTAAGTGCAGAATGAGGAGAGCTCGGAGAGAGTAATTCTATGATGTGATAAGTGTGTACCCAAACTCAGGGGGTTGGAACAAAGGGAGTCTATGAGGTAATGGGTGAGTCTCAAGCTGTCTGCAGTATCCAAGTTGTGGGCGTGTTCCCCTGTCTTGGTGGGAAAGGGCTGAGTTGTAGAATTTGATAGTAATGAGGGAAATAGTATCACAAGAAGGCAGAATAGAATCCACATCCTCCATGCTAATATGCCAGAATCCATGATGCAGGGGTATGAGGGACATGAACCTACAAAGAACAAGACAAATTTGAGAGCCTGGGAGTAGGTACGGATAAAAGTTTATTTTTTTTTTTTTTTTCAGGGATCTAGACAAATTTTGACAGGAATCTATACAAGGTGCTAAGATATCCAGTGTATATTAAGAAAGTAACCAGAATAAGGCAGGCAAGATATGTGAAGATATAGTTAAGGGGTGACAATGAAAGGGGGCTTATAGGAAATCAAAGTGGGTGGGAGATAAGCCAATGAGAGGAGGGATAACTAGGTGGGCGGGATAAAGGAGATTTAAGGTGCCTAGGAGGGGGGTGGGGGTGGGATGAAAACCACTGAGGAGACAAAGCAAAGCAAATTTGGCTTCAGGTCCCAGGCAAGGCAACGGACCAATCAGGATGCATTGCCTGGCTAAGCAGCCAATGAGAGTTGTCCCAAAGCAGCACCGAAGTTTTGAACAGAAGAAGGCCGGTTTGCCCTTTCCCTGGTCTGAGGCGCCAAACTCCATTCCTTAGTGCAGGACAGCAGGGGCTGGTTCGGTAGCTTCTGTGCACCGTGGGGCGCCTGCCAATGGTCCTGACCACAGCGGTGGTATAAGCCTGAGGGGGCTTCCTGAGTATCTGAGTGCAGGACAGCAGAGGCTGGTTTGGTAGCTTCTGCGCGCCATGGGGCACCTGCCGACGGTTCTTACCACGGCGGCAGTAGCAGCCTGAGGGGGCTTCCTGAGGATCTTAGTGCAGAAAAGCAGGGGCTGGTTCGGTAGCTTCTGCGCACTGTGGGGTGTCTGCCAACAGTCCTGACCACAGCGGTGGTAGCAGCCCAAGGGGGCTTCCTGAGGATCTTAGTGCAGAACAGTAGGGGCTGGTTCGGTAGCTTCTGCGCACTGTGGGGCGCCTGCCAATGGTCCTGACCACAGCAGCGGTAGCAGCCTGAGGGGGCTTCCTGAGGATCTTAGTGCAGGACAGCAGGGGCTGGTTTGGTAGCTTCTACACCATGGGGCGCCTGCCGATGGTCCTGACCACAGTGGCGGTAGTAGCCTGAGGGGACTTCCTGAGGATCTTAGTGCAGGATAGCAGAAGCTGGTTCGGTAGCTTCTGCGTGCCATGGGGCACCTGCCAACAGTCCTGACCACAGAGGTGGTAGCAGCCTGAGGGGGCTTCCTGAGGATCTTTGTGCAGGACAGCAGGGGCTGGTTTGGTAGCTTCTACACCATGGGGTGCCTGCCGACAGTCCTGACCATAGCAGTGGTAGCAGCCCAAGGGGGCTTCCTGAGGATCTTAGTGCAGGACAGCAGGGGCTGGTTCGGTAGCTTCTGCATGCCATGGGGCACCTGCCGACGGCCCTTACCATAGTGGCGGTAGCAGCCCAAGGGGGCTTCCTGATGATCTTAGTACAGGACAGCAGGAGCTGGTTCAGTAGTTTCTGCGTGCCATGGGGCACCTCCCAACAGTCCTGACTGCAGCGGTGGTAGCAGCCTGAGGGGGCTTCCTGAGGATCTTTGTGCAGGACAGCAGGGGCTGGTTCGGTAGCTTCTGCACGCCATGGGGTGTCTGCCGACAGTCCTGACCATAGCAGTGGTAGCAGCCCGAGGGGGCTTGCTGAGGATCTTAGTGCAGGACAGCAGTGGCTGGTTCGGTAGCTTCTGCGCACCATGGGGCACCTGCCAACGGTCCTGACTGCAGCAGCGGTAGCAGTCTGATGGGGCTTCCTGAGGATCATCGTCTAGGCATTCATATCCTCACTCCTCAGCTGGTGCTGTTTGGAGTCATGGATGAAGAGAATACAGGACTAGTGTCTTCACCTCCATACAATAAATGGCTGCTTGGAACCCTAATTGCTGCCAAGTGAATCCAGCTTAGGCACTGATGGGAACAAAATCCCCCTGCACTGTCAGAGTGACTTCAGGAGCTGGGGAAAATGATCAGCCTTGAGCGAGTGCCCCACAAAACTGCTGGAAGGATGACTGACTTTTTAGATATTTGTGGCCCATATCTCAACTCAGAATACTGTCAAATCTCCCAAGGACATTATATGCCCAACTCAACCCTCCAGTCTACCCCTTCCCCCATGATGGAAAGAGTGCCTGGATGCAGCAATTAATTCACTAGTCGTATGGCTTGCCTGTACAGGTCCCTCGACCCCTCCCCCACTGGACACAATAATGTGATTGTTAGCATTAGGACTGATGCCATTCATTATGCAATTTGACTTCCTCTCTGATATACTGCTGAGTGTTTCCTTATGTAGCATCACTGTAGGCCATGTTTTAAACTTGCTTACATGTGTTAGATCCAAACCAAAAAATGTAGTGTAACGCCATGGTGTTTGACCCCGGCCAGGTTTTTAACTATTCGTTTGTTTAAGAATCCTATTGTTTGACTACATCCTCATTCTACATCAAAACTCAATAAATATTTCTTTAAAAAGGGAAGTGATGCTTCCTGAAAAAGGGCACAGAATCCCGAAGCATTGGAGCCTTATGCTTGTATTCATCAGTCTGTAGGTTGCTCTAACTTTAAATATATTTATAGTACACCCAGCAATACTTCCCAGTGCACAGTGATTTGTGTTTTTGCAAGTTCCTGTCCAAGTTTTCTCTGCTGCAAGGGAGTGCAGCTAGAGCAAGCAAGTGTTTCACAGCACGAGTGTGGGTATTTTGTTTCTTTCTCTTGGGGGAATAGTTAGGCTTTCATGGGGGGGGGGTAGGGCGATAGAGGAGGATGTGCGTAAGACTGCTGTCCTAAATTATTATTTTTGCTGTGTCTTTAATAGCCAAGACAGTGGGCCCTTGCCAAAAAGTGGCAGCAAAGTGGCCACAAAGGGGGTCCTAGAGATCAGGCAACTAGTATTTACAAGCAAAATGGTCCATAAAGGGGTAGCTACCCTAAAGACAGATAAGACCCCAGGACTAGATGAGATGCATCCAAGGTACTCAGGGAAGTGGCAGCAAAACTGGCTGAACTGCTAGTAGGGCTAATAAATGGCTCATTACATATGGGGGATAGTACCAAAGGACTGGAGGGTGGCAGATGTAGTTTCCCTCCATAAAGCGGGTGGGGGGTGCAAGGAACAAGCAGAGAACTACAGACTGGTCAGTCTTACCTCAGTTGTCAACAAGCTCATGGAGTCACTGGTCAAAGAGGACCACATGAACTACTTGGAGAACAATGGTCTCCAAGACAGTAAACAGTGCAGGTTCTTGGCAGGGAGGTCTTGTCAGACTAACCTGATAATCTGTTTTGACTAGGTGACCAGGGCAGTAGATGGGAGCCATGCCATGGATTTAATCTACTATGACTTCAACAAGGTTTTCAACATGGTGCCTCACAGATGCTTGCTGAAGAAAATGGAGGATATGAGTGCAACTAGGCATATAGTAAGATGGGTTGGCAATTGGCTAAGGGATAGACAGCAGAGGGTTGTGGTTAATGGGGTCAGGTCAGTAGAAAGGGAGGTCATGAGTGGGGTACCATAGGTATCTGTCCTGGGCCCAGTCCGCAGTGGTCTAAGGCTCTGAGCTGCAAATCTGGTGACATCCAGCAGACCAGACCTGGGTTTGAATCCCACAGCTTCCACCTGCATACTGTGTGACCCTGAGCAAGTCACTTAACCTCCTTGTGCTCCCAGGTCACTCCTGTAAAAAAGCTTTCAGCTTAGTGTGCTATACCTGGTTAAACAACTACATAAATAAAAAAATAAATAAAAAATATGTTCATCAGTGACATTGGAGTGGGAGTCCAGGGCAGGTTGTGTCTCTTCATGGATGACACAAAGTTCTGTGGGAGGGTGGACAGTGATGAGTGAATCATGGAAATGCAGAGTGACCTGCAAATGCTAGAGAGGAGGTCTATGATTTGACAGGAATTTCAATGCCAAAAAGTGCAAGGTGATGCACCTAGGGAACATGAACCCCAGGACTGAGTACTGGATGGGTTTGTAAGTCTTTGCAGTATGGCTGAAGAACGGGATCTAGAAATTATCCTTGGTGACACCCTCAAACAATCAAGCCAGTGCAACAAGGCCTATAGTAAGGCAAACAGGATGCTGAAGTGCATCAGAAGGGGTATTGACAACAAAGGAAAGAGGCAATACTACCCCTTTATAGATATTGGGTGAGGCCTCACCTGGAGTATTGTACCCAGTTCTGGGGTTCTCATCTCAGGAAGGATAGGAACAGGCTGGAGATGATCCAGCAAAGGATGACAAAGATGATTCAGGGACAACAGTGCAGGTCTTACGAGGGCAGCATCTAAAGACACTGAACATGTACTCACTGGAGACCAGAAGAGAGAGGGGGAGACATGATAATGATCATCAAGTTCTTGAAAGGAATAAATTAGAATGACTGTAGGGAATTATTTTGCATGATTAACAGTTTGAGATCACAAGGGAACAAGTGGAAACTGGCAGGAGGGATGTTCAGGAGGGACATGAGGAAGTATTATTTTACAGAAAAGGGTGTGGAACTGTGGAACAGTTTATCAGCCATGGTGGTGGGTGCTAATACCATTAATGGCTTCAGGCACAGCTCAGACAGAGTGAAGGATATAGTGTTTACTCAGGACAATAGAAACTGGGAGAGGACTACGGGGGGTTGATGGGGAGGACTTGGACCCTGGACGGACAATAGATGCTGAGGTTAGATACGGTACCACAGGCAATCTGGATGGACCATTGGTCTTTTTCTACCTCCATTGTTCATGTTTCTATAATTCTACATTAATACATACATCACTTTTAACCCCCCCCATTAACCTCTACTCATGACCCCACATCCAAGCTTCTCTGTACCTGGTAAAGACCTCCTCACAGTTCATCTTGTTCATTTCTTTCAGGTACTTGAAGGCCTGTATTGTATCCCCCTCTCTTGTCTGCTTTCCCATGAATATGTGTTCAGTACCCTTAGCCGATTCTTGTAGGATCTGACCTCTGGAACCTGAATAATCTTGGTCACCATTCTTTTGCACACCTTCCTACTTTCCCTGCTTCTCTCTGTTTTCCCTGATTTACCTCCCTATCCACATCCCTCTGCATCTGCTTATACCTTCTGAATGTGACTCTTTTAGCATTTACCTTTTCAGACACGTCTTTTGAAATCCATATCAGGCTCTTTTTCTTTTTGTTTTTGCTCACTTGCATGACAGAGAGGTTTGTTGCATTCACGATACACCTTTTTAGCTTCACTCACTGCTCCTCCACCCCACACAGGTCACCCCCACTTGACAATTCATCCCTGAGAAATTCACCCATCTTTATAAAATCTGCCCTACTGAAGTCCCGGACCCTTACCTTTGTGTGGTTCGATTCCATTGCCTTCCTTATGTTGAACCACACTGTGCAGTGATCACTGTTCCCAACGTGGCCTCCTACCTTGACGTCTGCAGCATTGAACCTGTTAGTGAGCACAAGGTTCAGTATTGCCCCAGTCAGTAGTGGGTTCCCTGACAAGTTGCATGAGGTAAGCCCCGTGCAGTGAGTCCAGTACATCACTGCTTCTAGCTGAAGCAGCAGCTTGGAGGCTCCAATCTACATCTGACAGATTGAAGTCCCCCAGCAGCAGCACCTCCCTCTTTTCTGCCATCTTGCAAATGGTTTCTACCAGTACCCTATCTAACTCCTCCCCTTGTGCTGGAGGTCTGTATATCATGCCAGTGTGAATACCGGCTCTGTTCCTTTTCTTCAGGGTGACCCACATTACCTCTGCTCCCTCCTTAATTCTTCTTATTCTCGGAATCTGAAATCTGGTTTGTCACTCACAAACTTGTTCTAAACAACAAAAAAACAAAGGTAATGATTTTTTGCATCACCAAAGTAAACAAAGGAACGTACCTGTAAACATTGTTTTTAATATAGCCATTTGGTCCTCATCGCCTCCTCCCACCAACTGACGATGGGGACACAAAGGCATTTTACAGGTTTTCTCCCCTAGCCACCACCCCGAGACCTGGCACATGGCTGCGTGAGCATGTGGAGGCATGCTATGCACCTTATGGTGCCAGCACAGCCCCTTCCACCTCCCGTAACAGTTTTGCCACCTCCTCTCCACCTATGTTACCCACTGGACCTCCACCCAGTGGGAGCGGAACTATGGGAGAGTGCCAACATACCATCACCCTGGGAGAGGAAAGCTGCCCATCGGCATGCTCGCTCCTGCTTCACCCTCCCCCCCCACTCTGGCACCTCGATGACCCAAGATCATTCCCGAACCCAGGTCGCTGGTATAAAATGAGGTGTGGCATCCAGTGCCCCTCAACCCTCAGTGCCACTGGGCCGGCAATCTGTAAACATTTTAAATTGGCAGCTCTCCCCTGGAACAAGTCAACAGTTTTAAACACCTCAGTGTCACTTTTGACTCCTCCCTCTCTTACCAAGACCATATTACCTAGTCAGCACTGCCATAAATGTCAGAATTGGTCTGTTATACAGACACAGACACTGTATGCCCCCTGATGCTCTCCTTCTAGCTGTAACAAGCTCTGTACTATCTATAGTCAACTACAGGATTGTTTTCTATGGGTCAGTTGCTAACACTGCTCTCCAAAGGCTCAAGATTGCCATGAATAAAGCCTGTCATATTGTGGCTGGGTGTGACAGGCGCACTCACACCTGTGACCTCTACCGACTGACTAGCTGACTCAACTTTGATTGCAGGCTCAGATATCAAACAAGTCTTCTAGCCAAGAAAATTGACTTAGAGCTCACCCTTCCAGGGCGGAAGCACTCATGTAGAGCACTAATTATTGAGCACTGCACATTTGAGCGACTCAATAATAGCGCTCTACAAGAGAGCGAGTGGTGGAATACCTCACTATATCCAGTATAGCAAGTACATCAAAGAGTTGTACTCGCAATACAGGATATAGCATCCTTTGTGGCCAATTCTTACTGAGCTGCTTGCATAGCATAGTGGTGTACACCACTGCTTGCGATGCAAGCAGACCCGAATTCAGGTCCAGCTACAGGCAGGAAACATTTTTTTTCTTTACGGTCCGGTAACTTGCCCCGTGGTCCGCACTCCCCTTGGAGTTGGTTATTTAAGTTTGGAGGGTGCTGAGGGGGCTTGCCCCCCACAAGGGTGGGCATGGAAGCACAGCCCCCCGCATAAAAAAAGAGTCCTGTGTGATTTAGGTAAGTATTGTACCGATCGTTGCTATTTGTAACGGTCGGTACAATATGTGTCGCCCTTTTGACTATGGGCTCAAGTTTGCCTGCTGTATGTGATAGGCGGTCTTTGAGACTCGCCTTTATAGCTGCAGAGGTCGTGAGGGCAAGCAGGTTGTTCAGCCCTCCCCAGAGCCCCCAAGCCCCGCGGATCACTGATCGGAAAGCAAGCTGCAGAGGTTGTGAGGGAAAGCAGGTTGTTCAGCTCTCCCCAGAGCCCCTGAGCCCTGTGGATCGCCGATCGGAACATAAGGTAGTGATCCCACACCCAAGGCAGAGCACCAGCTGACTGCGCGAAGGGATTTTGAATTTGGCGCCTTTTTGAACAAAGGCACTTGCTTATAACAGTCGGCAGAGCACTATAGATAGTTTTTTTCCTGCCTGTTCCATGCTCCACCTACCTATATTTGCTCCAGGCAGAAGTGAACTTTAAGGATACCTTCCTCCAGGCAAAAGTGATCTTTAAGAACTCTATGTACACTTTATTCTGCCTTAAAGGCTGTACAATACGTAGGCCATAGTACACCGGAGCCTAAGTCGGGGGACTGTGCACAGGTTGCTAACTCATTTCTGCCATTTCAGTTAAAATGATAGCTCATTTCTGCCTTTTCAGTCAAAACCTAAAACAAGCGACTAAAGCCGCACCAACAGAAACACTGATTCTCGTATCTGCCTGTAATTTGAACCCTAGGCTACGTATGTTAGGGAAAGAAATGTTGTAGTACCTGCAATTTTAACTCCTCCTTCCCTACCTGTTATTTAAACTCTGTTCTTCTCTTCTGTTCCATAGATGCAGAGGTCGTGAGGGCAAGCAGGTTGTTCAACCCTCCTCAGAGCCCCCGAGCCTCGCGGATCACTAGTCAGAATGCAAGGTAGTGATCCCATGCCCAAGGCAGAGCTCCAGCTGACTGCGTGAAGATGATCCCCACCACCCCACCGCCACCCTTGGTGAGCTCCTACCTATATAGGCTATACCGTGTGATTGTCTGAACCAATCAGCTCTCTTTTCCATTTGCTCCTTATACTTTCCTAACACTAGTGGCCACCCCTGAGCAGTGTTTCTAACTCACATCAAAATGTCCCCTCTCTCTCTAGCATTGGTTGCTCTGCTCATAACTATATCGTCCCTTCCACCCTCTTCCTACCCGACTCAACAATTCGCTCTGCCACTCATCTCTGAGACTGGAAAGCAGCCTCCCCACTCTTCCTCTACCCTGGAGCACCACCCTCTGCACTGCTGACAAAACTGGGTACTGGGAGCTACCATCCTCCCTCCCTCCTTTAATGCTGGGTTGTCTGCTGTAAATGTCTCCTACTCTTTTGACCCTAAGTTTACCTCGTGTACACCGCACCACCTCCCTATCCACTGTAAGTCACTAAGAAACATGTGCCTGTTAAAACAACTCCTGCCACTCCTGCTCGTTATAGCTGGTGATGTAAAATGAAACCCTGGTTCTACCTCCCCAATAAACGGTCTCCACTCCACCACGGCAAATCACCTTCCAAGAGGGTTCAAAATAGTATATCTAAATATATGCAGCATTCTGAGCAAAATAACAGCTTTACATACAAGTGTCTTATCACTACGGTCGGATATCTTAATCATTATAGAAACCTGGCTGAAACACTACAACCTTGATGCCGAATTCTCAATACCTGGCTACTCCCTCATTCGGCAGGATCGTCAGGGAAAAAAGAAGGGTGGTGGCACTGCCAAGTACATCTCCTCCAAACTGCAGTTCACCACAATCAAACCTACTTCACCCACGTTGTCATTGCATTCCCTACTAATCAAAGTCTCTCTCCTGCACTCAATTCCTATATACGTAGCTGGGTCTTACTGCCCTCTGGACACACCACTTCCTATCATCCTAGACCACCTAGGCACCCTGAGGTTCCTCATGGCAGGAGGTGAACGTCATATCCTGGGGGATTTCAACCAGAACTGGCTAGCCAGCACAGCCTCTAAAGCACATTGTCAAGTAAATGCACTAAACCTGTGCCAACAAATAACTGAACCCACTCGGCTCAACCATAAATCCGAGAAGCATACTCTACTGGACTGGGCCCTAACCACCCACCCCCATCGTATAATTGATGCTGGCCTACTACTCTCTCAGTGATCACCACGTGATTTGTTTGGTGCAGAAAATATTCAGACCTAAGGCCCTTCCCCCCCGCATATTGTATAATAGATCTTACAAATCCCTGGATCTGACCACGCTCCTAAATGACCTCACCAACATCGATTGGTCCTATATCCCTAGGGCTCCCTCCATGGATGAGGCCCTCGAATTCTTCATGACCAGATTCCTGGTTATCTGGGACTCCCATGTGCCTCTCAGAAGATCCAGAGTAAGAGGATCCTATCTACCCTGGGTAACAACTAACCTCTTGGAACAATTACTAGTCAGGGACCGAGCCTGGAAAACCTATAAGGCAACAGGCACTCAAACGGCTCTGCAACACTACCGCTCACTAAGGAATGCCTGCACAAGACTCATCCATAAGGCCAAATCAAATTATTTCAAGTCTGCTCTCCACAATAACTTTACTCATAAACTTTAATTTATCAAACATTGGGCTCTCCAATGAAGCACTGCTCTGGTTTTCAAGCTACCTTGGAGAGGGTCCAGTGGGTTAGGATTGCCGGTGTTACCTCGGAAGAAAAGCCAGTCCTTTCAGGGGTCCCACAGGGGTCCATCCTGGGGTCACTACTCTTCAGCCTCTTCCTCAACGACCTTCCCAGTGTCTGCCACCAGAAATTACTGCTCTAGGCCGATGACGCAGTCATGTTCACCAACCACCAAAGCTCAGAGCTCCTCGAGAAACAATTACAGCTTGAATTCATGCGCATCAAAGAATGGTTCAGGTCACACAAACTGGTCATGAACTACAGCAAAACAAAGGTTATGACCTTCTACAATGCCAGGAGCAAGTACAAATCCTGTGACCTCACCATCCTAAACCAACCAGGGATCTTACTTGAACACGTTCCTGATTTTAAATACCTAGGTGTCACATTGGATAGCTCACTGTCCTACCATCGGCACATAGATTCTGTCACCAAAGCCACCAACATCCGTATAGGCCTGCTCTACAGGCACAAACACTGCATGACTCCTGACACTCTCCGGTTGGCTATCAACAGCTCTGTCACCTGCATCATCGATTACGGGCTAGCAATTTATGGTTCTGCCTCTACCTTTGCCCTCCGCAGAATTAGAGTTGCACTCAACAAAGCATGCAGGCTGCTAACTGGGGCTGATCGGCTAACACACACTTGTGACCTATACACTCGGGCAGGATGGCTACCTCTCATCAGCCGGATACAGTATCAAACCTGCCTCTTAGCCAGAAAAGTCCTCCTCGGGGTCATGCCCCCGGGCATTGAAAAGCTACTTTTTGACCACCACAGCACCCAGAGAACTAGAAGTTCACAACAACTAACCTTCCTTGTCCCCAGATGCCAGACTACCATGGGCCAGAGGACCTTTGCCCACAGAGCACCACAGTGGTACAATACTCTTAACAAAGAAACTCTTACTGCTGCTGCTCTTGGCCCTTTTAAGAGACAACTCCGACTTCATCTCATTTCAACTAGTCATTGTGACTGCCTCGCCTAATCAGGGGCCCACTGTTCACTGCCCTCCACTTCAGTCTTGACAGCTATCTCTCCCCGCCTTGCCCCCCTCTACCTGCCTACCCCCTTGCCCCATCTCCCTTTCCTCCCCTGGGGCATTTCCTGACTTCTATCCCTCCTCTCCCTCCCCTTTAGGGCTCTTACCCTCACCCTCTACCCTCCGACAATGGCCTTCTTGCCTGCATACCCCCTTCCCTCTCACCTGCAGTGCTTATTTCCAGGATTGCCCTTGGCTGGTTATGTCATGCTACCTAACATTTGGCACATTTTGAATTACTGGAATTTCCTAAGCCTCAGTCTCTTACTTCTTGTTATTGTGTAACTATGTATTATTATGTTGACCTTTGTATGTATGTATATCCCCCATTCCTTCAACGTGGAACCTTTGTAAATGAGCAGTTCCTGCTCAAAGGTATTTGTAATCCTAGATTTCAATAAAATAAGATAAAATAAAATAATCATCCAGCACAATTCTGGAAGTCAATTAAATCCCTCCTTGCCCCACCGGCCCAACCCCCTACTCCAACCCTCAATATAGCAGGAAATATTATCGCTGCACCGAGCACTGTAGCCACAGAGCTTTACTCCTATTTCACAAACTGTACATCCACTCTACTCTCCTCTCACCCCTGGCTCCCTCCCCCTGTTCCCCCAGTTTTCTCCTCACCTGTCAACTTCTTGTTTCGCCTTGTTACACCCGCTGAGGTACTAAAAATACTTTGGTCTCTAAATCCTGCCAAAGGAAAATGCCCCTCGGGCCTTGACTCCAAAATGATCCATTTTTCTTCCCCAGCCATAGCCAACCCTCTAGCCGCTCTCTTTTACCTGTCATTCCAACTTGGTACCATCCCTACAAAATGAAAACATGCCGCAGTCATACCCCTCACCAAAGGAGGCGACCCTTCCTCCCTGTGCAACAACCAACCTATATCGCTACTCCCCATCCTAGCCAAAATCCAGGAGCACCTTGTACTAGCCCAGCTCTCCCACTTCCTCGACTCCATCTCCTTCTTCACTCCTTACCAGGCTGGGTTTAGAAAAAATCACTCCACTATCACCTCTCTCCTCCGTCTCACCAACACCATCCTCACGGGCATGGATGAAGGGGAGATAACTGCGGCTATCTTCGTTGACCTGGGTAAGGATTTTGACGTGGTCTCTCATGCTCTGTTACTGTCCAAACTCACCCAAGCTGGACTGACAAAGCCTGGCCACCAATTGGTTCCAGTCATACTTGGCAGGCAGGTCCCAGTCTGTCCGAATGGGCTCAGCCTTCTCCACCTCACTCCCTGTTACCACCGGGGTCCCCAAAGGATCTGTCCTAAGCCCTTTGTTGTTTTCTATCTTCTTCAATGATCTGCCTACAGCCTGCCCTCATATGCCTATCCACATGTATGCAGAGGACACGGTGCTGTATGCCTCTGGGTCATCCCCCTCCACCATGGCAGCCTGCGTGCAGCAGGATTTTGACTCTGTCCAATGCTGATTCTGTTCAAATCAGCTATTTCTGAACCCAAATAAAACTATCTCCCTAACATTCATCACTCGGGCCAAACTGTCCCTCTCCCAGCCTCCCCAACATTCCACACATTGGAAGGCTCCCCCCTGGAGGTTTGCACTTCCTACAGATACTTTGGGGTCTGGTTAGACCAACGTCTTGATTTCACCATGCATATTGACACTATACATAAGACGCTACACCCTATGCTAGGTGCATTATACCATAATAAAAGCTGCATCCCCCTGCCCACGTGCCTGGCTATCGTTCAAAAGATGATCCTCCCAATAATGGACTATGGGGATGTAGTCTACTGTGTAGCCCCTAAATCCTCCCTTACCAAACTAGACCCTATCTTCAACTCATTCTGCCATTTCTCCCTGGACTGCCCTCCCAGTACACATCACTGTGACCTCTACCATTCCTTAGATCTCCCTTCTCTCCACAATAGGAGAGTGGTACACAGTGCTAGAACTGCTGCAAAATTCTGGTCACAGTCCCTCCCCTCCTACCTTGCGTCCACCCTTAATGTTCTTTCCCCTCCAGCCTACTCACTCAGGAACATTGATTCTCAGCTACTTCACATCCCCCACAGGTCCACCAGGTCTGGACAGGCTGCTTTCAGCTTCTGGATGCCTAAGTTATGGAACTCCCTGTTGGTTGATATTAGACATGCCACCAGCACTCCTCACCGTAATGCTCTATTCAAGACTCAATTCTCCACTACTTGCTCATGCATTTCAGGCCCTCTGAAGCCCTTGCAACCTTGCTGGCAACTGTTTCATATCTTTGCTAACTATTACCCTGCTGTTGCCAACCCTGCTTATTGTTATGATGTTGGTTGCTGTGTAATTATGTAATTATATGAGTATAGCCACCTTGCCTGTACTACCCTGTTTGTATATTACTATATATTTATATGGATTTGCCTACTGTGTCATGACTGTACTGGTGAATTATGTACATGTGTAAATTTCTATTAACACTGTATCCTACCTATCCCCTATACCCCCAGGGCGCATCTGGAATTGAGCGGTACTCTGCTCAGTATGCCTTCCTGGTAAAACTCTTAAATAAGTAAATAACTAAATAAATAAATCACATAAAACCCTCCAGGGCTCCAACACCTTATTACTCCGGCTTTTATAGTTCGAACAACCAGAAGCTCCATTAAAGCATCCTTCCTTGTCCCCCACTGTAGGACATCCATGGAGCAGAGGGTGTTTATGTATAGAGTTCCATTATGGTTGAATGCCCTTCCATCCTGTATTTCATCTAAAGTGAAATTTTGCCCTTTCAAAGCAAATCTCAGGGAGCACCTCCTTTCTTCCAGTCAATGTGACTGCTTCTAGCCCCCCCACCCCTCCTGTCCAGGTTTTAAGAAGGTCTTCTCTGACTGCATCAGCCCCACCTATCTCTTCCTGCATCCAGCACCTACCCACACCCCCTCCCTCTACCCTTAAATTCCGCATATTACTGACTACTAGATTTTGAATGTTTTGTGCCGGGTCTTGCATGGCCTAATTTTGCTTAAATACTTCTGTAGAATGTACTATTTGTTTAATCTGTACTGACTGTCTCACTGTGTGTATCAGTAAGTAATTGTTTGTTGATACACTGTATTATTTGGATCCTCCTTATTGTATGTATGCACCCTTAATTGTCTTGCACTTCTTTGACGTGGAGCCTTTGTAAAGGAGTCTCTGACTCATAGGCTTGTAATTTCGATACTTTCAATAAATAAAAAATAAATTAGCAACAGGATTAGACAAAGGAGAGTCCGTGGATGCAGTGTACACTGACCTCTCTAAAGTATAATTTGACTACTAGACCATACATTATTGCTAAATTGGTTTGAACAGATAGGGATGTCAACAAGGGCTAATAATTGGTTTCAATCACGTCTGTATATTTGGGAACACCAAGTTATGATAAATGGTATACTATCAAACTTACAAGTTTTGACTAAAGGCACCTACAGTGGTCCATTTTAGGACCCCTGTTGTTTTTGATATATGCAAATGATTTGCCCAAATACATAACCAAAACAGAAGTAAAACTTTATGCAGATGATACAGTTTTGATAAGAAGAGCGGCATCTCAACCTGGATTAGAAAAAAACTAGCAGCATGATTTTAACAGACTTCAGGAATGGTTTTTGAAATAAAAAATGGTATTGAGTGCAAAGAAAACACAGGTGTTGTTATTTAGGCATAATGGGAGCAAAAGCAAGGATACAATAATTATAAATATTGAAACATTACATGGGCAGGCATTAATAAATGTAAGAGAGTACAAATACTTGGGAGTGATTATTGATGATTCATTGAAATTTGATTCACATTTAAATAGCATTGTTAAAAATGTGAATAAACAACTGAGTGCACTGAAAAGGAAAGCCTGTTTTATTCCCAAAGAGACTAGAAATATACTAGCAGTACAACTCTTATTACTATCGTTAGAGTATGGAAATATTGTTTATTAACATGCAAATTCTGCAACACTAAAAAATTAGATATAACATACTAGAAGCTAGTGAGATTTGTATTCAGAGGTACCTTTGATAAACATCGCTGTTCGATGTATAGCAATCTAACCTGGGACTCCTTAGAACTTAGAAGAAAAAAACTGAGAGCAATAACAGCTTTTAAATTGAATAAATGAATTATTAACAATCTTGAGTATGAAGACAATGTATTTCCTATGCATACTCATAAACTGAGAGAAGTAAAGAACAGTGGAGAAGGGATTCCCAGAATATTTAATTATTTCAGAATTATGAAAGTTTCTTGGTGGGTAACAAAATAATGGAATGCTTTACTTCCAGAGATCAGGAAAGCTTCAGCATTGAACATGTTTAAATCTATGATACATAGAAATCTAGTAGAAATTTGTACTTGTTACTAAATTTTGTTAATGCCTGATACAACCTGTGTGTGGTGATGTGTATCTATGTAAGAATTTGTAATATCATTTCATTTACTTTATTGTAACTGCTGTTTTGCATTGGAAGTGTTAGAATGTGTAATTATGTGGTATTGTACAGTTTAACTATTATTTGTATACATCCTTTGTAACACAATCAGTACAACATTGTAAACAGGGCTGTAATAAGTCCTAACGGTTTTATCCTGTTGAAAAATAAACATTTTATCTATCTATCTATCTATCTATCTATCTATCTATCTATCTATCTATCTATCTATCTATCTATCTATCTATCTACTGTATCTGTCTGTCTGTCTGTCTGTCGGTCTGTCTGTATCTATCTGAACCCCTCCTCTCTGCACATTCCTTTAACCATAAGTTGAAGCTCCTGGAGTAGAGATCCCTCTCATCCCCCTGTCGTAGACAGGCAACACTTCAGCAAAAGCCACTATGTGCACTACCTGCCTAAGACCACTCCCCAGTTCCTTGAAATCCTCTTGCACTGTCCCAATCCCATCCCTAGCTAGGTCACTAGTCTCCAGGTGGACAATGACATCTAGCTCCACCTACCTTCCAGCTGTCCTATGACCCTCAGGACTCACTTTCCATCCCTCCAGTCCATGGCACATCATAGGCATCTAACCTCCCTCTCCACCTGTTCAATATTCCCAAATGAAGCCCCTTCACAATCAAAAGTTGCTTTCTCCTCTTCTGGGGGTCCTCTACCACCCTTCTTGCAGTCTCTGCTACAGACCCCAACATCTCTCCTAGCCACTACCATGGGTGTTTCCTCCTGGCAGTCAAGCCCCACCAAAGTGGTGTATGAATTTCATAGTGGTACTGGTTCAGGAATGTACCTCTGACCCACCTCCCCCACCCTTCCAGAGCCCACCATAGTCTAGCCGCTCTTTCTCCCTGGCATCCTCTGAGGTAATGATGTGAGACTTGGTGGCCCCTGGGTGTGGGAAGAGGTTCCACCAAAAGCAAACAGTAGCACTCGAGACAATCCAAAAAGTCCATGCAAATTAGTGGTGCATAAAGAGATTTATTAGCCCAATGGCTTATGGAAGAAATAAGCAATGCACAGTGCTCCTTCCTGACCACCCAGCACTTTGACTCCTTGCGAGTCTTCATTAGAAGTGTCAGGTTGCCTGAATGCCAGCCAGTTAAGCCTGGAATTAAGCAAACTCCTTCCTCAACCCAGAGAGGTGCATGCAGATGGGGCAGCCACACAGTCTCCAGAAAGTCTCTTTGAAAACTGCTGCCCCACAACAACTGCACTGCACCCCTTCAAGCATTTTCAATTACTCCTCTTCTCTGTATTACTTACAAATAGTTGTGTACCTTTATCCCTGATAGGGTGTTTCTAGTTTTTCCCTTTTAGTTGATTGTTATGCCCCTTGTACAATTACCCTGTATAGGGTGTTGCTCCTATTCTAAGTTTTGACCAACTCTTCCATCATGTACCTTAACTTTGAAATAAATTACTACTCTTAAATGTTTTATACACACTCTAATACTTTTTAAAATGTTTAGCATCAAGACATCTATACTGTCACATTACCAAAACAATAATTTTTTAAAACACTTTAACATCAACACATCTATAGTATCACATTACCAAAACTAATAATAATGTGAAGTATGAAATACAGATTATCAACCCCTTTTTTGTACACCTTACAGATTGTATAAATTAGCCCACGTTTACACTTATTGCATCTGATGTATTGATGCTGGGTGTTTCCCCTCACAACTATTTACATATCATTACTGTCTACAATTAGATAAGAACAGCTTTGCTCAGCTTAGGGTTTGCACTTGGGGTGTAGCATCTTCTGCCAACTGTTGTCCCATGCTGTCACCCCAGGTGTGACCCATTTAAGCTTAACCCTTTATCTTGAGGACCGCAGTGGAGGACTGCTTGGCCAAAGCCTTATAGTACTAAATGCAGGTCCCTCCTACAAGCTGGTTAGTTTCACGATTGGAGTAGAGGGCAGGGGTGGGGCGCAGTTGTAAACCAGGAAGGCCCACACAGTCCAAGAGAGCTGACAATGTTATCACAGTCCAGTAAGTCCCAACAAATGCTATCAAATGAGCTCAACTGGCTCCAGTTCCCTGCTGCAGCACAGCACAGTTGATGAAATGCTAAGAACATGTTGACTGAGTCCAAAAGCTGTGCATTATGTTTGGGGTCCATCCTGCAAACTGGTTAGTCTTCGGATTGGAGCACAGGGTCAGGGGGGCAGAGTTGTAACCCATGAAGCCCTACAGAGTCCAAGAGAACTGCTGATCTTATCACAGCCCAGCAAGTCCCATAAAGTGTTGGCAAATGAACCCGACTGGCTCCAATTCCCTCCTGCAGTACAAAACAGTTGATCGAATGTTGAGAAGGTGTCTGCTAAGTTAAAAAATTCCTAGTAGATCCTAGAGGATAATGGCATCTGCAAACAGTTTGCATTTGCATTATGAAATATAAAAAGGTGTGCCACAGATACTTCAGTCTGATTGTGATTAGCATCATACAGATGCATATCAGATGGATAGTTTCCTCATCATCACCAGGATGAAAGTTTTATGAAAATTGTTTTTAATTCTGTTAGTCTACTGTGTATTTTATGTGATGTTCTTTATTAATTCTGGTATGGGGAAGCCACTGGCTTTTTAAATATTGGCCACATTTCATAATGAGGCAATACAGCACAATTATTGATTTTAATGTTAATATGTATTCGATTAGTACTATTTTATTGGCATTTATATTTGTATGTGCTCACATGTGCTCATGTTGCACTATTTAAACTGACAATTTGCTGACTTGCTTCACTCTTGACAAAGCACTAGTACTGAACATGAAACATCGAGTCCTGTGTACTGTCAGCCATATTTTATCTGTGTATATTAATACATTTAAGTCACTTTTTGTAGCATCTACATTGAACTTCTTCACTCTTTGGTTAGGATTTCATGGTGGTGGACCTTTTTTGTTGTGTACCTAGTCAGAGTTTGCAATGGTCTGTACCTGGTGAGAGATTTATGAGATGTTTCCATCTTATATAATGTAGACCTGCCATATACTTTTAACACTGTGGATCACACAGTATTGTTTGACAAACATCTGGGGCTTGGAGGACTGTCTGGGACTGTTCTCAGATGTATAAAGTTAATTTGTTAGTGAAAGGAAGACTCTGTAGTGTAGGTTCACACTGATAATGTTTGGTTGCCCTTGTCTGCAGAGTCTCTCAGGGTGTGCCTTGTGGTTGTCAGCCCTAATGCTCAACCCATTCCATGTGTAAGTAAGCTGAGATAGGTACAGTATATGAGAATGAGGTGAGCGTTAGTGTTGAAAACCCCAAGGCACACCCCAGACATGTTGCTGCCTGCTGGGTGGGGGTGGGTGTTAGGGTTGGAAACCCTAATGCCACATTGCCCTGCTTTTGTCACTTTAACCCTAACTGATGTATTAATGGAGTTTTTTTGCAAAGAATTTACTTACTTTTTGAGATAGTATAATCATATCCTCATTTGGCTGTGGGAGCGTAGTGCCCTCTGGGCCCTGCTCTTCAGTCCCTCTATAGATGCGTACGTGTATGTTGTCATGGAGGCTTTTCTGCCAGAACAGCAACCGCATTGTCAGCAAAGCCTTGTTATTACCTTACCCCATGAATGCTGGGCTGAAAATGTTCAAATCCCTGCCGAAATATCATTCCGTGCTACCACAATGTCATTTCATGCCACAGGTGAAAAAACACATTTTGACTAGGATTTGAAAAATGACAGCTGTCACATTCATGAGGGGATGTAAAAAAATGTCTATGTTGAAAATTTAGGGTGAAAAATGTTAAATTACTGAAGGTACGAGTGAATATAGTTACATTTAAATGCATGTGCATAACTTTGTGATTTTTACATATTTTGATCCCATATTTTAAACATTGCCTTCTTATGACCCCACCTCATGAACAAATGTTATGAAAGATTTCAAATCACATCCAAAATATGATTTCCCCAAGCAACAGTGAAATTGCCTTTTGGAACGGATTTGTGAAATACCAGTGACATTGTCCATGAGGTGGGGTCCCCGAGATGCTATGTTGAAAATTTGGTGTCACAATTATCTGAATATATCCCATTTGGTGCTGGTAACTCATGGAATAGAAATAATGATGTAGAATTACAGTATCCTAGATTTTATTTTAGATCTACCTCCTCAGAGGAAGTCAGGAGATATCTGTTAAAAATGGACCCACATCCCTCAGTAGGGAGGGAGGGGATTGATTACCATCTCATGAGGATCACCACTGATTCACTTTGCCATCCGTTATCTTATATATTTAATTTATCACTTTGTAATTCTGTTTTCCCCACAGTTTGGAAGGATTCTGTTGTTGTACCAATATTTAAGGCTGGTGATCCAACGAAAGTTCAAAATTATAGACCCATTTCTTCATTAGCACCTCTCTCAAAGGTTTTAGAGAGAATAATATCAGATCAAATGACCAAGTATCTCTCAAAGTATAATGTCCTCACACCCACTCAACATGGATTTAGGCCAGGTCACAGTACTATCATGGCTTTGGTTGGGTTCATGAGCACTGTCCAGATGGCCATGGATGATGGGCAATATACTGGGGCAGTGTTTGTGGACCTCACCAAGGCATTTGACTTGGAAGATCATGGCCTCTTACTATCATCTCTTTACAATCTGGCTGTGTTGGGTGAGGTGGTAGAGTAGATTGGGAGTTACCTAAATTCATCATTCACAGGTAACAAAGATTGATGGATATTTTTCTAAACGTGCAAATGTTTCATTAGGTGTTCCACAAGGGTTGAGTTTGGGTCCTCTTTTGTTTAGTTTATTTTTAAACACTCTTCTCTCTGTCTGCACTAGTTCCCAGAAATTACTTTATACAGATGATGCGGCAATCCTCACAAGCAGTCCAAATATTAGTATAGTTCGAAAAGATCTGACAGCTGATTTTCAGGCAGCCCATAATTGGTTTATGGAACACAGACTTGTTCTGAATGAAAAGAAAACCAAGTCTATGGTTTTTCAAAAGGTAAGAAAATGAAAAGGTACAGATACTGAGTTATTATTACATACAGTGCAGGGAAATATTATTGAACAATTTCAACAATTCAAATATTTGGGACTTATAATAGATGAGGGTATGACATTTGAACCACATATTTCTAATCTGATTAGAGCTGTACATCAGAAACTGGGGGGTTTATACAGACTTTCTCCTTGTCTTGCACCATTTACTAGAAGAATGCTTGCTAATAATTTTCTTATTCCTTCTATTGACTATAGTCTTATGATTTATTATGCTGCAGGGGATGGACTAATAAAAAAAGTTACAATTCTTTAAATCAGATTTCTAGATTTTCTACACAACTTTCAGCCAGGACACATCATTGTCTATAACTGAGGGAGGCAGGCATTTTGCCATTAGACCTGTGTTTTAAGCTTCAACTGAGTATGTTGGCAAAGAAAATAACATTAAATGGGGTTCCTGAGGTTATTGTTACTCTTTTCAAGAAACATGTTAGTTCTGCTTGTACAAGGTCTGCTGATTCTACTTATTTTGAAATACATAGGATGAAGACCTCTAATGGCCAAAAAACTCTGTTGTATTTTCTTCCTTGTTTTTCTAATCATCTGTTACCCATTTTAAACAGTCTGAAAGGATCATTAATGAGTTTCAGGAAAAGACTTAGGAACTATCTACTTCTTGAAAGTGAATGCAAATGCTGTGTCTGATATTTATGTAATGTAAACTATCCGAGTATTGAGATCAATTGTGACCAGTACTTTTTGTATTTTTATATCATGTATATTTATTATTGTATATACTGGTCTAAATGTATGTTTATGTAGAACTGGTTGACCATGAAAACGGGTCTTCGGCCCATGGACTTACCAGTATAAACAAATAAAACAAACAAACAAACAATATGCCAAAATGGCCAAGTTATGCATCAAAGTTGAAAACCCCATTGAAATACATTGAAATGCATTTACCTTAGTTTCTCATATTGCATTCGCCGGTTCTAGCAGCAAGACGTGTCTTCCATAGGAGAGTGGATCTTCAGAGTGGCACCTGCTTAGGTGAGTGAGGATGTGTTGGGGATGTGGGGGGTGTGGGTGATGGGTGCTGAGTGGGAGGTGGGGGTGAGGGGATCAGATCAATTAGGGACAGTTTCCTTTTTTTATAGGTAGAAAAAAACACCTATGGACCGTTTTCTTTAGTTCAGGTTGATGGTGATTGGAGGGTGGGGGTGCCACTAGACACTAGGGAAAGGGGAAAGAAGCAATGGAGACATTGATCAGAGGCTGGGGGTTGCCACTAGATATTGGGGATAAAGAGTGTCTAAGGACAACCATGGGGACAGTGATCAGAGGGTGGGGGATGCCACGAGACAGAAGGGAAACAACAAGGCTAGTGATCGGGGGGGGGGCATATCACTAGATACCAGGAAAAAATGGAGATGGCAATCTGATGGTGGGAGGATGCTACTAGACACCAGGAAACTATGGAAACAGTGACTGGAGGGTGAGGGGCTGCCACTACACATGGGAAACAACAGGGCCAGTGATTAGATGATTGGGGGTGCCACTAGACACCAGGGAAGTTATAGGAATGGCACTCGGAGAGTGGGAGGTGCTACTGGACACCAGGCAAATGATTTTCCATCATGAAAGAGGATCCTTTTTTGTGACTTGCAATATGAAAAAGTCATGCAGAAAGATTTATAATGTTTTTTTAAAAAAACTTGAAAAGCATTTCTGCAACAGATAAGTGCAGAATCCAGAAGAGGGAGTCCCGATAAGCAAGCTACAGCTGTTGATTTCTAAAAAAGACATACTTTTTAACATTATTTCATTTTGTTTCCCTCACTAACTGTAAAACAAAATGATGGCTACACAAAAAAGATATTCCTTATGTGACATCGGATCACCCATTTGCAAAAAAGGATTACTCCTTTGCAACAAAGCATCCTTTTTCAAGCGGGACATATAACTGCTCCAGTTGAAAATAATGGGAGAGTTTAAAATTGACTAACTTTGGAATGGGTTAATATTTTTCACCAAATCTTCCAATGGCACTTCTGTAACCAAAGACCTTTCTACACAAATTTCAGACCAAAATCCCAAGCCATTTTTCTGCAGCAATGTGACAAAGAATTTTACAAAAAAATGATAATTTCCACATTTTTGAAACTCTGTATCTCTACACCCACACATCCAACTGGAATGAAAATTGCTACATCAAAAGCTCTTTGGTCCCTGGTGGTGCTTGCAAAATTTCATGCAAATCACTTGAATGGTTGTGAAGTTATTAAAGTGCAACTTTTCAAATTTAACATAGAAATGAAGGTTGAACCCTAACTATAGGGGCACGACCTTGCCCCTATAATTATTTTCCATGGTGGAGGGTGCCTATTTCATACAGGGAAAGTGTGGGGTTGCATCTGTAGAGCTGGAGTAAACTGCATGTAGTGGTGTTGTGCACTGTACAGTGCATGCATGCATGCATACGGTGTGTTGTGATATTTCCTGTGGTCTTGTGGCAATGTGTGTAGGGGTGTATGTGCATACCAATGTGACTGTTACTGTGTACATGTGATGTACCCAACAGAGATGTGCATACTCTTAGGGGAGTCTAATGGAGATGTGTGCATTGCCATCTGACATCCAATATTTTGCCCTTCAGTTTGCTAGGTGGTGGATCCAGGCATTGTTCTGCACACCCTCAGGTGACTCTTGCACAGGTGCGCCTTGCCCAGTGTCCAGTGGCTCAGTCTCCAGGGGTGCAGCTGGTGCATCTCTGTGTGGAAAGACATCAAAGTGGTCTATGTAAACTGCAGGTAACCTGAATTTCCTTGTTGGATCTGCACAGAGTGTTGCTCTTCGATATATGGTGTGGTCAAGTGGGTGCCATGGGCATATCAGCAGTTCTGTAGATCCAGACCCTTGCCTATCCACCCAGCTGCACACAAACCTGTGCTTATCTGGTCCTATCCCACTTCCATTATGCATGTGTCCCAGTGCAGTTTCTACCTGATACCATAATGTTCACCCACTTCTGAGACTTTTTTGTGCATGTCATTCAATTTTAAGAATTTGGCTATCAGTCCAGAAATCTTCTCCAGTTTCAGAGAACATATACTGTAAGATATTCAATGAGAAAGTATTTACCATCATTGTCCTGATCCCCTGGAACTCACTTTTGGATACTATTAAAGAAACCAGCAATTTTATGGCCTAGAATAAAAAGCCATGTAAGGCCATCTCCCTAGCCTGCGAGATTGCTCACAGTACCCTAATCCTCTCCCCCCAAGATTCTAAATTACCTAAATCCTTTTAGAATTCCTTGTACCTTCCTCCTTATTCCAACAAAACACATTCTACAATGCCACATGGTAAACTAATAGTGGGACTTACCCATATCTGCCTAACTTGCATATACTGTATTTACAGTGTATAATATTGCACTATATTATTTACTTTCTTTTATGCAATACCTGACTGTATTAGCTTGTAACTACTGTACATGTACTCTGCTGCCAAAAATGTCTACAGTGCTCTCCTTAAAAGTAGGTTTTCACCCAAATTAGGCTATCCTGTCATGCAACAATTCACAATAATCCTTAAAAGTACTTTTTGTTTGTCATATTGGAGTGAGTACACCCTTACTAATGTGTTCAGTGCTTTCATTATCATACTGTATTAACTGGGGGCTGTTTTTATGGCTGCAGGGGGTGTAGCCTGCAGCTGTATTGCTTTAAGAAAATGACTACCTGCATAATTACCTTCCAAGCAACATGGTAGAGTGTTAAAAATAATGTCCTCCACTGAAGTCTCATTACTACCCTGCCTGTCTGGGTATGAGATTTAGAGAGCACTATTTTTCCTCTGGCTCATGTTCCCTTCCTGCAAGGCATTAAAGGAGGCAGGACTGTATCTAGGGGCATGACCAGGGCACCTAGATGGACAGATTTGGGGGAGGAGTGCAAGCAGGTGCCACCCACTAGGGGCAGGCAGGTATTCCCAGGGTGAAGGGAACTTTCATCCAGGAATAGGGAGGATATACCTCATCATTTCTACCTTTCCTAGGTGGCAAGAACAGCCTCAGAGGGAACATCAAGATTTTTGACAAAGAAGATACCTTCAGACAACAGCAGAAAGTAGATCTTGTGAATCCTGAAACTTTTTAGTAATACTGTTTTTGCTTTTAAACTTCAGCTGGCTTAACAGGATGAAGGATCCTTCCTGTAGTTGCACCTGCCTGCATCATAATGTGATATAAAACTAAGTCTGGTGTTCACTGTAACCAGCTTAATGTTCCTCTTTCAATAATGATGCACTAAACTATCACCTTACTTTGTCACTTATGAATATCCGTATTGTCTGAACTTCTTATCCTAAAACAGTGTCTTTACAATACAGAAAAATGCTGTGTCCAAAGTATAAAAAGAGAAAGAAACAAATTGCTCTGCATTTTAAATGCAGTTGGCCAAAATAGTAACTATAAAAATAAATACAAATACTTTTTCATGTCAGTTAGGCATCCAGTGTCAAAACGAATATTTTTAGCATCTTGCCATATATTGTAGTGTGGTCAGCTACTGACAACAAGGTATAGTACAGGGCAGTCGGTGTGTAAAATTAGCATTGTGCTTCATGCCACATGAATGGGGGGGGCCAAAATGCTGAAATAAATGAAAAAATCTATCAAGGATGATGGTTTTCTCAAATAACAGTAAAAGCACAGTTACTGACACAAGCAGTATCATTAATTTGCAGGGGCAATTGCAAATGCCAGCATGAAAATCAGAAGGAAAAAAGTATACTGGTATCACTTCAGTTAATAAATATAGGGAGGCAACAACTGACACATTGGTTTGACTATAAAGGCATTATTACTTTAAAGATCATTTTTTTGTGGAACTCAAAAAACTGATGCAAAATAAATGTATTTGCAAAAACATCAAGCCCTGTTTGTAATGATATATACTTCCCTGTTCCAACACACACACACACACATACACAGCCTGTATAGGCACGAATACAGGACACCAGTTGCAGTAAGAAAAAGGTTGGCATGATGCCATCTTGCAAACCAGGAGTATGAAAAGAAAAAGTAAATTAAATCTTTTTCGCTTTCCTTAGGGAACATAGGGAGAGAACAACTGAGGTGCTGGTTAGACTATAAAGGCATAATTACTTAACATACTAACATACTATTTGCCAGCAGATTAGGCCTTACGGTCTATCGAGTCTGCTCGAACCTAGATCGTTAATTGGGTGCCGAGACCCTCCCATCCCTTGTTCTCTAGAAACCCCTATCATCCATCCCCACCCCCTCGGGACAGGCCATCATCTGATACATCCACTTTCTGTGTCTGTCCCACCCTCTCTTGAAGCCCTCCACTGTGGATCTCTGAACCAGCTCACCAGGCAGTGCATTCCAAGGGTCCACCACCCTCTCGGTGAAAAACCTCCTCCTCTTTTCCCCCCTCACCCTTCCACCTTCCAACTTCAAACCATGCCCTCTGGTGATACCTCCCTGCTTTAGCCTAAAGATCCCCTCCATGTTTACCCTATTTATTCCCTTGAGGTACTTGAAGACCCTCAATCATGTCCCCTGTCTCTCCTCTCCTCCAATGAAAACAGGCAGAGCTCCTCAAGTCTGTCCTCATAAGTCAAATCCCCTAGCCCTCGTATCATCCTTGTTGCCCTCCTCTGTACCCTCTCCAGGAGCTGTATGTCCCTCTTCAAATGTGGTCTCCAGTACTGTACACAGTACTCAAGGTGTGGTCTAACCAGTCCATTGTACAGAGGCAGAATCACTTCCTTGCTCCTAGAGGTGATCCTCCTTACAATGCATCCCAACATCCTGTTTGCCTTGCTAGCTGCTCTCCTGCACTGCTCAGAGTTATTCATACATGTATCCACCATGACCCCTAGGTCTTTTCCCTATCGAGGCCTCAAGCCTCCCTCCCAGGGTGTACCTGTGTTTGGGTTTCCCGACCAAGATGCAACACCTTGCACTTGGTGATATTGAAATTTAATTTCCATGTGTGAGCCCAGCTTTCCAGGGTGTCCAGGTCCCTTGCAGGGCCACCCTCCCTCTTCTCCCTCAACTACTGCTCCCATCTTGGAGTCATCCGCGAAGAGACTCATTTCACACCCTATACCTCCTGATGTCCGATATGTATGCATTAAACAGGATCGGACCCAGGACCGAGCCCTGTGGTACCCCCTACCAACCTCTCTAGGGTTTGAGAGCTCCCCACAGACCACTACTCTCTGAGTGCATCCAGCTAGCCAGTTTTCAATCCATCTGACCATCAAAGGGCCTACTCCTAACCCCATCAGTTTCTCCACCAGACCATTGTGGGGGACAGAGTCAAACGCCCTGCTGAAGTCCAAGAATAATACATCCACAGGCTTACCCTTGTCCAGTTCTGATGTTACCCATTCATAGAACTCCACAAGGTTGGTTTGACATGATCTATCTGGCACAAACCCATGTTGCCAACTATCCAGACCTCCCACCTCCTCCAAGTACACCCCCAATCGTTTCTTTAGTATACTCTCCATTAATTTTCCCACCACCGAGGTCAAACTGATGGGTCTATAGTTACCTGGTACTTCCCTTGACCCCCCTTTATGGATTGGTACCACATGTGCCTCTTGCCAATCACTAGGTACCCTCCCTGTCTCAAGTGACCTGCTGAAAAGCTCCGCTAGGGGTGCAGCCAGTATGTCCGCCAATTCCCATAGTACTCTGGGATGAATGCCATCTGGCCCTGGAGATTTGTTTTTCTTTAGGGCCTTGAGGGCTAACCACACCCTTTTGGTGGAGATAGCATCATCCGTCCCCTCCCCCTTACTGGTCTTTTTATCCTTATCCAGATGTGACACCCCTGGGGTACCTTTCCCTCCCTCTTGCTCCATTTCTGTTGCTCCCCTGATCCCACTCCCTGCCGCTTCTATCCCCTTCATGCCTTGCTTTGTAGATATCCCATCCCCTCTAAGCGTAACACAGAGGCAAAGTACTCGTTAAATACCTCTGTCTGGTCCTCGCCTCTTTCACCCACCCTCCTTCTGATCTCAATCTGCTGAGATGGCCCTTAGTTTTCTCCCTCCCCAATGTACGGAAGAACCACTTTTCCCTCCCTGTATCCCTGTAGCCAGCCGCTGCTCTTTACTGGACTTTGCTCCCCTCACCATACGGGTGACTTTTCTAGATAGCTGGTACATTTCCTTATCCCTATCCCTCTTGTTGTTTTATATTTTTGTAGGCCTTCTTTTCTCTGACTGCTACCTGTACCTCACTGGACCACCAGCATGGTTTCATTGACCTTGCTCCCTACGTTTCAACTTAGCGCAGATCCTGACTGCCTCATGAAGTCCCGTTTATGACCTCCCATCTCCTTTCCACACTTGTCGCTGAGGTAATCCCTTCAAGTGATCCTTGAGAATATTTCCCATGCCCATAAAGTCTGCCCCTGAAGTCCACTGCCAGTGTCCTAGATCTCACCCCACTCCCCCATGCTTATTTGAAACCAGACAGTATTGTGGTCCTCCCAGTCAGGGGTCCTGTACAACTATGTCCCTTACCAGATCCCCATCTGCCAGAATCAATCCAGGACATGCCCTCCCTTGTGGGCTCCATCACATGCTGTGTAAGAACACATCCTGGAAACCATCTAGCAGCCTCTGCTCCTTGGCCACCCTAGAGGACATGGTTCCCCAGTTTGTACCTGGCATATAAAGGTCCCCATCAACACCACTCCTTCCCTTTTGGACCACACTGGGCAATGATGTTGTCCAGCAAACCATCCTCTAGAACATCACTCATCCCGGGGCCTATATGCTACTCCCAACTTGACCTTATCTCCTGCTGGGGATCGTGAGGTGACCCATAAGGCCTCCACGTTCCCTCTGCCTCTTCTACCATAGTAATTTCTATATCATCTCTAATGAACATAGCCACTCCACCCTCTCTGACCTCCTTTCTATCCTTCTAAGCATAGTGTACCACTGTACATTTAGGTCCCAGTCATGGTTTTTGTTGTGCGTCTCACGTGACCGCCACATCCACCCCCGAACAGCATGGCCTGGAACTCTGGCAACTTGTTTCCCAAGCTCCTGGCATTTACTAACACCAACCCCCCCTTTTCCTGATCCTCTTTCTGAACCCCACCCAGATTCCTTATACTTCCATCCTCCCCTGCTCCTCCTGAAACCTCCACCTCCAGTCTGTTTCCCCTCCCCTCTTGGCTTGCTTACTCCCCTCATCTGGAGGAAGGGCTGGTCAGCCCTCCCTCATCCCTTCCCCCCTTACAAGTTTAAACCCCACCTTTCTTGTATGTAGTCAGCCATACCCTGTTTAGGACTTCCTTCCCTAATGGGGCAAGATGAAACCTGTCCTTGGCATATAGTCCCATATCCTCCCAAACTCCATTCCAGTTCCCTAACACCCCAACCCATTCTTTCACCCCTACTTCTTGAGCCAGTCATTAACCTCTGTAAGCTTCTTTTTTTTGTCCACTGAGGCCTTTGGTACTGGCAATATCTCTGAAAAAAATGTTGCATCCATTATCCCGACAGACTCTGGCAAGTTCTGGAACCTTGCTTGGTTTCCAAAATGCTATTTCCATCTAGATCATTAGTTCCCAAATGCACCAGAAATCGGTTTCCTCCACAATCCCTAACCATTTCATACACCATGAACTTTGCTCTGTGCACTGTCAGCCCAGAGATACTCACTACCTTCACCTGGCTATGGCATCCACCCCTGTCCCTCCCAATGGATACCCTAATCATCGAGTCTCCCAGTAACAGAACCTTAACCTCCATCATCCTTATGGTTACCTCCTCTACCTCTCAGCCCCCTTCCCCTTTATTCATGATCTGAATTCATGGGGAGTCTTCCTGCCTTATTAGAGACCCCTTGTCACCCTCCCCATTCTGCCTTCCTTGCTGTTTTTCCCACTTAACTCAAACCCCTCTGAATAGGTGTCCCCTTTAACCCTCTCATATCTGAACCATTTATCCTGGCCTGATGGTTTCCTTCCCCACACCACCATCCTCCCCTTGTAATAGTACCCTGCTTCCAGAGGCTCTCTGTGGGTCCCTTTAGCTAGGGCCCCATCCTTGGTACTGACCTCCCAGCTGAAGGGGGCTTCTCTCCACCTCCTTGTCTCCCAGTTTCTCTCAATCATGCTCTCCTCCCTCATGTCTGGAATATGTTGCATCTCCCCATTTGCTTAACATATATGTTTCCCTTCTCCTCTGGGACTATGTCTATCCTTTCCGTAGCTGGTCTGTGATGCCCTATGGGTATCCAACTCCCTCCCCGGCCTCTGTATAAGTTCCTCATTTCCACAGCCCTTCCTCCCCTCTAGGTTGCTTAGTAGCTCAAATTTATTGTGACAGTCTATGTCAGCCTCCATCAAGTAACCCAAGTTTCCTGACTGCATCTCTAAACTGACCTCTTCTTCCTCTTGCACTATTCACCTTAGAGCTCCTTCCCACAGTCTGCTGTTTAGGCTTCCGCACAACAGCCCTTCCTGACTCTTTTTCCAGTCTCTTTGTATTCAGAATGTTCTGCCCGTGCGCTTTCCCCTTAGCATCAACTTCCCTATCTAAGGGTCCTCAGGTCCCTAATATCCCCCTCCTGCTTGCTGTAACATAGCATCCTGTAATTTCAGGCGTTGCCCCAGCCTCCCTCAGCCCCACCCTTCTGCTGCCCATATCCACACCCTTATCCTTGGACACCCCCGAACTCCCACAGCTTACTCCTAACCAATATACCTCACTCCTGATACAAGATAGCTGTCTACAGAGTGGGCAGCCTCCCTCTCTCAGGCCCAATTTAGAATTATTGCCATCCCACAGCCTGTGCAGCCCACGACCCTTCCAAGATGCCTGCCATGGTGGAATATGGCCACCCTGATTATCCCCTCTGCTTATAATAGCACCCCTTTCTCAGTCCCTTTCCTGAAGTGCAGTTTCTCTCTATACTGACTGTAGTTATTTACAAACCCAATTTCAGCCCCACCAATATCGTTCCCAAGTCTCACAAACACATACAGTCCAGTGTGTGTTCGGTCAATTACTTAATGATTAGATTTGTCTACAAGCACTGTCTTCTAAGCAAGACACAAGCAATTGAATCAACACACATACACACACACACACACACGTAGTTTTCCTTTTTTTGCAAGCTGAAATCTCTACTATAGTGATCTTTCTGTGCTATGTTTCAGTGCTTAATTTACAACAATTTGCAAACTGAGAAACTTGTTTTGCTGGCATCTCCTTTCCCACTCATACAGAGGTGTCAATTCACTGTTTGATAACCATGCTGGTTGATCTTATTTGCGTAGGGCAACGTGTCTTTTGCAATAATTTACATTAAAAGGATCAAGGAATATAACAACAACTGATGACAAGCAAGATGGTTAAATGAGGATGTGAAGAAAGTGACCCAACAACAACAACAAACAATAAAAAAGCTAAACATGCAACAGAATATCTGAAAATAAAAGCCATGACATAACCACATGGTCAGAATATGACACATTTTTAAAGAAACATAAATGCAAACATAACCATTTCAAAAAGAAAATGGAACTCAAATGCAAGAAATGCAGACAAAAGTAACAGCAAGCAATTGTGTGGTTACATCAATAACCTAAACAAAAAAAATATGTAAGTATGTTAATAATAAAGGGGATACAGTAAAAAATCCAGTGGAGATAGCAAGGCAATGTAATGAATATTTGTGTTCCTTACTCAAACTCAATCACAACTCAGTCCCTTGCACCTGTACATTACCAGGAATACCAATAGAATTAATATAAATGCAGACAACATACTGCAAAAAAATTCAGAATAAGAAAATTGGAGTGCAAAGTTTCCACTACAATTCTGAAATTAAATATTGGGATAATCCATAACCAGGCACCCCCTCAAAAAATATATATATAGACACACATATATATATATATATATATATATATATATATATATATATATATATAAATTAATAAATACAGGTTTGGTGTAAATTCTAGAATCAGTAAGACTGAAGTCAGCTACATGTCTAACAGAGATTTCAGTGCAGAGAGCAGCAGTGATTCACAAAGTGATAATCAGGTACCCTAAATGTAATGTGTCATCATGAAAATGTGATCCAATTCCTGGGCAACAATACCTGCTAGACATACTTTCTGTTATACCTTTGCAAAACATTTGCCACTGCACCACATTTAGCAGTCACTGACAAATATTTCCCTAGCTATTCTTCATTGAATTATAAACAGTAGAACCCACACCTGCCAAACCATATGAAGATTCATCACTGTAAGCCTTGTGTATTATGCAGATTGTGATACTCAACAGTTTTAGGGTAAGTTAGTCCATCTTGACTTATTTGCTGCATATGCATCTCAATTGCTAAGGGGTCCTGACCATGTTCACCCTTCCTCAAGCCAATCTAGCTGCAATAGGTCTAGCACTAACACTGATGAGAAGATTATGCCATTAGCAAGAATCTCTTTAAATAGCCTTTTCTGGCAAATTGAAACCTCCTCCATAGTATTTTATTTGGCTTGCCTCTGGTTTGAGAGAAGTTAAAGGAAAACTCCACCCAATGTCCAAGTCTGGTACCTCTGTGATTTCTCTGAATTTGCTAAAAAACTATCCTACACATTTTGAGTCCCTCCATAAGAGACATCAATAAAGTAACCAAATACTAAGTCAGGATTGGATCACATAAAAAACAATCACAAAACCTACTTAGCCAGTGGATGACCACAGCTGCAGAATGATTAGATTTGTCTACAAGCATTGCCTTCCATGCAAGACACAAGCAATTGGATCAGAAGTACACACACACACACACACAGACAGCAGAACACTGCTGCAAAATTATTAGATTTGTTTACAAGTAGTCAAGCACTGCCTCCTACACAAGACACACACACACATGCATGCATGCACGCATGCACACACGCACACACACAGCAGAACACAGCTGCAAAATGATTAGATTTGTCTAAAAAAACTATGCACATTATTATTACTCTGTTGTGTGAGTAAAGAATATCTGAACACTGTGTAGGTCACAGAAATTAAATCTACAAACAAACTACAAACATTATTATTAAACTTCAGTGTGAGTGAAGGAGGGGGGTTGGGTGGAAGCAGGGTACGATAAGGCGGAAGCACTAAATGAGTACTTCTGCTCAGTATTTACTAAAGAGAAGAGGGGGGTGACACCCAAGGTGGGAGAAATGGCAGAAGCAGGGGTGGAAGTGGTGACAGATGGGGAAATCATGGAGGGCAGAGTTCAAGAGGGTTTGAAGGCACTGAGGGTGGACAAGGCGCCAGGCCCAGATGGTATCCACCCCAGGGTAGTGAAGGAGCTGACAGGGGTCCTTGCAGGACATTTGGCAGACCTATTTAATGCCTCACTGCATTCGGGGTGTGTACCTCAGGACTGGAGGATGGCTCATGTGGTGCCCCTCCACAAGAGTGGCCCCAAGGATGAACCGGGAAACTACAGACCAGTGAGCCTCACATCCATCGTGGGTAAGCTATTGGAGACTATCCTGAAGGAGAGGCTGGTGGCCTTCCTAGAGGCCATAGGACTACAGGACAGCAGACAGCATGGTTTCATACATGGCAGATCCTGCCAAACCAACCTGGTTGAGTGTTATGACTGGGTAACTAGGCAACTGGACAGGGGCCATGCAGTGGATGTCCTATATCTGGACTTCAGTAAGGCATTCGACTCGGTGCCACATGGAAGGCTGGGAAGGAAGTTAGTAGGCACAGGGGTGAGTGCAAAGCTGGTGAGATGGGCAGGAAACTGGCTGCAGGGAAGGCAACAGAGGGTGGTGGTGGGTGGAGAGCTCTCACACCCAAGGGCAGTGACAGTGGTGTCCCACAGGGCTCAGTGTTGGGACCAGTGTTGTTTGGGATATTCATTGCAGACATATCATGGGACATCAAGAGCAAGATCAGTCTGTTTGCTGATGATACTAAGGTTGGCACGGTGGTGGATGACCTAGGGGGATGGCAGGGGTTGCAGGATGATCTGGCAAAGCTTGAAACCTGGTCAGACACCTGGCAACTGGGGTTTAATGCCAAAAGTGCAAGGTGCTGCATTTTGGGATGAAGAACCCAAGGAGGAGTTACCAGCTAGGGGGAGTGCAGCTAGCCCAGACAGAGGAGGAGAAGGATCTGGGTGTGCTCATTACAGGGTCAATGAACAACTCGGCACAATGTAGGAAGGCAGCTGCAAAGGCCAACAAAATGCTGGGTTGTATTGCAAGAGGTATATCCTCGAGGAGGTGATTCTGCCACTGTATAGGTCATTAGACCACACCTGGAGTACTGCGTGCAGTACTGGTGTCCGTATCTGAAGAGGGACATTAAGTTACTGGAGGAGGTGCAGTGCAGGGTGACAAAGATGATCAAGGGGCTGGGGAACTTATCATACGAGAAGAGGTTGAAGGAGTTGAACATGTACTCACTGGAGGAGAGGAGAGACGGGGTGACATGATTGAAACCTAAATACATGAAAGGAATAAACAAGATGGGTACAGAGGGCTGTTCAAAGTAAGGAGGAGAGGCCACCAGGGCCATGATATGAGACTGGAGAGAGGAAGGTTCAGGAGAGATGAGGAGACACTTTTTTACAGAGAGGGTGGTGGCTGGGTGGAATGCGTTACCTGCAGAAGTGGTATGCAGTAGAACAGTGGACTGCTTCAAACGAGGATGGGACAGGACAATGGGGAGGGTTAATGAAGGGGAAGGGTGGAAGGGAGGGGCAGCTGCAGAATAAGGGTGCTAGCTGCACATTCGAGCAGACTTGATAGACCTCTAGGCCTTTATCTGCTGGCAAATTTCATATGTTCGTATGAAGCATATCTGACCACTAATGAGTAAACAGACCTGCACTCAGAAAGGGGGTCCCTGTGACAAAAAAAAACAGTACCTGGAGGTTTAAAGTAAAGGTACAACCGTAGCAGTGGGGTACTTAATAAGTAAAGGTCCACACTAATGTTTACCAGATATTTTCTCCATGTAATGGTCACAGCAAACATTATATATCCAACTGGGCCAGGAAAATGGTCTCCACAATGATCTTTCCTTGGCCCAGTGGGGCATGTAGTGTTTGTTTTGACCATTAAATGGAGAAAATATTAAACATTATTGTGGATCTTTATTAAGTAACCTGAGCTAGGGTTGATCTGTGACTTTAAGTCTCCACATATCTGAACACTGGTCATGTCACAGAAAGAAAATCTAGCATGCAATTTGCATTATGGCCCAAATTAAATATTGTTCTGTTGTGTGAGTGAAGCATATCTGAACACTGTGCAGGTCACAGAAATTAAATCTACAAACAAACTACAAACATTATTATTAAACTTCAGTGTGAGTCAAGCATATCTGACCACTAATGAGTAAACAGACCTGCACTCAGAAAGGGGGGCCCTGTGACAAAAAAACAGTACCTGGAGGTTTAAAGTCAAGGTACAACCGTAGCAGTGGGGTACTTAATAAGTAAAGGTCCACACTAATGTTTACCAGATATTTTCTCCATGTAATGGTCACAGCAAACATTACATATCCAACTGGGCCAGAAAAATGGTCTCCACAATGATCTTTCCTTGGCCCAGTGGGGCATGTAGTGTTTGTTTTGACCATTAAATGGAGAAAATATTAAACATTATTGTGGATCTTTATTTATTAAGTAACCTGAGCTAGGGTTGATCTATGACTTTAAGTCTCCACATATCTGAACACTGGTCATGTCACAGAAAGAAAATCTAGCATGCAATTTGCAGTATGACCCACATTAAATATTGTTCTGTTGTGTGAGTGAAGCATATCTGAACACTGTGCAGGTCACAGAAATTAAATCTACAAACAAACTACAAACATTATTATTAAACTTCAGTGTGAGTAAAGCATATCTGAACACTTATGAGTAAACAGACCTGCACTCAGCGGAGGGGGGGGGGAGGTTTACCCTGTGACAAAAAAAAACAAAACACAACCTGGAGGTTTAAAGTCAAGGTACAACCTAAGGTATATAACCTTTTGCACGGATCAGTGACCTCCCTGTGTTAATGTCCACAATTACTGCTAAGCATTGAAAGCAGGCAACAGACAATATATGCATAAAACATGGACATGGAGAAATTATTATAATTCTCAGGATAGAGTATTGGGTTGCTTACTGTACTGCTGTTTTTGTTCCCTTGTGTTTGCTGTTGTGCTAGCACATACTGCAACAGTGAAATTAATCATCACAGTCAAAAGTTTGTGCACTGGAAAGGCTCAGCTGCCTACATAGTCCTTCCTTCTCTCACACACACACACACACACACACAAGGAATCATGGCGTGGCGCCTCTTACATGAGAATAACTACTAAAGTATGAATACAGCCCTTGAGGTTGTAAAGGCGTCCTGTGAAAGTTTTTAAATATTATAAATACATTTGCAAGTACCTAGATAATGAGATGAATGTGTCTGAGTAGTATGTGAATAAAAATGTAATTACAGCCAATGTGTAATAATTAGATGAGATTGGATTTGATTTTGCTGTGCTGCAAGTTTGGTATCTTGGATCAGTAATCAATGCAGGTTATAGTACATTAAAAAATGACAGTAAATAAAAGGTAGTAAATATAACAGTGGGTGCATGGTATAAAAGGAAAAAAAACTTACCAAAGATGGTACAGAAATGGAAATGTTAGTCCTGTAAAGGACATCATTGAAATAATCTAATTTGTGAAGAAGTCAGTAGGAAATACACAGAATAGTCACTTATTTTGAGTTAATCCATGTAACAAGGACATATTTCAGTTATAATATATCAGTAGCAGTAATGCAGTAGCCAGTTAACTATTAGCCAGTCGCTTTCAGTCCATAGATCCAGACTATATGGGTTTGGTTTCTTAGCAGTAATTTAAGATTGCTTATCTCCAGAAACCTGAGAAGCAAATGTTAGATGTGATGTGATAAGTAACACTGTATAGGCACTAAAAATAAGGGCCTTGCTTAAGTAGATATCCTTCACATGGAAAGTGGATTTGACACTGGCATGTAAGAGTCACCCAATGTGAATTACTGGGAAAGGAATTTAAAGCCATTTGCATCTCAGACAGAAAGTCTGGCAGTTTTTCTATAGATCCTGGCACCTGACAATTACCATTATTGTGTGAAGTGACTGAAGGCTTGGGGATTTAGGATATGAACAGGTTTTGTGCATTGAAGTTTAATATATAGTGTGTGATAATGTCATGGGTAGAGGAAGAGGATGGAGTCTGTAGGAAAAGAAGCTTTATACAAAATCATTTATTACTCTGTTGTGTGAGTGAAGCATATCTGAACACTGTGTAGGTAACAGAAATTAAATCTACAAACACAGTATGAATATCATTATTAAACCTCAGTGTGAGTGAAGCATATCTGAACACTAATGTATAAACAGACCTGCACTTAGTGGGGGGGGGGATGTACCCTGTAACAAAAAAAAAATGGTACCTGGAGGTTTAAAGTCAAGGTACAACTGTAGCAAAGGCTACTTAATAAATGAAGGTCCATGCTAATGTTTACCAGATATATTCTCCATGTAATGGTCACAGCAAACATTATGTGCCCAACTGGGCCAGGGAAATGCTCTCCACAGTGATCTTTCCTTGGCCCAGTGGGGCATGTAGTGTTTGCTTTGACCATTGAATGGAGAAAATATCTATTAACCATTATTGTGGATCTTTATTTATTAAGTACCCTGAGCTAGGGTTGATCTGTGACATTAAGCCTCCACATATATTTGCATTTGTATATATGATCAGATCACAGGCTTATGGAAAGGCCAATTTTCACATTATTATTACTCTGTTGTGTGAGTGAAGCATATCAGAACACTACATAGGTCACAGGAATGAAATCTACAAACAAACTACAAACATTATTATTAAACTTCAGTGTGAGTGAAGCATATCTGAACACTAATGAGTAACCATACCTGCATTCGGGGGGACCCTGTGACAAAAAAAAAAAGTACCTTGAGGTTTAAAGTCAAGGTACAACCTAAGGTGTATGACCTTTTGCACAGATCAGTGACCTCCATGTGTCAATGGCCACAATGACTGCTAAGCATTGAAAGCAGGCAACAGACAATATAAGCATAAAACATGGACATGGAGAAATTATTCTAATTTGCAGGATAGAGTATTGGGTTGCTTACTGTACTGCTGTTTTTTCCCTTGTGTTTGTTATTGTGATAGCATATACTGCAACAGTGAAATTAACCATCACAGTCAAAAGTTTGTGCACTGGAAAGGCTCAGCTGCCTACTGAGTCCTTCCTTCCCTGACACACACACACACACCGGTTCCTTCAGTGTTATTAATTTTACACACTTGGCAGCAGACCAGACAAAAAGTTCTCAGTAGAGTTGCTAACCTCTGGCAGTTACAGGCATGCAGAGACTGATCATGCCATGTTGTATTTTAGGCATGCTTTTTATGTTTGTTTGCACACATGTGCAAGAAACATGTGACAGCTTGTAGAGGTAGCAGTTTGTGGATGTGCTGTCATGTTGTGGCCAATGTCTCACTGCTTTGTGGGGCTTGTCTTTGTGGCAACAATAAATGAGCATTCTGTCTATGACAGCAGTGCAAAAGCATGCCACCAACTTGAAAGAATTTTGCCGCTGCAATGAGGGAGCACCCTCTCATTGCAGGGTGTGCCTTACCTGGTGTAACGTTTCAATAAACATGGTGGCAGCTGTCACTGTCAACGTCTGCTTCTAGTCCCCAGAAAGCTGATGCCAGGGGTGACCAATCACCCCATAGGCATGCCCCCTCCCCAGTTCATTTGCTGATAGGGGAGCCCAATCCCCCACCAGCATAATGGTCCCCCTGTCCAATAATTTGTCTGCCGAGGGGGAGCCCAATCCTCCTCAGCATCATGCCCCCCTAAACAAAGACCCTTTCTTCTTTGCTGATGGGGTGCCCAATCCCTGTTGTCTCCAGTCCCCCCCATAAAACTCCTAGGTGGCATGCTGGGAGCCCACCCCCAGTGTGCCAGATGTCCCTGTAACAAAGAAAACCTTTCTGCAACAGATTTTTGTATTTCATTTAACCTGTGAAAAAGAAAATGGTCCCTCATTGTCTGCGGTGCTACCTCCTCCAACCTGCACCCACCCTGTGTGCACCCCACCTCCCCACCACCCTCACCCCATACTTACCTCCAGAGCCTAGTGCAATGATCTTCGTTGGAGTGAGAATGTGTCTGCACTATTCAAAGCCGACCACAAACTGAAGAAATGCCAGTAAGCTACAAGATGACATACAGAAAATGTTTTCTTTTTCAACTTAGGTGGATATCTCAGCCAGTTTTGTGACTTTCGGCACCAAATTTTTTAACATGGTTTTTTTTGGCACTCCACCTCATAAATTCAGTCACTGTCATGTCATTACTTCGTCCCAAAAGATGATTTTTCAGTTACTGCATGGAATCACCTTTTGGGACTAATTAACAAAACAACAGTGTCACTGATCATGAGTAGGGCTCCCAAAATGCCTATGTTGCAAATTTGGTGAAAAAATTAAAACAAATGCCTGTGTTACGAGTGTGCATTGGGCACTTTCTAGCCTCGCTTATAACGTCAAGAATATTTAATATTTTCACTCCAGATTTTCAACATTACCATTTTTTACGTCTTCTTATGAACAGTACAGCTATCATTTTTCATTTCCTGCCCGAAATGTGTTTTCGCACATCCGGCACACAATGGTGCGGTCATTGTGGGAAATCAATGTTTTGGACAGATTAAGAAAATCACAGTGACACTGTTCATGAGCAGAGGTCCCAAAATGCTTATGTTGAAAATTTGGTGACAGAATTCCACAAAATGACTATGTTATGAATGTATGTTGAGCAGTTTCCACACACACTTGTAACTTTGAGAATGTTTAATATTTTTACTCCATATTTTTAACATTGCCATTTTTGCACACCTCCTTATGAACAGTACAGCTGTCATTTTTCACATCCTGCCCAAAACGTGGTTTGCATATCTGGAGCACAATGGACATAGTTGCTGTGTGAAATCAATGTTTGGGTCAGATTAAGAAAATCACAGTGCCACTGTTCATGAGTGTAGGACCCAAAATGTCTACGTTGAAAATCTGGTGTAACACATCCCCAAAATAATTGCATTATGGGTTTGTGTTGCACAGTTTCTACGCAAGCTCATGGCTTCATCAATTTTTTTAAATTTTCACTCCAGATTTTCAGCATTACCATTATTTACACCTTCTCATGAACAGTATAGCTGTCATTTTTTACATCCTGTTCAAATTGTGTTTTTGGACCTGTGGCACCAAATGGCACAGTTGTTCAAAATCACCTTTCAGCTAATGAACTGATAGTGTCACTGTTCATGTGGTGGGGTCACAAAAAGCCCATGTTGAAAATGTGGAGTGAAAATACCAAGAAACACCCAGGGCATTAGGGTTTCTGACCCTAATACCCTGTTCTGTAGGGACTGACAAGCATCAGAAGTGTGACTTGGGATTGTCAACAGTAATGCTCATACCATTCCACCCCCATTCCTACTCTACAGTCAGTGACAGTTATCAAGGTGTGCCTTTGACTCTTCAGCCCCAAAGTTCACTCCATTCTCCTATACTGCACCCATTTCAACAGATTTCCTTATGGAATGGTGTGAGTGTAAAGCTCAAACACCCCAAGGCACACCTTGACACTTGTCTGTGTCTGCAAGGTAGGGTGAGGTGAAATGGCATGAGCGTTATGGGTGACGACCCAAAGGCACACCCCAATGCCTGTCCATCTCTGCAGGGTGGGGGGTGGGGTTGGCATCACTTCAATACTTCACTGCCATTCCTATTCTGCCTGCCTGTCTGTTTATGTAATTATCTATCATTCTGTCAATTGCATGTATCACTATTTTACCTATTTGTAAAACAAACCTGCATATCACATTTGCCTGCACTCTGAGAACATACTTATGAAACTCTGCATATTTGTACTCCACTCCTGCATAGATCTCGTACTTTCCTAATATTCTCATTATCACAAGCATAACAACCTCAACAACAGAGATCCCCTCTGAAAGTCCATCATTACACCTGACTGCCTGACATTTTATTTATTTATTAAATTTTGTTGACCCGGTAAGCTCACTAGGCCTAGAAGTCCCTTTTTCAGGGGCGACCGGGAGATATAATGGAAAGCAACTGAAATTGAACCAGATTAAGCTGTTGGTGGTATTTTTAGTGAATAGGAGAAATTTGGCCAGGACACTGGGGAAATTCCCCTACTCTTTTTCAATAAGTGCCATGGGATCTTTAGCATCCACCTGAACTACCACCAATCCAGGCAGAGGGGACCTCAGTTTAACATCTCATCCGAAAGACGGCACCTCAGAAGTGCAGCACCCCCCTCATGCTACACTACAGTGTCAGTATTGGGATATTAACCCAAGTGTCAGATGTGGGAACTGAACCCACAGCCCACTGACCTCCCAGCCTCATAGGCAAGTGTGCTAACTACTGAGCCACTGACACTGACAATCAACACATTGCTTAAATATAACTTACATCACCTCATGGACAAAAACCCTGCTTCTCTAAAAAAAAAACAACTGTGTAAATAATCCCAAGGCTGAACATATGCCAGCCATTACTTTTTCATGTACTGCCACCTTCTGTACCATCATGGGGAGTTGCCTATGTTTCCCATGAAGTTTTGCATTATTGGGGTAAGTGCAATTGTGTTTTCTTTAAAATTTGGCTGTATGGCCAATATCCTGTGGGAAAACACATATCTCAGTGACATTTGCTCTGGGGTTCTTTTGTAAACCTATATTGCTTACTGTTCCTTCCATTAACATGTACACCTTCATATATTTTCCTAATAATTTGTATGCCTTTCTTAGAACAGAAACTAAAACAAATCTTACTACTTACAAATCATTGTGTTGTTTCTCCATGCCTCCTTCACAATTCCACACAACTTCACTAATATCTTTATGCAGCCATGGTGGATCTGACCAGATTTTGTTTACATAGGAAAAACTGGTTATAATTTGTCATTAGAACCTGCAGATTCTAATAGCAAACATTTGCCAGTTTTTCCTATGGAAATTGAAAGTGACAGCTCGCGATTGCTGAGCCATGTGACTATTGCAAGCTAGGTCTCTTAAACATTTGTCTTTTTTATTTGAAAATGTCAGTATTAAAATACACTGCAAACCGCCTTCTGTTTTCACTATTACCCCAGTCCTGTCTATGCTCTCACTAATGATCCCTGTCTCTCTTTTTTATGGAAACCTAAAACTCCTTTCATTAGCATATCACTGTGGACACCACTTTTCTGAACTTAGTCTTCTTATGAGTGCGTCTCAGTTCTGGACTATAAAACTTAGTTTAATATTTGTGTATTAATAAACTTTACAAAATTATGCACAGTTCTAAAAGGACACTGATGTTTGGACTTTCAAGTCATTTTCTTGTTACTGTTCACCTTCAGGTCACTTAATTTTGCAATAATAAAAAAAACAGTAGTTGGCAAAAAGACCTCAACTATTACATAAAACAATGCATGGGGAGGAGTTTATAATGAAAATATAATAACTGGCCTGCAATTTTTTGAATGGGCTGACCGAGTTATAATTTGCCGTTATAACCCATGGGTTATAACAGCAAACACGAGCCAAGTCACTCAGACACAGCCGCTCTCCCTCATTGGCTGTTCACATCTTGTGGATGGGCTAAACTGTTTTTCAAACATGGTGGCTCCTCAGTAGCTTAGCGAGCAGCTGCCAGAATGAGTTCTCCGCGTGTTGTCTTTTTAAAAAAACAACAAAAAAAATGCATATTTGGGCCCAGATATTCAAACTGCGCCCAAAAAGTGCGCAACAGCAGGAGCAAGTGCAAGTCCATTGTGCCCATGCGCAAGAGGTGCGATATTCAAAAACGGTGCTGGCCAAGATGCATCTACAGCTGACAACTGAATATCGCACCACCTGCACCATAGCACAACTAGGGAGGGGGGAAGCTGAGCATATCTGATGCACCATAGCGCAACAAGGGATGTTCAGCTGAGCAGTCCAGATGCGCCATAGCACAACCAGGGATGCCCCCCAGCAGCAGGGCAGCAATGCAACAACACAACCAGGGATGCAGGGGCCCACCACCCATGCCACAGATTGGCAGAGGAACACACAGCAGCACAGACATCGTCCCTCCACACCCCATGCACTGCACAACTGGCGGAGGGCTGGAATAACCACTGGCCCATGGAGACAAGCAACCAACCCACAGCTGGGCCATGGTGCCCCATCACACCCCCTGGCAAGCTGTGACTGGCACACAAGGAGGGCCGACCACCCCGTGCCACACCACCCCCCCGATGCAGAGCACACCCTGCACCGTGACCCCCAGACACCCTGCCCAGGAGCAGTGTCCACCAGTGCAGGATACCCCACGCATGCCACCACCCCCACTGTGACAATGCAACCCTGTGCACCACAGAACCATGCAAGGCAGCCCCACCAGGAGCACCCATCAGTGGGTGGCAGCACACAGCGATGCAATGACGGCATACACAGTGCCACCACACACAGCCACCCCTGAGGTACAGCTGAGAGACCGACCATGCGTCAGCACACGAGGTACCCCAAATGTGACAAAGCATGCCCCGGACCCCACCACCAGTGGTACAGCACCCTGCACCCCCTCCCAAGGACACACCCTGACCCAGCACTGGACACAACAGCCAGCGCAGATACCCATAGTGGTGCATGGAAGCATGCACCACACCGGATGCAACACAGTGCATGGACAAACACCCACCCATACCCAAGGGCACACCAACACAGGGACGCAGTAGTGGGGCAAAAAAGCCCCCAGTGTGGGGCCATGGAAACCGTGTACACATGGCCAGCAGTCCTCCATGGCACAGGAGTGCCAGCCACCCTGTGCAGGCACTGTGGACCTGTACGCCACCAGCATTTGCCTGGAGCACAAGTCACAGACAGTGGAGCACATCACCTGCAACACACACAAGCCACAGCATGGAGGTGGGACAACAACAGCGGAGGCCACAGTGTCACCCGAGGCAGACATGCACCACACCAATGACAGGAGACAACCCAGCATTGTGATGGGTACAGTGGCTGCTATGCATGGACAGCCACCACTGACATGCCAGCAGAACATGCAGGTCACAGACATGCAAGGGTGTCAGCTGCACAGGCCATGGATGGGCTGACAGGTGCACCATGGACACAGAGCATGCACCATGGACCACTGCACACAGTCATCCAGTGCACAGGAAACAACACAAGCACCACAGACAGTGACTGATAGCTACTCCCACACCATCGTCACTTCCCCACGGACACACCCACATACCCATGACTGCACCACCCCTGATGCCATGCACACCACTGCAGCTGAGCACCTATAGCCTGCTACAAATCAGAGGCCACCACAGTAGTCATATCAAAAGAATTGTATTCAAAAACATCCAACAAAACTATGTACAATTATTTACAAATGTGTGGGGAGAGGGCCACAAACAAGGTGGGGGTGGGTAAGGGAAGGGGTGAACAAATGGTACAGGAAAGAAGGGGTGTGAGGGTGGGTCCAGGGGGGGTAGGAGAAATAAGGGGCAGTGTGATGATCAGTGGGAGCCCTGCTCCCTGCTCCAGCTGCTCCTCCTTCCATGCCGCCGTCTGACCCCAGCCTCTCAATCCTCTGCAGGATGTCCCGCGATGCCCTGGCAACAGTAAGGATTTCCTGCAGTGCCTTCCGGATCATGTGCAGCTGCCGGACACCTAGGATAAGGGAGCAGAGTCAATAGGTGTGAATGCACAGCCCCATGCAGCCCACCCACTGTGCATGGCATACGGCCGTGGGACATGCCTCTGTGATGGTGTGTGACCACCCACAATGATCGTGTCCACAAGACCTGCCCACCCAGGTGCACACAGCTATGCGGACCACACACACCCACCGGCCAAGTCCTGCACAGCACCACCATGGCTGTTTAGTGACATGGCTATGTGGTGCGAAGGCAGTGGCACAGCCAGGTACCTGGTGCATGCAAGGACCACCATTGACGCACTCCCAGACATGCAGTGCTACTGGACAGTGCTGACTGTAACAAGTTGCGTGCATGGCAGTGGTGTCAATGGATGGTGGCCATGCCCCACTACCGCCCTGTTACACAGCATGGAATAGTAATCATGGATGTAAGGCACTCATCATCATCAGGCTGGTTCCTCTGCCGCTGTGGACCTTTGCCCCTCCTGGTGTTCTGGTCCTCCAGCTGGCGCCTCCTCTCCCTCGCCATCCGTCTCTCTTCTGGGCCTAAGGTGCAAACATGGAAAGAGGAATATCAGTACAATCCTGTAGCAAAGTCCCCCTGCCCCATGTGTGCAATCCCACACAGCCAGACCCACCCACCCCACACCCTGATAACACCACCACAGCCAACACTGGACGGTCCCCCCCATGTTCCGGACACATGCAACCATGATACCCATATGGAAGATAAAAGTGTATGGACATTACACCTACCTGGCCATGGCACTGTGCCCCTCATGGCATGTGCCCGCAGGTGGGTAAGCAGGTCTGTGTCCCTCCGCCTCAGGTCCCCATATCTGTGGCGGCACTGCTCTGTCATCTGCCCCATTCCTGTGGCCTCCTCCAGGGCGTCGGTCACCTCCTGCCATACCTGACTCTTGGACCTGTCCAGGGGTGCCTCCCCAAACAGCAGACCAACAAGTGGCTCCACAGTGGCAACCAGGTTTGCCATTTCAATCTGGCTCCACTGGGCAGCTCTCCTCTGTGCCATCTCTCTTGCTCAGTAGGGTCAAAATGGTGCTCTGCAGTGTGGTTCTGCCACGTGCAGATGCTGCGTGGTACAGCGCTACCATTCCCTATCGCGCTGTCATCAAACAGCATGATAGTGGTGCACCCATGCCTGACGCATGGCGCCTAGGGGGCAAAGGTCAGGCACAGGGTCAAGGGTCTCTGGCGCACGGACAGCCACAGCGCGATTGGAACCCAATGCATGTAGTGCGATTGGGTGCCTGTGTGCTACCTTCAGTAGTGGCCTACCATGCTGTTGCCCCAGTGCACCTACGATGCCCCAGTGCCACAGCGCCATATAGGTGAACATCGCTGTAGCGCCACTGGCACAATGGTGGCCATGCCCTGCATTGCCTCCCATGCATAGCACATCAGCAGTGCGGCAGGTGCCTGCGTCATCAACCCAGGCATGCGCAGTTAGGTGTGTACTGTGCATGTCACAGAACTGAGCCCTTGGCACAGCATGCTAAACACAATTGCGCAAAGCGCAAAAGCGCGATATTCAGCCGTCATATGCAAATCAGCTAATCAGCCATTCAATGGCACAGCACTGCAATTTTCATCCACTTAAAGTTACATAGATACATAGATACATAGACAGTGTCGGCAGATAAGGGCCTATGGCCCACCCAGTCTGCCCATTTGAGCTTGTAAATTCAGTTTATGTTCTCCTAGAAGTCTGTTGCCCCTGACCCATGACCTCCAGAATTCCTTTATGTCTATCCCATGCATTCTTAAATCCCGTGATTGTTTCAGCCCCCACCACTTCCTCTGGCAGGGTGTTCCACTTGTCCACCACCTGTTCTGTGAAGAAATTTTTCCTCACGTTTCCTCTGAATCGTCCTCCCTCCAACTTCATACCATGACCTCTAGTCCTGGAACATCTTTTTCCCTAAAAAATAGTGTATTCCTGCACCCTGTTCCTCCCTGTAAGATACGTCTTGCCTCATTTGCATAGGTTGCGCTATAAAAGTGCGACATTGGGCTGCACTGGCCATAGTCGGTACTGCAGTCTATTGGTGAGTTGCATGCTGTTTGGGAGTGTGGACTGTGGATTTTGGGACATGCATAGGACTGCACAGTCACAGGTAACAACTTTCATTCTCACAGGCTGAATCATGACTGAGCGAGTTGTGGGAGAAGAGGAACAGAGTTGTGGGAGGAGGAGGAGGCCAAATTTCACCAAGGCCGAGACAGATGCCCTGTTTGAGGCCTACCTGGACCAGGAGTCGCTTCTCAGCGGATGCCAGGGAACACCACAGGTCCGTGCTGCTGCATGGGAGGAGGTGGCACATGCTGTGAACCTGCATGGCAGCCACCAGTGCTCCGTGCAGGAGTGCAAGATGAAGATGGGCACAGACAGGAGGAGGATTAAGGAGAAGGTGGTTGCCATCAGGGCAGCATGATCTACGACAGGTGGGGGACAGCCGGAGGTGCTACGCCTGACCCCACAGGAGGAAAGGGTTGCTGGCAGCATGCAGCGTTGTGCCATTGAGGGTGTTCTGGGTGGTGGATTCCAGACGGGTGGTAGCCCATCACTGCATGGTAGGTCATGGTCTGTCTATGGGGGGGGACAGGGTAGGTCACATGCAGTAACGTGACTTTGTTTTCCCTTACAGCTCCTGAGCATCTGCATGGGTCAGCGGTGGTGGGCCTCTCCACTGAGGCCAGTCAGATGGAGATGGAGGAGGGCCCATCCACCTTCACAGGAATATGCAGCTCAGTGCGACAGTGGGCCCGCCTGGATGTCCAGACTGATGTTATTGGAACAGGTGTGGAGGAGGCCCTGCCCGTGTTCCAGCATGCCGGCATCCATGGATGCCGGCATGCTGTGACTAGGCTAGTGCCAGGTCCGTCACGGATGATGATGTCACTAACGTCATGGGCAGTGACACGTGTGTGCCACAGGATGGCCACACAGCAGGTAACATTGTGGCCATGGCTGTGGGTGGTGCCGCCGTGGAGGCCTGCATGTCATCACAGTCCCAGCCTGTGCCTGTCAGCACCAGTGGGGCAGCACTGGTGTGTGTACAGGACAGTGGGACTGTTGTGGCCACTGCGGTGGCACCAGTGAACCCTGGGGAGTGGCAGCCAGAGGGGCAGCATCAGCAGTCAGCCAATGGGCTTGGGGGTACAGTGTCAGGGGGCGGTATCAGTGCACCACCTGTGGACATGCCCAGGCCTGATCCTGGTGTGCAGCGCCCACCCTCAAGGGGTGCTGAGCATCAGGGCTGCTCACACCCTGAGGGACAAGATGCCGAGCAGGCAGATGACCTCTTGGATGAGCACACCCGCATACTGCAAGCATCAGTCAACCAGCAGTTGCAGCTTGTGACATCGGTGGATGTGCTGCATGCGGCTCTGGAACGGGCAGAGGAGCGTCGCAGCAGAGACACCGCTCTGCTTCTGGCAGGGATGGCAGGGATGGACTGGTTGCAGGAGGATGTGACCGCTGCCACTGACAGGCAGACACAGGCATTCACTGCTGTCATGGCCACAATGGGCACACAGTTATTTGCCCATGCGTCGCAGACACCATGCAGCGCACTGTCTACCCCCCATTCCTGGCGTCGTGTGACACCATCCTTGTCGACACCGGGTTTAGCTGTGGGCATCCCGAGCATGTCTGGCACAGGCATGTTCGGTGTGCTGCAGACCCCTGCATGAGCACGGTTGCGTTCACACAGTGGAACCCCTGGGGGACCATTGGTGCCACCCCATGAGGTCAGCCTGTCAGTGCTGGCGGGTCTCGGTGGGTCCGCCCACGCATCCGTGGCGTCCAGGGCACTGTGGCGTGTGATTGACCTGTCTCCCAATGTGGCTACTGTCTGATGCTGCCCTGTGTGCATTGTGTCATTCAGCAGGCAATGCACCGGTGGGTACCCAGCCCTGCACGCAGACACACAGTCCATCTGCACACCCTCCCGGCTGCTGTCCGCAGTTGCGTGTGCATGATGATACCTGCATTGTGCTGTACATCAGTGTACAATGGTGCTCAGCATCTGACACACGCACAATGACAGGCAGTGGGCATGGTGGTTTGTGGACATGTGTGTGGCTAGGGGTGGCGTTCTGTGTTGGTGTGTCTCCTTCCCTTTGTGCATGTCTGGTGCATTGTGTGTGTGTGTGTTTCTGTGTGTGTGTGTGTGTGTGTCTGTCCACGTGCCATGTTAGACCTTACCCATCCCTGGTGGTGTGTGTGGTTCCATGCCCGGCCAGTTCCCTTAATGGCATGCACCCCTGGTGTGTGTCCATGCATGTTTGTGGGTTGTGCTGTAGCCACTGGTGGTTGCACACTGCCCCTTGACTTACCTGGGTTGGCTGAAGTGCTCCTCCGTGATGGTGTCCCAGTGCAGCTGTGCCAGCCAGAGCAGTCGGGGCCCCCATCACCCAAGGGGGGGCTGCCCATCACCATTGTCACTGGCATCCTCATCGTCCACATCGCTGTCCCCCTCTTCGACCTGTATGGCTATCCCACATTCGTTGGCCATGTTGTGCAGGATGCAACAGGCCAGGAATAGCCCGCAGGCCTTTGAGGGGCTGTACTGTAGGGCACCGCCGGAGGTGTCCAGGCAATGGAAATGTGCCTTCAGCATCCCAAACACCCGCTCGATAACATTACATGTGGTGGCGTGTGCCTCATTGTAGCATTGCTGTGATGGGGTCACGGACCGCCGGTATGGCGTGAGCAGCCAGGGAAGGAGTGGGTATACACTGTCACCTGTGTGTAGAGGGTGGAGGTTAGTTTGGTGATTAGCATCGCCCTGCCCCGGGCCATGTAGGCCACTACCCATGTCACCTCTGACCACGCCCCCACAGGCCCTTTGATTGTCCGTGTGGTTTGCATACTCACCCACTAGGTGGCCAGTGGGGATATCCCCACTTTCGAATCTGTGGAACAGTGCTGACTGGTGTCAGATGAAGGCATCATGTGCTCCCTCAGGGTGTGTGGCACAGACATTGATTATGCACCCCCGGCATTGCACACCACCTGGCAGTTGATGCTAGCATAGCCCTTGCGATTTATATATGTGGCCCCCTCGGTGCCAGGTGGTGTGCGGATGGCCACATGGGTGCAGTCTATTGCCCCTAGCACGCCAGGCATACGTGCTACCCTGTGGAAATCCTGTATGTTTGCTGTGTGCTCTGCCGGTGTGCTGGGGAAATGGATGTACTCTGCAGCATGTGGCAGCAGTGCACTGAGGAATTGGATGAGGTGGAGTGTTGCGGCCAACTGGGTTATGCCTGTGGTGTCCCCAGTTGGTCTCTGGAAGGTACCCATGGCCAGCAAGCACACGCAAGCTGTCACTTTCATCTCCACTGACAGAGCATGGCTCCATCGTGTGGTGCCTGCATCACATCACTGCACAGCTCACAGAGCCACCTCAGAATTGCCCGATTCAGACGGTACCGGCCCACGATCTCCGTATCACTATACAGCTCGAAGCTGGTGCAGGCTCAGTACTGCCTGTTGGGGGCATACCACCGACAGGCCCTTCCATGGCTGCATCCCCCTGCTGCCCACCTTCTCAACCCCCTCATTACTGCCTCCATCTGGATGGTGGCACTGGCCATGTCCCTGGCTTGTGTTCACACTCCTTGGCAGCTGTTTCTGTGTTCCCCCTGCTGTCCTGGCTGCTACTTCCCCTGCACCGGGAACACCTGACTGTGCTGGCCTCACTGCTGTGTGGCAAGTACTTCCCCCTTCTGCACTGTGACTCTCCACACCTTCCCCTGAGCCTATGGGTTCCAGGTGCCCTTTCACTGGCCTGCCCTGTGTGTTCCTCCTGCCTGGTTTGAGTTGCTATAGTTCAGCCTCTTGTGCCTTTCCTGTAGCGTTCTTGCACCTCTCCCTTGCTCCTTTTTATTTTGGCTCATTTCCACTATGGCGCAACTTCGCTGGCTCCCCTATTGCTCATAGCACATGTTATTGAATGCTCCTTTTCTTCATTTATGCATAGTTCCTCCCCTTCAGTTGCGCATACATTCATTATCATTGCGCTGTTGCTCTGCGTTTGGGGCTATATACCTCCCGCTGAATATCATGCAGAATGGCGATTGGACTTGGCGCTTGGCGAACCCTTATTGCACATGGCGCAACTCTTTTGAATATCTGGGCCTAGGAGTAAAAGCATGTATGCTTTTGATCCTTCCATTTAGAAAATATAGCATGCAACATTTCCAACTCTTGCTCTGTAGTTTGCTCGCTTGTTCGACGGTCACACAGAACAGTAAGTGGCAAACGCAAGTAAGCTGCATCCTCAAAATAAATCAAAATAAAAAAAACTGCTAACCAGCAATTATAAATAATAAAGGATGAGGACATGTTCTTAACTTGGATTTAATGACTGCCCTCGGGCAATCATTAATCCTCGTTAAGAACATGTCCCTATCCATTATTGTATATATAATAACTGGGGATCCTTTTTTTCCCTAAGGGAAACCAGGTTATAATTTGCCGTTATAACCCATAGGTTATAACGGCTGCAGTTTTCCATTTCTGCCCTACTGACAAACTCTGCCCCTTCCCCACACTGGTCACTCTGCCAGTTATTAATTTTTCTGCCCCACTTGTAATGCTGTCTCTCTAAACACCTTACTTTCTTCTCTGTCTTACCTACAAACCCTTTCCTTACACCCCCCCTCCACTGCTGCTGTCCTCCTCAGACGTCCTGGGGTGCCAAAGCACAACCCCCCCCCCCATTAACTCCTCTTCTAGCTCCAAATAATTGCCCTGCATTTACCACCTCTTTACCTCATGCTTTGTCTTTCCCCATTGCCTGCCTCCCACTGAGCTTGCTGTATTTCTAGCTGTATTTAATCCTCTGTGTTTCCTCCTTGTTCCACAGACAGCCCATCTGTGGGCTTCCCAGCTGCTCCTGTGGCCTTGGCTCTCTCCAGCAGGCCACAGTAACAGACCACCCGACTGATCCCGGACAGATTAAGGTACGCACGGACCTCAGAAACTCGTAGTTTGCATGCCACTGTTTTGACTGGATGCCCAGTGGAGGAACCAGGCACTGATTGACAGCTTTACTCCTTGGCTGATTTTCAGCAGCCTGGCTTCCATTCAGGAAAATCTCTTTCTGTGCTTTGTTCTGGACTGATTTTTCACCCATCCCCCCTCCTCCTCCTCACAGTATTAAATAGACCTTACTCCACCCTTCTCAGCCTAGCAGCAGATTGGTTACTCCTCTGCTGCACATTTTCATGCTATTGGCCTCACTGTCTTCAAGACCTGACTTGACCCACTTTCTCACTGCCCCTTTTTAAAGCAGTCCCACCCACAGGATCACACATTTCCTCTCAAACTTTTCTCCAGCCACTCCATCTAACTCCTCTCAATTACTGCTCTATCTGCCCTATTGTTAGGGACCTCACCCTAATTCGACTATATACCCTTTCAACTATAAACCAACTAGCAGTTAAGCAGGCCAGCAATACCAAACAAACTACCTTGGGGTGCAACCACCTACTACTACTCCTCACTACCTCTTTTGGCATTGCTGGTACCATCACATCCTTTTGTTCTGCAAATTTTGGACTCCCGCTGTTCTGTCTACCCTTTGTATGAGTGCCCTTTATTAATCCTTGCTTTCCTTCTCTCCCTCAGCCGAGGAACTGCCATCCAGGCTCCCAGCTCCTAAGCCACAGGATTCCCGGCTACCGGGCAGTCGGCACCCCTCTAGCCGATGCTCAAGACTGCAGACATGGACCCAAGGTCCTACAAGGTACGGCAACTGCTGCAACCAACCGGATTGTGAGCGCCCCCTCAGACCACACTCTGATTGGTCCCTGGCAGAAGCCGGCTTCTGCTCTTTGATTTTAAACCCTAAAAATGTTTATGTTGGGACAAATGTTAAAAAGCCAAAGTGTTAACCCAGTCTGTAATTGAAATGACTTGAATTGTGGTTTGGGAAAGAAATCTAGTGTCTACAGCCCTTTCCCTGCATACGTACACTGGCCCTAGACACTTTTGGGTGCCAAAGTAATGCACGTTCTTTTGTTCTGCAAATTTTGGACTCCTCGCTGTTCTGTCTAACCCTTTATGTGAATCCACTTTATTAACTCTCACTCTCCTTCTCTCCCTCAGCCGAGGAACTGTCGTCCAGGCTCCCAGCTCCTAAGTCACAGGATTCCCGTCTACCGGGTGGTCAGCGCCCCTCTAGCCGATGCTGGAGACCGCAGACACGGACCCAAGGCCCTACAAGGTACTGCAACTGCCGCAACCTTTTCGACTGCCCCCCTTCCCCACCTCCGCTGATTATTAAATACAGTAGCTCCTGCCAAAATATTAGTCCACGTCCCCTGGTGCAGTGCCCCACCAATAGAGACTTAGCTTGTGATCCCCCTCTTCTCTGTCCAGCCTACGGGATCCAACTCTCAGGACCTCGCCTTACTAAAACGCATAGGCTCTCCTTGGCTGTGCCTTCACCACTAAATATTTTTAATGTTATCAAATTTGGGTCGACCTGGATCAGAAAACTACTGATAAGCTACATTAATCCAGCAACCCCACTGGCCTCTGGGCTAATTGAGTGGCTCCTTTTTTGAGGTACCATCATGTCAGGCCCTATATGGCTCCTTATACTGCCCCTTCTTCTGCTGATACCAGCTGCCCAGCATTGGGCACCTGAACTACCATCATGTTTGGTCTACAATGGCACCTTGTGCTGTATACCACATGGCAACTTATCCTTTAATTGCCTCCGTGATTCCAAGTACCAGTACCTTGAACCCTGCTCTTGGACTACACATACCAGTAGTACTTATAACACTCCCCCACCACAAAGCCCACCTCCCACCATGCAAACTTCTATCTCCTCCCCGCCTATTGTGGTAGGGGTACTAGCTCTTGCTACAACAGATCAGCTCTTCTATGGTGGCTACTTTCCAGTCCCTAAAAACATCAGATCTACTAGATGGGAGAAAGGCAGGAATTACAAGCTTATAATTAACACTCTTAGGAAAATCCTACTTATCCTCCTGCTATGTTCAGGCAACGTAGAACTCAACGCTGGCCCCCCCAGAAGCTATTGCTTTGCCAGCAGAACTAGCAAATTTAAAAGGAATAAGCTTCTTGCATATTAAAGTATGTAGCCTCCTTAAAAAGATAACCTTAATACAAATCTGGGTAAATCATACCTCTCCTGACATACTTGTGATTTTCTAAACTTGGCTTAGACCCAGCACCACTGATAGAGAAGTAAACATACCCAACTATGCCTTGTTCAGAGCTGATAGGCATGCCAGAGGAGGAGGGGTAGCTATCTACATTAAAGACAAATTTTCTACCTTCTGCTTATCCTCGGCATCTGTCGCCAGTGAATTCGAATGCCTAATTCTCAAAGTGGAAATTACACAGACTACTGCACCCTGCGTAATAGGATGCTATAGACCACCGTCTGCTGGCCTACAGCTTGTGTCGTATCTAAGTGACAAGTTGGGACATGGGCTGCCAGAAACTATTATTTTAGGAGACCTCAACTTTGACTGGCTTTCTAACACAGCTGCCCCTCTCGCATCCTTCTGTGATGAACATGGGCTGACGCAACTTATTACTGAATCAACACGCCCAAACGTGAAGAACCCCAGTAAAAGTACACTTTAGGATGTGCTAATGGTGAGCAAACCTCATCTCTTCTCCCATGCTGATGTCTTCTTCTCAGATGCCAGCGACCATTGTTTTATTGCAGGAGTAAGATCCACCAACAACCCAGCATCCATCAGCAAGTTCTCTATGAAGAGATCCAGGCACAACTTCAATGAACATGCCTACCTAAACAAGCTTAAGTACTCCCCTGAGTGGCAAGATTTCTACCTGGCCAAAACGATTACATCAGCTTACAATATCTTCCACAACATTCTATCAAGGGCCCTTAATAAGTATGCTCCCCTGATTAAAGTTTGAACTAGGACCAAAACCTGTAAATGGTTCACCCCTCAGATCAAGTACTTGCTTCTAGAAAGAGATAAGCTCTGGAAAAAAGCACGCAGACTGAACACTGCAGAGGATTGGAACCAGTTCAGGAGACTACGAAATTTATGTACCAAAACAATCAGAGAATCGAAGGCCACTTTCTTCAAATCCAAACTCGACTCTGCCACAAAAAGCCCAATCAAGCTCTGGATCACAATCAATGATCTGCTAGGCCACTCCCCAGGAAATTCACTCCCGACCAAGATTACCTCTGGCAACTTGACTATAACCGAAAAGATGGATATACTTGGCGCATTCAATAACCACTTTGTACTGCAGGCATGGCATTTGATAACCCCCAAACATACTGCTCCAGACTGCCAGCCAACTGCCTGAAACTCTGATAGCTTTGCTGCCTTCTCGCTTCAACCTGCCCCACTGAAAGAGGTGAGGGACCTCTTGCTTCAGTTGGATACTAGAAAAAGTGCTGGGGCCGACACCCTTGACCCTACTTATCTAAAATTGCCTACCACGCACTTGCAATACCGCCACCCACCTTTTAACTTATCCCTGTCTCAGGGCACCTACCACCTATATGGAAGACAGCACATGTCATACCACTGTTCAAATCAGGTGACCCAGGTGATCTCAATAACTACAGGCCAATTTCCCTCCTTCCGGTCCTGTCCAAGCTCCTAGAGAAAATTGTAAATGCACAGCTGAGGACTCACCTTGAGTCTAGGGAACTGCTAAATCCTATGTAGTCTGGATTCAGAGCTAAACATTGCACTATCGCAGCCCTCGCCAAAGTTACTAACGACTGGCAGCGTAATCTTGAGAGCAAAAACTTTATTTGTGCTGTTTTCCTTGATCTAAGCAAGGCTTTTGACACTGTCGACCATAGTCTGCTCCTCTCCTCCCTTCAAACTATAGGTGTGGACCCCTCCTCTCTGCTTTGGTTTACTGACTATCTTACAGGGCGCCTTCAACAAGTTAAAGCCGAATGAGGCCTGTCCCCCTTGAAAACTCTGCAAAGAGGGGTACCTCAAGGTTCTATATTAGGGCCCTTACTTTTTGCAATCTACATTAATAACATCGACTACTGTATAAAAGAAGCCAACATCCATCTGTTTGCAGATGATACAGTTCTCTATGTGAGTCGCCCAACACCTGAAGCTGCCTGCAATGACCTACAGTCAGAATTCAACCTTTTGCAAAGCCAACTCCTCAAAAAAAAGCTACTCCTTAATGCCAAAAAAACTAAAGCGATGGTCCTCTCCCCTTTTATCTGTACAGCTAGCCCTGTGTCCAGTGGGACAGTTCCCCAAAGTACCACAGTTCTAGGTGGAAAACTAGAATTTGTTACAAAATTCAGGTATCTGGGAGTTTGGATAGACCAAAGACTCTTCTTCATTGAACATATCGAGGACTTGCTAAAACGACTTCGGCAAAGGCTTGGACTGTTTCTTAGAATCAACCAATTTCTCACCAGAGATGCCAAGAAACAACTGGTCCAATCCATTTTCCTATCATTGGTTGATTACACTGACTTCCTCTACAGCCAATGCCCCAACTCCTACATGGCTAAACTGGACACACTCTACCATCGAGCACTGAGGTTTATAACGGGACACCTCTTCAACATGCATCACTGCTCCCTATATGTGGCAGTGAGGTGGACATCACTACAGTTCAGGCGCTACAGAAACACCACTCTCTGGACCTATAGAGCCATCTCTAATAAGCTGCCTTACTATATCTCCTGCTGTCTTCCCCTGAGTATAATTGGGAAATACACGTTAAGAAGTTACTCAGCTATTACACTTAAAGTACCCAAAGCAAAATTCCACTTCAGCAGGGCAGCCATAAGCTTCGTGCTACCTACCTTATGGAACGATCTACAAAAAACCCTCAAATTAAGCACTCTAATCTGTATAAATGCCTTCAAGACGCTTTATTTCCATACAATCAGAGACGTATGTAACTGCTTCACCCACTCAGACCCAGTACCGGTGTCTGCACTGGTATATAGCCACGCCTAGACCCAATTTTAAGTACTGACCCCCCAGCTTGCTCCTCACCAGCCTAATTGTTCTCTCTCTTATCCCCCTGTCTTATCAACACTAGGCCCATCCATCCCTTATTCTTCCTTTCCCAACCTCGGATAGGAGCTCACTACCCTGGGTTGTGACATCCTACCACGCCCGATACTTTATAGCATTCAATCCCAGGGCTCACACATACTCCTTTTTCCATCCACCTTCTCTACATCCCGTTTTACCAACTCCTTTCTGTGCACTGCGCCTCCTAGCCTTTCTCCCTACCTCCTCCCTTCCCTACCTTCACCTCTACTTGGTGTATATTTTTATTTTTATTTTTCTTCCGCTACTTCCTCCTGCAACCTTAGATAACCTGCTTTATCTTCCTATAGACACTTCTATGTATGTAAATACCTGTAATCTGTACAATATCTGTATAATTCTATGTACATATGAACTTTTTTCTTCCTCTCTGTAAAGAGTATTATCTGTATTGCCTTGTAAATACCTGTATTGACCTGTATATACAATTGTTCATGCTCCACCCAGGTCCATCTTGCAAATGAGCTTCTGCTCAACGATGAATGCCTGGTTAAATAAAGACTTGATTGATTGATTGATTGATTATAATGACAAACACGTGCCTGATTTCCCATGTGCACATGCCCCAGCAGCAGCTCTTCCTTCTCTCAGCACCAGTCCTTCATGTCAAACACTGCCTGCCTGCCCTCATCGGTAAGTTTATTTAAACCAAAACAAAGAAGTAAAGAGGCATAAAACAGTGAAGATTAAGAAAATAAATAAAAAGAAGTAAGGTAAACCTTTCGCTGCAGTGGCCGCTTTCCGACCGCATGAAAATATGCTGAAACCTGACTGGACCACACAGTGAGGATGTTTTTATTTTATATAGTTGCTGTGGTGAAAAAATGATCCCCAGCAATTATATAAAATAAAACATGTAGTAGTGTGTTTAACTTGAGATTTTACACACACACCTCGTGTTGGATGCTTAAATAAACCCCTCAAGCTTCGCTCTCGGGGTTTATGTAGCTTCCAACACCTCGGGGTGTGTATAAAATCTTGTTAAACACACCACCCCATGCATTATTCTATATGTTATGCACACCCTCACTATGGGATGCTTTGATAAACCCCTCAGGCTTTACCCTCTGGGTTTATGTAGCATGCCACACCTTAAGTGTGCATGCAGTTCTCATTATATACACCCCTTTATGCATTATTCTACATCTAATAACTTGAGAGAGTTTTCTCCCATAGGGAAACCGAGTCATAAATCACTGTTATAACCACCTGGTTATAACAGGGAACATGTGCCAGGTTTCTCTTGCTCCATGCTTGCGTACACTTACACTGCCTGTCTTATGCTCATACTTCAGTTAGCACCCAGTAAATGGACTCACTGTGTTTTCACAAGCTCCTTCAAAAATATAGTTGTCGTTTGGGTCCTTCGTATCAAGTTTCGGGGCAATTGTTAAAAAAATAACAAAAAAAAAGTGAAAGTGAAACTGCTTTCCAGCCTAACCACACTACTGGAACCGCTGCTTTCTATAATTGCTGAGTAGGGTTTTTAAGGCAAGAAAATGCTACCCAGCAATTATATAAATGCGTAAAACTCAAATTTTACACATGCCCTCAATGTATGATGCTTCACTTCTTGGGATTTATTTAGCATTCAACACCTCAGGTGTGTGTAAAATTCTTGTTATACACGCTACCCCATATATTATTCTATATTTAATTTCCAAAGAGTAGTAACTGGTCTGAAGATAGGTGAAAAAATATAACATACAGAAGTATCGTAATAAGATGCCATAGTATGTTATTGTGATGATGGAAGAGACTAAGGGTCCTTCTTATCTGCCCTTCCTCCTGCATAGCAGTGATTGTGCCCATTTTGAATATGAATGTACAGCCAAGTTTAAAGGAATGTTACCACTGCACATGCTGTATAACCCTTAAGTTCATTCTCACTCAGACATCTATCTAGTCCTGCACTGAAAGTTGGAACAGTGTTAAATATGAAGACAAATAAGGAATTCTTGAATGATGTGGATTACCTAATTTTTCTGCATTATTGTGGAAAAGAAAATATGAGAATTGCACAGGAAATTACACTGTGTAGTGTGCATTAGATAATGTGCATAGATGGTTGGGGACAGATAAAGTCAAGAGTTCATCCAGTCTGCCCTTTGTTCTGTTTAGGCTTACTCAATCATTTTAATGTTCCTGGTGTTCTCGTCAGCCTTCCACTTGTTTTTCATTACTCCCAGTAGCTGTTCCACTGGTTTTTGAACCCTTAAATTGTATGGGAATTAACTTTGTCTTTGGGCAGCTTGTTCCATTTATCCATAACCCTTTCAGTAAATAAATACATCCTTTTGTCTTTATTCCCCTCTAGTTTGAGATTGTGACCCTCTTGTGCTTGTTTGCCCTTTTATGGGAAATAAATCTGTGGTGACAACCTTATTACGCTTTGTACTGTATGTATTTTTTGCATTTATATCCTCTCCCTCCTGTCCACCAGCGTGTATAGGTTTTGGCTCTCCAGCCTTTCTGGATATACCCCCCCCACCCCTTGACCATGAATCATTTTCGTTGCCCTCTACTGAATAAGATCCAGCTTGCCCTTATCCTTTTGTAAATGAGTGATCTAAAACAACACAACCTAACCAATAACCTGTGTAGTAGCAATATACCTTCCTTCTTTCAGCTAGTGAATCCCATTCTGATACATCTCCATATTCTATTTGTCTTTCCATGCACTGCCTCACACTGAGATAAAGATTTCATACTGCTCTTTATTAATATTGGCAGATCCATTTTTTCTAACATGGATTTCTACATGCCCTCATTAATTTTATATTCTGTTCATGGATTTCTGTTGCCAATATATCTCACTTGGCATTTAACTTTAACTGATATGTCCCACACCACTGTTCAAGTCTTTTCTTGTGCCTCTGTCTTCATGTTGCTAATCCTTACATCATTTCATTTTATTTAATTTCTTTAACCCGATCATTGGCTGAGCCAAAGACTTGTTTTCAGGTGGTCCCTCAGCCCAGCAGTAAGGCTGTCGCTCGAAATGCCAGTGACAAGGTTTCAAGAATGAGCTTGGGTCATCCGAACAGCTGGGGGAAGGAGGACTGAGCATCCCAGATGATGCACCATGTCCCTCAGTTTTACTGCCACCTGTAGACATATGACTGGCAGAGCGGCACTGGACACAGGGAGGTAGGAATACTGTAGAAAACAAAAAAAGGACAGTGCACACAACACTTAGCCAGAAAATAATAAATACATGAATTTACTGATGAATGAAATGAGCACAGAACAAACAGTTCCTACGTATTGTCAGCGGAAGCAGCTTTCTCATGGAGGGGGGGTGGGGTTTGAAAAAGCAGGACTGCATGTACACTTATACATTGATTAAGTGAGGTAAATACCTAAGGAATGTCTCCTGTTTTGGATTCTCTAAAGGAGAGTAAAGAGGGCATATATAAGCATTGTATAAAACATCCATGATGCAGGGGATGTATCTGGTTCACAGAGGTTGTGGAATGAGGGCAGAAGTGGGTGTGACAGGAGGGAGGGAGTCAATTCCATAGTGATTTTAGGTCAGTTGGCTACATTATGCCAGGTTGAGCTTAAGCTTGAAAGGAAGTGTGGAATATAAGGAGTGCAATGTAGATTTGAGGGTACTGCACATTGTAGTGTTATACTTCCCTCTATGAGGGATGGGTTGGTATCTGCATAGAATCCAGAAAGGGACTCCAGACTTTGAGGTACTTTTCCAGTTGGGGTTGGATTAGGCAGGAGATTCTTTCATATTTGGCTGTAAGTGCCAGGAGAGTTTCCCACTCTTTTCTCCAGGGTGGCTCTAGGTCTCTCCATCTGCATAGGAGGATATGTTTAGCTGCAGAAAGAGCACTGTTTACCCATATCACCTGGGGTGTCATCAGAAAGGTGCCCATCAGTGGGACCCCCTGAAGAGTAAATTTAGGGTATCTCACCTCAGAAAGGGGGTGTTAGTGTTCTGCAGGTTGTCCAGACCACCTTCCTGTGCTTATCCAGGATGGGACATGATCACAGAATATGAATAAGAGATGCTTGAGGAGAGGGGCATCTCCCGAAGTCACTGATTTAGTAGACTCATGTGACAGAGAGCTTGGAGCATTCTGTAAGCTCTGTGCAAGATCTTGAACTGCAGGGTATTAGACTGTTGTTCTCTTGGTTTGGTGGGCTTGGGTCCAAATCTGATCTCATTCTGTGGGTAGAATAGCTATGCCTAGCTCCCTTTCCCATTGCTACCATAGCCCCACCAGAGATGAAGTACAGCAGGTGTTATCCGAGCCTTAAGCTTGACTAGAGAGATATGCAATATCTAGAAGTGGTGAGGGCTCAAAGCCATTGGTCCAGAGGGTCCTGCAGGGCAGGGATAGTGTAGGTGTTAACTGGAGTTGTAGGAGGTCTCTTATCTGGAGGTACTGCCAAAAGGGGATGGGTGAGTCCTTAGTTTTTTTGTTTAAATTGTGCATGTGAGTAGAACGTTCCAATTACTTAATGACAGAGGTCTCCTACTATACTGATGCCCTGTGGCTCCATTGTTGTCAGTCTACTGGCTGTTCCCCTATCTTCTGTGTTGGGTTTCTCCTTAGATGGCGATAATGAGTAAGTTTCATTTTCCAGCCTAGGAGCTTGGGAGGAACTGTTTATGTTCTCCTAGTGTGGACAGTACATGGTGTAGATGAGTTTGGAAGAGGCCAGTGCAGGAACACCAGGGCAGGTAAAGTAGGTACCTGATATTGTGCTTTCTCCAGGGCAAGCCAATGGGGTTGAGGAAACAAAAGGTCTGGATTGATGGAAATTATTACCTGGCAGGCTACCTCACTCTGGTGAAATAGGTGTAAATCTGGGAGACCAAAGTCACCATCAGATCAGTGGCATTAAAGTGTTTGCCACCACATCTTTGCAGGCCTTCCATCCCAGATGAACACTGTCAGTTTTGTTTTCAGGGCCTGGAAGAAACCAGGAGAAAGAGGAACCAGGATTCTGGCTAGTATGTATTGCAGCTTTGGGACATAAATTAATTTTACTGAATTATTTCTGCCCCACAGAGACAGCATGAGTCCCTGCCATCTATACAGGTGTTAGTCAAGTTTAGCATGCATGATCTGCACATTAGCTTTAACTGTTTATTTAATTGTGGGTTTTATCTTAATGTCTAGGCAGATGACTCCCTCTGGGACCATTGGTACTGATATGCAGAGAATAGTGCTGGGTACGGACATCATTCAAGGGTAATACTTTTTGACTTGGCCCCATTTAATTTGTACCCAGAAAACTGTGAATATGACATAATCAATGTGTGGAGGGTCGGGAGTAAAGCAAGGAGTTCCATCAGGAACAGAGTAATATAATCTGCAAAAAATGCAATCTTGTGACTTACCCCTCCTAGTAATGCCTCCAGAAAAGTGGCAGAAACACTCAGTTTCTGTACTAGGCACTCTATGGCCAGAATGAAAAGGTAAGAGTATAATGGACAGCCCTGCCTCGTCCCTCTTTCCATTTTAAAGCTGCATGAAATGGTGGAGTTAGTGTGGATTTTTTCAGTTGGGGTTTTGTGCAGCAGTTTGGCACACCCAATAAAATGGGGTGAAAATCCATATGTATCCATTACATCAAATAGGTAAGTCCACTCCCACCTTTAAAATGCTTTTTTCTGCTTCTAGGGAGAGAGTGGCAGTGGGCTGTTTCAAGGAGTGGACTTCCCAGAGGATGTCTAGTATTTTGCAGGTGTTATCTGAACCCAGGATGCCTGGAATGAAGCCAACCTGGTCTGGATGAATCAGAGATCCCATTACTTTCCCCATGCACCCTGCCAACACCATGGTGTAAATCTTGGCGTTAACATTAATCAGGGAGATTGGACGAAATAGGGAACACTTGCTGTTTTTACCTTTTTTCAGGATTAATGTTCTCAAGGCTTCACTGAAGGATGGGAGGGCGTGTTTCTGGTATAAGCCTCATTATATACATGAGAGAGGTGAGGTGCCAAGAGGTGGGCCAAAGCTTGTAAATAATCCACTGGAAAGCCATCCAAGCCAGATGACTTCCCAGAGGCCATACAGTGAATAGCAAACAGTACTTCTTCTGTAGTGAAGAGTGTTACCAGTAAAGCATTATCTGATTTTGTTACCTGTGAGCAGTTGATGTCTACATGAAAAGAATCAATGTGCACCTGGGTGGGGGCTACCTCAGAGGAGCAGCGTGGTATGAAACTCCAAAAATGCCTGATTGATTTTGAAAGGTGAGGTAATAAAGCTGGTCAGGTTTTTTTTTTAATAAGAGGGATATATTTTTCAATTTATTGAGCCAAAAGACTTTGAGCGAGTAATCTCCCTAGCTGTCCCCCTGCCTCCCAATAGGACTTGTTTAGCCAAAAAAGGCTGTACTCACTTAGTGGCTGGAGAAGCATTTCTGTCTGCTCTGACTGCATCAATTTGGGGGCATAGTGTTAGGGTCCTCTTTGGATGGTGTATATGTTCCTGTTCCAATACTTTTGGGACCCTTCCTGCTGACTTAGGGATTGGTCATGTTTTCTGCAGAGTTTGGAGAAGTAGCCAATTAGTTTGCCTCGGTGGATGGCCTTCATTGCCTCCCACAGAGTGGTGGCGGTTATGTCCAGTGTCATTCTCTAGATAATAGTTCTGAATTTTAGTTTGTAGCCATATTCAGAAGTCAGGGTTGTGAAGTAAGGATGTATTCATGTGACACTTATCAAGCAGCCTAGAGACTTTTCCCCATGCTAGGGAGAGGATCACCAGTGCATGGTCCGAGATTAAAATGTTTCCTAGGGATGGTATCCAGACCCTAGTCACCAGTTTCTGGGACTTAAAACTCAAGTCTATATGGCTATATGTAGAAAGAGTTGAGGAGACAAAGGTGTAGTCCTTTTCTCCTGGATGAAAGCTCTGCCAAATATCCCAGAGTCCCTGGGTCTGGTAAGTCTGTAGCATCTGACATGCCACAGATGCTTTTGTTCTAGGGTCTGCCCCCATCCTTTCCAATTCTGCATTAGGTGCTATTTTGAAATCAACCCCATGGATTATCCCGGTATGTGCTGCAGGTAAAGTTTGAAGGACTTTTAGGTAGAAGGACATGTCCAGTGTATTTGGGGCGTAAAAGGCTTTAAGTACAATGGGTAAGCCTTGATAGGTTTCTTTAAGAATTACATAACAACTATCTGGGTCACTTGTGACTTATGTGCTCCAAACTGCAAACCTTTGCACATCGATATGGCAATGCCCTGTTGTTTAGTAAAAATGGAGCTATGGCAGACATTTCTCACCCACATAGCGTGCAACCTGTCTGCTTCTGATTCCTAAAGGTGGGTCTCCTGGAGTTGTGGAGGACATAGGCCATATTTCTCAATTTGGCAAGGATTTTCCTTTTCTTAGAGGGATTATTGAGACCATGTTATTCCAGGAGACCACCTCCAGGCTATCATATGCTAAAATGGCTACACAGATAGTCCCTCTAGTGCAGAAACAATCAAGCTGTACAGGTATAATGCAATTCACTAAAGGTCCCACCTACCCCTCACCCCCAACATTGTACGAATTACCCAACCCAGAAGAAAAATAAAACAATGTATAAGTCCAGTAGAACAAGTCATATGGTAAAAGAGAAGTAGCACTGAAAAAGTTTCCTCAGACAATCTCAACTAGCTGATGCAGGCTAGACATTCTCTCTAGCAGAGAACAAGGGTGTCAGTATGCAGCACGCTCACCTGGAACCCTAAGAACCAAGTACAGTAGCCCCAGTGGTCCCCTTCATCCACCCCCCCCATTTGCCCTGACATAGAATAGCATACTATTTTGCAAACTATGAGAACTTGCATATGAACATACAAAACTACAGTCTATCAAGTCTGCTCGTATGTGCAGCTAGCACCCCTATATTGCAGTTACCCCACCCCCCTCCTGGAACTGCTCAGTGTCCTTTACCCAGCTGCCCTTCCATGCCGTGTCCCATACCCTTTTAAAACTCCCCACTGTCCTGCATGCCACCACCCCTTCTGGAAGAGCTTTCCATTTCAGCACAACCCTCTCCATGAAATAATGCCTTCTAACCTCCCTCTTAAACCTGCCTTCCTCCAATTTCAGCCCAGGCCCCCTCATGTCCATTCCCTTCCTTTGCTTAAACAGCCCTTCTGCACCAAATTTGTTGACCACCTCATGTATTTAAAAGTCTCAATCATGTCCCCCCATCCCTTCTGTCCTCCAGAGTGAACAAACTCAAGTTTTTAATTTTTATTTTATTTATTGAAGTCTTGGATGACACCTGTGAGTGGATGCTCATTGAGAGGTTCCATGTCAGATACAGTAACACAAGAAGACACAATATAGTCACAATAATTTATATGCACAGAGTACACAAAATTCAACTATACATGGGTTGCAATGACAAGCAGTTCATAAATTGTGCTAAGGCATTGTACATGGTATGCCAGCACCCTATGGAAGAGAACGAGGCAGAGGCAGACTGTAAAAGTGAGGTAGGGAGGGGCAGTGGGAGCTGGGAAAGAAAAAAGCCAAGAGGTAGGGGGTGGGAGGCAAGTGCTGGGGCAAAGGGGATGAAAGGCAAGTGCTTTGACAAAGAGTTAACCTGGTGGGCCAGGAGTTGGAAGTGCTGAGGCAGACTAAATCTGTGGGTGCAGACTAGCACGTGCACCTACAGTACTATTGTTGGTGAGGTGCTAACAGAGTTTGTGCTTAAAGGAACCAAGAGTTGCGGCTCTGGCAATGTCAGCTAGTAGACCATTTGTCCACAGAGGGGCCAGTGAGCAAAGGATCACTGGGCCATAGTTGTGCAGCACTTGGGCACATGAAATACTCATGTAGCCAAGCTCCTTGTGTGCTTGGCATGTATAGGTGGTGATAGAAGGCTCAGAACTCCTTGAGGAAGGATGATTTTATGTGCTGAAACTCTCTACTCCACTAAGTTATCACTTGTCAATTTTCTGCACAAAGGCAGAATGCATTTTGGACTCATAGAAAAATCTGGGGACTCTGAGCCACCACTGCACAATGACTGAGTGCACCATTAATAATAGAGGACTTTGTATTTGCTGAAGCATTTTCATTCCACTGTGTTAACTTTTGCCAATTTTCTACAAACAAGCAGGATGTATTTTGAGCAGGCAAAAATCTTGGATTTTGTGCCACCACTGTGCCCATATCTGAGTGCACCATTAACATGTTGGGGACTTTGTATGTGCTGAAACACTCTCATTTCACTCAATTAAAACTTGTCAATTTTCTGCACAAAAACAGGATGCATTTTGGTCTGGCAGAAAAATTTGGGGACTCTGAGCCACCACTGCACACATGACTGAGTGTGCCATTAATTATGGTGGACTTTGTATGTGCTGAAACAGTTTCATTCAACTGTGTTAACTGTTGTCAATTTTCTTCAAACAAGCAGGATGCATTTTAGCTTGCAGAAAAATTTGGGACTCTGTGTCCCACAGTGCGCTTGACTGAGTGCACCATTAATTCTGGGTGGCTTTCTATGTGCTGCAACACTCACATTCCACTGTGTTAACACTTGTCAATTTTCTGCACACAAGCAGGATGCATTTTGGGTTGGGAGAAAAAATCTGGCATTTCTGTGCCACTTTTTTACTTTTGACTGATTGCGCCATTAATTCTGCAGGACTTTGTATGTTCTGATACCGTCTCATTCCATGGTATTTTTTTATTTAGTTTTTATTGACCGGGAAAGTGCACTAGACAAATCCTGCCTATTTTCAGGAATGATCGGGGGGAGGTGGATACAGATGAATGCCAACTGTCCTTGAACCAGATTCAGCTGTGTTAACACTTGTCAATTTTCTGCACACAAGAAGGATGCATTTCCAGCCGGCAGAAAAAATCTGCGTACTCTGTTCCACTTTTGTGCTCATTACTGAGTGCACCATTAATTCTGGAGGACTTTGTATGTGCTGAAACACTCTCATTATACTGAGTTAACAATTGTCAATTTTCTACACACAAGCAGGATGCTTTTTGGGCTTGTTCAAATTATCTGGGGACTCTGTGCCACCACCGCACACATAAAGGAGTGCACCATCATTTCTGGGGACTTTTATGTGCTGAAACATTCTCATTGCACTGTGTTAAAAATTTACAATTTTCTGCCCACAAGCAGGATGCATTTTGTGCTGGCACAAGATATTCTGCAGACTCTGTGCCACCACTGTGCATCATGACTGAGTGCGCCACTAATTCTGGAGGATTTGTATGTGCTGAAACACTCTCCCACTAAGTTATCACTTGTCAATTTTATGCACAAAGTCAGGATGCATTTTGGACTCATAGAAAAATCTGGGACTCTGAGCCACCACTGCACACATGTCTGAGTGCACCATTAATTATGGAGCACTTTGTATTTGCTGAAGCATTTTCATTCCACTGTGTTAACTTTTGTCAATTTTCTACAATCAAGCAGGATGCATTTTGAGCAGGCAAAAATCTGAGGATTTTGTGCCACCACTGCGCCTATATCTGAGTGCACCATTATGCTGGGGACTTTGTATGTGCTGAAACACTCTCATTTCCTCTATTAAAACTTGTCAATTTTCTGCACACAAACAGGATGCATTTTGGATTGGCAGAAAAATTTGGGGTTTCTGTACCACCACTGCACACATGACTGAGTGCACCATTAATTCTGGGGACTTTCTATGTGCTGCAACACTCACATTCCACTGTGTTAACACTTGTCAATTTTCTGCACACAAGCAGGATGCATTTTGGGTTGGGAGAAAAAATCTGGCATTTCTGTGCCACTTTTTTACTTTTGACTGATTGAGCCATTAATTCTGCAGGACTTTGTATGTGCTAATACCGTCTCATTCCATGGTATTTTCTTATTTAGTTTTTATTGACTGGGAAAGTGCACTAGACAAATCCTGCCTATTTTCAGGAATGATCGGGGGGAGGTGGATACAGATGAATGCCAACTGTCCTTGAACCAGATTCAGCTGTGTTAACACTTGTCAATTTTCTGGACACAAGAAGGATGCATTTCCAGCCGGCAGAAAAAGTCTGGGGAATCTATGCCACTTTTGTGCTCATTACTGAGTGCGCCATTAATTCTGGAGGACATTGTATGTGCTGAAACACTTTCATTCCTCTCTGTTAACACTTGTCAATTTTCAGAACACAAGGAGGATACATTTTTGGCTAACAGAAAAAATCTGGGGTCTCCGAGCCACTTTTGTGGGCATGACTGAGTGTGCCATTAATTCTGGAGGATTTTGTATTTGCTGAAACACTCTCATTCCACTGTGTTAACCCTTGTCAATTTTCTGCACACAAGCAGGATGCATTTTGGGCTGGCAGATAAAATCTGGGGTCTCAGAGCCACCAATGCACACTTGACTGAGTGCGCCATTAATTCTGGGGGACTTAGTATGTGCTGAAACACTTTCATTCCACTGTGGTAACCTATGTCAATTTTCTACACACAAGCAGAATGCATTTTTGGATGGCAGAAAAAATCTGCGTACTCTGTTCCACTTTTGTGCTCATTACTGAGTGCACCATTAATTCTGAGAACTTTGTATGTGCTGAAACACTCTCATTCTACTGAGTTAACACTTGTCAATTTTCTACACACAAGCAGGATGCTTTGTGGGCTTGTTCAAATAATCTGGGGACTCTGTGCCACCACCGCACACATAAAGGAGTGCACCATCATTTCTGGGGGACTTTATATGTGCTGAAACATTCTCATTGCACTGTGTTAAAAATTTACAATTTTCTGCCGACAAGCAGGATGCATTTTGTGCTGGCACAAGAAATTCTGCAGACTCTGTGCCACCACTGTGCTCATGACTGAGTGTGCCACTAATTCTGGAGGATTTTGTATGTGCTGAAACTCTCTCACTCCACTAAGTTATCACTTGTCAATTTTCTGCACAAAGGCAGAATGCATTTTGGACTCATAGAAAAAATCTGGGGACTCTGAGCCACCACTGCACACATGACTGCGTGCACCATTAATAATAGAGGACTTTGTATTTGCTGAAGCATTTTCATTCCACTGTGTTAACTTTTGCCAATTTTCTACAAACAAGCAGGATGCATTTTGAGCAGGCAAAAAAATCTGGGGATTTTGTGCCACCACTGTGCCCATATCTGAGTGCACCATTAATGCTGGGGGACTTTGTATGTGCTGAAACACTCTCATTTCACTCAATTAAAACTTGTCAATTTTCTGCACACAAACAGGATGCATTTTGGTCTGGCAGAAAAAATTCTGGGGACTCTGAGCCACCACTGCACACATGACTGAGTGTGCCATTAATTATGGTGGACTTTGTATGTGCTGAAACAGTTTCATTCAACTGTGTTAACTGTTGTCAATTTTCTTCAAACTAGCAGGATGCATTTTTGGCTGGCAGAAAAAATTCTGGGGACTCTGTGTCATCACTGTGCACTTGACTGAGTGCACCATTAATTCTGGGTGGCTTTCTATGTGCTGCAACACTCACATTCCACTGTGTTAACACTTGTCAATTTTCTGCACACAAACAGGATGCATTTTGGGTTGGGAGAAAAAATCTGGCATTTCTGTGCCACTTTTTTACTTTTGACTGATTGCGCCATTAATTCTGCAGGACTTTGTATGTTCTGATACCGTCTCATTCCATGGTATTTTTTTATTTAGTTTTTATTGACCGGGAAAGTGCACTAGACAAATCCTGCCTATTTTCAGGAATGATCGGGTGAAGGTGGATACAGATGAATGCCAACTGTCCTTGAACCAGATTCAGCTGTGTTAACACTTGTCAATTTTCTGCACACAAGAAGGATGCATTTCCAGCCGGCAGAAAAAGTCTGGGGACTCTATGCCACTTTCTTGCTCATTACTGAGTTCGCCATTAATTCTGGAGGGGACATTGTATGTGCTGAAACACTTTCATTCTCTCTGTTAACACTTTTCAATTTTCAGAACACAAGGAGGATACATTTTTGGCTAACAGAAAAATCTGGGACTCGAGCCACTTTTGTGGGCATGACTGAGTGTGCATTAATTCTGGAGGATTTTGTATGCTGAACACTCTCATTCCACTGTGTTAACCCTTGTCAATTTTCTGCACACAAGCAGGATGCATTTTGGGCTGGCAGATAAAATCTGGGGTCTCAGAGTCACCAATGCACACTTGACTGAGTGCGCCATTTATTCTGGGGGACTTAGTATGTGCTGAAACACTTTCATTCCACTGTGGTAACCAATGTCAATTTTCTACACACAAGCAGAATGCATTTTTGGATGGCAGAAAAAATCTGCGTACTCTGTTCCACTTTTGTGCTCATTACTGAGTGCACCATTAATTCTGGAGGACTTTGTATGTGCTGAAACACTCTCATTATACTGAGTTAACAATTGTCAATTTTCTACACACAAGCAGGATGCTTTTTGGGCTTGTTCAAATAATCTGGGGACTCTGTGCCACCACCGCACACATAAAGGAGTGCACCATCATTTCTGGGGGACTTTATATGTGCTGAAACATTCTCATTGCACTGTGTTAAAAATTTACAATTTTTTGCCCACAAGCAGGATGCATTTTGTGCTGGCACAAGAAATTCTGCAGACTCTGTGCCACCACTGTGCTCATGACTGAGTGCGCCACTAATTCTGGAGGATTTTGTATGTGCTGAAACACTCTCACTCCACTAAGTTATCACTTGTCAATTTTATGCACAAAGTCAGGATGCATTTTGGACTCATAGAAAAAATCTGGGGACTCTGAGCCACCACTGCACACATGTCTGAGTGCACCATTAATTATGGAGGACTTTGTATTTGCTGAAGCATTTTCATTCCACTGTGTTAACTTTTGTCAATTTTCTACAAACAAGCAGGATGCATTTTGAGCAGGCAAAAAAATCTGGGGATTTTGTGCCACCACTGCGCCCATATCTGAGTGCACCATTAATGCTGGGGGGACTTTGTATGTGCTGAAACACTCTCATTTCACTCTATTAAAACTTGTCAATTTTCTGCACACAAACAGGATGCATTTTGGATTGGCAGAAAAAATTCTGGGGGCTCTGTGCCACCACTGCATGCATGACTGAGTGCACCATTAATTCTGGGGGACTTTCTATGTGCTGCAACACTCACATTCCACTGTGTTAACACTTGTCAATATTTCTGCACACAAGCAGGATGCATTTTGGGTTGGGGAGAAAAAATCTGGCATTTCTGTGCCACTTTTTACTTTGACTGATTATGCCATTAATTCTGCAGGACTTTGTATGTGCAATACCGTCTCATTCTATGGTATTTTCTTATTTAGTTTTTATTGACTGGGAAAGTGCACTAGACAAATCCTGCCTATTTTCAGGAATGATCGGGGGGAGGTGGATACAGATGAATGCCAACTGTCCTTGAACCAGATTCAGCTGTGTTAACACTTGTCAATTTTCTGCACACAAGAAGGATGCATTTCCAGCCGGCAGAAAAAGTCTGGGGACTCTATGCCACTTTCGTGCTCATTACTGAGTGCGCCATTAATTCTGGAGGACATTGTATGTGCTGAAACACTTTCATTCCTCTCTGTTAACACTTTTCAATTTTCAGAACACAAGGAGGATACATTTTTGGCTAACAGAAAAAATCTGGGGACTCCGAGCCACTTTTGTGGGCATGACTGAGTGTGCCATTAATTCTGGAGGATTTTGTATGTGCTGAAACACTCTCATTCCACTGTGTTAACCCTTGTCAATTTTCTGCACACAAGCAGGATGCATTTTGGGCTGGCAGATAAAATCTGGGGTCTCAGATCCACCAATGCACACTTGACTGAGTGCGCCATTTATTCTTGGGGACTTAGTATGTGCTGAAACACTTTCATTCCACTGTGGTAACCAATGTCAATTTTCTACACACAAGCAGAATGCATTTTTGGATGGCAGAAAAAATCTGCGTACTCTGTTCCACTTTTGTGCTCATTACTGAGTGCACCATTAATTCTGGAGGACTTTGTATGTGCTGAAACACTCTCATTATACTGAGTTAACAATTGTCAATTTTCTACACACAAGCAGGATGCTTTTTGGGCTTGTTCAAATTATCTGGGGACTCTGTGCCACCACCGCACACATAAAGGAGTGCACCATCATTTCTGGGGGACTTTATATGTGCTGAAACATTCTCATTGCACTGTGTTAAAAATTTACAATTTTCTGCCCACAAGCAGGATGCATTTTGTGCTGGCACAAGAAATTCTGCAGACTCTGTGCCACCACTGTGCTCATGACTGAGTGCGCCACTAATTCTGGAGGATTTTGTATGTGCTGAAACACTCTCACTCCACTAAGTTATCACTTGTCAATTTTATGCACAAAGTCAGGATGCATTTTGGACTCATAGAAAAAATCTGGGGACTCTGAGCCACCACTGCACACATGTCTGAGTGCACCATTAATTATGGAGGACTTTGTATTTGCTGAAGCATTTTCATTCCACTGTGTTAACTTTGTCAATTTTCTACAATCAACAGGATGCATTTTGAGCAGGCAAAAATCTGGGGATTTGTGCCACCACTGCATACCATATCTGCAGCACTATGTTGGGGACTTTGTATGTGCTGAAACACTCTCATTTCACTCTATTAAAACTTGTCAATTTTCTGCACACAAACAGGATGCATTTTGGATTGGCAGAAAAAATTCTGGGGGCTCTGTACCACCACTGCACACATGACTGAGTGCACCATTAATTCTGGGGGACTTTCTATGTGCTGCAACACTCACATTCCACTGTGTTAACACTTGTCAATTTTCTGCACACAAGCAGGATGCATTTTGGGTTGGGAGAAAAAATCTGGCATTTCTGTGCCACTTTTTTACTTTTGACTGATTGCGCCATTAATTCTGCAGGACTTTGTATGTGCTGATACCGTCTCATTCCATGGTATTTTCTTATTTAGTTTTTATTGACTGGGAAAGTGCACTAGACAAATCCTGCCTATTTTCAGGAATGATCGGGGGGAGGTGGATACAGATGAATGCCAACTGTCCTTGAACCAGATTCAGCTGTGTTAACACTTGTCAATTTTCTGCACACAAGAAGGATGCATTTCCAGCCGGCAGAAAAAGTCTGGGGACTCTATGCCACTTTTGTGCTCATTACTGAGTGCGCCATTAATTCTGGAGGACATTGTATGTGCTGAAACACTTTCATTCCTCTCTGTTAACACTTGTCAATTTTCAGAACACAAGGAGGATACATTTTTGGCTAACAGAAAAATCTGGGGACTCCGAGCCACTTTGTGGGCATGACTGAGTGTGCCATTAATTCTGGAGGATTTTGTATTTGCTGAAACACTCTCATTCCACTGTGTTAACCCTTGTCAATTTTCTGCACACAAGCAGGATGCATTTTGGGCTGGCAGATAAAATCTGGGGTCTCAGATCCACCAATGCACACTTGACTGAGTGCGCCATTTATTCTTGGGGACTTAGTATGTGCTGAAACACTTTCATTCCACTGTGGTAACCAATGTCAATTTTCTACACACAAGCAGAATGCATTTTGGATGGCAGAAAAATCTCGTAGCATTCTGTTCCACTTTTGTGCTCATTACTGAGTGCACCATTAATTCTGGAGGACTTTGTATGTGCTGAAACACTCTCATTATACTGAGTTAACAATTGTCAATTTTCTACACACAAGCAGGATGCTTTTGGGCTTGTTCAAATTATCTGGGGACTCTGTGCCACCACCGCACACATAAAGGAGTGCACCATCATTTCTGGGGTACTTTATATGTGCTGAAACATTCTCATTGCACTGTGTTAAAAATTTACAATTTTCTGCCCACAAGCAGGATGCATTTTGTGCTGGCACAAGAAATTCTGCAGACTCTGTGCCACCACTGTGCTCATGACTGAGTGCGCCACTAATTCTGGAGGATTTTGTATGTGCTGAAACACTCTCACTCCACTAAGTTATCACTTGTCAATTTTATGCACAAAGTCAGGATGCATTTTGGACTCATAGAAAAAATCTGGGGACTCTGAGCCACCACTGCACACATGTCTGAGTGCACCATTAATTATGGAGGACTTTGTATTTGCTGAAGCATTTTCATTCCACTGTGTTAACTTTTGTCAATTTTCTACAATCAAGCAGGATGCATTTGAGCAGGCAAAAAATCTGGGGATTTTGTGCCACCACTGCGCCCATATCTGAGTGCACTATTAATGCTGGGGGACTTTGTATGTGCTGAAACACTCTCATTTCACTCTATTAAAACTTGTCAATTTTCTGCACACAAACAGGATGCATTTTGGATTGGCAGAAAAAATTCTGGGGGCTCTGTACCACCACTGCACACATGACTGAGTGCACCATTAATTCTGGGGGACTTTCTATGTGCTGCAACACTCACATTCCACTGTGTTAACACTTGTCAATTTTCTGCACAAGCAGGATGCATTTTGGGTTGGGAGAAAAATCTGCATTTCTGTGCCACTTTTTCTTTTGACTGATTGGCCATTAATTCTGCAGGACTTTGTATGCTAATACCGTCTCATTCCATGGTATTTTCTTATTTAGTTTTTATTGACTGGGAAAGTGCACTAGACAAATCCTGCCTATTTTCAGGAATGATCGGGGAGGTGGACAGATGAATGCCAACTGTCCTTGAACCAGATTCAGCTGTGTTAACACTTGTCAATTTTCTGGACACAAGAAGGATGCATTTCCAGCCGGCAGAAAAAGTCTGGGGAATCTATGCCACTTTTGTGCTCATTACTGAGTGCCATTAATTCTGGAGGACATTGTATGTGCTGAAACACTTTCATTCCTCTCTGTTAACACTTGTCAATTTTCAGAACACAAGGAGGATACATTTTTGGCTAACAGAAAAAAATCTGGGGACTCCGAGCCACTTTTGTGGGCATGACTGAGTGTGCCATTAATTCTGGAGGATTTTGTATTTGCTGAAACACTCTCATTCCACTGTGTTAACCCTTGTCAATTTTCTGCACACAAGCAGGATGCATTTTGGGCTGGCAGATAAAATCTGGGGTCTCAGAGCCACCAATGCACACTTGACTGAGTGCGCCATTAATTCTGGGGGACTTAGTATGTGCTGAAACACTTTCATTCCACTGTGGTAACCTATGTCAATTTTCTACACACAAGCAGAATGCATTTTTGGATGGCAGAAAAAATCTGCGTACTCTGTTCCACTTTTGTGCTCATTACTGAGTGCACCATTAATTCTGAGAACTTTGTATGTGCTGAAACACTCTCATTATACTGAGTTAACACTTGTCAATTTTCTAAACACAAGCAGGATGCTTTGTGGGCTGGTTCAAATAATCTGGGGACTCTGTGCCACCACCGCACACATAAAGGAGTGCACCATCAATTCTGGGGGGGACTTTATATGTGCTGAAACACTCTCATTGCACTGTGTTAAAAATTTACAATTTTCTGCCCACAAGCAGGATGCATTTTGTGCTGGCACAAGAAATTCTGCAGACTCTGTGCCACCACTGTGCACATGACTGAGTGTGCCACTAATTCTGGAGGATTTTGTATGTGCTGAAACACTCTCACTCCACTAAGTTAACCCTTGTCAATTTTCTGCACATAGGCAGGATGCATTTTGGACTCATAGAAAACAATCTGGGGACTCTGTGCCACTTTTGTGCTCATGACTGAGTGCGCCATTTATTCTGGAGGACTTTGTCTATGTTGAAACCCTTTCATTCCACTGTGTTAACACCTGTCAATTTTCTACACACAAGCAGGATGCATTTTTGGCTGGCAGAAAAAATCTGGAGACTCTGTGCCACCACTGTGTGCTTAACTGAGTGCACCATTAATTTTGGGGGGACTTTGTAAGTGCTGAAATACTCTCATTCCACTGTGTTTTTTTATTTAGTTTTTCTTGCCTGACTAAATGCATTTGACTAATCCTGCCTATTTTCAGGCAGGATGTAGGGGAGGGGGATACAGATGAATGTCAACTGTCCTTGAATCTGATTAAGCTGTGTTAACTCTTGTAAATTTTCTGCACACAAGCAAGATGCATTTTGGGCTGGCAGAAAAAGTCTGGGGACTCTGTGCCACCAATGCACACATGAATGAGTGCTTCTTTATTTCTGAGGGATTTTGTATGTGCTGAAACACTCTCATTCCACTGTGTTAACACTTGTCAATTTTCTGCTCAAAAGCAGGATGCATTTTGGGCCACCAGAAAAAATCTGGGGACTCTGTGACACTACTGCATGCATGACTGAGTGCGCCATTAATTTGGGAACTTTGTATGTTCTGAAACACTCTATGCCACTGTATTAACACCTGTCAATTTTCTGCACACAAGCAGGACGAATTTTGGGCTGTCAGATAAGATCTGGGGACTCTGTGCCACCACTACGCACATATCTGAGTGCCCCTTTAATTCTGGGGGACTTTGTATGTGCTTAACACTCTCATTCCACTAAATTAACATTTATCAATTTTTTTCACACAAGCAGCATGCATTTTGAGCCAGCATAAAAAATATGGGGACTCTGTACCACTTTTGTGCTCATGACTGAGTGCACCATTAATTCTGGAGAACTTTGTATTTGCTGAAACACTCTCATTCCACTGTGTTAACACTTGTCAATTTTCTACAGACAAGCAAAATGCATTTTGAGCTGGCAGAAAAAATCTGGGGACTTTGTGCCACCTTTGCGCACATAACTGAGTCCACCATTAAATCTGGGGGACTTTGTATGTGCTGAAGCATTCTCATTCCACTCTCTTAAAACTTGTCAATTTTCAGCACACAAGCAGGAGGCATTTTAAGCTGGCAGAAACAATTCTGGGGACTCTGTGCCACCACTATGCGCATGACTGAGTGTCCCATTAATTCTGGGGTACTTTCTATGTGCTGAAACACTCTCACTCCACTGTGTTAACACCTGTCAATTTTCAGCACACTAGCAGGATGCATTTTGAGCTGGCAGAAAAAATCTGGGGACTTGTGCCACTTTTGTGCGCATGACTAAGTGTGCCATTAATTCTGGAAGGTTTTGTATGTGCTGAAACACTCTCATTCCACTGTGTTAACACTTGTCAATTTTCTGCACACAAGCAGGATGCATTTTGGGCTGGCAGAAAAAAATCTGGGGACTCTGAACCACCAATGAACACATGACTTGACTGAGCTATTAATTATGGTGGACTTTGTATGTGCTGAAACAGTTTCATTCCACTGTGTTAACGTTTGCCAATTTTCTACACACAAGCAGGGTACATTTAGGGCTGGCAGAAAAAATCTGTGGACTCTGTGCCACCAATGCGTGCATAACTGAGTGCACCATTAATTCTGGGGGACTTTGTAAGTGCTGAAACAGTCATTTCACTCTATTAAAACTTGTCAATTTTCTGCACACAAGCAGGATGCATTTTGGGCTGGCAAAAAAAATTCTGTGCAGTCTGTGTAACCACTGCATGCATGACTCCATGCACCATTAATTCTGGGGGCTTTGTATGTGTTGAAACACTCTCATTCCACAGTGTTAACACTTGTCAATTTTCTGCACACAGGCAGGATGCATTTTGGGCTGGCAGAAAAAATCTGGGTACTCTGTGCCACTTTTGTGCTCATGACTGAGTGTGCCTTTAATTCTGGAGGTTTTTGTATATGCTGAAATACTCTCATTCCACTTTGTTTTTCATTTAGTTTTTCTTGACCGGTATGTGCACTTGTCAAATCCTGCCCATTTTCAGGCATGACCCGGGGAGGGGATACAGATGAAGGCCAACTGTCTTGAACCAGATTAGCTGTATTAACACTTGTTGATTTTCTGCACACAAGCAGATTGCATTTTGGCCAGCAGAAAAATATCTGGGGTCTCTATGCCACCACTGCATGCATGACTTAGTGTGCCATTACTTCTGGGGCTTTGTATAAAGCACTCTCACTCCACTGTGTTAACCCTTGTCAATTTTCTGCACACAAGCAGGATGCATTTAGGGCTGGCAGAAAAATCTGGGTTCTCTGAGCCACCAATTCACACATGACTGTGTGCTCATTAATTCTGGGGACTTTGTTTGTGCTGAAACACTCTCATTCCACTGTGTTAACACTTGTCAGTTTTCTGCACACAAGCAGGATATTTTGGGCTTGAAGATATAATCTGTGGACTCTGCCACTTTTGTGCTCATGACTGAGTGTGCCATTAATTCTGGAGAACTTTATATGCTGAAACACTCTATTCCACTGTGTTAACACTAGTCAATTTTCTACACAAAAGCAGGATGCATTTTGGGCTGGCAGAAATATTTCTGTGAACTCTGTGCCACCACCGTGCGCATAACTGAGTGCACCATAAATTCTGGGGGACTTTCTATCTGCTGAAACACTATCATTCCACTGTGTAAACACTTGTCAATTTTCTGCACACAAGCAGGATGCATTTTGGGCTGGCAGAAACAATCTGGGGACTCTGTGCCACTTTTGTGCTCATGACTGAGTGCGCCATTTATTCTGGAGGACTTTGTCTATGTTGAAACCCTTTCATTCCACTGTGTTAACATCTGTCAATTTTCTACACACAAGCAGGATGCATTTTGGGCTGGCAGAAAAAATCTGGAGACTCTGTGCCACCACTGTGCGCTTAACTGAGTGCACCATTAATTCTGGGGGACTTTGTAAGTGCTGAAATACTCTCATTCCACTGTGTTTTTTTATTTAGTTTTTCTTGCCTGACTAAATGCATTTGACTAATCCTGCCTATTTTCAGGCAGGACGTAGGGGAGGGGGATACAGATGAATGTCAACTGTCCTTGAATCAGATTAAGCTGTGTTAACTCTTGCAAATTTTCTGCACACAAGCAGGATGCATTTCTGGCTGGCAGAAAAAGTCTGGGGACTCTGTGCCACCAATGCACACATGAATGAGTGCTCCTTTAATTCTGGGGGATTTTGTACGTGCTGAAACACTCTCATTCCACTGTGTTAACACTTGTCAATTTTCTGCTCAAAAGCAGGATGCATTTTGGGCCAGCAGAAAAAAATCTGGGGACTCTGTGCCACTACTGCATGCATGACTGAGTGCGCCATTAATTCTGGGGAACTTTGTATGTTCTGAAACACTCTCATGCCACTGTATTAACACTTGTCAATTTTCTGCACACAAGCAGGATGAATTTTGGGCTGTCAGATAAGATCTGGGGACTCTGTGCCACCACTACGCACATATCTGAGTGCCCCATTAATTCTGGGGGACTTTGTATGTGCTTAACACTCTCATTCCACTAAATTAACATTTGTCAATTTTTTTCACACAAGCAGCATGCATTTTGAGCCAGCATAAAAAATATGGGGACTCTGTACCACTTTTGTGCTCATGACTGAGTGCACCATTAATTCTGGAGAACTTTGTATTTGCTGAAACACTCTCATTCCACTGTGTTAACACTTGTCAATTTTCTACAGACAAGCAAAATGCATTTGAGCTGGCAGAAAATCTGGGGACTTTGTGCCACCTTCTGCACATAACTGAGTCCACCATTAAATCTGGGGGACTTGGTATGTGCTGAAGCATTCTCATTCCACTCTCTTAAAACTTGTCAATTTTCAGCACACAAGCAGGAGGCATTTTAAGCTGGCAGAAACAATTCTGGGGACTCTGTGCCACCACTATGCGCATGACTGAGTGTCCCATTAATTCTGGGGTACTTTCTATGTGCTGAAACACTCTCACTCCACTGTGTTAACACCTGTCAATTTTCAGCACACTAGCAGGATGCATTTTGAGCTGGCAGAAAAAATCTGGGGACTTGTGCCACTTTTGTGCGCATGACTAAGTGTGCCATTAATTCTGGAAGGTTTTGTATGTGCTGAAACACTCTCATTCCACTGTGTTAACACTTGTCAATTTTCTGCACACAAGCAGGATGCATTTTGGGCTGGCAGAAAAAAATCTGGGGACTCTGAACCACCAATGAACACATGACTTGACTGAGCTATTAATTATGGTGGACTTTGTATGTGCTGAAACAGTTTCATTCCACTGTGTTAACGTTTGTCAATTTTCTACACACAAGCAGGGTACATTTAGGGCTGGCAGAAAAAATCTGTGGACTCTGTGCCACCAATGCGTGCATAACTGAGTGCACCATTAATTCTGGGGGACTTTGTAAGTGCTGAAACAGTCATTTCACTCTATTAAAACTTGTCAATTTTCTGCACACAAGCAGGATGCATTTTGGGCTGGCAGAAAAAAATCTGGGGACTCTGAACCACCAATGAACACATGACTTGACTGAGCTATTAATTATGGTGGACTTTGTATGTGCTGAAACAGTTTCATTCCACAGTGTTAACACTTGTCAATTTTCTGCACACAAGCAGGGTACATTTTGGGCTGGCAGAAAAATCTGTGGACTCTGTGCCACCAATGCGTGCATAACTGAGTGCACCATTAATTCTGGGGGACTTTGTAAGTGCTGAAACACTCTCATTTCACTCTATTAAAACTTGTCAATTTTCTGCACACAAGCAGGATGCATTTTGGGCTGGCAGAAAAAATTCTGGGCAGTCTGTGTAACCACTGTGTGCATGACTGAGTGTGCCATTAACTCTGAGGGACTTTGTATGTGTTGAAACACTCTCATTCCACAATGCTAACACTTGTCAATTTTTTGCACACAGGCAGGATGCATTTTGGGCTGGCAGAGAAAATCTGGGTACTCTGTGCCACTTTTGTGCTCATGACTCAGTGCACCATTAATTCTGGAGGACTTTTCATATGCTGTAATACTCTCATTCCAGTGAGTTTTTAATTTAGTTTTTATTGACGGATAAATGCACAAGACAAATCCTGCTATTTTCAGGAATGTCCCGGAGGAGGGCGATACAGATGAATGCCAACTGTCCTTGAACCAGATTAAACTGTGTTAAAACTTGTCAATTTTCTGCACACAAGCAGGATGCATTTTGGGCTGGCAGTAAAATCTGGGGACTCTGTGCCACTTTTGTGCTCATTACTGAGTGTGTGATCAATTCTGGAGGACTTTGTATGTACTGAATCACTCTCATTCCACTGAGTTAACACTTGTCAATTTTCTGCACACAAGCAGGATGCATTTTGGGATGGCAGAAAAAATCTTGGGACTCTGTACCACCACTGCTCACATGACTGAGTGCACCATTAATTCTGGGACTTTGCATGTGCTGAAACACACTCATTCCAGTGTTTTAACACTTGTCAATTTTCATCATACAAGCAGGATGCATTTTGGGGTGGCAGAAAAATCTGGGGACTCTGTGCCACTTTTGTGGGGCATGACTCAGTGTGCCATTAATTTTGCAGGATTTGTTTGTGCTGTACAACTCTCATTCCACTGAGTAAACACTTGTCAATTTTCTGCACACAAGCAGGATGCATTTTGGGCTGGCAGAAAAAATCTGGGAGTCTGAGCCACCACTGCACATTGACTGAGTGCGCCATTAATTATAGTGGACTTTGTATGTGCTGAAACAGTTTCATTCAACTGTGTTTACTTTTATCAATTTTCTACACACAAGCAGGATGCATTTGGGCCAGCAGAAAAATATATGGGACTCTGTACCACTTTTGTGCTCATGACTGAGTGTGCCATAATTCTGGAGAACTTTGTATTTGCTGAAACAACTCTCATTCCACTGTGTTAACACTTGTCAATTTTCTACAGACAAGCAAAATGCATTTTGAGCTGGCAGAAAAATCTGGGGACTTTGTGCCACCTTACGTACATAACTGAGTCCACCATTAAATCTGGGGACTTGGTATGTGCTGAAGCATTCTCATTCCACTCTCTTAAAACTTGTCAATTTTCAGCACACAAGCAGGAGGCATTTTAGCTGGCAGAAACAATTCTTGGGGACTCTGTGCCACCACTATGCGCATGACTGAGTGTCCCATTAATTCGGGGTACTTTCTATGTGCTGAAACACTCTCACTCCACTGTGTTAACACCTGTCAATTTTCAGCACTAGCAGGATGCATTTTGAGCTGGCAGAAAAATCTGGGGACTTGTGCCACTTTTGTGCGCATGACTAGTGCCATTAATTCTGGAAGGTTTTGTATGTGCTGAAACACTCTCATTCCACTGTGTTAACACTTGTCAATTTTCTGCACACAAGCAGGATGCATTTGGGCTGGCAGAAAAAATCTGGGGACTCTGAACCACCAATGAACACATGACTTGACTGAGCTATTAATTATGGTGGACTTTGTATGTGCTGAAACAGTTTCATTCCACTGTGTTAACGCTTGTCAATTTTCTACACACAAGCAGGGTACATTTGGGCTGGAAGAAAAATCTGTGGACTCTGTGCCACCAATGCGTGCATAACTGAGTGACCATTAATCTGGGGACTTTGTCAGTGCTGAAACACTCTCATTTCACTCTTATTAAAACTTGTCAATTTTCTGCACACAAGCAGGATGCATTTGGGCTGGCAGAAAAAATCTGGGGATTCTGAACCACCAATGAACACATGACTTGACTGAGCTATTAATTATGGTGAACTTTGTATGTGCTGAAACAGTTTCATTCCACTGTGTTAACGTTTGTCAATTTTCTACACACAAGCAGGTTACATTTTGGGCTGGCAGAAAAATCTGTGGACTCTGTGCCACCAATGCGTGCATAACTGAGTGCACCATTAATTCTGGGGGACTTTGTAAGTGCTGAAACACTCTCATTTCACTCTATTAAAACTTGTCAATTTTCTGCACACAAGCAGGATGCATTTTGGGCTGGCAGAAAAAATTCTGGGCAGTCTGTGTAACCACTGTGTGCATGACTGAGTGTGCCATTAACTCTGAGGGACTTTGTATGTGTTGAAACACTCTCATTCCACAGTGCTAACACTTGTCAATTTTTTGCACACAGGCAGGATGCATTTTGGGCTGGCAGAGAAAATCTGGGTACTCTGTGCCACTTTTGTGCTCATGACTGAGTGCACCATTAATTCTGGAGGACTTTGCATATGCTGAAATACTCTCATTCCAGTGAGTTTTTTAATTTAGTTTTTATTGACCAGATAAATGCACTAGACAAATCCTGCCTATTTTCAGGAACGTCCCGGAGGAGGGCGATACAGATGAATGCCAACTGTCCTTGAACCAGATTAAGCTGTGTTAAAACTTGTCAATTTTCTGCACACAAGCAGGATGCATTTTGGGCTGGCAGTAAAATCTGGGGACTCTGTGCCACTTTTGTGCTCATTACTGAGTGTGCGATCAATTCTGGAGGACTTTGTATGTACTGAATCACTCTCATTCCACTGAGTTAACACTTGTCAATTTTCTGCACACAAGCAGGATGCATTTTGGGATGGCAGAAAAAATCTGGGGACTCTGTGCCACCACTGCTCACATGACTGAGTGCACCATTAATTCTGTGGGACTTTGCATGTGCTGAAACACCCTCATTCCAGTGTATTAACACTTGTCAATTTTCATCATACAAGCAGGATGCATTTTGGGGTGGCAGAAAAAATCTGGGGACTCTGTGCCACTTTTGTGGGCATGACTCAGTGTGCCATTAATTTTGCAGGATTTGTTTGTGCTGTACAACTCTCATTCCACTGAGTTAACACTTGTCAATTTTCTGCACACAAGCAGGATGCATTTTGGGCTGGCAGAAAAAATCTGGGGAGTCTGAGCCACCACTGCACACATGACTGAGTGCGCCATTAATTATGGTGGACTTTGTATGTGCTGAAACAGTTTCATTCAACTGTGTTTACTTTTATCAATTTTCTACACACAAGCAGGATGCATTTTGGGCCAGCAGAAAAAATATGGGGACTCTTTACCTCTTTTGTGCTCATGACTGAGTGCGCCATTAATTCTGGAGAACTTTGTATGTGCTGAAACACTCTCATTCCACTGTGTTAACACTTGTCAATTTTCTGCAGACAAGCACAATGCATTTTGGGCTGGCAGAAAAAAATCCTGGGACTCAGTGCCACCTCTGTGCGCATTACTGAGTGCACTATAAATTCTGGGGTACTTTCTATGTGCTGAAACACTCTCATTCCACTGTGTTAACACCTGTCAATTTTCAGCACACAAGCAGGATGCATTTTGAGCTGGCAGAAAAAATCTGGGGACTCTGTGCCACTTTTGTGCGCATGACTAAGTGTGCCATTAATTCTGGAGGATTTTGTATGTGCTGAAACACTCTCATTCCACTGAGTTAACACTTGTCAATTTTCTGCAAACAAGCAGGATGCATTTTAGGCTGGCAGGAAAAAATCTGGGGACTCTGAGCCACCAATGAACGCATGAATTGAGTGAGCTATTAATTATGGTGGACTTTGTATGTGCCGAAACAGTTTCATTCCACTGTGTTAACTTTTGTCAATTTTCTGCACAGAAGCAGGATGCATTTTGTTCTGGCAGAAAAAATCTGGGGACTCTGTGCCACCAATGCGTGCTTAACTGAGTGCACCATTAATTCTGGGGGACTTTGTATGTGCTGAAACACTCTCATTTCACTCTATTAAAACTTGTCAATTTTCTGCACACAAGCAGGATGCATTTTGGGCTGGCAGAAAAAATTCTGTGCAGTCTGTGCAACCACTGCATGCATGACTCCATGCGCCATTAATTCTGGGGGCTTTGTATGTGTTGAAACACTCTCATTCCACAGTGTTAACACTTGTCAATTTTCTGCACACAGGCAGGATGCATTTTGGGCTGGCAGAAAAAATCTGGGTACTCTGTGCCACTTTTGTGCTCATGACTGAGTGTGCCATTAATTCTGGAGGTTTTTGTATATGCTGAAATACTCTCATTCCACTGTGTTTTTTTATTTAGTTTTTGTTGACTGGGTATGTTCACTTGTCAAATCCTGCCTATTTTCAGGCATGACCTGGGGGAAGGGGATACAGATGAAGGCCAACTGTCTTGAACCAGATTAAGCTGTGTTAACACTTTATTTTCTGCACACAAGCAGAATGCATTTTGGGCCAACAGAAAAATATCTGGGGTCTCTATGCCACCACTGCATGCATGACTTAGTGTGCCATTAATTCTGGGGCTTTGTATGTGCTAAACACTCTCATTCCACTGTGTTAACACTTGCCAATTTTATCCACACAATCATGATGAATTTTGGGGCAGCAGAAAAATCTGGGACTCTCTGCCACCACTGCACCCATGACTTAGTGCACCATTAATTCTGGGGACTTTGTATGTGCTGAAACTCTCTCATTTCACTGTGTTAACACTTGTCAAGTTTCTGCACACAAGCAGGATGCATTTTGGGCTGGCAGAACAAATCAGGGGACTCTGTGCCACCACTGCCCGCATGACTGAGGGTGCCATTAATTCTGGGGGACTTTCTATGTGCTGAAACACTCTCATGGCACTGTGTTAACACTTGTCAATTTTCTGCACAAAAGCAGGATGCATTTTGGGCTTGCAGAAAATTTCTGGGACTATGTGCCACTTTTGTGTGTTCTGTGATTGTTGCTGTGAGCTCATCATGTCATACTGATATTTTTATAATTAAAGCAGAATTGCAAGTATGTCCTCACAGTTTTGAACTGTACTTTTCTATGCTTCTTTACATTGCCACAGCCACCACTAGTTACCTCCGAGTCGTGACTTGAATGATACGATTCTTTTCACAATTTATGTCTGCTTTACTTACTAGACTACTTTTTCATGTATGAAAAAATGAACTTCCTTCAATATTTTTCGAACCAGGTTTGTATTTATTTGCAGCTGCTTTTCAATAACTATTGTTTCCTGTTGTCATTAAACACTGCCTGGTGCATAACTGTTAATTAACAACAGAAGTGATATATAATAACTAATTGATGTGATGAAGAAAAGCAGAGGAAAACAATTACAAAGACCTGGTCAGCACCAATTTAAAACGAATCTCCTTTCATTGTTTCATAGATGAAAAAAGCAGTACAGCAGACTCAACTACTGCAAATTTTCATATCATTCCAGTAAGTCAGAATGTAAGTAAAGGAAGTTGTAACATAGCATTTAAAAATATAGGTCAGAGTTATCAACAGACTGTTGCACTGCTGCTTTACAGGGTTTCACCACATACATAGTTATGGTGATGCTCGTAAACTAATATGTGGGGCATTACTCCCACTGGAATATTTCTTGCTCCACAGAGTGCAATATATTTCTGTGAAAACCACCCATAATTCCATTACAGTGAGTCACGTGGCAGAGGTATTTCTGATCAGAAAACCCACCCACATTCTGCCACCTTTCTCAGCAGCGTAAGGATGTGTGATGCCAGGGAGGCGCAGGTGCATGCTCCACTATAGTGAATGTCCGGAAGCTATACCACTGTTTCCGTATGTTATAAGGTTGACTGTGTGGTGAAATGTGGAATGTTTCTACTAACAAGCCTCTTCTTACTGGAAATGTGCCCACATGTTTCACACAAACTGACCATTATAACATAAGGAAACATTCAGAAACCTGACGGACAATCGGATATTCACTGTAAGGAGCACACAGACAACCTTTTCCTGCCATCACATCCTAACGTTGCTGAGAAGGCAGGCAGAATGTGGGTAGATTTGCAGAACGGAAATACCTCTGTCATATGACACACTGTAATGAAATTATGTGCGGGTTTCACAAAAATGTATTGCACTATGTGGTGCAAGAAAGATTCCCCCAGAAGGGAAAATGTGTATGATTGACAACAACAAAGAAAAACACACAAAACAGTACAACACAGTAGTGGGGTGGGGTCGAGGGTGGGGGTGGGGGCAGAAAACAATCCCCTCACTTACTATGGCCGTGGAATGCAGTGGTGGTCCAGCAGCAGGTGCAGCATTGAAACTATTTGCTGCTGCTGTGCTTCTACTCTGTTCACCTGCTGCTACAAAGCACTGAACTGCTCATTATTTTCTTCAAGTGCTGCCCACACAGGCCAATGTCAGACTGTGTTGCAGGGACTGTGGCAGGGTCCACTGTAGTGAGAAATCCAGGTAGTGGGGTGGCAGTGGACAGGGTGGTGCTGGTGGCTGTGGTGGCAGTGGTGGTGATGGTGGAGCAGCTGCTGTAGTAGCCCTCCTCCTGCTGTGGTGGTGACTGCAGATCTCCTCTACCCCAGCAGTGCCCTTTGCCACTGCCATGGAAGGGCCAGCAGGTGGAAGCCTGGTCCCTTCCCGTGGCAGCCTGCCACTCTGTTCTGTGGTGGTTCAGCATGTGGGTGTGCTGGCCACTGGTCCCCAAATGTATCCCACAGGGGCCACAGTGCAGCCAGCACACCACACACATGGGACACCACCACTATGTTGTCTCCACCCACACAGTTAAAAACTCCCACACTGGAGAGCTGCAGGGGACCAGACACAGTCCTCACATGGGCACAAGTCGCACCACTGCCTACAATTTCTGGGGCCACCTCCTGTGGCTGTGGAGGTGGTGGAGGGGCTGCTGGAGCCCCAACAGCTACTGCTACCAGTGGTGGTGGTGGCAGTGGAGGAGAAGGTGGGCACACAGCAGCAGCCACGGTGGCACTGGTGTTGCTGCTGCTGCTCCTGTTGCTTCAATGGGGAAGCAACACTGGCCAGGAGTCAGGAGTGGTCCAACATAACACAACCACCCCACCCCCCACAGGTGTGCACTCTCCTCCTACTGCGCCCATGGGCCACCGACTCTCCTTCTCCTAGGTCCATCCTCCTGAAGTCCACGGGCCAATACACACACACACATAGACAGTGGACAAACACACAGAGTCAGTCACACACACAAAACAAAACTCATACAAACACAATACAAAAACTAAATAAAGATATACCTTTTAAAACAGCTGTTTGTTTTCTTCTGGAACTGAAATGCAATGAAGTGGCAACAAGGCAATCAAGCATTGTAACTCCTCTCCTCCCACAAATGCTTTCTCCCTCTACAAATGCAAAGGAGAAAGTGAAACTGCTTCTGTAACTCACTTCCTTACTGCCTGGCTAAATCATGTGTCTTACAGTACTGCAAGCCATGTGATATGCCTATTCTCTTCTCACTTCACCTTACTTCGCATTAAGGCATAATGGCAATGTGAAGTGGTAATTATAATAATGCAAAGTGAGCACTTTGCAGTGCCTTATTTTGCCAGTTCGCTAATCTAAAGTGCCCACTTTGCATCCACTTCACAGGCAGATTATTAATTTGCTGCATCTCTAGCTGTCATGGCAGTACCCCCCTCCCCAAGCAGTAGCACTCTGGTAGTATTTACCATGTGAAAATGCTGACAAGTGGAGATGACATTAAAGATAAAACTTTTTGTTTTAATTTGTACATTTTACAGCTGTAGGCAGTATCAGGGAAGACACAGTGGTGCTGTTTCTGTGGCATGGGAAAATGGGTGCAGAAGTACAGTGGAAACTGCACAGCACTATGATGAGAATGTGAGCAGAATGGTTCAAGAAAACAGCCCTAATGTTTGGATAACATGGGAAAATAAGAAAATTTAGAGGAGCTGAAGGGCAAAGGGAGGAAGTAGCGGCGTGACAGATCATTCATTGAGGAGGAGAGTGAGTGGACTGGCAGGTGGGGAGGGGTTGTGGCTGGTGTGGCTTTATTTTTTGTTTGTGTTGTGTCTAGGTTTGTTATTTAGAGAAAAAAATTAGAAAGATGGTAAAAGTGCAGAGCAAAGGATGGAAGCAGCAAGAAGGCAGTATTTAAGGAAGGCAGCAAGTGAATAGTCTGGTGGGGAGAGATCATGACAGGCATCTATTTTTGTATGTGCTGCATTGAACAGGAACTGAAGGAGGTTGCGCTCTGTGTGTACTATGTGAAAACTCGGTTGAGGTGTACTTTTTTCTAGTGTTTTTGTGGGAAGTAATTTGGAATTTTATAGTTTGGGCTATTGTGGCTAGTGAAGACAATATGGCTGCCCTTTCAGGTAGAAAACCTCTGAGGGGGTCTGATACCTAAGGGAGGATGAAGGTGTCTGTGCCTGGACTCATTCCGAGCCATGTGTTAAATACTTCTAACAAATGGCTGGAACCAATCAAACTCCAGGAAAGTGACTAGTTACTTATAAAAGGGATGAGAAAATCCTGAAATGTGATTGTTGTAACCTATGCTTTTGAACTGTCAAATTCTCAGGTAAAATAAGTGCTGTCAATTTGGATGCACACACAAAGGAAATTAATCTGCACAATTTAAAATTTTCAGTATTTTCAGATTATAAACAGCCACCATCTTTTAAATCTTAAACCACCACACAACTTCACAGCCAGGGTCCTGCACCTTCCCACTGCACTCCTGCTTCTACTCAGTACAGTAGCTTTGTTTAACTTTTATTAAACATATGTATTGAGTATTTAAACATTAGTAGGTTCCTTTTCTCTTCTGCTTGTTCTCTGCCCCCCTGCTGCTCACCCATTCACTTATATGATTTGTGACTGCCTCTCATTCAACTGAAAACTTCAAACAGATAGATGTTATCAAATAGCGCAGGTTCAGTAACATTTATGTTAATTTAATTCTTATGTTGCTGGATTTGTTTATGTCCCAAGACTCTGAACTGAAGCCTGTTTAAATTGCTTTCCCAATAGCCATTACAGCACTTCCTTGCTATACATTCTACCTTGCTTCATCTTCTGTCCTACCACACTCATGAACTGAACTGAGCTGAACTGAAGAACAAAATAAAAAGGTAAAACCAAAGAAAGCAATGTGAACAATGACTATTTAAACTTTTGTGTGTGAGCATGCATGCTTGTGTGTGTGTGTGTGTGTGTGTGTGTGTGTGTGTGTATGTGTGTGTGCTCTCAGACCTACAGTACTGGACATTTTATTTATTTATTTAATTTATTTATGTCTTTGATTACGGGTAGGTGCACTGATCAAGGTACTGTTTTCAGACATGACCTGGGCCAAAATGTATGGCACAATGAGAAATACAAAACAGTTTCAGTGAATCAGATAGTAACTATACATTTACAATGCCTTAGAGGGAAGATGTCTACAACAGTAAGGATACAGAACATATTAAGCTAGAACAAATGCTTACAAAACAGTTACAAATGTAACAATGAATAACAAGTTCAGAGGGCAGACACAAGATAAGTGCTATATAAAGGCATATTTAGAGGAAGAACAGAGTTGGGAAGATAGTAGGTGGGAAGTAGTAAGTCAAGAGAGAAAAATTACAAAATTACATCAAAAATTAACAGCTATGGAGGCCACAGTAGAAGAAATGTCCTAAGGCAAAAAAAGCTAATCAAGTTTCTGCAGGCAGAAGAACAACTTTAGCAAATATTAGGCAGTAAATTTTAACTTTCACACAATTAAACATGTAAGCAATAAAGCATGGGGGTGCATTATGCTTGTTTAACCACATCCCCAGGGTTGTCTCATTATTTTTTTTTTTTATTTAAAACTTTGTTGACTGGATAAAATAGCACTGGGCCACATGGCCCTTTTACAGGCTTGACTCAGATACAAAACATAATGACAGCACAGTCAGGCAAACATAATAGAACAACACATAACAATATAAATATACACATTATTCATTTAATATAAACCGAAAACAGATTATATAGTGTAAAGTGCAATGCCTAAAGTGACCTCTAGGTACACTTACATCCCACCCCTAGGTACAAGTGTCTTTTTAGAAATACTTTAAAAGAAATTAAACTTTCTAAATTTATTAAGTCATCAGGCAATTTATTCCAACCATCTGTAGCACAATATTTAAAGGACTGTTGGTTTTTTGATGTTTTAAAAGAACTTCCAACAAAACAGACTAACTGGATCTTAGCTGCCTAGTATTTGTTCTACAAGAAAAAATGTTGTTCATACACACTTGTAACATGGCATAACTCTGCACATAGAAATATTGGATTTCTATTGGCCTAAATATAACAGGTGGTACTTCATCAACCAAGATCTAATTCTCAGGTAGACCGTGATTTGTGATGGAGTACCTTGATGATCCACCATAAGCAAAAGCAGTATACAAATAAAAACAGTATGGAAATATTTTGCTGTTTCTGCTTGCTCCAGCAATTCTTTGCTCAAGTGCAGTTCTCATGGCAGCCCAACAGGTGACTATAAAACATTGCTGTGCTGCTAGCATAATTTCACAGCCATTGTAAAACAGCAGAATACCCTGTTTTCCCACCCATCCACCGAGTGGATCACCATTCACAAGTGAAGCATAGAAGGAGAGCAATGCAAAGACATATGGTAATTTAGATTCAATGCAAAGAAGTGCAAAGTAATGCACCTGGGAAATAAAAATCCAGGAGAAGAGTACACCATAGCAGGGGAGGTACTAACAACAACAATAATGGAAAGGGATCTGGGTGTAGTCATATCAGATGACCTAAAGGTTGAAGTCAGTAAGGAGAGCCAGGGGATACTGGGATGCATAGGGAGGGGCATAACAAGTAGAAAAAGGGAAGTGGTTATCCCTCTGTACAGACAGTTGGTGAGACCCCATCTGGAGTACTGCATGCAGTTTTGGACACCTCATCTATGCAAGGACATAGACAGGATGGAAGCAGTCCAGAGGAGGGCAACTGAAATGGTGCAGGGTCTACATCAGAAACCATATGAAGAGAGAGAGAGACTGAGAGAACTTAATATGTATACCCTTGATGAAAGGAGGGACAGGGGGGACATGATAGAAACTTTTAAGTACCTCAAGGGAATCAACAAAGTCCAGGAGGGTAGCATCTTTCAGTAAAAGAGATGTGTAAGAACAAGGGGGCACAATTTAAAGTTAGAGGGGGGACGGCTCAGGGGTAATGTGAGGAAATTCTTTTTCATGGAGAGAGTGGTGGATGCATGGAACCACCTTCCTGGAGAGGTTGTGGAGTCTAAAACAGTGGGGGAATTTAAACATGCATGGGACAGACATAAGGCAATTATAGTGGGGGGTTGCAGGAAGTAGGCTGTTGGTTAACTAGAATCTGCAGCTTATCCAATAGGTAGGGAAATGGGCAGACTGGGTGGGCCAAGTGGTCCTTATCTGCATCAAAGTCTATGTTTCTATGTTTCAATGCATAATTTTAATGCCAACTTTTGTGTGTGTGGAGTAGTGGACATCACTACCTTGGTAAATACACATTATGGTAAAGATGAGACTGCACCTTCTCTAACAGAAAGCACAAATAACAAAGACAGTGAGATAAACAAAGCAATATCAAAGAAAAAGGCTACTTCTATGTGTGAAGAGAAAAATAAAGAAAGTGAGAAAAACAAGAGGAAATCAAAGTAAGAGACTAGCAATACTAGTCAAAACAAGTATTTGAAAGGTGAGAGCAGTAAACGTCATGTTGTTCTATCTCCTGCTGAGCTAGATAATTTAGCAAGGAAAAAGTGAAGCTAATATTCAGAAAAAAAGTACTTAGACTGTGAAAGTTTTTTCAGATTGGCTCAATTCAGTACATTTGGAAATTAAAATTGCTGTGAAACAGTGCTGTGCTGCTTTTTGAAAAGTTTTAAAATATGTTTTGATGTTAGAAAGCTAAAACTTTTAATGAAAGCTATTTTTGCAAAAGCTAAACAGCAGAAATGATATTTCTAATAGGTGTGTTCTAATTCTTTTGTACTGTGGTTACACCTTGTTTAACAACTCAGCATAAACCATTCCAAAACTAAATCAGTCTGTCTGTTCTCATTTATTCAGAGAATATTAGTCATACAATCATTGCCATGTTACAAGAGGATTAAGGCACTGGAAAGGATGGGTCCACTGTGGAATTAATCCATTGTTGGATCATTGGAAACACTCAGCCTTTGGCCTCATGCCTCAACCCTGCCCCCCCCCAGCCATGGATTAATTCCACAGTAGGCCCACCCATCCTTTCTCATGGCATAATCCTTACATATGATACATAGCATAAGCAGGGATACAATTGCAGTTGATAAGCTTGCATCTGTGCCCATACTCAACTTGGTGATAGTCAATGATGTGCAGAAGGAGGGGAGGACAGGATGGACCTCAAGTGCTGTCCATCTAAAGTTCCTTGCTAATGCATTAACCATGCCTATCAACCTCTGCTGGATTCCTCAATAATCTGATGGGTAACTTTATCAAGTGAAGCTCTGCTTTGGATCACACTTTCTGGATACTATTTGCTTATCTAAACTTCATTATCTGTAAAACTGGTTTGTCTGTGTCAGTCATATGGGTTACAAATGATTAGATTGATTAGTATCATGGGATTTATATGCAAATCACCATGCAAATTTTGTCTGTTTCTGCTTTATGCAGGAGTGCATGGTAACAAACAGCTTCTCACACACTCTACAAAGGCTATGAACAGAAGATACAGACACATGTTCCATCTTTCTCAGGACTCGTCTGTGTGCCTCATGTGTACTTCAACCCAGGTGAAAAATGAACCATCCCATATGTGGTCTTATGGGTTTGGGTCATGGTTGGTCCAAAAAGAAATCTAAAAGACAAAGAACCTTAGCACAAAAGAACTGGGAAAAGGTGTTTTGAGTTACCAGTGCCTCAGTGCATTTGTGCTGAGGTTCTTTGTCTTAGTACATTGATAAGTAGTGAGCTGAGTTTGGTGACAAAGTCCCATTTAGGTGCCCAATGTCATACAGATAGCTTGTTTTAATGCAGTATCAATTATGTGAGTTCACAGAATGGTGAGGTGACACAGGCCAGGGCTGGTAATTAGACTGGCAGTCTATCAAGTACAAGGGAAAATGTGGTAGAGAGCTTGACAATATAGCACTCATGCTGTGAGGTGGCACTCAAAACGAAGGGTGGGGCAGGATAAAAGACACATTTGAAAGCATTATTTCTCACAGAGGTTAGTTAATATGTGCAATAGCCTACCCAGTGTGGCTGCATAAACTAACACTGTTCTGGATTTAAAATCAAAGCTAGACAGATTCCTGAGAGATTGGAATTTAGGTTGAGACAGCATGACCAGTAGTAGCATTCAGGCTAGTAAGGGTGGAAGTTTGTCCATATTCAAACTGGGTCTAGTCACCACGTCCATGTGGTAGGAGGGGCATGCAAGAAGAACCCTATTCCCTTCCCATCATCACCATAATACTATAGTTACAAGGTACTGTATTTAAAAAAATTAAATTGATAAAGTTGCCCTACCTACGCTATTTTCTCTGGTTAAATGTTCAAACTAAGGTTGTTCAGAATTTGTTGAGCAGAATTTGAATCATTGGATTATGGGCACTTTTTTAACTCAGAATTTTAGTACTGAAGGCAGAAAACCCAAATTCTGAAAACACCAGGTCTCATGAGAATCCAACTCTAGTAATTCTGTCTACTTGCAAAACATCTCCCTCCCGGCACACTGTAAAACAAAGTTTAAAACACTGGACCTTGCCTGACCTTCCCCCCCTCCTCACCATTGTGCCTCCTCAATCTCCTTACCATATACAGTTGCTGCTGGCAAAACCTAGGAGAGGGAGTCCTGCCTTTGTCGGGTGAGATCTGGTAGCACTGAAGACCCTTCCTCTTTGCTCTCCATTTGGTCCAACACAATTCAGGTCCAATTAGGTTTCGTATTAGGTACAAATTGAAAGATGCCCTTCCCCAACATAGGCAGTATAGCACAGTTGTTTAGGGCACTGAGCTGCAAACCTGGAGACCTGGATTTGAATCCCACTGCTCCAACTTGCGTACTATGTGACCATAAGCAAGTCACTTAAATTCCTTGTGCTCCCAGGTCACACCTAGAAAGTTCAAATTCAAGTGTATTAGTAGGAAATACTCCATTGAGTAGGCTCATTTACAAGGAGATCCTGAGCATGCAGTCATAAACACAAGCAAATTAAGCACTAAAACAAAACACAGGGTATAACAGAGGCAAAAATAATACAAACATGGATAAAAATTAATATGTACAGAATTATATACAAAGATGATACACATAGTAATCCTCGAGTGCTGGGTAGTAATGCGGTTAAATACTTGGTAAGACATTGGTATACATTTGGAAACCTTTGTATATACAGGATTACACCACTGGTCAAGTGGGGGAGAATAGTAGATTCTGTGGCAAAGTTGAAGAGGGAAGCAATAGATGAAGGTTTGTAAGGGAAGGAGATGGGCAGGGATAGTGAAGGAAGGAGATTGGGCAGGGATGGTGAGGGGAGGTCGTGAGAAAAGAGGAAGGGGAGGGTGGGAGACACAAGGGGATTGGGAAAAGGAGAGGTGGTGAAGGGGAAGGGTATGAAGTGAATGTAAAAGAGGTGGGAAGGAGAACTGGGGAAGGGTGTGTAGATATTAAATGAGTTTGAGAAGGGTGAAATGTGGGTCAGTAACAAGTTTCGGCTTAGTGTGCCTTTCCTGGTTAAACAATTTCCCCTTTCCCAACTCTGGCCTTGAAAAGGTGCTTTCTGTGATAGCAGCAGCCTTAGCTCTTGCCCAACTCACCAAGTTGTGCAACTGCTCACACACTAGTTGCCCCAGGTTCTGATATAATTGAGCAGTGAAGAGGTGGTCTATCTACACCAAGCATTGGGTTTTCATCCACTCCAGATGCAATACTTATAGTAAGGTGACTAGGCTTACCCAGAGTTCGGTGCAGATGAGACACCATATCATCTCTCAATTTTCCCAGATCACTCAGGGAAGGCCATACTGGAGGCCTCAGTCAGGACAGAAGGAGTGTGATGGACAGGTTAATCCTTGATTTTGTTTATTTTTCTCAGTTGGGTTCAGTCAGCAGGTAGGTGCAGGTCATGGTGATGGTTGGGTCAGATGGGGGGGTCCTCAGAGCAGTGTGATTGCATGGCTCTGACTGCTAGTGTGATTTGGGCTAGGTGTTTTATGGATGGGGCCAAAAATACTTCTGCATTTGCATAACTTTGCAAGCTGAGCAGCAGCCTGGGCTACTGCTTTCATGGTGAGTGATTGAGTGAGTGACTTTGCAAGGTTGTTGGTTGGTGGGGCACTCAGTTTGTACTTGATATGGAGCAAAATAGGAGAACTGGCTGTGTGGGGATGTAATGGATGCTGAAGCAGGAGTATCTTAGTGTCACTGGACCTCAGTTAGTCAGCCTGGGAGTGGATCCTGGGGTGGTAGCCTGGGTAAAATTGGTTGGACAACAGGACACAGGGAGTAATAGTAAACAGAGTCCACTCTGAAGAAAGGAGGTTACTAGTGAGGTATCCCTGGGTTCCAGTACTGGGCGATCCTCTTTAATGTCTTTATAACTGACATTGCAGAGGGAATAGAAGTAAAAGTATGCCTCTTTGCAGACAAAACAAAAATCTGCAACAGTGTTGATACACAAGAGAGGTGGAAAAAGGATGAGAAGGGACTTGGCAAAGTTGAATGGCAGCTTAGATTCAATGAAAAGGAGTGCAAAGTAATGCACCTGGGAAACAAGAACCCAGGGAAAGAGTACACAATGGGGGGGAAGTACTAAAAACAACAAAAATGGAACAGGACCTGAGGGTGGTCATATCAAATGACCTAAAGGTAGGCAAGCAATGTGAGAAGACAGTAAGGAGGGCTGGGGGGATACTGGGATGCATAGGGACAGGCATCACCAGTAGAAAACAGGAGGTTATTATCTCTCTGTACAGACAGTTGGTGAGACCTCATCTGGAGTACTGGTACAGTTCTGAGACCCTCTCCTCAATGAAATGGACAAGTTGGAGGCAGTTCAGAGGAGGGCCACTAAAATGGTGCAGGGTCTGCACCAGAAGCCATATGAAGAGAGACTAAAGGAGCTTAATATATGTACCCTTGAGGAAAGGAGGGAGAGGGGGAACATGATAGAAACTTTCAAGTACCTCAAGGGAATCAACAAACTCCAAAAGGATAGCATATTTCAGAAAAAGAAATGTGCAAGAACAAGGAGGCACAATTTGATGATAGAAGGAGGGATAGATCAGGGCAACATGAGGAAGTATTTTTTCATAGAGAGGGTGGTGGACATACGTAGTGGCCTTCCTGAACAGGTCATGTGGTCAAGAACAGTGGGAGAATTCAAGAATGCATAGGACAGACATAAGACAATTCTGGTGTGGGGGTAGGAGGAAGTAGGTTGTTGGTTAACTAGGATCTGCAGCTTATCTGATAGATAGGGAAATGGGCAGACTGGGTGGGCCAAATGGTCCTTATCTGCCATCAAAGTTTATGTTTCTATGAATCTTGCCCAGTTACTAAATGAATAAAGAAAAACAAAGAAAAAAAAAAACAGTAATCTTGATCATTCCTTGATCAGACCAAAAGAGGTGGCAAGGAAGGTTAGGGAGTAAAGATAGCATTCAGGAAGTATAAGGAATCACGGAGAGAGCAGGACAGGGATTGTATCAGATAAAACAAGAAAGGAAGCAGGGAAGGCAGTCAGTATAGCAAAGACCCAAACAGAGGAAAAGATAGCCAACTTAGTTAAGAAGAGGGATAAAACTTTTATAGGTACATTAGGTAGCAAAAAGACCAAAGGAGGGATAGTGAGACTTAATAAAGGGGAGAGGAAGGTGGGCAGAGAGTGACAGTGAAAAAGCAGAGATCCTGAATAGTTTTTGCTCAGTATTCACAAAAGAAGAAGAGGGGGAGGTACCTAAACCAAACAATAGAAGCGCTCTGGATAGGGGGGTCGATGCCAGTCCATTCACAGAAGAAAGGGTCATAAAAGAACTCCTAAAATTCAAGGTGGACAAAGCAATGGGGCCTGGCGGGATTCAGCCCAGAGTTCTAAAAGAACTAGGGTGAGAACTAGTGACACCACTACCCTTTTTAACAAATCATGGGAAGATGGTGTGGTTCCTGAGGACTGGAGGAAGGCAGATGCTATTCCACTCCACAAAAGTGGGAGCAAGGCAGAGGCAGGAAACTTCAGACCTGTTAGTTTGACCTCAGTGATGGGGAAAATGATGGAATCACTTCTGAGATAAAGAATTGTTGAGTACCTAGAGGTCAGCGGGCACAGGACCCAAGGTAGTGGATTCACACCAGGGAGGTCATGTCAGACAGAACCTAATAGATTTCTTTGACTGGGAGACCAAAGTAGTTGACGGGAGGGGCTGCAGATGTGGTCTATCTAGCCTTTAGCAAGACATTTGACACAGTCACACATAAAAGATTAATAAACAAGTTAGCCAGCCTGGGAGTGGGTCCCAGGGTGATAACCTGGGTAAACAAGTATTTGTCAATGCTAAATGTTTTCTTGTTGGCATTGGCATTCATAGTGCAGAAGTTAGATAGATGCATAATAGGAATGGCAGTGAAGTATGGAACTGATGCCAACCCCACCCCATCCTGCAGAGACTGACAGGCATTGAGGTGTGCCTTTGGTTTGTCAGCCATAATGCTCATGCCATTTCACATCACCCTACCCTGCAGACTCAGACAAGTGTTGTGTTCTGCCTTGGGGTTGTCAGGCTTTGTGCTCACCCCATTCAGCAAGGAAATGTGCTGAAATGGGTGCAGTTTAGGAGAATGGGGTGAACATTGGGGCCGAAGAGTCCAAGACACACCTTGATGCCTGTCAGTGGCTGCAGGGTGGGGGTGGGGGTGGAATGGCATGAGCATTACAGCCGACAATACAAACTTACACCCCTGATGCCTGTCAGTCTCTACAGGGTGGGACGTTATGGTTAGAAACCCTAATGCCCCAGGAGTATGTTGGTATTTGCACTCCAAATTTTCAACATTTGCTTTTTGTGACCCCACCTCATGAACACATTTGGGACCTCTGCTCATGAACAGTGGCACTGTGATTTTGTTAATCTGTCCCAAATGTTGATTTCCCACAGCGACTGTGCCATTCTTCGCCAGATGTGTGAAAACACATTTCGGACAGGATGTGAAAAATGACATCTGTACTGTTCATAAGGAGGTGTGAAGAAATGGCAATGTTGAAAATCTGGAGTGAAATTATAAACAATTCTCGTAGTTACGAGTGTGCATGGAAACTGCAATGCATGCTTGTAACACAGTCATTTTGTGGAATTTTCTCAACAGATTTTCAACATAGGCATTTTGGGACCTCTGCTCATGAACAGTGTCACTGTGATTTTCTTAATCTATCCCAAACATTGACTTCCCACAGCGACACTTTCATTGTGTGCCAGATATGAAAATACATTCGAGCAGGATGTATAAAATGGCAGCTGTACTGTTCATAAAGAGGTATGAAAAATGGGAATATATAAAATATGGAGTGAAATACTAAAATTCTCAAAGTTATGAGCTACTCATAACAGTCATGCAACATAAGCGTTTTGGAGCCCATCATGAACAGTGACACTGTCATTTTGTTAGTCAGTCCCAAGGTGATTCCACACAGTGACCGTGAAATCACCTTTCAGGACAGAATAACGAAATGACAGTGACTGAGTTCATGAAGTGGGGTCCCAAGAACCCATGTTGAAAATTTGGACAAAAGTTGCAAAATGGCAGAGATATCCACCTAAGTTAAATCCCTCCCCTCATTGATGTCATTATACAGCTTACCATTGATTTTCTTCAGTTGCAATTACGACTTTGAAGGATTAAGGCGTGTCCGGCTCCAACAAAGACTGTTGTGCTGGGCTCCAGAGGTAAGGATGGGGTGAAAGGGGGTGCTGGGAGGTGGGTTGCGCAGAGGGTGAATGCAGGTTGGTGGAGGGGGACGCTCCGACTCAATGACAGAACATTTTCTTTTTTCAGGAATGGACATTACAGGAAGGTTTTCTTTATTTTCAGGTGAAATTAAACAACTGTTGGGCACACTGGGGTGGGCTCCCAGTGTGCCCCATGACTTTGGGGAGGTTATGTTGGCCACACTGGAGTAAGCCAGTGTGGCACACAATGGGGTAGGATGGGGCTGGGGCAGGAACATGCCACCCGGAGGACTTCCAGAACACATGCAGGCGACATGGGTGGGCTCCAGTGTGCTACACAATCTTGAGGGGGTATAAAATATGCTGACAGGGATTGGCACCCCAGAGTTGGCTTGCTGGGGACCGTGAGAGGTGGATGGCGACAGCCACTGCTATGTTTATTGAAATGTTTCAGCAGGCAAGGCATGCCCTGCAATGACGGAGTGCTCCTTCATTGCAGAGGCGAAATTCTTTCAAGTTGGTGGCACACTTCTCAAGGGCTGTCATCAGACAGCGTGCTCCTTCATTGGTGCCACGGAGACCAGCCCAAAAAGCAGTACTGCCATTGGCCACAACACAGTCAAGCACTCAATAACCTGCTACTCCAGCAAGTTGAATACAAATGTTGCTTGTGCTGTGCACACAAGACAACATAAAAATTGGATGAACAAGACACAGAGGGTAATAGTAAATGGAATTCACTCTGAGGAAAGAGGGGTTACTAGTGGAGTACCATAGGGTTTAGTACTGGAACCGGTCCTCTTTAATGTCTTTATAGGTGACATTGTGGAGGGGCTGGAAGGAAAAGTATGCCTCTTTGCAGATGACACAAAGATCTGCAACAAGGTTGATACACAGGGGGAGGTGGAAAGGATGAGAAGGGACTTGGCAAGATTGGAGGAATGGTCAAAAGTTTGGTGGCTTAGATTCAATGCAAGGAAGTACAAAGTAATGCACCTGGGAAACAAAAACTCAGGGGAAGAATACACAATTTGGGGGAGGTACTAACAACAATAAAAATGGAACAGGACTTGGGGGTAGTCATATCAGATAACCTGAAGGTAGGAAAGCAATGTGAGAAGCAGTAAGGTGGGCTGGAGGGATACTGGGAAGCACAGAGAGGCATCACCAGTAGAAAACAGGAACTTGTTATCCCACTGTACAGACAGTTGGTGAGACCCCATCTGGAGTACTGCATGCAGTTCTGGAGACCCCATATCTGCAAGGACATAGACAGGATGGAGGCAGTCCAGAGGAGGGTAATGAAAATGGTGCAGTGTCTGCACCAGATGCCATATGAAGAGAGACTAAAGGAGCTTAATATGTATACTCTCGAGGAAAGAAGGGAGGGGGGAAATGATAAAAACATTCAAGTACTTCAAGGGAATCAACAAAGTCCAAGAAGGTAGCATCTTTCAGAAAAATAGATGTACAAGAACAAGGGGGCACAATTTAAAGATAGAGGGGGATGGCTAAGGGACAACTTGAGGAAGTACTTTTTCACAGAGATGGTGGTGAACACATGGAATGGCCTTCCAGAGTATGTAGTGGGGTCAAAAACCATGGGGGAATTCAAGAATGTATGGAGCAGACATAAGGCAATTCTGGTGGGGGGTAGGAGGAAGTAGGCTGTTGGTCAACTAGGGTCAACTTTTTTTTACTTTCCCTGAAAGTATTGCTGCGTGGTGTACAGTGCAGAATCTTTTCAGAGCAGGCAATAAATGGTTCCCCCCCCCTTGTGAGGGAAATGCCAACAGTAAGCAGTGTTGAGCCCCATAATGTTGTATTGGTGGACATGCCTTTTAAGAGGTTCATAACCTGCTTGTGGGCTGCCCTTTTAAGAGCTCATTCTGGATGGCTGAATGAGCGATGGGATAACCATAATGCTTCTGTTCCCCTCCGTTTGACTTAATTTGGTTCCTTTTATAGTAGCAGCTGCTCTCTACACATTGTGGGCATTAATTAGTAGTGTGAGCGAATCACTATCGCACATGTCTGAGCACTCCTTGCCTGTGTGTGTGTCCCTGCCCTCTTCAAGATGGAGTAGTGGGGCATTGTGCACACGATTGCGCGTAAGTTGTGCTGTGCATGCGCCAGGCTCTACATCTAGGGTGACAAAATGGCAATAGAACGAGCAGGGTGGTGAACATCTCCATGTTTGTTATTTTATGATCCCTTTGGAGTCGTGATGGCCCCTCTGCTGGACAACACCGATGAATGGGACCAGGTTAGCCAATTTAAAAAAAAAAAAATGCAACAGAACAGTAGCAAGAGCCAGAGGTAACAGGTAGACCATGTTGGGGGGGGGGGCTTGTTTAGCCTGAGACAGTCTGATTTATGTTAGTTTTGGTGAAAGGGGGCAGAGGCACAGTGCACTATCATCTCGCTCATGAGGGAGACGATGATCAGGATCTCCTATGGACAATCAATAGAGAGGAGCCCTTTTGGGCAGACTGGATGGGCCTAGCGGTCTTTATCTGCCGTCAAAGTCTATGTTTCTATGTTTCTATGTTTTGTAATTTTTTTCTTTTGGTATTGTGCCTCCCTCTAGGCAGTCGCTGGTCAGGAACTGCTTAGGGAACAGAAACAGAATATCTTCGCTCATGAGGGAGGAGTTCTGCAGGCAGTATATTCAAAATAGCTGGCTCATGCTCAGAATTAGATTGCTATCTTATAACTGTAAATTATTTGTGCAGTAATGCGATGCTCATGAAGCAAACCTGTCTCAGCTAGATAATGCCTTATCCTGTGCTCTATTTCTTGCTATACAGATATTGAACCAATGAGATAAAAATAACTGCTTGCCCTCTGAGCAACATTACTAGCCACTTATACTGTCTGTGCAGTTATTATTATTTATTTATTTCATTGTTGTAACTACCTTTTCCTTTGCTGATATGCTGGAGCTTGGGATAGTGATGCAGCCTCTTATAAGATGCACAAGTTAAAACTGAAGACACCCAGGAGGGGAAGGGACTTGGTGGAGACCGAAATCCGAAACTTAGGTCACATGTGCATCAGCAGCCTATCAGGCATACATAACCCTAAGGTAATGGATCGGAGGTGCCATGGATATACAGACAACACAATCACACAGGACACAATAGACCCAGATAGATCAGTATTCTGCAGTCAGTATACTATGTCTGGCTTGCTTCTTTATTTTTTTGTTTTGTTTTGTTTTCACAAAATCCCTCCTCACCCCTCCCAGATCTTTAAAACCTACCTGTTCCCCTGCAAATATCCCAAAAAGGTTATTCTGCTATGACGCCACTGCTCCCGCATGAGATGTGTCTAAGAATGTAGATATGTGCTTTCACAACTGCTACAGTGAGAGAGCTTGGGAGCGGGCGGCCAACAGCAAGTACTGTAGCAGTGGAAGATTGTGGAAAGGCCAAGAGTGTGTGGCCAGAAAGGTTTCCTTTTTCATTTGTTTATTTTTTTTCTTTAATTAGAGCATCCAGACTTTCAGGCTGAACAGAGAAAGGTTTTTATTTTGCCTTCTGGGAAGGCAGACAGTCACATCACCTATCCACTAATCCCTCTCTCCATCCTCCTCATCTGAGTGACCTTTTTGTTCCTCCTTTACTGCCGAGTGTGGTACGGTAGCACCCTACAAATTTATATGCCTTCTGGTGGCTAGTGATTGAGTACTCCTCCTCACAGTCTTGGATGTCCCTCCCATCTGTCTCATGAGTTGGTCTGCCCCCTGTCTGCAGCCATGCATCCCAAAACATAGTGATGGTTGTCTGTGAGTGATTTCTGCACCTCTTCTCAATGACAATTTAAGGCTATAAGGTTGGATTAGATGGACAGTGAAACCTGAAAGCTGGGCATAAAATTCTTAAGTTCTAAAAATTAGATACTTTTAGGTAGGGTGCCCTTCAATGAATAAAGGGGGTTATGTTCACATTTATTTATTTAGCTTTTGTTAACCAGGTAGGTACACTAGACAAGACATTTGCCTATTTTCAGGTACAACACGGGAGAGTACAGGAAAATACAAGTTCGAAGACATTGGACAACACAGGTACAGGTACAATCAGTATGAAGAGTAAGAGCACACATTGCATGATCATGTAATTAAATGAGCAGTGCAGTTCATAAATTTAGAGGTCAATCAATACAATTATATATACAACTATAGAACCCCAGAAAAGAGGACCCCCCCCCGAACCAATTAAGTACAACTATAGGACCCTAGAAAAGTGGAACCATGGATAGGGCCATGCACGACTATAGGACCCAAGAGAAGCAGATCCACAGACCAAGCCATGCCCAGAGCAAAGTCCAGGGTGAAGGCAACACTTATAAGCCACACCCCAGAGCCAGGGGCCAGGTGAGATCAAGGGGGCATGGAACAATCACACACAGAAGAAAGCTTCAGGTGGTTCCATAGGGAGGATCTGAGACAACCGTGAGAGGAAGAGGAATGGACCAGGACAGGAAGTGAGTTCCACAGCCTAGGTGCACTCAGGGCAAAAGCTCTGTCTCCCATTTGAGTGCAGTGGCCAGTGTCCTAAGGACAGCAGGGCTAAGGGACCTGAGGGAGTAATGAGTGGAAACAGCCAGAACAAGAAGCTGCCAGCCGGGGAGGGTGCCAGCATGAAGAACCTTACCAGTAAAGCACCCCAGGACAAAGTCTGAGTAGTGAGATGGAGAGAGCCTGTCTCAACTTGCTGTACAGGTCGCAGTGATGGGTGAGATGTGGGGCAGCAAGAGCAAAGCGGCAAATATTATTATATGTGACTGTCCATCTAGTAAGGTGCGTTTGGCAGTGCGAGCAAACAGAAGGAGTCCATAGCAGAGAGAGGGAGGAACACACCATGAGCCAGTGCAAGTCATCCAGCAGGGGTGAGGTTGAGCTTTGCTTGTAAGCCATACCCAGTTTACTGTTGACAGCTTTGCATACATTCTGGATATGATGCCCAAGGTTAAATTGTGGGTCAGTGTCACCCAAGGTATTTGAAGGTGCTAGTGACAAGGACCAGAGACAAATCAAGTCCAGTGATGAACAGTGGGGCTGGTGAGGCCTTGATCTTGGCCAGAGACCCAAAAGCATGGTATGAGCTTTTGTAGGTTGAGAACCAGCTTATGGGACGTGAGCCAGGACTGGATGCTCCTGAAATCCTCACTCAATGAGCGGTTAATTTCCCAATATCCGTGAATGAGTAAGGATGACCAGATCATCTGCATACAGGGTGGAACTGCAGTGGGCAGTGGCAGAGAGTAGGGAGTTGACAAAGATGGAAAAGAGCAGGGGACCCAGGACTGAACCCTGCAGAACTCCTGTGGATATGGTAGTGGTCCCAGAGAGCACTTTACTGAATTTGACTAGCTGCTGTCTACCCCTGTAGGTAATTAGAGAACCACTGAAGGACCAGAGGGGATAGGCCAAAGGTCCTAAGCTGTGCGCAAAGCAGGGTATGGTCAACAAGGTCAAAGGCCTTGGATAGGTCTATGAAGACATAACACACACACCAGGAATATGTGTACGTATCAAGGACAGGGGAAGTTTTTACTACTGGGGACTGGGGAGTTATTATTAATGGATGACTTTGAACTCCCCAGGTGTGTGCTGACTGGGTGGGGATTATGTTGGGTATTTGTCATTACTGATCAAGGGGTAGTAAATATGGACAGGGATTGGAGATATTATTTTAAAGTTTTCATATTAATTTTAAAAGGTCTAGGGGAAGGCCCACAGCTATCAATCGGGCATGTGATAATGACAATGGTGACAGGAGCAGGGAAGGAGGCATTGGGTATTTAAAGCTTTTGGTCTGATGGATATGTAGTCTGTTCTGGCAGTAGGTGGCAGTGGTGACAGGCACTGGTGTAGCTCTATGCAGACTCTGGTAGAGTGGGTATTAGCAGATGGAAGGGGCAGGGGTGTTCATGCTGGGCAGAGTGTATGCCAGCAGATTGGAGGGAACAAGGATGTTTGTACTGGGGAAGGGATGTTGCCAGCAGATGTGTGTTGGTAAAAGTATACATACTGGTGTAGGGATGGCGTCAACAGATGGTTGGGGACACTGGTGTTCATACTGCAGCAAGGTGGATGCCAGCGGATAAGTGGGGTAGGTGTACAATGAAGTAAGTTGGATGCCAGCAGATAAGAGGGATAGGTGTAAATACTGGGTCTGGGGTGTTCCTTTTGGGACATGGTGGGTTCCTGCAGATGAGAGGGGAAGAGGTGTTTGTACTGTGGCAGGGTGGTCAAAAGCAGATGGATCGGGGATGAGTAGGGGTGTTCATCCAGTGACAGGGTGTACATACTGTGGAAGAGTTGGCACCAGCAGATGGGAAGGAGTATGGGTACACATACTGGGGCTGGGTAGGTGCTGGAAAATTAGAGGAGCAGTTGTATGCAATGCTACCAGGGAAATGGTGAGTGTTAGTGGGGCAAGAATGTGATTAATACTGGGGCAGAGTGGATGTCAACAGAAGGGTTTTGGATTAAGGATTTACGTAGCAGAAGGGCATATACCTAGATTCTTTATTGCAGAAGGATATATAGAATGGAGTTGGAAACACCAACAGATACACTCAGGTTAGAAAAATGTGTTCTATTTTTGTGTATTTGGTAATTGTTTAGTGATATTAACATTCATTTCCTAAAGGTTCTGATTTGAATCAGAACTAATCTGGACTCTGGCCTGGATCCTGATCCTAACAATAAGGGTCAGGACCTCTTTGGGTCTGCCCATCTCCAGTGGAAATGTAGGACCTTCACAGTGTGCAGTGAATGTCAGGGTCAGGCGTTTTAACCTCAAGGCTATCAGGTTCCACATTTAACAACCTGTCCTTTTTTCTTCTGGAGTTTAAATGGCAATCAATCAAGTTTTTTTTGTAACACCAAGAACATCTGAATTAAAGCAGCAGAAATTATTAAGGATTTGAACTGAACTGAACTTTAAAGATGTTTGTCAATCAAATCAATGGCAAGGAACAGTACATATACTGGCCCTGTACAAGAATTAGTGACCCCTGCAAGACACCACTTTAAGGATCCTGATAGATTCCCATGTCAGATGCTGGTGATATTTAGACTGCACAGCAAATTTTCACTTCTCTGCTGAAGCGGTGACAAGCTTGGAAAGCGTAGCACAACACTGCTGCGATCTATGCCCTTTATCTAAATATCAAGAGAGTTGCATCAGTCCTTGTGTCATTACCAGCAGGAAAATAGGTTTACAAGCCAGCTGATGTGATGTGTGTTAGATCCTCAGAATGGGGGTTGCACTGCAGAGTATTTATTAGTAATACCCCGTCTTATTAAAAGATCTTTTTTTAAAATGTCATGTTACTTCTTTTATTAAATTTTGTGACAGCTAAAGCATGGCTTGTGGGAAAGGATATACCTCATGCAGTATGACTTATGGGCCTGTGGGAGTAGTTATGACTTTAGCAGTCAGTGTATATTTTATGTCTGCATGGAGACTGTCCCGGTGACATTTATATGTTTAGTCCTAAAGATTTGTGGCTGCCTTGCAGGGAACATCAGATGGGCTGTTGCTTTGTGGATATTTTTAACAGACCCAATTTTCCTAATTGCATTTATGAAGCTGGCAGTCTTATTAAAAAAGGTACCTTTTAAGTGTCTACCGAGGAACATAATGTAATAAAACCAAAACGAGCTAGTGTTTTCTGGGAATGAAATTCTCATATGGTGAGATATTACATTAACCTAACAAACTTGCTACTAAATATCAATAAAGCATCTATTACTTATACAGGGACATCTTCAATTTTATCTACTAACAATCTTTATTGACTTGTCTAA